>OY992774.1:26662794-28033016 GCA_963921325.1 Logfia minima
AAGATCTTATATGTTTTTTGGCAAAATTGCTTGTGTTGAATCCAGGTTAGGGCGAATTAGTGAAATAAATTTTAAAGAAGGAAGATATTTGGTTTGGGCCCAGCTAGTGAATTAGTGGGCCAATGATCATATATAGAAGATCAAACGGAACATTTAATTTTTATAAACCCAATAAACTGTTATACAAAATTTGTTTCTAACCTTTTAGGTTAGCTTGGCAGTGTTTATGAATGAAATAAATCAAATAATATAACTAGCTGAATCTATGAATGAAATAGTTATTCGCTGCTTTGCCCAGGTATACATCTAGTGAGAAGTAAATACCTGTAGGGCACCATAAAATCTTGTTCCGGGTATATTCATGGGGTAGGATCTTAATCCCCTAACTAATCCATCATAGTATTCGGTAAGCTTATCAAGGGTCGGACCTGGCTCGATACTAGCAAAATACATGCCAATATTCTCTAAAGTAACACTCTTCATCTGATTGTACGAAATGATTTTACCACATTCAGCCCAAGATTGGAGGGCCATGATTATACGTGGTTGAATGGCAAGAGCGATCCTACAGAGAGCATCTGGTTGGTTAGCACTTCTAGAAATGAAGCTTCTTAGCCTCAAATGTGCTATTCCGTGAACTGAAAGTGTTGTATTGTTGCCTAAAAGCTCGACATTTGGATATTCCATTTTGAAGCTTTCATCTGCCCGAAACACAAATTTAGTTGCAGCTGGTAAATACACGATAACCGATGGTTTACCAAATAAGTGTGTCTTATACATCCCTATCCCATCACCGTACCTGTTTATTTTCAAAATCAACATAAATTAAATCTCAACTAAAAACTTAAGAAGTACGAGTTTATAAGACAACGATAAATAAAAACTTATAATTACTTGTGACGCTTAGAATTGATGTAATCATCCGGGCGACGTAGGAATTTGAAGTACCATAAAAAAGTGAACATTTCACCAAAAATCGGAAGCCCCATATGGCCGTGAGGCAGCTTGGTGCCGCCTTTAGTTGCCGTAACGAGACCATACCATATGTCGTTCCACCACCACAACAGCCACCCTACTAGTGGGACCGCCCCTAACACTGTCATTAACCATAGTAATGCTACCATTTATATCTTAGTACTAGGTTATCTTCTGCTCTACTGGTCGTTGAATTGTTAAATGAAATTCAATGTATTTATAAGCATTCGATAAAGATACCATAGCTAATTAAAATGTACATTCTACCAACACTAGAAACAAAGTTATGAATTAGGTACTCACTATACTCATGTTATTAGACTTGTCCATTATTCAAAGGTCGATGATTTATAAAATAAAATAACTGAGATTCTAAGTTACATAATCTTCATACTATGAAATATAGTTAGGATGTATAATTTACTAATTAGGGGAGCTTTCAATGTTTCTTCCTAGTACTGCATTGAATCATTGATCACTGTCGACCTTTTAAAAATTAGTTATTTACAAGGAGGGGATAGTGTCTGAGAATGTAATTAATAAATTATATCTTAAACTCTATTGTGTGTACTCAATTTCATTTTAGTTTATTGTGTGTATTCGATTTTTGAAGATCACTATTGTATGTATTAATGTCACTTTACTGATGTGCCGTTTGTGTAATGTGTCACGTGACATTCATATAAGTTATCATATAATCGAAAGTACTACTTAATACATACAATGACAATATTTAAAAATTGATACTCACAATAGATCAAAATAAAGTTAGATATACACATTAAAATATGAGTTATAGTTTAATTCATTTCTAGACACCATCCCCTTATAATAAATAGAGCGGCTAATGAATTTTAGAATAAGTTAGCCGAATTGTTGATTGAAAGAATTTGATAAAAGGTTGACATAACAAAATAATAACTTTTAAATTAATGTTATTAAAATGAACATTGACGTGGTGTATGAAATGTAGTATGCTGGGGAGGTGATTTTCAGCGATTTGATTATATATCTATTGTACCAAGTTTTTCATACCTGGTTTGACTATTATAAGGAATTTTCTGTTAAATATTTGGGTGTTAATGAAAATGAACACCATTTGATTCTTCCAAAGTGAATAATATATGTGAAAGTCGGTTGACATAAACAATACACCACCATTATATCTTTCATTTTTTATTTTATTTCCTTTTTATTTTAATGTATTAAATCAATCAATCAATCCCAAATATGTTTCAAGATTAATTTCAACGTAATCAAATATTATATATTTATATTTATATCTCTTTTTTTCATCATTTTCACTCTGTTAAAAACACACCGGGTATACTTCGACCTCCATTTTCTTATAAAATAACAAAATTTCTTAACAAAAATCATAAATTTAGCCGCAATTGACCTTTTACATTTCAGTGGAGTACATCCATTTCATAAAAAACGTCCATTTTCACCCTTTTAAGTAGTACATATCGGAGTTTGGTGGTGGCCTCCGATGGAGGTGATCATAAATTCTTCAACTATTTTTATGTATGTTTTTGACTGATCAACGAGTTGTCGAGGAGTATAGGGATGATAGTCGGTCGGAAATGCGAATGGTGATGGAGGATCAACGGTTTCTGAAAGCAAGAGTGTGAATGGCTGTAATGATTTTAATAGACCTGGTTACTATATTAAAAATCTTAGATATTTGATTGTGGCATAACATTGTAGTTTCTTTAAATGGTAATTTTATTAAATTCAACCTAACCCGTAATGACGAGGCAAACGATATAATTTTTTAACGAAAATATTCTTTTCACTAATTTTGACACTTGGCGATTGAAATAGTAAAATAATACTTGATTGTCATAGTCATTGACTAACTCTTTTTCATTTGTATAGTAAGATAAGAATGTCAAGTATTTTGTTTCTAAAACAAACAACGTTAACAGGGGCTGTACTAGGATTTCTTTTTAATAGGGGCAAATTTTAAGACATTAGTAATTGTTGTTATATCTTATCTTATCTTAATTATATATAAACTATCTCCATCTTTTTTCTTAAAATTAGATTCAACAACGGTTAATGTCCAAATTACTCTTAAAAATCATTAATTACTTTCCAAATGAACCACTAATTTATATATTACAACCCTTAAGTTTTAAACTTTACATATCCTTACATTAATCTTTTAACAACATCGAAACAATAAAATTTGTAAATGTCAAATTAATTATCTATTCTCGTAGCTATGCGCGGGCACAATGCTAGTTATGGATAAAATATGAAAAGAACTTATCACCTTTAAAATATAGATTTCAATAATTGTTGTTGTAATGGAAGCATTTTCTTATAACTAGTAAAAATTAAGAGAAGAAAGATACCAAATGAAAAAAAAAATGTAAGAAAGAAATGGCACTCGAATTAGTCACCTTTTGGTTTGTTTGTAAATGGACTAACCACTAAGCTACGTGGACAAATATTGTAACAACTTAACTTAACACGTATATAATATAATCTGTTAAAAATATTGTGTGGGCAGTGACTCATATTGCCCACAACTTATTACCGCCACTGAACATTAACCTTAAACTATATATTTTAGATAATTAAAACATTAATACATGATAATAAAGAAATTACACAAACTTTACTTACAATGCTCGTGTAAGTAAGTTACAAACGCTCAAATTTATTTTAAGAAGTAACTCATGACAATTAAACGGATTAAAAGTCATATAAATTATTGGAAACAGAACATTACAAAAATCAAACGTTCTTGAATAAAACAGGGGTAAACTAGTAATTGCATCCTGTTTCCTTGAAAGAGTTAGATAGGGCTATCGACATTTGATTGGCTAACAAAACAACCAACAAATATACTCTCGGGCTGAATCGCCCTTCGAGACAACCTCCGGAAAACTTGTAAAAATGGTGACGTCAACAGCACCTCCGACTACAACAGCTACTGCTTTTCTCAAGACCGTTGACCGTCGTCTTGCAAACGTCAACTCTCCTTCTCTTCGTCTTCTCTTTCCAGCCAAAAAAACATACACCATTTTAGCCATGGCGCCCAAAAAGAAGGTAACACAAAGTGTAATTAATGTAGACTCGAATTAATTTATATATTTTTTTATTAAAATGTGTAGAGCTTGCTTTTGTTCTGTTATAACAAGACAGGGTTATAACAAAACATAAAGCTAATTAAGCGATGGTTTTTAAAATTTACATATAATAATGGGTTAACTATCAAAGAAGGTATTAAATTCTAGGGCTAAGTGTGTGAAAATGCATCAAACTTTGTCAAAAAAACTATTGTGTGTATCTTTCTTTTCAGGGTTCTATTAAATGTATTGAACTCGTGAAAAATGCAATTGTATGTATTAGGTGCCTATCAAAGCCTTAGCCGGTCACAACCCTCTCCGGTCAAAATTTGAACACAATAGCTTTTTGACAAAATTTTCAAAACTAACTATTCAAAACTGCTTATCTCACCTTCAAATAAGCTGTTTGTGTCCATACAAACACTCAAAACTGCTTATCCGCTATATGAAAATAACAATAACATACGCCCCAATAAAAGTTTAAGTACGAATGCAGGTGAACAAGTATGACAAGGCGTGGAAAAAGGAATGGTTCGGGGCAGGGCTTTTCTTCGAAGGAAGTGAGCAAGTAGAAGTCGATGTATTCAAAAAGCTAGAAAAGCGTAAAGTCTTGAGTAACGTCGAGAAGGCAGGACTGTTGTCGAAAGCAGAGGAGCTAGGGTTTACTCTATCTTCGATCGAGAAATTAGGGATTCTATCAAAAGCCGAGGAGCTAGGGCTTCTCAGCTTGCTTGAAACAGTGGCAGGGTACTCTCCTGCAGCTTTAGCATCGGCTTCGTTGCCAGTTTTGGTAGCGGCAATAGTAACGGTTGTATTGATACCTGATGATTCTGCTGCTCTTGTGGTCGCACAAACTGTTGTAGCAGGTACACTTGCTGCCACTGCAACTGGATTGTTTGTTGGTTCGATTGTGTTAGAGGGATTACAGGAAGCTGATTAGAGTGTTGTTTATTTGTATCATTATCCATTAATGAAGTTTTGGATTGTGAATAATGTATGTTTGTTCTGATTTAAATTTGTTACAAAGGGATGTGATTATACATGCTGTAAGTTATATATTTTGTAAAGGAAATTGTCAGGCAAGATTAACAACTTCTTTTCATTACTCAGTTCATGTATGTTGATTGTCACTCTGAGTAACAAGCAATCAGTCATCAGTTGATGCACGAGATAAGAGTTTTTGATCTTTGGATCTGCTTAACTATTTACTTTAGCTCGAATTTTTTTTCAAAGTGATCAACGGACAACAGATTCACAAGGGTTTTAGTCTAATTTATAATAAAGTGTAATATTGGCTAAGAACATCAAGTTTGGCAATAGTTGGTTATATCAAATAGCCACTACATGATGCTTCAAGAGACTTATCATTTTCTAGTCGTTGATCATGCTCGATTGTGGGAAGAGGTTTGGTTCATGGTAGGTACTGTCATTCATTTTGATTCAGATCCTTTATCAGTTAGGGGCTTTCACTTGATTTAAGATTGAAAAGTGATTGGGAGACCTAAAAGTTTATGCCTAAATTTAGACCTAATAACACTGTTGGTGCAAATGTAAACGTAAGGAAAGAGAGTTACAGGAATTCATATGTCAAACAATGAATGGTTAGGCATAGATTTAGGTCTATCTAATTAGACCCATATAGCAAAACTCTTCAAGATCTTAATTCAATGTATTTGTCCTTGTTGCACGTTTTTCCAATTAATTGAAAGTTGATTTATTTAAATAAATATCACTTTGCATCCTTTTAAACTCATATCTAATCTCATGCTATCCTAAAAGGTACCTAAAAATTACGTAGTGTAGTTTTTTCCACAAGAATTAAGCAACCATCATATAGATTAATGCATACAGTTACTAGATCACTTTCCTCCATTGATTAAAGTTGAATATGTTGTTGCTCCGAGACCACTTGTTGGGATCGATCACCATCACCACAAATCACCCAATCATATATAAGCCAATAACGAAATGCACGAAACAAGAAGAAAAAAAAGAAAGCATAAAACACACAATATTTTGAATGCAAAACCTCTCAAATGAGAGGTAAAACCACATATTCAAGAGTGTCCAGTTGAGCATCTCTTGTATTCTGCTTAAGTGGAAGATCTAAAAACTGTAACTTGTTTCTTGGTTTCCAAGACACTACGGTAGTTGCTCGATAAATTAATACTCGATTAATTAATAAACTCTCTAAAATAATATTTTTTGTAAGTCCTGATTCGGGGATAGAGTGCTAAATAATACTCGATTAATTAATAAGTCTTTTAATTAAAAAATTTAAGTGGTCCCATGAGTATTAATTCATAGAGTTTCTACTCTAGTGCATGACCTAAAATTATGCAATAACCAGTAAGGAACTTCCTGATCATAAGACATGATGGCCAATCAGCATCTAAAAAGCATGTAACCTTGAGTTAAGGTTGAATGGGGTAGAATAACCCATGAAATTGAGCCTTTGAGATATCTCAGTAAATGCAGTGCAACCTGCATCAATAAAATACTTGTAGAGATTGAGCAATTTATCATTGTATTTTATTTCTTTTTCTATTTTAAGTCTCTAACGATTTTGAAGGAGTAGACAACACAATAAAAAGTGTTGTTTACTTAATTGATTTTAAATTTCGGATATGATTTTCCACTATCCAAGGTTTCGATATACCCTGACTAGATGTTCGGTTCAGCAAACAACAAAATATTGAAAGAAATACATTAAATTTAGCGGAGTCAAATAATTGTACTCTGAGTAGCCAAGCTAAGCAAAAGTAGTAAATATTTACACCGTAATTGTTTTGAAGGAATAAAGAAGTCGAAAAAATTAAATGGAGATGCGGGGTATCGATCCCCGTACCTCTCGCATGCTAAGCGAGCGCTCTACCATCTGAGCTACATCCCCATTTTAGATTTAACATTGACTTGCACATGATACTTCCATATGATATAATAACGATGATAAATTGCTTTTTCAGCTCTCTTAAGTTAATTTTTATAAAGAAATTGATACAATTGAAAAGGATTGTAAAATTTTAGATACAGAATAATGTAGCCGTATATATTTTAAATTGTCATTAGTCCCTGACCATACACGTAGATATCAAACTTTCGAAAAATAAAACGACACTTGTTTAATGTCAAAGTTATCATTATTACTACGATTTGAGGATTGATGATGACTCTTTGTAATTCCTTATCGGACCATTTTGTAAACAGTGAACTGTCTTTATCTTTTGGACACTTATCTTTTGGACACTGATCATTCAATTTGGTGTATGTTGTCATTGATTTATTGTATGGTACCTTAGCCCGTTCCCAACTCTCACATAGGTGAGGGAACTGATGCACATCAGCTGACTGACGGCGTTGACACTACCACGTCGGTGCGGTTAAGCCAGTTTGGAGACGCTAGGGAGAGGGTGCGTAAGTGAGGGAGTGACACCCACTTTTATTATTTTTTTTATTTTTTTTCTTTTCTTGACCGTTAGACTAATTAAAAAAAATCAAAATTTATATCAGTTATTAGCGGATATATATCCGTTTTTTTTTCAAAAATTTAATTTTTATTTTATTTTTTAACATATATATCCTACCCCAAACACACTATAAATATACATACAACAAAACTTCAATTCACACACACTTCTTATCATCTTTTTATTACATTCATATACATTATTCCACCCAACCATTTTATATAATTCATACATTTTTCATCATCTTTCTATATTTAACTACATTATTCCACTCAACCAATTTATATGATTCACACACTTTTCATCATCTTTCTACATTCAACTATATTATTCCACCCAACCATTTTATATAATTCACACACTTTTCATCATCTTTCTACATTCAACTACTTACGTTCCACCCAACTATAATTCACAAAAATGCATAAACAACACCACAATAATTCACAACCAGATCCAGGAATTTTTTCCAAAACTTACTCAACACGTATATGTCCTCTCCGAATTCACTGACTTTTTTGCCTTCGGCGGGTCAATATAGTAATTCGCCAACTAACTTTGATTTTGCACAATACCAATACCAACAAAACCAATAGTTTTCACAAAATCCAAACCAACAATTCTCACGATATCAAAACCAACAATTTTCACAATACTCAAACCAACAATTCTCACAATACCAACACCAACAAACACCACTTTCACAACATCAATACCAAAACATACAATCACCACCACACGAAGTCGAACAAGACGAAGGCGGAGACGAGGTCCAAACTAACCGAAAACAAAAAGGAAAACAAGTCAAGTGGACCGACAATGAATGTAGAATATTAGCCAAACAATGGGTCGACGCTTCCCAAAATTGTGTCCAAGGAAACTCGCAGTCGGAATCAAGTTTTTGGAGGCATATAGAAAGGGCCTTTAATTCGTTAGTTGATGAGAAACGCAATAAAGATCAACTAACTGGAAAATGGAACAAGATTTGCGGAGACGTCAAGATATTCACAAGCATCTTCAAAAAATATAACGAACCTCGTGCAAGCGGAATCCGAGACGAAGACTTGTTGAGGGCGATCCGTGAACACTTCAAGTAACAAACCGACCGAAACTTCATTTATGAGCAAACGTGGCTCGTATTAAAAGATGTCTCGAAGTTCTATGATGATTCCGGTGTCGTCAACCAGAAACGAGTAAATTGAGAAGACACGAAACCAATTAATCTAGAAGAGGACGAAACCGACCTGAATCCCAACCAAACTGACCCTCTTACCGCCAATATGCAAAGGTTATCCAAAACGACCCGATTCGTCGTCCACCCGGTCGTACGACAAGTTGGAAAAGTCAAAGAAGTTCGGAATCATCGGATGTAACTTCGTCAAGGCATTCGACCGACGAGACCCGGGCGGCAATTTTGGCATCCGCGCAAATGCAACAAGAAACATTGCAAACTATTAAGGAGGCGGTCAAGCAAAAATTGGTGTTGAAAGCTTGGAATTCTCTCCAAAAACCAATACCCATGGGCATACGAGAAAAGGAACTAAAACTACTTGAAGAAGCTCGGGATAACGTTGTACGCAACTATCAAGAGGATTTTATAACGATGTTAGGCTCGAGTGTGCGAGAAACGGGTTCTCTTCCGATGAAGACTAGATTAGTTATTTAAATTTAGTTTGTTATTTTAATTATTATAATGTTTTATTTTAATTTATGTAATGTTTTATTTTAATTATTGTAAGGTTTTTAATTTTAATGAAATTGTTTTATTTAAATATGTGTGGGGCCCAGAAACTAAAGTGACACACTATGAGTTAGTAGGAGTGTGTCAGTTGTGAAGGTAATGATGTAGCGTTGATGTGACTCAACTAGCACATTATTGACATGGTTAAGGTTAGGAGTGATCTTAGCATAAAGCTCTTTTTACACTTTCTTGGATTTAGTACTACTGTAAACTTCTTAATTATTCTTTCCTTATTGTAACTTAAATAGGGTTTTGAAGATACATGCAACTTCACCATTTAGAGCCCACATATTTCACTTGATTAGACTTTTATTCAAGAAGTTAAGTTGTTCTATAGTTCATTCATTTTTATTGTTTTCCGTTGTATTACTAGTTGAAGTCACAGTTATCAGTTTCTAGTGTTTGGTACAAATGATACATAGGTAATGCTTTTTATTCAAAATATACGCTAATATACAGTAAATCATAAGCAGTATCATGTGTGGCTCCAATTTTTTTATTTACAGAGTACATATTAACACAGACGGAACCACCTATAAAGTAGATGCAATGGCGTAAATTATCAGACTCCGGAAGACTTGCACAACATTTGGGGGTCATTTAAACCATTAGTACCTTTTGACCCATACTTATAGGATTTAGCCCAAATGAGATACACAAGAAAGTTCAAGCCACTTAGTACACACATTAACCAATAAAATCGTTCAAGATGATAATGATTCAAGTTGATACCATAGAGCCATGGCTTATGATGGAAGGTGCCTGTAACATTATTCACTATTGAAACGAGAACCGAACTAAGATAGTAACCCATGGCTAATGAGGCCCAAGAAAGAGATGTTGCCAATGATCTCATGCTAAATGGCGCTTCTGTAAAAAAGAAATCCATCATGCCAGCTAAGCTAAAAAGATCAGCCGACCCGAGAAACAAATACTGCAAAGAAACCCAAAGGAAAGTGATTGGTAAAGGCTCAGTGGAGTTTATTAAAGCGTTCTGATATGCAACTCTTTTTCGTTTGTTTTCTACTAAAGCTGCAACTGCCATAGCCATGATGGATAAAAACAGCCCGATTCCTATTCGTTGTAGATGAGTTATGCCCATTTCTGTTTTGGTAATTTTTCGTGCAAATGGGATGATAACGTGGTCATACATTGGTGCAAGTACCATAATGAAGAGTACGGGGAATATAGGAAGAGAAGCTGGTGGGACCCGTAAGGAGGCGATGTTAGTATTCATGGTGGCTGCTTGTTGGACAGAAAAAGTGGAGAGCTGAGCAAGGCAGCAGTTTAGCATTATGGTTGACACGAATACTGGGAAGATCTTAAGCACAATTTTAACCTCTTCCACTTGTTTAACGGTGACCTCAAATGTTGGAAAACTGGACTTATTTGTAACTGCTCTGTTGAGGAAGTTGAGATCTTCTGTTATATTTTCTTTCGATTTACCCTCTTTTTCTTTAGTTTCCGTTGACATTTGTGTTGGGGATGGGTTGGTACTGACAACGGCATTTCTCACATTACTGGAAAAAGTGTTGAAAATTGCTGCAGCAAGTACCTAAGGTAAACAACTTAGCATATTAGTTTTGTTATTTAGGGCCGACTGCATAAAAAAGTAAACAACTGTGGTTTGATTTCAGTTTCCGGTAACCAACTTATTCTAGGCCAACAAACCAATATAAGTTTTTGATTTAAGGTGATTGCCTGATGCAACCAGTTTTAAGACTCCATATCAGTAAAAACACAGTCAACATGGTCAAAAGTTAAGCTATTGTCAGGTCATCATTCTGGCTAATAATTGGATCAGATTACCTTGAATCAAAAAATTTAAATGTTGGCTACCTTAAGCCAAAAATCTAACCTTGATGGTTTTTTCTGACCAAAAAAAAAAGTTGATTACCTAATATAGAAATCGAACCAAAGTTGGTTAAGAGTTGACCTTTATGCAGTTAAGCAACTGGCCTTTACTTTTTTATTTATTTAACAAGTTCAAAGTAGCTAGCAATTGTAAAGCTTGATTAGAGACACCCAAATTCTACCTTACACATAGTTGTAATAGGACTTCCTGTTGGAAGTTTGATCCTGTAGAAGGTAGAACCAAGTATAAAAATGGGGATAGAGATTAAAATTGCCAAAGTGGAGATACCAAAACCCCATTGCCATCCTTTATTGTCCTCAATCCACACAGCAAATGTCACTGCAATGAGTGCACCACAAGCGAGACAAAACACGTAGTAATTGAAAAACGATGATCTTTGCTTTCTTCCCTGAGTAGTTTCTTCATCAAACTGTTCAGCTCCGTGAGGTGGAAGGGAACCTTTTATTCCACCAACACCCAATGCTACCAGATAAAGACCTATGAACAGAAGCACTTCGTTACTGCCTTCAACTTCTTGGCATTTAGTGTTCCTGTTTGCTGATATACAGCTTTCTGGTTTTAGGGAACGTGTATGAGCTTGCACGGTGAGTACTATCAGTCCCTGATTCAAGGTCAAAAACAGTTTACTCATATTTAGTTGAAGTATTAATACACGTTACCATTTTTTTTTTACTTAAAGTTCATGGACCACAAATGCGACTATGTCAGGTTTCACTTGGTTATCTTTTTGGTTGAACTTCAAGTACCGCATATCAGTTGCCTCAACACGATGTCAGGCACACTTCATCCTTGAAAAGAAAGCATCAACAAAGTTGGATTATGATAATTTGTCATATTAAGCCATGTGATAAGATGTCATATTACTTTGTTTCCTTTTTTGCAAGGAATTGAATAAATGGCCGTCATACAGCATAGATGGTTATTGAGCTCTTGTCTCAATCTACGCATTTCTACTAATAAAAATTAAGTTAAGATTTATATAGGTGATTAATGCTAGAGTTGAAGTGAAACTGTGACTGAGAAAGCTTCATATTTTAAATTTCTTACTGTAAGCTCAATCATAGCGCTTATGAGATATAGGAAATAGGTGGTGAAAAAAGCATCAGCTAAGAAGCCACCAAGGAGAGCAAGGAGGAACGCTGTGCCCATGAAATTGCTCACTATGTTGGAAGAACTTGATGGAGTGAAGTGGATGAATTTGGACAAATAGAGCACAAGGTTACTTGCATTGGCTAGGTATGCTAGATTCTCCAATACCTCCACAACTGTATGTTTTACACAACAAAAACTTTCAGAATACTTCAATATAAAAATTTAACATTTTATTGTTAACTTCTGACCTAATGAGTTGAAAAATGTTAAAGCTCTATTTAACTTACCTAAGACAAAAGATGCTGCAAGTACGCCACCATGTTGACCTTCGATGGCTGGTTTGTTTCTCCAACTGACATACATACTGGATTTGCTTATTTGGCTTTCTTCATCCTACAAGAGCATCAACAACCAAAATATTGTTATAAGAGGTGAAAAGTTGGAATGTGGTAGAATTTGAAAGTGGAATTAAAGAAAAGAACATAAGCAAAAATGATGAAATATGAACGTGCAGCGGTACCATATTGTTATGCAAATATGAAGTATGATCTTTCTTTAGAGTATAATATTGTTACAATCTCTTAACGCGATGAAAGTATGATGCATTGTGTCCCATTTATATTTTCCATCATATGGAGTAGTACAACTCACCTAGAATGGTCTAGACAATTGAAAGTGACTACACTCTCTAATGTTTTAAACCAACTAACTTTGTGACAGTTAAACCTGCCACTATTTTATTAAGGGTTATGTGTTTTTAAATGTATCTAATTTTTTCAAAAAAGCTATTATGTGTATCGTACTTTGAAAGTCTCAATTAAATGTACTCAACTCGTAAAAACACACAATTGTATGTAATTTGGTCACGTGTCATTCATACAAAGCACCCACGTGTCACTCATACAAAGTTCCACATCAAAATATTACATACAATTATGTGTCTTTACGAGTTCAATACATTTAATAGAGCCCCGTAAAGTACGATACACACAATAGCTTTTTTGACAAAGTTGGATGCATTTACAAACACTAAGATCATTTATTAACTAATACAATAATGTTTATGAGAAAGAAAAAGTTATATCCTTTTTCCAATTAGAGTACTATTTCAACCACTACTTGTAACTGAACTATAGTGCTATATACACATAGCATGAAAGCATCAAATAAGTAATCTCTAGATATAGTGTGAAGTTGAGTTTTTAATCATAGGAAATTATGATGTTATCATAAGTTAATGATAGTTATTCAGAAAGTCATAATGTCTTAATGATTATAATTCCAATAGATGCTAACGACACACATTCATTTACGAATTATTCATTTGTATCACCATTGATGCTTAGTGGGATGTCACAATGTTATATCAGCTTCCATTTAGACCTATCATGTATTTACTTCATTACTAATTGACCAATTCTACAAGACTATCCCATGAGACTATGGGGAACATGATCATAAAATCGTCCAATTTGGATGGACCGGAGTCCCCTGCTTCTTTACCACTACGTAATGTCTTTGGCCTTTCTTTCTGGGATTTCACTTCAGAAGATTGTGTCACCTTTTAATGTAGATTACGCAGTACTGTTGACTGAAATAACCACTTTATATGGTTCAATTTGACCTGATGTAAGTGAAGCACCAAGAGTATAATGGTATCCAGACTTCTTGGATCCATAAAGTTTTTAGGCTTTGTGAAGAATCTATAATAAAAAACCAGCATAACACCCATGCAATGCGACAATCTAGGTGGTGGTGGTAGGTGGCGTAATGATGATAATGGTGATGTGATGAGAGATTGAGATTATATGTGTACGTTTTGAAGGTGTGTTTATATATTTATATATGGTAATAGAGTGAAATTTGATTTTATCTTAAACCCTTATTAAGCATTTACCTCTTTTTGCTTAAAACTTAACAAGGGGATATGCGAAATCTCTAATTTACCCTTTTACACAATTGGAAACAATCCATCTATTTAATACAAAATCACTATATACAAATAAATTTAACTACCTAACACTATATAAACAAACTTGATGCATCAATTTAAACACACTATTATTAAACCAATCTCTTCACGTGTGTTTGGGTTGTGCTATTTGAAATATAGTTTTATTTTCTACTACTTTTTTATATTCTTTTTTACATCACCATACGAATATAGTATTTTCTATGATTTTTTGTTTAAGTGTTGTTCATCATATTACTTCATATTATTAGTATTTGTTTGATCTAAAACATATATTCGAATCAATTTCACCGTCGAATATATAGTTGAATAATATTATTGCCGCCGTCGCATTGTGCGGGTACTAGACTAGTATAGTAGTAATAGATATTAAGAAGAAGTAGTAGTAATTATGTAGGGGCAGTATAGTCATTTCTCATAATTGAATAGAAAATTAATACAATGATTAACATGTTTTATATATAGAAAAGATTAAGATTAAGATAAGATGGATATAAAATAAAAATAAAAAGAGGAAAGATATAAAAAGTAGGATAGAATGCATACGGAGATTGTACTTTGTTGGGTTTCTTAGGCGATTGTTTTTGGCTATCTTATGCAGATCCTGAATAAAGGAACTTAAAAGGTCCATCTGCTGGTTATACAGATTCTATGTTTAACAAGACTCCAAAAGTTTGTGCTTCTCTAATCTCCTTTCGGACTATAGTTAATTAAGTTTTAATAGCAATGTATGCAATGAAATCTCACGAGTTGTGTTTTTGAGGTTCCAAGGATTTGTGCTTCAATGGAAGTCCCCACATCTTCCTTCAAATGTAATCCCAATTAATATAACACCTTTTCTAGCAAAAACGATAAAAAGTAGAAACCATTTACAGGGTACAAATATAATACGTATAACTTTGTATGAAGCGTGTGCTTACGTATGGAGTACTAAACTTCTAGGTTTTCCAGGACATTGTGATAAGGGTGTATGAGGGATCTGTTACCGAGGATCAGCTGAAAACCACCCAGGAATACACTATTTACCTATAAATGACCATACAACTAAGAGTCACTCATTTAGCTTGTTATATCTCCATTATTCATTCCATTTCATACGTCCCATCTGCATCCCACATGAAAATGGAACCCTTATGAGAATCATAAATGAAATGAAATGGTCCAAACAAGCTTAGTTACACTAATTAAGAGTACGAGTATATTAAGAGTACATACTCAGGAAACAGTTTTCGGATATGTATGATCTAATTCAATTCTAGTGGTCCTTTCTTAAACCGAAATAGAATCTTAAACATTGCTATTTACGTCTTGTAACTACAATACAATGTTATCATGTCGGTATTTCACATCCTATGAATACTAACAAACTTTCTTTATCAACGTTCTTGTCACCAGAAAGTTCTAGAGTTGGTGTCAAATACATACGAAACGTGCTACGTGCGTCATTCTGATGTCACTGTTGTATACCTATCTTCCAAATTTGTTCTTGGACCACAGGGTTCTTGAATTCTTCCTAGCCAACCATAGACTTGGTTCATAGACCATTTTATTGTAGTATCCTACCTCAAGGAAGGGTCATTAACTAACTAAAAAATAGATGACTTTATTACAGGACCACCTCGTATGACCTTTTTTTAAGGTTTTCTATAATATAGATCGATCAGCCAACCATATCATCACGCGTATCTAAGTAGCATCACAAAGTAATAATCATGCTACATTTGAAAAACTAAATTTATGTTACATGCATGTGACGAGGTAAACATGGGGTGAGGCATGTCAAAATCCAATTTCAAATTTCAACAAATTCGATTGATTTGGTGTCCTCTTTTTGTGTACCATGTGCTTTATCTTCAAAAAAGTAATAATTTGGAACAATAATGTGTGATCATAAACTAAGCTATGTAACCTGCAAAATGGCGTTTTTCTTGAACATTCAGTTCCTTTCAGTCCTCTCTAAGCATTCCTCTAATCAATCAATGAATATTTGTAACATTTTATTTAGTACTTTATAATCCAATATATCTCAAATTTATTACATCAATCTTACTGCATGTTGTTCATTTTCAAATGGTTGATTTATGTTGTCAATTGAGGTGTACTGTGAATTTCTATCTTCATCCTCTCCTTTTGACTTTAGGAAGTCAAAATGCCCACCAACAATGGAATGTCTTACTCTCATATATTGCAAGTAGACTTCAAGCTAGAAACAACAAAAACTCTTGTCAAAGTTGATAATCCATCATATTTTGTTCAACGTACGCTTCATGAAAATTACAAAAATCAAAACCGTCTTTACATAAAAGACGTGATTGTATTTGTGTAGATCTGTATATGTAGAAGTATAGGTTGTATTGTACACTTGATCAGAAATAACTGTCACTATCATATTTGTTATAGTCCAACTCAAAGTTGAGTTCTTAAGACTTCATATTCACTAGAAAAATGAATATGATTCGATAACTTCAGTTATAACAATCTGAAAACTTATTAATCCAAATCAAATTCCATATATAAACAAATTTAACCACATTAATTGGTTATCTGAAATTTTGTTAATAATAGTATCTTTGATGTAACATATCGATTTGGAGAGATTTGAGTGTATGTTTTATGACAGATATGTTTGTGTTTAGGAATTTCCTAGGTATCATTCTCATATATGTCAATATAATTTGCTATATAAATATATAATATAAATTATCATTAAATAACAACTACTCTGGTGAAAAAGCAGTTTCGTTTTATGTGTTTTATATACGAAATAATTAAAAACAAGTTAAAAGAAGTTCACAATTCAAAAGCAAGATCAGGTTAGAAAGTTGAGCAATATTTATAAGATTGAAACTTACTTTTTGAATGCAACAACCACAACTTCAATTTCATCTTACATATCCAAGATTAATACTACTTAAATAAACACTCATAAATTAAACATGTTTTAACTTTGTAATGAAACAAAAATCATGATGTGATATATATTAAGTTCAAAATTACACATAAACAATTCAGGCAGAGTGTCAACATCAGTATCATAGAGAAAATTGGATTGGTACTATGGACGGTTCTTATAATTTAATGAGAGCCAAAATTAATACTCCATTATGAGCCAGGTTATGGGCCATTTTAACATATTATGGTTTATCTGCATAAATAGGATTTTACGACATGCTTCAAAAAATGTAAGTTTGTAGATCATTTTAATGAGATATCTGAGATTATTTTATAGTTGTTTTAGTATAACTGTAAATAATATATGTGCAAGAAACATCATTACATCATGTTGTAACCGCGGGTTGACACTATTTAGGGTAAAATAAGCCAAGTTCTTGAACTCAATCTTTTTCCTAAAATTTAAGCCTATTTTACATTTCATGTACCAAAGACTAAAACTTCACATGATCATTGATATGAAGTTGATTTGATTGAGAAGGTTGGTAATGGTAACAACACCCTACCTATGAGTGTTATTTGGATTCCCATTTTCCATCAACCCAAGTACTTAACTTTCAAGTTTTAGGTTTTGTTCATAATGATCTCAAATTCACAGTTGTTCGTCTACGTGCATTTCATGTATTATCAATACAAGTTCACACGATCAGTGATAGTAGACCCGTAATGTGACTAATAGGTCAGGTTGAATGGGTTGAGTAACACGTTAAAACATATTCAAGTTGAAATGTGAGAGCTGAGATGATAGGAAGAAGAAGAATCAAGTCTTTCAGCAGCAAGTTATGATCTAAAGCTTGCCTCCGGTGGTTAACCTAGGTTGGCAGCTGCATTAGAGACCCAACCTGTTTCTATTTTATAGCATTCTCATGCAACTTGGGTCAGGGCAATATTATGGGGCTGAGGCTAAAGCCTTACTCCAGGGCTTCTCTTAGCTAATTAGTTTAGCATTACACTTTTTTCATTACCTACTTTAGCCGACTTCAGCGGTCAGCAAACAGCTTCCATCTACAACTCCTTTCATTATGGATCGGTCAGCTTGACATAAGAATATCAATGTTCGAACATTTTATTGAAGAGGTCAAGTCGTTTTACCTCTTGATATTAACATTCTAACAAAATAACTCATTCTTAAATACGTATATCATAATAATAATTAGCACTTCTAACTCACATTCGGTATGGAGTTGCTAACCATGCTTGAGGAAAATGAAGATGGTGGTGGTGATCAATTGGTGGTGGAAAATGGTGGTGATCAATTGATGGCGGTAATTAGCGGCATTATGTGAATTAATAATATGATCGGTACAATTAGCGGTCCGGTTATCAAAATATCAATGTTGAACATTTTATTGAGGAGGCCAAGTCATTTTACCTCTTGATATAAACATTCTAACATAATAACTCATTCTTAAATACGTATATCAAAATAATAATCAACTCTTCTAACTCTATACTATGACAAGCATAACAACTTTTTGTACGTTTTCTTCCATTTATTAGCTCTAGGATTCAATTCCATGTACATAGCTGGCACAATCCGACTCGATAACTAAATTGTTCGCTTGTATCAAAACCAAAAGTATTATGGTTTGACTCTTGAATAAACATGTTTGTTGTTTCTTGAAGATTTTCTAATTCTTGAAAAGGTTCATTTATATTTGCAAGAATGATGAAACCATGCACAAGAAGTAGATCTATGTTCTCCATTATTTATGCTAGCTAGGGTTTGTATGTTCTAAAGTTTGTGTTTCAAAGGTTTATAAGAGAGTGTGAGTGAGAGTCTTTTAATTATGGTGATGGGATGTTAATCAAGTTAAATAATGATATTTATACTTACACAATCGAAGGGGCTGATCCTGAGAACTAATAATATGATCAGTTCATTTAGCGGTCCGGTTATCAAAATATCAATGTTGAACATTTTATTGAGGAGGCTAATTCGTTTTACCTCTTGATATTAACATTCCAACATAATAACCATTCTTAAATACGTATATCAAAATAATAATCAACTCTTATAACTCTATAGTATGACAAACATAGCAAATTTTTGTATGTTTTCATCCATTTATTACCTCTAGGATTCAATTTCGAGTACATAGCAGGCAGAATCCGAATTGATAACTAAATTGTTCGCTTTTATCAAAACCAAAAGTATTATGGTTAGACTCTTGAATAAACATGTTTTTTGTTTCTTGAAGATATTCTAACTCTTGAAAAGGTTCATTTATATCGGCTTGAATGATAAAACCATGCACAAGTAGTAGATCTATGTTCTCCATTATTTGTGCTACCTAGGGTTTGTATGTTCTAAGGTTTTTGTTCTAAGGTTTGATCCTGAGAACTAATGATAAGATCGGTTCATTTAGCGGTCCGGTTATCAAAATATGAATGTTGAACATTTTATTGAGGAGGCGGTCAATTGGTGCTGGTGAATTGGTGGTGGCAAATGGTGGTGGTGAATTGGTAGTTGCAAATGGAGGTGGTCAATTGGTTGTTGCAAATGGTGGTGGTGAAGTGGTGGTGGCAAACGGTGGTGATCAATTGATGGCGGTAATTAGCGGAATTATGTGAATTAATAGTATGATCGGTTCATTTAGCGGTCCGGTTATTAAAATATGAATGTTGAACATTTTATTGAGGAGGCCAAGTCGTTTTACCTCTTGATCTTAACAATCTAACATAATAACTGTTGCTGGTGTTTTGGTGGTGGTAAATTGGTGGTTGTAAATGGAGGTGGTGAGTTGGTGGTTGCAAATGGTGGTGGTGAAGTGGTGGTGGCAAACGGTGGTGATCAATTGATGGCGGTAATTAGCGGCATTATGTGAATTAATAATATGATCGGTTCATTTAGCGGTCCGGTTATTAAAATATGAAAGTTGAACATTTTATTGAGGAGGCCAAGTCGTTTTACCTCTTGATCTTAACAATCTAACATAATAACTGTTGCTGGTGAATTGGTGGTGGCAAATGGTGGTGGTGAATTGGTGGTTGCAAATGGAGGTGGTGAGTTGGTGGTTGCAAAAGGTGGTGGTAGCAAACGGTGGTGATCAATTGATGGCGGTAATTAGCGGCATTATGTGAGTTAATAATATGATCAATTCATTTAGCGGTCCGGTTATCAAAATATGAATGTTGAACATTTTATTGAGGAGGCCAAGTCATTTTACCTCTTGATCTTAACAATCTAACATAATAACTGGTGCTGGTGAATTGGTGGTGGCAAATGGGGGTGGTTAACTAGTGGTTGCAAATTGAATTGGTGGTTGCAAATGGTGGTGGTGAAGTGGTGGTGGCAAACGGTGGTGATCAATTGATGACGGTAATTAGCGGCATTATGTGAGTTAATAATATGATCGGTTCAATTAGCGGTCCGGTTATCAAAGTAGTAAATATATGTTCTCCATTATTTGTGCTAGCTAGGTTTTGTATGTTCTAAGGTTTGTGTTTCTAAGGTTTACGAGAGAGTGTGAGTGAGAGTCTTTTATTTGTGGTGATGTAATGTTAATCAAGTTAAATAATGATATTTATACTTACACAATCGAAGCTACTGATCCTAAGAACTAATAATAAGATCGGTTCATTTAGCGGTCCGGTTATCAAAATATGAATGTTGAACATTTTATTGAGGAGGTCAAGTCGTTTACCTCTTGATTTTAACAATCTAATATAATAACTCATTCTTAAATACGTATATTATAATAATAATTACCTCTTTTAACTCACATTCGGTATGGAGTTGCAAACTATGCTTGAGGAAAATGAAGATGGTGGTGCTGATCAATTGGTAGTAAATGGTGCTGTTGAAGTTCGGTATGGAGTTCCCAAGTCGGTTCCCAAGTCTATCATTTGAAAACTCGAGAACACATGTGTAAGATGTGTGTTAATATGCCTATCAAGCAAAACATAAGCAATGACAATCTTAACCGACTTAAACTCTTGTATCATGATTATTGATAAGGATTGAAACAATGAATTAGATTTAATTTCATTGTGTTGTTCTATCTTAGGTTGATCATGATTTAGAAACCACCAAAGTGTTCTTTCAATTCATTGATACATGTGACAATATTTGACTTTTCTTACATAGATCAAGAAATTTCAACTAGAAAAGTACTAACATAACAAATATAATATTATTCTTGTTTGGGCATTCATCAAGTGTAACAAAATTCAAGTGAATTTATAAATTCCAATTATACTAATTTCATAGACATTGAGCTTTCAAGAATGCCATCACCATAAACCACTTGCACAAAGTTCGTTGGTGGTCTGCTGTATACTTACTTTATTAAATATGATTTCAAAAAGCTTAAGAGCAGATCAACCGCTATTAACCCTTTCTATTTAGTTACTCGTCACTGCACTTGTATGCAAGTTAACTTCTTTTTCTTTCTTTTTATATCAACAGAGTTTATTTCAGACATCTTTGTTTCACACAAATGCAACTTTTGACAACAAATATAATCGAACAGGAATATAGACTCTACGGATACGACATATACTATGATATCATGGGATTTTTATTCAAGGAAATATATTGTGTGTTATAATTTCTGAGATAGCAAGCATCCTGATATTGAGAAACAGAGAAAGTGAACATATGTATAACAAAGTGTGTTAAACTATACAAATAGAACAACTTTCTAAGTGGAATCTTGTAAGTAAAGTGGTAGACTAGCTAGTTGTGAAATTCCACTGTTGGTTTTGAGCTTTTAAGTTGGTTAGTCTGAAAATAAAGTTTTTCTACTTATAAAATAAGAAGTTATTTTCACATTATGTTTTAAAGTGTACATCAAAGTTATGCATTACTTAGTTGTATCATGTCCATGAAAAGAAAGATATTTAGATGTTTGCGTCAAATATTATGATGTGAAGGTTGTTCCATCTCGTGGTTTAAGGTCAGCGATTTATGTTGGTTAGTCGTTTCAACCTGTGATGGGAATACATTTGTGGGTTTTTGCTTTGTTAGTAGTCCCTTCATTTCATAATACTACCTCTCGGTCCGACTGTATTGCTGAAACTGTTTGGTTTGAGGTTTCCTGGATTCATGTTAGTGTCAAGGTAACGGTAGGTTTTCACCCGTTTGCATACTTTCTATTGAGTGTCTACTCTCAAGTGGTTATGTGTTATGTTGGAATTGGATGACGCGTGTTACTCCTTCGATGGTTTAATCTTCATTCGGTTGATGTAATTTGTTAGGGCCATCTAGTTTGGAATTTGAGTTTTAAGAGTCGTGGTTGGAAGCTTGTTTTCGACTCCTTGGCTTGGTTCACTTGTTAACATTAACACATGTAGTTTGTTATGTCTGATATTCACGTTCAAAGCTAAAAAGTCGGCCAGTAATTGTTAATAAAGCAATCTAATTATGTAATGTGCATGTTTATGTTCTTACTGTAGATGGATATATGTAGGTTTGAATCCTTGGTGGTCAAAGTTTTTAGTTTGGAGAGTTGGTTGTTAGAATAAGAAGTTCTAGTGGCAGTTTTCTGAAGACAAGAAGTTCAAGGGTGTTAGTGCATTTACTTATTAATGCTTTAAAACCCTTTTTATTTTATTTTTTATAATCATTTTACTTTTAATTTTAGTGATATATGAAGAATCCCTTGAAACATTATGTTATACGTTTGTCTTGCAAAAGATATAAACTTTTTCATATAATTAAATGCTCTTGAGAGAGATACAAAAATAACTAATACTAAAGTGATTTAAGAAGCTAAGAATTGGGGACGTAAGCATATTATGTAAAAATAATTAAAGTGTTATGGATAAATATGGGTGTTTATATTTAATAGGAATTAGAATCCTAGTAGGTTAAGTATACTTGGAGAATACTCCTTTGTAATCTCTATATAAGCATTGCCATGATATGAATAATACATCATTCTCTTTCTCTTAATCTTTACTTTCACAACACGTTATTAGCACGTAACTCTCCTTTGAGTTTTGAGTTATAGCTTCGTTGGCCTTCTGTAATTGTTTCTTTCTTTGAGATTTTGATTTCGGTGGGTCTTTGTGCGAAAGAAAAACGAGAAAAATGAAATTGTTAGATATAAAGCTCGATTGGTTGCACAAGGTTTTTCGCAAAGACCTGGTATTGATTATGAGGAAACTTATTCCCTGGTGGTGGATGCAACGACTTTTCGGTATCTTATAAGTCTGGTAGTACAAGAAGGAATTGATTTGCATCTAATGGATGTAGTGACCGCTTATTTGTACGGTTCACTTGATACTGAAATTTACATGAAACTCCCTGAAGGGATTAATCTGCCTGAGTCATGTAGAGGCAGTTCTCGAGAACACTATTCAATTAAATTGAATAAATCTGTATATGGGCTAAAACAATCCGGACGTATGTGGTATAATCGTCTAAGTGAGTACTTAATGAAAGAAGGATATAAGAATGATTCTATATGCCCATGCATCTTTACTAAAAGATCCGGATCCGAGTATGTTATAATTGCAGTATATGTGGATGATTTAAATATCATATGAACCCCTAAAGAACTTCCTAAAGCAATTGAATATTTAAAAAGTGGATTTGAGATGAAAGACCTTGGAAAGACAAAGTTTTGTCCTGGCTTACAAATTGAACATCTCAAAGGTGGAATCCTTGTGCACCAAGAAGCTTACATAGGAAAGATCTTGAAAAGATTTTATATGGATAAATCTCATCCACTTAGCACTCCAATGGTAGTAAGGTCACTTAATGTTGAAAAGGATCCTTTCCGACCTCCAAAGGATGATGAAGAAATTCTCGGTCCGGAGATACCTTACTTGAGTGCGATTGGAGCATTGATGTTTCTCGCTGGTCATGCACGACCTGATATATCATTTTCATTAAACCTATTAGTGAGATATAGCTCGTGTCCTACAAGGAGACATTGGAATGGAATAAAGCAAATATTTCGCTATCTTCAAGGTACGAAAAATATGGGTTTATATTTTACTAACCAATGCAAAACTAGTTTAGTTGGATATGCAGATGCAGGATATATGTCAGATCCACATACTGGACGATCCCAAACTGGTTATGTCTTCACACACGGTGGTACAGCGATTTCTTGGCGTTCGGTAAAGCAAACGATCATAGCGACTTCTTCCAACCATGCGGAGATTCTAGCAATTCATGAAGCAAGTCGAGAGTGCATTTGGTTACGAAATGTAATACATCACATTCGTGATTCTTGTGGTATTTCATCCGGACAAGAACCTACAGTGCTATATGAAGATAATGCGGCATGCATCGCTCAACTCAAAGAAGGCTACATCAAAGGTGATCGAACCAAGCATATTGCGCCCAAGTTCTTCTTCATGCATGATTTACAAAATCTGGAGATATCATTGTTCAACAAGTTCGTTCAAGTGAGAATTTAGCAGACTTATTTACCAAGGCGCTTCCAAATTCTACAATTCAGAAACTTATTCATGACATTGGGCTGCGTCGACTAGATGAACTCACATGATGTGTTCATCAGGGGGAGATTATACGCGCTGCACTCTTTTTCCCTTAGTTATGGTTTTATCCCACTGGGTTTTCCTAACAAGGTTTTTAACGAGGCAGCATTCCCACGCGTATATTAAAGATTATGTACTCTTTTCCTTCACTAGGATTTTGTCCCATTAGGTTTTACCTAGTAAGGTTTTAACGGGGCATAAGCTTTAATTAAAGAACACCCAAGGGGGAGTGTTATGGATAAATATGGGTGTTTATATTTAATAGGAATTAGAATCCTAGTAGGTTAAGTATACTTGGAGAATACTTCTTTGTAATCTCTATATAAGCATTGCCATTATATGAATAGACAAAAGTTCATTAAAGTATGGAAATTTTTGAAAGTATGGGAGTACAAATCTCAACCGTTGATCTTGATCAAAATAACAAAACCCCCACATTCTTAAAAGTTAAATATCTCAAAAACCGTTAGTCAAAAAATTATAAAAATTGCACCATAAAAATCAGCATTTTCTCCTCTTCGATTTAAGATCCCACAAGATATACTTTCGACGAAATTTTATTTTTTTTCATTTTTTGGTAGGTTTTGAAAATTTTTAACACATGTGTTATAAACAAATAACACATGTGTTACTGGCGACTAACACATGTGTTAGCACCGACTATCGATTGTAACACATGTGATAGTCGTTAATAACACATGTGATAGCCGCGGGTAACACTTTTGTTAATTCATCATAACACATGTGTTAACCCATAAAAAATAAAAAAAAATGAAAAAAAATAAAAATCGTCGAAAGTATGCCTTGTGAGATCTTAAATCGAAGAGGAGAAAATGACGATTATTATGGTGTAATTTTTATAATTTTTTAACTAACGGATTTTGAGATATTTAATTTTTAAAAAAGTGGGGGAAAGTGAATTTTTGCCACATGGCGCATTCTTATTAGTACTTCCATATTTTCAAAAATTTCTATACTTCCATGAACTCACCTCTATATGAATAATACATCATTCTCTTTCTCTTAATCTTTACTTTCACAACATAAAGATTAAAATTGTTTATTGTGAGATAAGGTTGGTGTTTTATGTGGTTTGTATATGACATATAAGGGCCCGAGTTTTTAGTTTTGAGTTTAACGAAACGTAAAATAGTTAACAATAATTTGTCAAACCGATAGTCAACGGGAACTTGATGCATTTTTCGTGTAGTTGTACCGAGAAATGAGAGGTTATTAATGTTTTAGTAGGAGCGGTTGCGTTTTAATTAATGACGAAATTCGAAAATCATGTCAATTTTTATAAATGAGAATTTGTTTTTCTCTTCTAATTAAAAGTATATTGCCACCACAAAAGTGTAATGCGGTGTCTTTAGTGTCCTTTTCACTCGAATAACTTTTTTTTAATTAATTTTTGAAGTTTAAGTGACTCGTTATATTATTTAGTGTGTGGGAATACAATTAACTTTTTCGATCGTTACTAAAAATAACGGTTAATGGCTGAATAAGTTAATACAAAATAGACTAAAATAAAGTTGGATACACACTATAGTGATTAAGTTGAAGTTAAATGCATCCTCACGTACTTTTTTTTTTTGAACATCAAGAGATATATATATAGAAAAAACACAGCAAGAGATATATATACGGATCATCATCCTCACGTATTAATCTCGTTATTTAACACCATTACTTCAATTTTGTCATAACTTATTTAGAATTTGTTTGATTTTATGAATACACATGAAACTGGATTCTAAGGTTTAAAGAAAGAATAACCTATAAACTATATGAAATGAACACAATCATTAAATCATACGTTTAAGTTAATAAGTTATAATGCGAGAGGTCATTTACAATTTACTAAATATCGAAAATTTGTGGTTCTCGTTGCAGTGATTGACCTCAAACCTCATTGGTTAACAAGCGAAATTAATATTTATTAACTAATAAGAAGTACTCTCACCCGTATATTTATCAATTTATTTTTTTTCATAAAATTTGGATTGAGATCACCTTCAAATTTATTTTTAATATAACTAGTATCATATTCACGCAATGCTGGTGTCATGGGACGTGGTAGTGGTTGTGTTAGTGAGCTTAAAAGAATGTAAGAGTGCTTTTGTGCTTTGAAAATGTATTACATATTGTTGATGTTTGTTTATATATTAAGAACCAAAAAGTATAGTTGATCGGAAGAATGAAGATTTTAAAGGTTGATCAGAATTATTTATTTATTTATTTTATAAAGTAATTGTATAGATATATCATGTATGAAATTGCGAAGGTAGTAAACTATTCAAAGTTATCTAAAGAATATTTTGTAGTCTTAATAGAAGTAGTTGATGATCTTGCAAGTGTTTTTAATGATGTAGTAAGATTTAGTTGTAATTTTGCTATGGTTGATTTGAGTTTGTATTTACTTGGTTGAATCTGTGATTGTTTGTATTGTTTTACCATTTCTTACATTAAAAGCTTATAACTTCAAAATTGCTGGTCAATCGTAGACTGATAACTAAAGGACTGAGAACCACTTAAAATAAGGTATATACGGGACCAGGGTACCAAAAACTAGGCTTTCAATAATATGTCTGTCTACATCGATCACTCTAATGTCTTCAACTCTATAAACATATTGAGACTAAAAACGATATTCTTGGCTATAAATGCCTCAAAAAGGCGTCAAGCTTAGCAGCAGGGCAGCAGCACATAGCTCGGTTTGCCAATATGACTAAAACTGCTTTAACTTGGAGGCATTGATTCAGTAAACAAAATTTCTAAATGAATACCAAATGCTCATCAAGTTGGAACACTCATTTCCGATTCATGGGTGAATGAGCAAAATCTTTTAGTCCCAAAATATTGCTAATTTACTGTACATACAACAAGCTCCTTCCAATGAACAAAATTTATAACTTAATTTAGAAAGTTTCTGGAAGAAATCTTTCAATAACTAATGGTCTACGGAATTCAGGGATTATGATCAAGCATAATCTGAATGGGAGTCATAGAAGTCACTTGGGCAGGGTGACATCACCTCCTGTTCAAGAAACTGCAACACTTGCTGCATTGATGGTCTGTCCTCTGGATTGGCATCGGTGCACCTGCCAGCAATTTCCAGAACCGCTTCTACAGTTGATGCATCCGCCTCAGTGCACCTCTTGTCCACCACGTCTTCCAATTGGTTCTCCTTCCGCAGAGTGTTCAGCTGTTTTCACATAACGAAGAAAAAAAACATTCAAAATTATATGAATATTATTTTACTATTATAGAAGCAACTTACTATATTTTTAACCATGTACCACATACTTATCATTTCTTACCAAAATATGCAATTTGTAACCCATAATACTACATACTTATCATTCTTTAACCATTTGATGCAACATACTGTATACTTTGCTGTCAAATGGTTATATGTAGCATTAAAATAATGAATGGTACAAAGAAGTACATACATGTATCGATAAAAAGTAAATAGGATGCTGCTTTTGATCATAGTATGCCCTTCTATTGTGGGACATTGCATATATAATATTTCCTTGCAAAGGAACACTTATGTTTGCAATGCTCAGAAACTAACGACAAGCAAACACTTTGTAATGATGATTAACAACCAAAAACTAGTGCATGTTATACTAGAATTTTGTAACAAAAGAATAGCAAAATTTCCAACGCAGAGCCAAGCATATGATTGTTTAAACAACAATTTACTCATAAGAAAATACACAAATGGAATAACAAAAAGCAAGATCAGGAATACATACCCAACCAACAACATTTAGGCCCCGTTTCACGAAAGCTGGATCGGTTGGTCTCTTTCCGGTTACAAGCTCTAATAACAAAACCCCAAAACTATAAACATCTGATTTCACAGTGGCTCTTCCGCTTTGCAGATACTCTGTTTAACATAAACCGCAATTTACCCGTGAGAAAAACATTACTTAATATACATCACTATATTAGTACGTGAAGGAACAAGACAGACCTGGAGCAAGATAGCCAAAAGTGCCAGCAACAACAGTGGTAACATGAGCTTCCTCATCAACCAAAAGCTTAGCAAGACCAAAATCAGAAACACAAGGCTCAAGATTTTCATCGAGTAGAATGTTGCTCGATTTTATATCTCGATGAACTATTTTGGGACTGCAATCATGATGTAAATAAGCCAATCCCCGAGCTGACCCATACGCTACTTTTAAACGAGCAGTCCAACTTAACGTGTGATCATCCTGACATTCTAAGAAACACAAATTCATAGAATAATAAGAAACATAAAAAAGCATCCATTTTTTATTTAATAGTCAAAGTATGAGGGTTACCATGTAAGAAATTTTCAAGACTGCCATTGGCCACGTAATCATAGATGAGAAGCTTGGAATCGGGAAATCTGCAATAGCCTCGGAGATTAACAAGATTAATATGTTTGACACTACCCAAGATTTCCAATTCTTGTTCGAATGCGTGATCCCGACCTTCTCGGGTTCGATCGATTCTTTTAACTGCAAATGTGCCACAATCATTCATGACCATTCTGTACACAGTCCCGAACCCACCAGCCCCAACCACATGCTCATCGTCAAGAGACTCAAGCTTCTCTATAATCTCACTTGACGGGTAAGGAAGATCACCATGGAATGTTATAAGTTGTGTACCTACAAATTGACAAAGAAAAAGGTAAGGACATTCAAAAACTTTACTAAAAGGGGAAATTAGTAACAAAAACTATGCAGTTTTTTACTTGTTTCTTGATGAACTTGTTTCTTGACGTCTACGTATTTCTTCACAGCCCTTTCTTTCTTTGAGAGCATCCAGACCAAGAGGAATATAAAGAAAACAAGTGCTAGGCCTAAAGCGATCATAAAACAGATTAATACTGCTCCTTTCAGAGAACGAGATGAACGCCTAGGCACTGCAGCAGTCAAAATAAATCATGAATGAATGAGATTAATCATGCACTAGCCACCAAGTAAAGTAAGATTTGGTATTTCGAGTTGCGAATAGAAAAAAATAGATGGCTTTTTATCAATGACTTGCCTGCTGCTTCATCACTTTCAGCATGGGGTAAGACAGCAGGAAATCCCAGTGATGTTTTGCACGGTTTGTGTATTTGTTGGCCACAGAGGTCCAAGTTGCCAATATACCTACATGTAGTGACCCATATCACAGAATAATCTCTTTAAGAAAAAAGAATAAGCTACAAAGAACACTAAAGGTATAACTATTTCTACAAGTTCAATAATTTGTAAACAGCAAGAAATTATTTTCTTATATCATCAAGAAACTAATAAAACAGAAAATCAAATAGTAGAATATATGAACAGGGTTGATGAAAAACTAAGTTTAGATTAATCAGCATAGTCGTTTAAAGTTTATAAAGTGGAACTTACGAGGTGTTTCCAAACTTGCTTAATGCTCCAAAATTTGGGATTTCTCCCGAGAAGAAGTTTGTGGATAAGTTCCTGAATTATACAAGAAACATTCGGAACTTCAGATGTCTAAACTCTAAACCAGTCCAATTCTCTAAAATATCAAGAAATCCAAAAATCCAAAACATCATCGTATACTAAAGAGTCAACTTACATGTATTTAAGACGAATGAGATGACCAAGAGATGATGGTATTGCTCCCTTCAAAGTATTGCTCGACAAATCCCTGAGTAATGAGAGAATAAATTATGGATGAAAATTACATGAGAAACGAATTCTGATTGTTGATATCCCCACCTAACATATTGTGAACTATCTGTTTTCATATGCGTCCTAATAGGATGGGTCAAACTGAATGTAAAATGAATGCACTTACACTTAGACTCTATTTTAGGGAAATCAAAATCAATGTTCGAAGGCCAACATTATAAGTTTATGGTCATATAAAGGGGCCGATTAGTAGCGGGTTGTATCAGTAACCAGTTCCTTTCATTTGAATGTTAACTTATAACAAAAGCAGTTAACAGAACGTTCTTTTCAATTGAACATTGCCCATAGAAAACTCAATCCACTTAAGGTTGAATACTTTCATTTTCTCATGTACATTATCAATTCTGCATTATTTCATCAAGTAGTGAAATCACTTGCACTGCATGTGTACATGGATTTTCCACTTATATTTCACCGATCTTTTAACCAACGATGTATATGGTAATAAGAAAAACAATTTTAAAATTAAATTAACTTACAGAATAGTGAGGAGGGAAAGGTTTCCTATATTTGAAGGTATGCCACCTTGAAGATAATTAGCCCTCAAGTACCTAAACAAATTCGGCATCGCATTTCATATCCATAAAATGTGCTATAATTAATTATTCATTGTACATTTCAAATTCATACTCCAAAACACAACAGGAACAAACTAACTTCACAGTTTGACTTACAGAGCTCTGAGTTCAACACATTTACTAATTTCACTAGGAATTATCCCATGTAATCTGTTCTGGTGAAGTGCCCTGATATAAACAACAACATGCATATATCAAAACCAATATACCACCAAAATTGCTCAGTTTACAACTTACTACAGCTCCAGATTTACACTTACAGTCTTTGTAAACTACTTAGTTTACCAATGCTTGGAGATATAATCCCTCCGAGCTCCATGTATGGTATGTTTCTGCCAAAACCCCCAAAAATCAAATTATAGTTTACATTTTTTAGGGTTTTAACTAACTTTTTTAAATTTCTTGAAATGGGTAGTAAAAAAGTTGAAAACTTGAAATAAAAAGGTGAGATTTACATTTCAATAACCCTTTGGTCACTGGGATGACAAGAAATACCAGTCCATTGACATGGGGTTTCATCATTATTCACCCAATTGCTTAAAGCATTTCTACTGTCATTTAAACTTTGTTTGAACTCCAGCAAAGCTAATCCTAAAATACAAACACGAAAACACCCATTAAAGATTATGTAATAAAGATTGAATCTTTAACATAAAAATGTCATCTTTATAAAAGGAAAGTTAGGATTACCATCTTGGGTAAGAGCTAAAGAACAAGTGCTGAAAAGGGTAGTTGAAATAGATACAGCTGAGAAAACCCAAATCAAGAACAGATTTGCTGTACCCATTTGCTTTTCTTGATGAAACATGAGTGTAAGAACAAGAGAGTTCAAATGTATGCCATAAATTGGAACATAAAAAGGATTCAAATTAAAGGTCAAGTGATGTAATGTATTGAGTACACTTTAACAGAGGGGTAATTGGTGGGGTTCCGTGAGTGAGTGGTGTGAGTTATGATGGATGGTTTTTGGAAAAGTAAAAATACACTAGACCAGCCCTCTACTGAACTAATAATATTCTACTGTATTTTCTCACAAACACCGAACGAATGCTAAACATTGTCACTGGTAGATTAAATAATTGAACTCTACTTTTTATTTAGTCTTTTTCAATAAATATAATTATATTTTTAAAATATAAATTTAAGTAAAATATTAAAATATTAGAATATTAATTAAAATATTAAAATTTATTCAATTAAAAGAAAACATTACACTTAGATAAGGTCATGCATTTTAAAGGATGAGGTCATACATTTCAAAAGGTTTCTTTTTAACTAAAGATTTAACCAAACATTTATACTTCTTTTTATTCATCATTCCTTCAAGACACACTCTTCCAAAACACAATTGGAGCATGATACCCAAACAATTAAACATTAATGAATTAAAAAAATTCTCCTTATCCATCAACTAAACATAATAATAACAATAAAATTCTTTTATATTATTATTGTTATTATATTTTAGTGAAGAAACAACAAACTGAAAGACTTTTTTTGAAATAGTCTATCTTCTTTCAACTCATTACAGCTGGTGATCGAAAAAATATTAAGTAAACATCTTCAATTGCTAAGTGTGTATCTATAATCATATTAATTTAAATAAAATAAAATCTTTTTAATTAGTATTACCGTTGAAGGCCTCACCTAAAACCCATCTCGTCTCCGACACAAATCAAACGACACCATCAAACATGTGTCCATGCCAACGGCGTCTTTTGATGGTAGTAGAAAGACAATAAGAACGATGCTCCTTTAAAAATAGTTTTATAGTTATTTCAAAGCACCAAGAAACATTAATTTTCAATAGCATTTCTAGATTTAAACATGTCTATTACATGTTTTAGTACAATACACTAATTGTGGTTTTAATATATTTTGTAATGAAATAAAACGACGCAGATCAAAACAAATCTCGTAATATCAGTGATATCAGTGATATTATTAATTATTTATTAATTAACATAAATAAATGAAAAGAAAAAATAAACTGAACATTTTAATTTCTTACTTTTTGGCTATAGCACTTTATATTCTTTTGGTGTTAAATTTTAACACATTGTCTTACTTAGTTTTGCTACTACTGACAAAAGATAATGTTAAGTATTTAATTAACAAAACATCGATAAATAAACTATGACATATAAAATTCATCATTTTTAATACAATTCATTAATACCCATAAAGTGAAAAATAAGAAATGTATAGTTTTGGAATTCCAGCTTTAAAAAAATACAGTATAAAGATAATTTTATGTATTAAATAGTGTGGATGTGAATAAATAGAAAATAGTTTAGTTTCATTAATAAACTAACTACTAAAGTAACTTTTATTTAATGAAACAATCTAAAATTAATTAGCAACGAGGTTAGAGCAGGATCTGCGAAGACAACAAAAAATTTATTGGGGAAATGTGCAGAAGAAGAAGACACATGAAAGCCGTTGTTAAATGCAAATTCAAAAATAAGAAGTTTTGTGTCACTCTCAGTACTGTGAGAGTGAGCGTCACGTGCTCAATTTGAATGACGTGGCAATCTCTGATTGGATATTAGTGGTGAAGGATAGCAAGTGAAGGTATGCCAGATGTTAAAAACATGAGTACTCTGGACATGGATTCAAAAAGTCTAACGCAACAGTACCCAAGTCTGATCCTTCACAAACATCCAAATCTATATCTTTTTTAATTCGTAAATTTTTGAATTTATATACTTTATAGTATTATTATACTAATATTATTATTATATTATATTTATATTTATATTAATATATTAAAAGAAAATAATTAATAGACTTTAAGGAAAGACCTAAAAGGAAACTTTTTGACTCATACATATTCTAGAATTATTATTTATGAAATGAAAGGACAGAGAAATAATCAATCACATACGTTATGAATTAAATGGTTATAAGTCTCTTTTTAGACTTATATAATTTGGTTGATATAATAATGCTTCTAGTTAAATGATAGAGAAATAGAACTTAATGGACAAACAATGAATTCATTTCAACTTACCACTACTCAGAATTAGACATGCGATACAAAAATCTCACAGGTCAACAAAAAAATCCTATGGTCAACCAGAAATTTCGCAGTCCAATGAAATCGAGCCATGTTGAATACCCGCAGGAATACAACTAGCAGACCAGCAGGTATTCGCTTTTTTGTTTAACTCCGGTCAACCTCTTCGAATTAGATCGGGATTTCATTTTCAACTTCGAATTAGAGCAGGATTTCATTGATAAACCACCACATTATATTATAGCGGGTTTGTTTTTCATATTTCATTGTGTACTGATTATGGGAAATTTGTACCAGTTGTAAATTTTAATTGGGTTAAAAGATCCTAGGGGGCCGGGGGTGTATACCAATCGGAGTAGTGTTCATTTGCAGAAAAAATTCTCACAAACCACATGTTGAAAATGGGCTTCTTTCTGTCTATTATTTTTTTTAAAAACAATATCTCAAAATATTTCTTTTCCTTCTAAAACGGATAGTTATTTACAATGGGTCATTGTGAGCCCACAAACACCCAAAAGAAGGCGAAAAAGCATACAACAACAATATTGACAATTTCTTGTTTGTCGTCCATTTGAGTGACTTAAGCAGTGTTTTAAAAACCGGTTCGACCGGGCCGGTCCGACCGGTTGAACCGGGATTTGGAAGTTTTCCGGCTCAAAATAAACCGGTTTTCAGGCAAAGTTGACCAAGTCAAGAACCGGCGGTTCGACCGGTTTTCGAGCGGTCCGACCGGTTTTTCGGGTGAGGTTGGACCGGTTTTTAACCAAATTGACTTTTTTTTTTTGCAAACTTTGAAAGTTCATATTTTTTCACTCGAAAACTTTGATTGTTTCATTCTTTTTGAAAAAATCGGCTTCCTTGACTTTCAATTTTGTTAAATTATATTTTATTTTTACTTTTAAATGTACTTTAACCACTCATATATTGCTTCAAATTTCAAATTCATAAAATTTAAAGTCAATATGAAGTGTAATTAAACATTAACACTCAATCAATTTTGAAAAAAATTAAAAAATAGTAAAAAAGTCAAAAAGTCAACAACCGGTCCGACCAGCCGGTTCAACCGGTTCGACCGGTCCGACCGGAACCGATAAGATGACCGGTTCGATCAAAAAACCGGTTTTTAAAACATTGGACTTAAGTAATATATAAGAAAATATAGCTAGAGTAACGTACATGGACAATGTATATGGTTTGAATGTTTGAAAGGCTTCGATCTTTTCAAATTCTAATTATGCTAAGCATCCATTTGGTTTGCATTATTTTGTTTTAGCATCGCTAGATTTAACAGCTAATAAGTCCTTTTTAATCTTTCATGTTACATCCCTCCTTAGGATTGTTATTGTTCTTCTCTTTCTTTCTTTTTTAATTCGTCCTTAAGCCAAGTAAATGACTAAAATGTACTTACCGGTATTTGTGAGCTAAATTTTTTCCGATTCTTTTTTATTCATGATTTTTTGTTAATACTTTCTTTTTTTAATCTATATATTTATTTAATCATCTTATAAACCATCTCACTCTTGCACAGTTATTTTAAAAAGTATATGATTTAACACTTACTTTTCTGTTCTCTTATATTGATTGGTTTCTTAGAAAGAACAACAATGTTCAGGTTAGTTTCATCACTTTTGATTTTCTTTGATCGATTGATTGCTTAATAAATCTTCCTCAAATTTATGATTATGTGTTTCTTCTTTTTTATTTGTATGAAGTTTGTGTTCTACAATTACTTTTCTTAAGCAATTTGTTGTTCAAGCTCTAATGGACGCAAAACTAACAATATTGTTTGTCGTTCAACACAAGTCTTGTGTGCCTAATCAAAAGCAATCAAAGTGCTTTTTCAGTTTAAAAGTGAAAGAACAAGTTAAATGCTTTGACACAGATGGCAGTGAGAATGAATCTAAATTGAAGTTGAAAGATGAGCGGGTCAAGTAGGTTGAAATTCAGTTAGCTTTTATTCAACGGGTAAATGAAGGATATTTTTTCTTAATTAGCTTAACCAAGGAGTACGATTTTGCCATTATTCAACCCGTATAGATTACTAATGTATTATATTCTCTGATAAGTTACAACTATTTTAGAATATTTTGCATCTGTAAAGTTTTTATTATCGTTCAGTTTCTTCTAAAATTAACAAATTATATACTAATTAATGAAGGATGTTGATTAGCTATTTTAATCAACATTGTACTAGATTTAAACATTAAATACTATTGATTATGCAAGTTGGTTGTATTTCTTTTGTTTTGTTAAACACATTTCTACTTTCCTTAACAACTTAACGTTTAATCGAGATTGTGATATATTTGAACACTCAATCTCATTTTATTTCTATCATTTGTGACAGACTTTTAGCTCTTTGTGCTTCCATTCATGGGCTTTGCCCCTACGGAAGAACATATGTTATTTGTTGGATCAAGAGCAATGAGAGTATCTTCTTAGGACCAAACATATCCTATTTTTCATCCATAAAGTTGAGAATGATTTTGTTTCTAAGATATTGGCTTATGAGATAACCTAATGGGCTACCCATTTCTAATAATTCATAAAATTTGTAGAGACAGATTGTTTATTACAAAATGGAGCATCCACAAAGGTACAAAAAATATATTTCATAATAAAGGATTGACTATTTGGTTAACAACCTTAATTCATTTTGAACAATTTCATGTTTCTGTTTTAAATTTGTGTTAAATAGTGAAGATCTTATCTTTCTATATATCTTTAGAGAACTTTTAGAACAAATTATGATCACGAACACTTCATCGAGATTATAAGAATATAGTTACTTTCATTTGGTGACTGCTTCAGAATTATGTAGGTTTGACGTTTGATATCCTTGTACATGTGGTTTACATATATCATTTCAGTGAATGCATGCCGATAGAATGATGTTTTGTATAAGAAAATTAAAGGTTTGCAGTTCATTTATGTTTGCTTTTAAGTTAACTTAATTCATTTCTTTTCACATGATTCGTGGAGTAGTTGACATTAGATCTAACGTTTTGTTAAATTCATTTTTAAATACAATATATTTTCATATATTTAAAATGAAATACAATATCAACATAAAATTATCTTTAACATAACTGTGTTTGCTTTATTTTGTGAGAATGTTTAGTTATTTTTCTCTTTGTTTATTATCATACACAAATTTGATTGGGTATGTTATGCACATGGATGATATGAAGATTATGAATGAGGGTGCTAAAGAGTCAAGATTTCTCACATTTGAGCATTACTTGATGTTTTATCTCACAAGCGCCATCATCAACATGGTCGTCCTGTTGATTTTGAAGGCCTTATACCGTACTTCCAAATTAAGCCCTTAATCGATTCTTTCAACTAAAGTTTGTGTTACTTAATAGTATTAAATTAAATTAACTTATTGAATTTTTATTAATTAATTTCAAATTCTAAAAAGATTCTACTTCAAAAAATAAATTTTTAAACATTCAAATTCATATACCAAAAAATTTCCACTTCAAAAATCAATAATGATAAAACAATAGTTAAATATCTAAGGCAAACGTTTTTGATCAAGGAGATTAATTAGTAAAATTGAGCTTAATTGACTACAAAACTTAACTACCTTTCAAAAAATTTATTTGATATATTTGAATTGTAAAAGTAAATGACACAAACAAAATATTTGAATTGGAAACACATGACAAAAATAGAACTAGCAATGGATTGAACACACAACCAACCATTACCATTTGTTTTGTGTTTTTCGCTCGACTGGGATAACCTTTATAAACTAGTCTAGTTTCATAAATATATAACCATACTTTAAGATCATTATTTTGGACCCCAAAATGAAAATGAGCCATATGCAACAACTCATGTTGCACACCCTTATATTCGTGCATGATTAACAGTCTTATCAATATATTTGTATGTTTCTTCTTCTTAACATATGTCTATTATTTATTTATATATTAACCTTTAAAACCTAAATACGTTAGCCCGCTTAACTGCCGTCTATAAACTAGCAAATAAAAATATAAAATAAAATTAGAATCTTCTATACTATTTACTAAAGGGGAATAACACTTATGTCATGAAGTTGATTTGGCACCTCCTAAGGTAGGTTTTTATGTTGATATTTCACCACCAGATTTCTTCGCTTATGTTACCATAACATGATAAATAAGGAGGAAGATGACCTAAAATATTTTCATAAAATATTTACATGAAATTAATTCAATGTTAATATATATGATTTCCTAAACATGTAAAAGATTTTATAATAAGTATAATTTCTTGAAACTTTAAAGTTTAATTTGCATGCTTCAATGTAACTGATCTCTCTGTTGACCAATATCATGTTGACCAATATCATGCTAATCTTTTTTCTATGCCGTCACCATAATTGGGATGTGAAATTCAATTTTCATTATTTTCTTCTCCATCACCATTCTTTCACCTCCATCTTCATTCCCTCTCATCTCCTACAATTCTATTTTCTTTCTCAACTTTCATATCCATTTAAATGTTCATTTTCTGGTAGCTCACTTATTTCTTTGAGCTTCAACTTTTTATTTTTTTATTTTATCTTTTGTGCTGAGAATGAGTAATTGCTTATGTAAAAGAATTTTTGTATTCTAAGTTTTCGATGGCATCCAAGAGGACCCGCGAAATCAAAGTATTATATTGATTGTTAAATTCAAAGACTATGTATTTCAAGTACGATCTTGTAAGTTTATGGTTTCATTTACTTACCTTAGGTCTTTATGTGGTCGATTTTATTAATTATGTTTATTTTATCTAGATTTAAATTGTTTTTGTTTTGATTTATAATTTTTATTTATGCGGGGTTTCATGTAATTTATGGTGGGGGTTGTCAAACTTAAAGATATAAAGATGGGTTATATACTATTTTTTTTAAAGGTGAAAATATAAAATAATCACAAACTTATAAACATACAAGATTCAGATAGATGATTTAGGACATCCCCTAATCAACACCAAATGCAAAACATCAATTGTAAAATGAATTACAACGGTGGCAATTACTACCCAAAATGAACACCTATTTAAATTCTTAAAGCCACATCTTCCCAATGGATTTGTTGAATATAAGTAGACCCATTGTTCCAATTGAGCCTATTCATGTCATTTTTCAGTAATTTCAACCTTTTAACTACTTTATACATTTGATAACCTTTCACATGCGTATTCCACCCTTGTTCGACCATTGGAATAAATTCCTCCATGTTTGCCACATAGTTAGCAAACCTAAATGATTTAGGTTTGACAATTAGACCAGAAGGGATAGTTAATACAACTGGACTATGATTAGAGATTTGGTAAAGAAGAAATGCCCCATGAGCATTATGATAACATGAAATAAACTTCTTATTGCCCATAATTCTGTCAAGTTTCTTCAATATACCACATCTTGGATTTTTAAGTGACTTTGTCCATGTAAAATTAAACCCTGAACTGCAGACATCATCAATTTCTATTTGGATTACACAATCATTGAACTCTCTCATTTCATTAGTTAACCAAGACCCACCTGCTGAGTGTTCTTCTAGCTTAAGAGTAACATTAAAATAACCTAAAAGCACCCATGGATACTGAGCAACTATCACTTTGTGCATTCCCAATTCTTTCCATAAATTTCATCTCTCTCTTCCAGAATTACTTGCATACACAAAACTGCAAAATAGCTTTGTTTTCTTGAGATTAGATTCTATAAGGCACATGATAGCTTGACTGGACATGCGCACTACCATAACTTACACCTGCAAGGAATTCCAAAAAACAATTATTCTACAACTTGATGAACTATGGTCCACATTAGATTTCCAATCCCACTTATCGAATATTCTATCACAAACTTGCTTAACATTATTTGTTTTTAAATGGGTTTTTGTAACATCCCAAAATGTTAAAATTTTGATTTTCTACGACACAAGGGTAGTGTCGCAGAGGGTGTTGGTGCGACACAAGGACTGTGTTGCAGGACTGTGTCGCAAAACGCATCTGATCGAAATTAATTGAGGAGCTTAAGTGTAATTTACGAGTTATATATTCTAAAACACGTCTAAAACATTCCAGAACTCATTAGTGAACGTGTGTGTGTGTTTTAAAGTGAAAAACAAGAGAGAAAGGTGAGAAAGAAGTGGAAGTTGAGTTTGGATCAAAAATTGAGCTTTTAATCCGTGAATTCGAGGTAAAGTTTCAATTATTATGTACTATAACTGTTGTTAAGTGTTTTGAATGGATTAGAACGGATTAATTTGAGTATAATATGCCTGAAATTGAGAATTTCGAATCTGGGTTCTGATATGTTCTTCATTGCGACACAAAGGTTGTATCGCAGGTTGAGTCGCATGAATGTTCTGCGACACAGATGGTTATGTCGCTAAAGGCGGCCATATTGAGTATTGCGACACAATATTAGTGTCGCAGAGTTCTGTACTGCGACACAAGGGTAGTGTCGCATGAGGTTATGGTGCAACACAATGATTGTGTCGCTAAGCTTGTAAAAGAGTTGATTTTGTTATGTTTAATTTACAGACCGGCGTTCTGTACGTATCTGACGAAGATATTCAAACGTACGATTATCCAGGTAAGTAATAGAAGAATATTAATCAATCGAGTACGAATATCCAGATTAAGCAGAAGTACTTAAGTGTACTGTATTTATTCAGCAGGAGTACTTGAGTGTACTGTATTTATTCAGCAGGAGTACTTGAGTGTACTGTATGTATTCAGCAATAGTTGAATGATGAATGTGAGCCCTCTTTATGCTGAGTGGTCATAAATGGCAGCCCTCTTTATGCTGAGTGGTCATAAATGGCATAATAGTGTGAAAGTGAGCCCTCTTTATGCTAAGTGATCATAAATGACAGCCCTCTTTATGTTGAGTGGTCATAAATGGCATAAAAGTGTGAATGTGAATCCTTCTTATGTTGAGTGGTCATAAGAGGTATAATAAAGTGAATGTTTGCCATTTTTACGCTGAGTGGTCGTAAATTGTTTAATAGTGTTACTACTGGCCATTCTTATGCTGAGTGGTCATAAATGGCCCAGTGTCATGATATTGAGTTTTGATTAAGTAAAGTGATAAATGTGGTTACTGCATTTATAAGATTTCTATCTTATATCAGTGTTATGATTCTATTACTTACTAAGCCGATGTGCTTACCCATTTCTGTTATTGCTGATAATACAGGTGGGTCGAGTAAGGGAAAGGAGGGTCTTGGGAAGGAGCCGCATCACGATTAGTGGTGTGCTTGCTACTGCTGGTAGTAAGTGTTTGATTTCTCCTGTTAAATCATGCTCGGATATTGTGGGAGTCTTTTGAGAAAAAGAACTTACGTTGTGAAATTTGTAAACAATGTAATGTTTGTATATATATATAACGTGTTGACTTTGTTGTTATATAAATTGATTTTTTTTACAAAAAAAAAAGAAAAACTGGGTGTTACAGTTTCCAGTATTGCACAAATACACAAGTTTTCCTCTATTAAAAACTTCTTGATTTCATTTGCTTATCCATAGTATTCATCCCTCTAATGTTCCAAGATGCCAATTTGAAATCCATCTTAACTTTTGATTAGTCACTCTCAACTACTGATTCAGCAGTCCTGAATCCTTACCAACAATTTCATCAGCTACCAAATTCCTAGCAGCCATATCTTCTTCTTGAATCACATCATCATCATCCTCATGATCTTCCTTTCTTTTATCCATATTTTCCCATTGGATTTTAAAGTATTTCACCATATCATAAGTCCAGTTCTTAGTCTCAACAGTAGATGGTTATACTTTTCTTTGAATATATCCACAATCCTTCTTTTATCAAGAATAGGATCTTCTTGCTCAATCTCATCTTCATTTTTAGCAAGACTAGCATACTTGTTTGCACTCTGTTCAAATTTCTTTGATATGTCATTATTTACTTGCCAAGCTTTGTGAGGTTAAACTTGAATGGAGGTTTATAACACATTGGCTGCTTTTAAATTGGTTGTTATGTAGTGGTGCATTTGAAAGGAGATACCCTGTCTTTTGTTCGGTTGATAAGGTGTTTGATGAAATCCTCGATTACATATTCGTTTGAATATGTATTGTGCATGGAGATCTTCCAGCTAACCCCAAGATTTGTTACTAAACCTTTTTATGTAATCATATTTTAATTGTTGTTTTACTCATACATGATAAGCATACAATCCAACATGTAAATTGAATTTCCTTCCTATGTATGAAACCCATGATAATATATGCTCATAAATCAAGATGGAATTTTGGATTTAGTAATTACTGCTTAGTTCTTTCGTTATATAGTATAGTTGGTTTTGCGTTGAAGTATTGTTGTCTTAGTAGTAAGGTACTATGATAAATAAGTAGTCTTTCTTTTCTGAAAGTGGGCTAAGACCAATGCTAATGCATCCGTCGATTTGGCTGTCGGTTTGGCCGACGAAACCGACGTCATTGGCACGGGATCGTCGGTCTATCCGTTGGTTTTGGTTAGTCGGATATCCGATGCAAGCTTCGGCTTTCTTTTTTTATTTATTTTTTATAACAAACGGCTTCATTTTTCAAATTTTGAAAATTTGAATTCTCTATATTTGGGCCAAACGGCCAAACTTCACAAACCAACAAAATATTAAAAAAAAAAAAATTATTTATTTATTTAACCTATTAATTTATACACAATTATTCTTATATATATACGCACTTCAAACAACTATAATTCACACCAAAAACAACTACTACACTCATACAATTACACACTCATTTCATATACAAAAACTACACAACACTTCACCCATTTCATACACAATAACTACACAACATTTCACCCATTTCATACACAAAAATTACATACTACCATACCCATTTCATACACAAAAATTCTAACAACAAAAACAAAACAACATCTCCATCAAATGTATCCCAAGAAATGTGGAACAATTTGATAAACACTCAAATTCCAACCGCAAATTCACCATCCGGTTCTTCGTTCGCTCAATCAAAGTTTCCAACACCGTCTCAAACGTCTCCACAATTCAGGTTTGCACAATACGTACCCCTTACAAACCCTTACTCTCAACATTGGTACCAATCACAACAATTCCAACAAACACAACAATTTTCACAACAATTCCAACACCAACAAACAAATTTCGTCATTCCCGACACCAACACCCAACTCGAAGAAAGTGAAGACGACTTCGAAGTTGAAACCCAACAAGACATAAAACAAAAAAGAAAATAAGTTTGGTGGACCGACGAGGATGCACGAATTTTAGCCAAACGTTGGGCACATTGTTCCGAAAATGGCATACAAGGAAACTCGCAAACTGACGCGAGTTTTTGGAAAAAAAATAAAAAAGGACTTCAATTCCTTAGTCGCCGAAAAAGGTATTATTAATCAACTTACGGGAAAATGGAACAAAATTGCACCCGACGTGAAAAAGTTCAACGCTATCTACAAAAACTATGACGAGCTTCACCCTCAAAGCGGTGCGCAAGATGAAGACGTGTTAGAAGCCACCCGAAAACACTTCAAGCAACAAAACAATAAACGTAAATTCATTTACGAGCAATGTTGGAATGTACTAAAACATTACCCGAAATTTTTATGGAGCCGGGGGTAATGAACAACAAACGTACATTTGAAGCCGACTTGGAAACCGTCAATCTAGAAGCGGGTGACTCCCAACCGGTCAATGCAAATCTTGTGGCAAACATGCAAATGTTGTTTCAACACGACCCACTACGTCGTCCACCTGGTTGCAAGTCTCAAAAAATTTCGGGTTCATCGGACGCGGCTATTTCATCAAGAAGTTTAAAAGACGAAAAGATTGAAGCCCTTGAGGAAGTTAAAAAAACCGCTCGCCTCTAACAAACTGCAATAAAAACGATTACAGAAAATTCGACGAAAAAATTAGCTTTCAAAGCGTTGAATTTTCTTTGTAAAAAAATACCAAAACTTGCTTAAAAAAAGGAACTAAAAATGATCAAATCCGCTCGGAAAAATATAGTTAGCACGTATGGTTCAATGTTTATGTCAGAAGATGACAATTCAGATGAACACGAAGCCGATGCCGAAGACGAAGAATCGAGTTCCGATTAGATTACTTTTTCATTATTTAGTGTGTTTTTTTATTATTGTAATGTTTTTCTTTTTTTAGGAAATGTAATATTTTTTTTTAGGAAATGTAATGTTTTTTTTTTTAATTATTGTAATGTTTTTATTTTAATGAAATGTATTTTATTTTAATTATCGTGTTTTATTTTAATTATTGTGTTTTAAATATATAAATTAAAAAGTGACTGAAAAACTGATCGTGACCATTGGCACTGATCAGTCAATTGTTGGTCAGTTTCAGTCAGTTTTGAAAAAAGCTGACGTGACACTGAGTTGGCAGAAAGTGAACAGTCGATTTTTAGATACCATTGGTAGTACTCTAATGTTCAATTATTTGATGTAGTCGGTAGAGATGTGTACAACATTCAACTAATGGATTGCTTTTAGATGAGCAACCATTAAGTGCAAAATTATCCCCTGTTTGGTGCATTATACATTTTGGTGTTCATATTTAAAGTTGATTTTATTTTAATGTCCATTGTCTTTTGTGGAGGCAAATTGATGTGGGTTTTCGTTGTTATGTGTTGTCCTTGTGACACGTGTATACAATGTTTATGCAAAATTTTAAAAGTGTGTTTATATTACATAAAGCATATACATACAATATTGTTCTTATTTGTGGATTCGGATAATATGCTTTGGTTGTTCTATGTTGGTAGCTGCTGCCTGTTGTTCTAATAATTTATTTAAACAGTTGTTATCATTAGAAAAAGCATTGTTATCAAGTAATAATTTATTACTTGCTAATATTTTTGAAAATGAATTGAATTTACAAGTGATGATCTGAATTTACTTATTCTGCTTAATTATTGGTTGCAATGTTCATTTGTATAGTTCATTATGTACCAGTCTGAAGCCCACTTCAAGAATTTTGGTGAACTTAGTCACACATTTCATATGCTTACTTATTTTTTACTATCACTAGCACATGTAAGGTTTGTTATCCCTTTGCTCTGTTAAAATAATATTCAATTATTATGAACATTTTTGCCTTTTCTTTTTAACCTTATTCAACTAATATAAATGATTCTTTTTTTGTTTCTATTTAGTTTTGATTTGGAGAGCGAAGGGGATTATTTATTTTTGCTGGAAGATTTTGATGCCTAGCTAGGTTATCAAGTATTATAGAAGGTACTAAAGGTACATATACTTGCTGTTTTATATTCAAATGCAAGGGTTATTCTAAATTATTTGGAATTAAGTAATCAACATATGAACCAAGTAAAGTCAGAGCTAATTTGTATTGGAGATATTAGGGATAATTAATGTCCTTACTAAACATCTTGACGATGTTGATGCAACAATGGTTTTCATAACTTAAGGGCTCTAAAGGTGATCAAAAGACTTATTGAACCTTTATCAAGCTATTCTTAATGATTTTAATGTTGAGCCTTGGCATGCAGAAGTTGAGTTGAAGGATTTGTTTAATGATCTTAAACTTATAAATTCTAATGCCAAGGGTGCAACATGCTGGTTTGCAAGGTTCCACTTGTTTTACAAGGGTTTGGTTTAAGGAGCGGCGATTATGCTGCATTTTTTAAGAAAAAAGATGATAATCCTTTGCCAAGTGAAAAGGTTAAGGTTTAGTAACTTAACATTTATTTTTAAACAATCGCATAGTTATACACTTAATATGTTAGTTTGATCTGTTTGCCTTGAGTTAAAGATACATTATTCAAATTCGAAGATGGGTGTATTTTGAACCGGTCAGTGTTGTGTGCTATGTTGATACTGTAAATTTTGGTATTATATATTCTAGAGGTGAAACCTTTAGATCTAAAAAGTGACATCAAGTTCAACTTGCTTTTGTAGGTCAACCGATATTGCTTTTAATCGTCATAGATGATCGTTATTAGAGAATTCAAGAAGATCAGGATGGTAATAAGTTAACTTATTTCGTATTCTTTGTGTTGCTAAACATTCACACAAAAACTTCCAATGAGTTTGTAGTATGCAAGTTTTGACTTTTTGTTGAGTTGTGCCAAATAGTGATTTTCCATGTAAAAAAACTTATGTTTAGCGATACTTATATCACGATCTTTATTATTATAATGAAAATTTTGCTTTAATTATTCTATTTAGATAGTGTAGATACTATACAAATGATCATGTTGCAGTTTAACTGTTTAAGTATTAGAAAGTAGAAAGAATGTAGGCTGCGTAAAAAAAGTGCTTCCTTCAACATTTGAACTTTGACCAAAATAAAGTTAAAAGATTAATAGAATTTTTGTTTTTTTTTTTCTTTTAGTTTTCTATTTGACACATTATATATTATGTAAGTGGGCATGAATCATTGCTTACAGAGGAAAACAACTGAAACTACCACTATCTGCTTCAAGTCTATTAAGCTCTTTTATATTAACGAGGATTAAAAAGTTCGCGCGTTGTGACGGGTGACTTGCGATAAGTACATTTATCATTAAATTTAAGATTTTTTAGTTTGATAAATAATAAAAGCTCTATCAAATAATAATAATAATAATAATAATAATAATAATAATAATAAGATATAATGATAGTAACAATAATAATAAAGAAATAAGTTAAGAAAGAAAAGAAAAGGGAGAAAAAAAGAACCCAAATGAAATATATATGAAAGGGTCGAAATGTAAGTATATATAATGAAATATATATGAAATGGTCGAAATGTAAGTATATATAGTAATGGTAATAATAGTTCACGATCATGATAATTACTATAATTGTTTTGGAAAGTTGAAAATGTATATAAGAGGAGAACTGTACATCTTATGTTATTCGAGAGCTATTTAGTTAATTTGGACTGTTTAAATTATTAAATTGGTCGAAACAAGTAACTTAGATAAAAAATACGAAAACAAAAAGAAAGTTAATTTAGACTGCTTAAATTATTAAATTGGTCGAAATAAGTAACTTAGTTTAAGAATACGAAAAGAAAAAGGTAAAAGAATAAAGAAACACTACCTTCAAAATTTGAACTTGAGATGGTCAAGAGGTTTAATTTTGTAAACAACCATTAAACCAAAGCATCCTTAGTGACATAATGTTGATAAAATAAATCATATAATAATTTTAAAAACTTACTATTCACTAGCACTTTGAATTTGAAAATTGATACTAAGTGATAATAATTATTCTTTAACAAATTTACCTAAAGTCCATTTGCGTCTAGTATCAGTTATCTAAATTTTCTGCACTACTAACCTTAAATTCAAACAACAAAAAATGTTTAGACGGTTATTCAGTTGCCACAGAGGGTAAATTTTTAAAGCTAATAAAAGAAAAATATAGTAACGTGAATATTTTATTTGATATGGAAGTTATTATTTTCGAAACAGCTCCCACTTTAACACGGGTCACTTTTTAAATATAGATATTAGTATACTTTTATAAACAAAATTTTCGCTATCGGTAAATATATCGTATATTAAATATACACCGATCTTTTATTCCTCGTACATATAAATAATTATAGCTAATTTAATTTTATTACTAAATGATAAATTAATACATAAAACAGTTTGCACAGTTATTACCAAGATAAAACATAAATCTCTAATCTTATAAAATGTTTTTTTAATAAAACTCGTGTATACAGATAATTGAAATTGGAATAAACAAAGCACACAATCTTTGACGGTGGTTAAACCTTGAAACCCACGTTGCGTGTGTAGCAAGGCTAAACCTTATATATCCCTCAAATTAATTGCAGTTTCCAGTCACTCCGCTGATCAATTATTTGTAATAGTCTCGTTGAATCGTATCAAAGCATGCTTTAATTTGCTTTCAACAGATTTCGTTTTTGATTTCTAGGGTTTACTGAACATTAATTACACGTTCGTTCGTTTACACTGATACAAATTAGGATTTTTTAAAAAATTTCTCTGTATATCGATTTGTGTGTGTGTCTCTGTGTATGTGATTATAGGGTGTATCGTAGTACTTCATTGATTTTTTGTGTGGTGATTTTAGGGTTCATTAAAGATGGAGAACTTAGGTGGTGGTGCTGATGCACATGCCCAGAACAAGCAGCACGAATACAGAGCTAACTCAAGTCTTGTATTAACAACCGATTCTCGACCGCCACAAGGTGCACATGAGCCAACTGGAGAGCCTGAGTCTTTGTATGGGAAGATAAACCCTAAAAGTTTCGGTGATCGTGTTTATAGAGGGAGACCAACTGAATTAGATGATAAACTTACCAAATCTAATAAGAACAAGAAAGATTGTGAACCATTGATTGATAGGCAGACCAAGAAGAGGAGAATTGAAGAAGAGATTGTTCTTATGTTAACAGATGAAGGGGGAGTTTACAAGCCGAAAAGGAGAGAAACTCAAGCTGCATATGAGGCAATGCTTAGTGTGATACAACAGCAGTTAGGTGGACAGCCTTTGGATATTGTTAGTAGTGCTGCAGATGAGATATTGGCTGTGCTGAAAAATGATACGTTAAAGAATTGTGATAAGAAGAAGGATATTGAGAAGCTGTTGAAGAACGTTATACCGAACGAGGTTTTTGATCAGTTTATTTCTATTGGAAGGCTTATAACGGATTTTCATGATGATGCAGGTAAAGAAAATGATGAAGATGGTTTTAATGATGATGGTGAGTTTGGTGTAGCTGTTGAGTTTGAAGAGGATGATGAAGAAAGTGATATTGATATTGTAGATGAAGATGATGATGATGTGAAGGAAGAACATGATGATGGTGTTTTGGATAACAGAGATTGGAATAATGGTATGCAGACGAATGATGATTTACAGGAAGCAAGTGTGGAGATGACGCTTGATGTACATGACGTTGGTGCTTATTGGCTTCAGAAGAAGATATCAGAGGCTTATGAGAAGCGAATTGATGCACTGCAGAGTCAGAAGCTTAGTGAAGAGGTACTAAAGATTCTTGAAAATGGTGATGAACGTGAAATCGAAACGAACTTATTGGTGCATCTTGATTTTGATAAGTTTAGTCTCGTAAAGTACCTTTTGCATAACAGACTGAAGATCGTGTGGTGTACTCGTTTAGCAAGGGCTGAAAACCAAGAACATAGGAAGCAAATTGAGGAAAGGATGATGGAATTGGGTCCTGATTTGGTTGTGATATTGGAACAGTTGAATGCCACGAGGGCGACAGTAACAGAAAGACAGAACAGCTTGGAGAAAAGCATACGCAAAGAAGCAAGGCAGTTGAAGGATGAAAGTGGTCGTGGATTTTGGGATCGAGATCAAGGGGAGATTGTTGAGAACAGTTGGTCAAATGGTCAACGACAGGTGCTCGATCTTGAAAGCATTACTTTTCGCCAAGGTGGTCTTTTGATGGCGAATAAGAAATGTGAGCTTCCTTTAGGATCTTATAGGAGCCACAAAAAGGGATACGAAGAAGTGTACGTGCCTGCGTTGAAGGCAAAACCTATTGCGGGAAATGAGAAACTTGTAAAGATTTCAGACATGCCAAGTTGGGCACAGTCAGCTTTTGAAGGAATGACTCAATTAAATCGAGTTCAGAGCAAAGTTTACAAGACTGCTTTATTCAAAGCAGATAATCTGTTAATGTGTGCTCCAACTGGATCAGGGAAGACTAATGTTGCTATGCTCACTATACTTCAACAAATTGGTTTGCATATGAACGATGACGGTTCAATTAACCACAACGACTACAAGATAGTCTACGTGGCACCAATGAAAGCCCTTGTTGCTGAAGTCGTAGGGAACTTGTCTAGTCGTTTGAAGCATTATGGTGTCACTGTAATGGAGTTGAGTGGAGATCAGTCGTTGACTCGACAACAAATTGAGGAAACACAAATTATCGTTACTACACCCGAAAAATGGGATATTGTAACTAGAAAATCAGGAGACCGTACTTATACTCAACTGGTGAAGCTTCTAATTATCGATGAAATCCATCTTTTACATGATAACAGAGGACCTGTTCTCGAAAGTATTGTGGCAAGAACCGTTAGACAAATCGAGACCACAAAGGAAAATATTCGGCTAGTTGGATTATCTGCCACGCTTCCCAACTATAACGACGTTGCATTATTTATGCGAGTTGACATAAACAAAGGTCTCTTTCATTTCGACAATAGTTACCGACCTTGCCCACTTGCTCAAAACTACATCGGAATTACAGTAAAGAAGCCGTTACAAAGATTCCAATTGATGAATGATATTTGTTACGAAAAGGTAATGGATGTGGCTGGAAAGCATCAGGTGCTAATATTTGTTCATTCGAGGAAAGAAACTACGAAAACTGCTCGTGCAATTAGAGATACTGCTCTTGCTAACGACACCCTCGGGATCTTTTTAAAAGAGGAGAGTGCAAGCCGTGAGATTCTTCTTGAACATATCGAGCTCGTGAAAAGTAATGAGCTTAAAGATCTATTGTCATACGGTTTTGCTATTCATAATGCGGGAATGAGCAGGGCTGATCGTGAACTTGTTGAACTATTATTTGCGAATGGACACATTCAAGTACTGGTTTCAACTGCAACGCTCGCGTGGGGTGTGAACTTGCCAGCTCATACGGTGATTATTAAAGGGACGCAGATTTATAATCCTGAAAATGGAGCGTGGACGGAACTTAGTCTGTTAGATGTTATGCAGATGTTGGGTCGTGCAGGGAGGCCGCAGTTTGATGTTTCAGGTGAAGGGATTATTATAACTGGACACAGTGAGCTGCAATACTATCTTTCATTGATGAATCAACAGCTTCCGATCGAAAGTCAATTTGTGTCCAAATTGGCTGATCAGTTGAATGCAGAAATAGTTCTTGGAACGGTTCAAAATGCAAAAGAAGCGGTTGATTGGCTTAGTTACACTTACTTGAACATCCGTATGCAGCGAAATTCTACTCTTTATGGTTTATTACCTGATGCTTTAGAAAGAGATGATTTACTCGAGGATAGAAAAGCTGATCTGGTAAGTTTCAACCCACACTCCAACTTATTTCTTTTGATTTTTATTTTGCAAAGTATCATATGCATTATTCTGGCCTCATCCTTATTGTTAACTCGCTGTTTGCGTTGCATATGCATTTATTTTTCCAATGTGCTATTAACTCTCCATGTTAATCATTGCAAAAGGAAAAGTTTGAAAATTGGCTTAGGATATGATTTCGGAGCTTGAATTGCAATCTCAATTTAAACCGATGTCATCATTGATAAAATATTGTAGCTTTAGTGCAATACTTATGCAGTATAACAATCTAAGTTCTTGATTTCGTGTAGAGAGTGCTATTTAGTGTATTTAAGTTTCAATTAAGTGCTATGTGGTGCTTCGAGTGATTATAAATGCATTGCTTAACTACTTTCAAGGCATGATGTACATAAATATAAGTGTATTGTGTCTCATTTGGGGACTTAGTTTATTTAGGATGAATTTCTTGAAGTACTTTTGTTCCGTTTTGATTTCTGTGAAGGTTTTGGATATAGTTATTTGTTAAAAGGCTGTAGTAATATTTGAGAGTCTAATGCTTGTCTATATCTCCTGCAGGTCCATTCTGCGGCTACAATACTGGACAAAAAGAACTTGGTGAATTATGATAGAAAAAGTGGATATATTCAGGCCACTGATTTGGGTCGAATTGCAAGTTACTATTACATAACTCACGGTACGATTGCCACTTACAATGAGCATTTGAAGCCCACTATGAGTGATATTGAGCTATGTCGATTGTTCTCACTGAGCGAGGAGTTCAAGTACGTAACAGTAAGACAAGATGAGAAGATGGAACTAGCAAAGCTTTTGGACCGCGTTCCTATTCCCATCAAGGAAAGTTTAGAAGAACCAAGTGCGAAGATTAATGTCTTGCTCCAAGCATATATCTCTCAGCTAAAGCTTGAAGGACTTTCTTTGACTTCTGACATGTTGTTTATAACTCAGGTTTGTGCTATCCTTTTACATTTTCATTAACTTTCTTTGAATTGTGCTGATATATATTTTACTTACTTAAGGTGTGTTTTTGCTTTCCAGAGTGCAGGCCGTCTTATGAGAGCTCTCTTTGAGATCGTATTGAACCGAGGGTGGGCACAGTTAGCTTTGAAAGCTTTGAATTTGTGTAAAATGGTTAATAAAAGGATTTGGAGTGTCCAAACTCCTCTACGCCAATTTCATGGGATTAAAAACGACATTCTGATGAAACTTGAGAAGAAATATCTAGCATGGGAAAGGTACTACGATCTCTCGTCACAGGAGTTAGGTGAGCTTGTTCGTGCCCCAAAATTAGGGAGAAATCTTCACAAGTGCATCCACCAGTTTCCAAAACTTAATCTGGCAGCACATATCCAACCAGTTACACGAACCATCTTGAAGGTTGAACTCACGATTACTCCCGATTTTCAGTGGGAAGACAGGATTCATGGCTACGTCGAACCATTTTGGGTGATTGTTGAGGATAGTGATGGGGAGTACGTACTTCATAACGAGTATTTCTTGCTGAAAAAACAGTATATTGACGTAGACCACACGTTGAATTTCACCATCCCAATTTATGAACCGTTGCCACCTCAGTACTTTATTAAGGTCGTATCTGATAGATGGCTTGGGTCATTATCTGTTTTACCCGTCTCATTCAGTCACTTGATCTTACCAGAAAAGTTTGTACCACCAACAGAATTGCTGGATTTGCAGCCACTCCCTGTGACTGCATTGAGAAATCCGTTATACGAAGCTCTTTATCAAGAATTCAAACACTTCAATCCTGTTCAAACTCAAGTTTTTAGCGCGCTGTACAACAGCGATGACAATGTGTTACTTGCTGCACCATCAGGAAGCGGGAAAACTGCATGTGCAGAATTTGCTATTTTAAGGAACTATCAGAAAGGAGGAACTGATAATGGTGTCGTGCGAGCTGTGTATGTCGCTCCAGTTGAAGCGCTTGCTAATGAGCGGTATAACAAATGGAAAAAGAAATTTGGAGATGGTCTCGGGTTGAAAGTTTGTCATTTGACCGGGGAAACAGCAACGGATTTGAAACTACTTGAAAAAGGCCAAGTAATAATTAGCACTCCTGAAAGATGGGATGCGTTATCTCGTTTTTGGAAACGGAGAAAGCTTGTTCAGCAAGTAAGTCTTTTTATTGTTGACGAATTGCATATGAATGGCGGTCATGGGGGCTCAGTTTTGGATGTGATAGTCTCAAGGATGAGATACATTGCGAGTCAAGGTCATAACATTCGAATAGTGGTCTTATCAACTTCAGTTGCAAATGCTAAAGATTTGGGCGAATGGATTGGTGTCACGTCACATGGTCTTTTTAATTTCGCGCCAGGTGTCAGGCCAGTACCACTGGAGATTCATATTCAAGGCATAGACATTGCTAACTTTGAGGCCAGAATGCAAGCAATGAGTAGACCAACTTACACGGCTATCTTACAACATGCTATGAATAAAAAACCAGCCATTGTGTATGTTCCCACCAGGAAACACACACGCCTAACAGCAGTCGATCTAATGACATACTCGAGTGCAGCAAATAGAGAGAAGCCTCTGTTCTTACTTGAATCTGAAAACAAAGTGGGCCCGTTCATTGATAGAGTCGAGGAACCCGTGTTGAAGGAAACTTTGAAGTATGGGGTGGGGTATCTACACGAAGGTTTGACCGATTCTGATCAAGATATTGTTAAGACACTATTTGAAACAGGTTGCATTCAAGTATGTGTCATGAGTGGTACTATGTGCTGGGGTGTTTCCCTTCGTGCACACTTGGTGGTTGTTATGGGGACACAATATTATGATGGGCGGGAAAACTCCCACCTCGATTACCCTGTTACCGATGTTCTTCAAATGATTGGACATGCGAGTAGGCCTCTTGTTGATAATTCTGGGAAATGTGTTATCTATTGTCATACACCACGTAAGGAATACTACAAGAAGTTTTTGTTTGAAGCGTTTCCAGTAGAAAGCCATTTGCAGTATTACCTACACGATAATTTAAATGCTGAAGTGGCATCTCAAGTAATTACAAACAAACAAGATGCTGTTGATTATCTCACGTGGACGTTTATGTACCGGAGGCTCACCCAGAATCCTAATTACTACAATCTTCATGGTGTTAGTCAAAAGCATTTATCCCATCATCTTTCAGAGATTGTGGAGGACACATTGAGTCATTTGGAAGCAAGCGAATTTGTTACCATTGATGATGAGTTTCATCTTACACCTAACAATCTTGGTATGATTGCTTCATATTATTACATCAGTTATACAACAATTGAACGGTTTAGTTCTTTGTTAACTACTAAGACGAATTTGAAGGGTCTTTTGGAGATTTTAGCTTCAGCAACAGAGTTTGATGCACTCCCTGTACTGCCTGGTGAAGAAGAGTTGATAAGAAAGCTGATTAATCATCAAAGATTTTCATATGAGAACCTGAAGTACGTGGATCCACATGTTAAGGCCAATGCACTGCTACAAGCTCACTTTTCGAGGCAAACGGTAGGTGGAAACCTTGGTTCTGACCAGAAAGAAGTGATTTTATCTGCTAGTCGGTTAGTTCAAGCAATGGTTGATGTTAGTTCAAACAACGGGTGGCTTGGGTTCGTGCTTTTAGCTATGGAAGTTAGCCAGATGGTAACACAAGGCATGTGGGAGCGCGATTCTGTACTCTTGCAGCTGCCTCATTTTACAAAAGATTTAGCTAAAAGATGTCAAGAAAATCCTGGAAGAAGTATCATTTCAATGTTTGACTTGGTGGAGATGGAGGATGATGAACGACGCAAATTATTACAAATGTCAGATTCACAGTTGATGGATATTGCTAAGTTTTGTAACCGTTATCCTAATATTGATATATCGTATGACGTGGTGGGTAGTGATAATGTTAGGGCTGGGAAGAACTTTACTTTGGTGGTGACTCTTGAACGTGATCTCGAGGGTACGACTGAGGTGGGGCCTATGGATGCGCTTAGATATCCCAAAGCTAAAGAAGAGGGGTGGTGGCTTGTTGTTGGTGATACAAAAAGTAACCAGTTGCTTGCAATTAAAAAGGTTAGGTTGCAAAGAAAGTTGAAGGTGAAACTCGATAACATTACTGCTCCAAGTGAACCAGGGGATAAAAGCTATAGTTTATATCTTATGAGCGACTCGTATATGGGATGTGATCAGGAATATAGTTTCTCTGTTGATGTTAAAGCAGCAGCTCCTGATGATGACACTGCAAGAGAATCTTCTGTAAGTATGGTTTCTTAATTTGCTGCATAATGTTTTTGGTTTAATGTTTTTTTCTAGCATATGCAGATCATTTCCCTCTTCATAGTGACAGTTAGTGTTGAATTTTGCAACTCGTGTGTGCTTGTTTTTCATGTTTCTTTTATCGATTCTTATTCCACTTTGATACGTAAAACTGTCGATACTCATATTTCTTAGGAATTTTAGTAAACAATGACAGAAACTTCAGGCTGAAGCTATTTCGTGTTAAAAGTGTTGGTGTTATCAGTTTTAGTGTTTCAATTTCAATGTTCAAGTCAGTAGGTTGCACTGGGATCATGCTGGGGTTAGATGTTTCAGTTGTTTGATTCTTTTTCGTTATTTCATCAACTCAAAAATTGTATGAATTAAAATAGCAAAAAACCAATTTTATACCACAATGGTACATTGCCCTTATCAGCCACGTGAAGTCTTATAATGCCTGGAGGAGGATCAAGAACATCAAAAGCAAAGCAAACAAGGTTTCGCAAGAATATTAGAAGCAAACAACAAATCAGTTTCTAATCATCTAATGTGGCGTTTTGCAACTGTAGGCTATCCATTTGCTCAACCTATTTAAACATGGAGCATAATTCAGCATCACTGTGATCCAAACCAGTTTTAAGATGTCCCGTGAATTCTCTGATCCTGCAGCCTATTTCATCCTTCAAGAGCCCACTGTATTAATTCAATTGGTGGTTCTCTTTTTCTAACACCAATCGGGTTCAGCTTGTTTACCTGCAATGCATATAAGTCACGATTTTTCACTCGGCCATTAAAAGGAGAATTTATTTTCACTTTTCTTTTCTTGAATAACACGGATATATAACCTTGAATCTTGATGATATGATATTATGAACTCAAAGAATAAAACAAAGTCAAGAATGATATCGACCTTTGGTTCACAAAAATCATTTTGTTGAAATTGTTTTCAATTCTCTGTTGAAAATTTCAAATCTTGGCTGCAGCTCAGGTCCAATCCTACTTACCCAATTAAGGCGTTATACAATTTCTCTGCATTATTAAGTTCTATAATATAATAGTATTTCTTATAACACCAACTACATGACTAAATATCAAACTTCAAAGGTCAGTATATAATTATTAGTCATCGCAATCCCTATAAAATCTGAAACTTGAAATAAAACAAATTTAAACTACATTTTTCATTATATTCTACAAAATCATGCATATATAATGACTGCAGTGAAAAACTTCTCTCGGCAATTATGTAGCACCTGACTCCACAAACTTAGGATCCTTAACAAACCTCAAACAACACCTTACATTGAAACACTCACGTTTAATCTAATCACTCTTCCCAAATTACCATCTTAACCCTCCTTGATTACAACATAATTACACTTATACCCTTCACAGTCATCTTCTATATATTAATTAACCACATGATCATAATCATAATCATAAATCATAAATTAAACTAATTATATAGAAATGGAAACTAACCTCCATTCTTCATCCTCCATGGAGAAACAAAAAGGCGGTTGGAAATCAATTAGATACATTATCGGTAATTAACTAATTACTACTACCTTCATTTAAAGTTTATGGTTAGTTTTAATATATGTTGTGTAATGAAAAGTTGTTTAATTTCGGCATTGTTGTTGTTAAACATGCAGGGAATGAATCGTTTGAGAAACTGGCGTCAATGAGTTTGGTTATGAACATGACGGTTTATTTACGATCAAACTACAACATGAGTGGCATTTTTCTTGTAAATGTTGTTACTATTTGGACGGGTACCTCAAATTTTTCTTCACTAGCTGGTGCTTTCATTTCGGATGCTTATATTGGCAAATTCCAAACTCTTCTTTATGGCTCAATCGCGTCAATTCTGGTACGTTGGTCATGCCACATTTCATAAAAGTTAATCGTGTTTTAAATCTTTTATGTAACTACATAAATTATTTAAATGCTGTTTGTTTAGATGTGCTTTTTGAAAATTATTATTGTGACATTATAAAAGAAGAATCATTTTTAAATGTAATTCTCACATAGAAAATGATAACTACAGCTATTACGGCTCTATTTAAAAATATATTTTATGCACAAAGTGCTATTGATGCATAAAAACTTTAAGCTAACTTGTTATTTCGACAGGGTATGGGTATGATGACATTAACTGCAGGGGTACCACATTTTAGACCACCCAAATGCACCAACCCGCTTAACTGCATCCAGCCCGAAAAATGGCAGTTAGGGCTACTCTTCACCGGGCTCGGTCTTTTAGCCCTAGGAGCTGGTGGTTTAAGGCCATGTGGTATCGCATTCGGTGCAGATCAATTCAATACAGCAACAGCCAAAGGCCGAAAACAGCTAGAAAGCTTCTTCAATTTATGGTACTTAGCATTCACTTTAGCTCTAATTATAGCTCTCACTGTTGTTGTCTATATTCAAACAAACATCAGTTGGGTCATCGGATTCGCGATCCCAACAACCTTTTTGCTTTTTTCGGTCATCATTTTCTTGATCGGACGTCATACTTATATCATAAAAAGGCCCGAAGGAAGTGTTTTCACCGATATTTTTAACGTTATCGTTGCTTCAATACGAAAACGTAAAATCCCAAATCATCATACTTCAAAATACTCTTTTTACAACCCTCCTGAGCATGATCCTCAAAAGAAACCTAACGTTGCTCGTACGCATAGATTTAAATGCTTAGATAAAGCAGCCTTGATCGTTGACCCGAGTGAAGTAAACCCGAATGGTATAGCTGAAAACAAATGGAGATTGTGTAGCGTTCAACAAGTCGAAAACTTGAAATGTGTGGTGGGAATTTTACCGGTTTGGGTATCAGGTATGGGGTGTATGCTAGTGATTGATCAACAAACTACATTTGGGATTCTTCAAGCTTTGCAAATGACCCGAACAATCGGGCCAAAGTTCACGATCCCGCCGGGCTGGATGACGGAAATCTCTATGATCGCTTTATCAATTTGGATATTTATCTATGAAGGAATTTATATCCCCAAACTTACGAAAATTCTGAAAAATGATGCAAGATTAACAATGGCAATGAGGGTTAGACTTGGTATAATTATGTCCATTTTTAGCATGGTAACAGCAGGGATTGTAGAACGAAAACGTCGTAATTCGGCCTTAAAAAACGACACGTACATTGCACCGATACATATTTATTGGTTGATTCCTCAATTGGTATTTTCGGGTTTAGTAGAAGCGTTTGATAGTGTGGCTATAATGGAGTTTTTCACAACACAAATGCCAGAAAGTATGAGGACAGTTGCGGGTGCCATTTTTTTCATTACATTATCGATATCGAGTTATTTAAGTTCGTTGATTGTTAATATAATACATAAGTTAACAGGAATCAATGGAAGGACCCCATGGTTAGGTGGTCATGATCTTAACAAGAATAAGTTGGATTATTACTATTTTATAATTGCTGGTTTTGGGGTTTTGAACTTGATTTATTTTACGTTTGTTGGGTCGAAATTTGTTGCTCCGGCGAAGGTTATTGCGGTGGAGGAGGAGTTGAAGACGGTGGAAGATGGTGGTGGAAGAAATTCATCCGGCGGATACCATGAATTATGAAGAAAGGGGTGAAATTTTTTTATTTTTGGATTGGAAAAAGGTTTAGGTAATTAAATCTTTTGATTAGTATATTTTATCAAGTTGTTCATTAATTGAAGATCAAGGATTATACAACATGATTTTTTTTTATCATCTTATATTATTGAGAAACAGATTAATGACTAATTAGGGTGTGATTAATATTCATAGATTGAAGGTTTTTTGTATTAAAATAGAGGTAAATAACATGTTGTATAAAACGAAAATGATAACGACATTTTTAAAGGTTCGCTCTTAAAATCAATTCGATTTTTGAAGTTTAAGATTGTCTTTTATGGTATAGAAAATTTTGAAGAATATTAGTGGTTAGTTGTTAAGGTATTACTATTGATGCATAAAATCGATTTTTTAAAAAATAACGAAACAAGTTATAGTTAACAAAACATATAATTTATTAGTTTATGTTCAACCTTTTACAAAATTATGATAAAATAATTTCTAAGACAATAACCGTTTCAAGAATCTAAGGAGGAAAAGAAAGAAGAATACACGTAAAATCGGGAGAGTGATTTAGGGTTGAATTCAATTGATTGGGTATTGTTTGTTTAAACATCAAAACAGAGATCATAGATGATGTCAAAGGTGGTAGTTACAAAAACAAACAATCGTAATACACTAATACCATATAACTAAATTTAGCGTCTTAATATTTTAGATTGCTGACAAATGATCGGTAATGTTAACGCAATATTAAGGTTATATTATGATAAACTTTGTTTAAGTAAGAAAGTTAAAAAAGATATTAATCACTTATTTCTTACTAGTAACTTTTACTATCACCGTTGTTCTGTTAAAAAAAATAAACTATTTTATTGTTTTACCTTAACATTTCGTAAGTTCTCCCAATTGTCTAATCGACATCGTTTTAGTCTTTTTCAACGTATATATCTATATCGAAAAATAAGTTCCCATTTTTACGGCAATGTCGTTTTCTTCTTGACAAATATGGGAGGGGTTTAATTTTTTAGGGCAATGATATATTAATTTTTTTTTTAATAATCTAATAAGAGATCGATTACGCATATTATCTTAGAATTTATTTTATTGGAAGAAATTAGCTAACTAGCCTAACTGACAAGGCATGGCATAAATGATGGGATGTTAACTCGATTCGCCCTTGCCTCTACGGGATTACTACCTTATCCCAAAAGATCGACTATTCGATGTCTCGTAAGGTGAACTATGATTTCCGAACGCAAAAATGGTATGTTTGACTTTTGACTGCCATACTACTTATTTAGTAAGCCATAGATTTATGTCGTACGTCGTCCTCAAATTGAATGATGGTACTTGTTGATTTTTATTGTTTGCTAATTAGACAGACAAAATATTTATTTTTTAACATATTATATCTATATCTATATCTATATCTATATCTATATCCATATCTACATAACGTCCTTTTGATTGTTAAATGTCACAGATATTTGTAATCGATAGAGAATGAAAAGATTGGCAAAAAGTGTGGTGCGACAGAAATATAGAATCATAAAATGCATATATATCCACATGAATATGATCAATATATGGTGGCTGGGTCCCACATTTAACGGGTGAAAGGATCTAGTGGTATCACACCTGGAGCATCACTAACATTCATCCGTATAGTCTTTGAACACTTCATATGATTTTTTAGCTAAGTGGAATAATATATTTTTCAGTATGGTAATTATTTTTTAACTATTTACTTCCAAGATAATTTTTAGATATAAAGGCGTTGTTTTTCTTGCAAAACTTTTTACTGGGCCCCAAGCGAATTGTCTGACTTTTAATTGTCTGACTTACATACAGAACAGTGGAACACTCATCACTTATTTATTGTTCATTTAAACAATTTTCACTATCAATTTCTTTTATGTTTAGAGCGACTATTGTGTACAAAAGTATACTTTATGCAACAATCAAAATCAGCAGATATAACCCATATGATCATATATGATTAATATCATTGTATAAAGCTAGTACATCATAACATCTTCTCACAACATTTCTAGCTCCAAAGAAATACAACCAATATCTTTAATAACATTCATCGAAGCTAAATCGGTGATTACGTACTAAACACGAATTAACTCAAACATATATGACATGCACCAACAACCACTTACATTGACCCGAAGTTGTTAAAGACAACACGAACTTCCAAACCTGAATAAAAGACGGACCAAGGGTTAAGAATGTTACAATCGAAGTAAAACAATAAACCTCAATTAAAACCTAGATATCTTTATATTAGTTCGTGTTAAGTGCATATTTAATTAATTAAAATTGAATTAAATGATATAATGGTACACATATATAACCTCAATTAGAGAGTTGCATACTTGCATGATATATACAGTGAGCGTACTTATAATAATTGAAGGACCTACATAAACTTTTAGAATAGTTCAATAACCAAAATACACATTTTCACTTGATGATCTCAACGTTATCATGCAAATAAAAAGTTTCCTCTTTCAACCTTACACTCTCTATCACCGATTTCTTGAAAATGATTTTTTTTTATGAATAGACATTAATGGCACCCACTTAATCAAACAATTAATGAAATCATTAATTGTCACATATATTAAAAGAAAGTATAATCTTCCATCTTTTTGATCGTATATCCGGTGACAAATTTAAGATTAAATGGGTTCAATTTAACTGAAATAACATATTAATTGGGTTGAATGAATTACGTTACGGGTCGGGTTGTGTCAGGTAAATGAACTCCGACTTTAACTTTTATTCTTAAGTATATTCCGATAAGTTCTTAAAGAATTAGATTTTTCTATCTTAATTTTATAATCATAATTACTCGATCAGTTCAAGACAAAAATAAAATAATCTTTAAAGGTTAAAGTTTTTAAATACTCTCTAAACTTCTATGAATTATTTAAACTTAAATAATTTAATTAGAACAAGTATAACGAGTTTTTTATATGATGAATGAAGTTTATGTTGAATATATTAAAATAAACTATTAGAATTATAACTTAACTATAAAAGCAAAACTCAGTAAATTCTTTCCTACAAATTCACATCATTTCTTTCTCTCTGCAAATTCTTTTCTTTATCCCGTCATTCTCATTATCTCTTTCTCTCATTTCTCTTTCCCTGAACCTCAAAATCCATTGGCTCTTCCTTTACTTTTTTATAGCTATAACTTCAAAAGGCGTTAATTATAAAATTTAAGTGGATCTATAGTAAAGATATACATATATTTTCCAAATAACGTTTTAAAATTTATGATAAGTCCACAGGTCTATAGATCCACCAAACTTTTTAAAATTTATTACCGTATCTCAAATCCTTTCGCTCTATAAGTCATCAGTAAATAACGAACATAATTTAAATCGAGTCAATATTTATAATTAAAATTATATATTGCACTACATAGTATGAATATTACACTATAATTACATGTATAAAATAGATAGTGTACTAAAATTAAGCCATAACAATCCCAACTTCTTAAGATAATTGATGATACATGATTAAAGTACAAGTATTAATAATCTTAATGACAACTTTAATGGTTGCCAGTAATGAAAACAATATCTTCTTTTTTGCATGACTTATTTTGGATTCGGAGAATTACAGATTAATATTGAAGGTTTTGCGGGATAAATGCATTAAAAGGGAACAAATATTAACATATAGCGCTTATATTGTTGGTGGTTAACTTGGTTTGAGTAAAAACGTATTACTTAACTTATATGTCATGGGAAGTTTGCAATTTCGAAGATGCAGTGCTTATTAGCAAGTGCATAGTTTATTAATATATTATAACAACCACAAGCAATTTAGAGTACATTTAATCGTATTTGTCTCATGTCTAAACTTCATTTAATCTAACTTTTTATTAGGAAATAGATGAACAATAATTACTAGAAATAATAATAATAATAACAGTAAATGAATAGATATATATATATATACAGTCGTACAGTATATCAATACCTTTATATTACAGAATCCATAATTGAAAGATACCAACTTCCATTCAAAGATGGATGATTCCAGAAATAAGATCGAGGCATGTGTTTATGGTGTTCTAAGATAGATATTTCACCCGTATGCGTTGTCTATAGGATACAATAATTTAATCAAGTATGAAATTCAAATATAATAAATCTAATTAATAAACATGATGGTTGAATTGGAGTATTGATTTATATATGGGAAATTGAAAAATATACCCTTTTTTTTTCAACTACTTAAATATTTACCTTTTTTTTTTCAAAGTTGCAAATTTACCACGTTACATCGAAAACGCAAAACGCAATTCGCAAAACGCAAATTTCGTTCGCAAAACGAAAACGCAATTCGCAAAACGAAAACGCAATTCGCAATTTTAGTTCGAAAATTTGACTTTTTTTGACTTTTTGTATTTTTTGACTTTTTTGACTTTTTTTGACTTTTTTTTTACTTTTTTTGACTTTTTTTTACTTTTTTTTACTTTTTTGACGTAAGATATTTTTTACACTTTTCAGATAAGATAAAAAGATAACGTTTTGCGAGATTTCCTCGATTTTAGATAATATTTTGCGAGATTTCCGCAATTTTAGATAATATTTTGGATAAGATATTATAATTTCTATATATATTTCATTTACAGTTATCAGATTGTTCATATTTCTTCCTCCTCGTTTTAACCAACAATATGGTTGTCACTGATCACTTTTGGAATTTTCGGTCTCCGAATGAAGAACCACAAACTGAAGAGTTATATTCCACAGTTCCTGAGTTGTTTACAATCGGACACATTACAATGCTGATTCAATTGTATCCCAAATGAACACTTGGAAAAGATTGAGACGGGTCATATTCTGATTGTTCCACCTTCACTTTTGTGTGTGACTTGGAAGTGGATCTTGACTTGGGTCTTGATCCGATATGCTCGTCTGTTTTGTCATACGGAGCCATGCAAGATGATCGACTGTGGCCTCTTTCTTTGCAACGACTACATGTTTGCTTTGGCTCTTTTTTCTCCTCACCTTTTGAGGGAATACGAGCTCTTCCAGATGGGCGACCAGATTGCCTCTTCACAAGGACTGGTGGTAAGACAGTTTGCAGATCACCTGGATCGACCCATTCTGAAGGATGAGCCATTGGCTTTATAGCCTCTGAGTAAGCTGCTCGATATGTTTCTGTCGTGAAATACCTCTCTGCATAGCAGGTTACATCGTCCTGTTTGAAGAATCGAGCTACTGCCATAACGTGTCCGCAAGGTAACCCAGACAACTGCCATTGCAAACAAGTGCATGTTTGATTTTCCAAGTTCACCGTCCCATTCTTGTTCCCATCCACCACCTCACAAATCATATTGGTGGATGGATTCACCACCCAACCCCTTGATTTCCCATTTCTCTTACCGATTTTGTGCTCGGCATATGGTGTAACGGGTGTTTTAAGTTCTATTCCCGTGTTGCGATGTTTGTAATACCATTGTTGTACCGAGGATCGAAAAAACTCCAACAACATTGTAACAGGGAGTCTCCTTGCATGCTTACTCAAGGCGTTCATAGACTCTGCGCTATTACTTGTCAAGTAAGCATATCTCACACGGGTAGCATGATGCCTTGACCATCTTTCCGGCCCTACATCTCTAAGAACCTTGGCCGAAGCTTGTAAGCGTCTAGAAATCACACCAAAGTGGTGATCAAAATCTGACCGACGGTACGCCTTACACATCTTCCAGTAATGCCATTCGTAGTGACTTACTTTGGAAGATCTGCTTCGCAAGTTCATCAACAGATGCCGACAACATAGTGCATGAAATGCTTCTGGAAAGACTCTTGAAATAGAAGCTGCAATTGAAGGAGCCCTATCAGAAATGATGGTAAGGTTTTCAACACAGAAACCATGAGATAAGAGACTGTCACGTAGGTTTCCCAAGAACCACGTCCAAACGTCGTTTGTTTCTGATGCCCCGATTCCATAGGCCAGTGGCAAGATGCCATTATTTCCATCCATAGCAACAGCAAGTAAATTAGTTCCTAGGTAACCACCTTTCAAATGTGCACCATCTATGGTAATGACTGGGCGAGTATAGTTGACAAATGTACGTATCTGCAATAAGACAAGATATATATCAAGTTCTGGCAAAATGTGTGAACATACATGAAAACAAATTAGAGGTACTTACAACTGCACCAACGGACATGTAACACATTACGAATTGATCCTTTTCATCGGTAAGCAAATTTGTTATGCTCCCCGGGTTATGTAGCTTCAAATTGTGTAGGTAAAGTGGAAGCATTTGAAATGAAGCTGCGGGACTACCTCTTAACAACTCAATAGCATAACACTTTGCTCTCCATGCTTGGTTGTATGACAGACTGATTTTAAAGCGTTTGCTCATGTCTAGCTTTATTTCCTTTCCTCTGTATACACGCCCTTCTAAAGTCATCAACTCGCTTAGTACGTGACCAAGCACCTTCTTGCTTGCATGTCGGTTATTTGACATGATTTGTGTACGGGAACAAGTGTGAACGTCAACTAACTTCCTAACTTGGAAGTTGTGACTATCTTTAATACGGCGTGCAGTTACCTTCCATTCACAACTAGGCAATATACATGTTGCTGTATACCTTGTCTTGTCCGACTTTTTTGGCTTAATCTGAAAACTTTCTTCAAGACACTTGGTATGCAATTGAAGAAGAAACTCATCTTTAGTTTCAAATGTTTGTCCAATTTGAACCCTGGCAGAGGTTTCATACATTGTAACCGGACGTTTTTTACTTTCTGGAAGGTTATCACTTAACAGGGGTGGCATATTCCAGAATATATTCTTTGATGTTGGTCCCTTGGTTGTATCTCTTTTATCTCCTTCCTCATCCTCCTCCTCCTCCTCCTCCTCCTCCTCCTCCTCATCTGAGTGGCCTTCATTATCACATTCAACATGATTATCAAACGGATAGTCAAATGGTTCATGTGGATTGACATTTTCTTCATCATAATGAGCATCATCTGAGGGAAGTTCAACAATATATGGAACAGGTTGGGGATTTGATGGGTATTGTGTGGTTGTTGATGGATATTGTGGGGCAGCATGATAATGAAATTGATATTGTGGTTGTGTTTGGTTAGGAAACGGAAATTGTGGATGAACTTGATAGTTAGGTGGTTGGTTATATTCGTGAGTTTGTAGTTGTTGAAAGTGTTCTTGAAAACCAGCACTACTGCTACTAGTAGGTTGATTGCTACCACCACTCGAAATATTTGTTACATTATCAACAATGTAAATCTCTATTGGAGCATTATTAATTGCATGGGTTAAAAACTCACCGAAATCTTCAACATCATCAGTTATATCAATAATATAATGATCAACCTTATACTTCATACAAATTGATGATTCAAGTGGTAAGCCTAATTTTTTTATAACATTTTTTGCTAAAACTCTGCGATTCAAAGGTTTTTCCAGTGCAACAGGAAGTTTTAAAGGCATTCGATAACAATCTATTGGTAAATACATTGGCATGTTGTTAATATTTTCAAAACGACCTCCAGCACAAATATAAACCTTAAACTTATCAGAGAATTGACTCATTTTTTGAACAAAACAAAGTAAATAAAAGTTGAAAGATTTTGATTCGTACCTTAACTGATAACCGGTGAAATGATGAGATTGAAGATTAAGAGAGTTTGATGGTTAGATGGTGTGAAGAAACTGATCAACAATCGGCCCTTTTAAAAGTAAAAACCTTATCCTAGTGAAATCTATAAAATCCAAAAAATCCAAAAAATCTTTTCCGAAATGTCCTTTCGGATAAGAAATCCTATCCTATGAGACGCAAACGCAAAACGCAAACGCAATACGCAAACGCAAATGCCATGTCGGATAAGATTTCCCGGTAGTTGATAAGATTTTCTAGATTTTTGTCGGATAAGGTAAATTACTTATCCGACAAAAATCAACCCGGATAAGATTTTTTAGATTTTTGTCGGATAAGAATTTATTAAGATCAGACTTTCTATAATTTTGTAGACGCAAACGCAAAACGCAAACGCAAAACGCAAACGCAAAACGCAAACGCAAATGCCATGTCGGATAAGATTAGATCTTGTGGAGATAAGATTTTCTGATTGTTGATAAGATTTTCCCGATTTTTGTCGGATAAGATTTTTCTAGTATCTGCATATAAATTAATGATGAACCTTAAACATTTTTCTCACTCAACCATCACCAGTTTCAGCATTCTTCTTGCTTCTATACTGGCATCACCTGAACCAGAAGCACCATTATTATCCTACTTAGCTGGGTGGAAAAAAATAATGATGCTTCTGGGTCAGGTGATGCCCGTATAGAAGTAGATAAAATTGTATACGGCTCAAACTATATAAATTAATGAAGAACCTTAAACATTTATCTCACTCAACCATCACCAGTTTCAGCATTCTTCTTGCTTCTATACTGGCATCACCTGAACCAGAAGCACCATTATTATCCTACATCCGCTGGGTGGAAAAAAATAATGATGCTTCTGGGTCAGGTGATGCCCGTATATAATTGTGAGTGTATGGCTTTTATATTGGTGGTCAAACATGGTCAACCCGGGTCAACTTAGTCAATATATAAAACTGCACTAAAAATGACTCTGCAGCCAACTTTAAACCACTATAACTTCTTCATATGACCTCCGTTTTGGACGATTCTTATATCCCTGAAAACCTTGGAGCATGGGCTACACCTCCCGCAAAATGCAAACGCAAAACGCAAACGCAAAATGTTGGACAGATAAGATTAGATTTTGTGGAGATAAGATTTTCTGATTGCTGATAAGGTTTTCTAGATTTCTGTCGGATAAGATTTTGTCAATAAAACGAGTTCCACCAGTTCATGAGTCACCCACCTCCACATTTCATTTCCATTTCACTACTGCAAACATGAGCAATCGAAACATTGAACAGGGAAGAATCGTCGATCAATCTAGCATCATGTCATATTCAGTTATTCAGATGTTCGAGCAAAATTCATTGGGTAGTCTAATCAACCTTCTTGATCGAATCTATCCAGTCCGTGTTGAAGAATTCTATTCAAACTTTCGTTTTGACCACCGTTTAAAAACTATCGAGTTCAAACTAAACGGACAACTCATTCAGTGGAGTCTTTCCACTTTCACTATGTGTTTGGAACTCCCAACTGAAGGGGTTCAATTCTATTGCTCCCAAAAAGAGCTAGGATACATTAGTCTTAGAATTATTCATCCCCATAAGTTAGTTGATGATATTTGCATCGAAGGAAGCCGAAGTAAATGTAAGTCACGTGGAAAAATTGAGGTATTTGATCTACAACCAGAGTTAAGAACAATGTTTGATATTGTTCGTTACAATATATGTTGTCGTTCTACAGATCCACATATTGTGTATGCCATTGAAGCTCTCATGGTTTATTGGATCAAGAACACTATCAAATTTGATGTAGGTTTTGTGATTGCATCAATAATGCAACATGTTGTTACTTACACCAATAAACCGATGCCTTACGGTATGTTGCTGACAAAGATTTTTCGACAGCTATCCGTTGATACTGCCCCTTCATACGAACCTTCGTATCCACCAATCGGTGAACATGTTTTAAACATGTAGTAGTCCGTTGTTTTCTGTACTTCCGTTCAATCAAATGTTTCGTCTAGTTGTTAACCATGTTTAAAGTGTTTCATCATGTATTGTGTGGTAACGTGTTTAATTAATAAAATGTTTGTAATGGTTTTTATGTATTTTGTTGTAACGTGTTTAATTAATAAAATGTTTGTAATGGTTTTTATGTATTGCGTTGTAATGTTTGTAATGTTTTTACTTTATTAAAGTGGAAGCATTCGAATGAATATAATATAAAACTGAACAAAATAAACATAATATAAAACAAGTCAACCACTAACTAACAAATATATACAAGTACAAATATTATCCTATATAATACAAGCCTATGGAGCAGAAGGTGGCAATGGAGCAGAAGGTGGCAATGGAGCAGAAGGTGGTAATGGAGCCTGCCAATCAAAACGTGCCCGGAAGAAAGTCTCCAACATCCGCTGTCTGTACTCCCAAGCAATCTGCTGTGTCGACCCGGTCACCGCACAACTCTCCTTAAGAATCACTGCCTCCATATTCTTGCAAACCCAAACACCGCAATCACCTAGACCCCCTGATTGCTGAGGCACATCAATCCCCATATCTACCCCCAACTCCAAACTATCACTCTTATACGGACATTTGCCATCATCAAAATGTTTCCAGTAGCCAATGGCATCCAGAAACGGCAAAATGTAATCACCAAACTCCTCAACAATCGCCAGTCGCTCCTGCTTCTTACAAAGCCCGGTAAGACTATCATATACCACAGCCTCAAGCATACGGAGATCTAACACTAATAATATCCAGTGACTATGATCCTTCACGTGAACTGGAATCAATACCTGCATATTGGCGAAAATTATATCGATGCTTCATTTAAAATCATTATTTATTAAGATAAAATGTAACTTTACTTACTTTCTGGCATTGCCACCATGCGTAGTATGGGGCCCGAGTGCCATCGGCATAACCCATACAATACTTATAATCTGGGCCTATATCGCCAATGCACTCCACCTCGCCACCCAGTTTCTTCAGCCTCTTCATCTCCTTTCGCTTCTTCATATCGGCCTTGTAGGTTTTGAAACACTTCAAAATATCGATAAACCCTACAGGCATAATCGTCCACTCCAACCACCGGCTGAGCTGAGTAGGACGAGTCCAAAGCCTAAACTTCCACCACATCAGAAGGAGGCCCCAACCCGATTAGCAAAACCAAATAAACTAAATTAAATTAGTAAAATAAAATTTAATAAAATTGTATACCGTGTTCTCTAAGTATCCGCTCTCGACATCCCCATACAAGCGACCCCAAAAGTCTTTTGTCAAACAAATATGACTCGGTCCCTGGCGGATAAAATAACAACGGACCTCACCACCACTAGTATACAACTCCCGCACGGTGGATGGTCCTGCTATAACCGCGCTATCAGCGGGCGGTGGGGGCGGGGAGATAAGCCGACCGGAATCCGGATCCTGGAAAGTCGCTACCAGATCCATAATCATATCATCGCTAATCTTCGAGTGGTCCGACTTCCCCTTCCTCTTCTTCTTCTTCTTCTGGACAGGCTCAACAATCTTTGTCTTGGCCTGAGCCGGCTCTACTACCACCTGCTCAATAAAAAATCCACATTAAGTCTCACAAGATAAAATACAAAACAAATAGTAAAATAACATTCTGAGTTTGTAGACAAACCTGCTCAACATTCACTCGCTCAGTAACCATCGGCTCCTCAGGTGGTACAACCTGCTCAACCACCAACTCTTGCACATGCTGCTCAGGCTGCACAACCTGCTCAATCACAGCACTCACCTGCTCAGCCTGCTCAACATGCTCAGCCGGCTCAGCCACCAACACCTGCTCAGCCTGAATCTCAACATATATATAGAATCAAAAGATGTTCTAACAAAACCAAATAAATAATTATATAAATTGATGTTAAATTTACCTTCTCCTCTAAAACCTCCACATCAAACAACGGCTCAACTGGCTCTGTAACCACCGTCTCCATCATCACGTCATCGGCTCCCAAACTAACTGCCGCTATCTCCTCCTCAGCCTCCTCATGCACACCCAAACGCTTCCTCGTGAGCTCTTTAATCTGTTTGGGTGTATAATATGGCGATCGCCTAGCCATACCTAACCGCCTCTCTCTCATACTTCGACGCACAACTCGTGGAGCTGAGATGTTGCTCCTGGAGGCAACTAATGTATCAGATACATAACCCTCACTCTGGACATCGTCCTCCTGAAAATAAGAGATTATATTACCCGTTATATATAAACTACTTAATATATAAATAGATGGTTAAGTGAACATTTAATAAGGATTGTAATACCTGACGACCCTCCACAGCCTCCAATAATCGAGCAATAATCGCATCCTGTGCGTCCACCCGCCTAACTAAGGTCTCCACTTGTGCTCGTAGAGAGGCCACCTCTGTAGCTGATGCATGCTGCTCAGTGGCATGCTCATGGCGATGAGATCGAGTGTCCCGATGTGTGGTATGCTCATGCTCATCAAAAGCATCATGATGAGAACGGGTGTCACTCCTACTAATCTGCTCCTCAACCACTACCTTCTCGACATGAGGTGGGCTAGGATGATGAACGGGACCTTCCGAATGAATATCCGGAGAAACAACCTCCTCCCCGTCAAAGAATCGGCAACTATCAATCCACCAGTTGCATTTTCCCTCAATCTTAGTCGGCCTCAACGTCCTCAGAGGTAGATCGTCTATATCAATATCATTCTGCAATGAAAAGTCAATTCAAGTTAAAAATAGTCACCCAAATATAGTCAAACAAGGGTCAAAACAAGTCAAACTAAGTCAAAAAAATGGTCAAAACAGTCAACCAAATTTAATCAAAGCAATAAATATTTGACGACCTGTATTTAATTTAATCACTTACCGGCAGAGTCAATATGTCGACATATTCCCTCCAACCACTAACCCTCTTTAACCGCATCCAATGCACTCCTCGAGGCACTCCATCTTTATCAACCTTAGATGCATGGTAACGTACCTGAAGGTGATATGCCTCCCAGATCCAAATCTGAAAACAACGAAATGTATTAAATAACAAATACATAAGTTAGCACTATTAGAAACTAACTAAATTAAATAGATAACTCTAACAAAGTTACCTTAAAAGCCCACGTGAAACCAAGCAATGTATACTTCTTCATCTGAGACACTTGACTCATCTGACTCATCTGACTGCTCCTAAAACTCAATGCACTCCTTAATTGTGGATATGTATGATCCCAGATACGAGAACCCCAAGGGTACCTATCAATAGTGCTGAGATCCTCAAGCATGTGCATGAAATCAGGAGAAACATTCTGAAACCCCTGCTTTGCCATAAAGCACCTCTCCACGAGCATGATAATACACACTCGGACACAATCCTCATCACTCATTTTCGTTACCCCATTAAACAAATAGGGCTGATGAAACAACTGGTTTATATGCAGAAGCCCTATATCCTTCTGTGGAGCATATACCTTAAATACCCGGTCCCGTAAAGCCGGTCTCTTCCCCCAAAGTTCCTTAGGAAAATAATTCCTCATATCTGTATCAGACCCAAACCGGAAACCAGTGACTAAACAAAACTCTCTACGCCCGAATCGTATCTCATAATCGGGCGCCACTCTAAACCATAACTCGTCTGCCTCCTCAATAGGCTCGCTAATGCTTGGCCGATCACATCGTTTCTGAAGTAAGTAATGAACATATCCAGGGTCGTTGTCCAAACACTGGATATCTAACCATGGCCCAAAGCATGTACCTCTGAATATCTCCTTTTGTTCCTCTGTCAACAACATATTAATATCCTTAATCACTGACAGCTGGTTCTTCATTGTTAATGCGGCTTCAAACAAACCCTGAAAAATCAAACAATTAAACCATGTCAAAAGTAAGTCAAACCAGTGTTAAACGAGTCAAAACAAATCAAACTAAGTCAAATACGGCTCAAACAGGTCAAAAGCAGTCAAAGTAAGTCAAACAATGTTCAAAACAGTCAAACAAGGTCAAACACGGCTCAAACAGGTCAAAAAAAGTCAAACTAGGTCAAATACGGCTCAAACGGGTCAAAACACGGCTCAATAAGTCAAACAAGGGTCAAAGCAGTCAAACTAACTCAATCACGGCTCAAACGGGTCAAAAGCAGTAAAAATAAATCAAATAATGGGCAAAACAGTCAAACTTGGTCAAACACGGCTCAAACGGGTCAAAACAAGTCAAACTAGGTCAAATACGGCTCAAACGGGTCAAAACAAGTCAAACAAGGGTCAAAACAGTCAAACGAGGTCAAACACGGCTCAAACGGGTCAAAAGCAGTCAAAATAAGTCAAATACGGCTTAAACGGGTCAACACAAGTCAAAACCAGTCAAACAGTCAAACAAGGGTCAAAACCGGGTCAAATTGGGTCGTATCCGAGTACGTTCTCGGTAACGACTTGAAATCTCGGTCATGGCCGAGATTTTCAGGTCGTAGCCGAGTACGTTCTCGGTAACGACTTGAAAGTCTCGGTCATGGCCGAGATTTTCAGGTCGGAGCCGAGTACGTACTCGGTAACGACCGAAACGACCCCGCTGACCGCCCAAAATGACCCCGATCAGCGCACAAACATATTGCGATCTCGATCAAACACAAATCCGTCGATCCAAACACATTCAAAATGAAATTTCAACAACACAATATACTAAATAACGCACATACAACAATTATATACCATAATAATAACAATTAAATCAAAAAACGCAACAAAATACAATGCACACCAACTGTTTGATAAAATGCCTAGTATAAAAATCGATATTTTTTAAACAATTCGTAATGTAAAAAGTAAATATACCTCATTATTTGTCATTTTGAAGTTGAATGTTCGTCTTTATCGTTCGCAAAACGAAAATATGCCTAGCCTTTGCGGTTCCCATTTGCGATTTGCGGGTTTGCGGTTTGCGGTGTTGGTTTGCGGTTTGCGGTGAGGACGGAGACCGAGGGGGTTGCGGTGATGAGGGGCTGAGTTGGGTGGGGGACGGTGGTGGGGCGGCGGTGCTGATGACGGGCGGCGGGGTGGCGGTGCGGTGGAGATTGGAGGGAATCCGATAAGCAAGGTGTTTGAAATCTTTTTTTTTTTTTATTAATGTATTACGTTTTCGGGTCAAAACCGGGTTTGCGGGTTGGTCCCGGGTCAAGCGCACTCTAGAAATGGTTAAATGGGTCAAACGCAATACCCGGGTTAGCGAATTTCGAACGCAATTCGCAATTTGCGAATTGCGTTTTCGTGTTGCGAACGAAATTTGCGTTTTGCGAATTGCGTTTTGCGTTTTCGATGTAACGGGGTAAATTTGCAACTTTGAAAAAAAAAGGGTAAATATTTAAGTAGTTGAAAAAAAAAGGGTATATTTTTCAATTTCCCTTTATATATTGATGGTTTTCCGTGTTGGTCTCCAAAAACGAAAGAATATATACATATATATATATATATATAGGAATTGGCTTGAAGTATTGCAACTTTTCTTGAAACGTACATCTGTTTAATTAATAGCTATGACTGTTATGAAACAGTACAAAAAAACTTAAAACGAATTAATAGAAAGTTTTAAAAAAGGATCCAGAATTTATCATAAGACTCATCTTCTGACCATTCAATATATATATATATATATATGTGTGTAATTATCAAGCAATTAAGCTTAATCAATTCACACCAACCAAACCACGCCTAAATCCATGTGATAACCAAAATTGGTGTTGGTTATATGTATAAGTTTATAAGAAGACTACAAATGTATTCTTTCTCCTATGTGAGATCAGATTCCCCCACATAAACAAGATAAAGCATGATTCAACAATACCCCATATTCTTCACTTTCAATATATGTTCAAAATTATGATTGTACCGGATGAAATTTACCCCTCTATTCTCCATGTCATTACACATGATCTAGAAAACACATAAAAAAAGTTGCAAGGAAAGATATCAAATAACACATCTGATTTACTTGGTTCAAGATAATATTAAGGGATAAATATAAGCAACTATAAAATAATTTGAAGATATACACACGATAAATATTGAGGGATGTAATCATAAGTAACAATAAGAGAATAGTGATTGGTATACAAGTATACGACAAGATTAATACTCTAATAAATATAAAAAGATGTGTGCAAAATTGAGTGGTTTAGAAATGCTTATAAATTTTTTTTTTTTTAACGGCGAGTTAGTACACGACTATAGTTAGTGATTCAATTCCACAGTACTTACTCAGAAGATAGTTCATGTCAGCCTCGAATCGACGCATTTATAGGGCAGAACCTCACAAATTTCCATCAAGAAGAAAAACCTCCGTGGACACATGCTTATAAATTAGCCACACTACTTAGAATTTGTGGAAATATAAAATTGAATTTACGATATTTAATATATTTAAAAACTTAACTTAATTTTAAAATAAGTAAGCGATTAATTAAACCAAAAAGGTTAATTTTGTCGGCCCTATATAGATCCAACTCTAGCTCACTTGTATACTTTCATGTCGTATTAGTGGTGTTTTCCGTATCTCTTTAGTGTTTAAATGAAAGAAAAAAAATGTATGAGGACAAAACAAATAAATGTTTCTGGAACTCAGTATTGGTAGTCAAATGTTGAACGAAATAATCAAGTGTTCATAGTAAACAATGGTTTGCTAATAATATGGTTCACATGCGAACTAGTTGACTAAATAATCGGGTCACTATTGACGTGATAGTGAGCTTTACGTCTTCACATCCCAAATCAAACTATTATTTGTTATACTTTTTTTCATCAGTATATAATATAATAAATAAATACACCTTAATACAGTTTAAAAATACCTATATATCACAACTTACATAAATCTAAAACTACCCGCACTTGGTTACATTCAATTCTTTTTAGATGTATAAGTTAATGTTTTAAAAATAAGTTGAATCCGTCTAGCTTCAATGGATGAAACTAGAAATTAGAGGAGTACATTTTAAACTGGTTTGTTCTTATTTTTGAATTGGTTTGAACCGGTCAGTTTTTCAGTTTAACTCGTTGAATTAGCGAACCAGATGGAAAGAACTGTTTTTCGTCTATATATATATATTGATAATTAGAAACTTGATTAATTTTAGTACTGGGTATTGCTTTTCATTAAAAACAAAATTAAAGTTGTCAAACTTACTTAAAAATACTATATTAAAACTTTCCATAAATCTTATTGTATTTTTTCCATTATTTTTAAATATTTAATAAGATATATTATTATATAATTGCAATCCGTTTCAACCGGCAAGTTTAATCGGTCGAAACAATTGGACCACCAATAGGTACAACAACATATTATGTACAACCAAGAAATCCACGAATATATTCATTCACTGTCTCAAGTGAGACTTGAACTCACAACCTCTTGATTGATAGGTCCCCTTTATGCGGCTAGATGAAGAACCCTTTGATATTGGATACATATTAGAACAATAACTAAAAGTTTCATATATACAATATAATAAATAGAAGTTGAATATACAAAATAAAATTTGAATTACAGTCAAATGTATTTACAAACACTTTACCGTATATCATACACACGTCATTATTTGGTCTCGAACGAATATTTTCCCATTTGAAGATATCTGTGTTGATTTTAAAACTGCCGTGATAAAAACCACAACATTTTCTTAACAACGTTAAAAAATATAATTTGAATTTTAGTTTACTATCATCACCAAATGTGAATGCAAAACTAAGTTGATTAAAGTGTGTTGTATTAGTTGCCATGTCGTTTTTGACATAATCTAAAGCCAAAATCAGTTATTGCACCATCTTAATCAATAGGTACCGTTTCTTTACTTTATATTATCAATTTTCTTTTCAATTGTTGTCACATATATATATTATATATTATTATATTATATTGCCAGCATATTTCACCGGTCGACTAAAAAACTAGCAAATAGATCTTGTATATTCATTGGTCGACTATAAAACCAGAAATTGTAACATCTATAGATTATTCTACTTTAAAAAAATAATATTAAAGGAGGTCATTCAAAATTTCAGAAAATAGCTTTATTGAGTTTGTTACGATTAAAATACAAGTATTAATGCATGTCTTTAAGGACTTAACGACATTATTATAGTTATCGTTTTTATTTTTTTAATATTTAAAGTAAAACGCAAAAATCTTATGTAAAAATAGCTTGGGTTTATAACAGAGTAAAAGTTAGTAAATTAAACGAATTTATAATTCTATACATCCTTTATCTAGTAACTTTAATTTAAATTAAAATCTTGCCAAAATTAATCTACTATTACCACAAATATCATCACTTCATAGCATAACATATGTAATAAAATTCTTGTCAAATAATGAGATGAAATATAACTACAAGCTACATTAATGCGCATATTTCATAATCATTTGTGATTAAATTGATTAGCCTTAATGGTTGATTTATTGTGCTTTCTCATGTATGACTTATCATCAAAAAAGATAAACCCAAAAGGCTTAAGCAATAAAGAACTCATTAAAACTGCATTGATTAACCCTATTTTAGGACATGTAATGACGTTCAAATCTTTATATATGAAAAGTAAACAAACAGATCACAAATTTTAAAATAAACAACCCACGTGTATAATCATCTAAATTAATTAATCAATAACAACTGATTTCGCCTGTGCTACAAAGTCCTCCAAGTTGCATGCATGGACTTATTCGGGACAAGTTTCAAAGTATCAAATCTACCTCTGAAAATGTAAAAACATGATTGAGTTAACGAATAGTAAAGAATCAAACATCAGTGTTTTCTTCTTCCAATTTTTGTAAAATTGATTACTTGTTTGAGAATGTATTAACTTTTAACTCTGAGATAATAATAATCGAACGTGTTAAATTTACACATTTTCTTATTTGTAATGTATCTAAAGAAAGGGTAATCGATCTTTAGACGTCACACAACTAACATGAGGAAGGTAAATTGTGTAATTCGTTGTTAAAGAATCATGAAGACAGGGTCAACCCGTGACCTCCACCTGTATGCTGCATTTCCCCTACCATTAGATCATCATCACAGAGACCTATTATATGTATTTTTTAAAAGTTCTATTATATATATGAAACTTTAAAAAAATTATATCGTATGTATTTAAGTCAGTTGCTGATACATAGAATAAAAGAATTTTAGAAACTCTCATACATACACTAGAAATTATAATATATACATCATGCAATTTAGAAAGTTTTATACATAAAATAGAACTTCTAAAATACTAATACATACAATAGTGAATTAGAAATATAAAATGTAATGCATTGTGATACCATTAACACTCTAACTTTTGACGGATGTTCCCATACAAATCAAGCTTCTGTATGTCAACTTTCTTAATATATTTCACTATCGTTCTTCTATACTTACAATATATATCAAATTACCATTTTTTTAAATAACATTTAATTAAGCATATGTGTGATGTAACAAAATTTCAAATCATTGTTATTATATGTATCTAATGATGTTTTTTAGTAAGTCATTCCTCTTTCTTGTTGACATGATGATATTCATATATACAAGTTGCCACACATCCAAACCAATATCTTACCACTGGCTTACAAGTTATAAAACATCAAACATATATACGATATACGATAGGTAATAATCGAAAGTTATTTATACGTAATATAAAATTTCCAAATTCAACACATATGTTCAAACTTAGTTACTAGTTTACAAATATAATACCTTAACCCTGTAGAAATCTTATCCTAATATATGCCAGCAAGTCAGCAACACAAGAGGCTAAGAATCAATCGTGAAAACTACTGATTCAGAAAACATCAACTTCAAGGTGAAAGAAAACAAGTTCAAATCCAACACATCTTAATAAGATTTTTGTATTTTGTATATATATATATAGATATGTATGTACATTACGCGTTTGTTTCTTGTTTTTGCATGCATACGACGACTGGCGTGCACTTGAGCTTGTCTACTTGTGCTTTGACCATGGGACAATTTTCATATTTTGTTCTTTATTAAGATTAAATAGCTATTCTAACCCCTTAATATTATAGATAGAGGTTTTATACAAGAACCTATAGTTAAAGGGCATTGATATTTCCATCATCAATTTTGATAAATCCATCACAACTGTGCATTAACAAGTAGTATTGTACACACAAACAATGCATATTTTTGGTGGATTTATCAAAAGCGATGGTAAATTTATCATCGTCCATGATTAAGGCATATATATTTAGAGGAAAATGTATGTGTTGTCTAACAATATAAAACTAAAGCGTTCTAAGTGCATTTTATAGTATATACCCTTCTATTTTTTCAGCGTAAACTATAAAATAGTTAATGTGTTATATCACATTTTTCAATTTCACTCTTTTGATTATGTTTTTTGCATGTTCAGTTCATAAAAGACATATTTTATTACACAATCGGTTTCTCATTCACATTAAATAACTAAAATACCAATGACATTATGTTACTTGTTTAGTACCTAGGAGGAACTAATTGTATAATAAAACATGTCTTCTAAAGACTGAACATGCAGAAAACATTATCAATAGACTGAAACTAAAAAATGTAGTATAAAACAAATATTATTTTTGTAATTTTCTCAGATTTTTTATAAATATACATTTAATCCATCTTTTAAGTCTAATAATAACTAAATTAGGTATTATTAACGGCAACAATTATTTTTTTAGGTATTAATTTATTATTATTATATTATTGTTTTGGCGATGTAATCCGCTTTTAAAAAGTAGATTGTAACTATGAGTATTTGATATATATATATATATAGGAAAAGTAGATTGTAACTATGAGTATTTGATATATATATATATATATATATAGGGTGGGGATCAATAGGGAAGTAAAAAAATTAGGGAATGAATGAAGTAAATCTCAACCCTTGATTTCATCATAAATGAATTTTAAAAATTACGAATAATTTCAAAATTTAACATTCATCACAAATGATTGTTAAAAACATTTATTTATGAAAAAATCAAGGGCTAAGATTTGCTTCCCTCCTTCCCCAATATTTAAAGCTTCCCTATGGATCCTTTTTCTATATATATCAGGATCTAAAAAGAAGAAATTTTTGGGGAAGAAAGGGAGAAAAGAAAAATTTTAAATAAAAAACAAGTATGATTCATAAAAAAATAAATATGATTTCAAAAGATGCTTTATGTGATTCAATAAATATTTATCTGTGATTCAAAAAATATTTTCATAAATGAATACTTTTCTTGAATCAAATAGTTAATTTATTAAATCAAATAGTTAATTTACTGAATCAAATAATTAAAGGAACAATTTTTTTTCCTTTTCTTATCGATTTTTCTTTCTCCTTTACAAGTCGACTCCTATATATATAAAAGTTAAAATATTGGCAACCAACTTTGGCTGTGTTTCATAAACTACATTAAATGAAAGAATATGAAAGGCTGAAAGCTAAGAATCTGTTTATGTTTTATATACTTACGTACACTACAAAGTGAAACTGTCAAAAAATGTAAAATAAACTTCAAAATTTGATAATGTAATAAAGTACTATATACTAATTTTTTTCCTCCAAACATGAAGGTGAGTGGGATTTAACTCTTGCTAAACAAAGTTATTTTTTATCAAATAATGCGTGTAACATCCAATTTTTGTTAAGAAAAAAGTGACTTTCTTTTTTTCTTTTTACAAATTTAGCACGTCAATAAATTTTATTATACAAAAAAATTGTCCATATTTTTTAAACTAAAACCAAGACTCGTTACCGATAAAAATAAAAATAAAAATTTAATTTTATACTTATTATCAAAAGAGAGAAATTAATATATATTTCACATTGATATATTTTGAATTATATATTAAGTTTTTTGACAATTTGTATAAATTAGGTAAAATTTAGTTGTAGTCATATAATTTAACATATATTATACGTTTTCTACAATATAAATAAATTTAAACAATTAATTGAAAGAACGGGATATAAATATACATTTGTACGCACGTATGCAAACCATGCGAAATACTACGATCCATTTTGTCCCACAACATAAATGATAAAGAAGGACCAAAACACACAAAAAAAAAGATATTTTCATGGAGCTACTAATCAAAAGTATCATCATCAATCATCGTAATATTCAATAAAACTGATTGGCTCTTTTGAGCAAGACATTTTTATTATCTTATTATTAGTTCTATATTGTTAAGCCATGTGAATAATTACATAAAACAATTATATTTGTACATTATATGTAGTTAGGTAGTCCTTGTGACATTTATTAAAATAATTTGGGGTACTCAATATGAAAATTATTTATGCTTACTTGATCCACTTGAACCACATACGGTCAGGCGGTCAGACTCATGTCTTAAACTACGTGGGACCCACTTGCCCTAAGTCATCCAATCATCAATTTTTGTTGTTGTTGTGAATTCTATAAATTCATACACACTTGCCACTCATTTCCATCTTATATGTGAAAGTTGTGTTGTGAGCCAAATTAAGAATCATAAACACATACTTCTACATATACACATTAATCAACTAATTAATTATTTAATTAGTTAGTTAATTACATAGATATAGAGAGAATTAAAGAAGTAGTGGTAATAATGGATAAGAAAGTGGAAAATATGGAGAATGGAGATGAGAAAGTTGAAGTCGTAGAGCTCAACTACAGAGGAGTCAAAGCCATGCCCTTTGTTATAGGTATATAAACTTATATACATATATATATATATATTAGTTATTATTATTGATTATTAATTATTAGTCGTTAACGTACATGTGAACAAAGTTATTTCGTTTTATTATTGCATGAAGTACATATATGTGACGATTTTTCATGGTGTTAATGGATTTTGTGTTTGGTTAAACTTAATTCAATCGTACAACCTAATATTAATTAATTTGATGCTGTGTGATACTTTTTGTGAAAGTTTAAAAGATTTAAATGGACTTATGATCAACGTTTTGTATGGTTAATAAGTAAGCAACATACAATACGCTAAATTTGTATAAACGTCTCAAAGTTCTTATAATATCTTAAAAGATTCAAATTCTAACTTTATTTTAAAATGATGTTCAGTGAATTACAACGTGTTATGTTAAGGAAATTTAAGCTATGTGACTAAGAATATTCAAAACCCGTACGTTTTCATAACTAAACAACTCGATCACAATTACAAAAACCGAATAGTTCAAGTTGTTTTGTTTGTATTTTAACTCGTTACAACGTGTAGGAAACGAGACGTTTGAGAAGCTAGGAACGATCGGGACATCGACGAATCTACTCGTGTACCTAACTACTGTGTTCAATATGAAGTCGATAACCGCTACAAATCTCATCAACATATTCAGTGGCACTTGTAACTTCGGTACTCTTGCCGGAGCTTTTCTCTCCGACACTTATTTTGGTCGCTACAAGGTTCTAGGAACAGCTTCCATTTCATCCTTCTTGGTACAGTTAACCATCCTGATTGATTATACTTCTAACTTCATATCAAAAAGGTTCAAACATATTATATTTATCAGAGTTAACATGTGTGAACTTTTAATGATTAAATTCAGGGGATGCTTGTGCTAACATTAACGGCTGCAGTCACAACGCTTCATCCACCTCATTGTGTAGACACTCCTTGCGTCGACCCAACACCATGGCAAATGACATTCTTGCTCACCGGTTTTGGGTTTCTAATTATTGGAGCTAGCGGAATTCGGCCATGTAACTTGGCCTTTGGAGCTGACCAATTTAACCCAAACACGGAATCTGGTCAAAGGGGAATTGCTAGTTTCTTCAACTGGTATTACTTCACGTTCACGTTCGCTATGATGGTATCATTGACCATTATCGTTTATGTGCAAGCGAATATCAATTGGGCTATTGGATTAGCTATACCGACATTCCTTATGTTCTTGTCATGTGCCGTGTTTTTTGTGGGCACAAGGATTTATGTCAAAGTGTTGCCTGATGGTAGCCCTTTGACCAGTATTGTTCAAGTCCTCGTGGCCACCATCAAGAAAAGAGAACTGGCGGTTCCAGAGGAACCGTCAGTTTCCCTATTCAATCACGTTTCCTCAAAATCCGTCAACTTAAAACTTCCATACAGCAAACAGCTTAGGTACTTAAAGTCTAAACCCTAAATCTTAGATAAGCTAATTTAACCAAGTTTGTAAAATGACTTTTTTTTATGACGTCTTACAATCTTATTACAGGTTTTTGAATAAAGCGGCGATCATAACCCCGAATGACAAAATTAACCCTGATGGAACGTCGGGTAACCGTTGGACACTTTGTAGCATACAACAAATTGAAGAAGTGAAATGTGTGATCAAGACTGTTCCAATTTGGGTATCTTGCATAATCTATAATGTTTCAATTAACCAAATGCAAACCTACACGGTCTTTCAAGCGCTACAATCTGACAGACGGCTCAAGCCAAGCTCGTTTGAGGTTCCAGCCGCGTCATACAGTGTTTTTCAAATGTTAGCCCTTACCATATGGATTCCAATCTATGACCAAATAATAGTTCCATGTCTCCGAAAAATAACAGGAAAAAGACAAGGAATTTCACTCCTTCAAAGAATTGGAGTTGGAATGGGCATCGCCATATTCACGATGCTTGTTTCAGCTATAATCGAAACAAAAAGAAGAGACATTGCACATTCGGAGCCAACACTCGGGGTTGAAAGAGGAAAAGGGGCAATTTCATCTATGTCGGGCTATTGGCTAATCCTTCAATTGTTAGTAGCCGGGCTCTCGGAAGGGTTTGCTATTATTGGTTTCGTCGAATTTTTCTATAGGCAGTTTCCTGAAAACATGAAAAGCTTTGCGGGTTCTTTCTTGTTTTGTGGGCTCGCGATGTCAAATTATTTGAGTAGTTTCTTGATATCGGTCGTTCATAGTACGACTCGTGAAGGTGGCTCGAGAAATTGGTTAGCTGAAGACTTGAATGAGGCCAAGTTAGATGACTACTACTACTTAATCATGGGGTTGGAAGTGTTAAACTTTATATACTATTTGTTGGTGGCTAAATGGTATAAATACAAAGAAAGTGAAGAAGAGCAAGCTAATGTGGCATTAGAAGATATGTCTACCCAAAAACATATTGTTTGAACATATGGTAAAATGACAATTATACCATTTTATATATGTGATTCAAGATGTCTATGAAGTCATCTCGGCCATTCTAGCTAGTTGCGGGTTTACTTAAAATTGTCTACTATATTTTTATAGTGTATAAATGATAGATCTTGATCCATTAAGGTTTTGTGGAGGTAAAGAGGTATGGTGATTAATACAATGGTATAGTAGTAGGGGGATAGTCTGGACCTTATTCTTGTAAACTGATTTCCATGTGGAACGCCACATTATGTAAACGTCATAATCACGCACCATTAATTCAATAATGAATCATATATATGAGTCAAAAACAAATATGAACTGCAAAAATATCTACTCTCCTTTTATATTACTAGCATCATATCTATGTGATGCGATGGGTTAATTGGTGGCGCTGAGAGGTGACGGCACGGCAGTAGTGATGATGTGAAACAATACTAAGAGAAGGATCGTTTTTGTGTATATTTTAAAAGTGTGTAATGTATGTTTTACGTAGAGTGACTGTTTATATAGTGTGTCATATGAGTTAAAGCTTGATAAACTGAAGTTGATCAAATTATTTATATACATATTATTAATATTATCAATACGTACACCGTAGTATAAATATATAAATATACATATGAAAAGAGCATTAAGAATCAAATTCTTTTCTATCATTTTCTTATTGTTTTGTCAACTTGACTAGTCACAAAGCAAGCCTATTATCATGCATGTACTCATGTTGCAGAAACAAAATCAGATAATATAATCAAATCAATTCGTTTGATTTTTAAAGTGGATTATGTTTCATTGTAACAATCTACCGGTAATCAACTATGGTATTTAATTTTTTAATGTGGCGTCAAAGATTTTATGTTATGGTAATTAAATATATTGGTTACTGGTTACGGCCTTACTGGTTACTAAAACATAGGTTCTAATATGAAAGTCATCAGGTTCATCTAACCTTAATAGCCCATTTGACCTACGGTTCAATGGACCCAACTCAATTATTTGGATCTATCATTATTTTCGCAACTCAATTATTATACTATTTTTTAGACGTAAGTGACTCAAAATACAACAAAGACAAAAAAAATTATAACATGTATGAACTTTTAAAACTTTTATTGTGTCTATTTAATTTTTAATTATTGTTAATGGTATGTAATTTGGCTAGTGTATCATAATTCATATATACAAAGTACACACGTGACATTCATTGCAAAGCCCCACATGAAAAAACTACATACAATTAGCAATAAATTGAAAATTAAATACACACAATAAATTTTTTGAAAAGTTTATACACACAATAGAGTTTTTGTTATAGTTTGTTACATTCTCAGTCAATTAGCCATTGTTTTTAACAACATTTTACAAAATTAAAATAAAATTAAATCGTGTAATATAACAATTTAATATTTTCCCTGTTAACAAATATGATCTCATAATTAACATGGTTATATCCAATCAGTGTAATTGATTTAATCTAGGGTCAAAAACCGAGTAATCTTTTTTATTGACAATAACACAAAAAGATTTAAGTGATAACTAATTTTGATAACTAAATAAGAAATGTTTTGCTGTCAAAGGGTATATATAAATAAAAGAAAAAGAGATCGTCAAAAACAATTTTTACTCTAAAAGCAATATGATTAATATGATTTGTAGAGCACCTTATTTTTATTTATGCATCATCAAGTATGCTTTAATGTATTTTATAATACAGTATGACATTATCATAACAGAAAATTTGAAGATACATTGATAAAATTAATAGTATACTAATCATTACAAATAAGAATATATTTATTGGAGTAGAAAACATTTTTTAATAAAAGATTTATTAGAATCGAGCTTTTGTTTAACGGATTTTTGTCAATGGGACAACATATGAAATATTAACGTTATCTAACTTACGTAATGTTAAAGGTGTGGAAATTATTTACAATTCAAAGACAAACTTTTTTATATTTACATAAATGGTCCCTCTTTTACATTAGCTTGTGTAATATTAATATTATGAACTAATTTTGTTTTTTTAAATATGTAAGTGTAACTTTTCATACAAAAAGCTTTTTAAAAGTTTTCTAAAAAGATTTTATCATTGCTCTAACAAATAAGAAACGATGCAAATATGCAACAACTACTATAAAAATAATGAAATGATTGTACAGAGTTCTTTCAAATGACATGTCTCCAACTTAAAAAAGAATGTGATAGAATTTTACCAAGTCGCTCTCTGTGAGTTTGCGTGTTATAATACAATTATTGTTTTTATTATTAGTATAAACAATTACGGAATATGACCATTTACGACTATGACTCAATTTGGTATCATTAATTTGATACGTTTCACTTTTTTTTATGTCAGAAATCATGAAGTGAATCAAGACAGTTTACTCAAACTTGGTTATCCAAAACCAAACGAAACTAACCTTTTAAATCTATAAATTTCTGATATAAGGCTTAGACGCGAGAAAAATGGAAAAATCTTAAAAAACTGAAATAAAAATTGAACAAATTCAAAAACTAACGATTTTAGTTTTCAACTTTCTAAAAATCAAACTGAACGGTTTGGTTATGGTTACGATCAAAAACACCAAACCGAACCAAACTATTTAAATATCATATATATAAATACATATATATATACAATATGTATATGTTGTATTTATATTTAACTCTTTAAGGTAAAATTTTGAACTCATTCTAATATATAGATATCGAATATATGTGGATAATATATATACAAAGTTATGTATATATAATGTATATTTATAAAAGATTTTAACAAATAAACTTAACTGAAAAACTGAAAAAACTTAACGATTATAGTTTTTAAAAATTTAAAAATCAAACTTTCAATTCGATATTCGATTTTCATCAAAAATCGAACCGAACTGAATCATGCTCCTAATAAGGCATACATATATATACACACAAGCTATTTTCTAGCTAAAAAGAATGCAATATTTTAAATGGAGGTATAATATAGTCTTTAACGGATAATCATATTCTTTTAGTAATGAAAATTTGAGAAAAAACATTAGAACATAAAATTTCACCAATGTTTTGTGATAATATACAAAGTTGAAAATAATCTTAAATCTTTTGATATTTTTGATTTATTCAACATGAAAAATCTAACCATTTTTAGCAACAAAAAGTGATATTTTTTGCTTTGCTAATACTTTCAAGTTTCAATATAGATTATAGAGTATTAGTTTAATTTAATGTACCTAATAAAAAAAATGGTGTAGCTATAGCTCTCATGATATAAGTTCATAATGCTTCCTTCTTAGTTCTTAAGCAACAGTTTAATTAAATTGTGTGCCAGAATATCTCATTTCTTTTAATACTTACAACAAAATATTAGGCTGCAGCTCTCAGGTACTATACAACTTCATATGCTTATTTGTAAGCAATAATTTAATCAAATTCTATGGTTGGAACTTGGAAGTGTAATTACCCTTCTTAACTTTAAATGGATAGTAGCAACAATGCTAAAATATAAGATTAACGTTTGACATAATTTAAGTGAGAAAATTAACTAGCGTTTAGCTAAGGGAGTCAGGTCAAGAGACTGAATTCACAGAATATCTGATCTAAAAACATCATTAAATAGTATATCATGTGAACCATTCATGTAATTTACTCACATATAAAATAAGCTCTTTCTAAATTTTCGTTAACTTCTTTTTAAAAGAATTGACAAAATATATAGCATTAATAGTTAAATGTATACTATATTTTAATTTAGAAAATTAAAGTTAAAGTTAAATAAGTAAAAGGAAAAAATTTTGCTGATACTTCACTAGGCGATAAAATGCATATAACAAGCGATCGAGTCTCACACCCAACAAACATCAAATCTACTCCTTTAAGAGGATAACTCAACCTCCATTTTCACCTTCAGTTTTCATATTACCAATGGAGAACCAAAAAGAAGATCAAAGACTACCCGAAGAAGACGATGAACCCGAAATTAATTACAGGGGAATCAAAGCTATGCCTTTTATCATAGGTATGTTTAATTAGTCGCATTATAATGAAATTGAGCTTCCTATCACTTTTTTTTCCCTTTACTTACTATAATCGAACCTGATTTTGTTAGGTAATGAGACATTTGAAAAGCTAGGAGCAATTGGAACGATTTCGAATTTGTTAGTGTATTTAACGACGGTTTTCAATATGAAAAGCATCACCGCGACGACACTCCTTAACGTCTTCAATGGCACGACGAATTTCTCCACTTTACTCGGTGCATTTCTATGTGATACGTATTTCGGTCGTTATAATACCTTAGCTTTTGCTTCTATCGCATCATTCGTGGTACATACTTATTTTACTTTTCTGTATATGTTCTTCTGTTGGTTATTCTGTTACTTACAGAATAACTAGTTGCTTTTCAAAACAAAACAAAACAAAAAAAGAAATTAAAAGTATAACGTTTTCTTTGTCGAATTTCATTTTTGAAAATGTGCACTAATGCTCGATCATTTTTATCTATAGGGTTTGTTGTTAATTGACTTAACCGCAGTGGTAAAAGGACTACATCCACCCGAATGTGGATCAAAAGAAGGTAGTCACTGCATCAGTGCCACACCGCTGCAGTGGTTGTTTCTACTAACTGGATTCGCATTAATGATTGTTGGTGCGGCCGGTATCCGGCCATGTAACCTAGCATTCGGAGCCGACCAATTCAATCCAAAAACCGAATCCGGTAAAAGAGGGATAAATAGTTTCTTCAATTGGTACTTTTTCACCTTAACTTTCGCACAAATGGTATCGGTTACTTTAGTTGTTTACGTTCAATCCGACGTGAGCTGGCCAATCGGGTTAGCGATCCCAGCGATCTTCATGTTGATCTCGTGTTTTTTGTTTTTTGGTGGTACGAAAATTTACGTGAAAGTGAAACCGCAAGGAAGTCCGTTTACAAGTATGGCGAGAGTAATAGTTGTTGCGGTTAAAAAGCGAAAGTTGAAACTTTCACAACAGCCGCAACTTTCACTTTACAATTATACACCACGGAAATCAATTAATGCAACTCTACCATCTTCGAACCAATTCAGGTAACGTTTATTATTTATTTATTTGCATGTGATAATTATTTTTAGACTTATGACTAACAACATTAAATTCTTGCCGCAATTCGATGATGAATGTTGAGTAATCAATTTAGTTTTTTGTCCCAGACCCAGAGTTATAAAGAGGTGGAAATAAAAGAATAATAAAATAAAGTAATGAATAATTACGTTGAGTCCGGAACTTCAATTGGAACGGTGATCGGAACATTGCTGGAGAGTGGGGGAACGGCGTTTCCAACGAGGAACGTGCACGTTCCGTGCTACTCCCTGTGCTCTTAGTCACACAACTTTATAGTTCAACATTTTAATTTTTTATTTATAAAGAAAGAAAATACACTTTTATAATGAGACCACATATTTATAGTTTAATATATTATTTTATTATTGTCAATTAGAATTTTATAAAAATAGTAATTATTTTAATTATTATACTTATAAACTACAGTGTATATCTTTGTATTTGTGAAAATCAATATTTTAAACTAATATTTTATTTTCAATTTATGGAATTTAAAGTTTCTTATAAAAAACATGAAAAAAATACTTTAAGTTTCATTAAAAAATATAAGATGTTATTGATCAAGACATATCCGAGATCTAATTGAATAATTGTATTATGTTTAGCATCTTTGCATATGAATAGGTCTTATGTTTTTAAGAGCCTATTTTTTGCTTAAGAAACATTTAAAATATAAAATGATTTACTTTGAACTTGTAATTCAAATTTTATCTTCTTAAATGGTAACATTCTATTAATATACTTGTAATAGAAATTAACATGGGATGGACCGTCTAACTCAGTTAGGTCTCAAACTCATAAAAAATTGTGTATTGTTTTTTTACAAAAAACAATATAGGGGCATATATCGATCTTCATGTTCTGGACATCAAAAATCTCATAATCGGCCCTGGACATGTCTATCATATTTTATTACTATAAGAGAGTTCATTTTAATCGGTAGAAAAATCAAATAAAGTGGTATCTTTATTACATGCTTTTTTTTTCAAAAATTTATATGTGAGTTTATGGTCATAGTCTCATAGATAATTGAACTCTTTCTTACAAAAGAGTGTTATGCATTACATCTAGATAAAATGATAGGGACTAACATATTGACATTAGATATTTTGTTTGGAAAACAAATGCTTAGATGAATTGATAATTATCTCCTTTTTATTTTATATTATCTTTTGAAGTATTGGTTGAAATCTTAAATGAATAGAAAGAAAACACCATAGCAACTTTAAACTAACGTCTGAAATCCATGCACCTTTGTCTAGATCAATCATATCTATGGGCAACAAGTATGAATACACATATCATTCAATTATTTAGGTACCTCTTTTGGTGCAACAATAGATCATATTTGTTGTCTACACAAGGTAATTGCCTTTTTGTAAACTAGTCCTTCAATTTCTTTTCAATACATGTTTAGCCCATTATAAGAAAAGAAAAAAAAGACGAATTTTTAACATTCATACTCTACACGCTGTTAGTTATGCTAGTATTTCGTACCTAACTAACATTAATCTGATTAAGCTAATTAACACTTAATTTTCCTTTTCAAGTGGTGGGAGTAGGATTTTGATGCTGCCCTATAATTGTTGTTTGATATCATAAACTCCTATCAAATTTAGAGTTAGGTCTGAAAAATGGAGGGGTGGGCAGGGACCAACCTAAATAGGATGAAAATGACTCCAACGTTGTTATATTTATTTATCAATCTTAGAAAGAAAAAAAAGAATAAGGTTTTCAATAACTATCATCAATACTTTCACATTACACTGTCTTTTTGTTGTCTCTAACAACATAACGCTATAAGAAATTTAGAACCTCTCAACTTGAGATCACAGTATCAATCATATCGTCTCACATAAAGGACATCATGGCCTATAAAGGGAGCTATTTCTTAGTTGATATGATATGACCGGTCATGTTTATATAAACTTGAAAGGATCACAATCCACCTTAATCTCGAGTTCACACATGATCATTGGCTCCTCAAAACGAGCTAGAAGACTTCATTTGAAGTCATTTTCATTTTAGGGACTAATTTGTTATTACCATATTGTAAGGTCCATGAAGCAATTTCCATAGTCTTCTAACTAGTAGAGAATATCCAATTTCTCACTTGACAAGTCAAATTTCAATCAACCACCTTTGACCAAAGTTGATAATCTTAGTTACATGATTGATGTCTTATAGGTATTCCATTCAATGACAAACTCTCTTCTCCTCACACCAACTACATGAAAATGAAAGATACTAATAATTCATAATTGCACTATACAAAAATAATTATATACAGATTTATCAACTACCGTTAGATCAATTATTAACTAATGGTACGATGTTTTTTGTACCAGGTTTCTTAACAAAGCAGCAATCGTGACACCCGAAGACAAAATCAACCCAGATGGTTCAGCATCCGACCCGTGGAAGCTATGCAGCATCCAACAGGTAGAAGAATTCAAATGTGTACTTAGAGTAGTACCCATATGGGCTGCAGGCATCATATACTCAATAGCAATGACCCAACAGACCCAATATGTTGTCTTTCAAGCCCTTCAATCCAACAGACACTTTTTCAACTCCAAATTCCAAATCCCAGCTGCTTCATACACAGTTTTCACAATGGTCACATTAGTCATTTTCGTACCCATTTATGACCGCCTCATCGTTCCTCAGCTACGGCGCATAACTGGCAAAGAAGGTGGCATTTCACTTCTACAAAGAATTGGGTTTGGGATATCGTTAACTGTTGTAGCTTCACTCGTTTCAGCATTCGTGGAAGAAAAAAGAAGGAATCTTGCTATTACAAAACCTACATTAGGATATGAACCACATAGGGGGGCGATTTCATCAATGTCTGCATTATGGTTAGTTCCACAGCTAACATTGGCTGGTTTTGCTGAATCATTTACTTCAATAGGTTTGGTTGAGTTTTACTACAAACAGTTTCCGGAGAACATGAGAAGTGTTGCTGGTGCAACTTTCTTTTGTGGGATGGCGGCTTCAAGTTATTTGAACGGTTTTTTGGTGACGATTATTCATCGCATGACAGAAGGGGCGGCCACTGGGAACTGGTTGCCTGAGGATCTTAACAAGGGTAGATTGGACTACTTTTATTTCTTGATAACTGCTATGGGGATTGTGAATATGGGCTACTTTTTGATTATTTCAAGATGGTACCGATACAAAGATAACAGTGTGGCGGATGGTGGTGGTGATGATGGTGCTATGGTGGAGATGAAGAAGAAATCAGATAAATCTTTAGCTTGAGAAGGAAGTTTGGTGATGATGACGTTGTGTTGACATATAATACAAGGCTGCTAGAGTGTAGATTGTCATGTACTTGGTATAGTTGTTCTAAGATTCGAATGATGTATATGCATATTTGTGTGATATCTGCTCTTTGTTTTGCGTATAAACCGATGTAAACTATAAGGATCTAACTTTGTAAGAGAACCCCTACAGTTGGGATGACAGTTGGTTTGTCTTCTATATATATACTTAGAGAATTGGTAATTTATAAAAGCATATGAATGTTGGGCAAATTGTGTAACAATGTGGATGAAACATGAATAAGAACCTGTAACAGTAGAGTAAACTGTTGATGCACAATTCTATTGTGTTGGATATCCAATCTGTTCAGTTTCATGCAAAACCAGCTCCTTCAGAATTAACAAGGTTGTAAGAGAATGCAAAGGAGACCAACTTATAAAATAAAACAAACTAGTAGTATAGATCCTGTTCAGTTTGATGCATTGACCTCCATTTAGCTAAGAAAAATCAAACAAATTTCAAAATAAGTATCAAATAACACAAAATGATGTAAAACAGACGGATCATCAAATTGTTTTCTACTATCTGGCGTGAGTTACTCGCCAACAATATGTGCCCATTTTCACTTGTCTAGACTGGAATCAACAGCCCCTAAAATACCAGAAACCATGCACCAACGGAATCATATACAGCATTTCTTTCAAAAACCTTACTTCAACTTTTTAACTTTTAAGAAATATAAAAAAGAAATAAATTAACAAATTTTCAGCTTCCACCCAAAACTCTCTTCAAATCAGATTTCTGTTCAGCAGTAAGCCTTGATGGGTATCTCACATCAAACTTGATTCTGAGATTTCCTTTCTTCCTAGGCTCTTTTGATATTGGCATTCCTTCATTAGGAACGGTTAGCTCATACCCTGGTTTCACCACTTCAGTCACTGGAATCACGAGATTTCTTCCATCAAGAGTTGTAAGTTCAACAGTCTTCCCAGTGAGAGCCTCCACGAGTGATATTTCTTGGTTCACCAATAAATCATTGCCATCCCTTGTGAAAATCTCATGAGGTTTCTCATCAACTACAAATATGAGGTTTGCTGCTATGACACCAGGTTCTTGATTTCCCTTCTCTGGAAAAGTAATTTTTGTGCCCTTTTTCCAACCGGGTCTTATCTCAATGGTTAAGATCTCTTCCACAGTTCGAACCTTACTACATCGTCACATATAGAAAAATAATCATACAAAAGGGTTTCAAGAAAAAGAATGAATGCTATAATCTCCTATAAGGTAGCACCATAAGCTAGCTAGAAGGAAAGTCTTAGAAGCAAGAACAAAAAGACAGAGGTACAGCGATTGGGTGCTACACAAAACCAGGTACAAATGAGAAGAAATTGATGTATACAAGCTGGTATGAGAAGGACATGAAAGGGTCCAAAATCCAAAGTATAGCAGGTCTTACACTCTTACCATTGTCTTGTAAGTTGTAACTATAACGAGATAGAATAGAAATATAGAGATTTCATATTCAAACCCTTGCATTACACTGAACTTAAGAGATCCTCTTAAATGTGAAAACTATAGGGGACGACGTAACCATTTACCTAAAATGGATGATCCTTATATTTTTATTTCCAACGGGTAAATGGGTAAAGTCTAAATGCTTAACTAAAAATGAAGTGGACAGAACGGGCTAAACCCCCCTCCCCCACCCATCTAGTGTATTTTAATGTGTACAACGTACAACCTCCTAAAGCATGCTTTATTACAAACTACAGATTATAAGTCTATAACTTTGTGTGATAATATTTAATATACAGCAAATGGTATGAGTTAGGACTTCTGAGAATTTAAGAAGAATAAAAAGCATTGCATATTCAGCTCCAAACCCAGTTTGAACCACTACCCGGCCAAGCATCCATTGTGACAACTCAAGTGAGGACCTAAAATGCTCTCTAGTCTCTCCTACTTCATACTTTCCAATAAAGAAAGATGTGCTTTTCAAACCGTAATGAACAACCCAAATTTGGAGCCCTAAACCACACATACCCTTACCATGTAAGATATTAACTTGATCCACAATCCACATTAACTAAACTATAAAGTGCAAACCAAAAAAATATCAAAATACAAGTGTCTTAACAATTCCCTACAGGGTCCAGAGAAAAGCATATAAGTCTCCATTATTATATAACCGCACTCACTCTCTCTCTCTCCTTGTTTAGTATGCTAGTCGTGATTTCAGTCAGTACACATGGCTCTACTTAACAATAAAAGCTAACGGAGAACACTTATCAATCCGAAGCTCTCCCCAATTTCCTGATATCGAACAATAAAGAAGGCATAGAAGCAGGAAGTGGCACGAATACTCGTCTGATATCTAGTTTTGTGTTCTTAGCAAAAGACAAATTAGAGCTAATGTAATGTGAAAAGTGTAGGTAATAGCGTTCAGTTTAAAACTCAATGATAAATTGGAATATTTATATATGAAAAGTAACTGAAAAGTGTGAAGGGGCTAGTTATGTTAATCACCAGGTAACTTAATGTACAATTATCAAACTACAATGTATGTTTATATCGTTTTAAAATAATGCAAACAATTTTTTGATAATGTTCAAGCTAAGAAAATTCTTGTGGTAAGTGTTTATGATGTAACGTGAAACTGTTCGCGGGTTTTTGCTGCAAGCTAAACTATAAATCTATAAATTAAAAAATTTGTGAGCAAAGTATGCTATGCTTGCCGCTCTATTTAATGATTTATCATCAAAGTTTTAATGGAAAATTGCTTTATGTTAAAGTGGTCTTTTCTCCGAAATTTTCCAAAAGAAAGATAAAGCCTGATACATTCCTTAGTATGATCATATCACAAGAAATGGAAATTTTTGCTTCTTTGTGATGATATGACAAGAAAGAAATATACGTCACCTTTCTTGGTGAAAGGTATTGAAGAAGAGCAAGCGATTCAAATGATGGTTTCAAAAGTAAAATAATATGCACCATAATGGTCGTATTAGCAAGCCAATATTGATCGTGAAAAGGGGGTAACTAATATCCTTTAATGTAAAGTTAGGCAACTAAATTTCCTAGAGGATGAGCCTATTTAAGTAAAGCAGTTATAAAATTTCCAGCACTTATCGCTGGGTTGTACGTGAAAATTTTGCTATACGCAGATGTCTTGAACTTAGTAGGTCCATGTTTAACAAAGTATGGCATGCATTTCACTATTTCAGGTGTAAGTTGAGAAGGTACAACCATTTAAAGAAAAGAGAATGCATAAAGATCTCAGACTAGTAAACTTAAGGATTGTCATTTTGTTATTTGTTTGTAATGAATATTGTAGATTGTAGATGGTAGCTATACTGGTCATTATGTAAAATATTATAGAGACTCTACTACATCTATTTTGATGCCATGTATGACTATGGTAGATTGATGGTGGGTTCACAAAAAGGTAGATAACTGATAAAAATTAAGAACATGAAAAGGAAATACCGAAAACTAACTTACTAATTCTGGAGCTTAATTATGAGTACTTACACTTAGATACTAGTATACTAACTACATATATGGCTAGGTAGTATTTATCAATTATCACGAAAGATACTCATAAGCTTAAAGTAACAACTAAACATTGTACATTTCCCTGTAGATCAGATAGTGCTGCAATTCAGATGGAAAAGAAATGAACTCATATCTAACAATTACTTTAAGAATACTTAACTGATACTAGATATTACGAACTTGTTTGCTTCCTACTGTAGTTAAACACTAAGAGTAATTGTTTAAACATATTAAGAAGTGGTAATTTGAATATATTTTCCATGACTCCCCTCCCACCAAAGGTAGGACTTAGGATTTAAGTTATATATATACGGCAACTCATACTGTGACCTAAATCGCTTTCATGACAAACTAGTTTTATCCAGTTTTACGATGATCCAAAAAGTTTCTAATATCTTCATTATCAAGCTTACTTCTGGTCAGCTACATAAGACCTTATCAAACATTATCTTTCACATTTAAGGCACGTCATGGTTACCTCCTAATTACCCTTCAACAATAGTGCATTCTCATCTCCTCCCTGCCAGGAAAAGGAAACCACCCATAAATGAGTGATTGAGAAAGAAAGATACAATGAGCACCCCAGTGACCCAATTGAATACAAGTAGCAGTCCGACATCAATTTGCTGATTTGCAGGCTCCATAGTAGCTCTAAACATTTCAGATTCTGAATTTATGTAAGTAAGAAACTTCGGGTATAAAATTTAGTATAGTTTATTTATTTACTTTGTACAAGATCATGGTTTTCACTGCTAAACAAACAGGCAACAAGAAAAGGGGACTTATTTTTGGTCATTTATTCCCTGGAAGAAACCAAAAAGGTTAAATTCTATATCTTAGTCTCAACGTGAAACATTATCCTATATCACTTCTTATGCAATAAACATCATATACCAAAATAGATATAAATCAGCATAGATAATAAAAACGTAACCTTTTTCAGAATTATGGAAACTATTACAAACAACAACAAGAATATATAAAACAACATTTAGAAAAACAATGAAACGCAACCTATGATCCAAAACTGGGCTTAAGCATACCGAAGCAGTGTCTAACATAAGAACTCTGCGATATATGATCCATTTGCAACTCTACGCAGAATATAATGAAATGAACTAAAGCTTCCTATTTTATTAGATCAACTGTAACCTAAAAATCATATAATCTTCTAAATCACTCAAATTAACAAGAATTCACTTGGTATGCAATACAACAATGCACCATTATACATCCTATTCCTAACCATCAAGCATATAAGACATTTTATGTATCACACAAATCAACATTCTAAGCCAAATCAAATCACATTAATATAACATTATCATCTCAATAATCATAAAAATTAATTTATACGTATACAAATAGTAATAAAAGTATGCATACCCGGAAGAATCAAGAATGGTTCTAGAGATCTTCATTTTCTTCTTAGCACCTTTATAAAGATCAACCAAACTGCAAGCCAACAGATTCTCAACAGCAGGCGCTTTCCTATGAGAAGATGAACTCTCTCCAGCATAACCATTATTATTATTATTATTATTATTATTATTCCTAAAAAAGTTTCCATCTTTATACTTCCTTCCGGTCCCACCATTTGCATCAGTTTCCCTAAACAATTCCGCATATATATCCTCTGCATCCCTAGGGTTAAACCTAAAATTAGGGTTTGGTTGTTGCTGGTAACTGTTATTATTATGATAATGATTGTAGTAACCGCGGCCGGACGATGACGGCGGCGGAACTTGACCGGACTTAAGTGCTTCTTCACCGTACATATCGTAGATCTGACGTTTCTGTGGATCGCTGAGAACGTCGTAAGCTTCTGAAATTTGTTTGAATTTGGATTCTGCTTCGGATTTGTTACTGTTTAGGTTTTTATCGGGATGCCAGATCATTGCGAGACGACGGTAGGCTTTTTTTAGGTCTTCATCACTTGCATTGCGATTGACTTTCAGTATGTTGTAGTAATCGATTCCCATTTTTGACTTTGAGGCGGTGGCGCGTGAGCGAGTGGAATTGAAAAAGTGGGCCCAAAAAAGGGGATTTTGGTGAATTTGGGGGTTTAATGGAGCAAATAAAGAAGAAGACGTGTTGGTGTGTATGGAGAAGAAAAACAACGGCCATGGTGTCACGCATTTACCCAGGCCCACCGCATGTATATATTCAATTGGAGTATTGTATTAAATTAAATTAAATTGAAAAAATAATATGTAAACCTAATTTGTGTGTTTTTAAATTAAATTAATCAATCAAGCTAAATATATGAAAAATACGTTGGAGTAGTTTTTTCAGCGACAGTAACATTTTAATAAAATACGTGATTTGTCGTTAAATACATAAAGTACATCTTGTTCTAAAAACATTTTATAGTAAAGTTTTGGAATGTATATACGGTGATTGTTATTTGTTGATGAGCGATACAATAATGATAACTTCATAATAAGATACACTTTTGAGCATATAATATATTACGTATGTCGGCCTAGGTGTCTTTATTTTTTTATTTTTTCTTTTATAACTAAATGTTTATTTTATATTTCAACTAATGATAATTCTAAAGTATACGAATAATATTTTTATTGACATAAAGAATAATTAATAAACACTTTTAAAATTATATACATTTTAAAAATGAACACTTAATTTAAAATAAATCAATAACATTTTATTTATACCTTTCATGCAGATAACGACATCTTAAAAGTTTAAGTGTTGCATTTATCATTTTCATTATTATGTTACCAGAAGTTGAGAGAACTAACTTGGATTACGAGTTAAAACTCACGCGTTACAACAAGATTATTACTCTTAATCGAATTTATTATTATAATTATTATTTATCAAATAAATTTTTTTAAAGTTATATATTTTTATAAAGTAAGTGTTTACATTTATATAATATTTTGTGAAAGTTAATAGATTAAATAACCAAATAATAAAAAAAAAACATTTCAAAAGCCTCTTTTGTCCAACATAATACAATCACAAACTCATAAAAAGAATTTTCGACAATAACACAACTAAAAAAAATAACTTTCCATTATAGATGCTCTCATTGTAATTGATATGATTTGTTTGAACTTTTTTGTCTAGTGACTTTATATAAAATCTAAACGATTTCAAATGTTGTTGACTTTATACAAATTGCGAGTTAACTCGTATTTCAAAATTGTTATATCAAATTTGACACAAAATAAGATGATAAATAATGTTACACTGAATATTTACACAATTGTATTGACGTAGTTAATAAGACAAACACTTTTTATCATTTCCCACATTCTCACCACCACTTTCATATCTCAAAACCCTCAATCCAAACACACTCTAAATGGTAAAAATAAGCAAATTATACTGATATCAATATTAACAAATATAAATAAAACTAATCAATTGTCATCTACATATCATTTTTTTACTTTGTATTGTACATATACGTAGAATAAGTTGCATTCACCTAAAAGAAAAAGGAATAAAAAATATATAAATAAACCAATCTCTTATCATTTATATATAAAAAATAGGTTGTGGATTGACTAAAAGAAATAAAATTAAGAAATATTAATAAAACTAGTAACTTATCATCAATATATCATTTATCTACTTTGTATTATACACATATGTAAAATAGATAAAAAGAAAAGCAATCCATAAATATAAATAAAATCACTTATCAATAATATAACATCTATTATTTTAGGGTTATACATATGTGTGATGTATGATAGGTTGTACGAAGAAAAGAAAAAAAAAACCCGCTACTACTCACCAAGTTCGTAAATGTATATTTACGAGGGTAGTTACCCCGCGCGTTGCAGCGGAATGGTTAAACTTACGTCTTTAATTGGTTGAATTAAATATTATGATCATTATTTATGAAAAAATTTATTTTAATCAGATAATGTATTTTTATAATGTAAATGTCTATGTTTACATAAAGCTTCGTATAAATTAATATATAAAACAACCAAATCATCATTAAAAAAAAAAACATTTTCTTTCTATGTTAAAAAAATTTTCAAAAACTTTTTTATCCAACAAATATATACACAAACTCATGAAAAAGTTTTTCAAATATAACTCAATTTTTGCAAACCTATCAAAAAAGTATTTTAAAGACTCTTTTGACATAAAAACCACCCAAAAAGTTTTCATTTGAGATGTTCGCATTCGAGATGTTCTTATTATAATTTTTATGATTTAATTTTGTTCTTTTTATCTATTTAATTGGTTTACATAGAAAAAACAAGTATGTTTGATTCAAAATATAATATATGTTTGGAATTTATTTATTCTAGTTTTTGGTTAATAGTCTATTTGATTTGACATTGAAATGGTGAGTCTTGTACTTTTATTTTTAAAATTAATTTTGTTTTCTGGTGACTCTTGATTTACAATTAATTGATATCATTATAATTAGTTATAGGTAATAGAATAAATAGATCAATTTAATTGATTAGTTGACTAATTATTATTTTCATAGATATGTTATCATAGTCTTCACATTAATACTAAATTGTAAGTGAAAAATAGGGGAAAGATAGACAATTTTGATATTAAAAATGTAAGTTAGTAAGGAGAAATGAAAATGTTTGATAAGAGTTATAGATACGTATAGAACCATAACCAATTTTACACATATATATACATATTATCATATATATTTGATCATGATAAATATCTTATGCACTTTAACATTACACAATGATGTTCTAATTATTATAAAAAATTCCACTATATATAACATAAATTTTGCTTTGGTAAAAAGTTAGGTCGAATAATTAAAATCAGAGATATAAATACATTTTTATAAAGTTTTATAAATGGTTACATGGAAGAAACAAATATATAAATGTTTATATGAGACTTTTTATTTTATAACACAAAATTGTATAGACGTTACAAGTTTGCAATAGTATCTTGAGTTTGAATATGATAGGAATAGTTACAATTACTTCAGTGATTGTACGAAGTAAGGTTATAAGAGACAACTGCATTTTGAAAGATATAAAAGGCAAATAATCTTAACCATTAATTTAAATCAACTGCTCACATTCACAGTGTTGCTTTTTACATATATATTCTATTATACGTAAAATGCTTCTCCTATATATATAATATTTAACATAGTAAAGCTTTTCAAAAATAAAAAAGGGCTTGGAATATCCCGACTCCACTCATTCAGGCTGAATTACCCACTTTTACACTTAACCAAATTGTGTTTGTATTTAACCCCATTGTAAAAAGGTTTGCTTTTGTTTCTAAGTACTAAAATTTGGTACTTTAAAATTGAGAGATGCATGTTGAACGTGTCTTACCTTCATTTTAAAAAAGTATTCATTTGCTTTTAAATACTAAAATCTAGTACTTATGTCTCACTTTTTACTGTTACGACTTCATACACCATCCGCATGTCCCCGACCTTATGAAAACAAGTTTTACTTGATAAGTATTGTAACATTTTGTTCAAAAAAACACAGTTTATATATCGAAGTCTATATTTGGCTCCCAAACAAGTGTTTACTTAATAAGTGTTGAAAGAATTCTAATATCAAAGAACCCGATATTGATTATCTTGATTTACATAATAACTTAATAAACCTTAATAATTGGCCATCAATTTTTTGATTGACATAAAGTTCATTGAAAAAACTAGTAAGATGTAAGAGATTACAACGCAATAAAAAACATCGATAGTTAGATTACAATACAATTAGGAACACTCATTGATGACAAAGCTACTAGGTTAACCCCCCATTGACTTTAATTTGTATCGATGTTACATAATGGAATTCATAGCTAAAGATGATTGATTCCAAAACTTCAACATGCATTATAAAAAAAAACTAGAGCTAACATACAATTAAGTCAATAATTCAAACTTGCATCACTATATTCATGCATCAGCAAAATTTAAATTTTATTGAGTTAATTATCCTTCATTTACAAATACAGACAAATTAACTACAAAGAGTTTATACTTACCGGCAAGTTCAGCTCACTGCTTGCTCAGGTTATTGTAACATAACATCCTACTGCGAGTCGTCATAAACTTGAGTAAACATCTGACTCTTTTACGAGCATTACAGATAATATATATATGCTGGATCACAATAACCATTTGTGCCGCAAAAATTGGTGACTAGTTGATAAGTGTCATTTTCAATTACATGGTCTATTTTGAAAAGTCAACGATCTACAATTTTTGCTTTCCAGTTGTTATCTAACATAACTTTTGCGCTATATATATCTCTGTGTATTACTCTGAAGCTTTTTGCAAGAGTATTAAACAAAAGATCCATACCACGCGTCACATCAATGCATATGTTAATTCGTTGCTTCCATGTTAGTTGGCATGTAGCTTTAATAGTAATTAGATACTTATCAAGGCTTTCATGCTTTACATTTACGAAGCACAACCTTCCACATAGGACTTCAAATAATACTTAGAGTGCTTATATCTTGTTCGCTCGACCTATTTTGGAAAGTCCAAAATCCGTAATCATAGCTTTCCAGTTCTGATCTAAGAGAATATTTGCACTCTTTATATCCCTGTGGAGGACTATATGCATTTATGCGTCGTGGTTATGGAGATAATCCAAACCGCGCGTCGAATCAATACATATATTGATTCGTTGCTTCCATGTAAGTCATTTAGACAATATTTAAATACTTATCAAGACTTCCATGGTCGTCATACTCATAAACAAAGATCTTCTCATTGCGTTCCTCAGCAGAAACGAACAAGAAAAGCAAGGATCGGATGTCTATAACGAGGTAGCAATTGAACCTCTGTTAAAAACCCCTTAATTCCCTTACCAAAAATGTAAATCTTAGGTAATCTCTTTACAGCAACAGAGGTAGGTTTACCATAAAGAAAGAGTTCGCCTTTATAAACACAACCATATCCACCCTTTTGAAATGGTATTCTCAGATGCTTTGACTCTTTGACTTTTTTCATCTGTTTTTTTTTCTATGATCTGATAGGTTTATTTGGGTCAACTCTAATAAACGAAATAAAATTACTAGATTCAGACCCGAAACTAGGATTGAACTTATAATAACAACAACGTCCCAAACCTCAGTCTTAGAACAAAACTTACTAAATTCAGATCCAAAACTAGCAGAAAACGTCTAAAAATAAGTTGATAACGAACCTTGAACTTGAAACAGCGACTACAGACGCAAGTTCGACGATATTTGGACTTTGCGAAATATTTTGTGTATATACTTGAAATTGAAATTGAAATTGAAACTGGTTAGAGGTGAGAGGCTGAATGTGTAGAAGAAGGTATGAGATGAGATCTAACTAGGGTTTGGTACGTTGACCTTAAATCAGTGTGAAAAATCATCTCATCACATACATTGCAAATTTGATGTTCAGGACTTCAGGTTAAGTTGTACATTTAAGTTTTGACCCAAAAAACGCGTCAGCCCAGCTATGGCCCATAACTTATAGTTACTACGTAGAGTTAGATTTAACACAGCCCAGAACAAAAGGCCCATTCACGTAACGCAAATCGCTTATCGATTGCTCAACGAAAAATTGTAAATAGACCTACGGAGAAAATATTTGACCAATAAGTGATTTAAGTCTTGCTTTATGTTTATCTAACTAGTTATATATATTCATTACTTAGGTAATGTTGATTAGGGGCAGCATATTGTAAATCTACTTAATCCAATAAATCGAACCGAAACAAACCAAGCGAAGCAAAAACAAATGTATTTTCGGTTTTTGGTTTTATGATTAATCGTAGCTTTTGGTTCGATTTGGATCCAGACTCATAAATATGTACATGAAATGAAAAGATGATGTTTGTTGGAGCGCCCCAAGTTTTGTTCGATAACACCAAAATCAAACCGACTACGGAATGAAACCAAAATAATCAAAATCGAACAATTTTGAAATCCTAAGAATCAAACGTTATGGTACAGTTTCAGTTTCATCCGACCTGAACCAAACCAGGAACACCCTTAATGTTGATATCAGAGATCATTGTCCCAAACTAGTACGCTTATATTGAAAACAACACAAGTATATTTATGTTTAATATAGCTTATGTTTTTCTTTTCAAAAATGAGAACTATCAACATTATGATTCAAAATTGAAGATAAAACATAGGCTTGCAAACAAACAATTTTCTTTGAATTCACGTTACCAGTACAACTGTAAAGTAATACCAAGAAAACAAAAAATACGTCAAATCATTTGGAAATCCGCATGATTAGCCATGAAATGGCACAAAAAATTAAAACCATTACAAATATACAACAAACATATATTAAAAAAATATATATACATCTTAGAATAAAAGCCGAATCCGCAATCCTTTTGCAATGGACTCCTCTCAAGCCTGATATGAAAATTCCTTTCAATCCGAAGACGAACAAAATGAAAGAATATTGTGGACTTCAATTCGTTACCTCAAACTATAACACTTTGACCAGTCAACCCGTCATCAAGCCGCAATGATCCATCCTTCATCAAGTTAACACTCAAGCTTTGGAATCTTTCTCTCGAGTATTGTCTTGATGCTTTTCTCCAATCTGTTCCAGTTTTCATCATTGCCACAAATTCGTCAAAACTAATTTGACCATCCTGAGAACATTAAACAAATCTATGTTATGTTTCGGCTTTAACGGTCAAATGGAGTCACATAACTAGCAAAAAAGATGGGGCAAAAAATGGGTCAGATGTTGTCTAGAGTGTATTTTTTATTCATTAAATATCCTAAATCATAATATTCCAATATGTAGGGTTAATCTTTATATAATATAATCCTCCCCAAGCCAGCCCGTTTGACTTGTATCCATAATTGCCCATTTTGACCTGTTACTTAACCTGTCTGACACTCATTGTGCCACCTTTAGTGTGATTTAAATAATTTACCTTGTCTGTATCGACTTCTTTCATGATTTCATTGAGTACGTCAATATCTGCTTGACCAGATTCATATAACACTTGTTCAAGCTCATCCAGCTCGATATAACCACTGCCATCTTTATCAAAGAACATAAACGCTCTGCGTAGATGCTCATCATTTTCCATTTTTTGCAGGTGAATTGTCACTGCTACGAACTCCCCATACTCAAGTACTCCATTGCCATCAACATCAGCCTTATCAATTAACCAACAATAGAATTTTAGAACCCATTACCTAATATCCAAAACCTTATTTGTTAAATAATATAAATGTACATAAATTACCACATCCATGAGCAACTTGATCTCGGGATCAGCCAATTGTGAACCAACTTTCTTTAACCCAGTCTTGAGTTCGTCAAACGTAACTTTCCCATCACCATCAGAATCCATCAATGTAAACATATCTCTAATAACTTCTACTTCTTCAATAGACAAGTGTTCTGCAATCACCTATATCATCCAACAAGACAAATAGAAGATTTAATATGAATTTCTAAAAGATCAGAACGAATAAAATTCAGAAATGGTGATGCTTACCCTCAATGCTTTCTTTTTGAATCTATTCATGACCGAGAACTGCTTGAGCCTCGTCCTCACAATATCTCCCAATGGGACATTTGAAGCTTTCTTCTCGTTCTGTATCCATGGATGTTCTAAAAAGAAGAATATGTCTGATTAAGTAACTATAATTTTGAAGTTAGTGATCAAATGGCCAACAGCTATATATCTATTTCTAACAAGCACTATCCATATGCAAGTGTTAGTACTACATCTTGTAGTGAATTGAAGTATTTGACATATAATTGTGATCAGTAACGGTAGTGTTAAAAGTGACTACAAAAGTAGAATACCATAACTTTAACTTACCAAGAACTTGTTGTGAAGTTAATCGTTTCTTGGGATCGGGTTCTAACATCTGCCTAACGAGACTTTTAGCATTTTCTGAAATTTGAGGCCATGGCTCCCTCTTGAAATCAATTACGCCTCTTAGAATTGACAAGGCGACACCTTGTTCAGTTTCTAAGATCAAACAAGTAATTTAGAGATTAGCATCAGAACTCAAATGTCGATCAAAAGATTTTGGCGTTTGTAGTAATACCTGCCCAAAATGGAGGAACCCCACATAATAATATATACAAAATAACTCCAGCACTCCATATATCAACCTCTGGTCCATAATTTCTCTTTAAAACCTCTGGTGCCATGTAGTAAGGGCTACCCACAATTTCTGAAAATCTTTGCCCTGAATGCATAAAGGACGTAAATTAAAGGTGAAATTATCAAAAGGGCAGCATCTTGTTAACCAGAATTACATAACTAAAGATGTCCAGAAACTAGATGTGACAAATGTGCATATCGCGTGGGTTGGGTAACAGCTCAAAATCAGTTTGTGTAAGGTATGGGTCTAACTGGTTCTGGTCAGATTGACTAAAACACTTTTGTCCTCTTCATAAGATTAGCAATAATACTTAATTACTGAATTAAATATGATAACAAAAACAATATCACTACAACAACAATATAAAATAAAGCAATTATGAGGTTCTATATATTAGAAAGTACACTTTGGGTTGACTTTCAAACCTTTTAACCCATTTGACCCGTCCTCATTTTAGTTAATTTTTAACTTGGCCCGTTTAAGATAGAAGAAAATAACAAAAATCGATTCATTAATAAGTAAATGGGTAGTATTGTGAGGTGCACCATGACTGAACGCATGACTATTTGGTCAAAAAATAGCAGCTTATAAGTTCCTTAGTCTTGGCCCCATACCATGTCTTCCTACTTTGACTATGTTATATGACAATGACCTCAAACTGGAATCCAATCATTCATTCCAATTACCAGCCAATCCAACTCATCCAAACCCTTATGATCAAAATTCTTAATTAGATCAGATTCAAAGAACACTAATTTGGGAATTTAATAGCATAAATTTTTCATCAAAGAATTAACCATAAATCAAGATCTTAGACATAATCTAAGGATTCCAACACCCAATTCAAAAGGTTGCAACTTGACCTTCTTAACACACGATTTAGCCTAATCAAACACTAACCCATATAAACAAACATCAATTATTAAACAAAAAAAGAAAAGTTACCTGGCTTGAAGAACACAGAAAGCCCAAAATCAATAGCTTTTAAAGCAGAATTCTCTTTCTTATTAGCAAACAAAAAATTCTCAGGTTTCAAATCTCTATGAATCACACCATTTTCATGGCACATCTTAACAACTTCAGCAACTGTTTTTGAGATTCCAGCAGCCGCACGTTCACTATAATGACCTCTAGCAACGATTCTATCAAACAACTCACCACCTTCACATAACTCCATTACTAAATGAACAGCTTCATGATCTTCATAAGTAGCACGAAGTTTTACAATATTTGGATGTTCAGGTAAGGTTGACATAATCGCAACTTCACGTCGAACATCTTCAACATCAATTGCAGTCCTTAGTTTTTTTTTCGATATTGATTTACATGCAAACGCTTGTTTTGTTTCTCTATCCGTACAAAGATACGTTACACCGAATTCACCCCGACCCAGTTCTCGACCCAGAATATACTTATCGGATAACCGCGTCCGGTGAGTTGCGAGTTGACCGAAATCGTTTAGGACCCGGATCGGAACCGGGGTTTCGGCGTATGGGTTTGGTCTTCTCGTTTGTTTGGTGTTTTTGTTTTTGCCTCGTGGAGTTGGTGGTGGTTCATAACGGTTGGATTTTGGTTCGTAACGATTAGATTTTGGTTCATCTGGTTTTAGACATGTTGTGCAGTTGCCCATGGTGCTCTACGATGTTTGGTGGTAGTGATGATCACCGGAAAGATTTAGGATTAGAGAAATGGGCATTTCAGGGCAAATGGAAGTTATTATGAAAAAAGCGGGGTGAGTTACAAGGAAAAAGGAAGTTTTCTTTTTAGCTAAAAGTCAGATACGGAGTATTTTGTTCTATAATCGATATATTATTAGTATTATTTATATTAAATATTAATTAATTAATTAAGGAATATAATTTTGGAGGAGATTATTTTGGGGTTATTATATGTGACATGCTTTATATATTTTGTAATTTATATTAAATAGTACTTTTTAGGGGACACTTACTTTTTATTACGATAGTATTTCCTGTTGTAAAAATAAGGTCCATCTATTCTTTTGTTAACTAAAAGAATTTTGTAAAGTCGATATTTGTTGTAACGAGATTTTTCGTGGTTTATAATCTTTATTATTTGTTTGGATATTTTTATATTTATTTTTTAATAATTAAAAGAGGATACAATGAAATAATTTTAGTTTTTCATTATTTTTCTTTTTTATCTAAGGGTAAAGATTTAATAGTAAGGAGTCAAAGTCAATTTTGCTAACATGTCTATAAACTTTAAAAAATAACATAATCAATCCCTATAAATTTAATAATACTCTTTTATTATTTTATTCATTTGATACTTAATCGACTTTAAATTACAGTTAAACTCTCACACTTTAATTAATATTTTCATCACTCAAAATACAACATAATAAATGGTTGACACTTATTTTATGGTGGATAATTTTGCTGCAATAGTCTTTTGTAATTCATATAATAAGTTTGTAATTCATTATACTTAGATTAAATATGTACTATAACGAATTTATAATGAGTCAATTAATATAAATTTTCATGTTTATTCTCGCATAGTTATTGGACAATAAACTAGTTGGATATAATAACAAGAAAGTATATTATTACATATTGAAATTTTATCATTGTTAATCACTTTTATATAATAACTATTTTTCTGGTCTTTTAATGCAAAATTGCTTAAACTGAATTGGTATAATATCTTTCAATTTATAATATAATTAGTCTACTAAACATCACTATTGATGTTGTCTATTTTCAATAATTTGTCACTGAGTGTTGTTTTATGATAAAACCGGTGTCATGGGGATAGTTACTAGAGAATTAAATTGACATATGTTCTTTCTAATTTAGCATGTGAATGTATATACAATATATTCATATATTTCTCCTCCTCATACATGTCATATTTATAATTTTAATTATGTTCATATCATAGATGTCATATTTTCTTATTCAAAATATTTTAACGACCGAATTATATGAGATATTAATGGTCATAATGAGAACTAAAACATTAAAGTATTTTCATAATCATAAGCCATTTTAAGAAGATTCATTCAGTTTCTTCATCAATTTGATACAAGATGATAAGTGCAAATAAATAATTGAAGAGTAAAACCTCAAAAACACAAATATTTGCTAATGAAATGTCAGAACTATCTTAGATGAAATAACTTAGAATTAAAGATATAAAAGATGGGTTTAGTTAAAAAAAAAATTTTTGTTAAAAGAGGCTTAATCACTTGCATTATATATTTTTGAGGCTCTTAAGTGTTTCAAAGTTAGAGGCTCTAGTTGTTATCTTATATAAAATGTACACATACATATCATAAAGGATTTCAAAATTTTAAAATTTTAGAAGCCTAAAATCATTGTTTTACTTGTTTTATCCTTAAGCCACCTGTACCTATTTATTTCTCATAATTTTAATTTGATTCTTTTTAGCGGACGTCGACAAGATAACTGGTCTAAATATGATGAGTCACACTAACTTTTTGCTCATTTTCATCTCAAAAAACATGTTGTATTAAAGTAGATCCAAGTACAAACCAGCTAAGATCTTCGCATGTATGAAAGTCTATTATTTTTTGTGATCAGAAACATTGTTACATAATAAAAAATAGTTTTGTTACATACTGATTTAATTAATTAATCACTCTTTCACAGCCAAAATATATATAGTATAAATGAAAAGGGAATAACTTCAGGTTTAGGTGAGTTGTTCCATTTATTAACCCATGCATTTCTTATCGTATTCCAAGCTTGGTCCCATTTTTGTCCAAATATGATTGTACCCTTCTTTTACACACCATTAAAAAGCATGATCGAGGAGTTATAATTAAGTAAACGTAATTATCCTTTTCAATTTTCTTATAAATAACGGCACTAAATTAATTAAATACTATATTATATAAAATGCACCCCTAGAGTTATAAGCATCCACCACAAAAGCTTTTTATATAGATTTTTCACAAAAGCATTAAAAAAAGCTTTAGATACACAAAATTTACTGACAATCGTTCCTTAATTTAAGACGTCCTTAATAATATGATAAGTTTAACGTTATGGTTTCATTTTGTAAATCATTGAAAATATAATGTCAATATATTTTTGCAAATGATAGAAGGATTTCTTATTTTTATTTTTATTTTTAAAAATATTATATTTGTTGGTGATGACCAAGTCGTGTAAATAAAGTTAAGTTCCAAAGGAGGTCAAAGCTGTATATGGAAGGTTGAATGAAAATTAGGAAGATAAAGATGTGTCACACATGACACGAACGAGGCCTTCTAGATGGAGTCAACAACACCCTCTTTTATTTTTATTAACATGAGATTGAAATTCGATTTAATGGATCATACTATTGTTTTAGGCCTTTCTATTAATTCCATCATATAAATATTAAATATAATATATTATATGAACATATATTAAAATAAATAAGGATGTTGAAAGAAGAATGATGCCAGATTATCCATTAAATTATGTATTTAATCTCAATAAAACGGATACATATATATGTATAGAGTATAGACCCTTAAAAGGTTTATGGCCCTTTTGAAAAAATATTGAAAAACTTCTTTGATGGACGACTTTTATAAATTTGAATTCTTAGAATCTAGTAACATTTAATTTGATATTTAACCCGGTGAAATTTGACTTCTGTAACTTTTATCGGTTAGAATTGAAAAAATATAAAATCGACTTAGTTGAGTGTATTTTCTTTAAAACAGATGGTTTAATCTCTTGCAACTAATTAAACTCTTAGAAGCCCTAAGTCCCTAGTCATTTATCATTATATATATATATATGTATATATATATATATCCTGGAAGAAAATTCGTGCAATGCTTTGAATTTGATAAATGCATTGCTTGTGAAGTATGTGTTCGCGTATGTCCTATAGATCTGCCTGTTGTTGATTGGAAATTGGAAACTGATATTAGAAAGAAACGATTGCTTAATTACAGTATTGATTTCGGAATATGTATATTTTGTGGTAATTGCGTTGAATATTGTCCAACAAATTGTTTATCTATGACTGAAGAATATGAACTTTCTACTTATGATCGTCACGAATTGAATTATAATCAAATTGATTATTGTCGGTTGCAGTAGACTACAGTCTTACCACTATAATATAAAATAGGTCCAAAAGCAGGAAGCACAGTCAGGAAAGTAAGTTAGAACTCTTTTCTGAATTCCTATCTATAAAGTCAGGCTTGTCTATACAATACAACAAAGTGAGGTAAAATCATTAGTAGAAAAATTTATTAGTTTCACATTTATTCAATGTATATTATTATATTTTTTGAACATTTTAAAAATTCAAATTATATGACAATAGACGAAATATAATGTTTTGTATATTAGAAAATCATTTTTAACTACTTTTTAATTAAAAGTTGTAACAAAATAATCCAAAATTAAATATATAATAATGTGTCATTGCAAACTTGATGGTTGAATCGCGAGTTGCGAGTGCCGGGTTTCGAGTTCTTAATGAACATCTTGCGAGTTGTGGTGTCGTTTGTTGAGTCTAGAGGTTTAACTTTCATTGATTTTTTATTTATATTTTGATATTAAGCATTATGTACGTTACATTATAATCCTAAAAATTGATCAAAAACTTGAATTACTCGTCCCAACCTTGATTAATGTTTTTATCTCATCTCAACATTTTCGTCCATAATTGGCATGTCCTGTAACTACTAACGGTTCAAAAGTTATGTATTTTTTGAAATTCTTCATCTGTAGCCATTTTTGTCTTAAAAAGAATCTCAAATTAATTATATAATAGTGTATATACATAGAAGTTTAAGTTAAAATTAAATGTTATATATTAATTACTTTACGGTTTAATAGTGTTTGTATTAATGAAAATTTAATAAATTTTAGTGGTATGTTAGTCATTGCTATAAACTTTTTAAAAAGCTCTTAATATTTGTAGAGGTAAAATAATCATTTATATCTTAAAGAAAAACATTTTAAATGCATGATATAACGGTATTAATGTCATATAGAGAAGTTTAAGTTAAAATTAAATGTCATATATTAATTAGTTTATGATTTAATAATGCTTGTATTAATATCATATATTAATTAGTTTATTGTTTAATAATAGTTGTAATAGTTTATTGTTTAATAATAGTTGTAATAAATGTAGGGTATGTTAATATTTTTATAAATTTTTTAAAAAAGCTCTTAGCAATTAAAAAGGTAAAATAGTTATTTATTTTTTAAAAAGATATCTCAAATATATTATATAATAGTATAAATATATAATTGACTTTAAAATTTTGAACTCTGCAAAAATCAGAGTTTAAAGCTATAACTTTAACTGCGTTAAATCACTTTTAATCCTAATTTAATTCGTTTGCTAGTAGTTATGATTGCTGTGGGACATGGTTGATGACTGATGAAGCAAATACAAGTTGAAAGTGTTTTGGAATAAAGTTGTTGAAGTTGTTGACCAAATCAATATACTCATTGATGACTTGAAAACTTTTATAATTAAAAGACTTTACTAGTAAGAAACTTGCATAAAGTCATTAATAAATTATGTATCTTATAACCAAAAAAAGTAAACAACCAACCAGACTTTTTACTCACTTAAGTTAGTTATATGATTATAAAAACAATCATTCAAAAAGATTTTTACTACAGTATTACTTTTTGAGCATAACCCCAGTTGCACATTGCACCACGACTTAAAAAAGGTTACAAACATGAACTGTAAATGTCACATTACAGTTGGTGTTTTGCATGCATAAAGCCATGGATGACAAATACTATTCAATTAAAATAAGGTCTAAAAAGTAATAAAATAATGAAACGAGGGTCCATCTTGAAAAATGGAAAAGTTCAGGTACAGAATGTAGTTTAACTGACAGGCAAAATGAACAGTTCAATTGAGGCCCCTTTAAGTTAATTAAATGATGAAAAAGGTCCTTTAAATTTAAAGTACTTTACTAGGCCTACTCAAGTATACAAGAATGCCATGTTTGTAAGATGAGAGGCATAATAATGATCTTTTAAAAGTGACCTTTTTATTAGTAAACTACCAAAATCTTGGAATACAAGATTCATATACATACCCTAAATTGTAACCTACTACTTATGAATATAGTGAATACTAAATTATCGTATTTTATACAATTAACTTCTTATATACTTTTATACCCTTTTCAATTCAATATCTTTTTAAAGGATATTTGCTCTGATATGATGTTTAAGTAGTTTAATAACTTTCGGTTATGTTGCTACAAAAGCTAGATTGTGTTGTATAGAATTATACATCGTTACCAAACAGATATTTACGAGATAGCACTGGATTGGATTGGGCTAATGTAGATTGTAAACTGACCCACATTATATGGGCTTAGCCCCTAAATCGCTATTGAAAATGCGCATGGGTTTTTAAGGGTTTGACACTTTGACGACCAATAAAGTATGAAAAATAAGTTATTCCAAAAGAATTCGAGTTGATTTTATATAAAAAACAGTATTGTACAAAACTGATCATAAAATTAAAATTTATGGTCAGGTAAAAATGCAAAATTAACAGTTTCAGTAACACCAACAACAAATTAATAAGACATATTTTATAATTCCAGTTTTAAACGATACAAAAAGTAGTATTGTTTTCCTAAGATGATATATAGACTGTTATGATTTTTAATGAAAAATAACAGTTAGTGAATGATTATATTGTTAATATCGTTATCAAAAGTAAGTTGGTGACATTCATGGACAGTTGATATGGCCAAAAAATAAATAAAATTGATTAGAGCGTGTCTAATGGTACACCTGGCCCATTCGGCCCAACAATAAAACGTGTGTATATAAAAAAACAATCATAATTTGTGGACATCAAATGCGAATGACGTACTTATGCCCGTCCACAAACGAGTTACGACTACATCATGAAAAAAATTTGTAGCTTTAAAAGTTCTCAAATTTGTATACAGAATAAATACGATATATCAAGATAGAAATGTGAATATTATCTTAGATGACTAGATTGTTTCGAAATTCTCTTATGTTCTTGAGCTATCAAAGTATCTTCACTGTAATTTTTTTAGAGATCAACTATATTAAAAGAATAAGTCCAGCTCGAAGAAGGAGCCTAGAGCCTCGCAGAAGGGCGGAAAAAAAAAAGATAGACGTGCACCTGTGGCGAATTCATAGACGAACACGTTAAAATCCTGTAAGTATATCTTCAACTATTTGCATATCGTCCAAATAAGAGTCAGATGCAATCAATGGGTACCTGTATCCATATCTTTACTCCTGAGATCCTAACACGACCCAATGTGATTTCACTGATGGAGACATAACTAGGAAGCCTCGAGTCATTTTAGATTCTACCAACTTTTATATTTGCGCCAAATTAAGTTAACCATAGGGCACTCGATTCAACAATGGTTAATCGACTCATTTGTCAAACCACAAAACGCCCAGCTCGCATTGATGATATCAACACCTCTAGACTGAAGGTTATTCCGAGTTGCAAGCCTGTCAATAGCAGTCCTGCATATGCATAAATTGACCTTTCTCGGAACCCATGAATTCCATTAATGATGACATCCTAAACCCGATAAGGATTTTACTAGACAACTCTCCAATGTGATGTAATTTTCAGTTCCATTTGTCTTGATTCCCTGCAAAAAGATTAAGTTGTTTGATAATTGTTAGTAAGGAATTTTTATCCCCCAAAGATCTCCCGCGACGTGAAGATTTCCAATGAGCTCCAATCTCCCACCAACGCTCATTGGAATAGATTAGTTTCTCACTGATTTTGCAAGCTTTGTCAACTCAAGGGCTTAAAGGCATGGAAAAAGATCCTTTAGACAAAACCCTTCTCTGCACCAAACATCCTCCCAAAAGCAAGTGATGCTACAATTTACAACTTTTCTAATAAACTACTTGTTAAAAGTGATTATTGTTTCGTAATGCGTTAAATTTTAACTTTTTTCTATTATATGGGTCTAACATTAAAAACTTCTATTGTATTATATAAACTTTCAAAAAATCTCTATTGTATGTTAATTTGCCCTTTTTGACCTAAACCAAAAAGGAAACTTTCCTTCTTTGAAATAGCTAAAAAATGAAATATTACATACAATAGAAAAATTTTGAAAGTTTACTTTATACAATAGAATTTTTTATAATTAAGCACATACAACAAAAAAAAATTAAAATTTAACACATAAAGAAACAATAAACCCTTGTTAAAATGAATACCAAGCTTCTTAATTATATCAACATAATTAATAATATCATTCCAAATACCACACTTTCTGCCCAAACTCCCATTGATCCTGACCCGAACCGACCTTCTTCCCCGTGAATCTCTTTTATAACTTTGACCAAAGAGGGTCAATTTCATTTAAAAACCTCCATTCTGAGAAGAATAGTATTTGTAGGCATAACACTACCAACTCTCAACTCCGTTTTTGTTTATTTAACCCCAGAAAAAAGCGACATCAAATGGATCCTATTATTTCTTTTTATGATTAAAAATGTTTTATTTAAAATTTTCATAAATGATAAGTGATTTAAAAAAGAAAAAAAAACAAACTTTGAATGATAAATGATTAGAAAAACTTAAAAATATAACTTGAAATGACTTGTAATATAAATGTGTTATAGATCGGGACAACGGTAACAAAAGCTGAAATGATGATGAGAAGTCGAGACATAAAATAATACATTATGAAAAATTAACAAAATCATAAATAGATTGTGTTTATAAATAATTAACCCTAAAGATTAATATAAAGTATAATGCTTGTCTCTCAATTCAACCGATCACATATGTTGTAATGAACTGTTATTTCATAACTTCATAATTATGCATAAATAATCATAGAGCTTTGTCAACTAAGTAAATGTCAACAATTCAAATTATAATTCATCTTAGACGATATACAAAAGATATTTACAACTGATTGGCGTACTAAAGTTATAGTTTGGGCTTCTAGTTAATCTGTTCCAGTAAAATTCGAACGTGTCACCTACTAGTTTACATGACATTCAAGGGTCAAGTACAATTATCTGTAAACTATCTTAAATATAATATAGAAAGTAGACTAATTTAAATATAATATAGAAATCAATTTATTAATATTATTATTTAATTATAACTTTACTTAATTTATTAAAATAACTTCAATTAAAATATTATTTATATAATTAAAAATAAAACTAATATTACCTAAATTAACTATCACATAATTAAATTTATCAATTAAGTCCTTCTAAAATGAAAATCCTAACTTTAATCATATTATAATGGGTGGTTACATTATTGATAATTGAGAGGGTCAGAAGTAATTAATTAACCGAGAATGTTGATTATTAATTTTACTTGGTTTATTTTTAAGACTTGGATACCTTATATATAAGTGGATTTGTGCGATACATATTAGAATGTTTGTGTTTTATTATGATAGCCTTTTTAATTAGATGGTTGGATATATAAATAAAATAGACATGTTAGCACATTTACAGATGCACAAAAAACTAAAAAGTTACTTGGCGAAAAGTTACGAATTATAATACGAGCGTTTAGATATACTCATCTTTTTCAATTAGTTTACCGATCAACTATAATTATTACATGATAATTATGCCTTTTTCAATTTTGAATGTTTTATTTATAGTCAACTATTATTATTATGATATAATAATTATATTCAAGTTTTAAGGTGTAATTAGGTATATGATAATTATTATGTTTATTCTTTTATTTTTTTTTATATATATTAGGTTTCATCTCAATATACTAATTAAATATTAATACTGTAATCATTGTGTCTTTTTTTCTTTTTATTTTTATTGAATATGTATTCTAATTGTTATCAGTTATTAGTATGTCACAAGATTTTTTTAATATGTATGTCATCTTTATGAATTTATTAGAAATATTATTATTAGAGTTATTATTGACATACATATACAAAAAGTCGATATTTCTTCGGATAAAAATAACAGTTTAAGCAATTATATACAAATAAAGAAAAAATGGTTTTGCAAAACTTGGTTTGTTATTTGGAAAGAGAGTGTTATTATATTATATTATATAAGATTTAAATTTTATTTTTCATAAAAATGTGATAGTTTTAAAATTTTAGTTGGAAAGAGAGTTTTTGATATTTTGACTGCATTTAAAGAGTGTTTGACTGCATTCAAAACTTTAGTTAAAAAATTGACTAAAATCAATATTTAGAAAAATAAGAAAGAATATCTTTGTATAAAAAAAATTCTAGATGGATTTAGAAGGACCCATTATGATATTAGGTGAATTTGATCTCACTTATAAATGATTTTGCCTTTGTTTTATAAGTCGTTGCTTATAAAATAATTTGTTAAATCATCAATATTGTAATATAATAGATGTAAATGTTACTAAATTGAATTATTAATCATTCTCTCAATGATAATAAAATTTTATAATGTAAAACAAAAGGCAAGTTACGTGTAAGAGCAAACATTCTCATATTTGCTATAAAAAATTAATTATAATAAAAAGAAAAAAATAAATTGAGATTAAAATGGAAATTGAAAAAAAATCAATATAAATTGTTTGATTTAATATATTATTGATTATCTGATAAATTTTAATGGTATTGAAAATTGTTCATTAAATGTATACCACGATTTTATACGGGTCAAATTGTGAGGCGAACAACTCAATCACTATACAAAAAGGAGCAAGTAGAAAAAGTAGAGCAACACCTTTAAAGCGTTCTAAATAGGCTAGGAGTTCTACACCAATTGAAGTGAAATAGAATTCTAATATAAGTCAATCACTTGAGTTTAACGAACTTATTTCATTATAATGATTGAAAAATTACTTTATTATATATAATACAGTCAAATGTCATTTACAAAACTTCCAAGTACAATGAGCATTAAGATGACATCCACTATACACATGAGCTTAAAACTAGTTAACTATGATATGGAAAATAAATTGATGATGTTATGGATTAAAAGGACTTTCAACTAATTAATTAGGTCCTGTTGTTTCTTTAAATTTTAAAATTAGACCCCTTAATCAAAATATGTATACATAAATAAAAGAATAACTAAAAGTATTACGGAGTATAATATAATACATTAATACGAGTTTAAAAGATAATTATATGAAATAAAATTTACACTTATAAACAAAAACACGAGTTAAATATTCAAAATACATTTAATTAATTAATCTTATTTATAATTTAGCAAAATAATCATGATAAAGGTGAGAGAATATATTTATGGATAACACGTATCATCTCTTTATATCTATGAATAACACAAAAATAAGTGCTGCTTTGGTTGTACTCTAGGCATTAGTGACCAAATATAAATATAAAAATAGAAGATTCTAATAAAACGGAGTGTCGTCATGTATGATAGAATATGTATTTATGCACGACTTGGGGACAAAGTAATACCCTCGTTCAGGTGCTTATTGACTTTCTATCCGTTCTTCCCATTTTACTGATTTTTATATATTTACGTGAATGTCTTTTATACCAGAAAAAGCTTTTTATTCTAGGGGACAATTAGATATATACCCAAATTATTGTTTTAGTTAGCAGGAAAATGATAAGAAATTGAACAAAAAATTAGGATCATTTATTTATTATGTAATTATATTTGTAAAATTCTCGCATGATGGAGTGAAAAAATAAAATATCATTATAATTAACGTGTCTTTATGGTTTATAGTAGATAAATACGACATCAACTTGTTGCGCAAGTCATTAATTGTTGTTTAATATATAATAATATTAATATAATATTATATGTCGTGTTATATACATGATGATGTAACATGAAATGAACCATTGATCGACTTATGTATTAAGTCCAATAAGAGAGCACATGAAAAGTTTAACATAAGCACATTGATCTAGAATTGACCATTGAACCGTAAGTGGACATATATAAAATGCATCGTCTTTTGACATCAAGTTTGTTCAGTTATTCTAAACAGAAATGATTACTATTTTATGCTTTAGTGGATGTCGTCGTATAGCTTTGTTAATAGAATCCGTCTTAAAACAAATGATTTCATTATTGTATTCAATAATAGACAAATTATTCGATTAGAATTATTCAAATAAACGAAGCAAGAGTTAAGGCAAGAGTTAAGGTTTAAACTGCCGTTTCGTGTGTAATGGGTTTTATACTTGAACCTTTATTGAGTACTATTTTGTATGTTATTCAAAATTTAATAATAGGTCAGTTAATTTATTTATATTCCCTTTTCATATAGCTTGCATTTTTTAATGAGTTGTCACTTTTATAAGTTGAGCTAGCTACTATAAGATGTTCTTTTTTCTTTTTCTTTTTCTTTCTGTTAAAGTAAATCTCTAAAGGTTAAAGTTTTGTATTATACAATAGGAAATTAAATGTTTAATGCATATACCTTTATGGTATGAACTCCAAAACAAATAGTTTATTGAATTCTTTATATGTCATTTTTAAATTGCCTACTAACTAAATGAATTATTTATATTTCATATCTAGAGAATTAAAGAAGAATAAATAATTATTTTATATTTTACTACGTAGATAATAATACCATATGATAACTTTTCATAATTTAAAATAAATAATTAATTAAATATTAAAATTAAATAATATTTGTATATAATATAAATTAACTAAAAAAATCATTAAATCCTACACGAACACTAATTTAAAAGTTATATTAAATTATTAAATTTATTAATATTTTAATAATATTACATAACTTCTTTAACCTATACATACCACATTAATTTAACCGCAATTTAATACAATCCAATATATTATTAATCGCCCTGTCTTGGCCATTAAATTAACTTTTAAGAAATTTAATGGGACCATGAAAAAGAATAGGCTAAGGTAGGGGTTTGCTACAAAATGTTGTAGTTGTGAGATCAACCCCGTGAAGGTGGGTACACGTGGATACAAAAATCAACAGAAATAAAATCACAACAATATAGGGCTTGCAACACATACACACACCAATTCAGTCTCAAATAAAATCCACGTAATAAATAGAAAAATATAAATAAATTTTCACACAAAAACCCCTTCCAATTGTGTCCTGCAACCAAACTCATGCCTTATGGAGAAGTAGCCGCCACCCTCTTTCTTTCTCTTCGTACTTCTTCTAATTTCTTCATACCCATCTCAGGTAATCATCTAAATATATCATCTTTCTTCTTTAATCCTTTCAAGTTTTGATTTTTTCACCTGGTTTTCATTCCCCCATTGAGAATGTTGACTCCCTTGGTCAATAGGGGCCGCTTTTTTAAATCTTGATTAGGGTTTTTGATTAAATCAGGATGTTTTAATACCTTGTTGTGATCTTTTGTAATGGAAAGTAGGGTTCTTGATGAAATTTTTTGGTCGGTTATGGATATTTTCAGAGAAAAAATTGTCTTTTTTATTTCGTATGTGATTTGTGGGCATTAAGTTATTTAACTTTTGAAGCTAAATTTGACTGATTTTGTTATGTGTTTAGGCGGAAAATATTAGTAGTACATTTTAATGATTGAAAATGTAATCAAATAGAATGATCCTGGAGTCACAAACAAGAAATTGCTGTATCAATTTTGTTTGTGCAATGTAACAGCTTGGACTCGTCAAATGAAAAATTGGATCATTTTTTTTTGTTTTTTTTTTTTTCATTTCTGGTAACCATTGGCCTTTTCTTTCAGTATCTTCAATGGCTTTTATGCTAAAAGCTTGTTGATTAGTTTAAGTGTTTTTTGCATGTATTTTTTCATCTCCAGAGGAGCAAGACATTATATGGAGAGTGATTCAAGTAAAAAAGATACTATCACAAGTTTTCCAAATTATTATCATGTTGTTTCCTGGTGTCAAAATCATTATCATGATATAGTACTGAGGGACGTATGAACTCATGGAATGTTTGAATTACTTTAAGAAAACTCATATGATCAAGATTATAGATCAACTGTTTGTAGTCATGATCAAAGTAGTTGCTAGCCTGCTAGGTGCATTTGGCGAATATGGTTAACTTTTAAGTCTAGATTGTGAGTAAACATTTTACAGTATTTTGCTGTAAGGATTGGGAGTTTGTATGCTAGATTGAATAATGGTTTAGTGTTTATATCATATAAAGCCTGCAAATCCTTAGTAAAACCTTTTCCTTAATGGTAAACCTTTTTCATACTTGTTCGCCATTAGCCATCTTCAGAAAGATTTGAATTTTTTGATGTTCGTACACTAGATATCTCTACTTTTTCATTTTTGAAGGGTATGTATATAATCTTTGGTAAGTTGTCATACCTTTTTTGTAAAAATTATATTTTGTATAATTTATGCAGACCATGTTGCGTACAAAGCAGCTCGGTGCTCTCTCCCAGTCAGCTAGGTCTTTTTTCCTCAGCGGGACAAGATGTAGTGCAGACGGGAGTTCATGCACATGTTCAGAAGATGAAGCTTGCACTTCTAAGAGGCAAATTACCACCAATAATGGAGCCCGAAATCATCAAACAACATCCACCTTGGTTCCCAAAAGTGTATTGGCCTCTAGTAAAACCGAGTCCAAGAGAGTTGACCATTCGGCTTCTCATCCATTAAAGTCAACATCTTTGGGGAAGCCCGATTGTGTAAGTTATGCTGATGAAATTGACACGATGCAGCCGTCTAGTCTCACAACTGGTCATTTTGTCAGAGCTGGAATTGCAGCTGTCAACTTCTTAAATGATGTGGTCAACTACAAGATTCCGTTGACTGAAGGGAGTTCATTTGTTGACACGAATCAGAACTATGTGGTTCAAAAGGCCCGTTCACCGGCCTCTAAAACCTACAAGAAGGTTGAAGTAGAGGCAACTACTTCAAGTAACATTGCCAATTCGTCAGACGTGAAAACTTACAGAAAGGTAGAACCGCAAGCATCTGCTCCAACAACAAGACAAAATGCTAAAATCTCCCCAAATGTTGGTAAAGGTAGACCGGAAAAGTATGCCTCCGGTAAAAATCAAAATCACTACACTGTCAAAGGTGGGTCGAAAAAGTCAAAAGATTGTGTAAACCACTTCGTGGTTAGTCAACGAGCTCCTGAATACCATGCAGCCGGAACGATTTCTGTAAGGGAACCCCGTGGGATATCGACAAAGCCTGTTAATCAAATGGGTCGGCAGTTTTCAGGTTCGGCACATGTGGTGGAGAGCGTTAGTCAGATACTAAGACAGCTGAAGTGGGGTCCAGCAGCCGAACAGGCTTTATGGAATCTCAATTGTTCATTGGATGCGTACCAAGGGAATCAAGTACTTAAACAGCTTCAAGATCCTTCAGTAGCTCTTAGCTTTTTCTATTGGTTGAAAAGGCAGCCCGGGTTCAAGCATGATGGTCATACTTACACAACCATGGTTGGCATCTTGGGTCGGGCCAAGCAGTTTGGGGCGATCAACAAGTTACTTGATCAAATGGTGCAAGATGGGTATCCCCCGAATGTGGTGACATATAATCGTCTTATCCATAGCTACGGGCGAGCTAATTTTCTTAACAAATCTCTCGATGTTTTTGAGCAGATGCAAAGAGAAGGTATTGAACCAGACCGAGTCACTTATTGCACCCTCATCGACATCCACGCGAAAGCAGGATATCTTGATGTAGCAATGGGCATGTATCGGAGGATGCAAGAAGCCGGGCTTTCACCAGATACGTTCACATTCAGTGTCATAATTAACTGCCTAGGAAAAGCCGGTCACTTGGATGCAGCCCTGAAATTATTTTATGAGATGGTAAGTCAGGGTTGTGTGCCAAATTTGGTTACTTATAACATCATGATTGCTTTACAGGCGAAAGCAAGAAACTACCCGACTGCATTACAGCTTTATCTTGATATGCAAAATGCGGGTTTTGAGCCTGATAAAGTGACTTACAGTATAGTAATGGAGGTTTATGGTCACTGTGGGTATCTTGAAGAAGCCGAGGAGGTTTTTAAAGTGATGACTAGTAAAAACTGGATCCCAGATGAACCCGTTTATGGGCTTCTTGTGGATTTATGGGGAAAATCAGGAAATGTTGAAAAGGCATGGGGTTGGTATCAGGCCATGCTTAAAGCTGGTTTACTTCCAAATGTGCCGACATGTAATTCTTTGTTGAGTGCTTTTCTTCGGGTACATAGGCTTTCGGATGCGTATAATCTGGTACGCAGTATGCACAGTTTAGGATTAAACCCTTCTTTACAGACTTACACGTTGCTGCTTAGTTGTTGCACAGAGGCCCAGACGTCGTTTGACATGAGGTTTTGTTATGAGCTGATGGGAGTCACGGGCCACCCAGCTGATGCTTTTCTACGGTCATTGCCATCTGCGGGTCCCGACGGGCAAAACGTTCGAGACCACGCTAGCGGGTTCTTGGATCTTATGCATAGCGAGGATAGGGAGAGCAAGAGAGGGCTTATCGATGCAGTGGTAGATTTCTTACACAAGTCGGGCCTCAAGGAAGAAGCAGGATCGGTTTGGGAGGTAGCAGCCCAGAAAAATGTGTACCCGGATGCGGTCCATGAGAAAAGCTCGTGTTATTGGTTAATAAATCTTCATGTGATGTCAGATGGTACCGCGGTGACAGCATTGTCGAGGACGTTGGCGTGGTTTCGTAGGGAGATGTTGACATCAGGAGTTTGTCCTAGTAGGATTGATATAGTGACGGGTTGGGGACGTAGGAGTCGGGTCAAGGGAAGCTCATTGGTTAGACAATCTGTGCAGGAGTTGCTTAGTAATTTTCGGTCTCCTTTTTCCATGGAGAATGGAAACTCGGGCTGCTTTGTAGGGTGGGGTGAGCCGCTTAGTCAGTGGTTGGTTCAATCGTACGTCGAACGAATGCATTTACTGTAGATATGATGAGGATGAGATCAAGAATAACAATTTTGTTGCCTATGAGGATCTCCATTAGCATAATATGGGTTCTGGGAATTTGCTCAAGATCAGTGACTATGAAGAACTAGAGTTTTTGCAGTGGTAGCACTACCCTTGTGGGACTGGTTCTCTTTTGTATTTATGATTAAGAGGCAAAACCAAACATTATTATTTTTATTATTATTATTACTATTATTTTCATTTTCATTATTATTGGGTTTGTTTTTTGTCATTCCTTAATCACATAAACTTCATTTTTAAAATGTTAAATAAAATTTATAGTTGAAAGCTACCATCTTTAATGTTCCTTGATCATCATTGTATTTTTCTGCATGTTGGTCTACTAATATTTTGTACAAAACGATCTTTAACTCAGATCATGTGACGTAACATGTCAAAACGGTGTTGGTTCAAACATGTCCAGATAAAAAAGAGTTGTTTTTAAACCCGGCTTAATGGGTTAGGTAACACATCAAAATGGTTCGGGTGGACTTGTCATTGACCCATTTGGACGTTTTTGAATTTTGCAATTCTTGTAAAAGATGACCGTTTCTGTAGTTTGTCGCATCCGTCTGTAAGTACAAGCTTCATGCTTGAATTTTATTATTCTAAATAACACAGTATTGTTGTTTGGAATGGGTATGCGTTCATGTCTGTTTAACGTTCCTAGCCTTTTATGTACCCTGCTACTCTGTTGAGAATCATTTTATCATATCTTGAATCTTCGAGGTGAGTTGAGTCTAGTCTCCTGAATGGGATCATCAGCAAATACATATCATAATCAGCTCTAGTTTTCATTGTTACATTAGTTATTCAGTGCTAAGAACACCCATAGTATATAACCATTCCAGTTGACAATGTTATTATCGGTTTTTTTCCCGAGGGAACTTATTATAACGCAAATGATGATAGCAAAACAAGAATTCATACATGATCATGACAAAATCCAATCCTTCTTCAATAATACATATTCCCTTGATGTCTTAAAAGCCTTCAAAGAAACAAAGTTAGACATGTTATGAGTATATAATATCTGTAGAAGTAAGGATTCTCTAAAAACTCGCGGTAGTTATACACACAAAAATTGTTTAACACAGGATTAATGTGTATCACACGGAAAAATACTTCTACAGCTAACAAAAGGAAGTTAAACTAAAGCTAAACTACATGTACATGTCAGTAGAGAGCAGAATCGCACTCACAATATATCCAAGTTAGATACGTCGAGTGTTATAGGAACCACAACGAGGGCATTTATGGTACAGCCAATGGAACGATGCAGTTCCTCTCTTCTCACAATCGTTGCATAAAATGTCCTGCAAACAATATTTGAATTTGATGTCAACAATATGCATTTCACGTTGTATATTGCTATTATTGACGTTTTAGCAACTCTAATCGCAACCTGAGTCTTTCCAGAATACTCCTCTGGAATTTTCTCTTCAGCTAACATTGCATCCAACATCCCAAAGTATACCTGCCAGGGGATCAAAATTCAACTTGCAGGAAAATTTTTAAGAAACAAGATTACAGTTGATCTTGAGGGCTCAAGTCATGCTTGTTCAACATTGTTAGAATAATTGAATAAAGATTTGCATACTTAGAACAAGTATGGATGTTAGTGTATGATCATGTGTAGCAAGTTGTTTCTGACAGCTTCTCATAAGAAATAACCAGGGTGGAAATAGTTTGATGAAGTGTCTAAAATGTATCAAACTTTACCTAACATTCTATTCTATTTATAAAACTTTTAAAAATTTATATTCTATGTATCAAACTTTCACTTACTGTTTGGTTGTATCCAATTACTTTTTCATCAGGTTAGCATGTATGTTTTTTGTTGACATGACAACCATATAAGATATTATCAAACTCCTTGTCACGTCACTAGTTTACAATTTATAAGAGATCATATACATAGAATAGCAATTAATTCAAAGTTTGATACACATGATGAGCAATTATTATAGTTGGATACATAATGGTTTGGTAAAGTTTTATCATTTACAGACACTTAACGATAGTCTTTCCGATAAATTTATCCAAAAAACTCACCTGCATATTCCCCAATGACTTGCTGCATATGGGACAAATATAGTTGGAGCAAGTGTATTCCTGACAGCAGAATCAAAGAGTCAATATAGCTAGCTGATTAAATAAAAAACATAAAAAATAAAAATATGAGATGAATTCATGAATACCTGAAAACATGAAGAATGCATTACATGACCACATGAAAGAGCCTTAACAGGATTGCTGGATGTGAAGATGTATTCATGGCATATTGGGCAATTGGCTTCAAGACACTTCTCTCTACAGACATGAACCAAAAGTGATCTCGACATGCAGGCATTGCAATTCATGCAGTGAAAAAAGTCAAGGCCGAGACCTTTCCCAACTCTGCAAAGGTTACAATATGGGCAGTGGTAGATTTGCCTGTTCACAAAATCCTCAAGGATCAACAAAGAGAAATCAATAATATATATATATATACATATAAATTAATTACCTCTCATCATCAAACAGTTTGCAGATGGAGCAGTAGTATCTGGCCATAGATAAATTGTTACAAGAAACAGTTGAGCATGTTGGACCGATGGGTTGGATTATCAAACATTTCATGCACATCATCATGGTTGTGGCTTTTCTGCATAAAGTATGTATTAAACTTGAAATACATTCCCGTTTATAGAGTTAAAAGTTAGTGTCGCACGTGTACCTATCCATTAAGTGATCAGTTTCATGCGCATCATCATGGCAACGTCTGCAAGTGTATAGCTTGTTGCAACAAGAAGCGACAAGTTTGCAGTTCCGCTTGTAGTGTTCACATCCGAAGACTAATTTCTGAGAATCACGATAAGATGGATAAGTACCTAGAACGCCTTGCTCATTATCTGGCCCATCAACATCTGGTTGAGATTTTTTTTGCGTATTGATCCAACGGCTGAGAAGAAAGTGGAACTCTAAGTCACAGTAGAACAAATGAAGATTAATAATATAAAGTGCATACACGATATAAACCTCATTATCAGGTTCTGTATTATGATTGATTTCATCTGAGGCTCTAATGTTTGGTCACAATGCACTTTTCTAATCGTAGCCTCGAGTTCCTCTTGGCTCAACACTAGTACAGAATTTTCAGCTGTCTCGGTTTGATCGGTAACGTTTAATATCTGCGTGTTTGACTTGTCCACCTCACTACAAACTTTGCAATCCTCCTCAGGGTGATGATTGACTTGGTCTTTGCACAACTTCTTTGTTTTTCCATCATCACTATAAGTTTTACTATGCATCTTTTCATGATTTCCCATATTGTTTTTTGATAAATCGCCACGAGGCAAGTACTTTGAGAGTATCTCCAAAGTGTCTGCAGTTGACTGAGTAGGCGTCGTTGACTTGTCAACCTTGGGAACGTCGTATATTTTCATACCTTCCCACCACTCTCCTAACCATTGATCAAACATCGTGTTCTTGGTGGCCTTACGCCATAAGGACATGAGTTGGTTCTGTTCTTCTACAGTTAAAGAAGCCATAAGCCATGGTATCATTTCTTGTAAAGTTTCCGCTCGTGTTCTTCCAAGCATGCGTCCTACAATCTTTTCTTGCTCTTTGAGAGACAAATGTTCTCTAAACAACGGCCACAACTCAATTTCTTCATGGTTGACATGATCAGAAAGCATTTTATTCATGCATTTACACATGGAATGAAGCTTCACACATAGTTGACGATACATTACCATTCTTCCACTAGAAACTGAAAAATACCATTCGGAAATTTGATCAAGAACATAAGAAATTCTGTGTAAGTATTCAATATCCATCTTATGATCAATGGAGTATGAATGGCTACTATTTTGAATAATTTCCTTTGCTTCTAGAGCTGGAAATGCTATTTCATCCTCTGCTTCGCTATGCATTTTGTATAGAACACGTAAAAGATAGAAGCGTTGATGAAATTCAGGGAATAAAACGTCATTTTCACCCAGGTTGGCAGAGAGAGAAACAAGGTGTTCCATATCCTTCTTGAGTGCTTTATGGAAGAAAAAGATGTGATCCACTGGTTTTGATTCTAGATAACGAAAAGAACTTTCAGTATTATTCTTCGTAGGATATGTTGAAAAATGACTCGAAATCTTCAGTTTTTGAGGAAAAAATACATGAAAATTGATCCCACTAGAATACGATGTGTCATACGTAGGATATGTTGAAGAAGAGCTAGATACACCTTTACTGACCATTTGCCAGTACGGAAATGCTGAATTGTTCTTGATTTGTTCAAACAGAAACGAGCATCTGTTCTCAAATGCTGCACACAACTCCTCTCTGAAGTTCTCAATAGACGTCTTACCTGAGTAACCAATGTGTACCCATTCATGCAAAAGGGAAGATAATGATTTGTTAACCAAAAGGCCCCCTTGCTTTATGCTATGCACAATGGACTTTGATTCATCCTCTGATAAATGACTAGAGAACCAAGTAACTGTGCACTTGAGCAACCCAAGAGGCATCATCTCAAGGCTAGCGTATAACAACCACCGCTGCATTTCATGGTTGCAGTTCTTAACTATAAAAGGAAAAACCTGCCAAAAATAAGACCTGGTAAGTGTCTTTATTAAGTTTCTTTAAAGGTTTAAGTGTCTTATACTTCCAATTATTGCTGTTTCATGTATCATTCAACTTCTTCATCAGTTGGTGGTGCTCTTTTTTCTTTTTTCTTTTTTTTTTTCTAAATTCATTCTTTTTGCTGACATGGCAACCATATAAGCTGCCGCATTATCAATTAACAAGTTATAAGAGGTCAGATACATACACTAGAAACTGTTAAAGTTGGATACGTACAACAAAATTATGTATTACCTCAATTTCTAGAAATGTTAGGTATTTGCGGATCCCCGTGGCACATACTTTTAGTTTGTCACATAGATTCTCCACAAAGTTCCTAGCTGAAACCATATTTTCACTCTTACAGTAGAGTAACAACTGCAAACCTTCAATTTGACTGTCATCCAAGAACCGTTGATACGAAGGAGCTGGACAATCTTCAGCCAATTCAATGCACATCGAGTAGAAGAGCTTATCCAATGCATTGCTGCAAAATTTGATACTTTACTTAAGAAAGTAAACAAAATGTAAGATCAGTCCTTGTGAGTATAATATATTACCTGTAAAATATGATGACATCTGCAAAAAACTTTAGCTGAAAAATTGCAGGAACTAAGCCTGAAAAATCGTTTGAATCTCGAATTGAATATAGCTCTTCAAGAACTTCTAGCAGATCCTTATGATATGCACTATGCCATACACGAGCACCGTCCAAAGGATTGTATTGAGAAGCTTCATAGATTAAAATTTCATTCTCTGGCTTTATCGGCTCTCCACAATGACCCTCAGATTTGTACACTTTCAGAATCTTCCGGAAATTAGCACGGCCATTGAGGAACAGAGATCCTTTTCCATACTTATCAAAGTCCCCAGTGATGGTTTTCTCCTTTGCTTCAAGACACGATATTACAACCTCTTGTAGAAGTAAATCCTTAGGAACGACTTCTTTAAGACATTGAAGAACATTTTCCCTTTCATCTGAAGAAAGAAAAGAGTTCATCCACCGGAAAAAGTCTTCTAAGAGTAGCATAGGAACACTACACATAAATTGCCAAACAAATGAAGCTTGTTCTTCGGTAGAGAATTGCTGAGTCAGCAACGGAAAGACCTGTTTCATGGTACATGTAGCATTTAAAGTCCAACCTTTACAAATTCAAAAGTTCTTATCCATTCAATCAATGTCTTCGCAAAATTTTCATCCTTGCTTTTGTTATGATAGAAACTAGTAAAATAAGCAATAAAAAGGTTCTTTAATGGTTTTAAAGAATCCTCATTTGTTTGTTGTGAGGGGAAGTTTTAGCATTTCATTGTCTGACTAAACGCTTTTGCCTTCTATGTTTAGGGTCTAACAGTCTAAGTCATATCCCTCTTTGGCCAAAGAGTAAAGTTTAAAGATGACAACTTTATATAACTTACACACACTTCTGTTTTTAGCTTTAACTAAGATTGATGTTCTTTTGCTGGTGATTGTGGTCGTGGTGGCGATAGAAGATAATCAATAATTGAGGACATTATGTCACCTTACACTAAATCATTTATTGTCCAATTTCAAAAATTGCATCTATACTTTGAAATGGTCTTTAATTAGGATGCTTCTTATTTACAATTTTAGTGTTTATTAGAGAATAATGAGTACAAAGAGCAACGGTTTAAGGTGGAGATCGATAAGCTTAGCTGATTTCACACACACTTAGTAAAGACTTTTATGTCGAGATAGAGGATCACGCAAACACAGATTATCATACATATAAGTCGAAATGTTTGCTAAACCGATTTAACTAGACCTTGCAGTAATTATAGTCTAGGATAACTTGATCATAAAGCTATTACAATTACCATAGGAGACTAAACAATCCAATTATTATGGTAATTAACTAAGTAATATACTAAGTATTCTAATACAAGTAAAAAAGCTTCAAAAGCAAGAATGTGTTGTACCTGCTCTTCTTCTTTGGCCATATGCTTACAAACGCTCGTCTGCAATGTACCGATAAAGTACACAAGTTCTTCAAATGGCTTAGAAACTTTCTTTTCATCTTCTTTTTCCAAAACATCTAGATAATGAAAAATCGAGTCCAAAATATCATTCGTACTCGTATGCTCAAGCGAATACGCAGAAACCACATTTTTCACATGTACATCCAACGCTCTAAATATAACCTGAAATTAAAAATAAATCACTTTATCTCATACACAATTTCATTTCATATAATAATTTATTGGAAAAATAAATGAATAAAATTAAACCTCATCTTCAGCAACTGAGTGGTACTTGTTAACAAGTTTAAAAAACTCAAACCTGCGGCGGAGTTGCTGGATTAAATCAGGATCGTAGATCCTGCAATCCATGGCCTCTGCCGCAGTACGTCGTAAATCACCAAGCTCTTCACGTAACGCATTATGAAAATGCAACAATAATAAAATAGGCGATTCGCGTAACTGTTCACCAGGAATAACCGTAAGTTCGATAACCGACATATTCAAGCGGTTTCTCCGGCGGCCATAGAAGCGTTGACCACCGGATAATATGAAAAAAGATGAAGGAAACAAAAGGACGTTCTGACATGGAAATTGTGGTGCATATAACGACTAGTGTGGTGGAGTCACATAGACAATTACTTTTTGTTTAATTCCGGCTGTTCAAAGCTTCCGTGTGCTATTAATTTATTTTGGTTTTTTATTGTTTCAATGTTAGTATTAAATTTGGTTGTTTGTGTGTAATGATTGAGACGTCATACCAAACGGCCAACGTGTTACATAATTTTTAACGGAACAAACCTTTCAAGTTTGTCTGTGGGTTAGAGATGAAGAGTCGTTAAACATGCTGTACACTCATGCCTAAGCCGTTTTGCGTTGTGTGTGTTTTAACGTCTTGTGAATCTTGTTAAGTTGTTACTATAGTTTTTATTTTAATTTTAACTTTATTCCGTACGTATAATTACACTACTTTTTTGTTTTTTATTGTATTTCTTCAAATTAGACGAGTTTACCTTGATAACATTCAAATTCGATTCAGTTCGACTTAAACTAAAGTTATTACTCGATTAGCTATGCGAGTCGAGATTATCAAATTAATATTTGACTCAGCTTTTACGAAAGTTTGTTTAGTTTTTAATGGAACGAGCTACAAGGATTTTGAACTATAAAATAAGATAAATGTAACTTAGTTATAGGATTTGAACACAGATTTCAAACTTTTATGAGTTTGTGCGACCTTGAGGTCAAGCTATGAAACAATTTCATCGAGCTCGAATTCATAAATCAGCAATTTGCGCTTGAAATTAATGCTTTAATAACAAATTTTCAGAGTACGAAATAAGCATCACATTCCAGCTCAAACAATAATTGACTACTCGAACTCAAGCTTGAGAACATTATTAGAAAGTATTCTAGTCTGTTTTGATGAACTCGAGCTAAGTAACTATATGTATTAAAACAAGTTGAACTTTCAATTTTTTGATACTCGACGCGAATCAATTTGTTAATGGCCAAAGTAGATATATAAAAATATTATTCGATGAATACCTATCAATTTAGTTAAACATTGTAATTTGAAAGAGAAAGTATAAGAGCACATAGAAAATTAGAGAAAGTATATAGAAGTATATAGGTAGCCCAATAAACTATAAGTAATCCATTACCTATATTAACACCAAAGGTAAATGATCTTGTTTATTCGATAGTTGTTGAATAGGGTGCTTTTTTCCTTTTTCAATTAAATACTTTTAGGTGTAAATAATTTATATATAATATATATATATATATACATTTACAAATGAAATATTTACATGTTTTTTTTTTCTTTAAGTGTAATACGATGATAAAATACAAACTCTTTTCTTATTTTTAAATATTAGTATATTTATTTCTTACAATTTTAGATTAAAACTTTTGTAAATTTTCTTTGATAATCGTATAAGATTTCTAAAAACTATTAAAATTTAGATAAGATGTCGTAAAAGGTAACATAAAATTTAATTTTTGTTATTATTGGGTGTGTAATAAAAAGGAGTATAACATTCAATTTCTCACTTTTAAGTGTATATTGACCTGAAAATATAAATATATGTACAATCAGCATCTCATTATCTACAGGGATCTCCAAGTAAGCGTCCATGTAGCACTACATCATCTAATTTGCCATGTAACTATTGACATCATTATTTAAAAAATAAAATGAGTATACAAAAATATAATTTTACAACAAAAAATACTCAAATGTTCTTCTTTTTGTTCTCAGATCTCCATCCTCACCAAATTGAATACTTGAATAATTTCAACCACCAGAAAGCACCACTTGCCACCGCACTATTTTTGCGATCACTCACCACCATCTCCAGCGAAAGCTTCGGACACTAGCGGTGAATTAGTTACAAGCGGCGAAAATCCTCTGTTTTGGTTCATGATTTTTAAAATGACTCCTCTTTATATTAAAAGCTCCTCGTTGAATTTGTCAAGAAATTTGGACCATTAAAACTCCTTTTGACTTCATTAATCTAATCTTGTCTGAAAATATAATTAGTTATAAAGTTTTTTTTTTTCTTTTTAAATTTATTGATCATGGTTTGAAGGTTTGGGTTTGATGATGATAAGACCACTTTCTATTGTGACGCTTCTAAAACTGAGGATTAACTTTCACGTCAGTGTCACATCAGCACAAAGACTGAAAACTGACATAGAATTGAACACTGCCTATCCTGACACCCCATAATTCATGACTGACTTTCACATCAACGCCACGTTATTTCTTAAATATTAAAAAAAATATATTTGTATATTTAAAAAATATAATAAATAAATAAAAATACGTATTACGTTAATGTAACAATACATTATTCATTTCTCAAAAATTATGTTTTTATTTTCTTGATATAATACCTGACAAAGCAATCAAATTTTTACATACATCGCTTCTATACTTGTACATGAAAATTCATTTGATGTACAATACTTGTAACCGATTCAAAGAAACTTGTACATTTTTTTCATCTTCTCTTTCATAACGACAAGTCAAGCTCTTATTCACCATTTTTCTCACCCTTTGTTCTCTCTCTCTCTATATATATACCACTCTGTATCTATCTATATATCACTCTATTTCTCTTTCATAAAAACAAGTAATCAGAGTATAGACTCCGTTCTCAGCAGGACGGATATCCCAGGACAGCACCCGAAGACGATACGATACCTATGGGAGGACGGGAGGACAAATGCTAGGTGGAAGCGAGGACGAAGAACAGGTCAAGGTAGGCACCAGTCTAACGATATGTGCATATAAACACTTGACAGATAAAAGTAAATATATTCAAAGTTAACGTAAATAATTGATATAATATGGAAAGCTTAAGGCTAAATATTAAGATAATAAAAATATAGGATATATAAAGATTAATTGGTTCTCTCTATATTTGTAGAATTGTAATTAATCATGAATTCAATTCATATATATTTATAATATATATTATAATATTAACATATTGAATTTTATATTCTAGTATTGACTTATAAACTTATTCATTTAAAAATATATATTCCTTCTGTCTTAAATTAATTGTTTTTAGACAAAACACACTCAGTTTAAAAAACCATAATCATCACTGCTTATTTTTTATAAAATGACATTCTTACCTATAATTAATAAATTAAAAATTTCTTTCACTTATGTTATTTAAGCTTCAAATAGTGATAATACTCTATTTATATTTACTAATAAACAATTAATTTAAAACAGCTCAAAATTAAAACATAAACAAACAAATTAGAACGGAGGGAGTATATATTTCATTTTCATTGTAACGTGCGAGTTAAAAGAAATGTAAGATGGATGTTTCATTGCAACGTGTCGATATTTTAATCCAAATACCACGCGCTAAACAAATACTGTGTGCCGGCCACGAGCTTGTCGTCATGCAAAACGAATGGTCGACGGTCAAATCCTTTGTGATTTTCTTGTATTTTCTACCCATTTTTTACTCTTTTACATATTCCTAATCACAAAAATTGTAACGTCACCAAATCAGTGTCCAACTATCCACCATACTGCACCAAATCTTTTAGACAAACACATTTTGATCCAATTATATTAATAACAACATATATTAAAGCTTTTAACTAAATATTATTCTTTTTAGTCACGCTTATAAAACTAATAGTCTTTCTTTTCTCATGTTTTGTTACGTTTCATTCTTCTAAGTTAAAAAAGTTCAATTTCTTACGAAGATATTTTCCATCGTACACATGTTATATATATGAGGGGAAAAAAAGTGTACTAATATTTTAATATTTTTAAGTGGTTACCGAATAGCCTATGACCTAACACTATGTGAGAAACTCTTTAATTTAAAAGTTATGAGTTTAAGCCTTATAAATGTTAATTTGTATATATATATATATATATATAATAGTACTATGATCTAAAAAGGAATGAAATTTTAGAGGAGAAGGAAGAGAAATATATGTTTAAAACTATGATTTAACAAAAAACAAATATGATTAAATAAAAAATAAAGTGATTAATTTGCTGAATCAAAGGGTTAAAAAACTCTTCTCCCCTTTTTCATTAACTTTTTTTTCTCTCTTGAATCCACTCATATATATATATATGGATGTACGTGTATAATGTGTGAGATTTGTAATTTAGGTTTGCCTTCTAAATATATATATATATATATAATATACACATTTCAAAGTGGTTACAATAATAATATACCAATCAAGACTTTTGTTAACGAAATCATTTAGTTGTAGTAAAATTAAAAATTTGAGTATATATGTATATATATATATATGATATTTTAGAGTTAGATTGGGTGTATTTGATACTTCTGTTGTTTACAAGTGTGGATATATGTAATTCCTCTCTAAAAATTTATTAATGACACAAAAAAACAAATAATAATGACAATTGAACATGCTAAATAACAAACCAAAAAGGTACCTCATCAATCGCACTATAATTATTTACAATTATATTTTTGTTTGTTTTAAAAATAAGTGTTTATTTTATATTTTAACTAATAAAAAATTACTTTACTGAATAAAGATGATATTTGATTGGTTAAAAATGTAATTAGTAAATATTTTTAGAATTGTATGTATATTCAAAGTGAACACTTTAATTTAAACAGAAAGAATAACATATTATGTTAAAATCATAGGAACGAAACCATCAGTATATACCTTTATAATTATAAACACTATTATTTGATTGTTGTGGACTTTTTAAAATCTAAAAACTAAAAGTCAATGTTTTACTCGGAGGAACCTTCTTCCAAGGCAAAGTCAACCATAAAGTCAACTCATTTTATAGGTGGAATTGAGGCGTAGTTATTCATTTGGACATGATATATATATATATCATGAACCACAAGGGTCACGATTCTATTTTTTATTTGTTATCATTAATTATTCAGATAGGATTCATATCGTATTAGATATTTTATCATGGGAAAAAAACGTTTTTAACAGTTTTGCGTCCAATATTTAAAAAATCAGGGTTAAAAATCAATGATATATCACGTTTCGCCTAGAAATTTTGGTAGTACGAATGAAACCCACCCAAAAATAAAATAAAAATGAGAACGTGGTAATTTGACTTTTCGACTCATTGTTTTTTCTAGGGAGTGTTGTGACTCAACCCGTACGTATTCAATATGATTAAAATCATTATTTAAACAAAGTCAATATATGCACAGTACGTCTAAGCATAAACGTAACGCATATATGACTAACCTAACTCATAATTCAATAAAAAAAAATTAGCAGGTCGTACGTCATGTTTGGTCCCACTTTCGATCTTTCTCCTTTGCGCTAGATATACTCGTTGGGCGACTGAGTCGGTCCTAAGATATATACACTTAACCAAACCGGATTAATTAACATTATGCATTATTATGAAATCAGTTTAGTAATACAAACTAAAATCAACTGGGTAACAATTTTGTTCACAAAACAGTTTTATAGTGTACGCATCCTTGTTTTAACTGTCAAACATAGGTCAAAAGATTTTTGATTGTTCAAACGAACCCAAATCGAATTGCGAATCGGCATGTGTACCCATATTTGCAAATGACTCATTTTGACACATTAATCTATTACTCGGACTTACTCGACCTGGTCCTAATGCCTTCCATATCTTGAAGTATCATCGTTTAAATATATTTAATATGTGAAATATAAAAAGTTACTATCCATAACCAATTATTTTTTAAAATTATCTGGATATAATTTTTCTTGTAATATATATCATAGTTCATATTTCGGCTGTACAAACTACTAACAATGATACGAGATCAATAGCACATCACACACCTTAACTGAGCTTTGCAAGAAATAAAAGCTGACCAATGTACACTTTAAACACGCTTATACCTTATTAACTGCTGTGCGGCCAAAATGTCAAACCCTTTTAGACTCTCCATTATTTATTTATTTATTTATTAATACTAATATTTGTTATATTATTATAATCACATCATTATACTTTCAATATGAGACATAGATGTTTATAAGTTGAAAGAAGAAAAAAGAAGAAGCTAATTTGTAATCACTCACAATAAAAAGTAGAAATTTTAAATGGTTAGAACGTTTTCATAATATATTTTTCTTTTTTGGCTTAATACTGAGCAAGTCTTTTAAAGTTATTTTTTCCCTATCATTTTATTCTAATTTATGGCTAATTCTCAACTCTTTTCATCAATTGGGAAAACATCGTAACTTGTATAAGCTAGAATAAGACGGCGAATTCGTGAATATAGATTTTTTTGAAGTTATAGTTATTGTGGGGAAAAATGTCACGTAGCCAATTAAAATTTCCTAACAAATCGTAATATGATACATTTATAAATCGTCTAATACAAAAGTAACTATCATACATTTATTACAATAGAATGAAATAGACAAGAGAAATGAGTAGAATCAAAAGGATATATAAGTGACGAGTCGAGTCCTGTGTTTGATATAGTTTTTTACAAGAGATTCACAGTTTGTTTTTCATAGTATAATTGCTTAAATAGTTGCACTGGCGGATGTGACCAACATGTCTGAAAATATTATCGGAGCCATAAAAAATATGAGTTTTAGTTTCTTTTGATGTGTGTTCTCAAGGTTTTGTGTGTATGGTTTTAGCTATGTTCTATCTCTCTCATTTCTACCAACTTAGAGAAGTAAATCTATAATAATAGATAGACTAAAAAGGAAAAAACAAAGTGAAAAAATCAATAACTAATTAAACATCATTAGTGTTTGTAAGTTTATAAGATGAGAAGTTATCACTTAATGCTAACTTGAAAGCTCACATTTAGTAATAGCCTTTTCAACTTTTCCAAATTCAGTTTCATTCAAAATATAATATTTTCAATAATCCCTACATTAATGAAATTGATAACCACAATAATATCAATAACTCGATTTCCCATTTACCTCAGCTCAATTTTACCACTCTTAGAGTGTCGATATCTCACTTACCTAAACACAATTGTATGTAATTTGGCCACGTGTCACTCATACAAAGTTCCACGTCAAAATATTACATACAATTATGTGTTTTTACGAGTTGTATTACATTTAATAGAGCCCCGTAAAGTACGATACACACAATAGCTTTTTTGACAAAGTTGGATGCATTTACAAACACTAAGACCTATAATATAATGTTATGAAGTCTTGGCCACCAACTACATAATCATACAAAATATTATTTGTTATAATTATAACTCCAAAGTTGGTGAAAATGTGAAATCGATCTCTAATAACACACTTTGAACCTCTCCTTATGAAATGCATTAAGTCTCCTAGCTTAGAGTAGACGCGATGTCTTTGAATTGGTCTGCCATTTTTATAGACGATAATATGTTTTACACATGATTCTCCCTGACATGGTCAAGTCCACTTAGTTGTGTTCATTATGATTCTGAAATACTACCCTTGTTCTCCGCGAGCTATTAGGAATTATGTCCTTTAATTCCCTTTGAAGAGACTCTACTTCTCTCTCACATAGGTGATTCTTTAAATTCTCCAACCGTCTTATGCTTATATCTTTAAGAATCATTAAAAGTCTAATGTTTAGCCTCATATCACTGTAAACATTAGTTTTTGGAATGGACTAAGAAGTTTACTAACTATCTCAAATAATTTAAGAAGTCTAACAACTCCCACATAGTGACCTCAATTTATATAATTAGGTTGTGCTATTGAACCCAAATCTCGGGATCTCCAGTCAACCAGGTTAGGTTTTCCTTCATATAAAATACTCCGTATCTTATAAGGGCTTTAGGCTCATTCCCCAACTTGATCTCCTCTCAACCCCCGTGGTTGTTGGATTCGAAATGTTATCATTTAACTACCAAAAGTTAACAAAGATAAGTCGCACGAAGATCAGTCGGTCTACACTTGTGATCACTTGAGCACCGTCAAGTGATTCTTAATCCTGATTATGCTTAAAGACGAAGAACTTAGGAAACGTAACAAAGTCTCCACACTCATATTATTGCTCGCTTATTTAAACTCTAATTAGACAATTCAAAACTCAAGATAATACAAAAAATGATAGACATATTTGTGTGTATGATTATCTTCAAATTTAGATTTGATATAATCGAATTCCATGTATTACGGAAAAAATCTCACATCATTGTTGTCATTAATATGATTTCTCAGTATACTAATCCTTATATTACTGAATTATAAACTGATTTTGTCTTTGAATAAATTATATACACTTGAATGTTCATTGTTAATTGATCTTTGCAGATTATCATAGACTTCAAGACCTAAGCTAATAATAGAAGATGCACCATTTTGATTTTCCATAGCTTTTTCATTTTGAAATATTAATATATTACTTGAACTTACTCGATCTGGTCCCGGTCAACTCGTTTTGTGACCCGTTTTCTAGAATATTGAATATTTGTTAACGCATATGATCGTCTACTAACCCGAGTCACATCAGCTCAGAAACTAATGTTGACTCGGGTTACAGTCTATCTGCCCGGGTCAACCTAGGTTCAAAAACCTTGAAAATAACCAATAAAATAAAGTTAAAAACTTATAAAAATAAAATTTGTAAGCACTATCACTAAGGCTGTGAAAATAAGAATTTTCAAAACTTTGAATACTAGATTTTACCATCATTAAAGTAAAATTTTAGACATCAAATATCTGCATTTTATAAAAACAAATTATTAAATTCGAAAAACAAATATCTCAGTATTTGAGAATTCAAATTTTCATATATACGAATTTTGCATAATTCCAAATTTGGTTTTTGATTTTTCGAGTGACGGATTCATATATATATACCGATATTTTTCGATAGGCATAACTATCACTTATTCGTGAAACCAACAAAAAGTATTTAATAGACTATTGTTTTGAAAGAAAAAAAAATGTGCTTTAGAGTTTCATTCTCTTTGTTGACCATATTTACTTTTTTAATCCAAAATTTATGTCAATAATGGTTTGACATTTTTAAAAAAATCAAAGTCTAAGTGGGTATCCAATGATTACTGTTATAATAGGGTTTGGATTCTTTTATCTCTTTCTGAATACACCGTTGACAATGTTGTATTGACATAAAAAAATTCCATGAACTTTTTATTGCTTTTATTCTTGTCCATTCTGCTTGTGTTGGGCAAGTTGTGAAATCCTTATCCATAAATTGCAATCGCCCGTAAGCCTGTCGATACACTAATGCACAATCAATCATTAAAAAAGTAGAATTCCATTTTGTAATTATGTCTTGACACATATGGCTACCACACTTCATTGAAAGGTGTCCGATGCATTCGGCAAAGTTGCACTTCCCCTAACATATTTGACCAGACTCTCGAACTTTTTCAATGACACGATGAATTACTTTCAATCCTGATTGTACGAAGAGATTTAGCACATGCGCCCGCAACTTATGTTGAAATATGATCCGAACTAAAATGTATGCATGGAGTCTTTAAATTGCGACGCTTCTGAAAACTATCTCTATAATGCTAGTTGTGAATTTACTTACTCTTCAAAAGTGCGTTTTTTCTCCTTGGTTATCTTATATCTAAGTTTTTGATTTGTGTTAGGAGTCTTATTTAGTCTCCTGTATAAAGGGATATTAGATGATATTTTAAATCATTTCCTCATTACCGTTTTACACCTAAAATCAAGCCCTTTGTAAACTTACAACATTATTGAGATTAATATAGTGTTCTTCAAAGTGATTTTTCCCAGTTTCGGATTTTTCCACTATAAATCTCTGGTGTTCGTTCGATTATCGTTTACGTCTTGATTTCTAATAACTTATCTACCTGAAATCCCCCTTTCATAGCAACTCATCATTTAATGTTAAATGACTCCTCAAAGAATCGACTAAGCCATTATTGTATGATGCATTATCTAATGTAATTGTAATAACTTTTTCTCAATCCCCCAAACTTTTTAAAAAATTAATCATATGCTATGCTAATAGAGTACCACTGTGTGGAGGAGGTACAACTCGAATTTCAACACTTTTTATTCTTAAAACCCAACTTTCATCAAGAGCACTCAATGACATGTCGATTCTACTAGTTATGCTTTCTAACTTGTGTTTTAAGAATCGTCTTTTCTCTCTCAGAAAACTTTAGGACATCCACCTTGTTGTGTTTCTTGTTATGGTATTTGTATCCGGATATAAAAAGCTATGAGATCTCTTAAATGGGTAGCCACGTCTGATGATTAAAATTTTCATTTTCTCTCTATAAACCAATTGGTCTATAGGAATAGACGTGGGCAAAAAAACCGGATTCTGATCCGAAACCGGTTTTCAAACCGGAAACCGGTTTGGTCAAAACCGGTTTTGACCAAACCGGATCGGTTTGAATCCGGTCCGACCGGATTGGACCGGTTTGAGTTTTTAGGTTCAAAAACCGGTTTGAAACCGGTTTGGTTTGAAACCGGTCTCAAACCGGATGAAACAGGATTGAAACCGGATTGACCTATCCGCCGGATAGGTTAAGGCTATCCGGCGGATAGGCCTTTTCTGTTGCCAAGTAGCCGTTGTAATTGAAGCTATCCGCCGGATAGCCTACCCTATCCGCCGGATAGTTGCTTTCTGCAGAAATCTCTGCACAGAAAACTAGCCGTTTTCTCAAACGGCTATCCCCATTTTTGGCCGTTTTTTTGGACTCTTTGTGGAGCCAAACCTCCAGAAAAATCACTATATATGTAAATGTGATATTGATGTTTACTCACAACTTACAACACTCTCAATATAAGCATATACTCTCAATTCTCAAATTGCAATCTATAATTGTATACACTCAAACTCAAGTCTCAACACTCCACTTTTAGTTTTTAATTCTCAAATTTATACTTATTAACACAATGGCATCATCATGTGGGCAATCACAATCTTCCGTCGGTGTTGGAGAGTCATCTAGCAATGCTACGGTTGTTTCTATAATAGAAACAAAAAGAAACCCGGCGGTTTGGTGCAATTACGACTTGTGTGAAATGTCGAACGGTATTAGAAAAGCTCGGTGCAAGAAATGTGGGGCATTTTTCAAAGAAACTGGCAATACTACTTTGAAAAATCATGCAAACACGTATTGTAAAGCGGTGAAATATGGAGTGGGGCGTAGTCAATCAACAATGGCGAATGATGGTACAACGTGGCAATACGAAGCCTCTAAGGTGCGGGATAGAATGGCGAAGTTCGTGATTCAAGAAAGCTTGCCATTTGACCACTTTGACAATCCTCGGTTGACTCGACTCATCCAAGAAACTCTCCAACCTCGTTATAACAATGTAAGTCGTTCGACTCTTAGACGAGATGTAATTAAAATGTGGAAAATCGCTAAAGATGAAATGATTTTAGGTTTTCAATCTTTAGAAACCGGTGTAAATTTAACTTGTGATGTTTGGACGGCTCCACATGGTTCACCGGATTCGTACCTTTGCGTTACCTCTCATTGGGTTAATCCCAAAACGTGGCAAATGATGAAGCGTACGATTGCGTTTGAATTATTTGGATATCCGCATACCGGCGAAAATTTATATCAAATTTTAGATTACGTGATTAAGAGTTTTAAATTGGAAGGAAAAGTATTTTCAATATCTTTTGATAATGCATCCAATAACACCGCCGCCGTTAATCAACTAAAACTAAAATACAAACCGGCTTGCGAAGGTGCATTTTTTCATAGTCGATGTGTTGCACATATCATTAACTTGGTTGTGCAAGATGGACTTAGTTTTATTGCACAAATAAAAGAAGCTTTTAAACAAATGCTACGTGATATTTTTAGTTCTTCAAACGCTAGATACCATAGATACATGAAATTTTGTGTTGATTCGAATGCACTTTGGTTAGGTCCCAATTGGGACGTACCTACTAGATGGAATTCGACTTGTAACATGTTTGAAAGTGCCATAAGACAAAAGGACACCTTAAGGTTGTTCCATGACTTGCTTGCGGACCGTAATAGATTTGTTACACCTTTTCCCGAATCAAGTTGGTATACTATCCAAGTTCTAACCGATATGCTTGTAGTTTTTAAAGAAGCAACCACTTTATTGTCGGGTGTTTATTATCCGACTAGTCCTTTAGTATTAAGACAAATATGGTTAATGTGTCAAAAATTAAGCGCTTTTGAAATGAAAGGCGAAATATTTGAAAATATGGTACAACCGATGAAGGAAAAATTAGTAAAATATTTTAAAAATATGCCTCCGGTTATAAGTTGTGCCGCCGCTTTAAACCCCGTTTTAAACGTTAATGGAGTTGAAACTTTACTAACCAACATTGCAAATGATTTGGGTTTGACGGCTATCAAGCCGGCTTGGGCGGACAATGAAATAAATGCATTTAACGATTTTTTTGCAAGTTTGTTTGATGTTTATGCTACGAAGTATGGGGGTTCCACACCCGTTCAAGAGTTTATAAGGAATGAAGGCGCAAGTGGTTCAAGTTCGCACACCAACAATGATGACATAATATTATACAATACATTGATAAATGATGCTTCGAAAAGAGCCCGAGGAACCGTTCCTAGTAGCGAACTTTCAAGATATACAAAATCCAACTTTATAATGTTTATGTCGGTTCAAGAGTTTGGGAAGTTGGATGTGTTGGGTTGGTGGAGAGATCATGAATCCCAATTTCCAATATTAGCGGCTATGGCACGTGACCTATTAACCGTTCAAGCTTCTACGGTTGCTTCGGAGTCCGCTTTTTCGGTTAGTGGTCGGGTAATTTCACCAAGAAGAACAAAACTCACCCCTTTGTCGGTGGAAGTATGCATTTGTTTAAAAGACTATCTAGATGGGATTGAACGGATACAAAACATTTCACCGCTCGAAGGAGAATTGGAAAAGGTTGAACAAGAGATACATGAGGAAGAGATAGCAATGGGCATGTCGGTACCACTTACCGCACAAGAGCTTACTTATCAAGAAGAGTTACACAACTTTCATACCGACGATTAGTCAAGGATACTTTGTAACATATTTAAAATTTTATTATTGTATTATGTAAAGTCACTTTGAGAAATCTTATATTTTTGCAAATTTAGTGCTTAACATTTCTTAGTAATTTGTCAATTATACTTCTAAGTCAACCATAGTCAATGAAAGTCAACCATAGTCAATGAAAGTCAACCAAAGTCAATGATAGTCAATGAGAGTCAACCATAGTCAATGAGAGTCAACCATAGTCAAACAAAGTCAATGAGAGTCAACCAAAGTCAATGAGAGTCAATGAGAGTCAACCAAAGTCAACATAGTCAACCAAAGTCAATGATAGTCAATGAGAGTCAACCATAGTCAATGAGAGTCAACCATAGTCAAACAAAGTCAATGAGAGTCAACCAAAGTCAACATAGTCAACCAAAGTCAATGAGAGTCAACCATAGTCAAACAAAGTCAATGAGAGTCAACCAAAGTCAATGAGAGTCAACCAAAGTCAATGAGAGTCAATGAAAGTCAAACAAAGACAACAAACTACCAAAAACAAACAATAATAAAAATAAGTTAATCACTGCCGTTCGTCCGGATGTTGAGAAGATGATCCTGGTCCATATCCATAACGAGCATTAGTAGCCGAGTAATCAATACCCATATGCCCGAAAAGCGATTCCATCATGTCTCGTTGCCAATTAAACTGGTTTTCAACAGTACTTTGAAAATTATCGAATTTATTCTCAAAATAATCAAAACGTTGGTCAAGAGATAAAGATGGTGCCGGGCCGGCCTGTTGGGCAGGGCCGGCATGTTGGGCAGGTGCCTCCTCCTCCTCTTGATCATCATCATCTTGTTCCTCTTGATCATGATTATATACCCACGGAGCCCATTGTAGGTTTATAGTTCCATCTACCAACCGACAATGCCTAAACCAATTCACACCCAATAACCGCATTTCTGGTTGCACAATCATGCACGTTGCCAATCCTGTTTGGTTACCAAAGTAGCGGGCCAAACGGGTCACATACTGCCCGCCAGTGATGCTACTAGTTCGGCGTGACGCGCGAGCCATATTCCACAAAGACCGGGCAAGACAACCCGGAACATTCACCAACCCTCTATTCACGATACACCCAAGATAATACAAATCTGTTTGGGTGACTTTCTCTGGGCTTTCTTTCCGACAGGTGAGAGATGTAGAAATCATCCGGTGAATAACTCTCATCACTGGATCATAAAGCTGTGTAGAAGACTTAGGCTTAGATGTCCACGGATACGACGAAATCTGATTCCAAAGAGCCGGTAGATCACAATCTTGTGGTTGCCGAATCCCATTAAACAAGTGATCTATATAATAATCCATACGTACCTCCTCCGGAGTATACAAACCTAAAGCCAAACCAAATTCGGACACACTCATCTCTCGAGGCACCCCACACAATTGGAACCGAATGGTACGTGCCTCGACATCCGTATTGACATCATCAAACAAGTAAGTGCTGAAAAACTCGAGAGTTGCCTCCCGATATATATACTCCCGAATACTAAATAACCTCGACCAAGCTCTCGAGGTAAAACATAACCTACCATCAGCTAACCGATACTCCATCCGCAAAATGTTTCTAATTTCTTCGGAACCGGTAGTATTAGACTGTCTTGCACTTATTTGATCAAGAACAGCCCAATCCACAACATCAGCACATTGAATTGTTTTGTTGATGTTGATGTCCAACATCGACTTAAACTCAGCTTTTTCTCTTGAACTATAATGCCGATTATTAAACTTTAAAAATTGGTGATTCCTTATTATTGCTGGCACCGGAAGGTCATACACTTCCGTTGCCTCCTCATTCTGGCTTGTAGATGGTTCCCCACGTTTTCGTGACTTCTTTGGCGCCATGTCTGCAAAAATATAACATTTATCAAACCTAAACTCATTAAAACAAAAATACAAACCGAGCACGTATCTATACATTCAAATTACCAATAGCACATATTAAGATCCATACGTTCAATTCAATTATACAATTATACAATTACAATTCAATTACCATAAACCAATTTATACAATTACAAATCCATACGTTCTCATATATACAATTACCAATTACCATAAACCAATTATACAATTACAAATCCAATTAAACATTATATATACAATTAAACAATGTAATTACAACAAATTCAACCGTGTAATTTCAAAATCAAGCAATTCAACCAATTATATACAACTACAACTCAAATTAACCATCACAAACAAGTTTTGAACAAAACCCCCAAATTGTGTTATAAACCCTAATTATCACAAAACGGTTATAAACCCTAATTAGAACAAATTAAACCGTGAAACTTGATAATCAAGTATCAATTAACTATTAAAAACATAATACAACATAACCCTAATGATTAAAAGCCTAATTCATCACAATTCATCATCAATAAAAGTTTCAAAATCAAGAAATCTATTAAACGTATCGTAGTAGTAATCATACCTATGATTTGAAGATGAAAAACCCAAGCAAATGTGGATGGAATCAGGGGAAAAATCGCCAAAAACAAGATTGAAGTCGACTAGAGAGAAAAAAAGAGGTGTGTGTGTTTTTTTTTTTAAGAAAATGGGGGGTTTTGGGCTGTTAATACGCACCAGGGTGCCGCTATCCGGCGGATACCCTTACCTATCCGGCGGATAGCCCAGTGGAAGGGTTTTTTTTTTCAACAGAAAAGGGCTATCCGGCGGATAGCCTTGACCTATCCGGCGGATAGCCTGCAAGTTTGGGCCAAACCGGTTTCTCCCAAACCGGTTTTTGGGAAACCGATCTCGATCCGGTTTGAAACCGGTTTGAAACCGATTCCTAAACCGGTTTGGGCGGTTTGGGTTTTTTAGGATTGAAACCGGTTTCAATCCGATCCGGTTTTTGTCAAACCGGTTTTGACCGGCGTTGACCCAAACCGGTTCGGTTTGAAAACCGGTTTCGGTTTGGGCCCAAACCGGTTTTGCCCATCTCTATATAGAAATACGCTTCTGCGGAGGAGCACACTCATCAATGTACGTTAAAGCACTCAAGGATATCCCGTTTCATATTACAAGTTCCAAACTCGGCCTTAATCAACGTCCCACAGTTGATACATCTTGCTTTTTGATTCCAAACTCGGCTCTAAGGGTACTTTATCAAAATAGTCCCAATTAAGATAACGTTGTCTACCAATTGTAGATGAACTAGTATCTTTTTCATTCTCTCAATCCATAGCTTTCCTTTGAACATTCTTTGACATACTAACCAAGTATTTTTATAATCTGTTATGAACTTTGATATCATCAATTATTGAATGACGAAGATATATATTGTTATTGGTGGCATACAATGTATATTTGGACACAAAATACAAGTTTACTTCATAAAATAGATGAACAATTAACAAGCCATGCGTTTCTGTTTCTATGACATTCAGAGACGATCAATCACAATTCACAAGCTAAGTGTCATTAATAGAACTCATAAGGTTATCCTAGGAAATCAATGCGCTCCTAGAATACTTCCTAGCATAAGTAAATATCATTGAAAGAGTTCCACCATGTTTATACAGTTCATTCAATTACTAATAAATAACAACAGATTGAAAGTATAAGAGTTCAAAACCTACAATCAACAGTCATATCTCAAAAGCTAATTCTAACAATTCAAATGTATTTTCAAAATCATGATCAAAGAAAGTAACGAACAAACTTACAAACTCTATATTTACAAATCATTATAAACGCTAGTTTCCTTTCGAAATTAAAACCCCACCTGATGAGAAATTGGAAAAATATGACCTTATTTTAATGAAAACGTACTCGTCTATTCATCGTCAGTTTCTTATCTACGTTGCTGTACGTTCTTTTTGTCGACCCGCTGGGTAGACCGATGGACCCGTAATATATCTTGCTGGGGACCTGACTCAGGCCTGACTTATTTTTGGATCTAATTAATAACTATAATGGACCCAACAAGTTAGGAAAAATAGCCCACTGGACCAAATAAAAAGGGATTGCATGGGTCTGGTCCTTCTGGACCGCCCGGCTTAATTTGAACTAATTATTTTGAGACATGTCAAAATAGAAATATAAATATTTAGTTTTAAGAAAGAAAATTATATGGAAATTTAAACTTGTAGGTTTAATTTAAATTTAAATATGTAATTGGTGATATGAAAAATTAATTGGAAAAAATTAAAAAAGAAAAAAATATATATTTTGTATGTCAAATAATAAATAAAATAGGTTTGTTTTTACGTCTATATTATTAGATTTATTTAGCATTACCTATAGAGAAATAATATACACGATAGTTTAGTTATTATTACTTATTATTAAAAGTTAATTTTTTGCATTATTGGCAATGATAAATAAGAAGAGAGAGGAAAGTCGGTAGACTCTCATCCCTCTATAAGATGGAGGTTAATTATGATGTACCTTTGATCAATCGACTTATAAAATTACAATAAATTCAGTGAAAAAAGTACCAAGGTACTCGAAAAGTGAAAAACATGATCCTTGTCAATTGTCATACATTGACCTCCATAGTAAGCATATGTGGTGACTTGCATAGTATTCTCAAAGTAAAAGTAAAGATATTTTTATTTAATTGAAATGAAAAGAGTACGTCATGTGTCTATATGCGAGTCTAAAAATCAACATCTATCTAGCTTTAACATTACATAACGTATTTACAATAAAAGAAATAAGGATATACACTTAACTAAAAGAAAGCGGGTACGTATCATTTTACACTAAAAAACAAAGTGACTTACATTTCAATTACAAACACTGAAGTATGTACTCAACCTCACATCACGATCATATAAAAGGGCAGTTATTAAGTATACTGAAGTAATAAAAAAGATACTGTGAGTCTCTTGAAATATTTAGGAGTTTTTTTTTAAGGTTTAACTTTTAGTTTTTAAACAAAAAATTCATATGAAAATAGAAGTCTTGTTCGTCATGTACAAACTGTAACTTTAGAATCTAAAGAAAATCTCAAATTCTCTAGTAGCTTTTAGCGAAAAGCTTCAAACCTAAAACTACAACTACAATTTACATTCTACAGCTACATCTAATTTACCAAATATACTCTATATTAAAAGTTATGATATTAAATTTAAAATTATATCACATAAATAATTGACTAGTAAAATTTGTAAAAATATCTCACATATGAACTTTGAGCGTAAGAAATCTAAAAATATTCTCTATATTACTTTCTCTATTCGGATTTTAGATATAATCAAAACTAGAATCAACAGGCTGGCCACGTCTACCTTATTTATAGATTTATCATTTATTCTCTGCACCTAAATAAACTTCCATTTATTTTTTCAAAAGAAATGTTCGATAACAGCAAATGGATAGCTACGGTTGCGAGCATATGGATCCAGTGCAGCTCCGGTGCATCATACTGTTTCGCAATTTATTCTTCAACCCTTAAATCCAGTCAAGGTTACGATCAATCCACTCTCGACACCGTTTCCGTTTTCAAAGATATCGGCGCCAATATCGGAACTTTATCCGGTTTGCTTTACCATGCTGTTACGGATAGCCAAACCGGGTTCGGATCCGGGTTGCGGTGGGTTTACTTGGCTGGAGCGGTTCAGTGTTTTGCGGGTTACTTTCTTATGTGGTTGTCTGTTATGGGAGTGATTTACCGGCCTCACGTGCTGCTCATGTGCCTGTTTATGTTTATGGCGGCGCACGCGCAGACGTTTTTTAACACCGCCAATGTTGTGGTCGCGGTACGGAATTTTCCGGATTACGGTGGAACGAGCATCGGCATTATGAAGGTATAATTTAATTAGTTTGTTTAATCGGTTGTTAACTTGTTATCATTATTTAAGTATTGTTTGGCGAAGTTATGTAGGGTAATTTTATAAAAATAGTATATATAAAGATAAGGCAAACGTAGGGACACGTGACTAATAATTGAAAGTGATATTAACGTAGTATAGATATCGCCAAACAATGATAGAGAAAGCTATCATTGATTCCGTTAAATTGTTTTTTACTGCTTTTGTTTTAAAATTAATTAGATAATAAATAATAATTGTAGACGTATAAGTGTCACGGGATGCTCTGCTAGACCTCAGCAAGAAAAAATCCCATCTTGTTTACTCGTTTATATTACTTATAGTAAATTAGTCGTGCTTATTAATATGAAATTTGTTCTTGAAATTTTCAGGGATTCTTGGGTCTAAGCGGAGCAATACTAATACAAATCTACCAGACATTATTCGATGGCAAACCAACCACCTTCTTACTAATGCTTGCCGTTTTTCCAACACTTGTGCCTCTAGTACTAATGTCTTTAGTTCACACAAATCCTTCAAACGCAACCAACGACAAGCCTCATCTAAACCGCTTCTCATTAATCGCACTCATTATCGCCACATATCTAATGATCGTAATCATCTTGGAAAACATCTTCACATTCCCTTCATGGGCTCACGTCTTAACCACCACCCTTCTTTTAATTCTAGTTTTATCACCTCTCCAAATCGCCCTCACAGCCCAAAACACAAACCAGCAAACATCATTTCAAGCCTCAACTCCATTAATCACAGCCTCAGAGACCCAAGAGGATGCACCACTTGAAATGAATCTGATACAAGCAATGTGCACCGTTAACTTCTGGCTATTGTTTTTAGCTATGGTTTGTGCATTAGGGTCAGGGTTGGCGACAATTAACAACATAACTCAAATAGGCGAGTCTCTTGACTACTCAACGGTTGAGATCAATGCAATTGTTTCTCTATATAGTATATGGAATTTTCTTGGTCGTTTTGGGGGTGGATTTGTTTCTGATACGTTTCTACATAGATATGGTTTAGGACGACCATTGTTTATCTCACTTACACAAGCAGCAATGGTCGTTGGACATTTGATCATCGGTTCAGGAGGGAGTTTATACATCGGTTCAGTGATTGTAGGCATTTGTTACGGATCACAATGGTCTTTAATGCCTACGATTACTTTTGAAATATTTGGGGTGAAACATATGGGGACTATTTTTAATACTATTGCAGCTGCTAATCCTATTGGTTCATATTTGTTTTCCGTGCAAGTGATTGGCCGTATTTATGACAAGGAAACGCAAGCTGGAAGGGGTTCATGCCACGGGATTCATTGCTTCATGCTCTCGTTTTTTATTTTTGCTGGAGTTTGTGTTTTTGGTGTTCTTGTTTCGTTGGTGTTGTTTCTTCGGACACGTAGGTTTTATGAGTTGATTTTGCAAAGACGGTCTAAGCACTTGCAATGGTCGCAGTAGTATGGGCTTGTAGTTGAATCGAGCAGGTAAAGTGAATGGGTAGTTTTGTGTATAGCATTTCAAGCACACCAAGTTGTTTGGTTCTTTTTCACACTGTTTTTGAGTTTTAGTTGTTTTAAGATCGTTCCCAACACTACGTTAGTTTGGAGACACCACTCTTTGGCGACGTGAGGAACGGTACGTGTCGGTTTTTTGTTTTTTTATTTTGTGTTTAGTGTATATATTAATAAAGGTATATTGGTAAATGTGGGGACCAAAAATTAAAGTGACACACCTGAGGTTGGCATGGATATGTCAGTTTTGTGTCAGTTTGAGAAGTGTTGATGCGGCACTGAGGTCACACAAGTGACACAGTTAGAATTGTTGGAAAATTTGTTGGTTTGGGTAAGATGATAATCATGAATAACTTGGATAAAACATTGAATCGTGTATGGAACACTTTCATATTGTAGTATTTCGACCCACTATTGCCCCGGGTTACACGAAATCCACAATCAGATAAGACAAAGTCCACACTCTAGATTTAGGCAATAAAATTCTAGAGCAAAAACATAGAAACGATTTTTGTAATTGTTCATGTGATTATCCTATTAGTAAAGACCAAATCATGTTTTTACTTATATATAAACAAAGTGACAATTGATGAAAAGTCACAACTTTTCATGAATAGACATAACCTTTTGTGAATAGTCACAATACCCTTTCAAAGTAAATAGTGACGAATTTAGTGACAGTTTCTCAGTAAGTGTCACTAATAGCATCCTTTGAACATGTGTGTATGTTCATTAGCGACACTACACCAGCGACATTTATTTCTGTCACTAAAGTTAACAACCACATCTTTTAATTTCCATTCACAATCTTTGTCATTCATCAAACTTATGATCAAGTTAGTTTATACAAGTGTGCACCCCGCACCTCCTAACTTGTATTATAACGTAACTTAAAATCCTTTGGTCTTTATAATCTTAATTACACTAAAATCACCAACAATCCTCCCCCATTTTAGTGTAATCCTTGATTTACCAATTAATCAAAACAAATCAAACTCAATCATAAATGAAAATGTCACGAAGATTGAATTTTCATCTTAGTATATTACACATTCCAAATATTCGAATATCAGGGTTTCTCTAAGGATTGAACCCTTTCTATTAATAGTGAATACATGAAGTTAATATACACAAGAGTTTCTAAAACTTTCTATGTTTAATCTTGACGCTTTACAAGCCATGCGTCCTAATCCATTCATGAGTATATACAAAGCCAAGTCCAAGCTAATTGAAGCGGCAAAACTTCATACTCATATAGGTAATTCCTTTATTCATGTACCTGCTTACATTTTTTCAAAGGAATTATTAAGACTTAAATTCATCCTAGCCAACTACAGGTCCGAGCACACTAACCTTGGGATGTTTTGACAATGTGTGTTCCAATCCAAACGTGTGAGCTTTCCTCATTGAATTCAGCCTCTAACGTTGTATTAGAGGGGAATTGGGTGTCTCACAAATAAGGATTATATACATACTTTAATCTCATCCCTATTACCAACTTGTGCACTAAGTCGCTAGCAAACCACTTTGTCAAGTAGTGTGCTATTGATATATCAAAACGTATAAATACGGTAGCATTGACTTTTTAAAACATCATATATGTTGATTACAAAAGTCCATCAACCATAATCTTTCTTAAAAACCAAGAAGCTAAAATAACAAACCATGACGCCATAGTTGAATATGTTGTACAACTTTGGTTCTTTAATACCAAGACAAGTTAACCACCAAATGGGATAATTAATCCAATCACAATTGGTTCCTTAGTCTTCTTGATCGACCAATACATCATCCAACTTGCATCAATGCTTCTTTTCAAAAGTTGAAGAAGACATGCTATATATATGTAAACCATAATCCATGGTAATCTACAACTACTTGATTTACATGATAATAATATATCATCCATATATAAGCAAAGAGGAGCACTTCAACCATTAATACATCGACCACATATACATTTGTTCGATTCTTTAATTCCGAATCCTTAACAAAAGAACTTAGTCGAATTATATTGTCATTGCGTAGAAACCATGCATACAAAATCATGCAACTCATTTCCCAAATCTTCTGATTCACTCGTGTCATCCGAACAGATACACAAACCCCTGAACAGATACACAAACCCCCATGGTACGTAAGCTGAAATTTTCTAACAGAAATTTCATTGTCCCATGAATTTCGTACCAAAGTAACTGGTCACCATATTAGAAAACTTTGCTTCATAAATTAAACCATCACATTTGAAGAAACCATGTATCATAATGCATATAGGGACCCAGGGGTTATGTAATATGTTCAATTCACCATCAAGTTTCATAGTGAAAACATAATAAACTTCAATATATAAAACTTCTAAATTTCATGCATTCAACTGCAACACAATAATAATGCATATGAAATTACCCATGAGTAATTATAAGTGACTCACAAAAGATAGGCAATCTCTATCACTCGATTCCCAATGAATTTCCAGAAACAAAAAATACAGGGCAAGTGTTTATACTTTGAGTAATTAAATGAAGTTCAACGGAAATTTCCCAGGACAAACCTCAATAAAAATACTCGGTTCCTTTTATTTCAAAATCATCTATATTTGAATATAATATATGACTTATCCATCCAGACTTCATTTAAAATTGTATTCGACACAATTCACTCAAAATTCATCCATAATTGATAATCCATGGAGAAATTTTCAATGTAACCATGCACAAAATTCAAAACAAAAGATTCACTCAATGCTTACAAAACTTCCATTTTCGAAACCATGCATTTTAAAACCTTATAAATATGACTTCCCATGGTTATAATTTGGTCAAATCACCGACACATGATCGTAACAATATTAGCAGAAATCATATGAATTATATAAAGAATTAAGGCATTTCCCTCTCAAAGATATCATATTTGTCAAAGAGAAATTTTAAAATGCTTGTGATTCATCACAAAATGGTATGCACATATTGGGTTTATTAACAAAAACCAATACTTCAAACATTGATTTAGTAAGCCCCAATTGGATTATCAATTAATAAATATTTATCCACCAAAACGTATTTATATATAATGATTCACAAATTCGTTTTATTCGTCATGGCAATTTAGAAAACGTCAACAATGAATTACTCCGAAATTGTATACGGCCATACGGGAATCATCATAAATAATAAACCTTATGAAAAGTTTGACCAAGGTAATCCATTTTCTGGTTTTTTTTTTATTTGACCAACCAAAAAACCGTCAAATTCAGTTACCGCCAATGTCTATTTGCAAAAAATTTCGTTTTCTCCAAAGCAGAAAACATCCATCACAAATAATTCCTGTTATGAATAAAATGGTTTTCAAAAGGTCACTAAGAACTACCATTTATCTATAATTTCCATGGATCAAGAAAATGAACCCCTCATTTTCAATAGTAAAATATTTTTCTCAATTCATAATTATACACATACAGATAGTTTTATTGTAGTCAAAGAGGTGTAGCCTGTGAAATGTTAACCGGTACCAACCAATTCACTTTATCGCAAAAGTTTATCCTTTATCAAACATTTACTTAAGACTACTATATTATACCACATGTCATTCATATCAACAAAAGTGTCATGCATAATTATGTGCATCATGAATCAATTTAAAAACAAGATAATTAACAAATAATCATCCACAAACAAGTGCACTAAGTCACTATCACCCACTAAACATCATAACGATATCTATACATCGTGGCCCTGTATAAATAGTGTCCATGTTATCGACCGACCAGAATACTTGCAATAAATTGATCAATTTCATGGAAAATCACCATGACTAGTCACTATATACATGCATAGTGGGTATTCTATTTAATGGATCTCGGTGGTTTGTTAACTCATGTCATTTCACAGAATCATTTTATAAAACTGATTTTGAATTGTCAAAAGGAAGTTTCAACAAGATAATAATTAATTAACAAATAATCGACCATCCATAGAATCAACGACTTCATAATATTATTCAAATTATTTACAACTCATACATGTTGTCCACCGCACCCATTTCATATCCAATAAAATATTCTCAAACTAAATCAAACATTAGTTTCAGTATTATGAAATAACAACTCATAAATTTCGTGGGATTCACTAACTGACATCCTAATCCGATTCTTTATTTTGTATCAATTTAATTATTGCCCTGGTTTTAATAACCATTTTGAATAACCACAAATATCATGGCAAATAAAACTTTCCACAATTATATATTTTGTAATTATATAAAATTGGATAGTGTTTGTAATTATATAAACTTTGTTTGTAATTATATAAACTTTCCACAAATATCATGAATAATCATGAATAACATGACGTTCATGAAAGCATTTAAATTTCTTTCTTTCAATTTCTGGTAATTTAAAAAGTCATAAACATACCCAGAAATTGACCCTAACCAAGATTTGTTGTCCATCTTTATGTGTTAATAATTAATCATCCCTCATTCAATTTCAATATACGATAAGTTCTTAAATTCCTATTTCATTTAAAAACATTATCAAATAACTGAACGCAAGATTAAATCATGTTGTTATATCACATATTAGTCACACTATTATAACACGTATTAATCCTATCATCATACGTGTCAAACAATTCATATTAATGTGCATCATGGATTAATATACAATAAATGAATAGAAAATGCGTATCTGTAAAACAATTGAACCCGCAATAGTTCTTTCCTTCATTTGAATCTTCTTTAGTCCAAGTGCTTCTCTAGTTTCCCAAAGTCAGACTTGTCTTTAACGATTCAATGTCCATCGTGATCGTCAGAGGAAATACTACAATCTTTGTTGGAAAATTTGTTGGTTTGGGTAAGATGATAATCATGAATAACTTGGATAAAACATTGAATCGTGTATGGAACACTTTCAGATTGTAGTATTTCGACCCACTATTGCCTCGGGTTACACGAAATCCACAATCGGATAAGACAAAATCCACACTCTAGATTTAGGCAATAAAATTCTAGAGCAAAAACATAGAAACGATTTTTGTAATTGTTCATGTGATTATCCTATTAATAAAGACCAAATCATGTTTTTACTTATATATAAACAAAGTGACAATTGATGAAAAATCACAACTTTTCATGAATAGACATAACCTTTTGTGAATAGTCACAATACCCTTTCAAAGTAAATAGTGACGAATTTAGTGACAGTTTCTCCGTAAGTGTCACTAATAGCATCCTTTGAACATGTGTGTATGTTCATTAGCGACATTTATTTCTGTCACTAAAGTTAACAACCACATCTTTTAATTTCCATTAACAATCTTTGTCATTCATCAAACTTAGGATTAAGTTAGTTTATACAAGTGTCGCACCTCCTAACTTGTATTATAACGTAACTTAAAATCCTTTTGGTCTTTATAATCTTAATTACACTAAAATCACCAACAAGAATTGAGAGTGGTCTAAGTTAATTGCTTAATTACTCGGATAGATTTGGGTAAATATGCTATGTCAACTGTCGATTGACCAAGTTATTACTCTGTAAGCAAGTATTTAGCAAGTCTATATTCATAAAATGAAATATCGTTAAAAATCATTCATCATATATGATATGATTAGTATTTATGTAGCTGAAAATGTTTGGAGATACATTACTTAAATGTTGGTGTGTATCAAATGGATATTTTTAAAAGTAGCGTGTCACACGCCGATTTAAAGTTTAATTATTACATGTTTATAAGTAATTATAAATTATAATAATATAATATTGAAATGGAGATCACGTTATTTCACTTTTATAATAATTCTGAGATTGAGATTCAAATAAAACTAAATCCACGTTTAACTCATGTTGAAGACCTTAAAATTCAGTTTTAAAGAAAATATTCTTATGCATTAAAATTGAGATATAATCTCATATAATTTTATGAAATTTTACAAAACCTGTGAGTCGTGATATAATTCAACGCGTTAGGTCTTGTTAGTTAGTTAGTTAAATTAAAAGAATGAACATCGTTATAGTTACTAAAGAATATTAATAAAAAAAAGTTCATAAAAAATTCATAATCATCATATAATTTGCATTTTTTACTCTTCTTTCTCTTTGTTTATTCTAACTATTTTTAACAAGAATTTTGTAAACTTTGTCTAACTAAAGTATTTCTGTATTAAACGATGAATGAGCTAAAATTTGGACTACATTTATAAACCTAAGAATAGTTTAAGGTGTCGTTTGTTTTTTACTTTACAGACTTTATTAGGTCTTATGTCTGTGGGCGGGCAGACGTTTTCATTTCAGACGATTTGTTTTTCTGAAGACATAAGACAGAATAAGATCTTTATTTGTCTGCGGGCGGGCAGACTTAAAATATTATTTTTTTTTGTTTGCGAAAGCAACATTTGGATAGATGAAGAGGAAAAGTAACCCTTTTAATATATTTAAAAATTTAATCAATAATTAAGTTAATCAATAACTATTAATTTATATATTTTTTTTTTAATTTGAATTCATTTAGCTCAAATAGAAAAGTAACTTTTTTATATATATTTTATTACTTGAATAATATATACTACATATATATTATTAATTGGTGTCTCAATATTCTTTGTGTATGACCTCATAGATTCATACATAATTAGTAGTATAGTTACAAACGTTGTACTATATACATAATTCTAACATTGGTTACCTAACAAAATGTTACTATTACATGTTTTGCACTTCATAATTTTATAAGAAGGGAGGGTTTAAGGGATAAGCTTTTTTGCAAACAAAAAAATTTCAAAATTACATTAATATATAACCAGATTGACTTTTGCAGACAAAAAAAACAAACAGTTTTCTATATTGACTTTGCAGACTTCAATACTACATCTTCTTCTGCAGACATGATTACAGAAATCAGACATATAAATGTCTGAAAAAACAAACAACACCCAAAAGATATTTATGTTATTAGGCAAAATGAGCCTACATAGTACATGCAACACGTTTTAAATAATTATTTCACATGGTTTCACCTACCAATTAAAAAGAAAGCAACCAGCTATTAATATTCCATATAATCTCATTGCGTACTTATATCTTATTTCTTATTAATTAAATATTGAAAACACAACTTGACATGAGTACACACATGTATTAATGATGGAGCTGAGTTTGCGTACAAAACATACAATACAATATCCTTAAAACAAATTGAGATTAGCAATGGAAAACACCAAATGGTTAGCTACGGTAGCGAGCATATGGATCCAGTGCACCTGCGGCCCATCCTATGCTTTCGGGATCTACTCATCGGTCCTCAAATCGAGCCAAGGTTATGATCAATCCACTCTCGACACTGTTTCTGTGTTCAAAGACGTTGGTGCTAATATTGGAGTTTTATCCGGGCTACTTTACCATGCGGTCAGTTATAACAAAAGTGGTTAACGTCCCTCAAAGTGGTCTTGTTTTGGATCTGGGCTGCCCGTGGTTTATTTGGCTGGGGCGGTTCAGTTTTTCGCGGGTTATTTTCTTATGTGGTTGTCAGTTACAGGAGTAATTGAAAAACCTCACGTTTCGTTTATGTGTTTGTTCATGTTTATGGGTGCGCACGCCCAAACATTTTTTAACACCGCGAATATTGTTGTTGCGGTTCAAAACTTTCCAGATTATACTGGAACCACTGTTGGCATTATGAAGGTAATTATTTGTTCAATTGCTTCGTCCACATAGTTGTGTTGATAGTAGCATATATGTTAAATCGTAATCAACAAAAAGTTTCGATTTAAATGAAATGGGGAATTGAAGTATTGTACCGTATATTTCAAGGTGCATACTACGTTGCATATATAGCTTACGACTTAAGAATTGTTCAAATGTTCATGCATGTAGTACACCCTAAGTTATGAGGATATCGTTGTTGGTACTTGGTAGGTGACTTGATGGGATAGTTTAGTTATCTTTTGGAGAAAATAATTTATTTATCTGGATTTTTAAAGACATTATATATCATCAAAAATCGCATATTAATAAGTACCCTTTGAATTATTACGTATAATATTTTGAATGATTTAAACCCATAACCTTTTTATTGATGTCATACTCATACGGTTAAATCGAAGTCTTTTTAGTCATAATGATGAATTATTATTTGCCAACCCATGTTTTTTATTCACATGAAAGGTATCAGAACAAGTTGAACTAAACCTAACATTAGTTTACTTCTAAATCAAAAGGTCTGTAACTAAACGCTATTGAGTTGATTTCAGCAACAAAATGGTTATGGGTTTAAATTTCACTAAAGATGATAAATCTAAACAATAGATAGTTGATAACTATAATCAAGTTAGTCTAGTGATAAAAGACGTGTTAGTGTTTTCACTAGATAAAATTTTAAGAGTGTCCATAAAAAGAGTTTGAAAACAGTCTCGAGAATACTCCAATTAGATAACGAACATCTAAAGATAGAAAGACTCATCCTCTTAGATAAATTTAACAAGGAAAATGTTGTTGATTTACTCATTTAATAGGTGATTGGATGTGTGAGATTTTAGGATTAAATATTAGATTGAGATTGATACATAATTTTATATCACAATTCACTCAAGTCATTTTGTCTTGCAATATTTCAGGGGTTTCTTGGTTTAAGCGGAGCTATACTAATACAAATCTATCAAATGCTATTTGATGGCAACTCAACCAACTTCTTGCTAATGATGGCCGTGCTTCCGACCCTCGTGTCTCTTTTACTCATGTCTTTGGTTCACATAAACCCTTCAAACACAACCAACGACAAGCCTCATCTAAACCGCTTCTCATTAATCGCACTCATTATCGCCACATATCTACTGATCATAATCATCTTGGAAAACATCTTCACATTCCCTTCATGGGCTCACGTCTTAACAACCACCCTTCTTTTAATTCTAGTTTTATCACCTCTCCAAATCGCCCTCACAGCCCGAAACACAAACCAACAAACATCATTTCAAGCCTCAACTCCATTAATCATGGCCTCAGAGACCCAGGAGGATGCACCGCTTGAAATGAATCTTATACAAGCAATGTGCACCGTTAACTTCTGGCTATTGTTTTTAGCTATGGTTTGTGCATTAGGATCAGGGTTGGCGTCAATTAACAACGTAACTCAAATAGGCGAGTCTCTTGACTACTCAACGGTTGAGATCAATGCAATTGTTTCTCTATATAGTATATGGAATTTTCTTGGTCGTTTAGGTGGTGGATTTGTGTCTGATTTTTTTCTACATAGATATGGTTTAGGACGACCATTGTTTATCTCACTTACACAAGCAGCAATGGTCGTTGGACATTTGATCATCGGTTCAGGAGGGAGTTTATACATCGGTTCAGTGATTGTAGGCATTTGTTACGGATCACAATGGTCTTTAATGCCTACGATTACTTCTGAAATATTTGGGGTGAAACATATGGGGACTATTTTTAATACTATTGCAGCTGCTAATCCTATTGGTTCATATTTGTTTTCCGTGCAAGTGATTGGCCGTATTTATGACAAGGAAACGCAAGCTGGAAGGGGTTCATGCCACGGGATTCATTGCTTCATGCTCTCGTTTTTTATTTTTGCTGGAGTTTGTGTTTTTGGTGTTCTTGTTTCGTTGGTGTTGTTTCTTCGGACACGTAGGTTTTATGAGTTGATTTTGCAAAGACGGTCTAAGCACTTGCAATGGTCGCAGTAGTATTGGACTTGTAGTTGGCTCGAGTCACTAAAGCGAATGGGTCAGGTTTGTACTTTTGTGCGTACCATTTGAAGCACACCAAATTGTTTGGTCTATAAACAAGTATTTAGTAAGTCTATATTCATAAAATACATATCCTTAAAAAAAAGCATTCATCATATTTGATTAGTAGGTATCTGAAAATGTTTGAAGATACATTACTTAAACGTTGGTGTGTATCAAATGGATATTTTTAAAAGTAGCGTGTCACACGCCGATTTAAAGTTTAATTATTACATGTTTATAAGTAATTATAAATTATAATAATATAATATTGAAATGGAGATCACGTTATTTCACTTTTATAATAATTCTGAGATTGAGATGGAAACTTTCAAATAAAATTAATCCACGTTTAACTCCTGTTGAAGACCAGACTTTAGCTTAAAATTGTCTATGATAGTAATTAGTAAATTAAGGGTTAGTGTGGTAATTTGATGATATGATACTAACCACAATACGAGTTCAATAAGAATATAAATGGAATCGGGTCGGCTCCGAACGGGTTACAGCCGTAAGTGGCTTATATCCGCTTAATAATGAGCTAGCTAGGTTGGGGTCGACCTTCCCAACCTCCTTAAAAAAATACAATTAAATAATTGCAAGCATTAATTCATTCGTGTAAAAGTTAGATAAAATATTTAGGAGATAAAATGATATTTCACACTATCAATCAATCATCATGTAATTACGGAACATAAAGTTACGTTATTTTTTATAGAAATTTCATTAAAAAAAATTAAAAATGTCAGTAGATCGATGTGGATTCGATTGACCGAAACAATTTGTGTATTTCAATTCAATTAAGTTTTGATGTAAATATTCTTACAAAATGAAATTGTACAAAACAAGCGAAACCCATGAGTCATAATATAATTCAACACGTAAGATTCTATAGGCCAGTTAATTAAAAGAATGCCTTTAAATGAAGCATTGCTATTGCTATTTGCTATAATTACAAAAAGAAGTTTATAGAATGATTTGCAAATCATTATATCAATTCACATTTCTCACTCTTCTTTCTCTTTATTTAACCTAATAATTTGTAACATAATTTTTGTCTAACTAAGGTATTTCTCTTTTAAACCATTAATGATTGCAACACTAAAATTTAGACCACGTTTAGACCACATTTAGACCTCTTCCTATGGGGTCTTCGTTTTCTCTCGTTCACAGTCAAGGACGGCTGTTAGAACGCCATAGGCACGGTTACTTCCTTGACTCCCATTTTGCATGTTTCGTTCTCTGCGGGACGGAGTGAGGACGGGAGGGACGGGTCCACTTGTGATCGCTATCTCCACCCGTGATCTAAACAATAATTCATTGCTTCCGCTATGAATTCAAATACGTTCTGAATCCTTTATTTCCAATATGGGGCGTACATTTGTCATATTGGAACAAAATTTGAAAGTTTTAATTGCTATCCGGGTAATTAAAAAGTAAGTTTTTTAAATCGGGTACGTTTCTACTATATGACCCTGTTTTTGTTGTGTCAACAGGGTTTTCTAGTCTTGAGTGGAGCGATATTACTTCAAGTATATCGAACAGTATTCAATACCGGACCAACTCCATATATTCTGATGATAGCTTTGCGGCCGTTGCTAAATACGTTGTTGTTCATGTCTAGCATAAGATCTTATCAACCAAATGAAGTTGACGAAAAGAAACATCTCAACGTTTTATCACTACTGACACTCATTGTTGCAGCATATCTTTTCCCAGTTACAATCATAGAGCAAGTAGTTACTTTAATCTTACCAGCACACATCATCGTGTGTTTCGTGCTCCTCATGTTGCTAGCATCACCTCTCTATGTTGCAGTCAAAGCACGGTCAACAGAACACGTTGCAGAAACTAACCATTTACTTGATAACAATCCAAATAATCAAGATTTAAATGAAGTAGAAGTAGAAGAACACGACAAGAATTTGGTGCAAGCTATTTATACGGTTAACTTTTGGTGTTTGTTTCTTACAACGGCTGCTGGAATGGGTACGGGCCTAGCCATCGTAAATAACTTAGCCCAAGTAGTTGAGGCTTATGGTTACACCAGTTTTGAGACTAGCACTCTAGTCTCGTTATGGAGCATTTGGAACTTTGTGGGCCGGTTTGGTGAGGGCTATGTGTCGGATCACTTTGTATATACAAAGAAATGGGCTAGACCCGTTTTCATTGCCATCATTTTAGGACTTATGAGCACTGGCCATTGTGTGATTGCTTCGGGCTTGCCTGGAGCTCTTTACGTTGGTTCTATTTTGGTGGGTGGTTTTTACGGGTCACAATGGTCGTTGATGCACACGATTGCTTCAGAGATTTTTGGGGTTTCACATTTTGGGACGATATTTAATACTATCGTGATTGCTGGCCCGATTGGGTAGTATGTTATATCTGTGAGGGTGATTGGTAATCTTTATGACAAAGAAGCGGCCCGAGAAGGGGGAGACTATTGTAATGGTACTCACTGATTTCGGTTATCGTTTCTTATTAGGGCGTTTGCTGACATTTTTGGGGTTCATCATTGCTATGGGGCTGTTCTTAAAGACAAGAGGGTTTTATGAACAAATTGTATTGAAAAGACACAGAAATTGTAGCTGAAATCAGCCTTTTAGGTGTTTGATTGTGTAAATAAAAGTGATTAGTAATGTTGGTTGTGTACAAAGAAATAAAGGTCATCATTTTATGGTATTATTTGTAGTTACTATTATAGTTGGTTTGTTATGTTCAGATCTTTAATATGTTTTCTAGCAAAGTTTGAAAATTGACCTTTCATGGACTAGTAAGTAGAAACTATCATTAACATAACACAGTTCTCTCAACTTTACTATTGCACTATTGTTAAGAAATATATATTTTTCAGAATTAGACTATATAAAATACCATTGTAAAATACATACAGAAATTTATACATTTGGCTTTTATAAGAAGTTTTAAATTTGCAATTTGCAATCTGAGTATATTTTTCTTAATAAATATTAAAACAAGATTTTTATTTGAAGTGGTAATGATATGAGAAAATCATCATGTTTAAATATTTTCACTCTAATAATTAATTAAGGACAGTATTAATTAAATTTAAGAACTAATTCAATTAAATTATTCTAAAAAACTGGGAATTTCCAACTCAACATTGGCATAAACAGCCCATTTTTGAGGCCCAACCCATGACCAGACTATTGGGCTAAAAAACATCATATTCATATTCATATTTAATTTAATTTAATATTCAAAAATAAAATAAAATGAAATTTAAAGGAAAAATACAGAAGGAAGATCGAAATAGAGGTTGAGGTTCAGTATCCCCTTTTGAGGTTTTGAGGGAGAAATAGACCAACGAACAATCGTAGCTCATCGCACCAACGTTCTTCTTCTAATTAAACTTGCTATTTGATTGCATCATTTAATCAGATATCTAATTTGATTCATAAAAGTATACATATAGATACATCCATTCAAAATGAAGACAAAGAAAGGAGGCAAAGTTATGAACCCTACCGACGCTTATCGCAAGGAGCTTCGAAAGAAAGAATTAAAAAGAGTAAGTTTTGTTTCTTATAATTATGTATATGTATATTGTAATTGATTAATTTTTGACGATGACTGTTCTGTGTTATTGTTATTAATCAAGTTAATTGTAATCCAATCGGGCAGTCCTGTTTTTGACCTAAATTAATTCCGATGCTTATTGATTGCTTCATTTTTATATGTTTTAGTGATTCAAATGTTCAGGGTTTATAATTTACACAGGTTTCAATTGTTTTATTTCTTCGAATTGCTCGTACGCCAAGCGATATTGCATAAAAAAAATCTGTTGTTTTTCATTTATTTATTTATGTACTTTTTAGACTTAAAAATTATGTGGTTTTCTACTTGTCTTATGTCTGTTAATTGTTATTGGAATTATGAACCTGATATATTGGTGTAATCTTTTTAGTTTAACTTGGATTTTGGTTTATACTTATTTTTTGACAGAACAAGAAGGAAAGGAAGAAGGTAAGAGAGGTGGGGATATTAAAGAAGGATCCTGAAACCCTTAAGGAGCAAATCGACAAATTAGAAGCAATGAGTAAGCTCCAAATTATTTGAATATTAGTTTCATCTAATTAACTGTAACACACACATGTATGTAAATGTGCTGTATTTCTTTAGAACTATTAACAGTTTCACTTTATGTTCAATTATCTTTAACAAATATTTTAGTCATGAAGTTGAAATGGAGTTCCTTTCCTTGTTGACTAACGTTTTCCACTTTATTTGTAACTTGGTCCCTTGGCTAAGAAGGATTAACATTGGAATGAGGAATGTGACATGAGAGGCAATGTGTTATAATTGATGAGAGATGATTTTCAAACAAAAATATTTCACTTCATACAACAACATATGAACATGGTACAAGGGTACAACACCAATTAAGCATACATTTTGGTGCGTGAAGTAATTTTGTTTTTGTAAAAATTACTTCCGATACGTGAGACACTGTATTTAGAACAATTAGAACTTTGTACTTGTAGAAAGAGTTAATTAACTAGCTGTTGCTACCCTAATTAAGTGATGCATTTATTAGTTATTGGACCAACTGTTGGAGTACCAGCAAAATGAGAAAGTGTCTAAAGCAATATTTAGGGTATTAGTTTAACATTGGATATTAGCATCAGGGTCTTATGAAATTTTTATAGCCTTATTATTTAATGATGAATGTCCACAAGCATAGACAAAGTACGAATCAGATACACGTGTGAGTTACATGTGTTTGTGAACCCTTTCTCTTCTTCTCTCACAAATTTGGGTATGTTTAAATGTTGATGTTTTGATATAGTTTAGGAGAAAATATGTTATCATGTGTTTCTTATGGTAATAACAGTATGATCTTAGATGTATCATGTATGTAATTTAGACAAAAATGTTCGAATAGCTCTATTATTGGCACCACATCTACTACATTTAACTTTCAAACAGAGAGATGTCATTAATGCTATGCTAGTTACCTTAATTGTAGTACATTTTGGAAAGTGATGATTACAGCAGTACTGAATTAGCTTAAACATTAATAACCTAAACCAATGCAAAAATCCTGAACATGGTAAGTTATCAAGTTTCCTTGCATTTCACTCCTTAACTAACTTAGTATATTACAAATTGTGAGGATGGATACGAACAGTATATCCGGACGTAAAAGGTTTTGTTATACTTCACCATATAACTTATGTTAGTTGACAACTATATAGGACTCAAATGCCTTACTGGTATGTTGGGTCATCTCTATTCTGTGCCATGTACGCATGATTCCACATCTACTTGTGGGAAGTTGGTATGAACAGCACACATGACTTTATGAGATAATTCAAGACATCTAAGAATTTGAGTTCTTTAAATAACTTCATAAATGTAACTATAAAGAAAGAGGTTTATTGGGATTTTTTGTTAGTTTTCCTCACGCTATTACTGTTTCGTATAAATTATTGACCACTAGTTCAAGTCTAATATGTATTCGCTACTAATTGGTGCAGAGGCGGATGGTGCTTTAGACAAAGCCAGGAAACACAAAAAAAGACAACTCGAGGACACATTGAATCTCGTTATGAAGAAAAGAAAGGTAACATATTAGGTGATGCCCTTACAGAAGTGTATACAATCCTGTTTTTGTTAGTTCCACAGCAGGAGTTATTAGATCAAAGATATTAGTTACTTGGTTGGTTAGTTCCTCTAGAATTTGCAAGTTTGATCTTAAACTTAATTAATGACAAACAGTACAGTAGGTTAAAATATATATAAATTTAACGATAGTGTGGATGATCATGGCCTGTTTTACATTTTTGGACAGGAATATGAAGAAAAAATGAAGGAAAAAGGGGAAGCTCCGGTTATGTTCAGGTTAGTTTTGTCATATGCAATCAGTGCTATCATTAGCTTCTAAAAGCAATATGTAGAACTTATGCATACCCTCATTTCTTTTTTAGCATAACCATATAATTGTCTTGTAGTCACCTAGGACCTCCTCGAAGACGGACTGCAGAGGAAGAAGAGAATGCTAAACACCCGCAACCCGAGGTACTGTTTCAACTGTGGGCCCAAGTTAGTAAATCATAGGATTGTTTACCACCTGCAGGTCTAAGTTAATTAGTGATATTTGCAGGATTCTGTTTACTATCATCCTCAATGGAATCCAACTGGCGCTCCTCCGCCTGGAAAGCCGCCCATGTACAAGTCATCAACAGGACCAATAATTCCTTTAGTAGAAGGTTCATCAAGTGGTGCTGCAAATGGTGAATTAGATGATGTTGATTCATCAATTCCTCCACCACCACCGCCACCTCCTTTGCCACTTGGTGATACTGAGTCTAAGGATGATGCTTCTTTACATGTATCACTCCCTTTACCACCTCCTCCTCCAATGCCACCTAAGCCTCCCATGTCAGAGTTGGGTACCATGCTCCCGCCACCTCCTCCTGGTTCTTCATCCAATGTGCTTCCTCCCCCTCCTCCGCCGCCACCTGGCACTGCTGGAAATGATAGGGATAAAAGTCAGTCGTCAAAGTCAGATGACTCGATCTCGAGAGAAGCCACTCAGGCATTAACCAAGCTACCTCCTCCACCTCCACCGCCAGGCTTACCGCCGAATATGTCTGGAAATCAATCTGAAGCTGCTTCAGAAACCCAGGATTATTCTAAAATGATTCCACCGCCACCTCCTCCAAGGCAACCGCCACCTGGCATGGTCCCGGTTATGCAAACAGATATGCTACCGCCAGGTATGTCTCGTTTTCCACCACCTCCTCCAGATATGCGGCCACCACTATCTGCTCTAGGAATTCCTGGTCAACAACCTCCTCCGGGAATGATGCCACCCATGATGCCAAGGCCGCCATTCGGGCCACCCCCAATGATGAGACCGCCACTTCCACCCGGACCCCCTCCTCTACCAATGGATGATTTCATGCGACCTACTGTACCTCAAAAACCCTCATACGTCAAATCAGCTGCATCCACTGTTGTCAAGAGGCCTTTGGCTCAGCATACTCCACAACTAACAGCCATGGTGTGCCTAGTCTATTAATCGATTTTTTTCTATTTTCTTTATTTTGAGTTTTTGACAATCGGAGTTGTTCTATTTTTGATTTTGTAAGTTGATATTTTTTGGTACTACAGGTCCCAGCATCGGTACGGGTGAGAAGAGAGTCAGCTGCACCAAAGGCAAAACCAAAGCCATCTGTTTCATCAGTATCAGTAGCTTCCCATCCTGCACCAACTCCAACTGTTTTGAAACAGCCAACGGCTAAAGTACCGTCTTCATCAGCAGCCAAACCTCCAAGTGTAGATGATTCATATATGGCGTTTTTAGAGGATATGAAGGCTCTTGGTGCCCTTGAGAACTGATATAACTTTGAAGGGAATTTGTACTGGATATAGTGATGGTAATCCTGTGGAGTAAGTATAAGGCTTAGATTATTTCTTGTCATCACTTTAATCCTGTATTCCTTCTTGACATTCCTATAATAGAAACGTCTGCGTGACCCTTTCTTTTTGAAATTAAGGCTATTAACTGGTTTCCTGATTTTAGATTGTATGGAGGTCGAGGTGAACTTTAGCTGCCATGGGTTGAACTTTAAGGCTAGGAAAATGTACTGTTAAAGGAATTTTAATGAACTTTTAAATTCAGCTCTTTTCTTGTAACAATAATGTGAAGTAACTATTGGTTAAGCAAATGCTTTGAGAAGCATGATTTCAATCATTGGAGTTTGATGCACAAAACTGAGATAAGGTTCTGTTGTATTGTTGACAGATTTATTTTTATTTTTTCCATTACCGTGACCAACTGACCATTGTTGTCACGATGGGTCAAATTTCCAAATCTAACGCGGTGAAGTTGAGTGAGTTTCATTACGCATGAAAATGTGATTTGGATGAGATCTTGTAGCTAAATATATGTTATACACAAAAGTTTGTTAACAACTAAACAGTAACAGACAAAAAGATGAAAGATGTGTATCATTCTAGCCATAGGATTTATCGCCAGGTTGAATTCTGGTGAAAAGTGGGTCTGGTTTGGTGTTTGACTTTCAGCCCATTTATGGTGTTTTAATTCCGTTTCTGTTTTATTTGTAATATTTGTGGATGAGTTTTACTTATACGAAATCTTCGTCATTTAAAAGGATTTCTTTGGTGGAGTTAGTCGGGTTCATCTATGGTTCAAATGCGACGGTCTGTGTCAATTGGGTTCATTTGTTGGCTTAGAACTTTAGGTCAAGACTTCATTCTCTTTGTTAGGTTTGGTTTTGTGTTCGTCTAAACTCAACTCTATAAAACATGTTCCGCACCACTTGGTCATGTGAGTTAAATAATCTGACCTGCGAGGGTCCTGTTACTACGTATTGATAAAAACTATAACAAATCAAAATATGTCAAATAGTATATTTGTACTAACTAAAAAAACAAAACAAAAAAGAAGAGAAGAATCATATGATGAGTGTAAAACCACTCATTCGTTCTGTCCATGTGAGTTCTTTCCCATTCAAGTCGCTGAAATCCCTTAATTTGATAACTTAGCGGATTAGTGAGTTTACATTTCACAAGCATGTATATCATTACTAAATTAGTTAACCAAGTGTTGCTTATTATAAAAGCTATGAATTATTAGCTCCACTATTACCAAACAAAGTAGATGTATTTAATAGCTTGATCTATGGGGTAACTCACGTGAACAACTTGTATCTTGTTCTTCAAATGTTTGTCATTTTTTATTATATTATTAATTATTACTAGCTTAAGAATTCGTATATTACTCAAACAATACTACAATTCAACAAATCAAAATACAAGATACAACAGCTGTTAGAAAATAAATCCATGAGCGAACAGATCCTGATTTATAACCCTTGACCCAACTCATTTAAAGATTTACGCTTTAAATAAGTTTATTATGAGACTAAACCTTATATCTTTTGAATAACTTAACACCTTTTGGTAACATAATTAACAAGACATCTTTTGAATCCTGTAAAGGATATTTTAATCAAATTGCTTGTCCACTATGATTAAAGTAGTGATAATTAATAACACTAATCAAACACGTTTTAGATTCAATTGAATTTAGTATCTATTCACCCTAACAAACAATAATAAGGAACGTGTACAACTCTTTTTTTCTAAAAAAATAAATAAATAACTTTAGTCAAAAGAAAATAATTAAATATTTATTTAAACAATTTCGTATATAAATGAAATTGTATTAAATAAATAAACCGCCTCTTAAGTTATAATTATAATAATTAAATTAAATATTATATCTAAGCATAATCCCAATTGACCAACACAATTGTCCATATTAAAGTCAATAATGCATCAGGCAATGATGATGACTTTAGAAGACAATTCAATTGAATACAATTCTACTTTAACATCCAGAAAAACACCTACACACCCTCTCTGACAAATACATATAAACATGTATGAATGAAGTTTTCTTAAAAACAAATAATTAGCAATGAAAAACACCAAATGGTTAGCTACGGTAGCGAGCATATGGATCCAGTGCACCTGCGGTCCCACTTTCGCATTCGGTATCTATTCAGCCGCTCTAAAATCAAGTCAAGATTACGATCAATCCACTCTGGACATTGTCTCCGTTTTCAAAGACATTGGTTCTAACATCGGAGTTTTGTCTGGTCTCTTGTACCACGCTGTCACCAATAATTCACGTACTCGTTTCGGATTGTCGACGGTTTATTTGGTTGGAGCGGTTCAATGTTTTGTTGGTTACATTCTTATGTGGTTGTCTGTTATTGGAGTCATTAACAGAGCTCATGCTGGGTTCATGTGTTTGTTTATGTTTATGGCGGCACACGCGCAGACTTTTTTTAATACGGCCAATATTGTGGTGGCGGTAAGGAACTTTCCGGATTATGGAGGGACTACTGTCGGGATTATGAAGGTAATTCAATCGATCAATCTGTTAGATTGTGTATGATTTGTGATCAAACATTCTAGTGTAATTAAATGCGATGAAAAGTAAAAGGTAAAAGTCAACATTGCTTTATCTACAAGTTTTTAAATAAGTATTTATTAATTATTAACATGGTGATTCATATATCACGATACTTAGTTTCTGATTACTTATTATTCAATTCATGTTATGATCAGTATTATAAATTATAACTTAATTGCTGCTTTCTCTTATTTTCAGTTCATTAGTTACTCATATTAGTATGCAAATTTTCCATTGGTAGTAAGTAATTTCAATACATTAATACATAAATGAATGCGAAAACGGTCACGAGAACACCGATTATATATATAAAGGAATAGAAAGGTTCAACATAACCCGTATAGCCTCGGTCCTAAACCGTTTTAAAATAGAATTGAAATATTCTAACTAAATAAACTATAGGGCCCTAAATCATGTTCTGCATTTACTCACATATTCTTAAGTCTATTCTGTATGCTGGTACGGAGTTATAGTTATTTTGCTTTAGTAGGTATTAAAAATAAAAATAAAGCCACCGTATTTATGTGCGACGGTTGACGTCTTGGCCGTATTTAAATTTGTTATTATAAAAAATCAACTAACATTATCATCTTGCCAGAAAACAAAATAAACTACAGCTTACTCAGTGGTGGACCCCATTTTTATTTTATTTTTTATCATAGGTGCCACAAAAATAAGTATAAATATCAATCATTTGAGCGGCAGAAGAATAATATTCGTTATATATAATAATAATATTATATACAAAAATATCATTTAATGAAGTAATGAACAAGTAAATATTTAAGTTACATAGTATACAGTACAATATTCAGTACTTTATTGTATTTGAGGGTTGGGAACTAAATAATCAAAATGCTTTATTTATTTTCGGACGATAAAATGCAATATATTGCAAGGATATAGAAGAACTATATACAGAAAAGTGCTTTATACTTAATTGACATTAAATATATTGATTTTATCTTACAATTAATTATTCATTTTGGTGACATTTTTCAGGGCTTTTTTGGTCTAAGTGGAGCAATACTGATTCAAGTCTACCTGACTCTATTTGATGGCAACTCAGCTAACTTCTTACTCATGTCTGCTTTGTTTCCAACCTTCATATGTCTTGTATTCATGTCTTTTGTTCACATAGACCCTTCAAACACGACCAACGACAAACGTCACTTGAACGAATTCTCATTGATAGCACTCGTGATCGCTGCATATCTAGTCACCATAATCATCTTACAAAACATCTTCATATTCCCCTCATGGGCCCACATCCTAACAATCACCGTTCTAGTCATTTTACTATCTTCACCTCTACAAGTCGCACTTAAAGCTCAAAGAAACGAACCACAACCACAATCTCCGACCACAACTCCATTGATCGTAGCCTCAGAGGCTCAGGAGATTGAAAGTGAACGTGTTGATATGAATTTGTTACAAGCTATGAGTACTATTAACTTTTGGTTACTTTTAGTTGCAATGGTTTGTGCAATGGGGTCAGGATTGGCCACGAACAACAACATATCTCAAGTAGGTGAGTCACTTGGCTACTCAACCATTGAAATCAACACAATGGTGTCTCTATGGAGTATTTGGAACATTTTAGGCCGAATTGGTGTTGGATTTTTTTCTGATATGTTTTTACATAAACATGGTTGGGGACGTCCATTGTTTGTTTCGCTTACACAAGCAACGATGGTTTTAGGACATTTGATCATTGGGTCAGGTGGGAATTTGTACATTGGTACGTTGATTGTGGGCATTTGTAACGGAGCACAGTGGTCATTAATGCCTACAATCACTTCTGAAATATTTGGGGTGACACATATGGGGACTATTTTTAATACTATTGGTGCAGCTAACCCTGTTGGTTCGTATATATTTTCTGTGCTAGTGATTGGAAGTATTTACGACAAGCAAGTAGAAGCGGCAGGAGGGGGTTCGTGCCATGGGGTTCATTGCTTTATGCTTTCGTTTTTTCTGTTTGCTGGTGTTTGTGTTTTTGGTTGTATAGTTTCATTGGTGTTGTTTTTTCGGACAAGAAGGTTTTACGCGTTGATATTGCAAAAACGATTAATGTAATTAGATCGACCCATAATATTTAAATGGTTCTATGTTAACACTAGTCTGGGCACATAAATTGTTTGATTCTTTATGTAACAAAAGTTTCTATATGAAAACTCTATGTTATTTCCTATTACAACATAAATGAGTTTAATTTAAATATTTGCATCCATTTTAAACAAACTATGAAGGATGAACATTAATACCAATATACCATACATGATATATTGTGGAAGTCTTGACCTTCAGCCCTGTTTATCAAGGGTTGTCACTTGGGGGGAATATTTTTATTAGTTTAATTAAAAAAGAATAATTTTCCTTAACTAATATCAGGTTGACATTATATAAAAGTATAAAGCGTGTAGTAATGAAGAGCCTTCCAAAAGTTGTTAGATGGTTCATTTTCAAGTTGTTAAATTATTCAAAAGTCATAAATTTATAGTTTACAATTTACTCTAAATCAAGTAAACCAACTTTCAAGCTTCATTAGTGTAGTCGCAATATTAATGGTTGATGTTTAAATTGGGTTCAGTAGCGTGACAACTAGTAATATCATAGTATGCTTTTGTTCTTTTTAGATGACAACTTGTATTTCTTTCAAGCCAACAAGATCATTCATGATCCACCATCGGTTGGTGACCATGATGATAATTCACAGGTCAAATTGATGAATATGAAAAATAGATGTTACAAGAGTCGAGCTTGATGGGTTGGTCGATAATGAATATGAAAAACTCCATGTAAGAGTCGATAAAAACAAACACGTTGCAAACCATGGATCTCATTTGACCCGAGAAACTTCAGAAGAGTAACAGGAATATATAGAAACAGATGATAAGCAGTGTTAAGCAAATCATCATTTGCGTATCTAATTTATCGCAAAATTGATCATTGTAACCAGGCACATAGTTCTTTCTACAAGCTGATGGAGTCTTTAACTCCTTGATTCATACTTCAAGGGATAATGTGGTATATGCTGACCGCTCCCAATGCCTTGTTATATGTAATTCTGAAATTCTTTTCACAATGTTGTGTTGTTACTTTCTATCCACTTTTAGACGAAGCAAACCATATTTTAGATGCAAAGCTCGATTTGTGATACAATCACACTAAACGTGACAACTTTACTCGCACCTTTCACAGCAGAGGAAAAAAGTCAAGCTAGGCACACTACACACTTGGGTCAACAACTGAACAGAGGTTGTTGATTCGTGAAAGCTTTAATGCAGCAAATACAAACAATTTCTACATGCATCTCGCAACTGTTATTGCCCACTCAAACAAGCATTGTTGTTTGGTTCGGTGCCCTTGGTCCATAATGTAGAGGGATGTCTTCATTGGTTGCAACCAAACCCTAGCCCCAGGTGCTGCAATAGTTCATATATTTTCCATTTTGGACTTTTCAGACAATCTGCTTCCCATCATGTGTATAATGTGTGTTGATAATAAATGAAGAACCTTAAGAACTGCTCACCACAGCTTACCGGTTTTTAGGCTGATTTTTGCTACCTAACCACAAAACGTAGCAGATCAGGCCATACCTTAAGAACTGCTCACCACAGCTTACCGGTTTTTAGGGATGTCTTCACGAAAAAGGCCATAACTTGGGTTACGAGTGTCTGCTTTAGGCCCACGACTGGCAAATCGAAGCTTGGAGCGAGCCCAACGTCGTGATAAACTGCCGTAAGCAATTTATCCAACTGTCCGGCCCAAAAACGCTTTATTTTATGAGATATTTAGAATTTAATGTTTTTTTCCCATTTTGTTGGACCTGGTGGTTTGTGAGCTAACTTTCGGCCTGTTATGTTTTTGAGGCCCATTCAAATTTCTGCTTTCTTTTTAGCATTGGTTTGTGGTAATGGAGCAGTTAGTTGATAAGTTTATGAAATTTAATTTTTCTCTCAAATTGTGTTCATTTTGAGTTGAATTGATTCCTAGCCGCGGTATTATTTGAATCAACGTGTGTTAGAAGGATTGTTCGTGGTATTCTTGTAAATCAGCAGGTCCAATATGTGTTTATTTCGTTTTAGTCTACATTAGTATTATTCAATCCGTTTCCTTGCCATGACACGATTGATCAGGATAAATTCAAGCAACACGGAAGTTTGGTGTTATGTTTCACAGACATTAGTAGAATCCGGTACAGTTATACCCTTTAATTTTCTTGCAAAATTTCATATAGAAATAAAAAAAGTTATTGATTTGAAGTGAATATATATAAAGTATCTATCCTCTATATACAAAAGCTAGCAGAGTGAAACAAAATGCACTCATACCTAGCTTACGGGGCTTATTAGTAGGAGTAGAGAGATATCAATTATCATGTTACTCGATCAAGTTTTGAATTAGAGTACTCCTCAAGATCAGGTGATCAACTATTTATTGTCTCAAATCTAGATGATATTCTCTTGCATGATGCCAAGCGCTACTGTAGTATAATAAGTTCCTAGATGTCAAAAAGACATATCGCTAATCAGATAAAACGATCGTTACATATCAAACACCAGAAATAGTCACCTATCTAGCAAGATGTGGACATGAAAAAGATAGGAAGGATACACAAAAAAGAAAATTAACAAAAAGATATTTCCAAACAAGTCATTTTAACGAAAAATTAAGCTAGCCATTTATTATTTTATTATTTATTATAATCAGAAAGGAAGAACGTACTCAACACCCATAGACGATTGCCTAAGCAGAACTGCTTATATGCACGATTATAAATTTTGGAAATTGCGTTAACTGTGTCCCTTACCAAAAAGTACTTGTTTTTGTCCGTTACCTAACCCCCTGACCCAGCCATTTTGCCACATTCACTTCATATGTTGCTTAAAAATCTGTAAAGAATTGGATATACTTGTGAGGTAGTCCCCAAGCAGGGCTTGTTAGCCGTATTCGGGAAATATGAAGTTGTGAACAAATAATCCATATTTGAAAGCTTAATTGGAGTTTAAATATACCTGTCCAGGATGAGTAACATCAAGTTCCTTATCAGTAGCACAATACTCATGAATCTTCCGAGCCCAGGGAATAGAGAACAAAGGTGTCGTCTTCCTCCCGATCACACGACTTCCCCTACAGTTACTGTCATCCGATTAAATCGCTCCTGTTTTTTATACTTATGATCCTTGAGACAATAATAGAACCATTGTTATTAATCAACTCGATGACTGAAAAATCTGCAAATAAAATCCAGTTCAACGTTCAAATACATTAGATTTACATGGCATATGCATGTACTCAACATTTACAAATACATGCTCGTTCAACAAACAGTAACATAAAACTGTTTTGAGTTCATGTCTTCGTCTTATTTTATAGTTACTGATTCCTCATTGATAACGATTACGATGAAAATGACGTTAACACTGAACAACCAAGGCAGTTATTAGAGGTCTAAAGTTAAGAACTTCCAAAATTAGCATCCCTATGTTAGACATAAACTAGACCTCACCATCAACAATTAACCGTTGCTGTAATTGCACCTTGTTTCTTGACTTCTTCCACAACAAGATTCATGCTAAAGATCGAGATAATTAGTATAATTTATTTATTAAGTACTAGACTAGATATAATACACAGTTAAATAAATATGTAATCATTAGATCCTTAAATAGTAAAATGGAGTGAAGTGATGAATAAAAAGTGAGTTTAAAATTTTAAAACATGATTAAAAAGTGGGTTTAGACATATATTTTTATCTAGTGGGTTTAAATTGAGGGTCTAGTAACTTTGTGCAAGTTATATAATGTTATTAAGACTTTATGACTATTTGGGCCAATAGGATGGGGTCCTCTATTTGAAAAATTAATCAGCTATGTAATGTAGGCTTGTTATAACATTAGAAATGCGACCCATTAATAATATCGGCCCACAATATCAGCCCAATTGTATAACCCAGATATTAAATTAGGGCATTAGAAAACCCTTTTGGTTTATACATTTGGTGCCCTCAAAAGCAATTACTGTACAGCAGCAGCAGGCTTCTTCTTCTCCCGAACTGAACTCCAAGCTGGTTAGGGTTTCCTCCAAGAGGATCCACCCTTCAATTCATCGTAAGTTCACATCCATTCTTCTAAATTTTTATCATTTATATCTGTATCGTTTAGAATGTGAACTTATTACTGTACATTGTAGACCTAATTTCTGTGATTACGTTTCAATTTATATGCTGTGACGATATCATTATTAGTCAGTTATTTGTGATTTTGCGATAAGATTTGGAGTATGAATGTGTATATACATGGTCATATATTGTATCTGTTCTTTGTCATGGAGCCTCGAGTGAAGGACGGTTGAGCCTCAAAAGCTTGGTTCTTCTCATAGCGCTCCGTACATATATAGCCTTACTGATTTGAAAATAAAATATTTATATTTGTTTTCATTGATTTATTTCTAGGGCATATATACTTTATTTTGCACTTAAAGTTTGACTTCAGAGTCTTCCCCTGCTTAATTAATCTAATGATAAAGAAGTAGGCTAAGTAAAATAGAAAGTGCGTGTAAACAATAAGTTGTAATGATTAACAATTGTGTGTTGGCAATGTCTTAAAACATTAATGCTACATTTTTTGTTAGCTAATTGTGACAATGTTATGTATAAGGATCTTATCAAATGAACAATTAAACAAATCTTATATATATGGAAAAATGCTTTTGGTACTCTTCTTCCTTATATTGTTTATGTTTTAATCGTTAAATGATTGATATTTGCCATCCAGATCATCAAGATGTATACCTCAGCGAAGAAAATCCAAAAGGAAAAGGATGTTGAACCCACTGAGTTTGAGCAGAGTGTTGCTCAGGTAATTGAAGTCGTTTTATAAATTTCATTATTATGTTTGCGTACTATATTTTTGTTGGTGATTTTAAATAGCTTATTATTACAGGCGTTGTTTGACTTGGAGAACACACACCAAGAGCTCAAGAGTGACTTGAAGGACTTGTTTATCAACTCTGCAAAGTAAGAATATCCATTGTTGATATGTGAAAGTTCTTAATGCGTTTTTACTTCATGTTGATAAATGTTTCGTGCTTTTTGGCAGTCAAATTGATATCTCTGGAAACCGAAAGGCAGTCGTGATTCATGTTCCCTATAGATTAAGGAAAGGGTTTCGCAAGATTCATACTAAGCTTGTTAGAGAGCTTGAGAAGAAGTTCAGTGGAAAGGTATTTTGAAGATAATTGTTATTTGTCCTTTTCATTTGTTTTACTTAAGTTTCATCACTAGATCCCATGGGTGTTTGTATGATAAAGAGAACTTATCTACGGTAGTTATTCGTGATGTCCATGTGATACTTATACTTTATTGCTGACAGGATGTTGTGGTCATTGCCACCAGACGGATAGTTAGGCCACCAAAGAAAGGTTCTGCAGCCCAGAGACCTCGATCCCGCACCCTAACAGCTGTGCATGATGCCATGCTGGAGGATGTTGTGCACCCTGCTGAGATTGTGGGAAAACGTGTCCGATACAGACTTGATGGCTCCAAAATCATCAAGGTATCCCACACAGTTCATTATATTTATTTGGATGAATATTGTATAATTGCTTTTCATGCTTATGTCTTAATTGGGATTCTACCCTTTTTCAGATATACTTGGACCCTAAGGCTCGTAATGATACCGAGTACAAGCTAGAGACATTCAGCGGAGTTTACAGGAAGCTTTCCGGTAAAGACGTTGTCTTCGAGTACCCTATTACAGAAGCTTGAGATGTTTTTAACTAGCTAGGCTTTTGAGTCAGGTTGCTTTATATTTTGTGTTGAATATTGACAAGTCTTATTTTCATATTCTGAAATTTTGGCTTAATACTATATTAGTCTTCTCTTTTTTGATCCATGACTTTATTTTTAATTGATGTTTTTGTTGATATTTATTGCCAACCTGGTATCTGTATGTTATAGTTGATTCTAGATCTAAATCAGTCTCATTATTTAAACTTTATATTACTACGTTATAATTAATTATCATACTTCTTTAGCACGAGAAAGAAGTAGAAAGTTTGGTTATATTGTTGGTGGGAACAAATTAAAAGTCAACACTATTTTTGGTTTGAAACAAATCTGACGAAAAGAGGACATTTACGACTACATGAATTACAAATCTATATATACATTTATTTGTTCAACGGAAGGTGTGAATCAGAACATAATTGGATAATAATATAAGTTTTCTTTTTTGACTTATCGCTATTTAAAAAGTGATAATATTTTCATTATTATTTTTATAAATTTATTAAAATTGTATATTAAGAATTTATTAAAATTGTATTTTTATAATACACTGATTTAGTGAATTTATTAAAAGAATATTTAAAATATTATCACCCCTATTTAAAACCTTAAAATTTATCTATACTACTTTTTTTACTTTTCTAGAAAAAAAGCGAATAAAATTATAAAACTATAAAACACCATTTCTTGCTTTCTCCCAGATCTCTCCCTCAGTCATTTATCAATTTGTTTTCAATAATTTAAATCAAGAATCATATTTAATATCTAATCTAATATTATCAATAAAGTATATTCAATATTGAATTTTAAATTTCTAAATAAGAATTAAAATTACTTATTTATCCCTCTTAAGTTCATTTAAAAAATTCTTATTCTAAATATAATTCCTTACACATTTATTAGTGTTATAAAAAAAAAAAATTAACAAATTAAAATATTATCTTTAAAGTAAGTAGAACGAAAATGTTATATATTACTATTCCAAAAATAACATATGAACATATTATTACATGTAACAAATACAGATGAATTTATATTACCAGCGTTGCGCGAGCTTACTAATATTCATTAGTAGTTGGAGGTCTTCGGCTTTTACTTGGTCATGCGTAATGTAGCAGGCAGATAGTTGCATCCAACGGATTGATGTAACTGCTGTTAGTCGTAAATTAATCTGAAAGTGGGTGGACTCTTTATAGCCATGCTTTAACGTTTTAGCTTTCTTAGCTGATTTTCTTCTTCTTTTTTAATAAGAATATTTTTGTAATTTTGAACTTTTTGACACCCATTTCACATGCAACGTGAAGGTGGTTTTATTTATTTATGATACAAAATAGATAGTCACATGTCTGTATATTGGTGTTGAATTATTAAATGTTTCGTATTTTTAAAGTATCTATAGAACACAAAATGTATTTAAAACATAATTTAATGTATTTTTTGTTAATACGAGAAAAGTTTTTATTTTAATGAAAATTTTCTCCAAAGAAATTATTTTCTCAAGAGTCAGAAACTCTACTATAAATTAAATCATATTCAAATCCAACCTTTTTCTCCTACAACAAGTTGAATATTGCCGGTGTTTTTTAATATATAATATGCTCTATGATCTTCATCAATATAATAATAATTAATTGCAAGTTGGATGTATAATATATATGTCATCAAAATATAAATTTTCTATTATCAACACAAAACCTTACCCTTAAGCACTACAACCAAGGCTGGTCACAAGACACAACAAAAAACCAACCAAAGATCCCCTTCTAATCCTTAGATTTTACTTCAAACAAACACTATCCATTGTAATACTTTTTAAAGTCGTATCAAATAGTTAAAAAGGCCAAATTAGTTCATTTATCATTTATGTCACTGTTTATAAAAAACTTGAGATAAAATACACCAACTGCCAAATATATAATTAAATCAAGATCAAAGAAATATTGCCTCCATACCAACTACCCTACATAATTTTGAATCAAGAATTAATTGCAAAAGTCAACTATGAACACTCCCTACATGATTCAATACATGATGCCATCACAATCCCATCTTTATCTTACTATTTTCTTCAAAAATCACAAGTCAAATAGCTCATTAAGGTTCCATGATAAAGTGATAGCCTTTTTGTTTCCAACATGGCTATTACTCATATCATGATGATGAACATCATATTATTTTTTGTAACTTTGATTCATCTTGTTATCAATCCTGCTCATTCACTTCCATTATGTACAGATTCAAGTAAGTACTTTTATAAAAATCCCTGCAACCCCATTTCCTTTTTAACATTTTTAGTTCTTTTTTGTGATTTTACTTTAATTGTTGTAAAATCTTGAACTTTTTATGTAACAGGAGCACCACTTACACCCAAGACTCCTTTGGTTTTCTGTAAGTACAATGGCAGTTCATGCTGTGATTCTATCCAAGATTCGAATATACAAAAGCAGTTTGAATCCATGAATGTATCTCAACCTGCTTGTGCTTCACTTCTCAAATCTATCCTATGTTCGGTATGAACTATGAACTTTTATATCTTCTTGGTATTTAGTTTATAATCAAGATTTCATTTTGCTGTCCAAAATAAGTTTGTATTCACTTTTTGCAACTTTAAGTTTTTGTATCAAGATTTTGAATTACAGTTGATTCTGTTATCTTAAAAACTGTTATTTAAGAATTAAGGGTGTGTTTTGAAAGCCTGAAAACAACAAAACATCTTCAAATATGACTTTTTGACGAAATCTTTCATCGAAAATATAAAACCCAGTTTTCTAGTTTACAAGTACACTTCTTGTTCGAAAACTTCATTTTATAGTTATCAACTGTTGTCCTTTCTAAATATAGAAAACTCTTTCAGTTCTGTAAACAGGAAAAATGAAAACATTTGAACACGCTGCCAAAATTTTCACTAGTTTTCTGGAGATAAAAATACCACTCACTTTCTAGAAAATGGAGATGAGAAACCTGACAAAATCTTATGCAATTAAACGCACTCTGAATCTTTAATATTTCATTTTTTCAGAGATGTGATCCATATTCAGCAGAACTTTTCACTATCACGAGTGTTGCTAGAAAAGTTCCTGTGCTTTGCAACTCTACTGATTCGTCAAATTCCGGAAACAATTACTGTGAAACAGTATGGGATACATGTCAAAATGTACCTATAACAAATTCACCATTTTCACCATTGTTACAAGGTCAAGCTTCATCTCCATCAAATACAAGCAACAAACTCGCTGATATCTGGCAATCAAGATCAGATTTTTGTAACGTAATTGGTGGACCTTCAGTCAAAGATTCCGTTTGTTTTGATGGTCAGAAAGCAAACCTAAACATCACTACAAACAGCACCAAAACCTCCCCAGGTAGCATGTGTCTGGAGAAGATTGCCAATGGTTCATACCTCGATATGGTGCCTCATACTGATGGGTCGAACCAGGTGTTTTTCTCCAATCAAAAAGGCCAAATCTGGTTGGCTACAATTCCAGAGGTTGGGTCTGGACACGGGTTGGAACTCGACGAGTCCAACCCGTTTCTTGATCTGACTGATGAGGTTCATTTTGATACTCAGTTTGGGTTGATGTCAATAGCTTTGCACCCGAATTTTGCACAAAACGGGCGGTTCTTTGCTTCGTTTAACTGTGATAAGTCCACATCTCCAAGTTGTGCAGGAAGATGTGCTTGTAATTCTGATGTGAACTGTGATCCTTCTAAGCTAAATTCTGATAGTGCAGCTCAACCGTGCCAGTATCAAAGTGTGGTGGCCGAATACACTGTTAACGGGACGTCGTCATCACGGGCGTCAGTAGTAAGTTGACTAACATGTTAAGATACATTTAATACTGATTGAATTTCTTTGTAAATGAACAGTAAAAAGTTTCAATGTTTACAGTTTCAAAGAGAATATAAAAGGTACATCAAATGAAAATTTCAATATTCAAGCAGATCATAAGTTATTAAATACATGTTAACGTGTGACCTACGCGCACAAGTTAGACAAACTATAAAATAAAACAGAGGCTTCTTATGATGATACGTCATATTCTGATGTCTGATTTTCTGCAGATTCCAACTGCTTCTCCGGTGGAAGTGAGGAGGATCTTCACAATGGGTCTTCCATTCACATCTCACCATGCTGGACAGATTCTTTTTGGACCGAATGATGGGTACTTGTACTTAATGATGGGAGATGGTGGTGCAGGTGACCCGTACAATTTTGCGCAGAACAAGAACTCGTTGCTTGGCAAGATTATGAGATTTGATGTTGATAATATACCCAGTAAGTGAAACCATAGATAATGGTCAAAATTTAATAATTTTGAGCTTCATAAATGATTCATATAACTCAAGTTACAAACTTTCTACCGAATTAACATAACTCCATCACAAATGCTACAAGTAACATATTGGTTTGAAATGTTCAATAAATAGCCAAAAACTCGCGAAACTACTACTACACGGGTAGTTTGACCTCAATAGTCAAACAGTACTATTTGGGACTTCCGACAAATCATCGTATATAATTTGAACTTTAAATCCAGGTGAAGCGGATATTACACGACTAGGGCTTTGGGGTAACTATTCCATCCCGAGGGACAACCCATATACCGAAGATAAAGATTTGCTTCCAGAAATCTGGGCTTTAGGATTGAGCAACCCATGGCGTTGCAGTTTTGACTCAGAAAGACCATCTTATTTCATGTGTGCAGATGTTGGCCAGGTATGAAGTTATATTATTCTCGTATAAACTAATCAAAGTATATCTCTTGATAATTTATTGAAAAGTTCGGTTCTTTCACTAGAATGAATACGAAGAGGTGGACGCAATTACAAAAGGCGGGAACTACGGGTGGCGTGTTTATGAAGGAACCACCATTTACACTCCTGATCAAACTCCTGGTGGAAACACATCTATAGCCTCCATAAATCCGATTTTTCCAGTAATGGGATACAAACACTCGGATGTAAACAAGAACGAAGGTTCTGCTTCTATCGCTGGAGGGTTCTTCTATCGGTCCACAACTGATCCGTGCTTGCATGGAAGGTAAACTAGTCAAGATCCTTATTTTCGTTAGCAGTTTTTAAACCTGACAAGCTCCTTATATCAATAAAACTGTTCACTAATTCAACATACAAAATGAGCATTAATTATTTATCTACCATTTACACTAGAGGTGACTTAATGTAAAAATAGCAAACATGCCCATATTACAAGCATATTTTTAAAATTGGATACATACGTTCAAATTCAAATTCAGGTAAACGTTTATACATTTTCAGAGATCTAATCATATTACAGAAAGAGTGTCACAGCACATGCTACAAAGACAATATCATGATTTCGACATATTTGATACTGTTATGCACTTGACTTTTGATGTCAAACTACCTACTTACAGTCTGTTGATGATGTGCAGTTACTTGTATGGAGATCTATACGCTCACAATATGTGGGCAGGCGTTGAAGCGCCTGAAAACAGTGGGAATTTTACAACAAGCAGTATTTCTTTCGGTTGTGCTAAGGATTCTCCTGTACCATGTACCTTAGTTCCAGGAAGTGAACTTCCTGCCTTGGGTTACCTTTTTTCGTTTGCACAAGATAACAAGAAGGACGTATATCTTCTATCTAGCAGTGGTGTATATAGAATCGTTCCTCCAAGCCGTTGTGGGTCCACTTGTGCGCTTGAAAGCACAACCCCGGGTTCAAACCCGGGCATTGGTTCCCCTCCTCGGTCAGGTGCAACGATGTTGAACAGTTCATGCAAAAGTCTACTAGTGTTTTTCTTACTTTTCCTTGGCTTCAGCTACTAAACTCGAGTCTTACACTTCATGTACTATTAAAGTAAAGTATCTCATTTTTACGGTACTTTTTCATATTCTCTGTAATATCATGACTAAGATATTAAGGTCTAAAAGTGTTCTAAAGTAAGTTTATTTAATGACAAAATCTGTCGGGTACTAAGCATGAAAGTTAATAGCATTTTACATAACAAAAAAGGATCAAAGAAGGGGAAAGATGCACTTTAGATTAAAATCTAACAAAATCTTTCCATCTTGTTTTCAAGTTCAACGGTAAATTACAACGATCCAAGATTTTGTTGTACCAAAACTTCCCCGTGCGCATGTATATAACACCCATCTAAGAAAGACGGGGAGAAAAGAAACAAAATAATCAAAGAATCCCGAAAGGACCTTTTTCATGATCGGCCCATGGTTTCTGTTGTCATCATCATCGTCATCATGAAAAACGAGTGGGTGTCATCTCATGTTGCAGCATTGAGGTCGGCCATGAAGCTGTAACTTGTTCCACATGCATAGCATTTGTCTTGGAGATTGATAATGGGCTGTATAGTAATCTTCTATGCAACCAAACTGACAGAACTTTAAGCTGTGAACGTATTCAACGCGTTTTGTGGAGTTGAATTGCTCTACCCACATTCCCATACTCACATCTTCCATCTTGAACAACTTCAGTTTATGCTTCTCAAATTTCTTTGCGATAAACTCCGCAACATCGGATGATAATATGTAGCCCGGACCATTTGCATATGGTGGGTAATCTTCTTCTGGCCATTCCTAAAAATGTGCAAAAAATGGGTTAAGAACGTGTCTGAGAAACGAACACATGCCTATAAAAAGTATAAAAAAGAACAATAGTAGTACCTCGTATGTTACAGACCATTTACCATATCGTAGGGGTTTATGATAATAATTGATATTTCCCACATACAAGCTCTTCGCATCGCCTATTTTTTTCGCTTCATTAAGAACAGCATCGACTCTAACAAACGTATCATCATCACACTTCATGATGTACTTTGCAGATGCGGTATGAACCTGTATTAAAGTACCATCCAAAAATAAGTACTAACCCTCTAAGCATAATAAAAAAAGATAAAAACATTTTCTATTTTTCTACAAGATCTAATAACTCACCCCATATTCACATATTGCAACGGTTTTCAAAACCACAAGGTCATAATTATCCATGTAAGGCACAATCACGATGTCCCCAAAGAAATCCGCTTCTTTCTTTAATTCGATGTTCACTTCCTTTCTTGCATGCTAACGAAGCATCAAAAACAGCTTGTGTAAGATCAGAGTCTAAAAATAATGTAAGTAAGAACTTGAGATGACGTATTATTTAAAATCTTCACTTACCAATGCAACAAAGAAACGAGCAACAACATGCGAAGATTTAATAAGATTATGCTGCATCCACGATTTCCTGACAGCCATACGTTCAGCGAAATGATTGCCTGCTGAAAGAATGCCGATAAACATATCGATGGCCCCATCTGAAAGAGATGGGGCCCTCCATTTATCTGACATTTCCAGTTGTCGTTGAGGAGCAAAACTAGGATGCGTTGAGGGTAACGAAGCAGCGTACACAGCGTTCACATCAATGTCTCCATTTAAAGCCAATCCTGTGGCATCCTCTAATGCAAATCCCTAAACACATTAACCAACTCTTATTTTCAAGCAACTTTATATTCAGACTTTATTCATTGAAAGAAATAAAAAATTGTATACTCACTGTTCGATAAGGAAATGATGTAATATGTCTTCCATCAACATTAACATGATAACCCTCTAATCCTGCACTAAGAGTTAAAACAAATAGCTTCCCTTCTGCAAAAGGGTAAGGCCAATCGAAAGTGACTTTTTTGGTTCGACCTATAAGCCGGTTCAACCACCAGCTCGACTTTGACTCTTCAGTGTGGTCATCATCATCACGGATCCATTTCTCACATTTCACCTGACTGTCAACTATAAAAGAAAAACAAAAAATCTTATAAGAATTACCTAAGCAGCCTCTAATTATGTATGAAAACAACTAAACTATTGTGTGAACGGTAGAAAAATAAAATTTGTTCTGAAGTCAAAAGTCCAAACAAATTGGTCAACTCACATTGACTTCCATAAAAGTTACAGTTATCTATAACTATCAATGAAATCAAGCTAAAATGCAATTTAGAAGTTCTGGTTTCTTTCTAATCATTAATCAACAATCAGAAAGAACAATAATCAATTTCAGTGCTTGCAAACTAATATCCAAATCTTATAAAAGACCTACGCAGCCAAAACAGTATAAAAATATACTAATGTGTGAATAGTTGAAGAAAAAGAGCTTGTTTTAAAGACAAAAGTCGAAATAACCTGGCCAATTCTCATTGATTCCTACTAGAGTTATCTCTAATTATCAATGAAATCTAGCTGAAATGCAACTTAGTGGTTGTTGTTTCTTTTCTTATCACAGTAATCACCAATCACAAAGAACAATGAATCAATAAGGATTTCTTAATCATATACAAGACATGCAACTAAATAAAACAATATCGAAAAGTAAAATTGGGCATACCAGTTTCTTCCTCAGCCCTAGATTTCCATCCTTCACATCTATGAGCAGATCCCCATTGCATTCTATAACAAGTATTCTGTTCAATCACAGGTTTACCACTCCAATCCCCTTTCAACCTAGGATTAAAATGCAAAATCCTTGGTGGGTCCTCCCCATCAACAGTTTTTAAACCCTGTAACTCCATCATAAACTGTGAAACCATCAAATACTGACCCGATTTCAACAACGAAATCTTTGGGTCCTGCTCAGGATGAGCCTCTTTAGGCCTACCCACAAGTGTTATATGTGATCCCAATGTCATCCCACATGGAAGCACAATAATGCTTCCTTTTTCTCGAAAAACAGAACCCGATAAAGTTATCGAATTCGGGCAACTCTCTTTTGTTCGATTCCGGATTTCTGTTGGCAATTTAAGTTTACCAGATTCAAGTTCTTCCCAATACTTTTTCCCAACTGAAAATGCTTCAGTTGCAGACTTTTGAATTCCACCAAACCCATCTTTTGGTTCACCATTCAAACTGTTTACATCAAAATTCAAGCTAGATAAAGCTTTAAACTCAACAATTTTACGAAATTGCCCTGAATTTGATGGGGTTTTAGCAACAATCTGTGGGAAATTTAAAGGGCGAATTGGGGCTTTTTTATCTTGTAATTCTTCTTCACTATCTAGGGCAAAGGGCTTTTTTGTAAATTTATCAGTGGAGAAAAAACTACTACTAGAATCATCTTCTTGACTTGCAATTCTAGATACAAATGGTATTTCTAAACCAACCATAACCAAATACAAAAACCCTAAACAGATCAAAATCTGAATCGATCTTTTTTGCTTTATCAACATCATTAACTCCACTTTACTTGGCTTCATATTCAATTTCTTGAAATACCCAGAAAGAAATCAACCAAGAAAACAAAGACCCACAAGTTAAAAGGCCCTAACGGTCATATGGGTCCTTGTAATCATGAGTAAAGATTCAAAAAGACTCGAACTTTATCATGATTTCGATGATATCAAACCAACCCAGTATCTAACAATTGAAGACGAAAGAAACCCAGAGAGAGAAAATTAAAAAACTGAGAGGGGGTTACCCCACGGATGCGTTTTAGATGGTTGAGTTCTAGAGAGAGAGTGTGTGTGTTTGTGTGTGAGAGAGAGAAGGTTATGAAGTAAGAAAAGCTTTAACACAGAGTCGGTCGACTGCCTGGAACAAACAAAAATATATGCAATTTATTCTTTCTCCATCAATTCAAATCTAATTCAAAAAGATACCGTTTTTAGTTTTTGCTATTAGTACTTTAACTTTTTTTCTTTTACATAAAAGATAAAATAAATAAATAAAAATTTCATTTTATTCTGGTACATTGAATGTGATTGGTTTAATTTTTATTTTATTTTATTTTGAGGTGTAATTATGGTGGGAATGTACAATGATAAATTCATGTATGGAAGTTAATTTACCATTTAATCGGTGGAAATGGCGTTATTTAAGTGTAAACGAATACAGTTTATTTAAAGTTGAATAAGATATGAAAAGTGTCATTTAAAGACTGTTGGTACGAATGCAGATGGTTTTTAGTTTTACTAACATCGTGGATTTGTGGATTGAATATTAGGTCAGAGTCAATAAAGTATAATGTACCTTCTAAAAAATCTATATTTTAAATAGTCACTATATTTGTAGATTTATCTTAAAAAATGATCACTGGGCTTTATAAGTTATATAAGATACCTGTTTGACTCATTTTTCAACCGGTTTAACTTAAAAGTATAGTGATCTAATTGACAACTTCTTTTATAGTACAATAATTTAAATAGCCATTTTTATAAAGTACTTTACACAGAAATAACTTTCATAACTTCTATTGCAAACTATATTTTTTCTTAAAGTACTTTATCCTAAATTTTGTTTAGGTATAATATTTAAGGCCTAAATTCATGAAAGTGGAATGTATAACTATTTTTTAATAAACTATTAGTTAGGACTCTAAATCAAGTACGAGTAAAATAAACCAAACCTGAACTAGAGACAGAATTAAACTTTTGAATAACATGAAACTTGTTCATTTTATAAATAATTAGCATGGTACTAGTACAATACGATGGTAATGAAAAAATTTACTTGTTTCGTTTAATTACATGCTATCTTTTAATGAAAATTGACAAAAAATGATATATCATTTTTTTCTTATTTGTATACATTATATTTTAAATTATTATAATTAATTATTACAATCTAAAGTAAAATTTGAAATCTCACCTAAAACTAACACAAGGAAAATATGATAAGTTTGAATTTTCAACTTATTAGTCTACCACTCAAAATTTACTAATATTTCAATTTATTGGATGAAGTTTCAGGTCAATGGGTCGACAAGACACCATAAGTAACTTCATTTTTTTCTAAAGGATTCAAATAGTCAACCCATCAAATCCTTAACCCATTTATCTAAAAACGTTATGTAGATCGTTTACACCCCTACTTTTGAACTGTTAATTCGTTTACGAGATTATTTTTAGATTAGGTTTTGAAGTTTTGACTTGCAAATTCAGACCCTCTAACATGACTCGATGTAAATTGCAACTCTCAATATAATGATTGAACGTTCAAATCGTTAAGTTGTGATCTTTTATTCTAGCTATTAACTTTGATAATTAAATAAGCGATCTTTATAAAAAGAGAATAAATTATTGATTCACATGCATGTATTATTTGTACTCGATGTTGTATTAACTAAAATGGTTGAGTAGTGATTTATATTATTAATTTATAAGACTAGATCAAATAACAAATTAACTTTATAATTAATCAATGTATATAAATTGAAGTGTTTAAATGTTAGATGATATATTTAATTGGGTAGTAAAGAAATTTCTTATATATTAATATAAAGATGGCTATAAGTTGTAAAGAACATCCGATTTTCACCAATATATATACATATACGTCACTGTCAATTTTTAATATATGTTGATATGATAAATCGGTTATATCAGTTATTATAAGTCAATTGTTTTTCGGGTTAAATAATACTGAAACTAAAAGTATTAATGATATATTAAATATAATAACAATATAATGCACTGATTTAAGCGTTAAATACAATAAAGATAATGAAGTTGGAGCGTAAAATAGTAAATTATTAACTTTTCCAAGAAATTTTCAAATTTTATTCTATATATTATTAAGTAATACAGATATAGATACGGAGTGGTATTTCTTTTTTTATTTAAGACGAATAAAGTTAAGACGACATAGATCGAAACTGAGCATCGGTTTATAAAGTAACTTAAAATTAACAACCAAATGAGATATGGTGAATTTTAGTCAAATTATGCTTTTCATACCCATTTTTATCAATCAAGAAAGACACGTGTTCTAATAAGCTTAGAATCTTCAAGATGAGAAGATTAAATTAATGGAATTTTGACTAGTCCTAATCCAATCATTAATAGCCATCTGTTTCACATACAAGTCTCGATCGAGTGCTGGATTTCATTGTATTGTATTAAAGTTTAGTTTGATCAATTTGCACATTACAAACGATATGTGCATATTTTTTCTTTATGTAATGAATACTTAATGACAAGAACAGTAGTTTTCAGTTATTCATTCATCAATCCTCGGGCAACCTCCTTAAAATACTACTGATAATTTTAACGACAACCCTTAAAGATATTCGGACATTCACAAATAATTTGTACATTTACAAATATTAATGGAACACATAGTTTGTGTAGTATTTTCCGATTCCGATAGCATAAAAGAGTTTACGCATTATCATTTTATTTTTAACTTTTCTTTAACTACAAATATTTATTCATGTCTTCACGCCTTACTGACAACCTTAAAACTTTTGTTATATTTTTCATTTTAATAAATAAAGTAAGTTACTACGTAGTACTGCAATCTTTTTTATTCTCCATTTGACTACATTTTACTAAAATAATATGTGTGCTTACAATTTTAGATATACCACCATTTTCAGATACTTTTACTAAGATTCTCTCATCAAATTAGGCTAGTAGCGTATGCAAATTTACTCGTTTACATCGAGAGGAACAACGAAATAAAGGGTACAAATTTCATAAAAAGATGAAACTTGATATAGAACCATTTTTAGATACTTTTGAACTAAGATTTTATCAACAGTTTAAACTAGTAGCTTATGCAATACATAGACCTAGGTAAAAATATTATGTTAAAACTTAAAAGGAAAAAAGGTAGGGGCCGGAAAAAATGTACAAGGGTACAAATGGATGCTCTCCAAAGTAGAGGGACCAGTATTGAAAATCTGAAAGATGGAGTTTTGTTGCAATTATAATTTTCGAATATAAAAATCCACAGCATAAAAACATTAAACATCTTAGCGAAGATGTAAAATTTTAATTTCATAAGTATACACATTTAGGAGTCGCTTTCTATTTTTTAAAAGAATAAAAAATGTATAAATTTAAGAGAAAATTAGAATCGAAGGCTTTATAGAACCCGAATTTAACTCCGAAAGGCATTTTGTCAACGCCTTCGTCTTATCTTGACTTTTTGATCCATACCTAACATGTCACGTAGCTTTTAATTATAGTTTCGAGCAAACTTGTAAATCAACCACAATACTTGATCAAAACAACCAAATTATGAACATACTCGTATCAAACATACCCAGACAATTATTACACTTTATACTCACAACATCACTCAATCACTCAACAAACTATAAAGCAATATGCATCAAGATGATACATACACAGAAACAACAAGAATAGATTATAATCTGGAAAACAAAAATGAACCAGTTCAAGTTCAAGTCATTTGAAGTTTGACCAATTTATCATACAACCATCCCGCTGTAACACCCACTCTTGTGGCTTAGGGTAATTAGGTAATTTCCTTCATCCTATATTTAATTACAAGTTTATGTTACTTAAATATGTTTATTAGATAGGAAAGTTAGATAAATGTCGAATAGTTAATTGTGTCAGGTAAATTAGTAATAGTTGTAAATTAAATTAGTTGTTGGTAAAATAAAACATCTTGAATCGCAAAACGGTTTTCAGGTTCCAGACAATAAACCAAACTATGGATTAAAATTAGCAAGTTTGTAGTGTTGGTAGGTGATATATAATCACCTAACTTCTTCTTTCTTTTCATTTTATGATATAAACTTCATCTCTCTCTTGCAAGTTTCTCATCTAAATCTAAATCACGAAATTATCATCCATTGAATCGTGTTATAACCTGTGTGAATCCTTGTTTTGTCTGTCATCATCATCATCATCATCTTATTTTTTTTACCTAATTGTAAGTATTTTGGTATTTTTTAGTCAAAACCTTGAAATGGTGTGAAATTTGATGTTAAATGATGTTATTTGAGGTATTAGAAAGGTTAGAAAGTTTGTTAGATTGATAGGAAACTGATTTTTGAGTTTGTGAGTCGAAATGGTTCTTTTTTTGAGTAACAGCGGTTCATCCTGCGAGTTGAGTTTTCCTTGCGAGTTGAGTTTTGCCTTGCGAGTTGAGTTGCCCTGCGAGTTGAGATTGACCTGCGAGTTGAGTTCCTGCGAGTTGAGTTCCTGCGAGTTGAGTTTTTTTGCAAATTCTGAAAGTGCATAAGTAAAAGGTTATACTTTTAGCGACCAAAATTTAACAGATTCCTTTTTAACTGCGGATCGGACTTTTATTATTCCTTGAATACAGGGGTCACCTGTTTGATTAAATATGTTATAATAATGATTCGAAATTTGGTTAATTGAGTAAATAATTAAATAAGCAAGTTTTTATAACTTGATATAATTGATAGTTGTAGAGCGGTTATAACAGATAAATTGTAACTTGATAATTGTTTATTATCTGGATAATATGCATTGAGATATGTTATACGATTACAAGATGAGTTACTAACTCATTATCTGTTGTATTCTCAGATCAGTCAAAGACTCAGTAATATAAGAATTCTGAGAGGTGGACGGTAGCAGACAGGTTAGTGGATCTGCAACTCATAATTTGAGTTAGTTGTAATGATGTGGTTACAACAAGTAACGTAGACTTGATAGACTGTTTAGTCTGATTTATAATTGTGAATATCTGCTTGCTATATTTGTGGCCTTTAGGCATCTGTGTTAGTCAGAGGTCAATTGCGATTGGACTTGGTTACTACTGTGTTCAACACAGGTTCCAGATACATGTGTTGTCGCTGAAAATTGTGTTATTGTGTTGTAGTGCCAAGTTATCGGTCTATTCTGTATGGGCCTATACAGATTGTGGTAAGTGTTACTGCGGGCCACCGCGGCTGTAGGGTTCCTCAGTAACCACTAATCCTCTTGAGTTTATGTGTTTACTGTGTTAAGTGTAAACAGATTGTTATGCTAAGTTAAATTATTAGTTGTACATTCATTCACTTAGCTTTGTGCTAATCCCACCATTTCCCTTCCTGCAGGTTATGATTATCTTTTGTGGGTTGGGCAGGAAGATGGGCTGTGGAAGGAATGTTTGACATGCGCTCACTTTCTGATAAATATGTTTATGTTTTGATAGTTAATATGTATGTAGATTTTGAAGAACAACAGAATATGTTTTGTTTCAGAAATATTTTTAAATATTGTAAACTCGCGAAAAATTTATAGTCATTTTGTAATATAATATATAATATTATCTTTTATCCATCGCTTCCGAGTTAAATGACAGATTTAACCATGAGGTAAATTGAGGGGTGTTATACCCGCTACCCGAACCATGCAACCTGTTAGATCGGAAAATCTCAAACCATGTAAAACGAGCAACCATACTACAATTGTATTAGATAACATGTTGGCTTGCTCAAACAGAACCAAAAAAATTTACGAGAAGTTTCAACGAACCTACCGTTTGATACATCTATAATAAAAGTTTGATCAAAGTTAAACTTAATCAAGTGAAAGAGATGTACGAGGGAACAAAATTCTATTTTGGAGTATAAGTTAAATCGTCGTGGAAAACACGACAAGCCAGGTTTTAGACTTATTTTCATGAGGATTGTTGGTTGAAGAAATTTCATTTATCATTAGCGAGTGGTCGATTATTCGGTTTAGTTAATTATGCTATTTTTTATTTGTTTCTTTTCATTTTGAAATATATAAGTCGGGTGTAAATAATAATTAAATTAACACACAAAATATATTAGTAGTGAACGGATATATAAACAAGGGAAAAGTGAAGACAAACACGTATCTTTAGATATAAAATACCTTAAAATAACGTTGATGTTGATATAATTACAGTAAAATAGAGTTATTTGCTATCAACAGCATATAAACTTTGTTTTTAGTTATAAAAACTTGAAGGACCACTTTTGGAACTTAGGAAAATAATAATATAATGGGTTATATATTCTTATTAAACTTCCTGTAAAGTTACTAAACATTAGAAAGAGGTCCAAGCTGGGCATCACATGTTAGATTCTTCCTCATGATAGCATAAAGACCACAGTCATGGCACCAGAGATTCTCATTCCAAATTAATTTACATTATTTATTCTTTTACTATACAAAAATATGCAAAACTCCATTGAAATTCTCTTTTTCACTTACAGTTTATAATATTGAAAAATCATCCGTTAGCAAAATGTACGAATTATCACGTGCAGCAAGATATAAAGTAGGGATCAATATTGCATATTTTAGAAACTCCGAGGGTTGAATATGTAAAATTATTATAAGTTTTAGTCTTTCCTGCACGTATCATACATGTTTTCAATTAACATATATGATATCATAAGTTATTTTTGCCAGTAATTCATGATGTAGAAAACATATAAAACATAACCGGTAAAAGGATAGGTAATTTGGGATATTTTTTAAGATGTTAGTATAAAAAATATGAATTTACGAGTGTTGATACTATTAGAACCAACACAAATATCTGATTCTGAAACATGGGTTGATAAGGTATGTAGTTATTAGTCAACCTTTTCTAAGAATGAAAGTAAAAGTAGTTAATAAGCAAATAAATTTCATTAATTATAAATTAAATGACATAACTTATAACTACTTTGTTATTATAGCATAAACAACAACTTATTGCGACAAACTTATAACACTAGTGTAATTGAAATTACACTTGCAAAGAATAAACATATCATAACTTAGCAATTAAATCAAACAACAAGCTAAATAAACATGAACAATATAACACACATATAACGTAATTATGTTCGATTTTCAATTTGGAGATCGGTTTACTCCATGAGGCCCAACCACAGAGTTTTCTTTATTAGTTTCGTACCGATGGTATATTTATAATGAGAACATAACTTTGACAACAAGAAAAGATCAAATCTGGTCGAGCTCGCAATTCCGCTGTGATCTTACTTATCCCGTCGGGATGGAAGAATCTGTCCCAAAAAGTCACCAAGTCCACTCACTTGATTAATATTCACAATCCCAAACAATGTCCCACTTAAAGATTAATCAAACCCCAAAACCAGTATCCCTTCACAATCTCGTCATTTCACCAATGTCACACGTTCAACCTCCATACTGCCGAAATACCATTCGAGACACGTTGCTCCATCACACGGAGTCAGAAGACTTTCGATACAAAGCTACCAGAACACAGACCATGAAACTGGGACCACTCTCTGATTATTCGCATCACCATCTTCTAACCCAAGAAGATACGTTGAAGCGTGAGACGACTGCAACTGCATGATTCTTTCAACATACACCCTTATCTTCAACTAATCAATTACAACGACATCTAATCCTGCCACCCACATGTCATCAACATCCTTACATAATCTTTTTATCCGATTTACCTTCTCATCAATCATAAAGACAAAACCAACACGTAGATCATCATCAAGGTTTACCCGTGAGAACGCAATCACAACCTTGAAACCTACAATATCAACTTTCACTTTCCCGCTAGTACACTGAACCAAAAACATAGCAATGATATCTATGAACACATCTTCTCCCATTCAGCCAACTCCCAATGTATGAATTAAAATAACAACAATGGCTCTCTAAGAAGACTCTAGTTCATAATATTCGGTCAGTCGCAAAATACTTTGCCATCAGAAAGTATAAATCGAAGGTCTGAATGTTGTAGTGATGTCTGGAATCCACACACTAAACTCTTAGAAACTCAAGATCCATCAATCGCACAACCTTTTAAAAAATTCCACTAGTTGCTAAACTCTCACTAGCTTTGACAATTACCTCGGCAAGTGAACTCCCAACAGTTCCTGAAACTCTCAACTATATCTGAAAGCTCATTATGGCTTATAAGATTATCCCCCTCTATTCCACTTGAAAATTCTCAATCGGTTCCTCCAGAAGATTCGCTCGATCGTTGAATCAAACCCATCACCCGGTACATGAGCCCTGTTAAACGTGTTATATCCGATATATTCTACAACTGATATCCCAAGTGTGTGGGCTATAATCTGCATAGTCATTCCAAACCATGGAATCCCTGATCATAAACATAATCTCCCGTTTTAACCCGAATCGATAACAAAATTCTCTCGATAACTCCCACCGTCGATTATCAAACGGATGTGGTACCGTTTATTACCCAACTGAGAATAACGATCCTCTTGAGCTCCGTAAATCTACTCCGTATCAAGTAGTTCCGAGAATCGCATCTCACACACGCAAGATCAAACACCCTCTCATCAGTATCTCGCAAGAGAAGAAATCCGATAATATTCATTCATTCTTTGCACGAGAATGCAAAGAACGATGAACTCAAACCCATAACTCAGATTCCACAAAACCCTCAACACAACAAAACCAAACTACTTTGACAGCCACAAATCGCGTCGCGATTTCCATCAGTCCCACTGCGAGACCTGGATCGTGCGCGAAGTACCAAACCCGCGCCGCAATTTCACCACAGAAAACCAGATCACGAATTGCTTCTTCCATCACATCTCGATCACCACCGTTCGCGTCATGAACTACAAACCAGCCACCAACCTAATTTTCCAATTGCAGCATATCTAAAACCATGTCGTTTCAATTGTTCCCTTATAGTTCTCTTCTACCGAATCTAGATCAACTGCAATTATCGGTCACAATAGCCCCAGATCTCCATCTTCTAAAAAATTAAAACCCTAACTATCAAAAAACTAATATTGAACATGCTTACATCTGTTATCGTTCCCAAATCTCTCAAACTAAAGCTCTATGCTAGTTGTTATGAATTACAGCAGAAACGATAACTAAAAAGAACTTACTGTTAGCATAAACAAACGTACAACACTAGTATAATCGAGGTTACACCTACAAACAATATACGGATTATAATAATGTAACACCCAGTTTTTTTTTTTTTTTTTTTTTTTTTACACTTTATTTAACAACATGAATAACACTTTTCATATATACACAAACATTTCAGTGTTTACAACTTTACAAACAAAAGTTCTCTTTTTCAAAATACCCCCTTACGATATCCGAGCATGATTCAATGGGAGTAAACACTTACTACTACTAGTAGCAAGTACACCACTACTCGCGCTGCGGCTCTTTTCCAAGACCCTCCTTTCCCTTACTCGACCCACCTGTATTATCAGCAATAACAGAAATGGGTAAGCACATCGGCTTAGTAAGTAACAGATTCATGACAATAATATAAGATAGGAATCTTATAAACACTGTAATCACATTTGTCACTTTACTCAATTAAAACTTACAATCCTTCCACCGGGCCATTTATGATTACTCAACATAAGGATGGCCAGTAGTAACACTATTAAGCCAATTATGACCACTCAGCATAAAGAGGCTAACATTTATTCTACTATGCCATTTATGACCACTCAGCATAAAGAGGCTCACATCCACACTGTTAAGCCATTTATGACCACTCAGCATAAGGAGGGCTCACGTTCACACTGTTGTGCCATTTATGACCACTCAGCATAAGGAGGGCTCACGTTCACACTATTGTGCCATTTATGACCACTCAGCATAAAGAGGGCTCACATTCACACTATTATGCCATTTATGTTCACTCAGCATAAAGAGGGCTCACATTTACACTATAATGCCATTTATGTTCACTCAGCATAAAGAGGGCTCACATTCACACTACGGCTATTGCTGAATTAATATAGTACACTCAAGTACTCCTGCTGATTTAATACAGTACACTCAAGTACTCCTGCAAATCTGGATATTCTCGTTCAATCAATTAATATCCTTCTATTACTTACCTGGATAATCGTGTGGTTGAATATCTTTGTCTGTCACGTATAGAACACCGGTATGTAAACCACATATAATATAATTAACTTTTTTATAAACTTAGCGACACAACCATTGTGTCGCACCATAAGCTCATGCTACACTACCATTGTGTCGCAGAACAGAATCCTGCGACAACATTGTTATGTCGCAATACTCAATATTGCCGCCTTTAGTGACACAGCCATTTGTGTCGCAGAACATTTATGCGACACAAGCTGCGACATTACCTCTGTGTCGCAATGAAGAACAGACCAGACCCCAGATTCGAAATTCTCGAATTTAGACATGTAATACTCAAATTAACTCGTTCCAGTCCATATAATTCACTTATTAACAACTATAACACATAACAATCGAAACCTTACATCGAATTCACAGTTCAATTGTCTTAATTTGATTCAAAACTTGATTTTCACTTCTTTCTCACTCTTTCCTTCGTTTCTCTCTCTAAAACTGATTTTAGAAGTTATGAAATAGTTTGGAAACGTTTGGGCGGTGTTAATATATATATATATATACTTCAAATTACACTTAAGCTCCCTGATTAATTTCGATCAGATTCGTTCTGCGACACAGTCCTGCGACACAATCACTGTGTCGCACTAACACCCTCTGCGACACTACCCTTGTGTCGCAGAACACCAAAACTTTAAAATTTTGGGATGTTACAAATAACTACCTAGCAATTAAACCAAGCAATAAGATAAATAAATACGAATGATACAATACACAGATATAACGTAGTTATATCGATCTCCAACTTAAAGATCAGTTTAATTTACGAGATCAAATGAAGAATTCTCTTTATTAATTTTGTACCAAATATTTATAATATATAAAATATCTACTTTTAAAAAAATATATAACTTTAGGGTTGAGTTCAAATGAGAATAGAAATTTTAGTGAGAATGAAAGAATGAATCCTAGCCATCCATTTTGCAAAACTCAATTTTTCCCCAAATTTAAATATCTCACAAATGGCTAATCAAAAAATTATAAAAATTGCATCATGAAAATCAGTGTTCTTTTCTCTACGATTAGACATCCCTCGTGATATACTTTCGATGAATTTTTTTTATTTTTTATTTTTTGGGTTGAAAACCGGTAACACATGTGTTAGTGGTTGGTAACACATGTGTTACCAGCAGCTAACACATGTGTTACCGCAAACTAACACATGTGTTACCAGTTTTCGAAACACACCAGGCAGATAAGGCATCAAGTCTTGGGGAAGAAGAAGACCCTAGTAAACTGCTAAACCATATTCGTAATTGCTCGCCTATTATGAACTTGACTTGTGCTCTAAAGCTGTCTTTTTGAGGAAAACTTGAGATAACCTTTTATGGCAGGCAGCAGTTCTTCGCTCGCTCTGTCTGCTTAATGCCTTTTATTGAATCGATTGGCTTGAATCTCTTTAGAGGTCAACTAGAAAAGAAGGGAAAGAGGGTCCTATGTGTGAAATCAAGAAAGAGGGCTATTTCTCTGACTCAGTATCAGTAGCATGAATTGATGCCTTTTTTACCGGGAAAGAATTCATTCCATTATCGTAGACAAGAACGGGAAGATGGCAAAAGCAAAAAGAGAGAGGTAGCCTTTCCAGCCACCGGAGCAAGGATTTTAGTTATCCAGTTCTTCAGTAAGCGGAAGGGTAAAGAGAGATGAAAAGCAGCTTTATAGCCCAAAAGGCCATTATGGATAAAGCAGGCTATGGCCAAGAAAGCCTTTTGAGCCCTATTCCATTCCAACCGGTGAAGAGCGAGGAAGAGAAGTAGGCGTACAGTCAGTAACAGAAGCTTTAGCTTTCGATAGCTGGGCTAAACTAGAAGAGAGGATGCTTTCAGCCTGGTAAAAGGGAGTTCGGCAGATCAGCTTCCTCTACCTAGGTACGGATTGGATGCTCCTCCTGCTCGGGTAGGACTCTCAGACGGCTATGATCGGACAATAGAGTATGTAAGATATAGCTCGTGCCTCTTAGGCTTAACAAGATGGGGTTCGGATGAAAACGGATCTCGCTAATCCAGTCTATTATATTTTGAATAATGAAAAAAAATAAAAAATCGTCGAAAGTATACCTTGTGAGATGTCTAATCGAAGAGAAAAAAATGTTAATTTTTATGGTGCAATTTTTATATTTTTTTGACTAGTCATTTGTGAGATATTCAATTTTTAAAAATGTTTGAAGTATTATTATCTTGATAAAATAGACGGTTGAGATTGATTCATCTATTCTTACAAAAGTTCTTATTCTCATTTAAACTTAATTCTATAACTTTAATTAAAAAAAAATCAAACGTAACTAAACTCACGATCCCGCCATGATCATTTACCCATCCTCCGGGATGAGAGAATCTGTCCCAAAAAATCACCAAGTCCACTCACTTGATTAACATTTACAATCCCCAACATACCTGTACAAAAGTGTATAATAGAAGATAGCTAGAAGATATTCATCAATGTATGTGACCATTCTGCATGTATGATATAATAAATATAATAGAATATTATTCCCATAAATAGAAGATTTAATCTATAACATGCACGAGTCCCACCATTGAGTTTTTTGTTAATATTGTTTGATGTAACATACAATTTAACGACTAATTAACTACATATACATCCTTTGTTTTAGTCAAGAAAAGATGACCGATAAATTAATTTGAGCACGAAATGTCAAATCTACAAGTCATAATCATAAAAGTATAAAACATAAAACGTACTTGTATATAGTTGTTTTTTATTTAACATAACGGTTACTTTTTATTTTTATCTTTTTAAATTATTGTACTATTTGATATCATACAAGCTCACTAAAATTGAATTTATATAAATATTAGTTGTTATTTGCCTGATTCATCGGAAGATCCATTAAATTATTGATTATGTTATCAATTTATAAATATAATTTTATAACATTGAATTGTATTTTAAAAATGTAATATACATATATATACACAAGAAAAATATCGTTTTACGTGCTAAAACTTATACGTAATTTAAAATCATTATGTGAATCGGTTGATTTTTTTTTTATGAAAAACGAAGCCATTTCATAACATTGAATTGTATTTTATAAATTATAATTGTAATATATATATACATATGCGCACACATACACGAAACAACATCGTTTTACGTGTTAAAATTATACGTAATTTAAAACTATCGTTTGAATCGGTTGGATTTTTCTACAAAAAACGAAGTCCTTTCATATGTATTTTTTTATTTAATACGTTTTAAAGATACAATTCATTATTATAAAATCATATTTATAAAATTGCCTATATTATCAACAATTTTACCGACTATTCTTAATGAATCACGTGAATAATAATTCAAACTCATATAAAAGTATGATAGTTTCAAAAAAATAAAAATGAAAAATAATTTGAAAGAAAAAAGCCAACATAAGTCTTACATGATATAACCATTTGATGCATCATTTAATAGGACGTTTGTTATGTCAATGATTTGTAATGTGTACAGGTTTGAAAGAAAAAAAAGTAAACTTTAATGTATGATTGAATAAAAATATAAATTAAGAAAAGAAAGTGGAAAAATAGAAAGAGAAAATCAGAGTTAAAGCGAGAAAATGTGGGACCTACATGTCCTTTTATCAGCAATACTATTAAAACTCATGGATACCATCGACTTTCAACGAATCTAAGAATCTTGGCTTCCGATCTCAATCTTAAACCCCATCCCCCAATAACAAACAATAGTTTTTAACTTTTATTCCCTAAATCCATTCCAAATCCCTTATAACAAACAGCCCCTAAGTGGTTACTACATGGCTTTGGATTTTATCAAATATCTTAAGAATTATAAGTCAAGATAAATACATAGTAAACTTTCATTTCATTTTCACTTCCATCACTTGTCACCATAAGAACTAATAATAATAACATTGTTAAACATTCAATTTTTATTTGATGAAATTTCATTTTTCTCTCAATTTGATTTGAATTTATCATGATTTTCGATATTCTTGTGAATCAACGATTATTAAAAGAATTATTCCTAATATTCGTTTGAATAAGCATGTCCAATTTGTATCATCAATTTCAGTCTACATCAATAAGAACTAATAATTATAATATTGTTTACATTATCGTTGAATCATATTAATTATTAAGATGTTGCAAATTTTGATGAACTACATATGAAAGAAAAAAAGGATTTGATTCTCTATCTCCATCGTATATCCACTGGCATTTGGCGTTAGGGGGTCTCATTTTGGTTACATTTACATTAAAGATTATCTCACATGGAAGCCAATCAACCAATTTGTCGTAACATAATCTTCCAATGTATTTTAATGAATAAAAAAATTCATACAAGTTGATACAGAAAATTCTATAAAAACCGTACGTATAAACTGAGCTATATTTTATATCTTTTATAATGCATTTTTTTGCTGATTTTCAAAAGGAAATTAGATACAAAAGTAGTCATACTTTACAATCATATATAATCATTTTCACCTTGTAACATTCCAGTTAATTAACTAGCATATTAGCAATGATACTTGTCGTAAACCTTCTTTGAATATATTTAACTTAATAAGTAATATATGTTAACAAATTGCATCTATTTATTTATCTTAAACAACAACAAAAGGTTAATAATAAATCAGTGCAAATGAAATAATAATAGTATAGAATAAAAGATGCTTCGTAGAACTATAAACGTATACCTAAAAGTGTGCGAACAAAATTATCGGTGAAATTCATTGGTAAAGAAGAAAGTGGAGAAAAATACAGTACTGTAAGACATATGTTAATTATTGTATGAATTAACATAATATAAGTATAAAATAAAATATAGATTTATATGAAATTAAAAACGATAGGATATGCTACAATATTAATAGACATGATACAAGCGGAAAGCCATTAACTTATTAACCAAGACTCGATATAACTATATAGCCATTTGGTAGCTAGGAAAAAGATGACAAGTTTCAAATTCAATTATGAAGTAGTTTAATTTGTCTTTCACGATTCAAATTTTAGGAGTAAGCATGATTAGGTTTGGTTCGATTTGGTTTTTGGCTAAACTGAAAACCGAATTGAAAATTCAATTTTTGAATTTTTAAAAACTATAATCGTCGGTTTGATTCGGTTTCGATTTTTTCAATTAAGTTTATTTGTCAAAAACTTTTATAAATATACATTATATATAAAATATGATATATATTATCCACATATATTCTTTATGTATATTAGAAATGAGTTTAAAATTTTACTTTAAAGAGTTAAATATATATACATACATATACATGTTGCATATGTATATGTATTCATATATATGATATTTAAATAGCTCGGTTCGGCTTTTAGGTTTAGTTTTTAGAGCAAAAACCATAACCTAATCTGTCGGTTCGATTTTTAGAAAGTCGAAAATCAAAACCGTCGATTTTTCAATTGGTTCGATTTTCTCAATTTGTTTCTTTCAATCTTTTAATCTTTTTTAAGTTTTCAATTTTTAATTCAATTTTTACTCACTCATTTAATTTGTTAAAAATATAATTGATCTAGATATGTTACTGGCATATTGCATTCTTGGACTAAACGAGTGTGCATTGGAATTATCATGCATCAATATTTGACCTTGATAACTAATTTTGTGTTGTCATTTTCATAACGCGCGTTAATTTGCTTGGTAGATGAGTAATTAAATAAAAATGTATATATTTTTAACAGAAAGATTACGACTTAAATTTTGGAATAATTATGTATGCAGACGCTAGATAATCAGTCTAAGCGCATCAACTTGCTAAACTATTACCATCGTTTGGAACCGTTTTTAATTTTAATCTTAAAAGATTAGAACTGGGCAATCGAATTAGCCATTTCATACAGAAAAACACATGCTGAGCTGTCAAATCGAGTGGTATACGAGTTTTTTCTTTTTGTCGTCTTTTATTTTATCGTGTCGATTTATATATGTATATATTTTTATGTCGGTGAATGCGAAAGTTGCCATTTACTTGCACGTAAAGATATAAAGTATCTTAATTTTGTAGCAATATTTTTTACAACACAGATATTGAGTGTACTAAATAGAAATTAATCACTTACACACGAATCTAATCTCTTCTTTGTAGTACTTTTCTTGTAAGAAACATAGAAGGGATATATAAACCAAACGTATATCGTTAAATATGAGAAAGGTTCAGGTGGAAGCATAAAAGTTTTTATAAAGAAGCATAAAAACTTGGATGAATGTTAATTCACATTATGTAAAGAACAATAAATTTGACAAGAATAATAACAATCTAGAACACCACAAATTACTACAACTGACATTCGTATATACAAATAAAGCAAATAACTGAGGCTCAAATTTGTAAACTACAAATACCGCATCACTACAATCCTCAAAATTTCAAATCTAACATAATATATCAATGTTACCGTTGTGGTATTAATAAAGTTTCTTGCTTTTGCAACAGAACTTTTGATCCTTCAACTTAAACCCTGCATATACAAAATATATACACAAGCATATACATATTCCAAATAAGATTACAGTTCTAATCCTTATTTTAACACATTCATTATGAATGTTAACAATATTCATTACGAAAAAATTTGTTTTCAAAATTTACCTTGCGACAAAAAGTAAACTAAAGTTGAGTCGAAACCAAACAAACGGATAACCATATTCTATATGATAGTGGTTAAACTTAACATTCACATTTGATTTGGGTTTAGAGTTGACATATAAGATATCCATGGGCCTTATATGACTGGACAAGTTTAAGTGGTAATTGCCTGTACCCAACGGGGCCTTGCAATTCTTGTCTTTTGCTGTAATAATTCGATATGACAAGCCTACTATTAATAATAAATCATTTTATACAAATCGATTGATCAAGAAAAATGTAAAGTTAAAATAGCATGTTTGCAATTTGAGTTTCTTGATACATATCCATTATTAAATAAAAGGGTCTGTATCGGAGCTAAACATGTTAGTATATCATTCATGTTAACTCTACCGATCAGTTTAACCTAATAGTAAAGGGGAGTGATTACGATACTATAAAACATGTTTAGAAAACATATTTAGTAGTTTACCAATAAATTTAAGACGATCATCACTCAATATTAAAAGAATAACAATTGTGAACTTTAAATACAACTCGTTTATGATACGTTGATTAAGTCATCCAAGCAACTTTTTTAACTAGGAGTCATGGTCGAATAGAGTGATTTCAACCCGTCAATAGAGACACTAGACCATTTTTGTTATGTGCACCACTCTCTCTCATAATTAGAGCATACAGATTTGACAAGTTCTTTTTGGCGTTTGCTATGTTTAACGCCGGTTCAACTACTCTCGGCCAGCGTTAAAAGTCCGGTGTTAAAAAGGCCAAAATTGAGGGGAAAAGAAGGTTAAATTGAAGACTTTTGGTATATTTATTTTTGTAATACGTTAAACACAAACTCCCAAGAATTGACCGTTCAACGTACGTCCTAGCCACCTTGGGTTCATAATCTATTATTCAATTCACTGTCAATTTATTCATCCAACTTCCCCATACCCTGCTCAGTACTCCCACACTACCTCCAATCACAAACAACCATCACAATGGCATACAAAACCACCCATCGCCGGAACCTATCAACACCTACCTCCTTAAACCACCACCAATACCCACAACCCTCAGCCACAATCCAAGAAATATCCACCCATTTCTCAAGATTGTATCTAAATCACAAAGCTTGCACCCTTTTCACCCCCTCAACACACCCACTTCCACCTGAATCAACCGCCGTTTCCACCGTCGTAAAGTTGACCAAATCACAAAGTCAAAGACCCAGTGGAACTAAAAACAGTGGATTAGGATACCCTTGTTATATTAATGAAGACCCTCAAGAACAAGAAGAAAGTATCAAGAAAGCCATTGTAACTAGCAGTAAAAAACCCATCAAGGATATTAATGGGTATGTTAATTTAATGCCTGATAATGAAGAAATGAGGAAATTGCAACATGGATATGAGGTAAAAATGCAATCTTTAGCATTAGTAGGGATGAATAGGGGTAGAAGAAGGTCATTTGGGTGTAGCTCAAAGGTAGAAATGGCTGATTTCTTGGGTTTTAATGGTGTGAAAATATTGTCTGCTGACATGCCTCCGTTCATGCAAATTCATGCGGTTAATGTAACAAGAAAAACTTATGATAGTTTGGAAAAGTTCACTGCCAAAACCCTTGCTTTGACTCTCAAAAAGGTAAAGATTTAGCTTTTTTTAACCTTTAAATTGTTCTTGGTCTATTATGCACAATATTTGTTTTTGTTTGTCATGATTTTATTAATTTGGTGTTTCTTTTGTTGCACAAATTTGCTAAATCATTTAGGCATTCTAATGATTTACTCTATAACAAATTAATTGAACCCAAAAATTATATTGTTGGCTTGTTGGGGATTACTAGATTTTTGGTAAAAGATTGTGCTTTGAGGCAACCACTTTTATAGACTTTGAACCAAGTAGATGGCACATAAATCATGTACAAGATTTAGTCTTGCTATTAGTACTATCACTAGGAAACGTAATGTCAATTGGACATATCATTTTAATGAGAGTTGACTCATTTAAGTACGCGGATGATATGTGTAGTACATTACGTAAGTTACGACGTTGTTAAGGTTAGAAGACAAAGATATGGTACAGTTTTGATCTTAACTTTATCACACACAAAAAATGACCCTTCAATTCATTTATACCAACAGTACAATGTTAGCATTACACCTCATTTTAATTAGTGGTGTATATGATATTGCTTACATAGCAATCATTATCATTATTAATGAATAAAAACACACATTATGATGGTGAATCCGTGCAATAAAAACTGTACCAACCTCCGTCGGAAAAGGCTAGACCTTAATTGGTTACCGTCTTACTGATTTAGTAGTGACATGAATAGAGAAGTCGCTGCAATGGCAAATAAATATCAGAATATTTTCGTTGTGTGGTTTCACCAATTTTTTATAAACAAAAACTTTGTGCCATTTAACATGGAAATCAAAATTTACATGACTTTTTATATATATGGTTGATCATTTAATGGGTTATTTATGTTTTATATAGCATTTTATTAGAAGAGAAGCACTTATAGTACTATTTTCTTTGCTACTAGTATTATTTTGATGGACATACTGTAAAAATTAGTCATGTATTTTGGTTTTGTTAATGTTTTAAAATATTTTAAAAGATTAGAAAATGATAATAACTGCTTAAGGACTGTGTAAAATTTTTGTAACAGATTTGGTCATTTTGGAGAGCTACTGCTTTACTTATTTAAGGTCTGATTAGTGAAGTAACAGTGTAACAAATCTTACTTTTTTTGCAGGAATTTGATGGGGTTTATGGACCAGCATGGCATTGTATTGTGGGGTTGAGTTTTGGGTCATTTGTGACACATTCAGTTGGTGGATTCTTGTATTTCTCCATGGACCAGAAGCTATTTGTTCTCTTGTTCAAGACTAGTGTTCAAAGGACACATTGAGCACAATTCTTAGGCTCTAATCAAGATCATAAAATAACCCAAGGTGTTCTAATTGGTCAATATGACTTCATAATAACCTAATTCGTATGGGTGTATTATAAGTACCTCATGTATGTAACCTGCCTTGCACATTCATTTTGTCTGTAGACATTATTCCCCGGCAAATATGTGCAACCATTGTTATAATGACTTGTTGAATTACGGGTTGTAACTCATACATCAATGGATGTACTTCCTGCACCAACGGTTGTACCTCGTGAATCTGGAATAAGGTGTCCCAGATTTTTGTGTATCAATGGTCTCATCCAAGTTCATTCATGATTTCGTGATGAGGAGCAAGTGCAATCATGATCAGATGATTTAATCTTGTTCATAAAAAGTTGTACTTTTGAGTAGGATTTCAAGTTTCAACATTTTGGGGTTTGAATATTGGTTTTAAAGTTAAGAAAAATACGATTTGTTTATTAGTGAACTTTCACACAAGACATTACACATATAGATCATCAGTTTCGCTTCAATTTATTGACAATGTACCTCATCGTTTTCAAGTTCTCATTCGATCATCAGTTCGTTTGTTAGTACACTGTTTGATCAGAATTAAGTAAGACGATAAAATAAAAAAGATTAACTGGTATCATAACTAAATAAAATTTACTATAAGTTTATGTAGATCATACTTGTATTCTAAAAAGGGTAACTTCATCTCCTCTGTTTTCATTTTTCTTTCACTCAAAACAACTTTTTCCGTATATATTTTACAAATTTATGAATTTTGGCCTCCTTTCTTTGTATGTTCTTGTTAAATACGGACTCCCTTATACGTGAGACATTTATCTGATAACCGGCCTTTTGGTATTACATTTTCTCAAAAAGGATTATTACCTATTTGAGTTCAGAAGAAATTTATTTTTTCAATCAAATGCATATCCTGATTTTGAATGGAAATAAACCAAGGCCGGTAAAAGAAAAATTAAGTTACTGTAAACTTTAACCGGTTCAAGCAAGACCGCTTAAGAGGTAAATAAATCTTACCTATTAACCCACAAGCGTGGCCCAACAATTTATCCAATATCACTAAAGAATTTTTCTAATAAATTGAGTTCTTCGTTATTGTCTGTGTGAATTAAGATATTTTTCAAATGCCCTATCTATGAAAACAAAGAGGCTACAGGTCGAAAGGCGTAAAAGAAAAGTTTTTTTGTTTTGTTTTGGTTTGGTTGTCAAGTGAACCCTTCAACGGTTTGAATAAATTTGGTTATATCTAGTTAACATACCATCTTAGTTTTATAATGACCAACAACCTAGTAAAAGGTCATGACTAACTTGCTAGTTGCTAGTATTAAAGACCAATAATATAATTAATACTCCGCATAATAATAAAGTTCTAATTTATCATCAATATTACGATGCTATGTTACAGAAACTTGATATTAGAAACTGTAATATAAACGTGCGTATTTGTTCACCGACGTAGATGTACACGAATGATATTAAAGGGCTAAAACTATGAAATCACATGGTTGGTATGTAATATGAAACATAGGCGATTGGGAATAAAATCGTGGTTTCCCGTGTAGATAAAACATTTCAATATACTACGAAAGCAATTAATAATTGACAATTACCATTTCCAAGTTAACACAATTAATTTTTACAACATCATTTGTTTGTGGTAGCAAAATTTACGGGGATAACTATATTTAATTTTAATTTGATATCTATAAAATATATATAAATTTTATTTTGATTTATTATATTTATCAAACTTTTAATTTTGATCTGTTGTGTGTACCCGATTATTTATTCATAAATAGTCGATATTTTTAATAACGTGACAACTGTATATGTCACTACATCATCTGACTCGTCATTAACATGTTATCATAAATGAGTGACACATCATTAGTAACAAGTAATAACATGTCGAATACACGCAATGATACACAAAATAAACTAAAATAAAATTAGTATACACTATGAAAATCAATCTAAAGTGAAATGCATTTTCAGGTAATGATCTCTAACTTATAACCACAAAAGCACTTGAGAAAATGTTTATTCTCTGACCTTGAAGTCCCAGTTTTTGTCCTTTATGTATTTCAAAACTTTAAACTCATTCATTCTTACGTGAACATTAAATATATGTAATATGTAAAGTATAAACGCACACAAACAAGATATAATAGGACTATTCAACGGACCAGAAATAGGTTAGACAAATATTAGGAAAATGTCACTCTATAATTTGATTATAATTAGGAACCCTATGAGTAATTAAGCAAAAGAACCCCATTAAGAACCATTTGGTTAAGGAAATGACCAATTTTGGGATGATTCAAGTAATACTTTCTAGTGACCTAATCGACTTAATTTTTATATGTGACTTTGTTAAATTGCAAAATTAGGCACAAGAATGGTCCTTGCAACCTACACAACACAAAAGAGTCCTACATATTATCCTTCAAAGTACTTAAAAGTGTTATTACATTAAAAACGCTTAGATAGATGCTTTATACTACAAATCGACCAGTTTGGTCGTGTGGGGTTGCTACATCTAGCTTTTATCTGTACTGTACTTTTCTGTTATTGGAAAGTTAAACGTTACGCATGTTGGTTGAAGCCAAGAAACTGGTGTAAAACTTATGAGAAGAATTAGCAATCGCAAATTTGACTAGACCAACAATTTTGTGTAAAGATTTTCTAGATAGATAGAGAGTCTGTTAAACATTTGTCGACCCTCATATGGGTGACACGGTCAACTTTACGTCTACGTTTAACACAAATGTGTAATATGTCAAACTTGCATTTTAATCCTCTGCGGGATACCTACATGGGTGAGATCAAATCACAAACTGGATTAAGTAATATACCATTAAATCAGAGCAAAAACTGAGATTTTGTTATTGGTTTTCGGATATGATATTGACTGTAATTTTGTAACATCGTCTCACCTTTTTAAAGGTACATTGTGAACTTTTGAATAAATTGATACGATAAATTAAGTTCTACTTGTGGAAGACTTTTATATCGTATAGTCGATAGTAGAAGTGAAGTACTATAAGAAGTCAAAAAAAGGAGTGTTGCAAGTCCATGATGGAAGGTCGGAAAGAATTGTACAGTAGTGGTTGTGAATTTGTCAATTTTTTGTATTAAGGGGCTGTTTATTTACAAAGCTGTATTGAATGAATTGTTTATTTGGTCATTAACTAGCCGTGTTTACTTGAAACTTAAATTAACGAAAAAGCCGATTCGGTGGGTTATTTGCTAATTCCAAAAACCTTACTTTTATCCATTTAGCTAGTTTCTTTTACAATGCTACCCTCATCTTCTTCCTTTTTTATTTTATCTTTTACATCATATCTAGATTTTGTCCTTCGGAAAGAATAAAGTCATTAAGGTAGTATTTAATGAATCTATTCGTTTGTTTAATGGTTACATACGGTGACTATATATTTGCAAAGAGTTAGCATATATGACAATACTAACACACAAAGAGAGTTAATCGAGAAAGGCGAGTGAGAAACACGTTTGGTGCGTGTATATTCGAGGCAAATATGATAAGGGGATCTTAAACTGTAAAATCGTGAAAGCTTTCCGTTTGTGATCGCTTTTTCCGATAGATTTTGTCCTTCGGAAAGAATAAAATATTTGCATCTGATTGTACATGTTCATGATTTAATAATGACATTGCTGATTATTACATTTTTCCCTTGCGATATTTTGCTGGCATCCGGTTACTAGTCTTCATAATATTGTGACTTTTCATTTCATTGATATAGTGAAGTGATGATTATATGAAAGCTATCAATATTAATATGCATCGGGAAAAATCACTACCTTTATGGGATTAGGTAGTTTGACATTGGGTAATATGCACACCTATTTATGACCAACACTTCAGTAAAATACGTTTTTGTTTTATGCAGAGTATCATTGTTTCTCCAACGTTATTTTTGTTCCGGGAATTCTTTTTCATTAACATGGAATGAGTGATCAAGTAGTAATTAAATCATGGATTGTAATGATTTAAAACCCATATCAAGTTTCTTATAACGAACTCTATTCTTTTTGGCACGTGTGTTGCGGTGTTAAATATATTTGATATGATTTATTGATTCGCGATGCGGTAAATTATTACGTTTTTCTATTGTATGGGATTAACTTTGAAATGTTCTATTGTATGAAGTAAATTTTTTAAACTTATCTATTGTATGTAATATTTCCTTTTTGGACATTTCAAAAAAGGAAAGTTTCCTTTTTTGTCTAGGCCAGAAAAGTCAAATCAACATACAATAAAGAGTTTTTGAAAGTTCACCTCATACAATATAAAATTTTAAAATTAATTTCATACAATAGAAAAATGTAAAAATCAATAGACCCTATTTGATACCAATAAACCTTAGTGGTATTATGTCAGACTTTTGAAGTTACATAGCATACGAGCACTGATGTTTGTTGTTGTGTTCAATTGTGGTTATAGACTCATGTTGTGCCTTGTTACCCGATTACATATTTAGCGGAGTTATTTAGTGCAACCTCTTTTATTATTCTTTTCTGTTTTCTTATACAGAAGCTTAAAATTAATCGCAATATGTAAACTATGATATAAATAAGAGACCCTAAACTCCATATTAACAGGGTGGATGTATCATAAGTTACTCAATTTGGTTGATGTTTCCTCACTATATGGACATTCATGAGTTTCAGACTTTCAGTTCTATCAGTATCATTAAGTGGCATTTTTTGTCATTATTGGATTGTATATGTTGGATATAATGTCCATATCATCAAAAGAGTTGGTAATATTTGATTTAATAATAGGGTCCTTTTGGGTTGCCCTTAAAACACAACCTAGTGATTACTTGAGGGACTACTTTGTCATTAATTAATAGTTTAATTTAAATTGGAATAAAGTACAAGGGGTTAATATAAAAATAAAGGAATCCTAGTTAGATTGCAGTTAGGATTCTTTATTCCTTATAAATAGAGGCTTAGGGTGAAAACCCTAATTGCTCATTCATTTTTCTTTCTCCCTTTGAGACTGTTGTCTCTCCCTCCCCTCTCTTGGTTTGATTTATTCCATCATTCTCTAGGGTTTGGTTTGATCAATCAAGGTTAGAGGTTATACCCGTAATTTAAAGGTTGTTGTTTTGGGTGTGATTCCATTAGAGGGATTCTCCTTTGGATCCTCTTTCATCCAACATTGTGGCAAGAACAAGATCACAAGGATTGTCTCCAATAGCAACCAAGGTATGTCTTCTATTCGATTAGTTAGTTACATCAAGTTTTGTAAACCGGTGATTCTTGGCTAGGTTTTAATCATGAGTTAACTATACAATAGTTTGTTTCCGCTGCCATATTAAATTGTGTTAATTGCATGAAAACCTAACAGTATAGACAAAAAACCTCCTTTTACCTTTCCCTTCATTTCAAAGCTGCAGTTTCTTTGGTTATCCAAAAATATATTGAGTATTGTTATTCTTTTAACAATTATCTCAAATGAAGGGAGTCTACCACGGTCAAATAGAGAAACTTTCTCTATGGAAAGTAAACGAAGAGGTATGATACCCTTTTTTGTTCAGGTTCCTGTTTTTAAGCTATCATCAAGGACGAATGATAATAATATTGCTATTATATATCTAGGAAGAAGACGTCCACTTGTTTCTACTTGGAACAGGAAAGAAAGGTCTTATCATGACACTCTTCCTTCTACTTGAAGGACCATAATGTATTTCTTTTTATGTGGTTTGTTACCCCTTCTGAATTTATTACATGAATATTTATATCTTAATAAACTTTATGTTAAATTGTTGATAAAACCTACCACCTTTTATGTAAAAGTTGTTTATACATACTTGTATGTAATTTTCTTTAACAATATCTTAAAAGGTTAATAGTTAAAGCTTAGCGTTAAAATATTATTTGTCTAGCTTCATCAAATAATTTATTAACTTCCAAATCATATTTTCAAATAAATTATATCAAATCTTCTAACCATTTTTCCATTTACACTGTTCAATTTATCACCTTAAATCAATTTGTAGTTCATACCATATCTTGCAACTCCAAATATTTGACAAATGTAATAAATACGAAATCACTTTCTAAAAACTCAAATTAAAATTTATTATTTATGTATATCAAACGATTCTAATTAAACTCGGGGTGTTAATTTCGATCGATATTAAAAATAAACCTAATATATTTTAACTATTTAAAGGATACATTTGATAAAAATAGGGTGTTAGTTTCGACCCATATTAAAAATAAAACCTATTATATCTTAACCATTTAAAGGATACATTTTATAAAAATATGTAATTTTGTACCAAAAAAAATAAAAATAATAATATTTAACTTTGTACCCGAAAAGAAGAAAAAAAAAGAAAAAATAGGTTACTATTAAATGAATAATCATATTTATCCTGATAAATATATAGCTTTCAAATATATCGATGCCACCGCCCAAAATTTAAGCAGCTTGGTTCGTTTTTCTATCCTTCCTCTTCATATGTTTCTTCCATCTTCTACTTCTTCATTCTTTCCGAGTTCAATAAAACCTGACAACACAACCAAACTTTAAAATCCCCAAAATTGCAACAACAAAAAGTGGTTCAAATCACTTTTTCAGAATTCTAGGGTTAGGTTTATCATTCAATTAGGGCAAAAACAAAACCAAATCACTTTCAGAGTTCAACGAAATTCAATGGCGACGGTGAACGGAACAACAACCTGGTGGTGCTGTTACCGATCCCATCTTACAGGTTTGCATTCTAATATTTTGACTCAATCATATTGCTCGATTATGTTATTATATGTACTAACAGATAGCATCAATAAGAATAAAAAATAAAATAATAGAAAAGGTAGCAGCAGTAATGCTTAACCGACTTTCTTTGGTGATTGAGGTGGAATAAGATTTAATTTTTTTTAGTTTTTTTTCGTGTTTTTCTTAAAGTTGATGGATGTTTCTTCTTTTTTTTTTTTTTTTTTTTTTTTGTATCTTTTGGTGTCATGTTTAGCAAATTGAAGACCTTTTATGTTTTTTTGTATTGCGGGTTTACATTATAATATTTTATAATAGAAAAGGTAGCAGCAGTTGCTGTTTTTGATCATGACAATTGAGGTTTCAAGAGCTTAGTGCTAATAAGTTATTCAATTTTATGTTTCATTGCTAGGAAAGAAGCACAAAAATCTTCAAGTGTAAAACAAAAGTAAAATAACAACAACTATGATTGGACATAAAGACGAAAAACGGTATGGGCTTCTATTTAAGTTTTTTTTTTGCTTACTTGCTAACATCAAAAGCTAAGAAAGCAATTGTAATTTTGCTCCAGAAATATTATTTGCTATGCTCGGGCAATGTGAGATTCATGGTTTTGTTTTTCGAGTTATCTATTCAACAACTTACTATGTACTGAGCATGGTTCATTTTAGCTCTGCTTTCAACAAGATGGTATTGTTGTGATTTCCAAAATAACCGTTATTATTGTTTTATGTCCTACATTCAAAAATTTGTTGTTATTTGTCGTCATTTTGATTTTAAGGTTATGTTTTTAAAATTCAAGTTATCTACAATAGAGATTGGCTAAAGTTTAGATTTTTAGTTTGCGACTGGGAGTATGGTTGAAGAAGCTGGGGGAGGCCGTAGATTTGTATTAGCTTTTACTTTTGCAGTTTTGAGAGATGTGTGTCAATTTATGGTTCATGTGGTGTTGTTGCTTTGGTTTGGACAATGTTTTTTGCTCACATCTTTCCTTCTCTTCACTCGGGTCTTTCTCTTGTAGGTTTCGATGAACTGTGGTGGTGTGATTGATGGGTCTTATTTGGAACATATCAAAAGTAGTAGTTTTACTGTGCCGGTGAAATAGATCATTGATTCATAGGATTGGTTCGATGCAAATGTTGCTAATTTATGTGGTGATGTACGCTAAGCTGAAGAACTGATATGAGTAAACTAATATCTTTTGAGATGTTTGCAGGCCAACGTGTTCAATTCATTCTTCAATCTCTAATTAAAGCTATTGTATTGACCTACTTCTTCTTTTACAGGAATTGTTGATGAGGATTTCGATTTGGTTTGTTTTGGTTAGTATTATATTATAATAATTATACACCTCTTTTTGTCTAGCATCTTTTTGCCAAGCATTGATCTGTACATATGGTTAGTTTAAGTTTGTATTATCTTACATATTTGATGGTACCTTTTTGATAAGTTAAATGTTATCTTAGTTATTCTTTTATTGAGCTTGGTTTTGGTAATGGATATGTAATAAGACTATTGAGGTACAAGACAGTAATAATAGGATATGTCGCTTGAGATATGTTTTTAATAGTATATCATAAACAACATAGAATAAAAGCATGTTTTAATCATTTTCTTAAGCGTATTTGTATGCTTAATATACATATAAAATATGTTAACTTAGGTTATAATTTTTTTAAATGAAAATTCATATAGACGCGGGTCATACACATACTATAATAGTGGTAACACTCGCATATTGCCTTTTAGTCATTTTACTTTCACTTAATTAAATTAAAGACTTATCTACGTAGATATGTGAATAGATGCTACGAGACAATGTTATCGAGTACATATAAATGAATACGTTGACACTATTTTTTCCATTGATATAATTGCTTTATACGTGTCATTATTTTCTTACTTTGAAATTCTAAGTTAATCCATGTAAACTACGGGTCATAATCTTTACTTATGCAAGTTTAACTCTTCTGACAAGTTTAACACACATGCCCGACGAAAACTATTTAATTGTATATGTTATATAAGTTTCATCAATAAAGATATTAATTGAAGTACAAACTTTTAATATTAACAAACATCATGTTTTGCATTATAGTATTTATTTATATATTACTATATATAATATAATAAGAAATCGTAGTACTTGTGTCATTCTTATGGTTATTTATTTTACATCAAAAAAAATTTCTTTTTACATTTAGACATAATTTTAAAAATGCAATGATAAGAAACTGAATGTTTACATGGTGAATAAATATACGAATTATCACTAAATTGACTACAAAATAAAATAATACAAAACATATGTTTTGTCAAATTTATATAAAATTTGTTGTACTTATAAAAAAATCCTCAAAAAATTTATATAATTTAGAGTTTTCATAACACGGGTCATAAAACTAGTACCAATTAAAATAGGGTTAGTTAGTAAACACATTTGGGCCGCATCCATACACGCACACGTATCCGGGTTTCTCAAAATCAGGCGCTCACACACAGCGTCACGGATCGATCGTTTCTCAAAATCGCTCACACACGAATATATTTGGGGTTCTTCAAGGTTTGCTTTTGTTTTTAATTTTGATTTTTGATTATGTTCAATTGTTCATTCTTTAATTTCGAATTTGGTTTTGATTATGATGATTACGGCAGGGTTTCTCAAACTTGTTCAATTATTCATTCTTTATAATAAATCCATCTTAGAATTCAGCTAAAGTTATCGTTAATTGTAACTAGATTGGTCAAAATGCACTCATACATGAACACTTGAGAATAGGATTTCGGCTCATTGAATTCAAGTAAGGATTTTACCGCCTTAAATCAGACAATTTATAGTAAAGTTTCAATTTTGTGATTATTAGTTGTTTGTTAGTAGTTCTTTGAGATGTTTAAACCACAAGTTACCACCTGCTTCCCGGGAGATATAAACACAGTTACATTTTGAATTTATAAAGTAAAACGAAATTTGATTTGTGCTTTGTTACTCATGTATTCATAATAAATAATATTCCTTTTTTCGTACCTTTGATGATAAAGTTTATTGTTCTTGTTAGTAGATCATATAGAAGATTAGAGTTCATAACAGTTATCCTCTGAGAAGAAATTAAGTTTTCTTTATTGAAGCATTTAGTATGTAATATGTGCTGCCTTACTGTACTACTTCTAATTTCTGTTGTTTTCTTTTAAATGTTTCCAGATTGAATCAATTTTGCTCTTGTACAAATATTGAAGCAACCTTATTAAAGTTAAAAGCAAATGCAATCTCCATATTGGTTCCGACTAATCAGGTTAGTTTCTTGCCGTAACCTGGCAAAAAATGACCTTATTTTCAGGTTTAATTCAGTTTCATCACTTGCCCAGTTACCATTGACCGGTGTATCAGATTCCTGTTTAGATGAAAACTGGAGATTTAATCATAAACGCCAGGTGTTTGATAAAATTCCCAATAGCAATCATGCCCACCAAGTGGTTGATAAAATGTCAGTTGCTGAAACTTTGAGATTTTTAATGAGAAAGCCCAAAACTGCATTTCTTTTCATTGCCCATCTGAAAGAAACTGGTTTTAAACATGACGTTGTGACTTACATGGCTGTTATACGGTTTTTGTGTTACTGGGGTATGATTAGGAGGTTAAAGTTTTTGTTTTTAGAGATTATGGAGGATAAAGTTGGGGCTTTTAGGTTTGATGTTTCGGATTTGTTTGAAGAGTTGTTGAAAGAGATCAATGTGGATGGTTGGAATTTGTTGGCTAGAGCAGTTGATGGTTTGATTAAGGCGTTTGTTTGTGTTGGTCGGTTCGGTGAGGCGTTTAATGTGTTGTTGAAGATTGACGGTGGGTTTCTTCCGTCTGTGGTTACATGTAATTTTTTTATGAATCGGTTGGTAGAAGACGGTGAAGTGGATATGGCCATGTCGGTTTATGGACATTTGAAGATGAATGGTTTCTGTCCAGATGTGTGCATGTATGGGATTTTGGTTAAAGGACTAAGTAGGAAGAATCGTGTGAAAGAAGCTGGAGATGTTTTCAATGAGATGAAAGAAGCTGGAGTTGAGCATGATAGTTTTATTTTTGGTTCATATATCGATGGGCTTTGCTTAAATGGAAACACAGACTCGGGGTACCAATTCCTTAAAATATCAAACTCATGGTGTGATATTTCTGCTTATTCTTCTGTTATTCGTGGTTTTGTTAAGGAATCAAAGTTGGAGGATGCAGAAAATGTCTTTTTTGACATGAAGCGATCAGGAATTATCCCGGATGCATATTGTTATGGCGCGTTAGTCCAAGGTTACTGTAAAAATGGGAATATTGATAAGGCTGTTGATCTTCATGATGAAATGAAATCAAAGGGTATTAAAACCAATTGTGTGATAATTAGCTCGATAATGCAATGTTTGTGTCGTCAGTGGAAGTTGTCTAAAGTTGTATACCTATTTGTAAGTACAATGGACGACGGAGTTGTTCTTGATGAAATTTGTTTTAATATCATGATTGATGCTTTATGTAAGCTAGGGAAAATGAGAAAAGCGATTGTGTTGCTAGAAGTTATGAAACATAACAAATTGAAAGTCGATGTTAAGCATTACACAACTTTGATTAATGGATATCTTCACCTTAGACACCTTAAAAATGCTAAGAAAGTCCTCGATGAGATGAATGAGAACGGTTTGAAACCTGATGCCATTACTCTCCATGTACTTATTGGTGGTTTCTCTAGATGTGGGCTTGTCAAGGAGACTAAAGCTCTTTTAGATGATATGGTAGCATTAGGGTTAGAACCCACGAGTGCTACACATAACATTGTTATTGAGGGATTATGTAAAGGTGGAAAGGTAAAGGAAGCGGGATTATATTTTAATAATCTTGGGAGAAAAAGCTTGAAAATTTACGTTACTATGATGATCGGGTACTGTGACACAAACAATGTAGAAAAGGCATATGAACTTTTTCTTATGTTATCTGAGCAACGCAAAGATGAGCTTCTAGTGACACATGCTTCTTGTTGCTTTAAACTTCTAAGTGGCCTCTGTGATAAAGGTGAAACTGATGGCGCTTTAAAGTTATTTAAAACAATATTGAAATCAGAAAATGGACCATCTAAGATTATGTATAGTAAATTAAAGTCTGCTTATTGTCGGGCTGGAGATATGAGGATGGCCCGTTGGGTTTTCGATAAGATGTTTGCAAGTGGAATAATACCTGATGCCGTTTCCTACACGATTATGTTAAATGGTTATTTTCGGGTGAATTGGTTGCAAGAAGCTTATGATCTTTTCAATGATATGAGAAATCGTGGTATACAACCTGATATCATAACTTACACAGTACTATACGATGGGGAATCTAAAGTAAATCGGAAAAGATCTATTAACAGTGGGAGCGAAGGAGAAAAAAGGGTTTTGTCACAATATTCGATTACTAAAATGCAAGAGCTGGTTCCTGATGTTATTTGGTACACAGTTTTGATTGACAATAGTTGTAAGTCAAATAACCTTCAGGGTGCTACTTCTTTTTTCTGTGAAATGATTAAAAGAGGATTACAACCGGATACTGTAGCATACACATCTCTTATAGATGGCTACTCTTCCCGGGGTTCTGTTGAAGCTCAAAAACTTTATTAGTTCAAATATTGGATGTTGGTTATTTCTCCTCATAGCCTCTCTGATAGCATCTCTGCTGTCAACCAGCTACCGAATACTGTGGTATGACATTTCCAGTAGCCTCCATACATCTTTTCACATTTTGTATATGTACAATAGACGATCTCACTATGTTTTTCTTCTGTGGTACCCCCAGTCTCTGCAGAAACAGTTATCTGAATCTTCTATGAAGGAAACAGAGCCTGTCACTGAGGAAAATGTTGCAGACATAATGGGACAGCATGATCAGTTTGTATCCTCAATGCAATCTCATCTGGCCAAGCTACAGGTTACTGTTAAATTATTTTTCTGTTGGCATTATACTCTAAACTCTGTGACTGTACATGTGCTTCCCTTGAAGATAAAAATGTGATCTTTAGCGTGTTCTCATGCTTGATAGAGAAAGTTATGTCGTTTTGGCAAAAGAATAATAGTATATACCAATACATTCCCTTTATCTGAAAAGTATCAGCAAACCTGGTTCTGATATCTTAAAGCGGTGTTGAGAATATCTGATCATAAAACTTTGTCTTGCAAGACATAAAACTTTCTCAACATTAAAGGAGCAATTAATGCAATGTCGAGAATATCTGATCATTCTGTGAGTAAAGTTTGGTTAACGCCTCCTTTCTGTTTCTGTTTCTGTTTCACTCATGTTAGTTTGCCTTCACAATTACATTTTTATGATGATGTAGGTGACTGCAGACATAGTGAGCCTTTTGACAGGAAAAATCGACACCATCACCTTGGACATTTGTTCCTGTTTACTGCCTCTCCTTGCCAGCCTCCTGGACAGTGACATGGATAGGTATGTTATGGCTCCTCTTCATGCGAGATCACTTATAGTATTTGATAAGTTGTATGTTAATTGTTGGTCGGAATAAAATAAAAATAAAATAAAAACTTTAAATGCCTGAAAATGTATAGAATTTTTACCCCAAAATATATTGCTTGTATGATGCATTACTTTTATTAATTCTATTGTACGTGAGTGACATTTTGTAACCTGTAAACCGGTGATGTGGCACGGGTTTTGATGATCAGCGAATGACATAGCAACTTATGCGGTTATGTCAACAAAAAAAAACGTATTACCTGAAAATATCGTTGTATACATACAATATATATGAGTAGTTGAAAGTTTAACATACACTGTAGACACTTTTAGAGGTAGATACGTACAGTAGAATTTTGGTAAGAAAAGTTCAACACAATAAAAATGTTTTTTCTTATATGTGGATAGAACCATTTGAGTGCGAAAAGAATGAAGGTATCAGGATCGAAAGACGAATCAAGTGGTATGAAAGTTGATGGAGAAGGGAGTTCAGGATCAGGAAGCAAGGCTGTAAATGGGCGAAGTGGTAAACCAAGTGAACCACCTAAAGACTATATTCATGTTAGAGCAAGAAGGGGTCAAGCTACTGATAGCCATAGTCTTGCTGAGGGAGTAATTATATTTGTGTTATAGTTATTATATTATATGTTTATTGTTATGTATACGTGGTGATTTTTACATGTGCTGGATTACTTGCCTTTGTTTTCAGGCTAGGAGAGAAAAGATCAGTGAGAGGATGAAAATTCTTCAAGATTTGGTCCCGGGCTGTAACAAGGTGAGTGTATTTGACTCATTGTGCTGTGTTTGTTTCTAGTAGGATTACAAAGTGATTACGACGATGTTTAAGAGTCAATATGAAATAAGTAGCTGCAACAAAGTGTATATATTTGAGATAAGGATAATTATGCTATCATACATTTATCCTAGGAAATGAATTTCTTGCAGTAAATTGGCAGTTTCTAAGAATTTGATTATTTTGGTTTAGCAAACATTGCAAAACTGATTACTATGACTTCAAGTTGTATTAGTCAGGTTTGTAACATGTATAAACACCCCTATCTACTTTAGGATAACAGATGGGCCAACTTTCTTTATTTCTCTTTGGATACGCAAATCTTTTTTCGGTGTGTGTGCGTGATTATTGTTCTTTTGCTGGTTAGGCTGTTGATTTTGATGTTATGTGTTAGGTCATAGGAAAAGCACTCGTACTTGATGAAATAATCAATTACATCTAATCACTACAACATCAAGTGGAGGTAGTTCTTTCAACATGCTATTTTCATGTCAATTTTTACAATTACCTCAACCTTTTTGTAAAATCGTTATGAAAGTTTTGACCTAATTCGTTGTGTTCGATGGTGAAGTTCTTGTCGATGAAGCTTGAAGCTGTAAATACAAGGACGAACTCTCCCATAGAAGGGTTTCCTACAAAAGAAGTAAGTGTTTAGACACCTTTATTACATTTCACATTGTTTGATGTGTTCTATTGGCATGCTTGTCTATTTACTGTGTACTGAATTACGTGTAATATTTCACTTGCTAAAAAGTTTAGACAAGGTTGTACCATATCGGCCCACAATTAGGCCTTTATTGTCACGGTTACGTGTATCCTCAGTACTTGTCAATTCTGAAAGCGGAACTAATAATATTCACAAAGTATTAAATTCAAGAATTCAAGAAACAAATATGCTGTATGGTATTTATGTGGTTTCTCAATTTGCCAACATTCACGATCATTGCTATTTCTTTCTGAATTTTCAATTCTTTTGTAATATAAAACGCTTTATGGTCCAAACCACACTTGATATCCAACATATACTGCTTGTGATAAGTATCTTCAAATTGAATACAACCAACAGGATCATACCCTCTAGATACAGGACCATATCCTCATGATCTCTAAGGAATCATTTGTAGCCGCTTGCAGAGTCTGCAACAGATCCATAAATGAATTTGAGGAATTAATATTACTTTTGGACCACAAAACTTTTGTCATCCACATCACAAACTTAATCTTGTGTGAAGTTTGGACCACTCTGCACTACCTTTTGAATCTTTTCAGTGGTTTTTGTTTTCATTTGCTTAGATTAAGATTATTGGTTTACAATTTGATTCCTTGACGACTCTACCTCAAAACAGAAAAGATTCACCCGTGTGCTATGACATTTGAGTGTCACATGAGCTGATTATTTAACTTCAATATTAACAAGTGTTATTGTTATTTTATTTGTATTATTTTGTGTAAAAAAAATCAATGAACCATAGTGAACTACATGACAATCGATAATAATATAGAATCTTTTTGGATTTGGAAGTATAGTAGATTTCACTCTCTAAGATCAAACATAGTATGAAATGAGACCCTTGTCATGTATCTATGGGCACAATGCAATAAATGCTATGCACTAGCCACTTGTTAACGGTATATGCAACATGCTTATTATAAAGGGTGAAATAATAATTGTTAGTATATTGCATTAATTGGTAAACATAGTGACAAATTGCATATGTTGGTGATAAATGGCAATTATGTTGTATTAAATGTTTATAAAGAAAGTGTGTTGCATATATCGGTAAGAAGTGGATGTTGATTCCATTTAGTTGCAATATGTCCTTCACACATTACCATTAGTCCATTAAATATATAATCCCTCAGATCACTAAGAGGTACGGATAATTATTAGTTATGTGATTTATTTAGGTCGCATGGATGTTTATTCTCGACTTATTAATGATCTAACCTTGGTGTTTCAGCTCGGCCCACCACCCTTTGACGCAACCGGACTTCTGTTTGGGTCACAAGCAGCACGGGAGTATGGTCAAGAGCCGCAATCAGAGTGGCTGCATATGCAATTAGGAAGTAGCTACGAGAGAGCGACATAAAGTCAACTTGAAGCATGTTGTTAGTTGGTCAGAAACTCGGAAATTCTGCATTTACATTGAATATGCAAGATTTCTTGAGGTATGTAAGATAAGATACATATAAATATATTAAATAATATATTAACTTTTATCAGACAACTCTTGATGTTTAAGCCTCTATAATACATCATCTGTATAAAATGGCATTTCTGGACAACCCTGATTGACCAAGACTACTTGCTTAACGTGGGTCGGGGAGAGAAATACTTTTACATTTTCCTTTGTTTTTCTTTCTGCAATTTGCAGAAAGATTGTTTTCTTAAAATGTACTAAGTAGCAATTTAATGTTTTTTCTCTGAACCGTTTTACTAGATTAGTGTTTATATGATGTAAGATTCTAAACATACTTGTTATTCAGTTTATCAGGAAGTCTTAGACCCAAATAATTTGCGCTCATGAGCCTCCTTATCAAAAGACAAGGTTAAGCCTATGATGAGCTTGTGTTTACTAACAATTTACTAATTTTTGTTCTTAAAACGGTGAGTTATGTTGTAATTTTATTGATTGCTACGGATTTACGTAATGTAAAATAAACTTAATCTGCATTTTGTGTATCCTACGCAAGAAAATTAGTTTCCGTTTTTTTAAAATGACCCTAAGTTGATGTTAAAATGTTCGAAAAAAACGTGCGCTAAAAGGTTACTTTATATGGACCATAAGTAAATACTCCAGTTTAGGAAATATTTTCTTTTAAACTCTAAGTAATTCCTAAATAGTTGTGTACTTGAAAACATGAAATATTGTACCTGTTGCACTTGAATCCAGTTCTAGGAAAAAACTTTATCCTTGACAACTTTTGCGTTCATAATTATGTTTTGCCAGGACATGATATTATTTTGAATTTATTTCAGCAATCATGTGTAGTCACTTGTCAAGTACCCTGATAACAGAGCTACAGATAGTTTTTAGAAAATGTGATTTAATCATCTAAAAGTCAAATAAAGAAGGAAACGAAAAAAGCTCTTCCAAATAATGATCAACTCCATTTGTTTGAAGTTATAACTTATAAGGGGTGCAAGTTTGCTAATTGGAATACTTGATTAGAACCTATGCTGTAAGCTAAGCATATTTCCGGATTCAATCTGATCTGATAAAAGATCGAAGTAATTTTCACTCTTATGTGTCTGTTGTATCTATGACCTCGGTTACTTCTGTGTGTCGTAACTTTCTCAAGTGTTGAGCTATCTCTGTTAAAAGTTCAGCTCCTTTTTCACTCTTTTGGAGTGTCATTGCAGTATGCTTCAAGAATCCACTATCTGCTTCCAAAACTCTCAACCTCTCCCTCATTAGGGACACCTCTCTTTTAAGTGTTGCCCTATTTTCCTTGTCTGTTAATCCACAATAAACATGTAACAAAAATCATCTTCAAAGTATTTTTAATACACAAACGAAATAAAATGTTAAAAACGATAGACATAAGTACCTGTTGTATCATTATCTTCGCCGTCCCATTCATCTTCTAGTGAAGATGATTCAATGTGGTTTTCTAGATTCTTTAACATACCATAAAGCTGATGCTTTTCACTTTCAAAATCCAATAATGGTTCCTCATAACTCTCCATTTCATTTTCTACTGATCTTCCTGAATGACTTTGACTATCATTGTCATCATCCTTTCCCAATGGGCTTCCAGGCTCGTCGTGATCCCCTTCAAACGGGCTTGTGGGTTCGTCATGATCCTTTCCAAATGGGCTCTCAGATTCATTTCCAAAAGGGGTCTGAAGCTCAGATTTATCACCAAAAGACGACGAAGATTGAGATTTCAACTCTTGGTAACATTCGTCAGCATCAACTTCGCATTCATCACTACCTACTTTCTTAATCTCCCCGTATTTCTCTTTGTAATCCTCGAGTTCTGATTCCATAACCCTTATGAGTTCATCTCTTTTAGCTACATTATCTTGAAGTATTTGAATAGCTTCTTGATCATATTCAGCTTGTTCTTCCATCATCCTTTGATACTGTAACGCCTCCATTTGTACAGCTGCTTTTTCAGCTTGTAACCGTGTGATCATTGCCATAGCATTGTTAGCTGCAACAGCAGCTGCACTCCTTTCTTCTTCGAGTTCTGTTTGTAATAATTGAAGATTCTTTTTGTCTGTACGGGCTTGTTTCTTTAACTGTTGTAGACTTGAATCACCCTCTCCGGGAGCTTCTTCGTTCAATTCAGATAACAAATTGGAATTTTCTGACGAGGCTTTCTTGAGAGTTTTGTTACCAAATCTTGGACTGACTACACCATCTGTGAGTGGGATCCCAAAAAATTTGTTGCTTTTTAACAGATTTGGGGTTTTGCAGAACTCATCATTCATTTCATCAGAATCTAGCAATACCATTGTTCCAGATTTCATGTCTTCTTTAACTTCTACACAAATATACATTATAAACCTACATTAAAGATTTAGATCCAATAATTTTTGTCTCATTTAGTTGTCAATTGGGTAATTTGGGTTGTATTTTGTCTCAAACGAGCCAAACTGGTCAAATATTTTTTTTGTTTCGTTTATAACTAAAAGTGAATGACTCGACCTCTAGACCGGTTTATCAAAAAAGTTTAAATATTATTGTAGTAATTTCTTTTTTTTTATCATGGTATCAAAATAGATTATTTTGACCTTTTTGAAGAAGGGTCCTTTTTGACCCATTATCTGACCTGTTTACCCACAATCTTGCCATCTCTACTGAAGGCGCAAAGAAACATATTTTGAAAGTTAAAATATCTTACTCTTAGCATCTATGCTTACTACAAAATCATATTCTTGCATATCTGGTTCGCAATCAGATACGAATTTTAACTCTGTATACCGTGAATCCTCATTTCTCCATGATGGGGTGAAACACGTGAGTGCTCTAGGAGTAGCAGTCGCTTTAGGAGAACACGTCGGTGCTAATGCAGTACCACGAACGTTCGAAAAACTTCTACCAAAAACTTTAGAAGAAGCTTTCGCTATCAAAGGCTCGCCACAACACGAACACCTTTTCACATCAAGCATGTTTTCATTTTTATTATTATTATTGTTAACTGACTTAATGGGCATAATAACCATTTTCCTATCACCGTCTATAAATCCATTATTGTCCTTCTGCAAGCTTGTCAAAAGGGATTTATTAGTCTCAGTTTCAGATTCCTTTTCAGTTGCAAATGAAAGAAGACAACCCTCACACATGTTTTGAATATCGGAAAGTTTTCTATGGACATGACAATAAGCCAAAGAAGATATATCTTTTTTGTGACATTCACATATGGACTCATTGTAATATGTACTCGGGTCCTTACCCACGAGTGCATGATCTACTCGTGTGCAAAGCACACAAGGTGGTTCCAACTCGAAGACTTTTGCAAATGTACTCGAAATAAACGCGATGAACCCATCAATGTAAAGAGATGCGATTAGTATCCATTCGAGAATCGCCCATAGTAAGAATTGTGGGAATCCGCCCATTTCTTCCACAACGAATATCTTGAATGACCTTTTCGACGATACCATTTTTGCAATTATTTAAGAAAAGATCGGGTAAAGGCCGAATTTGAGGGTGTACGAAGTGGTTGTGAAATTACATAGAAAAACATGAAATCGTTAAATATGAAGAGATCATGGCATATATATGTTGACAAGGTACTTAGATCATGATCTAATATTCTCCTTCTCTCTCTAGAATTGTTTAGAGACAGAAAGATGGAGATATTGTTTGCGTAGGATACTAAAGAGGTTTCGAAATTTCCTGCATAATTTGGTGGATTTGCAGAGACATTTTCTGTTTCCAAAAATAGAAGAGGTCTATTAAGGATTAGTTTTGCGTAAATTAACGTTTGATCATGGACTTTTAATTTTTAACCGCAAAATAACAACATTTGGCACGTCCAAAAATAAACCAGAATCCAAATATATTTTGAATGGGTTCATGTACATCTATGATTAATATTTATGTACCACTAATATATTTTATAACGTTATAGCGATAAAACAATTGTTATATCTTTTGCTTATATTTCAACTTTTAACGATTATCAAATCGGACGTAATATAACATTCTAGTATTCATGCTAAAAATCAAATACATTATTGACTATTGAGCACGAGAAACACCAAACTGTCCTCTTGTTTGTTGCCATTTCTTCCAGTTAAAGGGACCTTACAAAGCTACATCTTATAAGAAGATGGTTGGATTTTGGATGTAGTTTTTATGAATGATTGGTGTAACTTTAAGTTAGCATAAGGTTAAAATTTATATTAAACTTGAAATTAAAATAATCATTCAATTTAGAAGTTTAAATAATGTGAGCTACTTATAAGCTAATCGAGTTTAATTCGTTAAAAATATAATTTGAGTCCAATCTAAACGAGCTAATTCATACTTTAGAGCTTATTTAATATTTAATTAATTAATTGACAAATATGTTATTGACTGCGTATACGTTATGTGCAGCATACGCATATTTATTAAAAAAGTTACATATTAACCTTTGATCATTACTGAACGATCACTATTATTCTTCAAAATTACACACAAACTTACGTGTATTTTGCTACATAAACATTTTCTCATATAATAAACCTCTTAAATAATAAATAAGCATATGTGATAAACGATTTACATATGAACTTGTAAAATATCACGAGGCAAGCTCGAGTATTCGAGCTTTTGAAAGTAAACTAGTTGAGTTGGAGTTGGACTCAACTAATTTACATTTAAATTATTAAGCTAATTTTCTAACAATTAATTTTGTTAATTACTACAACGATTATTATGAATATATGATTCCTTAACAACAATAATTACTTCCGCACACAAATGCTTATCTTTTTTCTTCTCTAATTAAAAAGAAAAAAGAACCCGACCCGAAAGAAAAAATTGAACTTGACAGTTGACCAATAGTCAAAGACGAAATCAAAGAAACAAAACACAACACAACACAACAGTTGCACAGAAATCAGATCTATCAGACGGCTGATAATCGCTCACACCATATTTCTTCCAAACACAAAATTTCAACATGAACCCTTGAAACCTCTCTTTACACACACGGGCGCCAAAAAACATCATCACAAAATCATATAAACATATACATACATTATATATTATATAATTATTATATACAGTAATAATATATCATATATAATTTATCATCATAATTATATTATATGTACACATCTACACCTATCTCCTAATTATTACGGAGTACCATTTCATATATACACAGAAATCAAATCAAATCAAAACCCTATATAATCTATTGAAGATTTGAATACTCCTCGATTTGCCTATTTATGGCTTCGCTCGAGGATATTGTGAAAGAAGCATTGAATGCACTATATCATCATCCAGACGACGCCGTTCGTTCTCAAGCCGATCAATGGCTTCAAAAGTTTCAACGAACACTCGATGCTTGGCAGGTGTGTGTATTTTTAGCTACTGATTGGTTGAATTCAACTGATTTATAGTTCAAACCGTACATGTGTGTTTTTAATTTGATGTTGCTCGACTACAATTGGTAGTGGATTGAGTTGAATTGTTAAATTAGGTTTTGGTTATTGATCGAGAGAGTTAACTATGATTAATTAGCTAGGTTTATGTTGCTGTTAGGTTTAAAGTTGCTTAAATGTTTTTAAGTTTAGGTTTATAGTGCCCTAGGGAATTGTGGTTATGGTATTTAGGTTAAAGTAAAAATAGGTGTTAGAAACGGGGGAAAAGTGTACACAAGGAACCTAACTTGGAATATTTGTTCTGAACTATCACTTACGGAATAATGAGGATCGACGTCAGGATGCAGATGAATATACTTTTAGTTACATCATCCATTTCTTATTCATATATGTTTTGGGGATTTCTCTACTATATATTGTTTGGTTTGGTTTAGTGGAGCTGCTTGTAAAAACTTTCATGTATATCGGATTTTTGACCTTAGTGGGTGCACAACTGCACATTCAATTTCCTTAGATGCCCACATTTGAATTTTGCTGCTATCACCGACATAGGGTGTTAATGGTGCCAAACTAATTTAAAAGAGCTTGTTTTGTGGGACATGAATTTGTATAGTTTTGTAATTGCCGTTTATTTTAAAGATAATATCGAAAGGCACAACTTTTACGCCCACTTTCATCCTATAACCAAAATGATAAAAAGAGGAAAATAAGCTTTACAGATGTTTCAATTTGTCAAATTATCACATGGAATCTATTGGTTCCAGATGTAGTATTTGGGCTCATCTATCAGGGATTTGACCAGTTTATATCTGTTTTAAGCGTGTGAAACTTGATATTATAGTAAAATCATAGTCACATGGTACGCTAAAACCCCACGATCCGCGTTCCGGAGCGTTTCATACCGAGTCATGGTACAGTTTTGTTCCCGGAATGAAAATTACGTTCCGAATTGGTATTGAACACACGGGCTTTAAAACTTAACTCTTAGTTACATATTGGACTATTGTTTGAGACTTTGTTAGCATTTACCCCAGAGAATATTTTAATTTTGGATTTCTACAATATAAATGTAGATGATTAGTTATAGGGTAAAATGGTGCCATATTATATAGTACATTGTACCGGAGCGATCCAAAATGAGCCTACCCCCTATAACTGTAAAGCACATTATATAGTACTGGCACAATTTTTACGCCGACTATCATCCTATGATCAAAATGATAAAAAGAGGAAAATAAGCTTTACAGATGTTTCAATTTGTCAAATTATCATATGGATCTATCGTTTCCAGATGTAGTATTTGGGCTCATCTATCAGGGGTTTGACCAGTTTAGATATAACGGAACTCTTGAATCTTGTAAGCTTTATTGCAGTTCAGGGTTCAACGATGTTTGCTTAAATTGAATCATGAAAACTAGAAGAATGAGTGGGATAATCAAGCTGCAATAAATCCTCACACCAGTGCTTGACTTTATTGATAATAGATGAAGAAGGCATAGCAACTGAATCATGAAGTCTATTTCAGATATTATGTTTATTTTCAGAATTTAGGTTTTCTTTCAGAATCTAGGTTTTTACTTTGTGGCATATGCCTTACGTCATGGATGGTTTTTCCTTGTTGGCTTGCATATCTATTAAAATTGATTTGTGGCGACTGGCGAGTGCCTTGCGTAATCAGCTAAATTATACATTAGACGGAGTTCAATTTCTTGTTGTGTGTGAATGATATGGTTGTTGTGAAAGTTGGTTTCATTTGACTCCAATGTCTTTATTATAGTTACTTTAAATAAGTTGCCATTTGTTTAATTTCTTGTAGGTGTCTGATAATTTGCTTCATGATGCTAGTAGCAACGTAGAGACTCAAATATTTTGCTCACAAACTCTCAGAAGTAAGGTAATTACATTCATCCTTGCTTACCTTGTGATCAAAGAAGGTATACTTCTGTTCTTTCTTCAAATGTCATGCTTTAAAATGTTAAAGAGTGTTGGTATGTGTTTCAAACTTTTATGGTAACTGTTTATTTACATTATACCTGTGCGGCTTCCTTTTTATGTTACTAGGTGCAGCGAGATTTCGAAGAATTACCTTCTGAAGCATTCCGTCCACTACGTGATTCATTAAATGTGAGTGAATAGTTCTACTGTTACTTTAATTGAACATGAGGTTTAACAGCTGGAGTTTTAACTGCAGAACTTATTGAAAACATTTCACAAGGGCCCACCTAAAGTTAGAACTCAGGTACTGACTACACATTCTTATAAACACACACATATTATTTACGACTAACAAACCCAGCTTTTTAAAGATTTTTATCAATAGCTTTCGTGTTTGTTCAGATTAGTCTTGCTGTTGCTGCATTGGCTGTTCAAGTCCCTGCTGAAGATTGGGGAGATGGTGGCATAATGAAATGGCTTAGAGATGAGATGAATGCACATCCTGATATTGTTCCAAGTTTCCTGGAGCTACTCAGAGTCTTACCAGAGGTACATGCTAATATCTATACATACCCATAAGAAAAATTCCTGTAATTATAGAAGGAGAGGTGTGAAAATGGTCAGGCTGGGTAACGGGTGAAGACGTGTAAAATTTTATACGCGTTAAAACGGGTTGGGTTGACGCCGGACATTTTTGTTTTATTTGCCTGGGAATAGGAGATAAAGCTGATAGGAATCTACATATAATTCTGTCGAAGGTCTCCCTAGAAGCAGTCTCTGTACCCTCGGGTAAGGGTATGACTGTCTACATCTTACCTCCCCCATATAGGGTATTGTTGTTGTTGTGAATCTACATATAGTTCTTTGGGCTGATGTCACAAAATGTCTATTATCAAGTTGATTGTGGAGTTGTTAATGTGTATATATTATATGTTTCAAATCAGGAACTCTTCAATTACAAGATTGCCGCTCGTCCCGATAGACGCCGGAAATTTGAAGATGAACTTGCCTCTACAATGGATGTTGCTCTTGGCATTTTAACTGCATGTTTAAATATTCAAGAGCTAAAAGAACAGGTTAGTTTAAGGATAACGACTTGACATATTTATTTTCCGATGTAGAAAGAAAGGGAAGTGTTCATATCCCTAAAGACGTCATGATTTTCCTATGTCGTATATTGCTTTAACCATCTTTCTGTCAGATATTAGCATTATTAATTTCTGCTTCCATAGTGTGGAGTGAATGCTCTGATACTCATTTGACATGTGCCTTTTGTGATCAGACTTTCCAATTTCTTTCTTTGTCTTTTTATCGATTTCCATTTAATTAATTTTACATATCATCTATTTTTTTCACTAAGTTTGTTATGTGTCCTTTTTTGACATAAATTTACGTTCAGGCTTTGGAGGCTTTTGCATCTTGGCTTCGCCTACGACATAGGTTCATTCCCGTTCTTCTTTTTTTCTTGGTGTTTTCGAGATATATATATACACACATATATATTGAGCCTGCTGATAACTAGAGAACTTACTTGATATTTTTTGATAACAGGATCCCCGCATCCGCTCTTGCTACACACCCATTGGTGCTAACAGCTCTCTCTAGCTTAACTCCTGATGTGCTCTCAGAGGCAGCTGTGAATGGTAATATAGAAGAAAAATATATATGTTTTTGTTGGAATTAGTCATTATTTAATGTGTGTGTGTGTGTATACTTGTTTCTAATGTAATATTGTTAGGTTGATTATTATGTACTTGTTTCTAATCTAGTAGTGTTTAATTTTGCCTATTTGCAGTCATTTCTGAATTGATACATTACACATCTGCAAGAAACATGGATGGTTTTTCTGTTCATATGCCTTTAATTCAAGTTATTGTGCCACAAGTTATGAATTTGAAGCCACAACTTAGAGATTTATCAAAGGTATTTGAGAGGACTTTTATTCCTATCTTTGATGGGGTATATCTTGAAGAAGTGATTTTTTCTTTAATTATTATTATCATTGCTTTAGGATGAAGAAGATGTTAAGGCCATTGCTCGATTATTTGCTGATATGGGCGATTCCTATGTTGAGTTAATTGCAACTGGTATGATACTTGTCCAGTTATTGTGGAAAATATTGAAACTTTTCTAATCATTTTTTATTTGACTTTTTAGTTCACATGAATATTATGTTAATAGGCTCAGATGAATCCATGTTGATTGTTCATGCGCTATTGGAAGTTGCTGCCCATCCAGAATATGATATTGCTTCCATGACATTTAACTTCTGGCACAATCTTCAGATTTGCTTGATAGAGAGGTGAGTCCTTTTCAATTTCCCAATTTATTGTTTTTATAACACCAAGTTTTTGGTATAACTATAATTATTTTGCAGAGAGTCATATCTATCACTTGGTAATGAATCATTAATTGAAGCGGAGAGAAATAGAAGGGTGCAGGTTTTCTGTTCATCATACGAATCACTTGTATCCCTCGTGAGTAACTTAAGTAATCTTGTACTCTTGTTTATGACCTTACTAGGTTCCGACTTATATATATTTTCCAAAAAAGTTCTAACTTAAATATATACAACTAACAAAATGGAATATCTTTTACTACTTTAGTCTTAATTTACGAAATTGTTTTCTATTTGCAACAACTCTGGAAAAGATTTATATTTTTATGATTGGATGTCCTGTGTATGTTGCTTACAGGTTAGTTGCAGAGTTCAGTATCCTCAGGATTATTCAGAACTTTCAAAAGAGGACCAGAAGGATTTCAAACAGACGAGATATGGTATTTAGTTGCCTTTTAATGATTTCTTTTTGCATCATATAACATCGTTCTAGCTGAACATCTTCTAATATTGTTGTATATTTGCAGCTCTACAAACTTCTTTTTCCTTTAGATGTTGTGCACGTGCTCGTAGTTTCTGATCAATATCATATCTTATTGTAACCTACTGATATACTATTTTATTTGTAGCTGTTGCGGATGTCTTAATTGATGCAGCATTAGTGTTAGGAGGTGATATGACACTCAAAATCCTATATATGAAGCTAGTTGAGGTACAGCAGTACCTTATTTCATAATGTTAAAGGCTCATGATTGTTTATGTTATATTCTTGTCTTCAATATGCACATTGTTCATCAATTCAACTGAAATGTATAATTTCTAGCATTGTTCATTAATATGAAAATGCTTATGGTTTACTAATAAATTGTTCGCCAGTAATCTTTTATGTACTCAAATTGAGTTATATTCAGTTCTTATCGTATAATGAATGATTTTCAGGCTCTAAGTGGCCACCAAAATGGTGATATGATGGATTGGCGACCATCAGAGGCTCAACTGTATTGCATCAGGGCCATATCAGATCTTGTTTCCCTCACTGAAGCAGAAGTTATGCCCCAGGTATAGAGTTTGACCTACAGTTGTCACTTCTTTGACTAGACCTTCTTTATACAAGTCTTGATTATCTGATTTTACTTGCTGGCAGATCATGTTGTTGCTTCCAAAACTTCCGCATCATTCACTGCTACTTCAGACAGGTTATATACATTATTTATCTCATTACAGAATACCATATTTGATTACATGAGCCACCTTTGAGATTAGGCCAAAAGATAACTTCATAATTCTTAGTGACTAATGGGTTTTGTTGGTCTCAAGACCCTAGTCTGAACGTCTTAAGTATAGGTGGAAAATTTGACCTATGTACTATGAATGGACTAATTTGGGTAATGATGAGTATATCTAATGGGTCAATCGGGTTAAATGAAAAAAATCATTTAAAAAGGTGATGGGTCAAACGGGTCGAAATTCACCTAGCATGTATGTTTCTTTAATAAAACCTCAAAATATATTTGAAAAGTTTAATCATCATTGTAATAATATAATTGTGCAACACATCAATTGGGTTATAATTTTTCTTGCGCAGACCTTAGACAAGAAGTGTCTTGGGTCAACCCAGTCCAGCATGTTTTGACCTGGACCAAATAGTTAGCCGTTTTGACCTGTTACCCAACCACGCGCTCCGCCTGTTTTGCCACCCCCACCTTGAAGAACATGTCATAAACTAATTAACATAGCCTCAATGCATAAATTTTGGATTTCCAGTATGCTTGACTGTTGGAGCTTATTCTAAATGGCTTGATGCTGCACCAAGTGGACTTTCTTTTTTGCCTCCGGTCATTGATATTCTTGTGAGCGGCATGAGTATGTCCGAAGATTCTGCTGCAGCTGCGGCATTGGCTTTCAGACATATCTGTGATGGTGATGTATTTGATTCAGTATATGCATTTTAATATGACTAATATCCTGATTATATCCTATTTAGAAATAACAAAAATCAGTTATATGTTTATAGACTGTGGGAAAAAACTGCGTGGATCTTTAGACGGTCTTTTCCAAATATACCAAAGGGCAATGAGTGGAGAAGGTTCTTTCAAAGTTGCAGCTCAAGATTCTTTGCATCTAGTTGAAGCCTTAAGGTACCACTACAATTTTGCAAAAGCTAAATCACATAATCACATGAGTTGAGGTTCCATCTGACCATGTGCATTTTTACTCTTACCGAAATTACCCATTTGAATTGAACTTATTATGACCAGTTTCCCGGTCGCCTATTTAGCCACCTTCAACTTAACTAGAAAAGTTTCTCATAAATTTTTTGTTGCAGTATAGTTATCACAGAGCTTTCTGCGGACCAGGCTAAGACTGCCCTTGAGGCACTTTGCATACCTGCTGTCACACCTTTACAGGTTTCACTAATCTAGGAAAAAATTAACTTAAAAAGAACGATATAAAGTAATTTTCCTTTTGTGTTATTTCTTATTGACTTACATGTCTATGAGCAGGAAGTGATTAATCAGGGTCCTCTGGTATTGGGTCAAAAACCTGCTCGTGAAATCACTGTTCATATCGATCGGCTAGCAAATATATTTAGGTTCTTAAACAATTCTTTGCTCTGGTCGCCGATTTATGTTTTTCCAGAGTTCTAATAATTCAAAATAATGAATGAATTATCTGCAGATATGTAAATAATCCAGAAGCTGTGGCTGATGCAATTCAAAGACTTTGGCCAATTTTTAAGGCCATCTTTGATATGTAAGTTTTCATGAAAGGTGGCAAGATGGGGTACTGGTAAAAATGGGTTGGGTAGAAATGGTTCTTTTTTTATTAGGGGCTAAATGGGGCTGGCTGGATCGACTCCCAAACGCTTTTTGGCCAATCTATACTGTTTTACAAGTAATAAATGCGTTAATAATGATTACAAAAGCAATAAGTACTGCAATAGTAATGATTATAGAAATAGTCTTCGGGTGACTTTCAACCTGGTTGCCCCGTTCATCCTTTGGCTAATATTTTTATTGACCCGTTTGGGATTGAACACAGACCATATCAACCTATTTACAAAAATGGGTCGAAACCTGTATCACTTCGCCATTGCTTAGATGGCTTACATTTTCCATATTTTCTGAGTGGGGCAATTTGATCCAAAATATAAACTTATGAATGCTGACATTGCAGTCGTGCCTGGGATATGCGGACGATGGAATCACTCTGCCGGGCCTGTAAACATGCCGTGAGTTCAAGTCTATATACTTTATTAAATTATATCCTTTTTGTCTTGCTAATGATTTGTGCTATTAATTGTTGTGAAGGTGAGAACATCTAAAAGGTTTATGGGAGTTACAATTGGAGCAATGCTTGAGGAGATACAAGGGTTATATAAACAACACCATCAACCATGTTTCTTATACCTCTCTAGTGAAGTTATAAAGGTATAATTTCGCCATCACAAGTTTTTCAACAAGAGGTGGCAATTTTGATGAGTTAACTTACTAATGGGTCGAATCGGGGTATGTTTAATCTCTAACTAGTCATTAAAATAAAAGAAATAGCTTAAATAAAACAGGTTAAATAGGTCAGAAGTTTGCTAAAGTTTATTTTTGATGCACAAAACCTCCGAAGTTATTTTCATTAAGAGAATTAAAGTGTTATATAAATATTGTAATTTGTTTGACATACTAAATATATCCATAAAATTCAACAAATGTGTTTCTGGTGACCTATGTATCCACCTTAACTGCTTATCCAACCTCCGCGCATTTTGCCACCTTTAGTTTCAAAGTTATTCTGTCGATAAAAGAGTGATTATTGGAGATTATGCTGCAGATATTTGGGTCCGATCCTTCTTGTGCGGAGTACTTAAAAGTTTTGATCGAATCTCTATTTAGCAATACAGCTTGTTTGCTTACAAAGCTTCAGGTATGTTTTCATCATCTATAATAACCCCAAACGCCTTGAAATAATTGCCTTTACATTAAGTTTAATCTGAAGTGTCGGATATTTAGGACTTCACTTCCAGGCCAGATATTGCAGATGATTGTTTTTTGCTGGCATCAAGATGCATTCGATATTGCCCGCATTTACTTTTCCCATCTCCTATATTCCCATCGTTAGTGGAATGCTCCATGATTGGAATCACAGTGCAACACAGGTTATCCCCTCTCACCTCCATTATGTTTACTTTGTTTTGGTTATTCAAATTTTAACATGGACATGTTTTGATCTTTATTATATTGACATGTGCAGGGAGGCATCAAATTCTATACTAAGCTTCTTATCGGACATATTTGATCTGGGAAAATCTAGTCAGGGACAACAATTTGTTTCTATAAGGGATAGTGTTATTGTGCCTCGAGGTTCCAGCATTACTAGAATCTTGGTTGCTGCTTCAACCGGGGCTCTCCCAAGTTCAAGATTAGAAACGGTAAGACTTTTTTTACTAATTGCTTTCAAATGAATGTATCTTTTAATATGTGTTGCTTTGTGACAGGTGGCATATGCCCTGCTGGCACTATCACGAGCATATGGGGCCAAAGCTCTTGAGTGGGCCAAGGGGAGTGTGTCTTTGATTCCAGTTTCTGCTGCTACAGACATGGAAAAATCAAGATTTTTACAAGCGTTGTCTGATGCAGCATCGGGTGTAGATATTAAAGGGTTGACAATTCCAATTGAAGAGCTTTCGGAGGTTTGCAGACGCAATCGGACCGTCCAAGAAATCGTTCAAGAAGCTTTGAGGCCACTTGAGTTGAATATGATCTATGTATCATAGTATATCATATGATGAGGAAAAGGTCATTTTTTATGCCTAATCTTTTTTCATTACTCAATTTTAAAGGGGATTATAGGGGTGGGGGTGGGGGTAGGTGGTCTGGTGTACAATTGTTGTAATTTGAGATTAAGATGTTCCCTGAAATTTTGGTTGAGGTTTATCAAATTTGAGTTTTTATATGTATTCCACCCCTTTGAGATTCTATAAGAACGAACCCATATACCTGCTGAGAGTGTTATGAAAATTTGGTAAGATTTTGATTTGGTTTGGTTATTATTTCACGTTTTGGTTCAGTTTATGTTGGTAGCTGTAAAAAATCAAGATTAAGCTCGGAAGATCCCCAACAAACATGTATACAAATTGCTAATACTCAGAGTAACTTGTGAGTTTTGTCATTGTGGTATGTAAATCATATAGTAGAACTTATTAATGTATTAATATCGGTGTATGCATCAAAAGTAGTTCTGCTTTTATCACCTTCCACTGTAAAATGTTATGGAATTAATGGTTAGGGTTTAATAGGTCATTAGGTCATTGGATACATTATACGTGTGTTTTTAAAAAGTTAAATACACACAATATAAACCTTCTAAATATGATTCTATTGTAGATTCGTCTTTAAGTTACATAGATTTTGGTACACTTAGCCCTTAATTATATCATACTTTTGAACCGAAGGAAAGCACTCTAGTATTTTAGTCCTACCTGTGTACATCAACATACCACACACGGTTGCTGCACGGGATATTTCAGGATAGTGCCCTCTTTTTGTTGCTTCTTTAAGGACTATTGTAGCTCGGGCCTAAGCACCAAAGAGCTTCTAGAAGTGTATTATAAAATCTTGAATCCCAAACAACGACCTTCAGCGTTGAGTTTATCAAATACATATTCTACCATTTGCCAATTGGAAGCACGTGGCCAGTTCTGAGGGATGTTGGGCCGGGCAACCGCCCTGTGTCTCATCTTAGAAAGGGCCCCAAATTTATAATATATTAGACTAGACTCATTTTTACAGAGGTACCATCCTCTTTTACAATCTTGCCCCAGACGTCAAAATGGTTTGAACCGGCCCCGTGGAAGCAGCATCATAATCTTCCTGAATCATTGCCCAATCGTGATGAGTCACACTTTAGCATTTCATCTAGTAGCTTAGTTGCATCCTCCCACCTGCAAAATCCTAAATTGCAAAGCTGTAAAATGTCATAATCATTGCATAAAAATGACATCACGTATACGAAGTAGTACTTTTTATAACAAACCTTTCACTAGTAAACACTCAAATCTGCCTTTGAGTGTCCGTTCATCAGGGTGACACTTGACCTTTTTCATATCAACATAAGGTTTAATAGAATCTTCAAACTGTCTAAATGCTTCAATTACACCATTATACATACTGTTATTCCCAAAGCACCACACTGATCCATTCTAGAAACTATCGCATCAGATTCTTTATACAGCCCTCCTCTCGAGAATGTACACATCAATCAAGGATTTAAATGTCTCAACAATCGGTTTACTTCCCAATTCATTCAATATATTGCAAGTAACAAATGCTTCCTCATACAAAGCACCCTGTGTTCATGAGCTTCTATAATTGCGTTAGACAGCGTTATCACTTCCTTATAATCCCGAAAACGTCTATCTATAAAAGCATTGTAAGTACCCGCATCTAACCCCGTATTACTAGCTTTAATTTTAAGAAAAACCTCATCGTACATCCCTTGCCTCCCAAGATAAGTCATAGCATTCGGCACACAATCAGCCGTGTACATATGTCAAAACACATCCATCACATTCTTAGTTTGTTCTAAATCTGAATAACGTTTCCAATAAAATATTATAACACGACGCATTGGGCAGATTACCTGACTAAGATATACAACTTCCCAAATGTCTGAACTCTGAACCAAATAATCTTCATAACTTGTAGTATCCGGAATCAAAGTATATAAATTTTCAAACATACAAAAAACTTAGATTACAATCTAAGCCAAGTTCATTACACATCTCAAGTTCTTTATTCATTTCAAACTCAACAGCCTTCAACTCAATCAACTACAAATAACCTCACAAAAACTGCATTTATTTTTAAACTTTAAAGTCTAGTATATAGGGAGTTTCGATGAGTTTATTTTTGAACGAAAAAATTACATAATTTGTTCTTAAGTTTGTCCTAAATTTTGCTAATGGTCTTTTACGAAATTTAATTACATCAATCATCATTTCTTTTAAAACTTGCTACATCGATAGTCCTTTTGACTAACAATCGTTAATTATTCCGTTAAAAAGGAACATGTTTGATATTTTTTATTCTTTTAATTTATTTTTCTTTGAGTAAAATATATACTGAAAAACCTAGAATATGTTTAAATACATTATTAGGTGCATATAACATAATTTTCATCTTCCCCTATACCTACCAAATTCATCATCAAATCCGGTTCTCTTCTCCACTTAAGTATTAAATTTTATAATCCACTACTCAAATTCATCACCATCTCTCACCAACGGGTGACCCTCCATCACCCAATCATCTAATCTGGTCACGACTGTGGTACTCATCGCCTCTTCTCTTAAATTCTTTACTTGAATAACTCTCAAGTGAAAATCTTAACTACAAAGTATGTATGTTTGGGTGGTGAAAAATGGTGGTGGATTATATATGTTTGGGTGATGAAAAATGGTAGTGGACTATAAAATTTGATGTTTCAATAGAGAAGGAGACTGTATTTGATGTTGAATTTGCTTAATGAAATGGAGATGATAAAAATGATGTTCCGTGCACCTAATAATATATTTATGCATATTTTAGATATTATAATTTATATTTTACTCAAAGGAAAATAATTTAAAAGAAAAGAAATATTACACATGTTCCTTTTTGACGAAGTAATCAACAATCATTAGTCTAAAAGACTATTGGCGTAATAAGTTTCATACGAAAAAATGATTGATGTAATTGAAATTCATAAAGGACTGCTTTTGAAATTTGAGAAAAAACACTAATACTAATAATATATTATATAATATAGATGGAGAAATCTGAGCCCTTCATTGTTTTTCATCCTTTACGATCTAACGACCTTTATTTCTTTCATATAATTAACTTTTGACCCCTTAAATATTTGATGTATTTATTTAAATCAAAAAATTAGATCAAATATTTTATTCATTTATAAAAATCAAAGAGTCTATAAATTATTTAAGAAAATCAGCCACAATATTTTATTCATTTTATTAAAATTAAATTTGTATTCATTTATAAAAATTAAATTCGTCCAGGGTTATCGCGGTCTATAAACTATATAAAGATATCAACATTTTATTCATTTATAAAAGTTAAATTCGTTGCGCCTTATCACGGGTCTATAGATTATATACATAAATCAACCAAATAAAAATTAAATTCGACATGCGTTATCGCGAGTTTATAACCTAATTATATAGTTATAGCAATATGATACCCGATTGATTGAGACCGAAATCAATTGAAGGTCGACCAATTCTCTAAACAACTAGGTAAGCTAGGATTCGAGAATAGCCTACGAAATTGAATAGCGATCAAAGTTGTGTAATAGTGATAGAGATAAAAAAAGAGATAGGCTTCAAAGAGAAGGTTCTATCATTCAACATAATTCTCTAAACAACTAGGTAAGCTAGGATTCGAGAATAGCCTACGAAATTGAATAGCGATCAAAGTTGTATAATAGTGATAGAGATAAAAAAAAGAGATAGGCTTCAAAGAGAAGGTTCTATCATTCAACATAATGTGCTTATGAGAATTACAGAGGAATATATCACTAGTTAGATCCAAATATTACATTAGGACCCCCTGCAGTATTACTAATTTCTAATATACCCCTATCCTTATTTAGACATGTATCACAGTAGGGTATAAATTTGTGGAAAAAGCATATGCATATTATATTCCCATAGAAATAGCAGAAATAAAATACATTGAATCTCATCGTCACTTTACAGAAAGCTACAATCCCACGTAACCTCTCATCATTCCAGAGGTAACACTTCTCTGCTGTTAGTTATAATTTCTCACTAATTTTGACCAACAAATTACTACAAATCTATAAGTATATATACATAATATATATATATATATTACATAATCAAAATAGTATCACTTTTAGTGTACTTCTATCTCCATCTTCATACATATAATCATTTATTCCGTGTATATAAAATGTAACCTTAACTCTTCCACCCCCGCCCGGAATACATTTCTCGGCAGTTATCAACACACACACGCATACAGTCATACACACACAATAATCACAAGTGTAACTATGACGTCAGCAGCAGCTCAACAAAAGAAAACACTACACTCAATGTTAGCAAGTAAGCTTCATAACCTCACAATTCCACAATCATCATCATCAACTGATAACGAATTTGATTTTGCCGATGTATTTGGTCCTAATTCATCATCATCTTCCACAAACCCTAACCCTAATCCTAATTTATTCATTGGTGATCCTCAAATTATACACAATAGGTCTCACTCATTCATTGGCCCTTCACCTCGTTACACTTGTTCAAAATCCTTGCCATTTCAGCATGAATTCGATCCTGAGAGCTCGGGTGAAGAGGACGATTTAGTCGAAATCGAAAAGGTTGTGGAAGTTGAAATTGAAAAAAAGGGGAAATTGGATCGTTGTAGAATTGGCCCTGGGGATTTTGAGATAATGAGAGTTATTGGGAAAGGGTCCTTTGGCAAGGTGTTTCAGGTTAGAAGGAAGGATAGAAGTGTAATTAATGGTGATGGTGAGGGTGTAATTGGGGATGGAATTTTTGCAATGAAAGTGATGAGAAAGGATACTATTATTAAGAATAATCATGTGGATTATATGAAAGCTGAAAGGGATATACTTACTAAAGTTATTCATCCTTTCGTCGTGCAACTTCGTTATTCTTTTCAGGTACTCACTTGCTTTAATTTGAATTACTGTTCTTGTTAATTGCTATGTGGGTTTATTGAATCTTTGTGATTTTAGATCTGGTGGAAGTTTACTTTAGAACTTTAAATGAGGATATATTGGTTATTGGATATTTGGACTAGTAACTAGTGTAATTCAACTTGAAGCAATGAACTTCTGAGGTATGCATGATAAAGAGTTGGCGCTTTAAATGAAGAGTAATAGTACTGGCTTGTAGGACTACTTCCAGCCTGAATTAAATTGACTTCCTGTGTAGGTTATATAGAATTTATTTGACCCTAATATCTTAATCTTAAACCCTTATAATTTGTTTAGGGTCTAGGCTTAAACTTACAAATATAAGGATGCAAACTACCGAATGTACCCTTGATATCTTGTGCAGATATGGCAAGTATAAACATTAAATGGACTATTTTGTCTTAAACCCTTATAATGTGTTTAGGGTCTAGGCTTAAGCTTACAAATATAAAGATGCGAACTACCGAACTTACCCTTGATATCTTGTGCAAATACGGTAACTATAATCATTAAATGGACTATTTTGTCAACTACAAAAATCATTTACTTTGGCAACTACACAGAATTAGACAGTATATCAACTTTCATTATACAATAAAATCACGTTCAATGTCAAATTCTTTCCCACATATTTAGTCAAATGTACAACTTTGATGGGTAAAAAACAGTGAATATAAAAATGTGGCTAACATTTTTTATATTAGTTTTGCATAATATTCTAATAATATATAGATATTGATATTGTTATTGGAAAAATGTTGGTAACCTTTATCTGAAATTACGGGATAGAATCAACTAAAATATTAGAGACTTTTGGACTTATTATGTTTTAATGATGATTAAGTTGTTATTATTATAGTCTAACGTAATATTAGAGGATAACCAAATTTAAAATGGAGATCCATATATAACAAGAAGTTACTTACTCACATAAATTAGTATATCTAAATTATATAATGTTAATGTAATATCAATATCAATTACTGTAATAGTCACACGATATTATTTATTCACTTCTAACTTATCTATACTATTTAATCTACATCTACATCTGTGACCCTTATAATGTGTTTGCAAGCAAACCTTACTAGCTTACAACTCCATGAAGCGATATTACTTTTCTGCCATCTACTTACTAACAACAATATGGAAACAGTACGGACATATGAATACCAAATAATTAATTAAATTAGTAAATAAACTAAACAATTTTTGCAAATAATTTGTACATATGTTGTGTTAATAAAGTATATATGACAAATATTATAAACACATTAAAATTACTTTATGATTTTGGCGAACAAGTTACGTTGAGATTACTTAATTCGCTAAGCATATATATTAGTATGAAAAAGATAAACAACCAAGTTAAAAAAACAATTCATAATAACTTCAGTTGCTATTCCGCCGCATATGTCACACATATATTAACTTACGTATGACAAACGCAATCAATCATATGCTATTTCGCCGCATCGCGTGGGTAACCTGCTATTAATCTTAAACAGTTGATAAGTAGTTGAAGAAACAAGTTAGTTGCTCATTAAATAATGGTAAATGGCACAAAGTGGTACCCCAACTATATCAAATTTCTTATTTCGGGTACTTGAGTTTTTGGCAATTTAAGGTATTTAAGTTTTTCTTTCACCACCAGAAACGAATTTATTTTTGTCTTTTGATGCTTAAAAAGATAAAATATCCCTTTTTGGTGGTAAGAAACAGAAATGTCACCACTGTCCAATAATCATTTTTGGGGTCGTAATTCAAGCAATAAAAGAATCCCTTTTTTAATGCCGTAAATTGATCAAAACGAGTTGAATATCCAAAATGAGAAATTTGGTGAAGTTGGGTACTTTTTGTTCCATTTACCCTTAGATAAGTATAACCTTTTTATCCTTCTGTTTTAGTTATGGTTTGTGCAATTTTACAGACAAAAACGAAGCTGTATTTGATTTTGGATTTTATTAATGGAGGCCATCTTTTCTTTCACCTATATCGCCAAGGGATCTTCAGGTACATTTTGGTTGCCTGTGGTTGGTTTATGATGAGGAATGATTGTGTTTTTAATATTTGTTTTCGGGTATGTCTTGGATAGTGAGGATCAAGCAAGAGTTTATACCGCTGAGATAGTATCTGCGGTTTCGCATCTTCATCAGAGCGGGATCGTGCATCGAGATCTTAAACCAGAAAACATACTTATGGATGCGGATGGGCATGTAAGTGTCATGACGAGAAACATGCATTAAATTGTTCAAAATACAATTATTATAGTTTTGCATGTTCATAAAATTCAGTACTTTTTTTGCAGGTTATGCTAACTGATTTTGGTCTGGCAAAGGAAATTGATGAATCAAGCAGATCAAATTCAATGTGTGGGACCACAGAATACATGGCTCCCGAAATATTACTGGCTAAAGGACACAATAAAAGTGCAGATTGGTGGAGTGTTGGGATACTCTTGTATGAAATGCTAACTGGGAAGGTAAAAGTATATCTGAATAATCTGGAAATAGTGATTTTTTATATTTATTTTTTTGTAATTTTAGCTTATGTATATCTCTCTATAGTTGCATCAAGAGGTGGCAACTTTGACCCATTTACTCATGAATGGGTCGATTCGGGTTATGTTTTAATTCTAAATGTGTAATTTCGAAAGTGGTAAAATTAAAGATATTAAAAGGAAACAGGTCACTGGTCACATGGCACACAGTCAAATGTCTCCCAAAGTGTATTTATAGTGCACATAAATACCCAATTGATTTAGGGCAAACTGGAGGAAAGTGCAATGTACTATAGACTCTTTAGTATGCAATGTACTTTTTTTAACCATTTAAAGCGACATGCTTGCATTTGTTACCAAAATATGCAGTTTGTAGCATTTAGCAGTAAAAAGTGAGTAGTATTTTACATTTTCTTGCAATTTGTCCTCACTTGTTTCAATATATATTTTATTATTAAAACGTCTCAGTTTTTTTAATACTTATTACTTATAAAATAGTTAAAAACTTTTGGACGTTTCCTGAGTCAACCCAACCCCACCCGTCCTAGCACCAAAAAGTGCCCATTTTGACCCGTTACCCAACTGCCTGACATGCCCATTTTACTACCTCTAGCTGCATCATCTATTTTGTGGTCTCAATTGGATTCTAATTGCTTGTACCTTCATCATATTTTCTTCAGCCACCGTATACTCATTCCAACAGAAAGAAACTCCAAGAAAAGATCATTAATGAAAAAGTGAAGCTGCTACCACGGTTAAGCGGTGAAGCTCATTCTTTGCTTAAAGGAGTAAGTTCAGCTGATGGTGATATAGATTTTGTCCATGTACTCTATTCAGTTAGCTAATTCAAGTTTATATATCCGTTCAGTTGTTGCAAAAGGACCCGTCAGCAAGGTTAGGCAGTGGGCCCCGTGGCAGTGATGATATCAAAGGTCATAAATGGTTTCGAACAATCAACTGGAAGAAATTGGAATCGAGAGAGTTGCAACCAAAGTTCAAGCCAGATGTAAGTGGTGAAGACTGCACCGAAAATTTTGACAAGTGTTGGACTGCAATGCCTTTAGATGATTCACCAGCCCCTACACCAACTGGTGGTGAGCATTTTCATGGTTACACTTATGTGGCACCTAACCCGTGGCTTTCGTCTCCTGAATAGAGCCATGAAGATATGAATCTGCTTCAAATTTGTCGACTTGCCCTTTCTTGGTTGGGATTCTACACTCTACATATTTCTTCAAAAATAAATATGAAACAAATGTGATCTATACTTATATGTCGGTGCAAAATGGATGTCATCCTTGTTAGTATAGATCGATTTTCTGCTGGTTGTAGGAAACCCAATTCCGGTTAACAGTTTTCTTAACATTCATGTGTCATTTTACTTTACAGTTAATGTAAAATATACATACTGAGACCTTCATCTAAGTAAATTTTACATGTTTTTAGTCGCAGAGTTAGTCCAACTAATGGACCATAAACTATAACTTATCTGAGGTTCTTTAGTAGGGTTACTAATAACTCTCATCTACTGTTTTAATTGATTTTTAGATTTGATATTAGACTTTTAAGTTGTAATCGGTTATAAATTTGATTCTTCAAAGGTAAATTTCCGAATTTAATTGATCTCGAACCTTTTCTGCAAGATTCAAAACAAATGATTTTAATCACCCATTATAGAATCTTTACTGATGCATATTTAGGCAGCAATACATACAGGAATTCACAGAAAATAGATCACCTATTTTAGTCGAATTTGGCTTTTCACATGTATGTAGGGAGTGTGTTCCTATTGAATTTCGAGTTTTGATTACTTAAGAGTTAAGGAAAGTGGGTTCTGTAATCGAGGTTTAATCAACTGATAAAGATTGATTTGTAGATCTAGTGATGAGGGACTCCACTTAATATAAAGGAGCAAGTATTCACTATTTTTGGCTGCAATAAAGCAAGCTTCAGTTTCAAGCAGTATTACACAATTACAATATTTGTTGAGCACTAAAGAATGTTTAAATGACTCATCTTAGGTTATTTTGAAATGGTTATTCTATAACAAAACTAAAAGTGTAATAGTGAAGATTGTTCACGCACATTTGTTATATTTTCTTAACATAATAGGGTGGAAACATTGGTCTTTCCCAGCAAGCTAATGAAACACATCTCTTTCATTGTTACGCTTTACTTCTTATAAGCCAAAAATATTCTTTTATGATGTTGCTTTTACATGGACAGGCGATGGGTTATAATTTGTATGCATAGTTAGAGCAAGCAAGGTCTTTTGGACGAAAAAGTGGAGTTTAAAGGCGGTTGTTGCTTTGCAAATTGCAAAAATTCATGTAAAGCTCTTTTTAAGGAGATTGACGTGACCTCTAAAAATTATGTGCGTTTAATATGATTTGGATCAAACTGTTATGTTCTATGAATGCATCAATCAACAAAAGTAATATATAGAATGTGGATTGCGAGGAGTGGTTGAACTACTTAAAAGTTAGGCCGACTCGAATTAATCTAAAATGAAATCCATTCTTCTTTGCTACTTTCAAGATTCTGTAACATGTAATTTCTTTGTTGTTTTCGATACTCGATAGTTTCTCCAATATTATAATCTTCTAGCGACTTTTATATTTCAGTAGAACGAGTAAAATGATTCATATTACTTAGAAATTTCACTGAAAAGATGGAGCACATGGTCTTTGACTTCACATCATGTTGTGAAACCAAAAACCAAATTAAGAGAAGATCATAAAAAGCCAAATTATATTACTTTTACCTTACTTATAGGTTTTGGGCCTTTTTGGCATGTATTTCAATTAATTTTTGTTTGAGGTTACCTATATACTATTTTTGTTGAGGTAACAAGGATGAACAAGAAGTCAAGAATCCTTTACATTTTGGCCATTTTCTTCACTTGTATTTGATGGAAACATAAACAAACCCAACATAACAAACACTTATCTACTATGTTCTTTCTCAAAATATAACTAATATAACCATCTTATGCCAAATGGTCACAACATGATTGCAATCTAGTACGAACAACTCATGCCACTGGATTTCACTTATGCAGAGAATAAGACAAAGAAAAAACACCATTCTTTTCTAAGCCCCACATTTGTTGGACCCAGCTCATACACGTACATACATAGACAAACATAAACATACATAATTATGAATCTAATTTGAAACAACTTATACTTTTATCGTAATCTTCCTAGTCAGAAGTCATTGATTGTTGTTCAATTAAAGACTTCCTAGGTGTCACAACAGCTGTCTTGATTACAAATTTACAAGATAAGAGGATTAGATTTAAGCCTCAAATGAAAACATAACAAAACTAGTATCAATCTCATTTTTAACAACTCATACTCATAGTTCAAAATGTTAGTTCAGAATTTCTCTTTATTTTGTAACAAGTAGTTCTTCACAGATGGAACAATCAAGAAAACTTGCATCTGTATGCATAATAGTAATAATTATTATTATTATTATTATTATAACAATAATATAATAATAATAATAATATATATAATAAAATACATGTGCATTGTTTTTGTCTTTTTGTCAAAACAAGGGGTATCATGCTAATATCAGCAACCACCCAGATTAAGGTGAAAATGCCACCAGACAAAATTCTGGATAAAAATCACCACTAACTTAAAGGGCCCTACCACTCTCTCCTTACCACCATTGAATGAGGACTCAACCCCCGTACACTCAAATCTCATCCTCATTCACTCATATTTCCATCACATAATGATACTGCAACAAAACCAACAACCATATTGTATGCATTTGCATATATATTTTATAACAACAATAAAAACTTTACTACAATTGATACCCCACCAATGATCCCCAACCCACTCAATAAAGAAGGGGATATTATTAATAAGACTTGGTTCCTGATTTCTAATTGCAAAATAAATACTAGGTGGGAATGCATACAACAACAACATGAAACATAATGATAACTTAAACAGATCTTGGTTTATACATAACAGCAAAAGATTATATTGAAGTAAAAAACTAATTACCTGCAGATTAACTTTATTTTATCTTTTTTGTGATGTCTAACCAACACTGGTTATACCATTTCCATTGTTGAAGCCTGGGATCACTTGGAATGTAGAAGAATCTCTTTGAGTCTTATCGTAAGACAGCGAAAGTCTGAGAGATAATGACAATGAGTTTTTTTCATGTTTCTGATTCGCATTAAGATCTGCTGCTTTTGATGGAAGTAGGTGGATTGGGCGATTTAGTGTTGATCCAGCATTTAGTTGATCTCCATTATTGAAAGTTATAGTTTCCATTTGATTTTCGATCGGCAGTGGTGATGGAACCGGACCAACTGCGGCTGGGAAGGCTGCCATTGGGAATCCACTTGGGAGAGATATTTGAGCAGGTTGATTTTTGATATCTTCATGAACTTGACTTTCTTCCACTGGGATTGCAGCAACCTAATCATGTCAATCAGAAATTTCTTAGTTCATCTCACTTATGCACATTAATTCAGGGATTATATTCTTCATACTAATATTCACTTCACTATGAACTAATTTCAAGTAGATGAATCTGTTTTCTTTCTTGAATATTTGATAACACTTCACACACATACAAAAGAATCTGTTTTCAAATAGTATTAGGCCAAAGTAGGAAATGATAATTGATGCATATGAAATCACAAACATATGGAAGTAAGACCATAATAAGCAGATGATTTGTTAGACATTACACATAAGTACCGACTTATATCAGTTAATTCAATGACACTAACCGAATCAGTAGTGATATCGAAGAGGCTGGATCTACGGCGACGACGATTAAGGTTGCTACGGCGAAGGAAATACTTTTGAGCATGGCTTGCAACTTGTGTAGGTGTTCTTGTTTTCACAAAGTTCCTTGAAATTCCCCTCCAGTCCCCTTTTCCCATCTTCTGCAGACCTAATAGAAACAGCTTGTGTTCATCCTCGGTCCATGGAACACCTATTTTTTTATTTTTCAATTACAAGAAAATCAAAATATAAGTCTCATTTTACAACAAGTTTAAGATTTCATATTTAAATGTGCTTATCTGCATAAAAAACAGTCTCAAACAAAACGGCTTATTTACTAAGCATAAGCTATTCAAACACCCCCATACTATTCATTGGCATTTAAATAAACCGAATAAGTAGATAAACACTTTATAATAGCAATCATACATATCAAATACAAAAACATGTGCCAACAAATATTAACACAAACAATACATACATGTCTATATACAAATACAGAAGATATTAATTAAAATTAGGTTATTGAAATTAAAAGCGAGATCTTATCTAACCTCGTTTACGCTCTCTACCGGCATTAGACTGGTTACGAATGGCGTCGTCGGCGGAGGCGTAACCATTATCGGCGGCAACCACGGCGGAGGCATCTAGGTTTTTATTATCAATACTATTACTATTACTAAACGAATCACGCGTTACGTATTGTGACAGATCATTCATACTCACACTCTTACGCATCGGATCAACCGTCACTCTCACTCCGAACAGCATGATCTCACCGCCGGCGTAATCATCACCGGCGGGACCTGACTGTGATTCTGACATCATCATTTTTCAACTCAACAATATATATCGATTAATTCGACCTGATAGATTATAAATTTAGAAACGAATATAGAAATGACGAAAAATTATCAGGCGATTGAATAATTATTAATCGGAATTAATGCAAGGTTCACCGGATTAATTATTATCTTCAATCTTATCTTTGAGATGGTCGGCTGCGAGAATCTGATGGCCGTACAATTGCTTTCGCTTTGTTTTATCGGGAAAATATAGATACATATGTATGTAGGTGGTGTATATATAAGGGGGAAAAATGCTAAAATGACGGGTGGGTTCCATGTGGTAACAGTGTTGGAGTTTGTAGTTCATACACGTGGCGATCTGCGGTACGATGCTTATTTGTACTGGAATAACATTGGTAGAATATGACCTTACAATGAAAGTCAAAGTCAAACGAACGTTTGTCATGCGTAATTACTAATTAATCACCGTGTTGATTTTTTGGAATCTGGAGTTAAACATGGATCTCATCAAATCAATTAGTTAATGATTGTAATAACTTACGAAGATACTCTTACAATTCTATCTTAATTAATTTACTAATTTACTAATCATCCTAATAAGATGATTATATTATGTGCGATATTACGTGGAGTTGTAATTGAGTTGGTGTTTAAAATCGTTTTATCTATAAGCATTTTTTCGTTTAAAATCAACTGGTACTTAGGTGCTTAATTTTAAATATTTATTCTTTGAAATCAAAAAGTAAATGTATAACTTTTAAACTCTTAAGCCACATAAATAGAAAGATAATTGATAGACTAAAAAAAGTCTAAAAACGTAAGAATGACATGAGTTAAATTCAAGTAATGAGATTTGTAAGAAAAACTGTATTAATCAATGAATACATTAGGTCTCCTTTTAGATCCATCTAACTAAACTTATACAGTATTATTCACATAAAAAAAATTAAATTAAGACATTTTGGTATATAAATTCGAACATTGCTATATAAATTTAATACTCCGTAAGTAGAATTATTTCACTCAATACATAACACGTGACATTTTTTTATTTCATTACATATCAATCAAATTTTTAAATCTACCTTACCCTATCCATATGTTTTTATATATTTTGAATTTTTCATGCAAATCAAGTCATTCAAAAATGTGTCATGTTTCTAATAAAAAATAGAGTAAAAAATGTGTCTATGTTTTTTTTATAGCGACTTGTTAGATATTAGTCGTTTAGGTCTAGCAGTAATATCCAATTGGGCAGTATGCTAACCCTGAGACTCTCCGATTCCTCCTTTTTTATCGCCTGAAGGGGTAAAAGTCTCGGGTGAGACTCGAACTTGAGACCTCCCCTAGCCAACATCCCCTCCCCAAGAAGGCCCCATAAGAAAATCTTGATGACCAACTAAATTAGCCTAGTTGGTTAAAAAATGTGTCATGTTAAATCTATGCTATATCAAACAAAGAAAAATAAAAGGCAAAGAACGTTGACTTTAAAGATTAGACGCGGATATGTCTATTTGTTATTCATTATGGTTGCAAGTAAAAAAGGTGAGTTCACGAAAAAAGTATTATCTCATGTTTGTTGGACTCTTCGTTAACACTAAATGATTAAACGTGTAATTTTGTGTAGTGCTTAAGCCATAACTATAAAGAGTCACTAGGGTCTTCGGTTGAAGCCATCCAAGGAAATACTAGCCTTGTTAGGTATGAATAAATAATGGAATTCTAGATGATTTAAACGTACAATATAAGTATATACTATAGACTTAAAATATGTAATCCGAATAAAAATAGCAATTAAAGGACAATCACTACTAAACGATAACTTAAAATAATCATATAGATAGACTTTAACTTGTTGGATAAGAATTGAATAATATAATAACCATATTGTACTATTTTATAAATATAATTATTATCACATTATTTAGTTTTTATCTTAAAAAAAGGTTAAATATGAATTTTAAATCGGTGTTCATTTGCCGCACATGTGCAACAAAATGTCGTCTTTTGGTTGAAAGTTAAGCTAATGAACACAAAATGATACTCAAGATGTCATAGATACTTAATAATTGAAGTTAGTGACAATCAAATCCATCTGCTCGTAGAACAACCAGTAACTACTACAAACATAAAACATATATGCACTTGATTGATTGGCACACAAAAAGAAATCATAACAGATTAGAAGAGCATTTAAGTTAGTGACGATCAAATCCATCTGCTCATTTGAAACTTCAGCGGGTATGTATCGTATCAAGGGGTCACTAGTGCACACTTTCACATCATACGACCGATCAACATTGCCTATAATGTTAATAGTGTCATATATTGTTTTCTTTTTACATCTCATGATACCATTGTTGAATCATTTCATTTATCGTAATACGAAACTATAGATTAAAATTCATAAATAAACCGGACTTTGAATATTTGGGTGCAAGCTGTCTGGACGAGTCTTCTGTAATTATTGTTGTATAAACAGATTATGTTTCCTTCTTCTTTTTCCACATTTTCTTTCTAAACGTAATACATTATCATGATGGTTTTATATAAGAATTAAGAATCTGTATTTGCATTCTATCTCCATTTCAACGAGTAGATCACATTTGTACTAATGGATCACATCTGTATTAATGGTCCTGATTCCTGAAAGGTAACTGAAACCATGTTCATCGATTCAACCCAATTGGGCTCCTAACATAATGAAGTTCACTAAACCAACAGAAAGATAACCAAAGGTAAACGACTACCAGAAACTAGCCTAATGGTCGGCCTATGAGCGACGGCTAACGAGAGATTATTGTTAGTCAAGTCAATAGATCAAAATTGGGTTCGAATTCTACCTTTTTAAACACTGTCACACAACATCACTTTTGCTAGTACTATTTCCCTTCCCCATTTGCATATATGTTTCTAATCACTTGATCACGTGGCAAATGAAGCCTTCGGGGAGGATGTATACCTGTAAGCAATTTCCAATTATCGAGAACTTAGATCAACCATTTCTATTTGATTTGTTGTTTAAATGGAACCTGTCACAAGCTCTGTTCTTGTATCGATGTTTGTCCCGCCATTTATACCTATCTTTACTTCACCATTGTTCATACCACCTTTCTTCACCCTAGCCTTGTAGGTTCTTGAATCTGGAACAGGAATCGGGACGTTACTCAAAGTGAGGATATCATTACCGCTTTTTCCCATATCAGATAGAATCTTCTTGAGCTGAGCTCGTTGACAGACGATTCTGCCCTTATTCCATCCAGGTAAACAGAATGATGATGAAATAGTATCCTTTAAAAGTGAATAGGTGATCTTTGCAACAGGAAAATCTCGAGTTATGGAGCTCTTCTCCATCTGCCCTCTTCTGCTTGAGAAATAAGTATACCAGTAAATAATGTCAGGCTCAAGTAACTATTATCAAAATATTTAAGCAGAATAGATTCAATAGTGTTTCATCAGGATCTTGCAACAGGCACAAAAGGAACTTACACTACAACCACAGAAGCCAGATGAGGAAGATCCTGTCCTTCCGCTAACATCTGACGCATGTTTTTGAACCAAACTGATATAGCCGTACATGCACCACCGGGCCATAACCTACAGGCGACCAAATAACATATACGAGAATCAGAGGTGGTAAATGAGTAGGTCGGACAACTTGGGTAATGGGTCAAAACTGGTTCAGTCAAAACCTTAAATTTTTGGTACGGGTCGAAACAGGTAACATTGACCTGAAACACTTTTTGTCCAAATTTTTTGTTTATTATTTCAAATTAACTAATTGTATCAAATATGGTTAAAAATATATATTATTTCAATAATAACAAACTTCAAGTAATAAATGATTTTATTTAAGAGGTTTCATGCGTTAAATATTACATTTTTGAGTAAATTTTGACCCATTTCTTTTTATAGACAATCTTTTGGATACCTTTTGACCTTTTAGAGATTAAACATTACCAGAATCGACAGACCACACACGTTTGCAGTTAAGGAATGCTTATTTACGTTTTCTTATGACATATTTTTGGACTAAAAGGAAAGCCTAGCTATCTTAGTATTATACCTGTGTACGTCAACAGACCACACACGTTTGCTGTTACGGAATATTTCAGGATAAAGCCCTCTTTTTGTTGCTTCTTTAAGCACTCGTGTAGCTCGTTCTTTCTGGCCTAACCACCAAAGAGCTTCTAGAAGTGTATTGTAAAACCTCAATCCTAAACCACGACCTTCAGCATTGAGTTTATCGAACACATACTCCACCATTTGCCAATTGGAAGCATCATCATAGTCTCCCCTAATCATCTGCCCAATCACCTGATGAATATTTGATGAATCACATTTTATCATCTCATCTAGCAGCTTATGTGCATCTTCCCACCTGAAAAATTAAACATACCATACGTGTAAAATATCATAATCATTGCATAAAAATGACATTAATTATGGAATACTTGTCTTTTATAACTAACCTTTCACTCTTTGCATAAACTGCAAGCATCATGCAGTAACTCATGACACTAGGCAACTCAACCATTTTCTCAATCTCCTGAAACTGTTCTTCACTTTCATCCACAAGACCTGCAAAGCAGTAAACACTCAAAACTGCCTCAAGTGTCCGTTCATCAGGGTGAAACTTCACCTTTTCCATATCAACATAAGCTTTAATAGCATCTTCAAACTGTCCCGCTTGTCTAAACGCTTCAATTACACCATTATAAGTATCATTATTCCCCGAAACACCACACTCACCCATTCTAGAAACTATCTCTTCAGATTCTTTGTACAAGCCCCCTCTCGAAAACACATCTATTAAAGAATTAAATGTCTCAACGGTCGGTTTACTTCCCAGTTCATTCATCGTATTATACGTAACAAGTGCTTCCTCATACAAAGCAGCCTGTCCATAAGCTTCTATAATCGCTGTATACGCCTTCGAACTTGGCACTAATCCACTCTCCCTCATGTGTAGTGCAATCCTCTTAGCATCCTCATGAAGACCTCCTTTCCCACATGAAACAATCAATCCCTCATACGTCTCCATATTCGGTTCGATAGTCTCATCCACCATATCATTAAACAACGTTATCACTTCCTTATAATACCCACCTTCCCCAAAAACATCTATAAGAATATTGTAAGTACTCGCATCCAAACCCATACTACTAACTTTCATTTCAAGAAAAAGCTCACGAACTTCATCATACCTCCCTTGCCTCCCAAACAAATTCAACAAAATAGTATAAGTCATAGCATTCGGTACACAACCAGCCGTTTGCATCTGCCTAAACACATCCATCGCATCTTTAGTTTGTTCCAAATCCGAATACGCTTCCAATAAAACATTATAACATGACGCTTCAGGCAAATTACCTCTTGATTCCATCTCCCTAAGAAGCTCCGAAACCTTACTAAGATCCCCCAACTTCCCAAACGTTTGAACCAAATATTCATAACTAGTAGTATCCGGAATTGTGCCACCTTCATTCATAGTCCTAAACGCCATTACAGCTTCATCACCTAAACCTCTATTAGCACAAGCAGCAAGTAAAGTATTATAAGTAACTAAATCTGGTTGCAACCCTTCATGTCTCATTTCCGCAAATAAACTCAACAACCCTTCCCAATCATACCCACCCCTTGCACACGAATTAATCACAGTATTATAAGTCAAAATATTAGGCGAAATTCGTTCTTTTTTCATTCTATCAAGTAACTGTAAAGAAGTCTCGTACTGACCGTTCCGCCCATAAGCATTAATAATCGATGTGTATGAAAATACACTACGAGCCACACCTTCATTAGGCATTTCGTCGAACACCTCAGACGCTTTATCTAAAAGACCTTCACGACCTAAAATTCCTATAACTATTGTATATATATGATCATTAGGTTTACTCCAGACCTGTCTTTGCATCTGTTTAAACAAACGTAACGATCGTTGCCAATCGCCACGCTGTGCCAGTTCTTTAAACACTAAAGCAAAATCATTTAAACTAAGTTTGTTTTTAAACGGTTCTAGACACCGTGCAATACTGCCACGTGGCGGTAAGCCTGATAGTTTATTAAGTAAGCTTTCAACTTCGTAACTGTATTTACCTTTTTCAACACTGTTTGTCGGGTACCCGAAGACGAGTTCTTTAGGTTTGGGTTTGGATCGAGTTCTGGATCTGGATCCTGGTGGTTTAGCGACGGAGCTTTCGCAGATTACGATTGAACGACGGTTGGAGACTTGGAACCCTAGGGTTGTAAATTGAGGGAAATTGTGGTTATTTATTGAGTGTTTGTTGCTATTGCGGATGAGAATTGGGGAAATTGAGTGGTATGTGAGTGTCATTTTGTAGCTAGGGTTTTAGTTCGCATGAGTTGATGACGTGTTTTTAGGTTTACGATTGATAATTGAATGTGTATATAAATGAGGTGCAGCAGGGTTTAGTGGAAAATGAAGAAGAAGAAGCTGAGACTTTGTTGTGGATAACAGGTTTTATTTGCCGCTTAAAAGAATTGTGTGATGTGTATTAATGGTCCTTCTAGTTTAACATTGCAACTTCTACACCCTTACATTTTTTAACTTTGAAAAATATTACTATAAAAAGCTGATAACTTGGGTGTCGTTCTGTTCAGCAAGTTCGTATACTACCAAGTTAGCTCTAACGTTCAAACAAAAATAAAAGTTAACTCTAACCAGGGACGTAGACTACATATGACGATCGGGGTCAACCGAACCCACTAAATTCTTATAACATGTAACGATAGTATAAAATTACTTGATTTTTAGTATAAGTTGTCCAATTAAATTCGATGATTTTGCTTGACAGTTGACACTTGAGTTGATATGTTGTTTTTGATCATTAATTTTGCTAATATACCTTAGATTGTTAACTCCTCTTCCAAAAGCATCTTTTGTTCTTTATCGTTGAGGTTGGCCGTATTTCAATGAACTTATTTTGATCCTTTAAGTTTGCTAAGCACATTGAAATCCTTTAACTGGAGTGAAATATAATTTCTAACATTGTCGCTATTTCTAACTAAAGGTTTACCTTACATCTTCGTGTTAGATTTGTGTCGTAATATAAATTACTAATCCCTAACATTACCACTTAATAGCAAGCCTGAGCCTGAAAGGACTATAAAGCGTCAACCATTATAGCTACATAAGCATATAAAAACGAGGCGGACTTTGCAGTCCAATGACAATGATGTTACTTACCTCCATCTAGTCCAGTATATACTCCAATCAAACTCCACTCAATGAAGAAGAAATCGTAGGACAATTGATTATCGATGAGGTGCATTGCTGATTTCAGTAATTCATCGTAAGTTTGTGAAGACAAAGTTGGCACATTTTCAGTGAAACACTTGAAGACAATCAATGCTAGTAATTATTTACATTTAGTATTTTAGTATGCCAGACAATCTATACTAATAATAAGGGTTAATTCATCAAAAGTGTAACGTACTGCCACAAAATGTTCCATATATACAAGCTACCCATTTTATTGTCTGGGTATGCAACAAACCGGAAGAAACTGTTTCCATAGTCCGTTTGTCCCGGTAACCGGAGACTATGTTGCATACATCGATACAAAATCTTTCAGTTTGTTGCATACCCAGACAATAAAATGGGTAGCTTTTATTCACGTCATTTTTAAAAAAAATTTAAAATTGCTTACTAATACATTCTTACATGTTGTCCCGGTAACCGGTTACCATGTTGCATATATTGATACATAATTGTCCAGTTTGTTGCATACTTAGACAATAAAAAAGATAGCTTGTATACATAGAACATTTAGTGTCAGTACGTTTCACTTTTGATGCATTAACCCTAATAATAATGTCAAATAAATATACACATAAGTGGTAAATAAACATTCATTGCCACTTGTGGTGTCATATAACACTTCCATGGGTAAGAATGTACCCCCATTCAATAGCAATACTCATATGTACATACAAGTATCGGGGTTCAAAATATTTCAAAATTGAAAAATCGAACCAAATTTAAATTAATCAAATTGAAAATTTTTGTATTTTTTGATTTTGGTTAATTGAGCCTATACTTTTTCAACTTTTCGGTTTCGGTTCATGATTTTGGAATAAACGGTTTACCGAAAAATCAAAAAATTAAACTAATCATCTTTAATATGTGTATTTTCTGATTATAGATATATACTTAATTATATGATTGTTTAAAAGATGACTTTAGAGATCTAGCCTTAATGTTATCTTTATTTTTTCCCGCACACGGGTAATACATAAATATATGTTGTAGAAACTCCTCAATTATAAAGTAATAAGCTCCTCAATTATAAAGGTTTGAATTGAAGAGCTTTGAGCTTTTCTTTTTTTTCTTAAAAAAAAAGAAAAGCTCCAAAAAGTTTGTAAACAAAAGGCTAACCCTGCAAGCTTTTATAATTGAAAAGAGCTTTTAGTGAATAAAATCACATGATTTCCCTCATCAATATTACAATTTGACAACGATTGGTTTATGACAACGATTGGTTTATCGATACTAGTTATTCAAATGATTTATTGAAGTTATTGTCCTTTTCATTTTTTTATTAAATTCATAATATTGACGTCTCTCAAAATATTTAAAATACTTTAAAAAACAGTTGACAAGTTCATGTTACGAACGGTATGAATGAAATTTTTATATGTCTAACTACTAAACGAAATATATTATGTCCTAATACATTAACTCAAAATCATTTATGTATCAAATATTTAATACATATAATTATGATATTAAGATGTGATATTTGAATTATGATTGTTTTTACACTAAAATGTTGTTTGTTAAATTTATTTTTAATTATATTTATTATTTATTTTTATATTGATGTTCTTTTATGTCATTTTACACTTCAAAGTTACATATACAGCTAATTCCCCAAACAGTTTATAACAAGTAAGTTTGCATCTTATAGCTACATCTTACAGCTACAGTTTACAGCTACATCTTACAACTACAACCTACAACTATAGCCTACAACTTACAGCTACAGCCTACAACTATCTTACCAAACAGGCCCTTAATGAAACAAGATATTATCAAAGGTATTGTAAACAAGATATTTTTTCATAGTTTGTTCCATGTTGGAAAACCAGTTCCATTTTTTCACAGTTTGTTTGCTAATGACGATATGACTTGAATATAGGTAAAAGACTAGTATATTTATAATGAAATATTATAAATTAACAATGTTAACTATAGTTTATTATACTGCTCTATTAATTATTCTAGTCCGTATGTTCGATGAAAATAATTGATCGGTTGTTCCTACATAACAAATATATTTTGATGAACGTGTATTTTTGTGTTATTCATTATTTTTAATATGATTAGTAGATAAGAGACGGTTAATTTGTTAGCCGCATAAATGAAATATAAAAGTCGGTTAACTGAACTTTTCGATTTTGATTTAGGTTCATGAAATTGGTGAACCAAATTTTAACTGGTTAACCGTATATCGAGTTAACTTTCCATCAACACCCTTAGAAGTGAAAAGATTACTTATAGATAACTATGTAGAGTGAGCTATTCAAATGTAGAAAGAGGTTATTTTGAAATTTTATACGAGTAGTAATTCATTATTTATATTTGGCATAACTGACAGGATGTTATAGAATATGGTTTATAGTTTGGTAGTGTAACGCACTTTTCACCTTTTATGTTATTGTATTATTTAATTTTGAACTCTCTTATTGTATATATTAAAATTTAAAAATTGTCTATTGTATATTTTTTGACAACATAAGTCGACATTTTCCTTGTAAGTTTTATACGTACAATAGTAAGTTAAATGCATACAATAGATAATTTTAAAACTTGAAACATACATTAAGAATTTTTGAAATTAGATGCATAAAATAGTAAAAGTTGTAAAGTTCGATACACTTTCGAACTATAAATGATATAAAATACTCTTTCCCCACCTAACAGGCCGGCTTGTACATTACAAACACCAAGTTATAGATTAGTATTTTCATTCATTTTGTAAAGCATACTAGTTTAGGACCCATGAATTTACGGAACCATGCACGTAAACGTATTTATATTAAATCATATGTACGTCGTGATTAATTCACTTTTTCATGTATGAATATAGCAAATATGTGGTAAACTGCTAATGTATATACCTGGGAGATTATTTTTACAAATAACATATGTGTAAGTACACATCAATTAGTTATGTCTAGGTATGTATTGTATCTAAACTATTAAGTTGGAGTGAATTTTATAGTTTTCTTACTTGATTTGTAAGAATCTTTAGAGCTGAAAGTACCTCAATTTCAATATTATCGATGTTCGAGGTTTTTCTCTTCATTTGCAATAGTACCTCCATCTAGTTCCAGTCAGCCATCGAGTAATATCGAATTCAGATGAAATCAAGTGAAACATAATGTGGTAATAGTCTCTTAAAACAATAATACAATGATATAAACGTATAACCAACACCTATTGAATGTAGATGCATTTTGTTTGTATAGAATATTATAAGTGTATCATTGTCCCTTCATCTGGTGTTGACTGACGATTCAGTTATAAATTTTCTTAGCATGAATAAAATACAATTGATGGGTTGTAAAAGGAAGGAGGACATAAATGAGAATGAGAAGAATTTGTTCCATTAGTTGTGAAAGGAAGCCAATGAAATTTTATTTCAATATATGTTATTGTCTCAAGTAACTTGTTTTTCTATCCATACAGTTCCTTCCACACAAATATCTAAACATTTGGCTATATCACATTATTGTTTAATATCAAAAGGTGAAAGGCAGAACATACACATCAAAGAAACATACATATCGAAGAAAGAAAACAAAAACTATAAGTCCTTGCGTCTATGATACATCACATGATGCAAATAAAAATTGTTTTCATGTTAAGCATTTGTATACATCAAATAAATCTTGTTTAAGTGGAGAATACATAAATCATTATTTTCATAAAACATCCACTTATATTCTACCTTATAAAAATGTATATAATTCATATGTGCAACATGGAGCTTAAAAGAAAGTTGGGATTTAATATACGATGCATATCCTCTACTATTGATTGTACTTCCTTACGCAAATGCCTCTCACTGCTTTGTTGGCAACTCTGGTTCAGGCTCGAATGCACTGAGGTGAAAAAAGTATTAGTCCACCATGTCTTGTGATACATGCTCTAAGCTTGGTCAATACCACTGTAGATTTCGAAGGCAGAACATTTAGTTTGTATAAAACAAAAGGAACTGATAATTATGTTTGATGATAAATTGTGTACTTCAAGAACACTAAGTACTGCAAAATCAAAATTCTGGATAAGAAGGGAGATTTCGTAAATGCTTATTAACCCAATGTGTCAACAAAGTACATGTTGGTACATTCAATGAAAAATCTTTATCCAACATTTGTGCCCAAACACCCTCACATAAATCACGTGATATCTGACTTGACACTTTTCATGATGTCATTTATATGTGCGCTTTTAGCTAGGGGTGTTAATGAGTCGAGCTTTTAACGAGCTACTCGAGTTCGAGCTCATTACGAGTTCAAGTTTGATAATTTTTGAACTCGAATCGAGTTCGAACATAAAAAATTGTTCAAATAATTTCACGAGTCGAGCTATAAAAATTAATATTCGGCTCGACTCTTTTGAAAGCTTTAGTAAATTTGAGTTGAACGAGCTTATCGAACTTGACAAAGTCAAACTAGTTATTCAAGTCAAACGGCCTAAACACATACACCGTATAATATATTGTATTATTTAATACGTATTAGCATCTAGAGTATTTGAATTCAAATATACAACTAGAATTGATTTTCGGCTCGACTCTTTTAGAATTTAAGCCCTTGTATTTATAGGCACCCATTTTCATTCTTTTTCTTTCACTCATCTAATGTGGCATGACCACTCTTTTTTAGTTTTGTAGTTGTTCTTTAAACATATAATACAAATACAAAGCGTATAATAAGAAAAAATTCAACATTAACATACATGAATATGTGATATCATATTAATATTATATGTTTCATAATGATAAATAATAATTTATAAATAATCAATATATAATAAACAAAATAAAAAAATAGTTTAACGTAAGATATTTTTTTTGTGAATATGTAATTCAATATACATATATGTTCATAGAACTATAGAACTATGAGATGTTTCATATTATAATATTAAGTAATTATGTAAAATAAAATTGATTTCATAGTTTTCAAATACCAATTGTCTTGAGAATATGAAGATATATTATGTTATTACTTCCCGGTTAAAAATATTTTTAGATGCATTTGTTATACGAATTACACTTATGCATGTGCTCTACTACACACATAGGCATATATTTATAAACTCCATATAAATAAACATACAGACAAACAAAAATAGACGTGACACATACATATACATGTATTAACACATAATTGTTTTAGCTGTATATAAACATTGAGTAAACACAAATAGACGTGACACATACATAAACACATAGAGACATATTAACACATAATTGTTCTAGTTGAATATAAATATTGAGTAAGATAATGGTATCAATTTGTCTAACATGATATTTACTACCAGTGTTTTAGTCGGTCAAATCTTATATACCACATTTATAAAAAAAACACATAACGTATTTATCTACATATACTATATGTATATCCACAACACACACACATATATACACACACATGACCATGCACATATTTATTACAACACATACATATAATACAAACTGCACCATAAACTTGTATCTAGCTTATACACGTATACATATATACAATTATTAAAATACAAAACCACATGTAAGTTTATACATATATACACATGCATATACATATATATCACAATACTCATACAATATTCTACACACGTACACATAAATAACAAATACTATTATTTTATACTAGGATAACAATGTTATATTAAAACTTATAAACATTAAGACTTATAAAGAAAAACTTCTATATATTAAATAAACACACTAAAAGGTTTTAAAATATATTATTATACACTTACTTTGAGTTGTTTTTACTATATACAAGTATAAAAGATATTCAGATTTGATAATACTATGCAAAATTTAGTAAATATAAATCAAACTAATAAAAGATTAAATAAAAGATTAAAGATAAAGATAAAAAGAAAGTCAATTAAAATAAGGTTTAAGAAATAAAAAAAAATCGTTGTACATAGTCGTGGAATATATATATATATATATATTTAAATAACGGTTATATAGCCGTCAGAAACAAAAAAATAAATAATATAAAGCTTAAGCAGCGTTTCGGGTGGGACATCGTCGTCGGAACGCCATTTTGGAGTGGCTGAACGTTGTTCCAACGGTGTTCCTGACGGTGAAGGGTGACGCTCAACACCCCACTCCGTATGCTCTTATAGATCTTGTTAGTACCCCCATTTCTCATGAAACACTCTTCATATCATGATTTGTTGATAAAATCGTAATAAATTGGTTAAATATCACTGAGAAAATGGCGTTTCGCTCCGTGAATTGTATGAGTAACATAAGAAGTTCTTATTAAAAAACTACACCCGAAAATTGTAATTGTGATTAATACTTTTGGAAGAGTGAGGTCCTTACCTAGTCTATTCACCAAGTATACAACCCATGGACCATTTTTGTATTCCTTCATGTATCATAAAGACATTAAATAGCATGTCTTATGATTTAGAGATACTATTTTATCAATGTACATGACCTTAATTGGGATATAATTTTAAACCACCAACCATTGAATTTTATATATATTTGTTAGTACATACTTAGGTTTTAATGTTTTAATGATTTATGAAGCTAGCTCGCACATAAAGGTCATTCGTTGCTCTTTGAGTCTTTGCATCATATCTAGTCTCAAAGTTGTCCATATTTATTGACCAAAAGGACACTAATAATATATATGTCGTTACATAATGAAATTTGGTCTTCCTTTTCCACAAACCACATTATGCTAATTTTTTTCACTCAAATTTTACTATAATTTAAATCACTACATAAACTCTTCGACAAGTTAATCCTTTTGCTTATAAAGATGTTATGACACTAATGGATGCTTCTTGGGCATCTTTGCCACAAATAGCACAAGGTCTCAGATTCAAGTTCGGACATCTCCATAGTTACAGTTGCTAAGTCCAATATACTCTCACATTATGGATAAACAGGTGATTAAAGGTCAACTTGAGTTGTCGATTATCAATCTTTTGCCACAAATACTACATCTACACTAAAACTTGAACTATGACAACCGATAAAAATCATAGATGAGATTTTTTTTCTTTCTTATTTTAACTTGGTAAAAGAAAATGTGTATACATCGAAGAGTTGCACAACTCATATTTTGTGTATTACACTTTTGTTCCAAAATGGGTTATTTTATTTTTTATTTCTATAATATTTGAAAGCGTTATTAATGAGAACCCTTATACCTTTCAATAAAAAAAATATGTACATTGGTTGAAGTTAAATATTGGTTGAAGCTGGTAGCTAGAACTAATAGTTGGAACTTATATTTCAAACTATAATCTTAAGCTTATTCTTATAAACGTTTAGTAATGATATAAAAGGGTATTTATGTAATTTATCCATTCATAAGCTTGTAGCTTATTTTTCAAAGCTACTTCTACTACCTTTTTTTTTAGAACTTTTATTTTTTCAATAAGCTTTTAAGGTTTTGTTTACCAAACAAAGCTAGAAGCTTGAGCGTATAGTAAAAATAAGTTTAAGCTTCCATAAGCTCCAACGAACTCGTGTGTCAAACATATGCTTCGAGTGTAATTATGAGGTCAAACTTTTCTTATTAAAATCTCTTAGGGCTTTTACAAAACATGATATAGGTAACACCGAAAATGCAGTACAAAACATGATATAGGTAACACCTAAAAATGCAATATACAAAACATAATCTACAAATACAAAACACCAAATATCCGGTAACAAAATCAGTTAACAGACATTAAACTACAGTAAAATTAAAGAAAATGCAGTATAAACATAAGAGCATGATCTACAAATACAAAACACCCAATATGCATACATAAAATGTAGTAACAAATTTAGTAAACAAACATCAAGATGCAATAAAAAATTAACCAAAATGTAGTAGAAAATTAAACAAAATATAGTATAAACATAAAAGCATGATCTATAAATACAAAACACCAAATATTCAGTATATATACAATGCAGTGATAATATCAGTAAACAAACTTTAAAATGCTGGTAAAAATTATAAAAAAATAAAGTATAAACATAACAATATGATCTAGGGCTCACGGCGAAAATAAGAAACAAAATACAACAACGAATCACACTAAAAATGCAGTAACATACACATAAAAGAATACAAAACAAAATTCACCAAAACACTGAATTTTAGCAAAAAAATAACAACATATCAACTCATATAGCAAATAACTAGTTTAATCAACACCTGTAATAAACTAATCTTAATAACTTATGCACTATATATATAAAAAAAAATCCTAATATAAAAAATGATAATAAGATGTATACCTTTGGTTACATTTTGAGCTTCAACGTATTCACCATCATCATATTCACAAAGGTCTATAGTTACTTTATTTTCATTATGTTTATCATGAACTTGTTACCAATTTTTTCTTTGACTCCTACGAGTGGCTGTAACGTGAAATATTCACTAAGATGTTACAAATAACAACAAATTTCATAGATAAAATACGATTGTTAGAGTTTAAACTTACAAGTTAAAATTTCTTTTCCTTTTTTTTTTTTGCCAGTAATGACTTTTGAATCTTCAGCAACAACAGAACCGAAAGATTCCTTTGGAATTTTCAACATATTTTTAACAGAAGCGTACGATTATAAGTAATACGAGCGATTACGAGTTTTTATTTTGAAGTAATTTTGCGATTACGAGCGATTAATGAGAGTGTGTGAGTGTATGTTTTAGTGTTAGAAAAGTTAGTAGAGTGAAAAGATGTTGACCTGACAAGATTTGATGGTAATGATGAAAATTGAAGGTGATATGTACAAATAACAAAAAACACATAATGACCTTGATCTCATTAGTTAAAGTACTTTTAGCCTTTAACTTTCACCCATTAACAAAAAACACCCCATTCCAGTCTCAAATAATTTGGACCATTGATCATTAGAATGAGAGATTGACAGGTCTCTCTACTCTCTATAAAACTGTCATTTTGATCACTATATAATAATTAGTTTTTTTTTTTAATTATGAGTTATATTAGCTGATTAAGTTTGATGTGATTCAATTCTTATATCCTTATTTAATTAAATCTAAATGTTTAAAGACCTTTTAAAGCAAATAGTCAAGAGAAAATCCAAATTGTTAATAAATGTACGAATAAACACTTTCTCTCCTCCCTTTTAATAGATTAGATAATTTGGAATTTATTATTTAAAGTAAAAGTTTATTGAAAAAACATAAAAGTGTACATTTTCTTTTACCATTAAGATGCCTTATATCAAGAAACATTTCGAAAATGAAAAACATAACGAGTAATTGATTTTATTTTTTTTCAAAAAGTTGGTTTGTTATGTGTTACCTCCACTATATGCCACATCACCAAAAACCACTGTGATGTCGCTCGCCCATCGGAATAAAACATCAAAGAAACCGGTCCATAACAAACAAACAATGTTACGGTTCGTTGGTTTAACCAAATAATGCCATTATTGTAAATCGCACAAAAACCGAGGTTAAAACCGTAATAAAAACAACAGAACTTTCAGTTCGTAACAGACAGCTGCTTCGGCACAACAACTAACCCTTTTCTCTCTCTTCTTTTTTTCTCAAAAATTTTCAAATCAATTTCTTCATCAAACAAATGGACGCCGACGAGGTAAAATTCCGTCACCACTTTCCGCCGCTGGAAACCACCGTTACAGGCGGCAGTAATATAATTATTGTCAATAATTTAACCTTTTTTTGTTGCTTGTGATGTAGAGATTAACGGCATTAAAGAAAGCGTATGCGGATATAATATTAAATACGGCGAAAGAAGCAGCGGCAAGGATCATGGTATCGGAGCGAAAAGCGGTTCGGTTTGAATATGAGTTAAAAAACGCTAAAGATGATGCGATACAGATGCTTTTGAGACTTAAACAGATGATGGATTCTAAGGTATAAATGAATTTTGGTTGCATTTTGATAAGTAGAGTTAAGTTTAAGCACTTGATTGGAAATTTGGTTGAGAGTTTTTCTTGTGTTTTAGGTTTTAGTAATTTTTTGAAAAAAAAAAAAATTGTTTGGAATTGTGAGTTGATTTTTTGTATATGAAGGGTTGTTGTGTTTGGGGGTTGTAAATTGTAGTTTTGGTTGAAGAATTATAATGATAGGAGATTTTGCAAGTGAGCTAGTGTAGGTAACTTTGAACTTTGTGTTATGTAGTCTTTGAGTTAGATTCTTGTAATTTGTGGTTTAAGGTTTGAATTTAGTTGGAAATGTATGTAATTTGGGGGTTTTTTCTTGGTAAATTGGTTGATGATCGTTTCATTTGTTTGGTGAATGTTGTCTTTGTTTGTGTTGTTATGTATATATTATAAGTATTGAATGAATGATTTTACGTTATACCATGTTGTAGGTTGTATGATGTATTTTATATGGGCTTCAGTCTAGTTTGATTATTTTGGAGACTAAGAATTATTTATTTTCATAGGTTTACATTCTATGTTATGTAATTTAGGTTATTTTGAAGTGTTAATTTTCAGTAGAGATGCGTTAAGAGGATTTAGTTTGTTTGAGTATTGAGTGTCTGACCAGGAGGGTAATTAGTTTTCTGAGTCATTTTTGAATACATTGGCCTTTCAGAACTAGTTATGGACGTAAATAGGTTTAAATGTCTGAAATTGTAGTTTGACATGAGTTCCGTTTCCATTTTCATTGCCTGAATAGTAGTTTTGGTGTTTGGTTACCCATATTTTTTATGGGAGGTGATAAATACAACACCCAAATTGATTTATACACCACATTGTACAACAGTGAAAGGTCGCATTACTAGTATACAATAGCATTACTTTGGTGTATGAATCAATTCATTTGGTGTATTTATCACCTCCCTATTTTTATAGTTTCGTAATCTGAAATTTGCATCTAGAGTATCTACCTATGTAAGATGTGAAAAATACCCATGAATATCATGGTTATAGAAGTTGACATATGGGTACATTGGCTAGTTACTTGGTGAAGAAGAACGGTGTATGTATATAAACTTCTTATAGTTTGCCCGAAAGTAGGGTGGAACTTACAAATAGTACACCAACAAGTCATATTAGATTCTACAATGATCTAGTCTTTTTTGAAAACAAGAATAGAAAAAGTATCACTTGTATACAAATGGTACAATATGATGGAACATGTCAAAAAGAAAGTTTTAACACTATAAATGCATCTCTTTTCTAATAGGAACGGTACATGTTCCTTCTAGAAACTTGGTCTTGCATTCATACAGATCAGACATGTTTCATCTTACTCACTGCGATTCACACACTTCCATAGTCATTGGGTGCATGAGAGAAAAATGTAATTTATTACGTAATGATAGTGATTTGTGGTCAGGGTTGACCTACATGGTCTGGAAATCTTCTTCTCAGTGTTTTGCGATACAAGAAATAAAAAATGTTATCCTAGTACATCCCTGAAAACAAAAGGTGCTACGGTAGTACTAGTGCATACTCTTAAATCCCTGATAAAAAAAAATAAAAAAAATCCTGGATCAACAACAAAAATAATAAACATTTGCTTACCTCATATGTTTTCAGCAAAAGGCTTGTTTCGTTTGGGACATAGGAAATACATTACTTGATTAATTTGAAGTGGAATGTTTATTTCATTGCTTGAATCTTTTGTACTTTAGTACCTTCCATTCACTGATTTCACGTAAAAATGATGAAATTTTGCAGGTTAGTGAAGCAGCAACAGTATCCTCTTCCCAACAAAAGAAAATCGAAGAACTCGAAGCACAACTTCAGGAGGCTGAAGACATAGTGAAAGACCTCAGGGAGGAGTTAAGAGCAGTTGAGGCGGAACTTGAGAGGTTCTCACGAAGCGGAGATGTAAAGCATCCGGTACAAGTCGACAATGCATCAGAAATACTACCCAATTCCAATATGGATCATACACACAGAAGCCAGAAACTTTATACTTCCGTATTCCCTATAAAGAAATCGTTATTTGCTAACGGTGATTTACCTTCTATAATATCAAGAAGCAAAGAAACCGAGCTGTACAGAAACGGGTGTACTCAGAGAATCCGCGTATGTGAACGGACCCCACCGAATGAAAAGTTGTCGTTTTCTGTGCAAACAAATGAAGTAAATCCAGAATCGGTTGCGAGAAAGGATGAAGTAATAGAGAAAGAAATAGTTTTGGAGCAAGTAAAGGAGATGGATTTAGCAGCTGATAGTTCTTGTTTGACTTCTCCTAGTTCAGTCAAACATACAAACGGTACGACTGTTGAGGAAAACTCCGATGAAAGTAAAAGTATTGTTAAAGACGTGGTACTAACGTGCAATAGTCAAAGTACAAGTGGAGAGGAACTTATGCCTAAGAAGCAAGAGAAAGATCAGGTGGACCCGCGATTTACGAGGTCAGAAGCGAAGGTTTCGAAGACGAACAACGTTCCAAGTCAACCTTTGACTGATAGAGTTATCAAGTACACTTTCCAAAGAAAGAGGAAAAGAGGGGCTTTAATCAATGGAAGTGCTTCTAGTGAAAGGAGTGAGGAGAACCAAACGGATCATGTGGGACCCACAAAGGTGAACTTGATAGGAGAATCAACTCCAGAAAAGATACGGCTAGAACAGGTTGCCAGCCAGGTTAGTATTTTATCTCCATGACACTAAGATATGGCTTGAACAGATTTACCTGACAGTGCATAAATTAAGGGTTTTCCTTTTTATAGATTCATAACTAAATATAGAAGGATAGGTAATGTTCTCTTTAGAGTTTTGTGTATAATAAAACCAATGTGGCCAGGTGTTTAGATTACTAAATTTCTGTTTCTATGGGTTTATTCTGTACATTTAGACCAATGTAGTTGAACTCTATTACTCTATTAGATGGTACATAGAAATTGCGTAAGTGTCTAGCCTGTAACTACTGCTCTTTAGCACTATTGAAGGCTGTAGATTAGAATTAATTTTGTTACTTCCTAGTATAGCTAATCTACTCTTGTATAAATAATCGATTATATTGTTCAATCAGTGATACAAAGATATTTTCCCAAAGTCATCTGTACACATGGTATCAGAGCTCCACATCAGGGCTGCAATTGTCCAGATTCAACCGCTGCTGTGCAGGGCCCTAACCGCCTTTTCTGGTTTCCTGTCATCTGTGCTGTCGATGTTCTCTACCAATTCATCGTGTTTGCCTACTACTGTTGTTGTTCTTTTCTCTCCAGAATTTGAACTTCAATGTTTCGGTCCTGTTCAGTCTGAGTTTGAAATCTGTTTTCTGATTTCTAATTTTTCACCACGTCCGAGTATTTATGCTGAGAAATCCCACCAGCTTGTGCTACCAGAACCCTAAATTGGATTTGATTTTCTTGCCGGAACCCTAATCCGACGCCACCTCTACCTGTTCACCGCCTCTATCAACACCTTTGTTCACTATTCTTCATGGTATTTGATTCCTTGGCTTCATGAATGTATCTAATTCCTTTCTTTTTGATTTCTGATGGTCACCGGTTATTTTTCACTGGCTTTCATTAGCCACTATTCCGATTCCTTTGATTCTACCAAAATGTAAAAGACCTGTATTGTAATTTATGAGCTTAGATTATATGGTACAGCGGAGGTCTATCCAACCTTTCAAAAATCAATAGTCTGTAGACTAATATCTGCCACACTTCATTGGATATTGTGACGTAACAGTCGTCTTGAATGTCCATTGTAATTTGCCTTACTAATCAGCCATCGGGTCAAACTAGAGAAATTATGTGATGCGTAAGGCCATAAGCCTATATGGCTCACTGACCTTGTGTGTTTGTGTACAAAAGTATCACACCACATGAATATGCTAATCAAGAATATTTAACATGTTACCAATTCAATTCAATCGTCATGATGTAGAGATCACATTATGAAACTTTTAATATCTCCTGATACATAATTATCTCTAATCTCTAACTAAATGTAGAACATTAGGACATTGTCTTAAAGTCTTACTTTTGTAAGAATCTAAAATTACTATATTACTCCAATGCATATCTAAGTTGTCAACCAAATTATAAAGGGATATGGATATTTTGATTTACATACCATAATATAAGCATCTCAATTCAAAGGGAAATAGATATCAATTCTCAAGCTGTCAACTGAATTGATATACAATAATCATGAATAATCTGAATTACTTCAAACAAATAAACAAACGTTAAACAAAAATATAATTAAAACATGTTAAATATTCAATCATATTAATATCTGATTTTTAAATAAACTCCAGAAAAGATAATATTAATGTATGACATAATCTCATAAGCAATAGTGCAACACTCCAACACAAAACTCAAAACATAACAAGAAAGAAAACATAGTAAAACGATATTACTAAACACAAAACTCAACCAATTCCTAGCTCATCTAGCGAATCTGTTAACAATGATCAGTCCATCCAGGGGGCGGACACATGGCGGGGGCAGTGTAGGCAGCTGGCCCCACTACAAAATTTATATAATGTAATTTTTTTTCATAAGTAAGGCTATTTTTAAAATTGGCCCCCTTACAAATAAAAAATAAAAATTGTTTTTAAGGATATTTGCCCATAAAATTTCTTTTTTTTCTAAAGTTCGCCCCCTTGGCCTTTTTCCTTACCCATTATCAACATCATCGTCATCTAAGTTTTCCCATTGCATATCTTCTAATCTTGATTTTGAACCTTCTAAGTAACTTCTCTCCAGGTTCATGTCCCACTTTTTGTGTGCGCCTGATTCTTAACTTTCAGAAAATCTAGATTGAAGTTGGATATTTGAATGGATAAAAACTAGTTTGTCCGCCCTTTTAACAGTTAAATGATTTCTCTTCACGGTATGAATGTATGAATATGTGCTCCAATTTCTCTCGGCTGAAGAGCTACTTATGGGTTTTGAGAGTACCTTTTTTGCAAGTTATGTCAATTCTAGAGTCTGCGCACCATAGGTCGACCGCCATTCAATTGGTTCCATTGTTACGTTTGCGCAACTAACAAAGTGAAAAGTCCCCATTTCATATGAAATTTCATGAACTAGTCTCGCACATTTTTCTCCTCTTCCATGTTTGGAGCAACTTTATTAAATGCTTGCATCAACCCAAGTACAACTTCTCTATCAAGGTTTGGAGGTCATTTTGGAATTCCACCAGGAGCTAACTTCGCAAGATATTCATTTTCATAGAATCGCGGGGTTAATGCAAACCACAAACAATGTAAAGGAGTTGTCATCGTTTCCCATCGAGCCAATGATATTCTCTTAACTTAAGGGAAAAAAACATGCATATTGATTTTCTTTCATAAATCTTCTATTTCTCCTAACATATCCATTTCTCATACATTTCACCCATTTTAGGACCCTCTCCATCACATAATTTGATTAGTAAGAAAATGGGTTTTGTTATAACAATAATGCTTTCAACATCATTCCAAAATTCCTCACCTTTTATAAGTTTGGTACATTTTGTCCAATCTTCCTTGTGTTTCATCTCCCTGTTTAACCCAATTGTGCAATAAATTAAGGACAACAGTTGTAGAGAGTGCCTCTCTACCATCCATTAATCGCTTTAACAAAATATAGTGCGATGCAAACCAAGTCTTTGCTACTTTTAACAGTTGAATGGTGCGGAGACTTTAGAATTGACGAAACTTGCGAAAAAGGTACTCTCACAAGCCGTATATAGCTCTTCAGCGGAGAGAAGTTGGAGCACATATTCATGTATTCATAACGTGAAGAGAAATCGTTTAATGTTAAAAAGGCGGGAAAACTAGTTATTGTCTATTCAAGTATTTGACTTGTGAAAGTTACAAATTGGGAGGACACAAAAAGTGGGAGATGAACCCGGAGAGTAGTTAGTTGGAAGGTTCAAGCTCGAGATTAGAAAATACGCAACGGAAAAACTTAGATGACGATGCGCTTGATGATGGGTAAGGATGGACTGATCATTGTTAACGGATTTGCTAGATGAGCCAGGAATCGGTTGTCGTTTTATTATGTTTTCTTTCTTGTTATATTATGAGTTTTGTGTTGGAATGTTGCACTATTGCTTATGAGATTCTGTTAAAGATTAATATTTATCTTTTTCGGAACATAAATTATATCATTTTTCATAGGGTACATCGTACCGAGTTATACGGTACCTCGTAGCGGAGAGTGAACCGAAATGAACCTACCCCCTTCGTATTAGATCCACGTCACCTAGCGAACCATGAGCCCGATCTGCTTTTTCGAATTGAAGCGAATACCGTTTCTGGCAACTATGGTCCTTGTTTAATCTACTCCGGGCTTCACAATGCTCGGTTCAAGTACCTTTTGAGTAATCTACTTAGGACATTCGTGAAAACTTTGGGTGTGTAGTACTTGTAGGCAAAGACGATGAGAAGCACATGGAAGAGAGAAATGTGAACAAGTGGTGTGGTCGCCTAATGCAATTAAACTAACTAGCGGTTCATGCCTCAATGGACTTGAGTTGCAAGATGAAGTCCAACCTTGTGGTACTTATTTAGATAACTCGTGATTGTGCTCCTCCTGAGCTGCTACAGAACCGTAACTTCTCAGACATCAATATTGAATCACACTAATATCTTAAACAAAAGTTTTATCGAAATCAAAATTCCAGACTTTCTCGCAGGGAGAGACTCTCCATTCCTCATAGGAGGCTCATATTTTAGCTGTTGACATTACCAGTTATAGAGTCCAAGTAATACTAGTAGCTGCTTAATGTTGGTTGACGTGTTGTTTTACAAAGGTCACAAGCAAATGGGCAAACTGCAGAACTTTATTAGAAATTCTTTAAAATGTCAAATCAGACTTAGTCTCATCGTGTTTGTGATGATTCAAGGAAAACTGCAATTTTATGTTGGACTCATGAACTACTTGATCAAGTGGGTAGAACCGTAGAAGCTCAGAGCCCTTAATGCTATAGTACAACAATGACAGTGTTCAAAGAAAAAGCTAGAAGTTAAGTAGAACAGGGTACCAGACATTGTTTTAGAATAGTTGGGCAAAAGGGTCAATAGGTCATTCATTCTATTCATGAAAATCATCAAAAAGTTAATCTTACATGCTAAAGGGTTCAACTGTTCAATGTGCCTGTTATTGCTTAACAGACTGACCGCAATTTATTCTTTTGGCTAAAGTAGCTTTCTTCTAGGATCTTATGACTGCCTGTTTCATAAAACACTAATATGCCAAAACTCGTCACATTCTCATTTGTTTAAGATCTTAATCGCCCCTACAAAGCTACTGATCAAGCAACGCTAATTCTCAGAGGAGTTGAGGATTCTTAACTTCAAAAGTAGTCCACCTATGACTACAGGCTAGTCTTTTAGTAAAGGTAGCAATTTTTACGCATTTTTGCATAAATGGGTCGATTTGGCTTATACCTTGACTCTAACGGGTCAAATAAGTTAAATATCAAATTTAGTTGATATGGGAATGGGTTAGATGGACAATCTTTTTGTTTCCTTGAGTTATATCATAGGAACAATGAAGTTTTTAAATATAACTTTACGCATTAATTATTCATGAATTCCAAGAAAAGTGAATGAAGAGAAGTTTTTATGGGTTGGCCCAACTTGACCCACCTTGCCCAATTTTGTAACCTCTAGTATTTATAGTAGATGATATTAAATCTTCTTTATGTGTTTATGATATAGATTATCTGTGCGAGTCTCTTTATACGTCTTGTTATGACCCTCTTGCTGATGCACATAAATTTGAGTTGAATATTAAGAAATGTTGTAAATTAGACCAAGTTTTAATAGTTTTGTGTTTTTATATATTCATCTATGTACTACAATGACATCTTTGAGCTTCATTTTATGCAGCTTATATCTCTATCCGATAAAAACTGGTGGTGATGAACCCCGAACAAGAAGCAGATGGTAGTTTTTGTCGGCGGCATCAAACACAAATGTTAGATTTATGAAAAGCTTATAACTTTACTGGCCCCTGTACAAACTGTAGTCTATGCAGTGTTCTCTACTGCCCTGAATTTTTCCCTTTGAACATTAATTAGTTCTCTAGATCGTGAATGTTTTTGCATAGTTTTGGTTCTTTTGCATGGAGCCATTGTGGAACATTAACGCATTTCGTTTCTTGCTAGTTGAGAAAATATCAAAAATTTATGGTTATCTTTCAAATATGAGATTGGCAAATCGGTTCTTTCGTGCGTGTAATATATATAGAATACCATGTGATGAACCTCAAGTTTAAGAAGATGATAACTCACACATATTAATGAAGTTCTAGTCCCACGATAGTAACTTAGTGGTGGGGGAGATGCAACGTAAATTAAGAGGTCAGAGGTTTCATTTCCATTTCCATGTTCCTTTAATCACATGTTATACAATTTGCCTATCTCATATTGACCATGAGACCGGTCGGTGGGAGGCCGCTAGAAAGTCGATTTTACCTTCTTTTTTTTAGTGAAGTTGTAAAGTTTAAATCACATTGGATGCAAACAATTTTTGCAGATTTTTTTTTAATATGCAGGGAGAATTTTGCCTTAGCTAATTCCGTGCAAACAATTCTCTTTTTGTAATCCATTTTTTTAACGTAATGGGCCGCAGGGGCATTGCATGATGTAATACGGCCCACAAGATTTGGGCACACGAATGCTAATTTTATCAGGGATATTATTGTTATTTTCCCGTTTTACGGATATTATTTTTTAATTCCTATTTTATTACTATCATTTATTTATTTAATTGTGTAATAGAATTAATTTTGCCAATGGACATACTTATATAATTTTCATGGCACACTTTATTTAAAAGTGGGCGGAATTTAAGTACGTGTAAGATGCTCAATCGCATAAGATTCATAATCTTTTAGGGGCCTCAAATTATAGAGCTTAGTAGTGAGTTATACTAATCTCCTTGACAAATTAAGCCAAGCTAACAATGTTTATATGATGATTACTAAACATTTAACATAATGATGTACTAATTATTATAGATAAAATTTAGAAAAAAGCTTATCTTTAAGTTTTAATGGAGAATATAATATCACAGGGGTGGGAAAAGAAGACGATTCAATGTGTTGATTTTTGTCTAAAGTTTTAGTTTAATACCTTCCAAATATTAAAAGTTACAGTTTACTCTTCATCTTTTACTTTGTTATTTAATCTCAACCTTCATTTGTTTAGTTTGCTACTCAATTTTATATGCTTTTACTAAGACAAAAGGCTAAAGTTTGATCGTGAAATATTAACTTTTGACATTTTTGTTCGATAAAATGTTAAATATAGAATAATACATAGCGTTTAGATGAAAATAGTTGTTTTGAATATAACAACGTTTTGAAAAATAATTACTACATAACATATGATATTATGAGAATTTGTATTTTGAATGAGAAGGATTTAATGTAGTTTCAAAAACTTAAAGGCTTATTATACCAAAAGAAAAATATAATCCAAGTTGATTAAGAAATACTTTGTACACAATTAACTAAGCAATCGTATAAATATGAACCTAATGACATAAGTAAAATTAACTTTATCATGTTTTATATATAATGATTTTTCTCAAAGGGTCTACTTTTAATTACGGCACACGGCCTAAAAAACTCGCAAGATGACCATGATGTAAAAACTCCCTTTTCCTATGTGATCTTTATCCATTATTGTTTCTTGCACATCTATCGGTTCGTTACTTCCTCTAATGGACTGTTTATATGCGGTGTTCGAATATGGAGTCACATCCATGGGCACATTATCTTACGCGGTGTTCGAATACGGAGTCACCTTGCTCATTCGACCCCACGGAGGATAATATAGCCATTAGGCAGCTAATATCAATTACACCGTACAAGCCATGTCCTTCATTGCTTGTGTGAAAGACCGAGGATAAATAACTTATTAATCTAAGCGTGAAAGACCGAGGTAAAAATTGGAACATAGATTCCTAACATTGCCAGCATCACTTGTGCATATGCTCGAGGAGTAATTGGGAGCGATGTTTCTTGTTCTCTTTGCATTTTTCAAACTTCCAAGTTAAATAGGTTATGTATTTATTTAGGCTTAACAAGTTCCATTATTCGTCAAATTGGAGTTCATGTGTTCAAATATAAAAGAGTTCATTAAAGGTATGTACGTTTGGTAGAGATAAATGTAAGGAAAAGAAATGAGAAAGGTTGAACTAGACTTGATGTATGTACAGGTTTGACATGGAACACGGATGGAAATGGTCGTCCTCTTTTCTGTTTTGGAGCTTTGTTGACTTCATTTTGTTTGTAATGGGCTGTGTGTGTGTGTGTGTGGGGGGGGGGGGGGGGGGGGGGGATTGGATAACGGGTCATAAAAGGTTCGGGTCAAAATCTGCAGATTTAAATTATATATGTAAATGTTCAAATCAAACTGAAATCAACGCAGTCGAAAAAACAGAAGACAGCACTACCAAATTAAAGACAAGAGTCATAAGATTGTCTAGCTCAACCTTTAAATATAAATATTTTAGCAAATTAATTAGGCACTGGATTAAATTTAAAACAAATTAACTATTAATGACTGAAATTCACAGTACCAGTTTATATAGAAACATAAAGATAACCATAGTTATCACACACTCATCTAAGAGGGAGGGGAAACATTACCATAGAATTCGTTTTTGCCGCTACTTGATATATTGATTGGGTGACACAAAAGTCTCATGTGTTTCGCTGCATGAGGCATATAAATAGTGCGTCTGGGGAAGAATGGAGCCAATATATTGTTGTAACTACGCTTCTCCGGATCTAGTAGGTAGAGACCATCTTTAAAGGAATATTGCATAAGCAAACTTCCATTCTTCATCAAATGCAGTGGCCCGAAAGCCCAAAATAAATCTTGAGATAAATTAATTTCCGAACAAGGAATCCAAGAATAATTTAACACCTTGGTCCAATTTTCATCTCCATCCATGTTCCATAACTCAGTACACCACCTTGTTTGATCCGCTTCAGTAACATTACGTATCACACAAAAGTGAAGACAACCACTTTGAGTTGCTGTGAAACTAAAACGAGCCCACGTTTGATTTCCGAAAGAGGGTGTTGGTATCTCTGTGAACTTTTCAGTTTTTGTGTCATACTTTATAACAGAATACTTATGATCACCACTATAGTTTCTAAAGATTTCTTTTAAGAAATAGATATTATCATTCAACCAAGTACCAAGAGGAATAAAAGAACGATGTAGCTCCCAACAATCAACTGTTCTCCATGCATCGTTTTTCAACGAGTATATGTAGAAATCGCCCTTGGTTGCTACACGTACAAGCTTGTAGTCATCATCAAGAGAGCTGCAATACAACACGGATGCTCTAGTAGTGATCGTGTAGCAGTCTTTGTGAGGATTAGGTTTAGACAATGTCTTATACTCACCCGTCAAAGGATTCCATAACATCAGATCAGTGTATTTAGTATCAGTATCATAGAAGAAACTCCTAGACTTTTGATGCATGCCTACGCATACTAGTCCATTACAAGATGCTATAAAAGACATTTTATTATGACTGGCTTTGAATGGAAAAGGGCGGCTCACACTTAAACCATCATTAGGTGCTTCGCAATTGAGGGTGCAGAACCTGAATGGTGTTGTTGCAGATAAGACGAGAAGTGTGTGGTGTTGATCCATGTTGTTGGTTACGTTGAGAAGATGCATGTCAGAAAACGTGGGCTTCTTTAGGAACGAGTGCCATTCTTTGGAAATACTCATAAAACGAAGAACAGATTTTGCAGGCAACCTTGGAAGTTGTGGAACAGTAGTACGTCAGTCGGAAGTTTTAGCTCTGTGAGGGTTTTACGACGATACTGGGTGTCAACCATGTTGCTTCGCTGTCAAAGGTGGGGATGGAAGAGTATAAATACAAAACACTGAATGACGATGAATCTCACTTTACCGAATACGTAAGTTTCATTTGAACGTACTGAACACTAATAAAAAATTTGATCAATAAGATTTTAAGAATATCAATTGACACTAAAAACGCTTACACAAACATCTATTTGTTTATAAATTTGGTCAATAAGATTTTAAGAATATCATATATGTCTTTCGTCACGTAATCACTATTATAGCAACTACTCTGGTCTTCTTAAACCAATAGATTCAAAAACGATTTTCGACATTAACAACAAGACTCGTTTGATAGTTGAACACATCCCAAGAAAACTCAACCAATCTGATATGATCGTTCTATAATCCTACATCGTATATCTAATCCTAATCCAGAATCAAAACTAATTCGAATGTTAAACCAGAATTACCTTAAAACGTTACATGCGATATCGCCTAAGCCTCAATCGACTATTGATGTGCTTTGAAGTAAATCCTTTTGGTTCAAATTCGTGAATGAAACAATTGAGATAACTATTGACTTTTTAATACTGAGTTTGTTACGGTAATTTTGTGAAGGGTTATCGGCATAGACGGAAATCATATCCCTTCACACACGTTTAAAGCTTTATATTCTTTAGCTTTCATATTAACAAAAAAACTCATTTATCTATTGCATAAAAATGTCCTATTACCTCGTATAATAATATAAGCGGATAACACATATGATTTTAATAACATAAACTTTTGTTGCTCTTGAAAATAATTTTTGAAAAAATATATCTACAATTTTAGTCCTCCTAGTTTCAAACTGTTCACAATTATATATTCTTTCATTTTTACTTAAGAGTACGTAGACGTAGTTGGCTGTGACATAACATTTCCTATAATAACATCTATAACTAAAACACTTCACAACATTAAAATAAAATAATAAAAAATAGCATAAAAACTTATTGGTTTACCTTTTCACAACAATATGCATGAAAAATGCATTATATTTTTCGCATCTAGGGAGTTTCTACGAGTAAAATTATTTTTCGCATTCTATTTCTACGAAAATTGAATTCTAAAAATCCATCACTAAATAAGTAATAACATGTTGATAATAATACTACTATATAGTACGTACACATTTTCTAGAGTTTAATTATATTTCTTCGTTCGTGGCTTAGTCAACAATCTTCGTTAAAAGTCAACTAAAGGTAAAATGCGACCTTTCACATGATGCTTACACGTACAAAGTCCTATTACAGGAAGGCCCCAAAACAAGTACCAACAACTATACCACGAGGGGCGGAGAAATATATAGGGCAAGCGGGGCGGTCGCCCCACTTAAAATTTAAGTCGTAATTAACAATTTAATATTAAGTGAGTTTATAAAAATATAATTTTATTTTATATCCCATCCTCCCTCAAATAGAAACAAAAAGTCATATGAAGCATTAAAAGATCCTAAATACAAAAGTTCAGTTATATAAATTCCTAATGACGCTTTCTCTTCTATTTTACTTTTATCATCTATATCGCTAAACTACTACTTACTTCTGCTTGATAAAAAATTAATAAATTATATTTCTATTTGATAGTTGCTATGCGGGTGAGTCAGTCCGAATAATCGAAAAAAGAATGAGCTTAGATCATAACGAGTTCGAATCATAATATACGCTTTTAAAATATAGTCGAAAAATGTTTAAAATGATAATGATTAATACTAATAATAATTCATTAGTGTGCTTGTCTTGAGAACCTAAAAGACTTTTTATCGAAATATAAAAGTTTAAAACTTTCAAAACGGAAGTCATAGAGTCTCTTTCCTCAAGACTTTACGGGTATGTTTGACGACATGTAGCAGTAGCAGTAGCAGTAAGCAGTAGCAGTAAGCAGTAAGCAGTAAGCAGTAGCAGTAAGCAGTAACAGTAGCAGTTAGTAGTATTTGTTAGCAGTAGTTGTATGTTTAAAAAAAAGTGTTTGGTAGCAAGCATTTGGAAGCATTTTGGAGTAAATATAAGTATAAACGCTAGTTGCTAGTTGAAATGTTTCCTCATCAAGCATTTAGCAGGAAGCGGTTAGACAATATGCAAACTCTAGTTGCTTTGTTGTCAAACAAGCTTTTCAACCAAATCGTTAACTGCTTGTCGCTCCAAAATGCTACCAAATGCTTGCTACCAAACAAAACCTACATCCCACGTTCATATATCTAAACTTTAACATCGGGATTTTCAGCAATGATGACGGAGGACGATTGTTGGAGGCTACATCGGCGGTTAACTAGTGGTGATGACGGATTTTGTGTGACGGAGACAATGACAAGTACTTACGTCAGTGTCGGCGAGTATATACGATGTCGCCGATGAGTATATATGGCGGTGGCGGTGGCGGTGGCGACGAGTAGATGAGGAGGTGTTGGACTGCCAGTGCCAAGCAACGACGACGTTAGTCTATAAAAGAAGAAAATACGTTCCCATTCAGCTCTCACCGGAAATAGACAGTCCATTTCACTCGTTTGAAAATTAAATCATCGCCTATTCAACCTATTCCTGAAAGGTAAAGAGTTCACATAAAGCCCATAAGAGTTTAAAAATTGTCCAATATTGCTCATTCTCAGAGCTTTGGGCAAAGATGGCCGGGTCTAGTTACTAACAATTTAATCATCAATGATATCTACTCTCTTCATTATTTGAGGTATTTATTTTCAGTTTAAAGATTATTTGGTATTTCATTTTTGATTCTTTATGATATGTTGGTCTTTATTTACTGTCTTCACTATTACTTCTACTAAGAAGTATTAGCTTATTGGGTACTGTTTGTAATATGGTTTATTATTCAACCTAACAAGAATTGGTTTCTATGTTATTATCTAATAGAATTGTTAAGTTGAATGATAAACCATATTACATTTTGTTTCTAGTTATTGTATAGTATGTTTTGTACTTCTGTTGAATACTTGAAATAAAAAAGTTATAAGTATTAAACAATTAGAAGTATGTTTCATATGGTAATTGTCAAATGATTTAATAATTACTAAACATTGCAACTTTGGGAATAACAAATGAAGGCTTGATTTAATTTCTGGAGTATCATGGAAAATATGAAAAAGATTATTTCTTTTTTTAATTTTAGGAGAAAGATTGATGAAACGATAGCAGATGTAAATCAAGAAAGTAAACGTTCCAAAGCTTCAACAAGTAAGCCAGAACAAGAACGAAATCAACCAGATCCATAACCAAAAATTTCCAAAATTGTTAGGCCAAATACATAGGAATTCGATATTACTTCGATGGAAAGAGACCGTTTTGGAAGCGAAAACAAATATGGGAATATTTACCCAATTAGAGGGAACAAATAAGTCGAGTGTATTTGAGTTTGGGACCTTTTCAAATTAATAAAAAATAGTACCATGCTAAGGAACATGGTCGTAGATTCTGATTCGCTTACTTTAATATATTTCCTAATTGGTTAGAGTACTCTCCAACAATAGATTCTGCATATTGCTTTCTATGTTACTTGTTTAGTGACAAACCTCATGTACGCCATGGTTATGATGCATTTAATGTTAAGGGATTTGATAATTGAAAAAAAGTTAATGATGGTAAAAATTGTGCATTCCTTAAACATGTTGGATGTTTGGGACATAGAAATGCAGTGGCTTTTAGTAAAACTTTGTTAAATCAAGTGGGACACATTGAAAACATTATAGAGAAGCAAAGTGCTAAGAACATATTGAAGAACCGTATACGATTGAAAGCTTCAATTGACATAGTTCGATAGTTAACGTTCCAAGCTTGTGCTTTTAGAGGGCACGATGAAACTCCAAATTCAAGAAATCGTTATTTTATTTAATTGTTAAAACTTCTAACTTCATATAATGATGAACTTGCTAAGGTGGTATTAGGTAATGCTCCTTACAATTCGAACTATACTTCGGGATTGATAAAAAAAGAGATCCTAAGTATTATTGCAAAGAATGTCGGAAAGAGTATTTGAAGTGAAGTTGGTGATTCTTATTTTTGTGTCATGGTTGATGAGGCACATGATGAGTCCAAAACAAGAGTTAATGGCTATAGTACTAAGATTTGTCGATAAAGATGGGGTGATAAGAGAAAGGTTCTTAAATTTGGTACATGTTTATGATACTTCATCCTTAACCCTTAAAACAAATTTGTGGAATCAACTTTTGCACTATGAGTTTGATACTAGCAAGATTCATGGCCAAGGTCACGATGGTACTAGTAACATGAGAGGGAAATGAAATGGTTTACAAGCACTTGTTACTAAGGATTCCCCTTGTGCATATTATGTTCATGCATATTATATTCACTGCTTTGCTCATAGATTGCAACTTCCCTTTAAGTAACTTCAAGGGAAGTTATTCTAGTTCACCAAAATAAAATTGCAACTAGTAATCTTTATTTTCTTATATATAGTTATACAAATAAATAATTCTAAAAAGAAAATTGTTCCAAGCTAAGATGTTATGTTTTGTAAAATAGGGACATAATATGACGGTTGTTGAAGCAGATGGGCACTACGTACGTCGAATCATTTGTCATAAATAACCTGTACATTTACTATGGTGAAACGTACTCGATTTTAGTCACAACAAACCAAGACCCATCACGAAAGTATTGGGCCGTGTCAAAAATGGTGAGTCGTAATAACACATCTCCAAATGGTTTAGCTATCTTTAATTATTACCCGAACCATCTGACAAGTCATCACCTATGGTCCCACCAAGTGGACCTTGGCGGAACGACGTTGATTCTAGGGTTAACCAAAGTCTCGCTATTAAATCCCACCCTGACTACATGCGTCATGTCCCTAAAACATCGAATAGAGTGATTGTTCTTTCGAACAAACAAAACCGAATTAATGGGAATATCAAATGGTCAATAAATAATGTATCTTTTACCCTTTCTCATACCCCGTATCACTTAAATAAAACCTACTTAACACATTCGAACAAACTCCGCCTCCTGATGTCATCAATGGGTATGAAAAGTATGACATCAATGTGATTGCCCCAAATTTAATGCGACTTCTAGCAACACTTTGTATAGACTAAAGTTTAATTCCACGGTGGACATTATTCTACAAAATGCAAACACGTTGAAGGTTAATAATAGCCCCGTGGCACCTACATGGGCATGATTTTTGGGTCCTTGGGTATGGAAATGGGAAGTTCAACGTTACGGAGGATCCAAAGAAGTATAATTTGGTGAACCCGATTATGAAGAATACGGTAGCGGTTCATCCTTACGGATGGACCGCTTTGAGGTTAGTAGCGAATAACCCGAGTGTTTGGGCATTTCATTGCCATATTGAGTCCCATTTTTATATGGGTATGGGGGCAGTCTTGGAAGAAGGGATTGAGAAAGTTGGGAACTTGTCATCATCTATAATAGTTCTATGGTAAGTAATTTACAGTACTATTTATGTGGTAAGTATTCTGGATCTGTATGAAAATATGAAATAGTGATAAATATGGATTCATGTAAAATGTTCGTAGGCCCGGCCCATTCTTTATTGTACTCAGTCCCAGTGTCCAAAAAACTGCTACCAGCCAGTTAGTATAAAATTAAAAATAAAAATAAAAATAAAACTAAAATGTCACTATTTCAAAAATGAATTAGGTTTGCGTTTGTTTGAAGAAAATCAAAATCAAGAGTCGGGTAGTCGGCATTTGCGTCGTCTTCGTTAAAGTTTTTCTTAGAAGAAGAATAGAGTGATGGGAGTGATAAGCAAAGTTGGAGATTTAACGTTTAAAGCTTTCACGTTAGGTCTCGGTGTCGCCACCATTTATCTCGGCGCCACTTTTTCCGTCAACGTTTACCGCGGTCTCGCCTGGCACAACGCTCAATCGGTATATATAAACCCTAATTCTCCATTCATTATTTCTATTTCAAAGACCTAGCTTGTTGATTTACCTGCCGTCGCTTTGAATCTAACATCACACCTAGTTTGATAGGGTTTACATGGATCTTATTATTATGTTTTGATTAAATAGAGTATGAACTGATTAATACGGTTAACTAAGAAATTAAATTATGTTTGTCAAATAGCTATGATGACTTACACAGTGCTTAAAACTTTTAACGTTTAGTATAAGAAATAGGTTTTAGTTGTAACGTTGAAGGCCTATTGCATACCTTGTGTTACTTTTGTTTCTTGTATAGAAGAAATTAAGGCATCTTCAGCTTAGATTTGAAATAATTGTGGCTTCTATTTGTAAATCAAGAAGACTGATGACATATAAAAATATACATTTGTGTCATAGATTTGATATTGGTTACATTGTCACCCAAACTTGTGTGGCATGACGTGTGTCAATATCCTTAGCAAACATCTGAGTTTGATCTGTCAATATTTGAATGGTTTGAGTGGTGAAAAGGGTGTTGATGATAAATAATCTAATGGTGATTGATTCGAGAAAGATGTTTACAACTTAATAGCAAAGAAGTTTCTGATCTCGAGTCATATGCGTTTCTTAGTAACTCTTTCTACTTTATATGATTTGTTCGAAACAATCCAGTGATGAACTTGTATTGAACCACTAAACTTGAACCATAAAACTAGCTGCGTTGAACTTTTTCATCTTAGTCCAGTTATCATTTATAAATGATATATGTAATACAAAGCTATCTCTTGGTTCTCAATCCCGTAAACAGTGACTAGCTGCTCATGATTTTTGTTGTCTTTATCATGAATTAACAAACGGTTTTAAAAAGACATGGAAGCTCACTCTCTGTAAAAGTTGAAACTATCACTAAAGTTTAAAATTTACACAAGTTTTCTGATTGAAAGTGAAGAAACGATATATAAGTTTTTCTTCTGTTGGGGGGACGAGTGTTGATACACTAACTAAATTCCAAAGGGCAAAAGCATATGAAAGTCAAAAGGATAATTAGGATAATTTAAAACCGATTTTTGGTTTGCCTTTCAGATTTTTCCTTAGAGTGCATCTAGCATAGCTTCTTCTCGCTCATCCTATTTTAGACATTTATGCAATAGCCTTTTTAGATTTGAGATGTACGTTGCTGGAGTAGGAGCTCATGACTGAGCTTGACATGCTACCACTATGTTAATGACAAATAGTTGCAGGTCTCATTCTGAAGTTACTACCCTTGGTTTCTATTGCTTGATATAAGAGTTAACTGTTGGCATTCCGTTCATTGCATTTGCTCTATATTTTTTAATTGTTATGCAAACGCATCTATTTTAATACATATTTCGGCGTTAATATTTTGTTTACAAGTTTCACTTGTCTTTCTGTTTCAGAAACCCGAGAATGATGTGACACCTGAACAGAAGTCATAACTGCATGATGTTGTGGTGTCCCAATCTGCATGGTCAAGTCATTTAGCTTCCCTAACTTCAAGCATCCCTCTAAAGTTTAATGGAGAGAATCTTGTACTTATCCTCTTCATGTTATAAATGACCGAATTACACAATTACGTCATTTTTTTATTTTATCATGACTTGATCTAGGTTTGAACGACGGCAATTAAATGGTTTGTATGCTACTTGGCAAATGCACGTTTTAAACAGCACAAATACTAAACAAATGAAGTTGTAATGCCACTGTTGATGTTATTTGTTTTGGTTGAGCAAATCTCAACTTCAATAATTTGAATTCTTTATCTGTCATCACTATATTTTTTGGTGCGATAGACACATGTATTTATTCCTCTTGACCCTTCTTATATCTGGCCAGCTTTGTTTTCGCCCTGGAACCTATGTGGGTGGATTTATAGATATTTCCAAGTCATGTCAATTTCGTGACTTAAAAATTGAAGTACTATGTTGGTAACATGGGTTTGAATAGTCTGGTTCTTGTTCAGTTGATTTATTTATAGAAATTTGATTCCCAGCTTTCAGGTTTATGTACTATCAACTATTAAGTAACTTATATACTCAAAATCTGAACTGCTATGGATTTCTGATTAGCAGGTTGATCAAGGTGCGTTTAGTTAAAGAAAAATCCTATGTTCTGTTCAATTTCGTAAAAGAATTGGAAAATTATAAGACATGTCAATTTCTTGTTTTCTCTAGATTTCCGTTCTGTTTTTGAGAAACAAAACACTTCCATTTTCTATAAATGGTAAATCCGTAAATATAGATATAAATGGCCTATAACTAAATGCGCACATCGTTAGTATTCATGGTTATGGTGTTGCATTATGTACTTTGAACAGCGACAGGTACCATCAAACATTCAAAACTACTAACATCAGGTTAGTTAAAGCTGTTGTTTTAGAAATTAATTGTTTGACTTCCGATTCAATCTTATAATTTATTGATAACTTAAACTTTTGTTAGTACTATGGGTATTGAATGGACGAAAGCACTCAAAGCAGTGCAATAGAGACTGTATGGTCAATATACTATTCTGCTTCAGCAAAATGCTTGCCCATATAAGGTTACAAAATGACAGAGGTGGTACATTGACCGAATTGAATATACGCTTACCGAGAAAAGAAAAAGCTTAAAAGGGAGAAACATGCTTCTGAGCAAGCCACGAGAACAAAATAAACGAACAAATAAATTAACGAGAGCAATAATTGCCCCAATTCATCAAAGATGACAATTGACAAAGCCCAATGAATCAACTCAACCTTCAATTTCTTACTGTAGACAAGAAACAGACTCATGATAACCATACTATCGACATATATCCACAATCAAACCGTTCTCCAAGTTCGCTCATTTAGTACTATGCATCATAGTTCTTGCTTCTATAACGAATTCACAAGCCTAACCCTACTAGTAAGTAGTAACACTAATACATGGAACGAATAACGTAACCACACCTGTGGCAGAAGACATCATATCATAATAACGCATCAAAAGACTCTTTGGGAATTAAATCTCAGAAATCCCACGGGGGTTCCGGTGGACCTCAGCCAATGGATTCTTGATCAACCCGCTACCACCTCGATGACGCCTAAATCCCCTATTCTGTGGGTCACTTGATTCAAGATACATGTTATTGCGAGTCATGTGGCTTGTGGTTGCAAATTGGGATGAAGAAATTCTAGTGTTTGATTGTTGAATTTCCATTTTCTTCCAGAGCTTAGAAGTCAAAAAGTCAGCACCCGGTAACTTGCAGCACAAGGTTTCTGTAGGTTCTGTACGTGACAACCTTCCAGTTGACCTGGCCACATCAAATGATATCTCATCCAGTGTTAGCTCCAGGCCTTGCACTCGTGTCTCCAGTGAACGCATCCCAGTTTGTGAGCTTCCGATGAATTTCTACATATTGAGAGTCGGATATAGAAACATCATTCATAAATTTTTTATAACTATGATATCAACAAAAAATACTAGCATAGATTAAAGAAAACAACGGAAATTCAAAAAGAAGTCACGTATGTCAGTAATGTAAAGGGCATATACATTCCACGGGTTAATCAAGAGATTATTGTCGGCAATCTATTGCAAATCTTTGCTTCTCCTATTTTTAGATATTATTATAATTCGTATGTCGGCAGGATCTGTAATTATGTGTCAAACATTTGGTGAGAAGTTAGCACTTATTTTTCAAGCCCCACGATATAGTGACAAACAAGCTGCTTTTAGATGTGTATTTGGCATTCAAATTAGTGTAAGCAAGTGGCCTAGGTTGTCTAGAGTCAAAGTTAAACAAATTTCAACATTATCCTCACAAACAAAACATTTCGCAATCACCAACAGCATAAAAATCTTAACAGTTAAGAATAATAATTGGAAAAATTACCTGAAGGAGATCAAACAGATTGGACTGCTGAGTTTCAATTTGAACAAGTTGATTCCGAATCAATGATAATTCCTCACAATCTCTATGGCTCTTATGGATATCCTCAGCGATATTGCTCCCTACGACAGTGGAGCTTAACCGATATTCAGATTCATGCACTTCTTCATCAACAATCTCATTGAAAAGTGTGCGCTTTGTTTCTGGTCTTACACATCTATTGTTAAGATGATCATCATCCATAGATAACGGAGTTGCAGAATGAGGAGCTGCACCAGTACCAAGTTTCTGATCATTTGGCTTCTTGCGATCCAGCTTTCGAAACATCGCTGGACCACTTTTCTTGTTGCTATTATCCAATGACATCCGTCTTGTTGCATTAGCATTCAAAGAAGCATTAGGCACAGTTCTTTTATAAGTTGTTTTTAAAGCTCTTGGTGGATATCTTCCATCACTAGCAACTTCAGCTCCTGGACCACACATAAGCAAAAAGATAATAAACATAAATCGACTAAATCTGAATGTATAACATGAACACACTCCTTTAATCCCAAAATCGCAACATAACTACACCATAAGCTGAATGTACCTTGTAATTCTATACCTTTTTATGATCCATCACTAAATAAACAACATATTAGTAAAACTAATTTATAATAATCTTCGTACCTTTAGAAGATGACTGTGATTCAGGCGGGGATAAAACCTCATCCGCCACATCAGGAATCGCCTTCCAAGCTTCAATCATTTGATTCATAGTTTCCCTAACACTTTTCACCTGTGCATTATATCAAACAGGTTCCGTACCAATTTAAATAAGAAAATCAAAAACAATTACAATCAGTTTCAACTACAGCAAAACTATAACAAATTAACAATACCTTATCAAATTTCTTAGCCTCAAACGTCTTCAAACACGGCGCCTTAAATTCCGATAACAAATTGGTCTCAAGAACAGCCAATTTCTCTAACGCCTCAGCAGCCGATTTCCTGGCACTCCAATCCTCACTTTTCGCCACAAATTCAACTAAAACACTCACTAAATTCCTCACAATCACCGCGCTCGAAACAGCACCTGCACCGATCACACTCCCCAACACCGTCAACAAAGCCGATTTCGCCTTAAAACTATCAGACTTCAATAACTTCTCAATTCTCGGCAACATTCTCCTCAAATAAACAGGCTCCGGATCCGGCGCGCCGTCAATAGCCGAAGCTAAACACAAACCCGCGCCGATCTGAGAATTCAAATCCTGTTCCGTTACTAAAGCGTCAACTAACGGTTTCGCAACAGACGTAAACGGCGGTTTCGTAACGTGAAACGCAATCGAGCCAATAGCAGCGATACACGCGGACCTAACTGAAGTATCCGGATCACGGAGACGCCGTACGATTGCGGAAATAAGTTTCGACAAATGTGACGATAACGCATCACCGTGAGCTTCTGATAATGTAGAGATTAATCGAACGCATTGTTTACGTACCGGAGATTTATCAGATGAATCGGTAGCGGTGATTGATGATAGAAACGGTGAGATTGAGTCGTGAGTAAGAGTTTTCGCGATGAATTCAAGCTCCGTTGCCGCAGCGGAGTGTGTATCCCGGTCTGATAATTTGTTGAGGCATGTGAGTACTCGGTGTTTGAATTCACGTGTGGATGATTGGTTATTAGAAGACGGTGACATTGTTAGAAATGTTGTTGCGTTTGTTACGGTGGTGGTGTGTCTGGATTTTCCGGCAGCATCGCCGGAGGTAGACGGTGGCGGTGTGGTGGTGTTTGTTTGGGTTATAGCAGGCTTTATCCACGCACTCTGTTTTATAAAGAAAGAATGGGTTGGCTTTAATACGACAGTATGTCAGGGAACATGGGAATAGTATGTTGCCGTTATTTTCTGATTAATTCTGATTTGATGAAGACCAGAAACGATGTCGTTTATTGTTTTACTCTGTAGTCAAATAGTTATCACATGGTTCAACGGTCAACATGTTATTTGGTACTAAATACAGTAAAATATAAGAATAAGAATATATAAATGTAAAATCCGGGTATTGAATAGAAAACTGCAAAAGATTTAGCAACCCTTTAATAATGGTCAGTCATCCTAGTATGTTTTACTTTTTGAATAGTCATATTTTCATCACAAATGTACATGTTAATGCACGGTTTTGATGTATTTATTAATGTATAATTTTGATGTATTTATTAAAATTTGTAGTGAAAATAATATCATATGTTTTATGTGCGTGACTTTGAATCGGATTGCTTCATTATGAATGAGAAAACTATTGAATTCTTCAATTCGACACAACCCAATCTTTGCAAACACATTGATGTAACTAGACAATTTAAGCCTAACTTTCAACTTTATAAATGTACGCTTACAGAATCGATTTTTTCTTTCCTTTTGTTCTTGTCGCTGTCATCCACGCAAACACATACCCTCCTATTGTGAAATGATGCAAGCTCGATTAATGAATTTCCACGAAAACATACGACTTTATCGATCATAAAAGTCACTCTACATATATACATTTGTCGTCTTTAGGTATTATGGTTTATGATGACACATAAGTTTCAAAACTTGATTTAGAGATATCCTCGTGAAGATTGTGTGGGTGATCTTTTCTACAAGCTCTTTTAGACCAAAGTATTGTATTTTTTATATTCAATTAGTTTTTTCCCTTCAAGATACTCCGTAAAACAATAAAACATTAATCATCATTTATACATATTTACGATTATTCGAATCGTAATCACGATTATAATCAAAAAGTGTAAGAGCTCTAATGAAAACGTGTAGATGATTAGTGTTAGCTTTGTGTATGGTGTTTCACGGAAAGGTGAGGGTGAGGGGCAGTGATCATTATTGGTGAATTTAAACAAAAAGATATATTTGCTTATAATCAAAGATTTCATTCATTTCCTTTCAAGATAAATCATTTTAAGAATTGACCGTTTAAATAGTAAGAATATGATATTATTGAGGACATTGTAAGTATTGTTACTCATCGTGTTAAAAGGCTTAGTATCTTAAACATGAACCCTAATTTTACAGTTTGACCTTAAGACGACCGTAAGTAATGAGTCAGCCTCAGTTTAATCGGCGATAGTGTATTACCCTAATTAAAATGAGTAGTGAGTTAAAACTGAAGCCAACGTGTATGTTGTTAGATTTAGTAATCAAGACGGATATAAGCATGATGTTAACGACTATATATAATATGATTACAGATTGATTTATAAGTAATTAGTTTGTTTAAGTGTGTAATTAAGATGAAATGAAAATAGTGGACACTACTACCACCATCTAACTAAAGATCCTAGCTCTTGATCAACAGCTTTAATAGTCCTCTTGTTAGTATTCACTTGGAACTTCTAATTAACATCATATCTAATTAAAGAGTTTTTTATGACAAATTAACAACTAATATATGTTAGGTTGTAATTTTGTATGCTTCTTGTAGTTACATTAAGAATCTATTCATGTACTTATGATCATATTATATATACTTATTATATTTAGTTAACATAATACTTGTAGATTAGCATAGTGTTACATGGAGGGAAGGATAATGAAAAGGCCAAAATCCAAAAAGCAATTGGCCCCTTACCAGTTTTTTTCTTTTCTTTTCTTTATTTGGAACTAAATTACCACCCATCTTTCTTTTATATAAAGCGTGATAATTAAAGAAATTATGAGGTTTATTTGTACTGATGGTGTAATATGTAAGTCACTCTTATTGGAGCTCTACTAATTACTATTTTTATTTTATATAATTTAAATTTTTAAAGGAAGGATATACAGAGTAACTGTTTTTCGTTTGTTCAAATAAAAAGGAAAAAAATTTTAAAAGGTTAAAGCTTACATATATTTTACTACGGCGTGTTTAACAAAATTTGTTAGAAATCGAGATGGAGATGAAGTTACAGCTGGAGCTCGAGCTGAAGCTGAAAGTTAAAAGTTAAAACTAAAATTTTTAATTTTTGAATGAGTGTTTAACAAATTAACCGGAACGTATTAGTTTTAAAAATGACACAAAAGTATATAATATTTTATAGTTCTAAATTTTTAATAATTAGAAGAAAAACAATGTAATAATTTAATAATTAGAGTATGGAGACTTTTATTTATAAGCTTGTTTTATGAGCTTCTAGTTGAAAGGGCTATTTTTTTTTAAAGAATCCATATTCTATTTTTCATACCAAACAATAATTATGAAATTATAAGAGATAAAGTTTATCAAATTTAGAATGTCAAAGTTCTAGAATCTCTAATAATCTCTTAAAATGTGATTGTCAAACACAACCTAATATTCCCTTTATCGACGTTTCAACCCATAAACACAATATTCATTACATTTGTTTTTAAGACCGAAATACTTACCGACTTTTAAAATCCGACAAAAACAATTTACGTAGTTATGTGGTGTTTGTATTTTATTTTACGGTCAATTTCATAAAAGGAAGTATAAAATATTATCAAGATAAAAAAGAACGTAAAATGATATTGCACAACAATAAAATTATATATTTTTATTTTATTAAAAAAATAACATAAATTTAATTTTGCACGGTAAGTACTACATATATATTTTTATTTGGTATATAACCATTTGTTCAAAATTCTATAATTGTACAAAAATAGACTTATGTTCTTTTATTTTTCTTAACTAACTTAATCTTGTGATTGTCCGATTCATTTTATGTTTCATTTACCAATCTTTTTGATAATTGATGGTCAACTTCTATAAAATTTGCCAATCGAATTATATTTTGTATTTGAGTTATGTTATTGGATTACTATCAGTATCTTGAGTTTATTTAGTATTAGGAAAACAATTAGGTTATTTATAATAGAGATTAATAATAATAATAATTTTAGGAATTTCATATCTTAAATATTTGTTTTGCTATTAGAATAAAAGTTTCCGTTTTGGATTTATCTATCTTCTTAGTATTGTAAATATTGGTACAACTACAATTATTGTTAAATAAAGAAAGTTGTTCGTGATAAAGACAAGGCTCGATATATAACAACTTTAAATAAAACGTTCGATTTTAACGCATTTGCTTATATCAAATTTACTGTTTAGAAAAATATAGAATTATTGAAATACAACTTTTTTTTTACTTTTCTTTATGGTCAATAACATATGTATAATATATCACCGATGATGAATGAAGAAGAAGCTTGTATCTTTTCGATTGTACGTGCAATCATGGATGTTTGAATCTCGTTTGCTTTAATCGATTCTCGGTATTGTCCCTTCAATTCAAAGTTAAAATGTCATTTGCTTATTCAACCTTTTAAATAATCTTTGATTAATCAACACCCTTTAAAGCTTAAAATCCTATTCAAGGAATAGATGTTTTACCTTCCCATTTTTACGAACTTATATGTCATATTATTCTCCAATATAATGTACTTATAGTACAAAATTAAGTGTTAATTAATAGTACATAACTAGAAAGTAACAATAATGTAATTTCGTTTCTCCTTGATATTAAATTAAATAGATTATATTAAAGTATAGACGCAAGCTACAATTATAACAGATACTTCAACAATTAATATTGGTACAGTTAACAACACTAAATTTTTATGTTATTAACCGATAGAGGAAAATATCTATATTTACATATTCAACTCTCAACTTTTTTAGTTATAAAACTTGTCCCTAAAATAAAACTAACACTACATAAGAATCAGTACAGTTTGCTGCATATGATAATTTTTCCTTATTTTTAACCTATAAAACTTATATCAATGTTCTCAAATAAGGAGTCAAGTAAGTACTACTCAATATGTTGTCAAGCATCATACATCCGCCAGTTTATAAAAACTATCCTTCAAAACAACTCTTAAGGCTCTTAATTGTTATCAAAAACTTATTAGTAAAAAATACGTTTCTGAAGTAAGGTTCAAGTTTAGGTGTATCTATTAGCTAGATTTTTTAACATTTTAAGCTTTTTGAACCATATTTTGATATTTATCTTTGTTTTGTTTATGAATTATCTCGCGTACAAACTTTCTTTGACTCATTATAAAATATGCACACACACCATGTGCAATTTTATGAATAGTAGGTAAACACATAACATGAATGGAAAAAGACACATGCATGGGTAGTAGCTATGGCATGTAAACAAATTATTTGATAACAACATATTCATTATAGTATACATCCTATACATTTGAAAAAACTAACATTCTTCTGATGTTGTGGCTGATTCCTGACATCAAACCCAGAAGTAACATGGGAGACATCCAAAAATAATACCAAATTATTGAGGCAATCTTTCAACCCTATTGATTAATATTTTTGTATTATCAACTAGCTCATCATGTCTCTGATTAAAGTGGTTAAAATATAAAAAAGATTACGAGAGCTCAGCATATATCCGGCCAAAGCAGTGAAATCTTTATTTCGTTTAGTAATATTATAAACACGTATTTCGGATGTATACTTGTTTATTTATTGACTAAATTGCATTTCATTTGATATACAATTACATCTTACATATCTATGTCGTTTCTAAAATTAGATAAGGGTAGATTGGTTTATTCCATGAAAGAGAGAGAGGTATTTGTGTCATTTATATTCTTTAAATATTTAATTTATTAAAGAAAAAAATTAAACTATTTATAAAGTTGTAAGATATAATTTATGTAATGTTAATCTGTCGACGGTGATAAGTTTTATACTTTATATCAAAGTTGTTATCTCGGGATTTTACCCTCGATCATTTTTACCATTACAAAATTAAAATTAGAAGTTTGAATTGATATCAATCTTAAGACGGTTTAGTCTATTTCATTTGTGTTATAATTCATATTAAAGATCAAATGTGCGATAACAACTTGAGATTTTCTTAGTTTATATAACATAATTACAAAAATATGTATAGTGCAACTCGTTTGAATTTAGATCACTAAAATTGTCATTAATGATTTGAATTTTAATAAGTATTTTAATTATTGAAGTTAACAAATTGGTTAAATATGTCTTACATATAGTTAAGCCGCTTAGCCATTACTTTCTTATTAAAGAAAGCCAACATCTTAATAGTTTCTGGTTCATTAACTGAAAGGAAGTAACATCGAAACGGATTAAGATCCTAAGATCATATGCTTAAGATCGGGATCCTATATGAATCCTATGAATCCAAAGATCTTAGGCATGATCGGATCATTTTCGTTTATCTTAAGATTTTAATTTTTAAGATCAAAATTTATATCTTTAACAACTCTCCTTCGGATGTTCTAATAAGCTAGAAGTTCTCTTTTTCTTTTGTTTTTCTTCATTGAATTGATGAGGGCATATCAATCTGTCAATTAATAACATGCAGATTAACTAACAGAAAGCACTATCGTGCTCTTATATTAAAAAGTAAGTTTTTATATCCGTTTCAATGTCTATTTAAAACTGATAGAATACATTAAGTTGGATAATTGATACTTGAACCTGATTATTTTCACATGCAAGTTATTCATCAATAATGACGTACTATTGAGACGCTTGTTAATTATACGGGTAGTTGAGAGATACTTGAACTTGGTGTTCCAATGTCGTTTTCCTCATCTATTTTATGTGCAACTTGATTTAATTCATGTAGAGAAACCAGTCGGTGGAAATTGACTCGCGATTCTTGATGTATTTCATTGTTTTAAACGTTTTCTTTTTCCAAATCTTCTTTTATGTTTAGGGAAGATTGCGTAATCCATCCATATATCATGTTTATAGTGAACTAGTCAAGTGATATATTATTAAAGATCAACGTACAATAAAATTTGGTATTGTTTCTTCTTTAAATGTAATCCATATGTTTGAAAATCGACGTACTTGTTAGAAGCAGTGGATCCAGAAATTTAAGTCGTAGCGGGAAAATATGTTAGGTATAAAACCGTAAAACAATAATGCTTCAAAAGTTCAATAAAACTGCAACTACACATTCGCATAACGACATAACTACATCATTTAAGTGATTAAATGAAAAAAAAAATGCAACAAATAGCAAGTTGAACTATAGCAACAAAAAACGTAACAAATAGCAACAACAACACATGTTTGATAGATTTGCTCAATTTCAAATATATGGTGGTATTTTGACATACAGCTATCTTTTCTATATATCTATCTATATTAATATATAAAATATTTTAATATTTTATATATTTAATTTTTTAAATATAACTCATATAATTTTAATTTTATCATACTCATAAGACTCATCACCGTAACTTGAATCCTTAACTTTACATACGTGTAAACGATAACTATTGAGCCATCATTATAGATAATACATGAAGAACAAACATAATATACGACTATCGTTGAGTCACAGTTTATAATAAAATATTGTAATACACTGCGTAGCATAGTGCAAGTATTACGCTAGTATATATATCATAGGATTCATGGCAGACAAAACTCAATTCTATAATTGTTAAGTTAAGGACATACTTTGATAACAAAATTACCGATTTGCACAGTAGAAAAACTCTATTTGTTCAAATTCTTTCCTATCATATAAAGAAAAATCGATGGTTTTACAGAAAGTGTGTGTATGCATTATGAACGTGATTATTGTGATTTTTAAGTATTTGGAAACATAACTAGAAGTTGCAAGAAAATAAATTATGCAGAGTGAAGCTGTGAAGCTATGTCCATCTTAACTCTTTAACCCAACAATAGTCATAGTCATTTGAGTACGATTCTTAACTTTGCAAACATAGGCCCAATCAACCCCGGCCCAGACAATGATATTATCATATGGGGATAGAATTGAGTTGAATAATTTATTTTGATAAACGTCTCACTGGATTAGACTTTTGTTTAATCAACTATTCGGAGAGAACGAGCTTTTTACCCGAAGTTATCGGGTTAATCAGAGTATCACATGATTGTTTTTAACATTTTTATTGACCACCTACAAGATGTTTATCTATTGAGGTCTGAATCTGAAACCTCATACGATGATACTATGACATCTTACTATTAAGTCAGCTTAATGATGATTTGAATTTATTTTTGATATTATATATAAATATATAATTCAATCTATATGTTTATACATCCAGGACATACTTTCTACCTATTCAATCTTTTGATTCAAGCTTGATTAATGTTTCTTTAGACAAACTTAACCCAAATATTGTCTATTTACCAAAAATTATGTCAAAGATACTTACATACACGAGTAATTATATATGGACTTATTTACGTACACATAAAACTATACCTAATCTACTTACTAGTTAAATATTTTCGATTTACTTATCTTTTACCTAGTCGCAAATCTAATGAACCCATCTTCTGATCCACTTGGCCCAAATATGGCCCGTGATATCTTTTGGAAGATGGTCTTGATCGTGACAAAATCTTCAGGGATTAATATATCGGTAGGTTTGGGACAGACCGGGTTCTATTAAATCTACTCACATTCAAGAATCAAGGATAGTATCACGGATCATTGGGTCCATGGCTAAGGGGATCATTTTGTCAAAATAAAACATTATAAAAGTAAATATGATTACAAATTGCAATTAATTATAAACATTTATATTATATGTATTCACATATTCAAAATAATATATGATATAATAGTGTATATATAACGCGTTATACTTTACAATAAAACTTACATTTTCTTTATTACAATGTATAGACAATACAAATATATTGTAGAAATATCAACTTTTTTTAAATAGTGAACCGTTTAACACGTATATAATCAAAGAGTTTAACGACAGGTCAACAGATAGATTAATGTGCTAATATTAAAAGGAAGTTTAAGACTTTAAGAGTTAAAATGAAAAAAATTAAAGTTTAAAGATTAAACAATTATTAACCTTTTCTTAAATAAGGTCAATTATTTTCACATTACCTAGTAAACCGGTTACCGATAACCAATAAGCTAATTTTATCGTGAAACAAACTAAAAATATTAAATTTTGATCAATCCAAATTAAGGTGTTTAAACATTTAAAATAAAATTAAACAGTTAAAAAAATATATATTGAAAGTTTGAAAATTAAACCATCATTATCCAATAATATATTACGTTCTCCTCGTAAAGTAGAAAACAAAACGAAAGAACTTAACGACGCAAACTCTCTTTATCTCCTCTTCATAAAATAAAAAGAAAATGGAAAACAAAAACAAAAAAAACTTAACACGCAAACTCTTCTTATTTTCCACTTCTTTACAAAAATATATTCTACAAAACACCAGAATAACTACAATTTGAATGCACTTCATGTTATAACGTTGGTTAAGTTTCACCCGTATTATATCATTATCAAAATGCTTCTATAAAACTATTTTACAAGACTAGAAATGAAACAATTTTAACACAAAACAACCACAACAGTAGTAGTATAGTAGTAGCATATATATATATATATTATAATATGATGGATGTTGAATATAAACTTTTAGTTCTAGTCCTTCGTTGAAAACACGAACAAAAAGTTGCATTTCGATAGTCGTAAGGGAAACACCAATCTCTAAATGTTGTTTGAACTCTTTGCAGGCATGAATAGATATTCTTAAACCATAATCGATCGAAACAACTTCAAACTTTTTAGGTTTCCCCCAACCGAAGTCCATATCATAGAAAACAAGCTTTGGTGTTCCTGAAATCGCTATTATTGTTTTTGGCATTCCGCCGATGTTAGATGTAAAATACTCTTTCACGAATAGATCCTTTTCACCTAACTCCTTGTGTAGATTCTCTCCAATTATTTTAGCAGCAGTCATAATTCTTTCAATACCCGTTAAAGAACTAGTTTTCTCGATACTTACACACGCCCTAATACAATTCCCAAATTAGGAAACCGGAATAGGTGGATCCAAACGTTTCCTACAATCTAGGGTGGATGATAAACATTTGTCCCTCGCCGTTGCGTGATTTAGCAATGCAACGCCATATATAACCACAAAACAACCGTAAAAGATGATATATGTGAACATGTTGGTATTTGGGTTGAAACCAAATTCTTCAATCGATCAGTAAAGGTTCGTGTCAACACAAACGCTGCATGAACCTTATCGTTTGCAGATAGGTTATGAGGTTTTTACTCTTGACTAGAAAAAGTTTCGACTTTGCCATATTTAGAAAACTTTTATCAACTTCAGAGTAGTTCACCAATCTATCGTACACCGGTGGTAACGTTCCATTAGCTAAAAATGTCTCATTTGTAGCACATCGAGCAACCAATGTCCATGTCTTTATTTACACCAATACTCTCTTGCCCTATGACATGTTGCTCACTAAATTGCTTCGCCGTTTCTCCTTTGACATTGGTCCATACAAACATTCATTTTCTCCCATCGGTGAACACGTTTAAACATTCCATACATGTATTTTATGATGTTATTGTGATGTATTATTCATGTAATGTTTTTAAATTTATATCTAATAAAATGTTTTAGTTGTTGTAATCAATAATCTGTTAATCAAGATTATAGGCTTACTTTACCTACCATTAGTCTTCATCAAATTAAAAAATGATGAAATAGTTGTATCAGAACAAAATCCAGATAATTTTAAATAATATTATTCAAATTGTACTTTTGAGATCAATTATTTTATCCAAAAAATTATTCATATGAATACGCACCCCTAATCATCATCTTATCTTAGGGTCAGATTATTTGTAGAAATTTTAAAAATTCTAAAAAGCTCAAAAAATCATACCGAAAACGGATAAAAAATAAGTCAATTTACACAAAAGAAAAAAAAAACTACGATCCCTGAAGCAACCCAGCCACGACCTTAGCTACCAGTGCAAGCAAACTGCGATTTGAGTGTGGAGGGTAGATTTTGACAATTTAATATCTTTCGGGTATAAAATTAAATTGAGTTTTTAACAGAGTATTTTGGTTAATTATATATCAGTAGGTTTTGGACAGCCCGCATTATATTAAATCTACTCACGTTGAAGGATTGAATCACGGATCTTTGGGTCCATGGTTGAGGGGATCAATTTATCAAAATCAAAATAGAACATTATTAAAGTAATTATGATAACAAATTACATCAAGCATTTACATTATATGTAAATGTACTCACATATTCAAAATATTATATGATGTAACATCGTATATATAAGGTAGTATACTTTTATAATGAAATTTATCTTTTCTTTATAATGAAATTTATGATGTAACAGTGTTTTTCGAGGATGGTTTTCTGTAAGATGGTCGCAATCAAGATTACATTCGGCGATTGTAACTTTGACAAAATCACCATCGACATAACAACTTTTTCAGGAACGTTTTGAGTAGAAGTAGGAAACACAAATAAATTACCAACAAAAGGGAAAAAATGTTGAAGTGTGATTGATAATGAGTGTTTGAGGTTGGGAACAATAATCTCAATGAAATGAGTTTTAGTGAGTGGAAGTTCATAGAAGTAAAGATAGTGAATTGGAGGTCTTGGATGTAAACAATGTCGAAGAAAGTCAACGGCAAGGAGCTGTTGACTATGGTGGTCGGAGGTAGTGATACTTGGGTGTCTTCAAGAACAGTTACCATGGGAAGGGAAACCATTTGATGCAAATATGCCAGTTAGAGTGAGTCAAGTTGTAAAGATATTTAAAGGATTTTTGAAGATTATATAACGAAATTGATTGGTTGTCAATAATTAATTAAATAAGTCTAAAAACAAACAACTGAAAAAACTATGTATCAGAATTGAAGTAACATATATTAAATCGAATAACTAACCCAGCTCATCTAATTAGTTTAACCTTAAACCTACCATGCACCGTTGTTCTAAGATGTTATTTCACAATTATTTTCTGTAAATATTAATTTTTAGAAATAATTAAGTTTCATACAAGTTTCATATTGTTATGGATACTTGCAATATGAACAATACGTACGTACAACACCTATTTGAAAACCAAAATCATACTAAAATATTAATTCAATAATAAATATAAACAAATATTTATACTAAATGTGAGAAGTTAAACCAAGTCTATGCAAATAAAAATAAAAAAATAAAATTATAATATGAAAGAAAACTTTAAATAATAATAATAATAATAATAATAATAATGACAAAATTTTATGAGGTCTCAACATTAAATTTATTTTTTGTTTCTCTTTTTTGCATGTTAGATATTTAAAATACATATAATATAAAATAACTACTATTCATCTCATATCAAAATGTTATCAATGATAATTACTTCGTCCATAAACTTAGATGGTAAAGTTACAATTTTTAATCTTAAGTTTCTCCCAATTTTCTCTATTTAAAATAGGAAGTTAGGAAACAAAACGTTACATAGTTCTCGTGCTACATCTATTCTTTTAAACTCTTATTTATAACATGAAAAAAATACTTTTTTATTTTCTTAAAAAATCTTTTTTAAAATATCCTTTTTAAAGGCGTTTTTTTTAAAAAAGTCTCTTATTTTTCTTCATCTAAACACACCCCTTAGCAACCCACACCTTTTTTATTTACTTTGCAGCACGAGACTTCTATAAGAAACCACACTGGAATAAACCCTTCGAGCAATTAAAATTAACATTTCTACTTCATGTTGTAACTTTGGTTAAGTTTCACATCTTGTATTATTTCATTAAAATGCGTTATACGTTTTATTCAAAGCAAGATTTATATAAAACTATTCTACCAGACTAGAAACGAAACAATTTGAACGATAATAACCAGAATAGAAGTAGTAAATAGTTTGATTGATGATGAATCTAAACGTAGAGTTCAAGCCCTTCGTTGAAAAAACGAACAAAGAGTTCCATTTCGGTAGCCGCAAGGGAAAGACCAATCTCTATATCTTGGTTACACTCTTTGGAGGCTTGAGTAGATACGTTTATACCATAATCGAGTGAAACTACGTCCAACTTTTTAGGTTTCCCCCAACCGAAATCCATGTCGTAAAAAACAAGCTTTGGTGTTCCTGAAATCGATATCATTGTTTTTGGCATTTCGTCGATGTTAAATGCAGAATAATCACTCACGAGTCGATCCTTTTCTGTTAACTCTTTGTGAAGATTCTCTCCTAGTATTTTGGCAGCAGTTATAATTCCTTCATTTCCTGTTAAAAGACTAGTTTTCGAGGTAGTTATACACAACCTAATACAATTACCAAAATATGATGCTGGAATAGGTGGATCCAAACGTTTCCTACAATCTAGGGGGATATAAAACATTTGGTCTTCATCGTTGCGTGATTTAGCGACGCAACACCATATATAAGCACAAGCAACTATAAAAGATGATATATGTGACGATGTTGGTATTCGGGACAAAACCCAATTCTTCAACCGATCAATAACCGTGTGTGTCAACACAAATGTTGCATGAACCTTATCGGTTGCAGATGGTTTATGAGGTTTATACTCTTGACTAAATAAAGTTTCGACATTGGCGTATTTTAGAAAACTTTCATCAACTTCAGGGTAGTTCACCAATCTATCGTACACTGGTAACGTTCCATTAGCTAAAAACGTCTCATTTGTACCACATCGAGCAACTGATGTCCATGCCTTCAAGAAATAAAATAGTGTGCTAGCATCTGCTACACTATGGTGACGAGTCATTCCTATAGAGAAACCGCTATTTGGAAAAAATGTCACTTGTAGCGAAAATATTGGAATTTTTATGTAATCGGATGTTTTTGATGTGTTTTCTCCAAATTGAGGTATAAGATGGTAAAACTTGTCATAATTCTGAGGATGGTTTCCTGTAAGCTCATTGAAATCACGATTAGATTCGGCAATCGTAAACTTGACAAAATCACCTTCAACGTAATGAATTTCGGGTAGTTTTTTAGTAGAAGTAGGAAATACAAATAAATTACCGACAAAAGGGAAAAAATGTTGAAGTGTTATGGATAATGAGTGTTTAAGGTTGGGAACAATAGTCTCAATGAAATGAGTTTTAGTGAGTGGAAGTTCATAGAAAAACAAATAGTTAACCGGAGGTAAAGCAAGGAAAAGTATGTCGAAGAATGTCAACTTCAAGGACTTGCTGACTAAGGTGGCCGGAGGTGGTGATACTTGGTTCTCTTCAAGAATGGTCAAGATGGGAAGGGAAGCCATTTGATGGATGCTAAACTGATGTCCTACAATGAGTCAAGTTATAAAGATGAAAGGATAAGGAAAATTTTTAAAGAAAAAACAAAAATAATTGACCGGTAGTGTAATTTGTATTGTGTTGTTGTTCTAGGTATATTCTTTTGTTGCCGGACAGTATAATTGGACAATTCGGTTATATTCGAATAATGAACACTTATATATATATATATATATATAGGAGCTCATCTATAAAAAAGACATAATTTGAAGAAATGAGAAATAAATCTAGACCGTCCGTTAACATTCGTCAAGGATAAGGTAACAATCATGAATGTTAACGGACGACCCAAATTTGCTTCCCCCTTCCCCAAGATTACTAATTCCCTCTGGATCATCCCTGTATATATATATATATATAGAGGAAGGATCCATATGGAAGCTCTAAAATTTGGGGAAGGAGGGAAGCAAATTTTAGCCCTTGATTTTTTTTATTAAAAAATGTTTTTAACATTCATTGGTAATGAATGTTAAATTTTAAAAAAAAATTGAATTTTTAAAGTTCATTTATAATGGAATCAATGATTGAGATTTACTTCCCTCATTCTCTAATTTTTTTACTTCCCACCCTATATATATATATATATATAAATGTAATCAAGATAGAACTTTAATTTTAGAGAGAACTAAAGAATCTACAAAATAATACTAAATATTCATCGATGAATATTGATTTAGAAGTTATATTCATCGATCAATGAATTTTAATAAACCAGTATTCATTGAAAATTAGAGGGGAATATATTGAAATATATATTAAAGTTTATCCTGTTTCAAATGTTCTATTTTAAATCTAAATCTTCTAATAATGTCTAAAATATGTACTCAGTTTTATCCGACATATACAATCCAAATAAGTTTTATCCGACAATAAACGTATGTACCCACTTTAGATATCTATTATTTATTAGCTATTACTATATATAAAGCATGTCCATGTGTTAAATCTTAGTTGTTAAAAGCTAATCAAGATTACTAATTTACTCTTAGTGTTACTTTACCTATTTATGTCCTAATTAAGTAATCAATGATATAAATTTCAATTGATCTATTTCTAAAATGAAGATTGAACTATTCTTATATGTTAAGGTTTATTGATTTTTAACTTTTATAATTTATAGATATTTTTAAGTTACTATATATTTATATACATAATCCATTAATGCAATTTGTGAATGTTCACTCTCAAAAGCGATTAAGGCATATAAATGAATTGTGATTACCAATATAAAATCCAATTTATTCTACTTATATAATGAGATTAAACACAACAACTACTCTGCTGCTTTACACGGATGCTCCGCTAGTCACTATAAAGTCTCGTTCGCACAAATTAACTTTTAAAAGATGAGTTTGTATGAGTTGTTATTAAAATCTTCATACATACATGAATTATTTTTTCTTATTCGATTATCCGCAGTTCATGGAATTTTTTATGATTCGATTATTACAAGGATTTATACATGTCTTAATGCGTTAATGCGTTAATGATAATCTTTAAAATTATCGTTATCATTTTCCTAAAAATACATATAATGCCAAAAATTATAAATTTCAGTACATTGTAATAGCATCACTTGCTTATGTTGTTCTGCCTTTTTTGGTGCTAACACTACTATACAGATTTGAATGAGGATTGATCTTAGAAAAAGAAGATTAAAATGAAGGACCGAAAAGTATCACAAAAGAAGAACAAAAACAATCTATATCGAATCTAAATAAGATACCGATCTCTAAAATGTTAGAAAAAGGTCAGATGAATTGAACCCTATAGGGGAGAAATAGAGATCGGGTCCTTTGGGAAACTAGTCCAACATGGTTGCAGCGGAATAATATAATCAACAATTATACATGTCTAATTAACAATTTCCAATTAGATCCAATTATATTAATATGATTAATCTAATCTAATAAATAATAATAACAAGTGGAATTAGATGTACTCTTATCATGTAAGGTGTATGAGAATAGTACAAATAAGTGTTCAAAGTAAAACACATTTATGATTGATCTACACGTAAGATCACCGGTTAAATGTTTATCTAATTCGAGTAATAATTCAAAAGAAAATAACAATTAACCTTTTATTATTGACTACACAAATAGAATACACAATGTTGTGTGTTGTTTCAATCGGCCAAAACAAGAAAAAGGGGATCTTTTATTTTGTCATTTGTACCCGAGAAAAGCAAAGCATGAACAAAACAATTTTCAATGTGTTTTTTCGACTCTACTGGCTGTCATGAAAGAATAAAATATATATGTCATATGTTTTACGTTAATAACTACAGTAGTTAATTCGTGACTCGAAATTAAAATTTTTAACTCATAACTTATCTTTTGACTTAACTCATCTCGTGACTTGATTTGTAAGAGTTATAACACACATACACATATAACAATTAAGATTTATTGTTTGAGGTGTATTATAGTTTACCCATTTTATTATTGTAGGGAATATACTTTCATAACTATTATTGTATGTATTGAACTTGACTACTCAATCAGCTATCAACTCACAATTATTTCTTTAATCACGACTTCTTATAGTCTCTATAAAATTTTTAAGATAACACTCAAAGGACAATCATTGTCTAAGATTCTTATCCGCAAGAGAAGTAAAGCAATACGAGAGTCGATGGTGAATTCGTCGACTGGCAAAACAACTCCTCAATTCAAAACAAACTCTAGTCTTTTTTTATATATATTTTCTTCTTTTTTCCGATACTACATTAAAAGTTTAGCATGATTTTCTAACTCTTAAGAGTCACGAATTGGCATGACTCGGAAGAGTCGATAGATGACTCGTAAGAGTCAAAGACATTTAGGGAGTTGGAGTCCGAACCACATTGTTTTTGAGAAACTTTAACATAACTCGTAACAGTCGATTCGTGATAAAGTTGCTAAATAAAAAACATAATCCTAATAGGAAACTAATCAAGCTAAACTAAATAAATACAAATTTAAAATAATTATCAACTATTAGAAATTATAACTAAATAAGATATTCTAATAATCAACTGATTCAAATTCTGCGCGACAAAATAAACAACCGCCCGAATCAATATTTATACCTCCTCGATTTCTAAGTAGATCCAATTATATCAATATCAATCAATATAATTAATAAAACGATTTTCAAGTAAATCCGATCATATCAATATGATTAATCTTATAAACAAAAATAACGAGTGGAATTAGCTTCCCTTTTATCATGTACAGTGTATGAGAATACTAGAAACATGTACAATAAAACACATTTATGGTTGATCCACACGTAAGATCACCGATTGAATGTTTATCCAATTCGAGTAATAATTCAAAAGAAAATAATAATTAACCTTTTATTATTGACTAGGCAAATATAGAATACACACCGTTGTGTGTTGTTTCAATCGGCCAAAACAAGAAAGAAAGGATCTTTTCTTTTGTCATTTGTACCCGTGAAAAGCAAAAGCATGAACAAAACAATTTTCAACGTGTTTTTGCGACTCTACTAACTGTCATGAAAGAATAAAATATATTTGCCATATGTTTTACCCTAATAATTAGGGTTGTTAATTCGTGATTCGAAATTTAAAATTTTAACTCGTAACTTAACTCATCTCGTGACTCGATTTCTAAGAATTATAATACGTTAGCACATATAATAATTAGGATTTATTGTTTGAAGTGTATTATAGTTTACCCATTTTATTATTATAGGGAATATATTTTCAAAACTATTATTGTATGTATTGAACTTGTCAATTCCATCTATTTGTATAACTTTCATTTTTTGATCTGACAAAAAATAAAATAATAAACCTTCAAAATTAGACACAAATAAATATCTATGAAAGTGCGTCCTACACTAGTAAAAGGTCTAACACCCACCAAAATATGTGGGAGCAACACCAAACTACACCAGCACCCCTAAGGCAGAGGCTAGAAATTACCACAGGAAAAGATAAACCAAACTCTAAGACAAGCCTTGCACCATATAAACAAAAAAACCCACACAGACCACCTATTGCCCACAGGGATTCCACTTTCAAATATTCCAAGCGATAGACACTTTTGAACACCGACAAGTAATTTCATACATTCTCTTAATATTCTCAGCTACAATCCCGTAAATCGTCCGCAGATCCTGTTCACCGCCTGCGAATTGCAATTTGCAGTTTGCTAGTGGGGGCATTTTGGGCAACCTTTTTTATATTCTAAAAAAAATGATATTTTTTTTTATTTCCCTATTTTAATTTACTATCTGCTAAAATACAAGTAGCTTGATCAAATCAAACCTATTTGAACAATTATTCTTCTACAATAAAGAGCCAAGATAAAGATTAATTACATAATTATTTAAAAATCTTGATTGAAAATAATTTATCAAGTAATTAGAATCTTTGATTCTCTATAAAGTTTAAACATGCATGTCCAAGCTAATGATAGGATCAAGAAGAAGAGTTATCAGAGTCAATGTTCAAAGTCAACTATAACTCACACGTTCTCGTACCTTGTGTATACCTACACCTTCATGATCAATGAGTGAAGATGGGCACCATATTGAAAATACAAAGTAATACATAAGTGACTTCTGTCATAAAATAGCCACATCCAAACGCCCCGAAATGCTAACCAGACCTATGATCACAATTTGATTGTGGGAGAGGATCACTTTTAGGAACCCCATTTACCAATGTGGCTTTCAAAACATAATTAAATTAAACATAACATAATATAGCAAATGCTAAGTAACTACTAACAGCAACGATTGTAAATAGATTACACTACGTCTGATTAAACATGAAGCTTGGCATTGTTAACCTATGAACTCCACACAAAATTACAATCTTTCTAACACAAATTCCCACACAAGGAGCAACAAATATTCCATATATAAAAATATATAGATATAGAAGCTTGCAGGTTCTTGATTAAATTAATGAAACATTAAAGAGGCCAATGTGAACATGCAAAGAGTTCCATACCTGATCACAATTTTCTAGCATTTCAACTTCAACCAAAATATAGGAATCAAACTAGTGAATGCTATATCTTACTGTAGTTTGTAAAAATTTTAGTACTGATCAAGTCCAACCACATCCACTCCAATCTGGAATCACATGTTAAAAAGTTAGTATTTATGTACTACTACTATCAAGCAGGAAACAAATAAAGATATTTGAACTAACAAACTATTAATTACACACTTATTGTGCTCAAAGAGAGCGTTTTCTTAAGCTGTAGTCTTTTTCCCATCTTCTTGCAGAGGTATATATATATTAAGGTCCAAAATCGTGTATACTTCTCAAATTGATGAAGGGGAAAAAAAAGCAAATAAGAAAAAGAACAAAAGGAAAATCATCTTAAAATTAGTAATAGCAAGGGATAACTTAAATTAGAAAAGAAACTCAACCTATTCCTACTATAACTTTAGGTAACCATGAATTTCGCTAATAAATCCTTATAAGCAGCAACTGTAATTTCTTCCAACTTTATTTCAAACCATTTGTCCTAAAACATTGAGATTTCAGAAACGTTAATCTTTGTTGCATTGAAGAAATGGAATAGCACGATCCAGGTGCATCAAGACCTTTATTAGAATTAAAGGATGAAATGACATATCTGTTGCTAAAATGATAGGAAAATAAACTTGTTGATATCAACTTATATTCATTGAATTTTAAGTGTGTTCGGATGAAGGGTTTTTGTATGCGGGTATGAGAAGGAATGTATAAGTTGATTGTTTAAGTGGTGTGACTATTGAATTATGGGAATGAAACACTCATTATTACGATTTTCAAACCCAAGAAAGGGGATGGGTTTGAAAGTGATATTCATTACCCTTCCCTTCTTGATTCTCTTGAAATAACCAAACGCGCCCTTAAGTACATAGCCGCTGCTAAGGACAAATAAAATATCTCCTCCTACAAGCAGATGGTGTTTAAGTAAGGCGTTGATATACAATATACCAAATTGAGTAATTGTACTTAACAAAGCTCAGTAACTGTGATTCCAAGTGGCTGGAACTTTGAGCGCACTATTTCCTGCATTTTGCGGAATCATTGGTCACGAAAATCAACTTCTTCCCCTGTCGGTAACTTACAACTTAGAGGAGAATCAAGAATCTAATTTCAAGATCATCAGTAGCTCAAGCTTAATGTAACCAAATAGAGGATCATGTTAAAATAAATGGCACATTAGTACATTACGTAAAATAGCAATGTACTTGCACAAATGTTAAACATGGGTCATTGTATTTTTGTGGCAAAAGGTTGATAACCGACAACCCAGACCGGTCCACATTATGTTGGCTATCTATTATACGGGTAACATACATGACTCACTAAACAGATGTGGCTACAAGGATATCCGGGCTCAAACCCGTAACCTTGTGATATTTGTGATAAAGACCCCACATCAATTACCAACTAAACTACAAATTATTTGCACAAGTCATTGTATTTACTTTTGTTCTAACTGGGTCATTAGAAGTATGTTTACTTAACTGCAAAAATGCCTAAAATGCAACAACAATAGCCTAGATGCATATATATTTTGTATAACCTCACCTGATAATAGAACATACTATGACTAAAATGGAACAAAAATACACCTTTAGTGACCACAGAGGAACTCAAGTACTAATATAAAATAAAAATTGTCCATTTCTTTCAAACGCACTGGAATCAAATTATCGTAAATCTAATAGCCCATTTTTTTATCCACTTAGCCCAATCTGGCCCAACATATCTTTCTTTTCTTTAATAGCAGGCCCCATAATCACAGAAATTAGCAAAAATACTCCAAAAGCATACCTCATTTAAATTTATTCCCAAAAAAATTGATAACTAAAAAAACTATATTCCGGACACAACAGACAATTTACGTTTTAGGTGGTCACAGTTGCGCTTTGCATCGCCAGGCGTGTCCGGGCTCGTCGCCAGACGCACGTCCATGGTCAGGATTATAACTGATCGCTTTCGGGATCGTAATTTTTTTTTTATAAATTAACTTTTTTTCTATTTTCGATATGATATTTTGAGATTTTTAAAATTTTCAATCTAATCACAATATTTGTAGAAATTTTAAAAAATTCAAAAATCTCACAAAATCATACCAAAAACGGATAAAAAGGTCAATTTACACAAAATAAAATTAAGATCTCGAAAGCGATCAGTTACGATCTTGACCACGAGTGTAACCCTGGCCACGCAAAGTTCAGATGATAATTTTCTACGATTATCAACTTTTTGAATATAAATTTAAATGGAGTATTTTTTTTTCCCGTATTTTTACTAATTTGCTCCATAATTATCATTTCTAAGGTTATACGTAATTGATTTGTACTGATACAACTATCCGACATGCATGTTCTTTGTAATGCACTCAACAAAGGTAGGTGATGTCGACCAATCAATACGCGATATAAATGGCATTTTGTTTTGGTAATCATCGTATGTGATTTCGACCGACTAAATTTACGTAATTTTGTGATTTATGATTGATATCAAACGATTAGCCCTTTATTTTAAAAGGGATAGGCCAAATACACCAACATGGTGTAGTTGACACACCAACACACATCAAATCAGCTTCGTTTCAAATTAAAAGATAATAAAAAGGCAAAAAGGTATATTAAAAAAATAAATGTCGATGTATATAGTACGACCCATTTTAAAATCTGTTACAATTTAATGTCACTGTTTTTGAGTTCTTGGTGGTGTTAACGGTGTAATGAAAACGGTTTTATGATGTCCATCAAATCTACAAAAGTCGTCATTATTTTCGCTTTATAAAAAAATATATATATGCTCTCGAAGGATGGTCAAAAGGCCAAGATTAGTCCTCTCCAAAGTACTTACAAACATCATATACTTCTAATGGGAAATAACCCAACAAACTTTCGTCACTTCACTTTTTTTAACAACTTTTTACACATCAATCATAAAGGTGAATGGTTCTCATAGCAATTGTCAAAAAGTGTTATTGAACAACTTTACTCATACATTCTATATCATATATAGACTAGACATATATGTGCTTTCCATTCAATCCGTCTCATAAATCACCAACATAATGAAATTATAGATATAGTCCAATCATCTTTTGTAAACTAGTTATATAAAAGTAACTAATCATTATAAACTAAAGCAACCCAAATTTGCTTATTTCATATGTATGATTCCGCAAAATGTTCGTAAGTTCATCACGTGAGGTGTAAATCGATCTAAACCCAACCAATTAATCAAACCTAAACAAGGAAATTTTTATGATGAATTAAGTTTTTTTCCCCTTAATATCCGCTGAAAGTTTAACATAAGATGCTCAAAAATGTCTATGACCCAGAACTAGCGACTTCACTTGCAAGACAAATTTGTTTATTCAATCATGGAAATGGAACTATACTCCCATTATGTGTCTTATTTTAAGTGTCGTGAATGATTCTTGGATTTGAATGTAAAATTTGGTTTGCCTAATAAGAAAATTGATATATACTTAACTATTTGATTCTTTTGAACGTTTGTTTTAAAAAAAAATGTACACTTTTTTTAATTGGCAAATATTATATAATTTATAAACTAACAAGAAGATAGAAATACATAAATAAAATACTATTATAATTTTATCATTTTTATAATAAAATAATATAATTATAATATAATCATTATAGAATGATTCATACAGCCAACCTTTCATTACCACGAATTATACTTTGTGGTAAAATAGGTAGAAGGTAAAGAATACATCACCACAAATCTATTTACCTACTACTACAAATTGAATTAATTATAAGTTGAATTTTTTGAAGACTATAATTGGATGAATATTAATATCATAAAGAATATATAATTTAAATGAACTTAGAGCATAATAAATGAACGTATAAAATAAAAACACAATAAGAAGTCGATATTAACTTTCAGTTTGGTACAGTTGTACGAAGTTGCAAACAATATAGTAAGAACTTTTACCATATCAAATGGCCCAAATACATGAAAAGTTTAGAATTAACAAATTAACATTATGGCATATATTTGTTGACTTTAACACCCATTAATCCACAATGACCAACATTTACACAATATTTGCATATAAATTAAAGTGTCAAAATTGACCTTGTGTATTTTCCCGTTCTTACATCAACATCAGTGTCAAAATGGGCACCAAATACTTCTTTATTTACATTGGTTCACCTGCCCACCTTCAACACAGTTTTCATTGGGCCTATGATCCATTACAACCATTGAATATTACAGTTTTAATCTTTTCTTCAACCATTCAAAGCATTTTATTTGTATTTCCTGAAATAAGTCAGCGTTGAGTTTTTAGCCAAAATGGTGATAAGAAAAAACATATTTACCAATATGGTATTCTTTTGAAAATATTTACTAATAAGATATGTCATCAGGGAAATTATTAGCACAACTATCGGGCAAACCTCAATTATCACTCTCACATTGAAGATATGTCATCAGCGAATTGGACCTCTATCTTTCAAAGTGTCAACTCTGCTCGTCCTTAATTCCGACACAAGTTCCAGTATTATAATGTAGAAATCCTTCCAAAGAAAGAATATACAACTATGTTTCCCTTTGATCGTAAAACACTATTATACCTTGTACATTATCCCCTCTAATGTCATTATCTGCAAACTCCTTAGTGTACAAATTTTGCGAAGAATACATACTATATATAGACTCATCCAAACTAAACATCACTAAATAACCAAATGGACCAATACTTATCCCTCAATGGACCATCAAAACTAAGGACCCATCAAATTAAATAAAAAATTAATGGACTTTTTCATTTTAAACTTCTTTTGTAAGTTTAAAAGTGCTTCATGTTAATCAAGCGCTTCATATTGGACCCCTACTTTTCGCGGTTTCGCTGTCCAAACACCGCGAGAATTGTGTCTAAATGTTTGAAAAAATTTCTGACAATATCTACTTCGTGTAAATTAACCCCTTGACTGTCTATTTCAAAATTTTCCTCTATTAAAATAGTATTTTAACTTAATGGTACGACGTATAATGTTTATTTGTGAGAGGACATAATACCTATCGTTTGATTTAACAATGGAGAGAATAGAAAAGAAAAATATTACTTTTAACAATTTCATAATTTTGGCAATCTATATCAGTGGCATGAATTGCAATCAAGTGTGAAATGAGGGCAACTCAGTAAATTGCCACATTCCTAAATAGGAGTTTGGTGGTAGAGAGAGAGTCTGCGTGTTACTAAAAAGAGGGGCGAACAAAGCAGAGCCGTTATCTATCCATCCTTACAACATACAATAAAAATATTAAATCATAAATATCAAAAATAAAAATAAATATCAATCAAAATCTCTCTCAAATCCCTAACATCCATCCATCCATCGTTTTCCCCTAATTTTCAATCCTCAAATCTTAAAACAACCAAATATTTTCGCTTTTCGATTCAATTATCAATCTATCAGACTTTTTCCCGATTCAATTTCGTTTAGGGTTTTAATTCAAGTAATAACAACAACAACAATCATGGTTTACGATTCAATCGCTAACGCCTCGATCCCCACTGCCGCTTCCAACTCTAAGGATTTTGCGAAGAAAAAAAGAGTACGCCTTTATTGTGTAGATGTATTAATTTTTATTATTTACTATTTCGATTAATCAATGTTAATTAAAGAAACGTGTTTGTTTGGTCTTGCTCCAATTTTGACCTAATTTTGATTTTGTTTGAAGGTGAATAGGACTGCTAAATTGAAACAGAGCAAGCTTGATGTTCGTCGTGAACAGTGGTTATCTCAAGGTGATTTTTTAGTTATAAAATTGTATTATTTTATTGTATCGTATATAGATATTTATTTATATGTGTATGCATGTGTATATTGCTTAATTTTCTGTTTAGTTAAAAGTTAGGGTTTGTGTTTGTGTTTTTGATTAAATACAGTGAAGAACAAGGGGTTAGGTTTGAAGGAAGGGACAAATGCAACAAAGATGGGTGTTTCAGAGACACATGCAACAGTGAAAGAGAAAGATCATGAGATGGTGAAATTGGAAATTAGTGTTGGTGGTGTTGAAGAGAATGAGGGTTTGATGAACCATTATAGTGATTCGGAATCGAATAGTCCTACTAGTCATACTAGTAGTGTGTCAGGGAGTAATAGGTCTGGTACGAATTTCACAGGTAGTAGTGGAATGAGTAGTAGTGGTAGTAGCAGTAGCAGTGGGAGTGGTGGTTGTGTTTCGGGAAATATGACAGATGAAGATGATGGTCGTAACAATGACGATGATGATGAAGATGATTGTTTGGATGATTGGGAAGCAATGGCTGACGCTTTGGAAGCTGATGAGATTAAGAATGATGGTGATGCTAATTTGGAGTCCCCTGCGCATGAAACGGCATGTGAGTCTGAGCCTGTGTTGACCATGAAGGCAGGTCAAGAGGGTTGTCAAGCACGAGCTAGTTTTAGGGCATGGAGACCTGATGACGTTTCGCGCCCACAGTGTCTGCCGAATTTGCTAAAACAACATAGTTTTCCTATGAAATCAGGGATGCATCATTGTGCTGGATTTGCTCCTTCATCGTGTCCTATATGTTGTGAAGATTTGGATATGACGGATTCGAGTTTTCTTCCGTGCCCGTGTGGATACAGGTTGTGTCTTTTCTGCCACAAAAGGATTCTTGAAGATAATGGGCGTTGTCCCGGTTGTAGGAAGCCGTATGAACAGCCTGACCAAAAAAGCGCTCCTTTGAAGGTGGCTCGTTGTTACAGCATGAATCAGATGCATTAGAATGGTTTCGGTGGGCCTCCTTTTTTTCATTCACGTGTCTTGCTTGTTCGGTTACTTCTAGACACCGGCACTAGTGCTAGTTTTGTCAATATAAACAGTATTACTTTAGTGTTTGGGAGTTATGCCGGTTCTCTTTATGAGTTTGATCTATATATGCTTTAGAGGACTAGCTGGTGTGTGAATACATAAGGTGGTATAGAAATTGAATATGCTTTTCAGTTGAATCCAAATTATATCCTTTTAATGACTTTGATGCCTACGACTTCGTATTCCTTTCCACAATACTATATATGAATGAATAAATTTACTTCTACCACAATGATAAGAGCTGTAAATGAAATCGATTTATACTTTTGTGATATATATTGTCCTTGTATATTTGTATACCATAGTTACAATGCACATGTCTTCTGTAGAAAACTGATGAGTCTTTGGTGGACCTTATTTCCTAGAATGTGTATATGCTTGATATCTAGATTATTAAATTGTGATCATTGAAAAGGCAACTAGATACAAGAAGATGTATGCTTCATGTTGGCATTGAGTCTGGAACTGACGAACTACTAGCTTCAGAAACTCGTTCAAATATCATTTGAGCCAAAGGTCACTATGTATTTGGGATCATATTCAAGACAGATGATTTAAATGGCGTTACAGACTTCAATAAGTATATTCTCTTTAGACTATTATTTTCAGCAATCAGGAAGAAGGGGTAATCAGACACAGTGAACTTCTTCTGGAATTGGAAACTGAAGATATGTTGCCTGATAATAATGCAATGTAAGTGGCATTTCACCTTATAGAAGTTATCTTGTCCTGTAAAAGTTGGCTTAAGAAATTTCTGTCTTTTTTGATTCCCTTACGTAGCATCTATCTAGTACATTAAATGATGGTTGCATAAAAGCTAGAAATGTGGTACATTTTCAGATTACCTGAGGACACGAAATTAGGTGGCACTAGATAAAATAAGATATATATCTTATATAACTTTCAGCTGAATGCATATTTGTGGGTGGATCTCAAATGTGATTCCTTAGAACAGTCAATATTATATGTACTTTTTTTAGCTCCAGTAAGAATAGGAAGGGTAAAAAGGCCTAGGCTAGTATGTCGAATAGTAGAACTTTGACCTGAAAACCATTCATAGTGTACCATACCTAGTCGATAAGGTTTCCTCTGCCTATGAACTGAGCGTAGTAGCTTGTTATATCTTCGTTATCATTATCACATCTATTCATTTTTTTATTACATTTAGCTCTAACTGCAGGTTTTTCACCGAAAGGATTACTACGATTGGTTAGGTTTTAAAAGATCCTAGCGATTACACAATGTCATGTAATAAAGAAATGGGTTGATTGTTTATCCATGCGTAAAGCAGGTACATGAATCATCACATGTTTATAGGCTTGTGTAACTGTTATAAAATGTTATTCACCTGTGAAGAATGAACTTTTAGATAAATTAGAAGTTTAGAACTCCTATCGTGCAACAATTATCTGCAGACACAAGCAACTCCAATTGAATTTCCATAAATCTAAAATTAAAGAATTTCATGCAGATTGAACTTGATTTGTCTAAGAGCAATACCTGCTGTAACCCCTTGGCTTCAATCACTTCTGCAAATGTTGGGGATAATAAATCAGTCTGTAATGTCGTCTCTTCAGACCAATTTGAATAAGTCAATTTGATAATGTTTGAATATTGTTCGAGTTTCAGATGGTTAAGTCTTCAAATGTCGAGATTTACACAAAACACTTCTGTAAATTAAATACAGATTATTTTATTAGATATCAGCGCATCAAATATGATTACATAAATTATATCATTTTTACAATAATCCTTTTTTTTCAGTTAAATGCTTTAGGACTTTTTGCCTTAAAAGTAAACTAGAATCGATCCATTTATAAATTCTCTACATGCATCCAATGTTGAGCAAAAAGCTGATTATTACAGGAATTTTCTCATATAATAAATCTATTACCATCATTGTTTTGAATCGATATGCTAAACATGCTACTTAGTTTTTTACAATAGTAACTTTATAAGCTATAAAGCATATTCAAATATTTTTTCCAACAACTCATTCAACTATTATCAATCCATGGAGCATCAACGCTCGCACCAACTGATTTAGTATTCAATGAAAGTATGATTCTATTCCAAATGCTCATCGTTGTACACTGATCTGCATGTGTTTTTACAATTGCCAAATTACACAAGATCCTAAATCGTTTTGCAATACATGATCTAAACACAAATGATAGAGTTTATTATGAGCTAAGGTGCTACAATGCATTATATAACATTCTCTTTTGCTACATTTGTGGAAAAACAGAATGGTACTGAATCAAGGAAATCGAATCTATTACATATTTTGAATACACAGTTCCAATCAAGGAAATCGATTCTAGCATTACCTCTACCGGTCCCAGCATTCATGCGATTACCTGCCTTAAGAATAGCTTCAAGAAGACTCCAGGAGCTCTTAGCTCTTTACATCCTAATTCAAGTGTTTGTAATGATTCTTTGAAATGCAAGATTTCTAGGTCGTAGTTTGATTTAAAGAGCATAGCGTTGATCCGAGTGAATGCTGTTGAGATTGCTTTTAGTATGTGAAAAGGGAAAGATTCTGCATCAGGTAGTTTGTTTGAGTTGCCGTTGAATTGGAGGATTCTAGAAGCTTCGTCTTCAGTTGGTGATATTTTTGTTAATTTCTCAAGAACATCTCCATTTAATCCTCTGCCTTCTGAGAGGGCGTCAATGATCTTTGCGAGAAGCTGCTAGAGATTTAAGTACGATTGCTGTGTTTTCTGGTATTCGAGGGTCAAGAAGTGAAATTTGAGCTGATGGAGTTGAACTTGAGCTACTGAATTTAGGAGATACATATTTTGTTTGTGTAGAGGTTCTTTTGTAGCATTGTATCCAAACAAGGTGTCGATAAGTTCACCATTAAACCTAAAATTCATCACAACCGGGAAAAGGTTAGGAACTCTAAGTTTGAGGGATAAAAAGATGGTTTTCATAATGAAGTATTGCTTACTTAAATGAGCCGTCGTGAATTTCATTCCACATAACTGAATGATCTGCATCAGTATTCACCTTATCCCAGTGAAATGACTTCATCTTTTTAGGGACTTCATCATTTTCTATTGAACGCACTCTGTATTGATCATCCATCCTTGCTTTTGGTGCAGTAGGAGGTTTTATCGATGAACCAAAGGAATGAAAAGGTGGAGGATGCGGTGCGTTGTTCCTTTTCACGAATGGTGGTGGTGATGTTACTTTTGTAACCATCTTTTAAGGAAACGCAGATGGAGGTGGCGTTAGGACCATCAGAGAAGGCTTCTGCACTGACGGTGGTGGTGGTGTTTCTTCAAAAGAAAAATCGTCAGCTTGAAAAGACTTGAGAATTTGTTTGGATGTTTTGTGATAATCAAGTACACTATGAACCCGTTTCTCTTCTGATTCAATAGAGTTCCAAACACAAGTTCATAGTTGTCCGCCTTCTAGCTTTCTTAAATAAAGAACCTCTAAACCATTTTTTTCGACTAATACTCCTTTTAGATTACGACTTTGTTAACTAACTTTTCGTGTGTTTATGATCGTATCTTGTGGTCCAATTCTCAGACTCATATCATTGCGTCTCTTTTTCGCCATTGCATACCTGTAGTTAATGTAGTAACAAATCCCAAAAAGTATTATTGTTGTTGTAGATGTCAACACAGCAACCTGAACCACTGAATAAGCCATTTCAGCCTTTGGGTATAGAACTTATGGTGAAAAACTGAGTTCTGAACAAAAACTGACTTCTAATTGTGATCAAGGTATTATTACAGCTAGAAGTGAATTTGATGTTTATTTCTTATTGAAACCTTCACATGCTACTATTAAAAAACGCCAAAACAAGTCTAATCTGAAATAAAATAAAGACAAAAAAGTCAAAAGTTTTAAAAATGCACCTATGCAGGTTGACTAATGTTAACAGAATTAAGTCTGATCTAAAAGCCTTTTTAAGAAGCTGTTTTATGTAAAAAAGTTTCTTTAATTTGTTTTATTACAAATTAATTTATCTTTTGTAAACATAGTTATTGTCTAAATAAAATTTAATAGATCTTCATCATTCTTTTATCTGGATTGACACTGCCTTTTATCAACTTACACATAATAAAAACTAAACCAACGTTAATCCACAATTTGGCCTGCATATGATCTTTTCAGCTGGCTCTATTTCTTGTAACTAACGACGATTTTGCACTTCTATTTATTATGTCATTGATTTGCATCTTTGTTTTTATCTGCTCCTGATTAAAAAGTCAAGTAATCTGAACGGCGACAAATGTCAATCCATCGTAGTTTAATATTTGTTTTATCGATTATACTAAACTTCAGTTAGTTGGCCGTTTGCATAAGCTTGGCTGCTGTCTATGGCATACATCCCCATCACCATTGTATCTTCTAGTAGAAACAAGATTTTTTCTTTTTTTATATATTTTTGTTCAATTTACCAGAATTAAGACGATATGATCAATGATGTAAGATGATTACAATAAGCATTGTGGATTGACTCTGTCCAAGGTTTTTTCTTTTTCATATATTTTCGGATTTTAGTTCGTTAAGTTAACAATCCTAACAGAATCATCATTAAATTATTATTAATGTTGATATCCTTCTGTATCATTTAACTTGCCAAAACTGATGTTTATTTATTTGTTAAATGTAGGGAAGAGATATGCAGCAGAGTTTCATTTCACCATTATTACTCAATATTATATTTTGTGTAGCATACTTATACAAAATTACAATTATGGGTTTAAGCAACTATATTCAACTAATTTCAAATAAATTGCAAGAAATTCTGGATCGCAAACCGAAATTCTGGTAAGAGCCTAGATCACCTGGCGAATTTCCTCATCAGACGGTGGTGGAAATTCGGTCTATCAGATTTGTTGTTTCTTATTCCCTAAGTTATGTTTATCCTATAAATACATATCATATGTAAGTGTACCTCTTGGACTTCGAAAATAATAGTAAAACTCTCTGGTTTGACAACGCTATGGATACCATGACAGATCACCATCGATAAAGAAGAATCTTTCATGTTGGACTAAACTGATCCCCATGATGAGATCGGATATAACCACGTAAAATTCTTGTGTCGTATTATTCGTGTTATTCATCTTGTTGCTTGATTAATTGTTTGTTTGGTAATTATATATCCGTTTATTGTTGTGTGTGTGTGTTTTTGCGATTACACATGTTGTTTGGTTCCCTCTTAAAATCCCTACACCTAGTGTGAGAGCTAGGTTGAGCAATTTGGGAACAATTGTCGACAAGCATGATCAAGGTTATGTTTTAATTGTTATGGTTGAAGTTTTTTATAGATGGAGATATGTGATAATTGTGGCCAGATAATCACAATTGAAACAAATGCGGTTTTGAATTTGTTGCAACTGGTAAATAGAAGATCGATTGGGCTCGCGCCACACGACAAGCAAATTTTATGTGCTCGGCAAGCGAAATTGCAGGATGAAAAGGTTCGGGTTTTTCTGGTGAATCGTGGCGCGATGGTGGTCTTTCGCAGTGAGACGACACGACAGGAGGCCGGTTGCGTTGTGGCGGTAATTGATCTCGGCTAACCCGTGTCGGTGATCATATTTGATGGTTGATTTAGTTGTGGTGAGGGTTTTGTTAGTGAATTTTTTATTTGTTATTGCTAAGAAGTAAAATCGGATAGACGAAATTCTATATGGATTGGTCGATGACAAGTCGGTGACAAGATCAGACGTTGATGTAATCGTTGAGTTGAAAAGGTAGGAGTCTCTTGAAAGAATCATGTGGTTGCGGATACAAATGTGTTGAAGTAAACAACCAATGCCAAACTAAACAAGTTTTCAACTAATCATATGCTTTCTTATACAGCGAAATATCAAAAACGTTGCTACTGATTTACGATTTCTAAGCAAACGCCACCTAAATGGTCAGGGCTAGCAATGCTTTGGTTGTGTTAGAAACTGAGAACCAATGTGTTCATCATGTTCTAACCAAAACGGAATTTAAAAGGCCATTTTATCATAAACCAATCAATGTTTTTGGTTCACTTTCAGTTCATAATCATTTTACATAATCACTTATACCACTAGTTAATCCAGTCAAATAAAAGTGTTTAATTGAGTAAATATAAACTTCTATTGTTTACCAATCTAATCATTTTTTTTTTTACAAAATGCATCAAGTAGTAGGTAACAAAATTGGGGTTTCCTTCTTTCATTTTTGTCTTTGTAGTTTAGAGCTCTTGCTTTGTAACTAACTTACCATTTCAACGGTTTTGAATTAGTAGTTGTTATAACGTATTTTTTTGTTTTCATGGTTTCGTTAAACTCAACTGCTCGTACATGGTTTTCAAGTGATTTGGTCAAAATTTAAACTTAATGTTTTGGTCAAAATTTAAACTTATTGTTTTGGTCAAATGCATTATGTGGACCTTGAAAATTGACAAGTCCCGGTGTGGATGTTTGTTGACCTTCTAAAGATTTTTGACTATTAATTAAAGGCATATTGAAATAATCCCACGTTAACTGCATTATATTTCAACAATTTTCCATAAAGCCGGGCCCCCCCCCCCCCCCCCCCCCCACAAAAGATATGTAGGGTCCTTTTTTGATTTCTTTTGTTTTCTAAGCTTAGGATTCCTTGACGCCACAGTGATCCAATCTTTATGACCACCTAATTTATATTTATTAAACTAAATACAGCTTTCGTTTTGATGCATGATTTTGTTATAGATTTTTTAACATATTTAAATGTAACACCATTGATCTCATCAGATACTATATCTTTTTGTCATTAAAAATCTACCTAATTTATTTCCCCAAATATTTATCGCTTAAATAATAAACAAACTTTTTACAAACTCAATATTAAATAATGGGTTCGTTTGAATCGATTTAACCTGAACTATCTTGTAATTCTAGTATAACTTTTTAGTTATGAACCAATGACTTTTATATAAAACTGTCAACAATTTTGATTATTAGCCTTCTTGAGTATTTTTTGTGGTCAACTGTTATACTTAATCTAGTAAACATACAAGAAAATGATGTATGCAATTAGTAACTCGTGTATTCAAAATAAAATGAAAACTAACATTAAATCAGTCACAAGTCACAACTAGGTAATACGTATATTCATCATCAAAAAATGATCCCCATTGTGTTAAGGATCACAACACAAAATATGCGGGACATTAAGGTACAAATGTACAATATTTCAGGTCGAAACACCCGATTTCGGTTCCTCTAGTTAGTCAAAAACGAGGCACCCGGTAAGGTTAAAGAATCAATATGGGCGAGCTACTTATAATCGCTACAATCTAGCCAGTTTTGGTGTGTGTTGTTGAGGTGAAGCTGGTGGCGATGCAGTAAGATTGCCACAAGCAAGAGCTGATGGCAATACAGGCAATCGATCTTCGTTTCTTTTTCTCTTGTTAGATTGTATTTGACTGATTTCGGGGCATTCGGTTTTCAAGATCGAGTCTTTTAATCGCCTAACATCCGATAGTTTTACTGGTTTCAGTAAATAGTCTTCTGCCCCTTCTTCCAAACATCTGTTTTTAGCACAAGTAGTATTCAAGATCAGATTCTATATTTCAAAAACATGAGTGCCTAAAACACAATAAATTATTAAATGCTACACAAAGTTTGTTTTGAAAGCACCAACATAATTGTATCTATGATACTACAATTGTTGAGATACTTATAATTAAGAAAGAACATAAAGCCCTAAATTTTCTAATAAAAAATTAATCTTTATGTGGACTGATTAATAATAGATCTATGGCTTTCTATGTATGAAACTAGTTTTACTTCTATAATCATAGCACAACTATAGAACCAATTGCATTCAACATAATTGACAATAAAAAGATCGTGATTGAAGTCGAAATCGTACCGATCGATTCGTGTTAGGATGTTCTCAGATGACATGATAACTACAGGAATTTCCCTAAATGTTGTTGAATTCTGCATATTGATTAAACAAATATATCACAATTAGAAAACCATTGTAATTGATCTAATGTGTAATTATTGAAATCAAATCAAAAAAATTCTAATTACAAACCTTAATTTTCTTAAGAAGTTCAAAACCAGTCATTCCAGGCATGGAATAATCAGTCATGATCAAATTTACCTTCAAATCCTGCAATTGAAAACAATAATATTATTAAGCAAAAAATACTTCAAATTAAAATTAAAAAAAAAAAAAAAAAAAAAAAAAAAAAAAAAAAAACACAGATAAAAAAGCGATGAAATGAAACTTACATCAAATTGAGCAGAATTCTGGTCATTTTCTAACCCTAGGTATTGTAACGCTCTACTTCCACTATCAACAACAGTAACTGCACCGATCAATCAAATTCAAAATTAGAATCTGACATTCAAATCAAATCAAAATCACCATACTAAACAGAAATCAAAATCCAGAATCCTCACCTTTGAATGACGAGACTTTAAGCAGGCGTTCAATCACTTTCCGATCGATATTACTATCATCAACAGCTAGAACATGTAGCTCCTTTGATTTTGTCGATCTAATCTGATCGCAACAAACATTCATTGTCTCCATTTCGCAATTGATTAGGATGTAGTAATGAAAACGCGGTTTTTGATTAAGAGATTTGATTTAATGAGATGAAATTGAAGATGTATAGAAAGATATGAGAGTTGTATATATATATTGGGGGAAAATGAAATGAAGGGGGGACAAGAAGGAAGAAAGGTGATATTGTATGAGATACTGAAAGATTTTAGGAGATCTAGATGGTATAATCATACATGTCTCTTTTTTGTCAGCCTCTGACCCACCGCCCCTGTTTAATACTTTTCTAATTCATCATTAAACTTCATACGTCTTGACTTCTTTAATCGTCAAACCCAGTCTAATTTATTTTCTTTGATTTTTTAAATAATATTAAATTAATATACGTAGTGATACTTTAATAGTAGTATTACATTACATTACATGTAGCATTTTTTATTTGGAATAAAATATACCAATTAGCATGTATTTGACGTGTAATGAAAGTTGAAATCCTAATTCTAAAATAACATAACTCAAACTCTAATTCTACTCAAATCCTAATCTAAAGTGGTAGGATAATTGTTACACTAAAGATTGTAGAGTGAGTAAAATCAAGTTGTGTATAAAATTGCCCGTGAAAGTGTGAAGTAGGAGGTGGAATCTTGTAAGAACTTTCTGATAAAGTAATATATTTTTCTGTTTCTCTAAAACAGCAAATAATAAAAGTTTAACCGCTTCTTTGTAGCTATAAGAGCAAGAGAAATAATGCCTCGAAAGTATTTGAGATTTTTACTGAAAAACAGAAGAAATATTTGATGCATCATAAAAGAAATGCCGTTTTCAGAGCCTCGTATTTACCAGCAAGGGTCTCGAAATATTCTATAATTAAAGACTTTGTGGTTGTCACAAACTGAATTCAAACGTTTTTCTTATTCTAATTTTTTCTCTCGTTAATTTATTACTTATTATTTCTCTCATTCGAAAAGAAACTCAACATCAACTTCTCTAGATAGGTTGTTGCAGTAATCAATATCTACCTCACATTCCTAGTTTATGTAGATTTACTTCAATTATATTATTAACTTTCTGCCACCGCACTTGAATAGGTATACATTTTATTTTCACTGATGCATCACTTCTACATCAAATTGTAACGATCTTCTATGCATAAATAATATGCCTCAATGTCAATCCCATCAAAATTTCACAACTTTCACTACCGACAATTACCAAATAAACCTTATATATACTACTTTTTAATACATATACCTCCTTTCCAAATCCCTAGAATTTAAGACTAAGTAAAATGGATCTCACCATTCATTTAAACTACAATTGATCTTAACCATCTATTTTCTATCTTTCTTTTTTTACCCTACCTATAAAAACTACCAACCAACACTAAACACCTAAAATTACACACACCTCTCCCATATCTCTCTTAACCGGATGACCACAAAAGCACATTCAAAAGGCAAAAATAAGATACTCACACAATATATGAACACACATAATATTATTTCCGCTGCCGCATTGCGCGGGTATTAGGCTAGTTTTTTATCGTACACTTTGACTAAAATATTACGCTTCCTTGTAAGAAACCATAGGAACATACCGTTTTCTTAAAAACCAATGTTATTGTATCACTAAACAATTCAGGATGCTCATCAATCTGTTAAGAATACTATCGACTTCGATCTTTTTTATCAACTTCATCATCCACTTCACATATTAAATTTGGTGTCTTTTCATGTATTTGTTCGGTCCATGACTTAAATTTTCTACATCTATAATACTTAAGATAACCAAGTTTTGAAAAAGGATTGGTCGTAGCATGTAAATTGTTGCTTTTGTTTTCACCACTGATATTGCTTATTTTATACATATTTTGTTAAGTATCAGTGAAGAATTAACAGAAGTTCAAAGTCTGAAGTTGATGTCTTAATATGCAGATGTTACCCAACTGCATGTACAAGTACCCGACGGTTACTTCCTGAGTTTGGTGAAGTACCCGGTTGCGAGCCTCGTTACCCGGCAAGTATATCTGGTTTGGAAATTCTCTAGTATACCGACGGCTTGGGTGTGTACCCATTTGGCACCCAGGTGGAACACAAGCTACCCCGCCGGTGGGCTTGTGTACTTGGCGGCTACTTTGGGGGTTTCTGCATATATGTTTCCTTTAATTTGTTTCATTATAAATGTAACACATATCTTGTATAAACCCTAAGCTACAAAATAACACTGAAAAAACTCTATATTTGGCCGTAGACTAAACCAATCACTTTGATTATATATAACCACGTTAATTCCTCGTGTTAATTTACATTTACGCATTTTCTTTATTAGTTTATTGAATTGTGTGTGCAATTGTGTTCAATTGTGTGTGTTGTTTGAGTTCTCAATTCCTAACATATTTTTAGTAGCAATATAATTCCCAATTGTACATCATCTAAGTTGATTTCATGAACTTGTTTTACTTATTTAATTTGAAATGGATTTTAGTTGAAAATATTTGAGAAATGGAGAAAAGATAAAGAAATGGATGATGTTGTAGATTTTGCAAGACTTTACCATTTTGGTCATATCTCTCCCATACGGACTTCGATTAATTGATTCAAAATCCAAATTTTTATAACTCGGAGGACTACAATTATCAAAAATATGAGAGTCTATCAAAACATGAGTACCATCCGAGTACTATGCCTAAACGAGTTTTATCCCATTTAACACTAAATTAAGCCCTAATTCGATTATGCTTTATTCTCAGTGCAATTTAGGGCGATTAGAGGTGACTCCAAGGTGACTATTCATAATAATTTCACCATCCTAACACAAGGATTCAAGATTACATCATCTACACACATTATTGAATTTGATTTGAATAGAATTATGTTTTTCCTTTGTTTAATTAAGTTTTTGACGATTGATACCCACATAATGAGATAATCTTTTAGTGTTTGTTTGAATGACCCCTACCCCGTACTACAAACTTTAGCAACTGCAAAACCCAAAACTCCTAACACCGTTACCACCAACACTAATGTACTACAAATGTTGTTTAAATAATCGATGAAAAATGTTCGCCGAAGGTTAATTTGATCGCTAGAGGTGCGTGGCTAAAATTGAGTTGAAAATGGAAGAAAAACCAAGGGTTTTACTGTATTCGGCGGATGGCAAGAAAATCTGAAATTTAAAAATTTCACCGCGTTTACCGCTGCGTAATTTCATTTCGGCAAAATGATTAAACATATGGCGAAATATTGTGATAGGCGAATTGCACGTTGATTGGCTAATTAGGCGTTGACCGACAAAATTGCTTGGACACAGGGTTGCTTTAATTGGATTACAATGGTTTGCCGAATTCGCTGGTTATGTAATTCTTTTTCGGCAAGATTTATGTCGAGATTTGATAAAAATATCTGACACGATTAATGGTCTATTTGGTGCAAACACCTCCTTCTTTATAGTAATTTTCTATTTTATATTAGTAATTTGATATGATATGATATACGAACGTTTAGTAAAATCTGCAATTCTATTTACCTCTGTACTTGTCATATCTTTGTATAACATAATCAAAGATGAAAAACAGTTTAAAGTTGCTTTTTCTACTTTTTCCAGTGATAGCTTTTTGTATGATATTGAAAAAACAATGCAAGTAGTAGAAGTCAAAGTCAAAAAAGATCGATTTAAATAGTTTATGTGGTCCAAAGGGGAAAACAGGTGAATAGAATAAATCGAAGATACAGAAACGTTTGATTCTTCTCTTTTTCAAGATAAGGTATACGTTTTATTTACAATATTAAAATAGTAAATTCGTTGTAAATCAAAGGGAAATATTATATATATTATTCTTACAAATCAAATATCCGAAACTGTAGAAATATAATAATAAACTTATTACCACGTAAGCACGTTAATTGAGTTGTAGACAGAATCATTTAAAAGATTTTGATGTTTAATAAAAAAGTGACAGGAGGATACGAAACAGTTTTCAGACTCTCATCATTATTTAAATCAGATCTCTTCATCTGTCCCACCAAAATCTTCAAATCTGGAACCTCCCTCCCAACAAGGGAATCATTCATTCTATTTCATTTTCTTTTTAATTTATATATAATATAAATATAATATCTATATGTATATAGGGGAAATATGTATATAGTAGTGTTATATTTGTCTAATAGTCAAATGACTAATTTAGTCTAATTATATAGTTTTCGACACATGTACCTCACTTATTTTTTCTTCTAATCTCACCCAATCATTTTTTCATTTACGATTGAATATAATTTTGCTTCATAGAGAGATATTTCGATCGAATAATAAATACCGATTTTGTAAAATTTGTATAAATATCTATTTGAGTTAAGTTTAGAGATATGGTAAATAAATAAGAATACATTTTACCTTTCAATATTCTATTTCGGTTCAACATTATTCGTACGTATCTAAATAATGATAAAATCAAAACAAAAGATTTGTATTTGTATCGAACGAACTAGTACCAAATAGTATGACTTTTTAGTTGGATAAAATAGCTGATTATTTCTATAAATAGGAAGAATACAAGATTTGATTTTGGTATTCGAATGATTAAACCTACACAAAGGGATTGAAGGTGACAAGACTTTTAATGGAAATAGAATTGACTTGACTTGCTGACTTTTTTAGTTTTCACGTACTCCTGGGAAATACGCCACCGCCGTTTCATCTGACCAACCCACGCCGGCGTCAACTTGCCTCCGTGTCTGTAGGATCGATAAGATACGCAACTGTTCCCAATTTACGGTCATACACTCTAACCATTCTAAATTTAACAATGAAAAAATTATCCACGTAGCTTATTCAAAGTAACAAAAATAAAAATAGACCGTGTCAATTTTTATTTTAGAATTAGAAAATGAAATCTTAGAAATAAAAATAGAATATTATTAAATATACCAGTTTAATAAAGAGAATATCGCAATGAAAATTGTGATACTACATTGAAAATTGTGTCATGTGAGTATTGACTAGTAAGACTAGTAAAAACACTAGTATATTGAGCCTTACCCATAAAAATATCTGATCCGTCTAACCCAGCGAATAGACAAGATACATTAGAAACTTGCCACTTATAAAGTCCAATCGCCTATCACCAAATTGTCAAATTTTTTTTGCCAATATTACACGTAATAACCGAAATGCAAAAACATCTGACCAACCCGGCAATTTCATTTGAAATTTCAAAAAACTTGCAAGAATGGATGTTATTACTTTGTTTCACACACTAATAACTGGAAAGTTGGCTATAAACATAGAATTAAGTTCAAATGAGAATTAAATTTTTTGTAAGAATGAAGGAATCAATCTCAACTATCCATTTCATCAAAATAATAATACCTCCAACATTATAAAAATTGAATATCTCACAAACGGCTAGTAAAAAAAATATAAAAATTGCACCATAAAAATCAGCATTTTTTTCTTTTCGATTAGACATCTCACAAGGTATACTTTCGACAAACTTTTTTTTTTTCATTTTTAGTGGGTTTTGAAAACTGGTAACACATGTGTTAGTCGCAAGTGTTACCAACAACTTGGTAACACATGTGTAAATCGCTTGTAACACATGTATTACTTGCGACTAACACATGTGTTAGCTGTTTGTAACACATGTGTTAGTTGCTGGTAACACATGTGTTAGTCGTTAGTAACTCATGTGTTACCGGTTTTTAATAAAAAAAACAAAATAAAAAATTTCATCGAAAGTATATAATGAGTAATGTCTAATCGTAGAGAAAATAACGCTGATTTTTATGATGCAATTTTTATAATTTTTTGATTAGTCGTTTGTAAGATATTTAACTTTGGGTGAAAATTGAGTTTTGTAAAATGGATGGCTAGAATTCATTCCTTCATTCTCACTAAACTTTCATTCTCATTTGAACTCAACCCTGTAAACATAAATGATATAACCACACGCTTATTTACTACAATTCTTAAGAACTCGGGCATTATCTAGAAGAAACTACATTTTTTGATTTCCTTTACACTTGCAATTAGGTTTTTGTATTAAGTTCACATTATCTGTTACAAAGTTGAGTATCATGTTTGATTCTGAATCGAAAATTTATTTGACAAGATTAAATTTATTTAATTTTCCTTAACTAATAGCAAAATCATCAATGACATTTTCAATTCCTACCGAATAAATATATTATTGAACGAAGAAATGCAAGCAAACATATGAAATGCTCGTCAAGAAATAAAAGTAAGATAATGTCTTCAATTAACTCAAACACACAAGCAAAACATTAAAGTTAATGTAATTCCTTTACTAAAACTAACCTTGTTATCATGAAAATGTTAGTTATATAATCTATAAAACTTCACATGGTAACAAGAAAATGAGAGATACTCCGTTAAGCAACTGTGCAATCATCAATGTGTGAAACAAAGTAATAACATCCATACTCGCACGTTTATTTGAAATTTCAAACGAAATCGCCAGGTTGACCGGTTACTTTTGCATTTCGGCGATTATGTGTAATATTGGCAAAAGATTTCTGACGATTTGGTGATAGACGATTAGACTTTACACATGGCAAGCTTCTAATGGATCTTGTCTAATCGCCAGGTTAGTCGGATCGAGTATTTTTATTTTAGTGATTTCATCGTCTAATTTGAAAAAAAGATTATGACATGGTCTATTTTTATATTTTTTACATTTTACAAACTATGTGGGTAATTTTCTATTTAATAAATTGAAGCATTTTTAATGGATTCTTTTGTAAATATTTATACCTAAAAGTCACTAAAAGCTTTTCAAAAGTAAGATGCTATGGTTACAAATATTGCATAAAAATAAATTACAAAATGATTTGTAGTTTTTATATCGATAACTATGAGATCGCGTCACGATTAATTGTAACTGTCATAAAAAAGGACATATTTATATATAATTAAAAGAGGATATGACGGAGGAATCTGAGCCATTCATTATTTTTTACTTTTTACGATCTAACGATCTTAATTTCTTTCGTATAATTACACTTTTAGCCTCTTAAATATTTGATATATTTTTTAAATTAAAAAATTATATCAAATATTTTATTTATTTATAAAAATTAAAGAGGCTATAAACTATGTAAGAAAATTGACCACAATATGTTATTGAAATTAAATTTGTCTCGCATTATAGTGGGTCTATAAATTATATAAAAAAATCGACCAAAGAAAAATTAAATTCGATGTGTGTCATAGAGAGTCTATAAACTATATAAAAAAATCAGTTACAATATTTTATTCATAAATAAAAATTAAATTTGTCCGGCGTTATCGCAGGTCTCTAGGCTGTTTAAAAAAATCGACCAAATATTTTATTCATTTATAAAAATTAAATTCGTCTAACGTTATTGCTGGTTTATATATTATATAAAAACGACAATTTTTTATGCATTTATAAAAGTTATATTCATCGCGCTTTATCGCGGGTTTATAAATTATATAAAAAAATCGAGCAAATAAAAATTAAATTTGATTCGTGTTATTGCGGGTTTATAACATAGTAATACATTTATAAAGAAAAGCATGTGATGCGATGACATAGTAAATAGTTAACATACTTTTAAATATTAATCTATCGTCTCAGTTAGAATGTGCACGGTAAAAACATACATTGTGTAATGAAAAATTAGATCATTACATTGTTATTTGAAAAGATTTCATCTTTCACCTTTTGAAGCATTTTAAGATTGCTTATCACAAAAATTAACATTTATTTTGAAATAATTCAAAACAGAAATGGAGACAGAGAAAGTATAATTTTAGCTTTTAAGTCGTCTGTCTTCAATGTCCTTCCACTCGGAGAAACTTGACTAAACGTGGAATTTCTTTAAACTCGACTTTATGTTTGGTTTGCGGCTCTGATATTGAGTTTGTTGATCATTGCTTTTTTAATTGCTCGAAAGTTCATTCTATTTGGGCCAAAACTCAGAGTTGGTGGTTGATTCCTCCTTCGAGTTCTATACCAATGGGTGATTTATTTTCGGATTCTTTAAGTTTCTTCAATCATGAAGTGACCAATTTTCTTATTTCACATGGTATGTTATGTGCTTATTTGGAAGGTTTGGAACTCGAGAAATAGATTTCTTCATGCTTCGAGAGATAAAATTGATATAATTAGTCATGAAAATATTTTTCCTTCGATCTAAAGGTTATTATTTCTTTGAATGAAAAATACGTGCTCTCGTAAAGATACTTTTTGAACTGATTGGGTTCGAAATCCTTCGAGATTTATGTCCGTTGCTAGGTAATCTTTTTTCCTTGTAATTTTTAGTGTTGAATATTTGAGGTCTTTAAAACTCTTGTTGTTTGTTTTGAGTTAAATTTAATTTCTTGCTTTAAAATAAAGTGTCACGTGGTTTGTATATTTTGGAGTAACCCTTGTGAGAATGAATATAATAATTGAGATGACAGAGATATAATCTTTATGTATGTAAATGTAATCATTAGAGATATAAATCCTAAATTAAAAGGATATAAACTCACATCCTTAAATAAAATATAATCAAAATATAATGGCAAGATACTAATTACCGAGTATTTCTTACGAAAGAAAAATAATTAATAAAAAAAGAGATAAAAGATACTGGTTACAGGTGGCGGGTAGGGGGTCCACTGGCCAAGAAAGATACGCGGGGAAGTTGGGTGGATATTGAAGATCGTACACCTGATCCACCAAATCAAATCCTCCCAAACATGGTGATACCAAGACTAAAATTGTTTTTTTCTTTTATTTCATTTTATTTACAGATTTTTATACAAGTCATTAATAACTCAATTAGAGATAAATATATAAACATGTATGTTTTTTAATACCCATAAGATCTTGCTATACCACTTGCACGCGGTAGAATCAAACTGCAGCGCACGCAAGATTTGTAATATGTAATGTTTGAAACGAGTAAATTATTAATATAATCATTGTTGGAATCGGTGCTATCTAAATTATTTTGATGTGAAGATAATTTATTTGATAAACAACAGAAGATAAATAGTTTACCATACCATTGTACTTATTTAAGTCAATTTTCGTATCTTATACTACGGAGTATTAGTCTAAATCTCGCATTATATAGTTGAGTACAATTTATTATTAGTGGTAATTAATGATTTGATAAAATATTTTTCTTTTTATCAAATTGATTAATTGTGGACTGAATTTTCGTCTTTGACAATTATGGTTTGAAAACATATTGGTATAAAATGAAGAAGAATGACATTTGATAGTTAATAAAAACTAAATTAAATTTAAGAATGAGAATCACATATGTATATTGATAGAACTTTTCAATCTTAAATTGTAATAAAATCTTTTATAAATAAAAAGCTTAAATTCTCTATATCATAGTATAAATACATTAAAATTTTTATAAGTTGACTTTATATTAAAAGCATAATGAGTTTTCTTATATCCCTTTTAAAATTTCAAGGAATGAGGTACAAGAGCTTTTTGTTTTTTAAGTTTTGGTTGATGTTAGCTGGAAGATTATATGAAATTGTATGTATTTATTAATGAAACCAACTCTTGATAAACACAACCTCAACTTGAAGACATTGAAAAACTGAAAACAAAGCTTTTTGATGGTGTTTGTTTCTACCAAAGTTTACAAAACTGTTTAAAATACAATTCTATTGAATTGAATATGTATTAGAAAAGTTGAATCTAAACAGACATGATTTTGTTGAGCACAAGTTTTATAAAATGTCGTGGTTAAAAGATTTGCAAACTGCTGCGATTTTGATGGTATAAACTTAACAAAACATATTTTTGACGTACGATGGTTGACAAACGATATTGACAATCACACATATGTTGTCTAATTGTATAGAATGTTTTGTTGGTGATGAACGTTTTCCAGATATGGAATTTTTGTTAGGGAGTTGGAAACAAATGTTTTATAACGTATGTTAAAAGGATTTGTAGTTTGGAAAATGTTTTATTTGAGATAAAGTGTATTTGAGAAATCACAAGTTTAGTCTTGTGACAGTGTTTTTATGTGTAAAGTTTTTTGAGATTGAGTTTTGAAAAACATTTTATAAATTTAGTCTCTCAACAAAATGCTTGTTCAGTTTCTGAAAGAGAAAGAAATATACGACTCCAATAAAGGTATGGTTATTGTATATTTGTTATATTCAAAGTGTAAAGTTTATTACTTTCTTGGTTTTGAAATATATTTTTATTCAAGACTTAAAATATAGTATTTTCTTTAACAATAATTAACGATAATTGTAATGGCTCACTACTTAATAATGATGACTATTTAAAGAAAAACCTATAGAATTTTGTTGATTGTTCTAAATTTTTAGTTTTATAATGAAACATGAATATAAGATAGTAGATGTCGGAATTTTCAACTTCAAAGAATCAAAGTGAATTCTACAAGGGGCCGTAATGAGAACTAGATAAATATATAATGAATCTTAGTGATAAGTTCGTGATTACAAATGAGATGTAACACCTCAATATAAATCTAGGATTTAAATAAATCTTTCAACTTAATTATTTGATGGTACTAGTCAGTTAGACCTGTGAGTTGCATACGTATTGTATTTTTTTTTTTTGAAATTTGATGTTTAACGTAAAGAGTTAAAAGTATGAATAAAAAGGTTGTTCAAGCTATTAAGTATAACTTGTTAATTGATAACAATCGGGTCGGGTTGAGTCGCACCAAATCGGTGTTTATTAATAACGTGTGGTACAATTTTCTTTTCAACTACATACCTCCTGGTAAGTTTTTATCTTATTTAATAACAATACATTTACAATCGATGGACAGCAACATCCAAAAATAGTTTCAACATAACTCAAGATTATTAATAGAACACAAAACCAAAAAGGATTCTTAGTATCTACTATCTACCAATGTAAAAAAATAAACAAAAATTGAGCTAACTTTTGATTGATACTTTAATTACCTCAATCTAACCCAAACAACTACGGTTATAATAGCTAGGTAAAGGTTTAAAAGGTCTCGATTAAAAGTTATATTATATTTGAGAACTTAGACAAAATAAAGAAGTTAACTATTTTGAAAACGTATTTTGGCATTGTTGATAAGTACTTTTAACATCGTAATACTAATGCTAAGACATTAAAAAATTCCACCCGCAAAAACAATTAAACTACTATAACCTTTTTATATATAAAGAAATGAAATATTAAAAAAAATTATTGATTCTTATTTTTAGTCATCCATATTTTTTTTAGAGTCATTAAGATTTCACATTTATGTATTTAGTATTCATTAAGACTTCACATTAATAGCATGAAACTCAAATTTTAAAGTATATAGAATATAGATGGGTAATATTATAATATGAAATGAATGTTGTTAGTGTTATATAATTTAATGCTGATCTTTAATTTTGTTATGCCTTACGTTAATTATGTGTATTATAACATCCCTAAAAAAAAAAGAAAAAAAGAAAATACCTATTATAAATATTTGTTAAATGATAAATCTCTACTTGTGGCATGAGAATTCATACATTTTATGTATGTTAGACCACACTCCAACATGCTCTCAACACATGAATACTTGAGATAGCCATCTTGCACCTCATGCAAACTTTTTAGTATGTACAAAAACTTCTAAAGCTTACAAATGGCATTTGAAAGCATGAGGAGGATCAACTGAAGCATGATGTGGATTACTTATAAACCAAGTTATTTCAAGTATATATAGACTTCAAATTTATACTTAACAGTTCATCCCCCATGCACTTTTAATTTATACGTACGTACACTAACAGTCAATCAAGGGGTTGAATCTACAAAACAGAAATATAATAACTTAAACTATTGAGGTGAGTTTCTTGTTATTTTTAAAAACTGAGATATATGCGATATACCACGTGATTAACTGCTTACTTGTTTATCTGTTTAATTGCATTTAATATCACGCACATTGACTTTTTAAATATATTATGTCACGTTAATCATCGGGTAACCAAGAGCTGAAACGTAATGGTCGTTGGCCCACATATATATATATATATATATATATTGGTACGATTAGTACACAAGCGGCCACTTGTTTGTACTAAGTCGATACTAGCAGATACCTGTCACTCTGTGTAGTGCTGGTATAGATAGTCGTGACACAGATAGCCCTTATGCTAAATCGATGTCTGAGACGACTTGAGATTTGGTTAACCCTGATGGACACAGAGATCTCATCATACTTTGTATATTTTTACATTTTTACATTCTGCGTCATCACTACATATTGTGTGTGATATTTTGTACACAAACACACGATATCACTAAGCCGTTAGGCTTATGCATGTACGTGTATATCTCAGGAAACATCAACTAGGCTCTTCAAGATGGGAATCGTAGGACCAGATGATACCCGAAGACGTTTAAGTTTATTTATATTCCTCTCTTTGTATGGCTTGTATTATATTTCCGTTTTCCGCTTGTGATGTAAAACTTTGATAAATAAATAAGATTGTTGTTTTAGTTCAATAAATCTCCGGGTGTTATATATATGATAGAAGAAATATTAATAATAGATAAGTAGAAGGTTACTAAACAACATATAATTAATTAGTAATGTGGTATGATAAACTACAAGTATATTTCATGTAGTAATTTAATTAAAGTGGGAAATGGCTAGTAGACATATGGCTTGAGAAATAAGCTTTACGTGCCACATAATGAAATTAGGGTATAAGGGTGTCCAACATAGTCGAACTTTTGAGTGATTAAGATCAACTACAAGATGACACAGATTATATTGGTGTAAATGTGGGGCAGCACTAGTCTATGTTAGAGTGATGATCAAGTCATGAAAAGAGTTAGTATAAAAAGGTGTTTGCCTTTCATACTTAATCCATATTACATTACAACATTTATCAATAAGAAAATAAGCAAATTAGGTACTACACCTATAACAAACATTCAAGAAAAGCATTGGAAAATCACGATAAGATGGGAATATCCAAATGTGTATATCATGCTCATCAACTATTCAAACAAGATCAGAGGACAATAACTATCATCTACATACTTGGTTAATCAATTTACGTGTTGTTATAAAAATTGAGATATATACTATGCATATATTTGATGTGTTATTTGTTTCATTAGAATTGTTAGAGTTTTATGAATACATATATTTTCACGTTTTTAAGCATATGATTTATATATCATGTTATGAATGTAATCCTTTTGTAATTTTTAAACATGACTTATTTCAAGAGAGTACACGTTAAATTATGTATGTTAAACTCATGAATTCACTAACCTTTTGGCTTATTAGTATATGTAAACATGTATCTCAAGATCATCGTAGACATGCACATTTAAGAACAAATAGGATCTATGAGAACGTCAATGGGAGATGGACATTATGACTAGTTGATCGTAATGCAAACTTAGAGAGTTTGATCGAGTAGCTAGAAGATTTGAAATGGTTCTACTGTTATTTTTTTTAGATTTTAGTTTCAAATTATACTATGCAATGTTAATAGAAGAAATCAAGACCTGAAAAAGTGAGTGTGACAAAGAAGAGTTCCTCTTTCATTCCTTGTCATTGGGACACATGTTGAAGGATTATGTTGATAATGATAATCATGTTGACACGATTTATATATCCCATGATAAAGCCACAATGCATTGATAATGCCTAAGTTTCTTCTTTGTAGTTTGTCACTGAATTGTTTATGTATTCATTAAATTTTTTATATTTGAATAAAACTTTAGATGAAACTGGTATAGTTGATTTTATGTTTTTACGTAATATATATTTGTTGATGACAAAACTAGAATATTTCATGAAAGAGTTTATGTAATCATTTTTTTTTATAATGATGTTCTAATGGAATGTTATAAGAAGTGATTTGTATAAAGCAATAATAAAAATATCACCTCTTCTAGTGGTTGCCAGGACAATAATTGAAAGAGAAATCCGCTAAATTCTTATAGACGCGGATTAAGATTTAAAGCAATGGAGATAAGTTTGAACACAATAAGTAGAATGTGATTTCAAATTTATGATATTGAGAAGCATGTCAATGTGAAAGATATGGCTTGAGGATATGTCATAATATGGGAAAATTTCAAGTGTGAAGTTGAGATGTGACACTAAGATACAAAGTCTAGCGAGATTAATATCTCGATTGGTAGACATTTCTACCCTTGAAAGTTCGATTAGGTTTCGGGATTATATTATAAATGACTTGAAAATACGTGGTTAATATTATAACAAAGGAATTGTAAAGAAAATAAGGTTGAATGATTGATAAGAGATATTGGACATGAGACATTCCTAAATGTCACAATATAGGATGGTGTTTAAGTCTCAATGTTAGATTTTGTCTAGAATAAGAATAAGTATTGACAAGGGACATGATATGAAATTCTTTGTAGGAGAAAGCTACAGAGAATTAGAATGATGCATATATCTTATATTCTTATGCTTAGGTTTTAAGGTCTATAACATATTAGACTTGTTAATTATGATTATATGCATATATCAAATAACAATGAACATTCCATTGTGTGAAATTTATGTTAGTACAAAACCAAAGTTTCACTCAGTAATAGAAGGATTTGGTATATTATGAAACCAACTTAATGAAAACAATGATGTGAAATTGTTTCCGTTACTGATATAGAATTCGGTTGGAACAAATATGAATTTGAGGATATTTATAAACATAAAGAGGTCTATCTTTTGTTATAATATTTTGGATTTTGAATTGTCTAATTAGAGTTCAGATAACCTAGCTATTATTTGAGTGTGGAAATTTCGTTAAGTTTTTTAAATTCTTCGTCTCTATGTCAAACCTATATTATGACTAAGAATTGCTCCTAAAATCTGGAACACAAAAGATGTAAATCTTATGTGGGGCATTTGACTACAACATTGCTTAGAATCATATTAAATACATATGATTACGACTTGTATTTATATCAAGTTGCAAGACATATGGGGGAAGTTTTGTTAAGGAGAACATTAAGCCAAATTGATTGTGAAAATTAAAAAGGATAACTTTTGCACAATAATATGGAAATGTGGGGTGTCTTGCATTTTGATACAAAGTTCATCAGAAAATGATTCAATGATTCTTTGAAAGGTTATCAAAGAATTTAGCCGACGCTAGAATTTTAGTTGATTTTATTGCTCAAAGATGGTACATCACTCACCTAAATGACTAAAATACCTCTGGCCATTTAGATCCCAACTATTCGAAAATGACAAGAGAAAAGATACTTTAGTAATTTTAGGTAAATGAGAGATCATTTTCAAGCAAAAAGTAAACTTGTAGGACTGAAAAGGTAAAAAAAATATAGAAATAACTTTTACAAAACAAAACAGTGTAAATCACGAAAACTATCTATGAATTTACTCCAAAAAGAATCACACACACTAACATTAAAATCTCATTCCATTTATTTATCCTGGCCTTTCCTTAAAAGTTCAGATTTCAAGAAAGATCAATCAAAATATTTTGAAGGTATAACGAGGTAGGTCTATGTGAGATTGCAATTGTCTTGTATCATGTGTTCATATCGATAATCATCATGGAACACTACGATAGCTTTTTAAAATTGAAAGTATCAACTTACTAGCTTAAAAACCAACTTTAAAATATGTTTATTTTACAAATTAACTATAAATTATGTGTGGGTTAGAATGGAAGTGTAAAAAGGGTAGTGATTTGAGATCCAAATATCCAATGAGTGGTTTCCTTTTTTGTGTGTGGTGGGAACAAACATCATCTTCACAAATTCCTTAATCAACTTGCTATTCTCTCTTGGGACCGCTCCCCTTTTTATTTTTATATAATTAACTATACTTTGTTTATTAATTTTCTATTATGGATTTTAATGTATAGTGACGTTTGGTTTATTATTTTTAACTCTTTATGAGTTTGTTAGTATTTTGTAGAATGAGAGCGAATATGATCATTTTATTTTGGAGATGCTAAGATTTATATGGAATAACTTTGGCCAAGAGTTGTATTCTTATGTGGGCTTATGTTATTACATCTAAGAAAGCCCAATATGCAACCCCAACTCCCCAAGGTGATAGCCTAGTGGTGAAGGTTTGAAATTTTTAAAGAAGGCTCAAGTCCCATTAGGTGTAACTTTGGGGCAACCACTAAAGTGCGTAGCTCAATTGCTTCAAGAGGGGAGAAAAATAATCATTTTAAAATAAAATGGACGGACACTCTCCTTTATAGCCGTTGGGTCAGTCATTGGAGGACTTGTTCACCGATCAACGTTGCGAGTAGAAGGCCCAATGTGGCTTTATTTCCTACAACTAAAAAATAGTAGTGATCGTATGTAGTCTAAACCCAAAACTTGGAGCCCATTTCCAAAGAGTAATACTTCCCCAATTATAGCGTGACTGAGAAAATGTAAGTAGTTTTTTTAGAACGGAAAATATACAACATAACTTACCTACATACCATATATGATCACAAGTCCAACCTAAATTACGCATGATCTTAAGGTGGACTTGAACTCACAATTTCTTAATTGATCATTTACTCTCATACTTTCAAGCTTTGGTAGTTTTAGAAAAATGTACGTAATTTAAGAAAGTATACTCACAAGTACGGAGTATTAAATTTTTAAGTAGTCAAATATTTGTTATAGCATTAAAATTAAAAGTGCATGTACATTTAGAAATGCAATTTTGCAAAAATGTGTAACTAGAGGTAAAATGATAAATTTAGAGTAGTAAAACTTAGTTGAAAAGAAAATTTATTTTCTGGATAAACCAAAATTGGTAGATACTTATTTGGGAGTGGGAAACGTAGAATTATGGAAGGGTTAAAACTAGAAAACAACAGGAAGCAGGCAAACTAAGGTAGAGAGACGCTAATTTTAAAAGGATTCTTGATGAACGAAAGAAATGTTTAACTGATTCAAGTTAGAACCAGATTTTAAGTTTCCTTATTCATATCACTGTCCCTAGCTAAATTTTGCATATTCAGCCGAAATCTCAGTTGAAGTCTATGACCCACAAACTAAAAATAAATTGTACGATCGACAAAGATGCTACAAATACCAAAATCAAAAGGTTGATGAACACTACACTTCCAAGTCAACACAACTGTAACAACTTAGAAGAATCCCACATTGGCCGTGGACATGAAATATCTTATAAATCGTTTATCAGACACAAAGCATTTTGAAGCTACAAACAGAGCAAATCCTGTGAGAATTCTAATTCAATTCATTTTTGAACCAAACAGGTCGTATGAAATGGAATTGAAATTCCAATTCCATCGAATTCTATGAAATTCAACGAACCAAACACAACCTTAGTTATCTTTATTTGGTTAACCTAATCTGGAAAAAAAATATGCTCACTTCTCGGTGTAGATTTAGGGGTGTCACTGTTTACATAAAATAGAATCGTCGTTTGGTTTTATAATCCTATGTATATGTTTTGTTTTTTCACCCTTATATCCAATCCTTATATCCTTTTTCCAAAATGATTATGTGGAACATAAATTTAGAATTCCTTCTATTCAAATTGATGTTCTTAATACAAATGTCGAAAACGTATGAAGTGGCAAGATGCCTTTTGATTTGGATGACAGTTACAACAGTTAAAAATGATAGGGGTACGTTATTTAGTTGTGTAGTTGAACTTTGAATATGTGCTCATCAATAAAAAATTGGGTAAGTAATCAGCTATGTATCAACCAAAAGACCAATAAAATGGTCAACTGGTTTTTCAGTTTACGTTCAAGTTCATAATATTACTATACTTGAATTGATAAAAAGGAGGGGCAAAATCGGAGTTCATTACACAAGATTCAAGAAATAAAACAAATACTCAGGTGTATGTTCAAGCCTGCACAGTATAAAAAGAATACAAATTCCCTACAGACTAGATTATGCTATTACTACCACCTTATACATCATCTAATGGGGAAGGAGAAGTTGGACAATATTTACTATTCGTTTATAGTAAATATTAAATAACGAGAGGACTTACACAATTAGAAATTGGCCACGACAAATGTCACCATCTTGCTTTTCTCTATAAGATGATTTCTTGTTGAACGCTAACATTAAGAGTCTTGTTAGGAAGGACAATGCAATTGATCACCACTACTTCATCTTCAACATTAACAGATTCACCTGAATTTTCGAACATTGTACAATGAACGTCTTAATAATCAGATAAGTTGAAGTTGACTTTTTTAGTCAAAGCTTTGACTAGTTGATAACAAGATTTTTAAGGTTTGACAAATGAAAGATTAGATCTTACCAAGAATTGTTACTCCAAGCTTTGCATTGTGATCTCCTTCAGCCTGGACACGTGACCACCGTCCAATAGAACATTTCCAGCCAACAATTGAATGAATAACGACTGCATTTTCCTGTGATCACATAAATAACGACGTTAAGCCACATGTGTGATTCTGTAAGCCTGAGGGCCAGCGATAAACTGATATACCTTGATTTCAACATCATCAAGAATGATACAATTGATCAGCCGCACACCAGCTCCTATACGAGCATTAGCAGATATGGAAACATTTGGACCAATCTGTGCAAAAGTATGGATCAATATGGCAAGAAGTTGATTATATTAGATGTCCAAAACACATTGGATGTGATGAATATTAAAGTAGTATACACAAAGATTTATCTTTCTAAAAGTACATGCTTCCTCGAATGCAACTTTTAGGTGGAATGTGCCTCTCAAGACTTTACATGATCAAATTAAATCAACAAACTTAAAACTAAAGCGATTAAAACCATTTACTTAAAAATGGGCCAATTTCGGTTGAATTCTATAACAGTCAAACGGGCAAAAACATAAAGTGAATAATAGCTAATCAGAAATGGGTCAAAAGTTGTCCCAAGAGTTTTTTTAATGCATAAAACCTCCTAAATCAAGAAATTTAATATATATGAAAAGAACAATTATGCAAAAAGTGCTTTGGGTCAAACCAACCCCACATGTAACAAAAAGTTATCTAATTGACCCTTTATCTAATCCAGCTGACCTGCCCATTTTGCCACCTCTACTTAAAACAAATCAGTAAAGGGGAGGCCCACATACCTTTGCAGTAGGATGAACTTTTGCGGACGGGTGAATATAAGCATCACCGATAATGGTGGCACTCTTTGTGCCATCCCCTCCGGTCAAAAGATGGGGTGAGGTGTAGTGGAACAGGGAAAGGTACAAGCCAGAGCATTTCAAGGACATTCTGCATAAACGCGAACAAGGAATCATTGCCTTATAATGGACTAGCTTGATTTATGGTAGATGTGAAGGATTTTCAAAGAACAGCAACAACTTTTGAGAGTTGCTTACCCGGGTGTTTTTATTTGTTCCCAAAAATCCATGGTTTCATATGTGTACAACTGCTTCTTTCCTGCAAAGGGTGATAATATATCTTGGTCCAATCTTACAAAATCTGCAGGAAGACTCCTGTCAGATGTACTTGTATCAGGACAAAATAGTAGGAAAGTGAAAGTTACACAAAATGGTAAGTGAACAGAAAACAAGAAAAGAATATGTGGTCAACAAGCTTATGATCCTGAGTCACTAAATTAGTACCTTGTTGCTGATTGCAGGGCTTCGAAGCTGGATTGACGTCTTAGGTTAGCTACAAGGCAATAAAACAAACAAATTTAAGTTTTCACATACTACATTGGTGAAATGTCACCTAAAAAGCCATAAAATAGTTTTTCAGAATTGATCAAAGAAGTTGCATCGGTGCAGAATTTAGTAAGATTTTTTTAGATTGGATAGTGTCAGTGTGCATTAGGTGATTAAATACCTGTAATTAACATGTCATATACATTTAATAGCATGGGCAATATAACAGAATGCTAGGACATGAATAGTTAATTATGTTATAGCTACTCGCTCAAAATAAGCAGCTTATGACCGCAACTATATAAACCAATCAGGATCTAGTTGAAGCTATATGGCAATGACACAAATAGAAATTTATTGCTAGTGACATCTTATAACTAACCTCTATCTTTTCGCTGTGAGGAAACACCCTGAATGGCAGTAAAGATCTCTGGTGTAAATACATAAACACCACAATTTATTCGGTCACTAACCTGTAAATCAGATACAGTATTAGAGAGCAAAAGAGTGATTACATCTGATGTGAGTACTGACTTAATCTGTTCAACATGTCAAGTGGTTGACTTTACTCAAGCACATACAAAAGTTTCAGGTTTCTCCGTATAATGCAACAATTCGTTGGTATTCGGATCAGCTACCAGTTCCCCAAATTGGTCTGCAGATTCAGGAGAAACCTACACCACAACTGCCAAGTAAGAAAAAAAAAATAATTCCCCGAACTTTCAGTTTCAAAACGCTGATAATTTATTGGTAAACATACTAACCTTAATTACGAGGATTGTTCCCATCCCACCGTATCTTTTATGAGCATCTATAATAATATGAAGTGTATATGAGCATGAGTCAATTATAGTTTTACAAATTCATTTCATATCAGTAACAAGTCAAGAAAAGAAAGTGTACCAAGCATATCAGTTAATGGGAAACTGCAGCAAACATCACAGTTCAGCAAGAAGATGTGTGACTGTCAGGAAAAAAATATATTAGCACATTATATGCTTTATCAAATAGTAGGGAATTCAAAATACGGTCCTTCTATTAAAAAAAAATGAGGACAATCACAAATGATAAGAACAATTAGGAGTGAAGGTAAAAACCGGGCTATCTTCCATGATCAGATCTCTGAAATTGTATAGTCCACCAGCAGACCCATGTGGCTTGTCCTCTTTCAAGTACCTATTTCAGGACAAAATACAGAAGCAAAACATAATAACAACTCGGAAATATCAGCTCAACTTCAACGTAATCTAGAAGAAAAAAGATGTTTACCTTACAGGGACTTTCAATTCACTAGAGATAGAAGATACATATAAAGTGAACTCTCGCTCCTCGTAGAAACCAACTAGATAGATTTGTGCCAAGTTCGGTATCTATGACAGAATAAATCATGATTCAAATTTACACGTTTGCACAGAAAATATGCAGCCAAATTTAGCAATAAACAAATGATTCCTATGGAGTTGTAAACCCATACCTTTTTACAGGCAGAGATTGGATGATGAACCATTGGCTGTCCTGCCAGGGGGAAAAGTGGCTTTGGAATATTCAGCGACAACGGCCTAAAACGAGTTCCTAAAAAACAGCAATTGTTTATGTCCAACATGAATATATTACAAATTACAAATAACATAAAAGTATAAGATTGAAAAGAATCATTGATTCCAATAAATATCCATTACACAGAAAAAGTAGAATAATTCTATCTACTTTTCACAATCAAATTCTATATCAAAATCCATATCAAACTCCAAATGATACACTTAAATTTTGCAGCGGTAAACTTGAACACATACATAAACTATTCTCAAACAAAAGCAGTAACAATATAACACAAACAAACATTTATTTGTATCTGTACGTGATACACAACCATAAAAAACTTGTGAATTCTTCAATTTCAAGATTCAGAATTTTAGCAAACACTTGAATTGAGATATAAAATGTATCAACTTCCTGAATTGTATGATTCAAACTGTGAGTTTTGAGCAGTTCTTATTAAGATTTTCGATGCATATGTATGTATACATTTAAATACAAATACAAAAATATAGATATAAGTAAAATCAGCTACAGTAGTGCAATGAGATCTGGCGAATTCAAATCGAGCAACCAACTATCTTACTATATATGATCATGAAGAATTAGATAGCATCATGAAGTAATTATATGATAGTAATTGAAGTTAATTTACGAAAAAAGGGGAAGGAATTAACATAAGAACTACCTTTAGTAGGACCACCAACCATGATCACGGCAACAGCTCTCTCATCATCGGTGCTCATTATCCCCATTAGATCGCTAATTTCTTACCGATTCACAATTCGAATGAAAGATATAAGGAGAATGAATGAATTTAAGATGTTGATCAGTTGATGTAGGAAAAAGTGAATAGAATTGAAGTACAAAATGACTACTTGAATTTATTTGATTTGATTTGGATGTAAGGGGGATAAGTTAACTTGCATACATGGCAATTGGCCCCCGCACATGCTCTATCGCTTCAATTTATTTTTCGGAACGCAAGAAGCCGACACTTTGGGATCGGACTGACGTCACTCGAATTCTCTGCCATTAAAAAAAAAGCATAAGCTTTCCATACCAATTAAATTACTCAATCTACCAAAGTCAAACTAATCATTTGAAAATAATTATATTTTTCATACCAATTAAATTACTCAATCTATCAAAGTCAAACTAATCATTTGAAAATAATTATATTTTCTGTAGTTATTCTCTTTACTTTTTCTTTTGTTATTAGTTTCTCTTTCTTTACACTCTTTAAATTTTTAATATTGTAGATATAATTAAAGGTTTTATGTTTATCTTTTATTTTTGTAATACAAGTTATTTTTTATGTAATAAAATTATTATTATAACTTATAACATATTGGGTATTGTATTAAAAATGAAAATACTTGTTTAAATATAATATACATTATAAATCAAACTTTGATATAAAAAAGTATTTAAAAAGGTATTTTTCTTAATAAAAAAAGAGAGTTTTATTTAGCTAATTTTTTTTAAAAAAATAATAATTTTATTATAAAAACATTCTTAACTTTTTTTTATAAGATACTTTTTATGAAAAGTATATTCTTATAAAAACTAGTTAAAAATTAATTATTTTTTTAAAAGAAAAGTAAAATACATTCTATATTAGTTAAATTGGAAGTTAAAGGATGTAAAATGGTTGATTAGATAGAAGGATTTGATTTATGTGTTGAATCTTACTTTAAAAATTGAAAAAGGATGATAATCATAAATGTTGTGTGTTGAACAAGAATTTCAAGGTAACCTTTCAAAAAAAAAATTAAACCACAAAAAATAAATGGTAGATTTAGCAATAGGAAAAATAATTTACCACCCAAAAGTTATTAAAAATTTTAGATAACCCAATACAGCATGAACAAATACAAACACATGTTTAAGTATTTTAAACCACTTCCGATACAATCGAATAATTAAATTGTCATTCCCACGTCACGTCAATAATAAATATGGAACACGGACAATAATAAAAAGAATTAAAATCTTTTAAACCCCATTTTTTTTTTGTTTTCAATTAATATGTAATTTAAAAAACTTACTATTAAAATAGAAATATATACATTCAGTAAGTAACAAAAAGATAACATTGCATTTAAAAATAAAAATAATATTATATTAACTAAAATAAAAATATGATTACATGAATTATTTCGAACACCGAAAGTTAACAAGAGATTTCAAATATGTTCGATAAAGAGTATTTTGAAGTTGATGATGCACTCTCAAATCTCGTAATTCTCTATCCATACGAAGTTGCACTTTAATCCTCTCTAACCACAATCGACGGGAAAGATTATTCGCGTTAAGAGGCCGTCTTCATCGAGTTGACATATTGCGCATTCTTTTTCTTCGGTTATCATGTTATGTAAAATCACACAATTGTACATGATTTTTCATATCTTGTTGACGCAATATGGTCTTCGGGTTTTTAATGATTTTCCAACGACCTTGAAGTACACAGAATGCTCGTTTAACATCCTTTCCTGCAGCTTCGTGGAATCTCTTGAATTTCATGGTCTTTTTCTCATTTGGATATTTAAACAACTTCACAAGAGTCACCATTTCCGGATAAATTATGCTAAAGGTAATATCCTTTCTTGAATTCAACCTCGTTCACATTATAAACTACATCGGGAGCTTTATCTTGGAGTAAATTTTTGAATAAATCCGATTTATTTAGAACATCGTTGTTGTTGTTCGAACCCGCAGGACCAAAGTAAGCGTGTCAAATCTACAAATCGTACGAGGCCACCATTTCGATGATGATTGTTGGATGACCTTGACCACCTCGTGTGTATTCACCTTTCCATATTACTCGATAGTTTTTCCAAGGCCAATGCATACAATCGATGTTTCCAATCATCCCCAGAAAACCATGCAGTTGTTCATGTTTAACATATAAACTTTGGACATCTTAGAGTGTTGGTTTCTCAGATACTCGGTTGAGTATAGATGAAATACACATTACAAAAGTTGTCCAAACAATCGTATGAAGTTGTTGACCCATGTCTAAGTATTCATCAAACGTATCAGCCACACAACCGTATTCCAATTATCATATAACGGAAGTACACTTTTGATAAACGTTAAAACCAAGTTTACTGGTAGCATCACGCCCTTGATGAAAATAACTAATACAGAGGTATTGGTAGTTGAGAGTAAGACATTATACCTTAGTTGAGAGGAAGACGTTATAGCTTGACATATACGGAGAAACAATGACTTGAGCATTTGAAATCCGTTTTGAAAGTAATCTTCCGGGACTGTTGGTGAATCGGAACATTAGTCTTGCCACAAACGTTCGTCGGCGCTGAGATGATCTCTAAGTAAGAACCTTCTAGGTACTCTTGGTCGTGAACTTTTGGCTTCGCTTTCTTCTAACATTTCAACAATATCAAGCATAGTAATCGGATTAAAACACACATTCATTGCGTTGATATCTTCAATATCGGAATCTTCATCGTAATTTTTCGATGGATCCATTAAGATATTAAACTGTGTTTAAATTACATAGATATAGATAATATTTGAAAGAAAGTATTAACAAGTTGGTGAGAATTGCGTGTGATAAAGAGGGTTAAGTTGTTTTTATATATATAGTGCATTTGGAATTGAAAAAGGTGAAAAAAGTTACTAATTTATGAAAAAACGGTAATATAACTAATATGTAACTTTAATTTTTTTTATTTATTTTTAGAACAATATAACCTTTGAAATAAATAAAGATAATAATCTTTTTTTTTTATTTGACCATTGAAGGGCCCCACCACCTCACGTCTTCCTCCATCTCCACTCGGACGCTCACCAAACGATGTTGCCAAAGACGGTAGCAAGAAGCTACCGTACCAATGACATCTTCTTTGAGATGCAAACGATACCTCCAATGACGGTAGCGTTGGCAATGATCTTAAGGGATGTTCGGTTTGTTGTATGGGTATGAGTATTGGTTTGATATACATGTAAAGTGAGATTGAGAATGATTTTTCAAACCTTGTAGTGAATTTCATGAAACCCTTGAGGGTTTGAATTCCATTTCTTCGAACACATGTGTATCTAACAAATATTATCTATCATTCCTATATCAGTTCTCAATCTCATTCACTTAAACCCTCAAAATGAACACATTACTTGCTTAACCCTATCTTTTCCAAACATGTGTTAAACTTCCAATCTTTCATCATTTAGAATGATTCTATATAACATGTGTGTTCATTTGTTTTTGAGCAATGCTAAATGTGACTAAAGTTATACACTTAAATTTGTATTTAATTATACAGTCTTTAATACATATATTCCACTTAATTATAGAGTCTTTGATACATATATTTCACTTATTTAACTTTCTTATATTCATTAATTATTTTAACATGGTCATCAATCAAATGTCTAGATTTAATTTTATGTTCATATTTTTTAAGCACATCACTTTTCTCCGTATTTTTATATGTTCATCTATGTTGATTTTAACATATTAAAGAAATAAAACCAATACATAATAAATGGACGCAAACATAAATCCCTCGTTAAGCGAACTTAAACAAACCAACATGAAAAATCTCGTTAGATTCGCTTAGACGTATAAATACGGGACTCTAGGTGTTCAGAAATAAAATTCAATTGAACTAAGATCATCAAATTGACTCTAAGTTAATTAATATATATAGCGTGTTTGGTTAACAGATACTGAAATGAAATTCATATTTAAGTAATAATATAAATAGTAAATAATAACATATTAATAAAATGCTAATAAATAAAAATATACTAATTTATCTCAAGTTGATGATATTCATCCATATGTGAAATTTAAATCGTATAACTTTGTCAATCGAGTATATTTGACTAGATACATTCTTTTTTTTGTCAGTCTTAAAACTAATAAAATCGTAGCAACCTAAATCGGTCAACTTGCATTGTTCGTCTTATTTTCTTACTGATGCAAACAACTAGGAGTGCAACGATCATTATAAGGTGAAAGACTGAAAGCTCTTTACATGTACACTAAGAAAACACATTTGAAATAACACTGAATCTATTGAAATTGACATACACCCTACCAACACTCGCATCATATCATATAATAATATATGGGTAAGGTAACGAGGGGAAGGAGATCTCAGCCGCTAATTTCTGTTATCAACAGTCCAGATTCACTGCATATAAACAATAAAATTCAGTGTGCGCGTAAAATGCAGCGTTACGACTCTGGATCCTTGATTACAGAAATCAACGGCTCAGATTACCTGACCCTCCTCCTCAAAATGCAGCTACTCATTTGATCTCACACCTAATAATATTATAATAGTGAAAACCATCTTTTATTATTGCCATTACTTCAAGCAAACTTGCAGTTTATTCTTAGATTTCACCTATTAGACATAAAACCAATTCCAGAAACACGAATCACAAATGCTCGGGTCATCCTTGCGTTTCGGGTTTTGCCTTTAAGAATGGTACACTGGATTTTTGTCTTAACGCTTTGGAGATGGAGGTGTATACCAACCCCAGGGATCATTGGAGATGTAACGAGTCACCTGTTTTACGCTCAAGTAGTTATCAAGGCCCCTGAAAAGAAATCAGAAGTCAAATAAAATGCAAATGGAAGGAACCTTGCAAAATGTACGGGAGTTTTATAAATTATTACCATTCTCCAAGTTCTCGACCGAAACCACTACGCTTTTTGCCGCCCCATGGAGCTTGAGAGAAACATGGCTGGGAGCAGTTCACCCACACAACACCTGCCTCAAAAGCCTGCAAAATTGAAACAAATTACGCATTAGTCACAAATGAACTGTAATAATGGCATTATCTGGTTAATGTCCAGGAACAGTATAAGAATTTTAAGGAAAAATTCAAATATTTTCTATTACCTTTGTTACACGATCGCAGCGGTCCAAATCATTGGATATTACAGCAGCACCCAAACCATATCTGTTACAAATATATATATGGGTTTAAAAAGAAACTTGAAAAATAGCAGAAAACTGATCAGATAGCTAGTTAGAGAAAGAAAGACTCACTGGGTGTCATTTGCTAATTCGATTGCTTCTTCTTCTGTTGAGAATGTCTTAACGCAGAGAACAGGTCCAAAAACTTCATCTTTCCAAATTTGCATGGATGAGGTAACATCACTAATGATGGCTGGCTCAATATAGAATCCGCTTTTCAGATGCTGATATATTGTAAATATTTGTCAGTTATTGAGAACTTAAGCAGTTTGATATAACATAAGAGACTTGTACCTGGGGACGTTCCCCTCCATACAAAATGGTAGCACCTTCACTTTTGGCTGTTTCCACAAACTTCAACACCTTCTCATACTGAAATGTTGAATAACTTAAAGGTCAGTCACTTTTAATATGTGTGAAAGGCGTACAAATTTTCTTTGTGAAAATTGGATTGAAAACCAAATGTAAATAATCAACTTTTTACCTGTCCACTACTAACCACAGGACCAAGCCTACAACCTTCTTCCAATGGGTCTGAAATCTTGATGTTTTTAGCCCATTTCACAAGTTTGTCTTGAAACTCCTTAGCAATACTTTCCTAAAACATCAACATAATCACAATCCATTGAAATATTTATATTTGGCCCTTTTGACATGGCAATAATATGTATTACCATTACATACTTACATGCACTATAAGGCGAGAAGTTGCACTGCAGATTTGCCCATTCGTCCAGAAGCAACCGAATAGTGTCCACTCGACAGCTGTTAGGACAGAAGGCAAATACTTATTACACTACAGGAGATTAATGACACTCTCCACTAAATGCAAGGTTTAAAACATATATTGCAAAGAAATTCATCAGCCAAGACAGAATGATGTTACAAAGCAAACCTTTATCAATGTCAACATCATCAAACACAACTATTGGACTCTTTCCTCCAAGCTCAAGTGTAACAGGCTGCCAATCAACATGCCACAAGAACAATATAAGACAAAAAAACTCAAAGTTCAATTCATATTTAGTTCAAATGGAGGTACTTTCATGCTTCAAGCTAAAAAGGGTACCGCAAACAAGTAAACCTTGAACTTCAAATCCGGCATGGTTATTTATTATCAATAGGAATACCTTGACATTTTGAGCTGCAGCAGTCATAACCTTGCTACCTGTGGCACTGCTTCCCGTAAATGCAATCTGTTTAAGAAAACATAGGATTACTCAAATGTCGGTTTGAATTACAAATGCATAAAATATGTTCAACCACAAGATGAAGAGTAAAGTAAGAAAGAAATGTCAATGTACCTTATCAACATCAGGGTGAGAAGCCAAAGGAGCACCAGCATCTGGACCTAATCCGGTCAGAATATTGAGTATACCAGGGGGGAGTCCCACCTCTCTGCATACTTCACCTAATTCCAGGCAGGTGCTGGAATTGAATAACAGATGGTAAAAATTAGAGATATCCATTTACTTCAAAATGGGTCTATTTAGATTTCTTTAGGGTTTATTATTTGGTTATGTATTAAACTTTACATTTTTTACTATAATATGTAACCACTTTTCAAAAGTGCTATTGTATGTATTGAACTTGTGATTTTCGTATATTGTATGTAACCACTTTTCAAAAGTGCTATTGTATGTATCGAACTTGTGATTTTCGTATATTGTATGTTGACTTACCTTTTTTAGTCTTGACAAAAAAGGAAATATTACAATACAATATACGAAAATCACAAGTTCCATACATACAATAGCACTTTTGAAAGGTGGTTACATACAATATACGGAAAGTACAAGTTTGATACATACAATAACACTTTTGAAAGGTGGTTACATACAATAGTAAAAAATGTAAAGTTCGATACATAACCAAATAATAAACCCTATCTTTAAACTCCAACGGGTCCAATTAACCACATTAAAAAAATTGGCTAAAAAGAGATGCAGGTCAAGCGGGTTGAAAGTTGCCCACAGTTTCACATAAATGGTTTCAATCTCCTAGATCAATTTATTCAAATGAGTTCGCAATTATTTTGATGATATCGTTTTTGTTATTGAATTTAATACATTACATATTAGAAACAAGAGACATAACACGGTTGGTGGGCCGACCAGGCCCATTTTGACTTGTATAAATAAATTCCCATTTCCCCCTAACCTTGGCCCATTAACCAACCCACAGGAGTTATCGATTTTGCCACCTATTATAAAAATATGGAAAGCTTACACCGGAAGGCAGAAAGTGGGGATCAACAAAAACTTACACAGATGCCAGTTCAGATGGCTTAAGCACTGCAGCACAGCCAGCAGCAAGGGCAGGTGCAACTTTCCATGTAGCCATCAGCAATGGGTAATTCCTATAGAGAATAGATCTTAAAGGTATGTTTGGTGAAATAGTAGTTGCTGTAGTTGTAGCTGTAGCTTTAGGTTTGGAGCTTTTCACGAAAAGCTATAATAGTAGCTTTGAGATTTTGAGCTTTTCATTTGATTTTAAAGCTACAGCTTGTACATGCCAAACAAGACATTTATTTTCATAGGAGCTTTTTGTTCAAAAACTAAAAGTTAAAATTCTTAAAAGCTCCGTGCCAAACAGGGCCTAAACATTATAAGCAAAAATCTTTATTACAATATAATGACCTAAAATTGCAAGTAATATATAAAGTAAATAATTCTACTATTCAAGAATTCTGACTGATTCAAGAGAGAAAGAGAGTACCATGGAGTAATTAGCCCAACAACACCAATAGGTTCCCTCATGACATGACATTTAAATGTATCCATTGGAAGATCAATAGGTGCATTTTGCTTTGCATCCAACGCTTCAGCAAGATCAGCATTATATTCAAAACATCCAGCAACATCATCCTAAAAGATAGAATAGTGATATTAGCGGCTTGTACATTTAGTAAAATAAATAGCAATATGATTATATGGAATACACACAATGTCCCATGCTGATTCATCAAGTGGCTTTCCACAATCAATGGCTTCAAGTTTTGCGAATAAATCTTTTTTCTCAGTTATCTGCACGTGAACGAAAGCTTATAAATATTAATCAAAATAGAAAAACAAAACGAATTATTGAAAGGGACGTTTATGAACTACAAAAGCCACTAGATAGCTCAAATCAAGTATTCACTACATGTACCTTTGCAGCAATGGCACGAAGATACTTTGCACGATGTGCTCCAGAAGCGGTTGCCCACTCCTTCCCTCCATTATGTTTAAGAGCTTTACGAGCTGCTTTTACAGCAACATCAATATCTTCAGAGGTAGCTGCTGGTATATCCCCTGCACCCAAAATATTCAACACATGTAAGAAAATAAATGAACCTTTAAGAACCAATAAGATTTAATAGTAAATAGCTTAATCAGTATATGTCTCAACAATTATATTACTTTTGTCACAGGAAATGCAGAAAATAGAGCAATGATCCAAGTAACACAAGCTTCATATGATCTGAAAAAATTGTAACAACCTACAAACTAAACACTTTTCAAGGTGACAAACTTGAACACCTACAAATTACAAGATGAGTTTCACATATTTTCCTTCTATGAAACAAGATAACAATGAGGTGTTTGGATGTGCTTCATAATTGATTAAACAAAAGTGAATATAATTCTAGCTTCAAGCTTTGCAGAAGCAAGTTGTTGCAAGAAAGCTAATTTTTGAAAAACAAATATAAAATTACCTACTTAAATGCTTGCTTACATATAAGTGATTATTTTATTACGATCGTCTTTGTAATCAAAAAATTAAGCCCAAACACCACATAAAAAAATGAGATACTGCACATTATGTATTAACCTTACAAAATGATCACATGATTAAGTGATTAATTATTTATAATCTTGAAGACTCTATAACCAAATCAAAAGCTACTCCCAAACACCTCATAAAAGCAATTAGATATTGCACATTATCCATTAACTTGACAAACTGTAGATGATGAACATAATCAAATATTCATATTAAGCATCATCAGTCTGTCAGTAGAGTTCATAAACATATACAGATCTCATATACGGTAATCATCACTTGATATTTAGTTTTAGAATTAAAAAAATAGAGAATCTATAACAGAATAAATACAGCTTCTCTCTCTCTCTCTCTATATATATATATATATTATACAACATATATAACATTATATGAAGTTAAATGAAATTTTTTTACCGACGATCTGCTCGGTAGCTGGATTGATGACAGGAATGCGATTCTTTCTAACAGGTTCTCTCCATTCTCCGTCAATGAATAACTGCCGCGACGGTATCGAGATTGCTGCCATATCTGATTAATAGTGACTGTTAGTTTACATTTAAGTGAGTTACTTTGATTAGCGAGCTAGGGTTTAGTAAAATTATATTAACTAATTTTAGCTTGCTTACAGTAATCGGTGAGTAGTGATCGACGGTTATTGAAAGTTAGGCTTCACGGCGGAAGTGGGACGGCGAAAGGTTCTCTAAGATTGATCAGGTGTGTTGAGGTTCCAGAGTAAGGTTTATGGGTTTCATGTAGATGGATATTTATGATAGAATGTCTATATATCGGGTGGGATCTTATCTGAGTGACAGTTGATTTGATGCTCTCGGCTTTCATGTCGATTATCGGCTTTCGTGGCACGTGCTCGCATTTGCTTTATTTTTTCACCGAAAAACTTCTTTATTTTTTCGAGAATTTCTCTAATAAAATAGAGAAACTAAAAAATGTGTTCAATACTCCAATTTGTAGTTTTGAAAAAGTTTTCTACGAAAATAAAAATATTATTTTATTTTATCTTTTATTACAAAATATTGAAAATTATGATTTATAATATTTTACAATTTTTTTATAAAAAATAAAAACTCCGACTCTTAAATTTAAAATGTTTTATAAAGTTTTTATTGATTTTTTAAAAACACAAAACACTTCTTAATCTCTACAAAATTGGAAATAGAGAAATAAAGATACTCTTTAACAACGAAACACACCATTATTCTCCGATCAAACCTTTACACTTATAATTATATTAGATTTCATCTCTCGCGACATAAAGCCTTCAGCTCGAAAATATTTCATGGCCGTTTAACTTTAACTCAAAGCAATTTTGCGAGCATTTTTCTAGTAATCGAAATAGGTCCGCAAGCATTAGTAAAACGATATTAAACAAATTGAATAACAGATTAGGATCCTCTCAAGTAATTTTATTACATGACATGTCAAGTTATGTATTTTGTGAGAAAGAAATTTAGGGGGTCTATTATTATAACTTTTATTTATTTTATTATTAGTTTCATCTCTCACATTCAAGTAACATGATCCATCATGTAACTCGAAAGAATCTCATTCTTTGAATAACAGGTAATTCAAGACCGAAATTGAATTGTGATGATTCATGTATCCTAACACTTTTACGTTAGGTTTGTAGATGTTTGTTGTACTTATATCTCTTTTTTTTTTCTTTCCAATAAAAGCATGATCTATGTTTTCCATAAAGAGGTTTGTTATTTTGCTGTTTTTGTTATTTCGCTTTCATAAAGGCACATATTTGGACAATCAACGAAGAACTTAAAACTTAAAATTTCATGTTATTTTGCTTTCATATTAGGGGTACTGTCAAGATATTCACACGTTAATTCACCCTTTTAATAATATATTATATATATATATATATATGTTTGTGTGTGTTACCATAATTTGTTACAAATACAACTCAAAATGTTTAAATAATCAAATAAAATTACCACGTGAAGCAAATTAATTAGTATCATCAAACTTTTGTAGTATCAAATAACAGTATTCATCGATCTCGGGTTAAAACTTTTGACATACGACAAAATATTAAGTCTCTTTTGGACTTCTATGAAAAAATGTTAATATTTTAAAAAAAATTATTGCACTAAAGTTTATTATCATAGTAATGATAGAATTAATAATAATTTTTATATTTTCTATTTAATTAAATTTTTTGTTAAATAATTCATTTTTAATATATAACTAATTTTCAAAAAAGTATTTGATACATAAAGTTATTAACATACTGATATATATATATATATATGGAAAGGATCTATAGGAAAATTTTAAATTTTGAGGAAGGAGAGAAACAAATCTTAGCCCTTGTTGTTTTTATAAATAAATATTTTTAACATTTATTTGTGATGAATGTTAAATTTTGAAATTATTTGTAATTTTAAAAATTTTATTTATGATGAAATTAAGGGTCGAGATTTGTTTCTCTCATTTCCTAATATTTTTGCTTCCTTCTTAATCTTCACCCTACATATATATATGTATATATATATATATTGAGAAGGGTTAATTGTACTAAAGTTTCATAGTAATGATAGGATTAACAATTGTTTTTATATCTTCTACATAGTTAAACTTTTTATCAAAAAATTTATGCCAAAATAATTCGCATTTTATTCTCTTTAATATAAGACTAATTTTCAAAAACATTTAAATATAAAATTATTTCGAATACAAAAACTTATTTTCGAGATACAAAATTATTTCGAGATACACAAATTTATGTTCAAAATACACAAAGTTACAAACATACTGATACATATATTTTTTATAATCAAAATTGTTACATACAAAATCGTATATAAATATACAATTTGGTAAGTTCAAGATATACTTTTTTTACTCGTTACTACCTACTTTTTGTGAGTTAGAGTGATTTCACTCATATCTCTGCTTCATTTTCCCAAATTTGACTTTTAGCCAATATATCAACACTTTTTGTTCTTAAATTCCGAGTTTCAATTGATAGAAAATAAGAGCAGCTTTCAACAAAACTCTAAATTTTACGAACACAATGAACACAAGTGCCTCTTAAAAGAACATATATAGCTAACGGCGGATCTAGCACGGGAAATAAGTTTAATTAATTGTGTAAATTGACCTTGCAACCACAAATGTACTTTCAAAATCCTTTTTGTAACATCCTCACTTTTCTAACTTCTTGCGTGTTTTAGTATAATTTAATCGTCCGTAAACTATTATAAATTACTGAAATTAATGTAGAGAAAATACTTACCAATAACATATATTTTTCTTTTTGAAGATTTGACATGCAAATTAATTTATAATAGAACAATGGTAGAGCCGCATACATTTTACAAAATAAAGTTTACAAAATGATGTGGAATGTGAGATTAACCAATCACAATTTAAGTTTGTTTATCTCTATTGCTCCTCTCTCTCTACACTATTGGTCTACATCCTAGTATTAACTTTTTTTTTTTTTTTCTTTAATAATTTTGAGATTCTAGTATTTTCCTTCGTAATAATACATGACACTTTAGTGCACCTCAACCATGTCTATACCATTATTTAGTTTTATCTTCTACCGTTACAAATTCTGATGCGTATTTGAAAACCATCTTTCAATAGTCTCTTTTGAGTTGTGAATTTGATAACAAATTAAAAAATCATATAACTAAATGTTAAAATATATAAAAGCAAGCTTATGATAAGTCATTTGATTATAAGGTTTAAACTTATTCGTGGTGTTTTTTTAGATCTTTTGTATTTCAGGTTTAATATTTCAAAGATGAAGGGCTAATGTGTATGAAAGTAGAAGTGAAAGGGTTGCTGTGTTAGAGCTTCAAAGTAAGTTGCTGATGTATGAAAGTCAAGACTTTAAGGGCTAAAGCTGGACACTTCAAACATATATATACACACTACTATTCACTATGAAACCATAATTCATTCAAGTTTTAGTATGAGCCGTACTTTTCTCCCTTCTTCATATTTTTCCTGACATTATTTTCTGCTTATTAATTCTTCGCCTTCTTGGTGTAGAATTTCGTTCACTGTTTCAAGTCACCAGGCCAACGAGTTAACTCTAAATTTCATCCAATGACTTTAATGTTCAATTTCAATAAATCTATAATATGACAGAAAATTATAGGTTTTACCTATACTAAGTTACAAGTAGAGTTAGAAAGTACAAAAAGGAAAAAAGAAAAATAAATCTTTTATAACTTTATAAATTTACAAAACTCTTCATCTTATACACAAAATCAATTGAAAAAAGAAGAAAGAAACACAAATAATATCACCCCACTTTTTGATCTTTATACATCAATAAGAGTTTTTATGTGTGGTTTTTTGGTACTTATATTTAATCCATTGCAAACCTACGATTGATCCTCGTTTAATCTTCTTTAATCCTTTTGAAGCCACTGCTTTTGTTTTCTCCAAACCATCTTCTAACTTGTCTTTAATCGTGCTACGATTGCTATATGCCGGGTGTACGTACACCATTTGGGTATCATATTGATCTGCCCACACGTAATTCCTGTTGTTTAGATCTTTTGCTGATGCATGATCAGCATAATTTCCTTCCATCTTTGAGAGCTAGATCAATTTAACTTATGATTTTAAAGAAACTAATGAAAATGTATGTCTCAGATTATAAGTTGTGTTTATATATACATGCAGTAGATAGATGTTGAATTTCAACATTTGCTAGCGCCTTAAACGTCCTTATGGAACATTATTTATTATTATAATTTTTTAATTATTTTTTAATATATAGGATTTGGATTTCACACCTAATAAATTATATTGACAATAGTATACTTACCTTCCTTATAATTTCTTCAAGTATATTGACTACCTACTTAATTCCTTTTTATGAAACCAACTACTACAACCGTTTCACAACGTGCACAATTTATATATTTTTATATGTTAGTTGAAACAATTACGGTTTTTTATTTGGTTATTTTCAGTAGAAAAGTACTTTTAAATACCAACCGGTAACAATTATTAACTAATTGTTGATCAAAGTTTTTTTATGTATATAAATAACTCTTTGGTGTTTTTTTTATATCGTATTGATAACTAAAGGTAGGTTTTTGGTAAGCAAAACAAATCTTAACGTAAAAAGTGTAAGTGTATATCATACGTAAAAAGTGTAAGTGGATATCGTGCTAACATGCGTCATGATACACAATTTTAGTATATCGATCTTAGTATAGGAACAAGGATCCTTTACAATTGATCATGTCTCTAATAACTAAACCGGAATATTAAACATGTGACATTTTATATGGAAGGTAGGAATGAAGTATCACTTTTTGATCTATTTAATTTGTAGCAAGCAAGTATAAAGTCATGTCTAGTTTGATTATGTCATAGTAGTTAGATTCGATTTTCAACGTTTGGACGTCAATTATTTTCAACATGATTCATCAAACAGAAAAGGGTAATCCGTTATTTGATTCTACCTTCGGAGTCCTTTTTTAAAAAGAAAAAAAAGGTTTGCAGACCAATGCACAACACGCAAAATAGTTAATCCTGTCGATAATTGATCAAAATAGTACATATTTTAATCCATGTTAGCAATATGCTCAAGTTTCATTTTACGATGATTCCAACTTCCAAAAAAGCAATTTGATTGTAAAACAAGCAACTCCATTAATTTGCACTTTTGATAGAGTAGCAGTTACTGATCATTTATAGTAGAACCACAGAAATATTTCTCGAAAAGCCACCGCGATGTACTGAGGGCATCACCTTCACTTTTAATAGGGTATACATCTCTAGCATCTTGCCAGTTGTTTGTAAGCTTGATCCATTCTCTCCTCCAACCTTTTAAATCGAAGCTTTCTCCCTTTGCCAAACTTTCAATCAGATATTTGAAATAGATAGCTGCTCGAGGACCATAATAGTCTCGTAGAAGTCCACTCCAATATTTGTTTCCTGTACAAAGAATAATGAACACATTGGAGTTATATAGACTTGTAGCTGATTGTAAAAAACATCAAAATAATGAGGCTTCCCATATAAAAAACGCCATGCAGCAGCATTACATAGGCCGATCAATGTTAGGGCTTAACTGTAACTGTGTTTTTCTCCTCAATAACAGAAATTATGAATTTGTGGTTATATATTATGTAACAGTGGAATTGTACAATGATCCAATGAAATTTGTAAGTCATGCATAAACTTCAAGAGGATGGCATGTCATGATCACTTCACTGTATATGAGGATTCATTTGATCATTTCATACCCCTTAAAGCACGCGATTAATGGCCAAGATTAGTTCCCATGGTTTGCAAGTTTTTTAGGATTCTCAAATGAATCCACCACTTTATATATATATATATCCAGTCCAATAATACAATATCCCCTTTGTCTCCTGAAAAATGTAATAAGTTACCAAGCAAATAGGGTAAAGTAAATGTTTGACCTTTTCTGTAAAGTTTCCTTCATCTTGAGCTAAAACAGTTATCGCAATGTTGATAACGGGTAAAACGTAATTCTAACATAAAAAATCTTTAAGAAAGATATGTCACACTTTCATGTGACGGAAAGGAGTATGATCTTTTGCTGTTGACCCGTCATTTTTAAGTTTTAGTACCAATTTCATTCACCAAACAACAGAAAGCAACATCTTATGTGCACTTACCATAATCACGAAGCAGGCTAGCTTCCTCTTCTGTGTTATCGAACCACATAGTGATTTGAGTTCTTGCATTCCATTCATACTGTAATTGTCAATAAAAATTTCAGAAAAAGTTCAAGAAACTATTAATCACAGAATCAAGTAAAGTTAAAGATAAAACTTACCTGTTTCTCCTGTTCTTCGTCTATAGCAAGTTGCTTTGAACTCTCTAACCATGGTCCTAGTAGAAACCCTTCATGGCAAGCTAAGAGTGTGTCCATGTCATCCACAAGGTCAAGAAACTTCTCACTAAGGTGAGAAACACCATAAGCATCATTTGAATCGTAAGCTTCAATGATATCTAGAAATAGATCATTGGCATACTTTGCTAATGCTTGTCTCGTCAAGTCAACAAGGTCATACCTGAAAGTGAGACAGATGCAAATAAGTACATGAAGGATTAGGTAGTACTCCCGTCTCTAATGAGAATCGCTCCAGTTTCTATTTGGGCTTATCACAGGAAAAATACAAGACTTTCATTAAGAAATATTTTCAATCTATAGCTGCATAAATTATCTAATGTCTAGAGTTCATAAAATGGACAGGAGTGGTTTGGTTTTACGGGTCAAAAGGGGTCTCATTGGGTTGGGCAAACCCACAAGGTTCTCCCATCCTTTTCAATTTTTTATAACTGACCCATTTTATGCGTCTGTTTTCTACTTAATCAACTCATTTTCAATAAAATGGGTCAAACCTTGCCACATCTGTAACAAGTTTTCTAAGCTATTTGCCTGTAATAGTTAAAATAATTTAGATTATTAAAGTATTAATCAGAGTATCAGACTCATTTAATTTGTCTAGAACATAGCAGTAGTAGGTCTACTTTACTGGGAATCTGGAAAGCCATTTTTATTAACTGACTATTCAAAAAATTCAATTTTTTAAATTTGGAGACTATTGAAATACCCTTTCAGCTGCACAAACTGATTCAATTGATTTCAAATTGGGTTTCATAAATATTCTGGTACACCGTTTATTTTGTCCCAAAACGCGAACCCGCCATCAATCGATTCAGAATCAAACCTTTCTGGAAACGTAAATTTATAACAAGGATTCGCGTTTCCGAGCATACCCAATTCGTAGGCGTACCTGTTTCGATACAGCCAAACCCAATTCGAAATTCGTGGCAAACCTAGCGAATCTGGTAACTATGACCACAACTAAGTGGGTGAAACTTTTTCCACCCTGTAGGTCTGTAATTCACTAGATGATAATAGGTGTGAGATTTGACCTCAGAACATCTAGGTTATGCGTAGAAAATTCCATCCATATATACAAAGCCTAGATGGTCAACTTTTTAATGCTATTGTTTGTGTAAAAGTTCATCCAGCTAGTCATTTGGGCCAATAATTTAGACGTGAGAAATTGTCAGGTGGAATATTTCAATTTTAATGGCCGCAACTTGAGAGTAGAAAATATATTAGAGGAGTCACGAGGATTCACAATAAATTGGAATTTAGGAAAGCATGAATGGTTCACCTATAAGTTTTGCTTCCAGATAGATCATTACCACCTTCAATGATAAGCTCTAGTGCACGTATAACTTCCGAAGTTGAGTACCACAAATGGGGTTTGTCAAAAGCTTCATCCTCATCTTTTAGGGAAAATCTCTTCGACAAAGGATTTATAGACCTGAGATATCGTGTTCCAGACTTTCGCCGCTTAGAAAGAAAGGATGGATCAACATCAGGGAATGCAACTATCACATCCCTATTTTTATCCTGCAAGAGTCTATCATCAGAAGTTTTATAAAAAACAAATTATAATATGCTTTAATAATTTAAGACTACTTACATAGGCACCATCAGTGCAGTTATAAACCGTGTGATATAATATGTTCCAGGCCTCCTGCAGTGACGGAACAAATCTTCCATATCGTCTGGTTGGATATGAATCAACCCATGTCTGGATGAGATATATATCATTAACAATAAGCAGCAGCCAGATTAAGTATTTTAGTGGTATAGAGTTTTGGTTCTCTTCAAATTGGCATGTTGACACTCTTACTACATTTGTGAAAGGAAGTTTATGGTACCTCGACATCAAGTTTGCTGCGCTGAAATGCCATTTCGGACATTAGATCATAAACCACTGGATTCTGCTCAATACCTTCCATGGACATTCCAACACCAACCTAATAAAAGACATCATCAGAGTAAAGGTAAATATATAAAACAACGAATTGCATAAAGTTATGACCTTGAACAACTTTCACGGACAATCCTAAAACGTAATGTTAAATTTGATCAGTAAACTGTAGTTTCTTCAAGACGGTAAAGGGACTTTTATGCCCAAATCCTTGAGCTCACAATGGGATAGAAGCAAGAGCTAAAACACTAGGTTTACCATTGTTGAGTTCTTGCTAATACGTGCTTCCACAGGTCCAGACCCTACAGAATCTAATACACCATACATCTCGACATTCCCTGCAAAGTTATGCAGCATGCACCTGTATAGCAGCAAATACTAGTTATGCGAGGAAGGAGTTGACATTAAGATGATGAGGAAGGAAATAACTTGCACACTGGAACCAAACCAATAGACCATTGTTAAGTTGTTCACTTCTCTTTGCATCAACAGAATTTTCAAATATACAGAAAGTAACTTAAGAACAGCTCAACATCTTAGACTTCTACGAACATAACTACAGATAGATCAACCAGAGTGGTGAGTGAATTTTTTTTATCTTGAATTATACCCTAGATTTCTTATTGTATATGTATAGCTTTTATGGATTTTTGTGTACTTTGGCACAATTGTTTGACTCATAATAGTTAAAGATGAACCGTAATTTCGGGATGTTAGGAGTACTATAAAATCCTAAATGGTAATCAAACAGAGGACCAACATTCGTTTTCCTTCAAACACATTATACCTGACGGGCCTTAAGCCTAGAGTTCTATGACATGGCAGTCATTTGAAGTGTCCTTGCTACATAGATTATTTTACACAGGTTCCCCCCTCCCCCTCCCTCTCTGTCCCTATAAGTATACGAATTATTTTATAATCCATGATGTGTTGTTAGTTAGGGAGATTCACTTAAACAAAACAAATAAGATGTAATTTGGTGTTTCCAATTATTGACAGTAAAGGAAAACAGCAACACGAGAAGAATGTTATAATACAATATGCAAAGGATGTACATTCTAATTTATCATGCAAAGCTCAAAAGAAGAAGATGTAACTTTCCAGATATAAGGAACACCATAGAATTGATCTGAAGTACTCCAGATAGGTGTGACTTCAGCAAAAAGATCAAGAACAATCATTTTCCCAATGGGAACAGCATGTAGGAGTGCCTGAAAGAGGAATGCAACTTATTTGACACCAGAAAATACAAAACCACATGCATAAAAAGAAGATTGATGCATATAGCATGTACCGTGGTTACATTTACTATGAGATATCCAGAAGCTGCCATGATATGAACTAATATAATTCCTAATAGGAATTTAAAAAGCAAATTGTCTAACCTAAATGTGAACAATCCAGCATACCCAAACCATGATCTTGTAGATCAATCATTCTAAATTTATTCACTGTTAATTGATACATACAAATAGATCATGCAAAATTGAAAAATCAAGGTGTATAAGAGTGGATAAAAAGGGGGAACCTGCATCTGTGGAGGCCTCCAGTATGGATCATATGCAAACAGCCATCCCTGCAGACATATAATAAATCAATAACAAATTAAGAGTTTCATTTACTTTTATTCTAATTTAATAGGAAAATTTTCATTTGGTTTTTTACCTGCATTAACCAAACAGCATCATCATCACCACTTTGCATTCCCTTAAAGATTGCAGCAGCCAGGGAAGAAATGTATTCCGGATCATCTGTTGGTGGTGTGTTCTCATCAAATGTGTCACTATAACAATTACATATGAGAGAGCATCATGGTAAATTGGTAATAAGAGAAAGTTACAACACAATATTCCCTCCAAATGCCAATGGTGGAGAAGTTTACCAGTTGTATATGTGGCTACTCCGTCCATACTCTGAAAACAGGTAGTTTCAGTATTAACAATAGAAGAAAGGCTTATTGTGCTTCTGATCACAAGAATCAGATGACTGTCATAATATGAAAATTGTAAGTCACACCTTTGATTTGTTGACTTATAAATGCTTTCCCAATCTCGATGAATAACGGATCAGTTGCATCAAGAAGATAAGTACAGCACCATCTAGGGTTGCTGTCAACTGTAAACCTAGAAGAAATAACATCATGACAATTTCCTAAATAAATCGGTTGCGGTAATTCACAACTGAACAATAATTGTTTATTACTAAAATTTACTTTGATCATCTATAAATTAATGAATTGCATTTTACAAGTTACGCAACCATTGGCACCAAATGTAAAGATAAAAAATAAGAAAGAATGCTCACCAATTCCCTAGACGTGTTATCTTTGCTGATGGATATACATTTTTCAAAGCGGCAGGTACATTTCCTGAGAAGGCTGGTAGGACTGCAACAAATATAGTACACTAATTTATTATTTATTATTTAAAAGGTTCATTGATTAATAACTGAATACGCCTTATACCATAGTAGCCAATGTTACTAAAAGCGTAACAGACGCATGACGTAAACAATCTAGTGTACCTGGAGTCATTCCGAGCTCATACATTCTAGCAAGAATCTTCTTCTGCATCACTAGTTGTTGATCTAGCCAACTTTGTGGCAATGGTCCACCCCATCTGCAGTCAATATATAATCTTCAAAAGTAAGAATAAAGAAAACCACTTACAGATGACCATCAGTAATAGCGCTCAGTAATGGGTCAGGAACATAAACAAGACTCCGTAAGACGTCTAACTTTAAAAGTAGGAAGTAATAAGAGCATTAAGCTCACCCATGTAAGTTGGCCATGCGAGACCATGCAAGAAATGCGGGACCTCCAAAGAAATTACCCAATTCTGAATTGCTAATATTAAATTTCTGCAAAAAGATCCGCAACCATTTATCAAGAGGTGGAAACCAATAAACATAACCACGCTAAAAAGACATATCTGAACGGACATAATGTTAATTATCTAGTTCTGCCATACCATATGAATGACAAGCAATAAGATTGAAACAAATAATTACCTCAAATACTTTTTGCCAGATAGCTTCTTGCCCAGTAAATGCCAAAGGCATATTGATGCCTTGTAGAGCCATCCAGTCAATCTCCTTTTCCCATCTTTGCCAGTCCCACCAAGCAAATGTATCTTAACAAGCATAACCATAAAGAAAACTTGTAGCCTGAAGACTATCCAATTCTAAGATAATTTCACAAATTAGTGTAGAAAATACGCGCTTACAGCTAGACGTGACAGCATTCTGGTAGTAATTCCAAGGAACAGGCCTTTGTATCAGAAGTCCATCATCTTTCATACGAGGAAGAGACCCTGCCTTAGGCACAGAAGATAATTGTGAACCACCAGTCTTATCCCAGGATATATGTGCCCCACACAAGTTTTTCAAGTACCAGTGAAGACCAGTCAATAGTTCCACTCCTGTGACACCACTTATTCTGATCAAGATCTCAAATAAGTCAGGTTCTTTATCGTAAAAAGTAAATGTACAAATACAAAAGTTTGCCAACATATATTGATATAAAAACCCTCAATAGTGAATAGCCAACACTTTTGAAGATAAACTATGGTCTCAAAGTTAATAATCAGAACTGCAAAAACAAAGACAGAACAGTGCAAGTGATGAAAGAAGCATCATACATTATTTCAGGGGCACCCGGCAAGTGTGATGTAGGATGGTTACTAATCGAAAAGCAGGATACTCCACCACAATGCTCCTATTGATAAGACACATCAGTGCATACCTTTTGGTTATAAGGTCAATTATAAAACCTTTCACTTTGAATAGACAATTATATCACATACAAAAATGACAAGGGTTGCCACAAAATGAACCTAGTATGTAAGCTTCAAGATTTATCTTGCTATGATATATGAATGTTTCAACATTCAAGTACTCGTTTGTGCATACTTGTTATGTTAATTTGACAATTCTAAAGCCGCTGAAGCAATTGATCTAGTCATCACAAACAGCTAAACTATGAATTTTACTTATGACTAGATCAACCAGCTCAAATCATGTTCAGTTAAATAAAAAGACAAAAGTTTCTGGAAATAACATAATTGAAGCATTGTAATCATATTACTAAAGATAGACATAATAGGTTGATCAAAGGCTAATAGTTAATGAAGACAATTTTTCTCTGAATAATGTAAAGCGCCTCATCCTAATATCCTACTCCTATTTAATATTATTAAATATGTCCATATCTATATTCTACAAATAATAAGCAAAATAAAGTTACATAACTAAATAAATACACATAATACAAACTGAAGTACTGAACTCCAGATAGACGTTATTCTTACATTTCACAAGTAAATATTATTTTATATAATATCAAACATAATAACTGAACTCTAGTAAAAAAGTTAACCTAAATTTAAGTAATGAACTACGGACAGATATTACAAAACCGAAATTGAGTTGTATACCTTAGTGATGATCTGGAAATCAAAACTAGATGAATGAGAAGGAATAAACCGATGAAGCACCGCTCTAGCTGCTGTAATCTGTACGGAGGCCGAAGCTCTTTCTCGATCCTGAATTTGAAGTAGACGAGAAACGTATTCAACTCCGACGGTTGACGAATGAGTCACCGTAAAAAGAAGGATGACGGTTGTGAATACGAGGCTGACGTAAGCAGTCATGATTGAAGTGAAACTTTTGAGAAGAGTGTGTGATCATACAAGTACAATAGGAAGCCATTGAAAAGGAGAGATTCGGTAGGTTGGGGAAGTAGAAACAAAATTTGCAGGCCGTTTTTTTGAGTAATAGAAATAGACGGTTGGTGCGAATAACGACAAGAATGATAGTAGTTTAACAAAGGGGTACGAAGTCTATAGGACACTTTTATTTTCTAGATACTTGCGTTTAGATAAAAGGTAAATATGCCTAAAAAGATATTCATCTTCACATGTATGTTTAACTACACCGTTTTTTGAAAATGTATTTCTATCAATTTTTTAACATATAAATCAACAATTAAATATTTAATTATAATATTAGGTTCCTATTTAAGTACATCAAAATATTTTTCTTGCATTTATTTTATGATTTAATCATTTAATTACGAATATAACAATAATAGTACTCAATAATTTGTAGTTTTTACATTATAGATCAGATAATTCTTCTTGTAAAATAAATTTATTTCGATAGGATTAGAATGTAAAATTATAAATATTTTCTTGTAATTTTATATGTATTTGATGGTTTTATTAACTAACAACATATTTATTTATTAAATGAATATTAAATATCCTTCACAATGATTTGTAAGATCATAATAAGTATCTATAACTATACTTCTCAACATTTACTAAAATATATTTGTGAATTACATGCTTTTTCATGATTGAGAGTTTTTTAATATAAAATTTGAAAGTGTCATCGGTTCGTTTTTTATATCAATACTTTAATTTATTTAATACTTTAATTTGTTATTATTGCGCTCAATAATCATCATCCAACATGGAGTTTTCCCATTGTTTTAATCCATCGAGTAAACTTCTTTTCAGATATAGATTTTCCAATATAGTTTAAGTTTAAGGTTTCTTACTTAACTAAAAAATTATAAACAAGGTGTTAGTTAAGTTAAAATTTGTTTTTCGGATGATTATTCTTTATTTACAAGGAAAGTTTTATTTAATTAAACCCTCGTTATGCACTTAAGAATATATAATAATTTTTTTTTATTTCTTTGATCAAATACAACTTTTGGATGTAGAGAAGACAAATTAATAATCACTAACAATTCAATTTATCGAACAAATGTTAACCGTCGATCATAATTGATTTGAACAATATCTACTCAAACAAGCAACCGTGACCAAGTAATCTAATAGGGCTGAACATGGGCGGTTAGACGCGATTATAGCTTAAATTTGCCCTTAAACTTTTGGTATTAAAAACCCTAACTAATTGATTATGTAAATCTATTGAGCCGGTTAATGGATAAAGTCAATGGCTCAATTTGATTTTCGGTTAGATTGATTGATAATCAAAGTATGACAAAAACATAGTGGAACTCACGAAAATAGTGTCAACGTTGTTGTTGATATACATGATCGAAGGAAAAAGGCGTAGAAGTGATAATATTTATTTTTATTAGCCTTCGTCATTTAAACTAAATGGTACTTATCACCATTTAAGTTTTGTTAGCCACTATTGTTTTATTGAATCGAGAGTTATCACTATTTGAATTTGAGTTTTACTATAGACATGAAATGAATTACATACATCAACTGCTTTCCACATTTGAGAGAAAACAATGTGAATTTGTTATTTAATTTTCAGTAAAAAATATTAATCACATAGTTCAAAAAAGGATCATGCTCGACGTATGATAAAGATAAAAGGGAAAATAATTTACAGTTTATATGTATTTGGTTAATTTAGTTATAGTTACCACGTAAAACAAACCGTTTATTCTGGTTAATCAAAATTTATAAACCAAACCGTTGGTTAACCAATTAATGGTTAATTTGGTTCAATTTTATCAATTAATTTGATTATGATTTGGTTAATTCGATTTTTTTCTCACCCTTAATAATCTTCGTTACTGACCTTTATATCATAGTAACAAAAATACATCATATATTTCCATAAAGTAATCAAATATATAATTATTTTTCAAATAGCTTTATGTATCGTGATATTTGTACGGACAGAAACTAATTTTGTTAAACAATTTTTTTCTGTAAATTTATGGTTGAGTAAATTGCATAGATAATCCTTGTAGTTTACACAATTTTAACCGTTATTTTGTGTACTTTGTTTTTTGCATAAGTAGTCCAAAATAATAAAATAAAAAAAAAAATGTTGTACGCTCAGTTGCTCCTTTACCTAAAATAACTAACATACTTCTAAACTAACTAACATACTTCTAAACTAACGGTGAGAATGTTTGAAAACCATATAGACCATCATGCAATTTACTTTTTGTGGTTTTATGAAACAAGAAATTCATAGAAGACGTATTGGGACCATATGATATGTGCTGTTGGATAAAATTATATTTGATGTTCAAAGCTATAATGTGTTGAAATACCGCAATACAATTGTTGCATAAAGAAGTGTACAATATTGTAATGCGTTGTGTTGGAATAGTAGATCTAACCACGCAGCTAGTTGGTCGTATATGCAATTTCTCCTATAAGAATCACATATCAACTTATTTGACAAACCTTCTCTAAGCCAAAATGGCTGTAACGTAGCTGAGTCGTATAAGGTATTCAAAAGATGGGCAAATGGAAGCATAACCACTTACTTTCTCAGGAAAGTTGCATGGTTTTTAGTTGTGAAACAGAGGACAATCAATTAGATTTGAAGTCAAATAACTCGCTTATACGATCAAGACAATCTAATCAAGTTTTGATCCTTAAATTCGGATTGCTCACATATCATAACAGATCAACCAGGTACCCACCTTCGTTTTAGTCTTTACCATGGGACTACTAATTGAAAAGGGACTACTAATTGACAATCTATAAGCAATTTTGACATTTTATAGGCTGTACTTTATCTCTAATGGTTCAAATGGATACCAAAAAACTTATATACAATAAACACGTCAAATGAGTAGAAAGTAAATATTTACAACATTAATCAAGTAAGGTTTTAATACCAACCCGCCCATTTAATCTCCGTAACTTATTCCTTTACATTTGCTAATCTTACTACGTTCAAGGTAGGCAACATCTCAACCAAAAGACATGATAGAAACTTATGCCTAAAATATAATCCATGACCTCACACAGGCCCCCCTCCACCACCTTCTGTCCTTTTTGGTGATGGGGAATGACTACCAGAAGCAATTTCATCAATCAAGTATTCAAATCCCACCATCCATCTTATGTCCCCTCCACCACCTCACCTTTGTTGATCCTGAGGAACGACTGCCAGAATAAAATATACCACCAGTAAACCAAAACTGTAAAATCCCAGTAAAGGTGAAAGCAGCGTACATAACCACCACGACCCCCTTGGCTGCTGCTAAGATATTATCAGTCTAGACCAGTGGCTGTCCGTATCATGTTTCTAAATCATCAATCCTACTTTGCAATTAAAGTTGGTAGGGGGAAAGGTTAGAAATTAATTTCTTTTCAAAAAGCAAAAGATTTAGAGATTATTAACACCACCATTTAGTAGGACCTATTACTATATTCACAAATTCTTTTCTTATTAGTGTTGGGTCAATACAGTAATCAAGAATTCTACTAGGACCACCTGATTGTGTCTCCATAAGTAAAAAGCAACACTCTTTTCTTCAATTTTCCTGGACCCAGTGGCCACAATTGAGCTGCACTATAATGTCATTGAAGGATGAACACCACCAGTGGCTGCCCAAGCACTAAAAGTTGCTGTAATAAAAAATTTAGACTAAAACTTTCTTTCTGCATACTGTACTTTTTGCTATGCCCCCAATCCACCCCAAAAGGGAAACCGATTAGACGAAAAGACAGAAAAATATAATTGATAAATCATAATCACTGGGCATGAAAGAAACATGTATGGACCCAAAGATGAACAATGATCAGTTAACCAATTACAATACATTGAGCATCCGGTTGCTGGAAAAATTAACGAAAACAAGTCATCATCTCCAAATGTCATATTATCAAACAGTAAATCCGAGGACATATAAATAGGACATATTAACTATTAAGAATTTTGTACAGTGAAAAGTATAATTAGTTTACAGTTATAAGAAGCCGTATTTCACACTAAACTATCATCACATAATATAAGTCCTGGAGAAATTAGTGCCAGTAAAGAAGCTAATGTTTCTTTTAAGCTCTAAATTAGTGACTAAGAAGCCAATTCTATGACGACATCATTACAAGCTGAGATAGTGTCTCTTTACAGAAACCAAACCACCAAATACATAATATGTGCATGTGAGTGCAATACGTTTTATAGGCTGGCAAAGACCCAAAATGCTTTACCCAATATACGCTCAAAAAGTTGAGAACATATGCATGGACATTTAATAGATAATAAAGCTTGTACAAAAGCAACAAAATCTTCCAGTAATTGATAAAAAGAAAACAATCTGTCTGCAAACAAATAATTGGTTGCTGAATACTGATAGTGCTGCCCACAATAGGAAAGACACTGATTTTTTATTTGATTTATTTTAGTATTTCCTTGGTGGCACATTGGGAGCACTACAACAAGTCTGTACAAGCATTAGGGTGCAAGCCAGTGGATACAAAGTTGTATATAGCATTAGAACGACATAAAACAGGAAAAAAGGTAATAGGGTATCATAACAGAGTTAGGTATAAAAACCTATATTTTAGGCTATGGTGATGCTTTTAATATCGAAACAAAGTTGATGGCCATTTTTGCATCTCTTTTAGGGTTGGCATAAAAGGCATAATTGCCATACAGGTTGAAAAGTCAGGGTTCCTATTGGTACTTCATGTATTATCATAGTTATGGACTTCCTCCTAACTCAAATAATTGTATTGATGGAGATTAAAAGATCGGTGATGTTGCCTTAAGTGCAGACGGCTGGGAAATGTCCTAAAAAAATTATTTACCATACAATTTTGAAAGCAAAATGCTGCATACTACTCTGAAAGTATACACTATATCAAGTGTTCTATGTCTTGCCTCTAACTCTCTTTTAATGGGCTAGTTAAAGCCATAGGAACCTTTATATGGTGATGTAAACTAGAGGTGGAGATGGGTGGGTTGTTGTGTAAGAGGTCAAAAGCGGGTAAATCTTATTCTTTGATAAGGGTGACTGGGTAAGAGCGGAACATCTTTTACCCAAAATTTTTAATTTTTCTTAAAGTGGCTAGTATGTGAAATCTGATTACAGATTTCTGTATTGTATTCGTTTCAATAATCTTCTAATGGTTGAGAAAGCTAAGAAAACAGAGACACACATGTCTGCCCTTTTCAAAAGAAAAAGGTCACATAGGCTGTCTGTAATAGAGTCAACTTAAACAATAAACTAAAGAGATATGAACTAATTAAGTGGATGATCATCCCACTAATTTTAAAGTGAATTGACGTTACATATGATGGATAGTTGAGTTGATATTTTTCTATTAAATACCATAGAGCCTAGTACACTTTCGCCAAACAAACTCTTACTGTTAGTAATCTCTTTAAACTCCTCAGATATCAAACTAGTATTTCTCATGCTTTAACCTTTCATTTTTACACTAAATGATGTCACAACTTCAAACCTTTGACTCACAGGATGAATCACACATTCAACATTCTTATTGCCTTCACCAAGACTCAAGCTTCCTCTACACCCAGTCAAGCCAGCCATCAATTACGACCATCACATCACAAGATTCAGATTACCACCTACCTGTTAAACATCAATGCATCTCTACTATCAAGGGAAACGACTCCTACATCTCAATTGTCATTGGTGGGAAGTTCCTATACGCTGGCTCTTCCAACAAAGAAATTCAGATGTGGAAGCGTGATAGATTAAGGTCTGAATTAGATCACGAATATGTAAGCGGTAGCATGATAATTACAGGAAAAGGTGCAGTAAAGTCACTAGTGGCTTCTGCTGAAAAAATATTCAGCGCCCATCAAGACCATAAAATCCGTGTATGGAGGGTCAATGAAAAGGAGGCGCATCAGCAGAAGTTAACACACTTAGCCACACTCCCCACATTTGTTGATCGGGCTCTAAAGCGTCTAACGCCAAATAACCATGTACAGGTGTCACGCCACAAGAAGTCCACATGGGTCCATCACATTGATACGGTATCAGCACTAGCTGTGTCCAAGGACAGCTTGCTCCTTTACTCGGTCTCATGGGATAGAACCCTAAAGATTTGGCAGACAACCGATTTTAAATGCTTACAGTCGGTAGCTAATGCACATGATGATGCAATAAATGCTCTTGTGGTATCAAGCAATGGGGACGTTTATTCTGGATCCACTGACAAGAAGATAAAATTTTGGAGGAAATCACCAGATAGTGGGAAACACTCTCTGGTTACTACACTAAAGAAACATAAATCTGGGATTAATGCGTTGGCACTAAGCATGAATGAGAATGTCCTGTACTCTGGTGCGAGTGATAGGTGCATCATGGTTTGGGAGAAGAGTGATGAGGATAACATGGTGGCAGTGGATATTCTCAGGGGGCATGCAAAGTCCATATTGTGTTTGAGTGTTGTATCAGATCTGTTGTGTAGCGGCTCCGCAGATGAAACTATAAGAATTTGGAGAGGAATTGAGAAATGTTACTTTTGCTTGGCAGTACTGGAGGGCCACCAAGGCCCGGTGAAGTGTTTGACAACTGAACCAGATAACAGTTGTTTATCTGATACATCAGCTTCTTATCTCATCTATAGTGGTGGCCTGGATTCTGACATTAAAGTTTGGCAGGTTTTTAGGCCTCTTCACTAGAGGATTTTCTTACTTCGTAATTAATTTGTGTTGTATGACATCATATTGGGAGTCATATATTTCTAGTTTTATTCACTCTCTCCTGTGAAAGAAAGGGGGAGAGAGGAGATTGAGTCATTGAGATCCCGTCACCCATCAGTATTAGTTTGCTGGGGGCTTGGTTTATAACAATTTAAGGATGGTTTTCCTTCCTAAAGTTTGGGTTTCAGATGAAAACTTATTGTCCTGCCATATATAACTACTAAACCGCAACTTCTATCTTTGAAAGTGATTAAAGTAAAAGTTGAGCAAAAAGCTTTTTGTATGTAGGGTTATGTTTATATAAATATGCGAGCAATTAGCATTGACACAATATAGTGTGGCGCTTTATGGTGAATACTTAATGAAGTCACTAAATAATAAACCTGAGTGGAAAATGACCCACGTTGATGCCAAACGTGTCCACAGAAACTTTAGCATACACACATATTTAGTAGATAGGACGCAGTTAACCAAATATTAGTGTGGAATACCTTAAATGTGCCATCTTTTGGTGTTATCATATGTACTGCAATAAAGCAATAATGTGAGTAGTTAGAAAATACACCTATAAAGCTTCTTTAACATTTACGGAAGGGAATGGATGGATCTTACTCTTTCTTTTGTTGCATTCATCACACTACATCGCAACCCCCTTTATGAAAGATGTGGTGCCTCCTTAGCAAATACACTTCCCAACCTTTCTACAAGGTCAGGTTTCTAGAACTAGTGTTCTTAACATTTTGAACAACACACCATAAGAAGTGACGAAATATATTTATAAATAAACAGAACATATTCAACTTGGCACATAGCATATGTGCATTTATTAGGTACACCATATACGCCCAGTAAAATACAATTGCAATGGTACAGTAAATATTACAAAAATATACCAATAAAACTATTAAAACAGTAACAGAAGAAATAGAGGAGCAAACAGGATTAATGACCATTTGGGTTAGCTACAGTGGTGACTTTGCTGGTGTACCTGGATCACGGGGGTACTTCTTGGGGGTGGGGAGATCCTTCAGACATATGATTGCAGTTCTTTGTCCATATGGGCTGTGTGAATTCACTGGACAGAATAATACAGAAATGATTGTGATATATTACAAAGTTACATATATGCCAGGCATAATTAGAATGGGCGCTTGTAATTGAAGTTTGTCAATCTGATCTAGGAATAACTACATCAATTTATGATGAAAAATGAAGCTTTTATTCTTATGAACTACAGTTACCTATATATCCATCAAATTTTCTAAACTGCATTGGTTCTCCATTATTCGGTGAGCTCTCAATAAGTGGAAATAAATGTTTGCACTCCAAACTGTCAGGACTAATGCTTTAGTATTTTCTTAATCATTCACTTGAAACCCTAGAGGTATTAGAAACATTACATGAACAGCCAAATCCACCACTAAACCTTGAAGACTGCATAGTGTTTCCCGATTGTGTTAGATTGTCATGATTCAAATTACTAGATTGAGGTAAACCTTCACACAATGAGAAGCATTGGGATCGTTTCATAAGGAATAATTATAGTAGAGGGGATGTATTGAGATACTTTACTTAAGTCATCAGTACCCTTTGTGACACTTGTCCACCGTGGTATGTCAAAATATTTTGAACAATTAACTTATTTTATCTAGATAACAGAAAATCTGGAACCATTATGAAAATACCATAGCATGTTTGTAACAAGGAAGCGCCCATCAATCTAATTGCTCTTTTGGCTCTTTGGACCTCTTCCTGCCATTATTAATCAAAAAAGAAAGTTTAATTAGAAAGCTACAAGACAATAAAAAATTGAAATAAGTACAAAAAAGAAAATATGATCATATACTTGTTTATGATAAGGGCAACTTATTATCCATTCAATACAATAAAGAGCACAAATCATGTAACTCAACTTTCCATCAGCAGTTTATCACACCCACGTATATGATTTCACGTCATGAAAATTGGAGTTACTGCCCCATCATATACAGCTGGATGAGGTGACAGCAAATAAAATCAAGTAAAACAACTTCAGCTTATTGAAATTCCCATAAATGGATCGATGAAAAATCCTCAAAGGAGGGAGAACCTATAGGTTCTGTCCTAGATCTGATAATATAAGTTTTATTTTTAATTGTACTACTGGTGAAACCTTCATAGCTGAAACATCCCCAATACTTTATATTGACTTAGAAGAGGAAACGGCAAACCAACAACTTATCCCACATATTATGTACAATCATGTATATTATGTACACATTGTCTCAAGTAAGACTTGAACCACACCTCTTGGTTGATGGGTTACTCCCAAACTGCTAGGCCAAAGACCCTTTGGTAGAAGAGAACCTTTTATAAAAGGAAATTCATATATCGCCAACCAATCATGAAAGTAGAAGCATCATTTTAGCAAGTTCTAATCTCTCCTGGCCCTAAAACTATTACCGGAAAAGGTATACTGGAAGGTTTATCAATCGCCATTTAGCAAATAAAATCCTTTGCCATAATGGCATAGCCAATTATATACGCAGGCGAAGGAACAGATCCAATCACTTCCCAAAGAGCTTGAAATACTAATTAAGCTTGTACTTCAGGAGAAGAGAGAAGTAGAAGATACTAACATAGAAATTAATAAAATCAAGCATTTACCTCAGGATCATGACCTTTCGCGGCAACAAACAAACCACCAACACGAACAAGAGGAAGACAGTACTCAGCTGGTTACAATAACAAAAATGATGTTCAAACAGAGGCACAAAAACCAGATCACTGGACCAACCAAAAATTAAAATTTTTGTATATGAAGTGGTACATACCTAAGATCCTCATTTCTGCAACAGCTCTCGCCACTGAAACATCAAAAACCTCTCTGAATTCTACATTTTGTCCCACGTCCTGTCCTATAACGATATTTAGAATATTATGTATTTCTGCTTGAAGATGGAACCACAACAAAATTTTTAACAAATGTTTATGTGTAATGTATTGTACATGCATGGTCATCATCTGTGATGATTATAAGTTTATAAGATGTCTCATATATATAGCAAAAGTTATGAGAATACAATCCAACTAAACATAAGATTGAAGTATTAGTTCATTATCTGTAATACATTTGCTTCATGCCTTCATGTTAAACCAACCAGTTAATTCCATAAGAATATGTATAAGAAAAAAACACAAATGCTTGCCTCAGCTCTTCCTCTAATAACCTTCACATTAGATAAACCAATCACGCCAACCGTATGCTCTAAAAAAACACATCGTTTGTTTAACGACTCCAAAAGCGTCACTTGCCAACCTACGCTCCATAAGTTCATCACCACATTCGATTATTCAAATAATATAACGCACAAACAATGAGATTAGCAAAAGGTGAGAACGGCATTACCAGGGCAAGCAATGGCTAATATCAATCCAGGAAGTCCTGCGCCACTTCCTACGTCTACTAGATTTAGGTTTTGAATCGAAGACGCGCAATGCGAAATATACAAGCTCTGAATCGGAGGTATAATCGCAAGTGAATCTTCAATATGCCTATCCATAACATCATCTGCTTCTGTAACAGCAGTGAGATTCATTTTCTACAATTCATAACAACAGAACAATTATATACACAAGAGACGGACATACATGCAATATATAACGACGGTGAAGAAGAACCTGGTTCCAATCGAGAAGAGCATCGATGTATAGATGGACTTGCTGTTTTTGTAAAAGATTTAGAGTTTCAAAATGAGAGGAACCGACGATTGAAGATTTTGTTGTTACTGAACGTCTGGTTATCGCCGTTGGTTTGAAATTTGAAGCGCACTCAAAGTGTTTGATGAAAGTCCCCAAAGATAGTGAAACGGGAAAATTGAAGATTTTGGTCCGCGATAGAAGCATTTTGGCGTCGTAATCAAATCCCGCATTTGGGTTATCGTTTATACCCTTTTGACTCTTTTCTCTTTTGGACAAATCTTTATCTTTATTTTCTTTATAAATAATTAAAACAATAATATTACAGAAAAATCTGGATATTGATTAAATTTGTTCAATAATAATTTTGAAGGTGAAGATTTTATTATAATTAAAAATTTTATTTTGATTTTATAAATGTGCTAGTAACTATTTTTATTTGACAAATAAAATCCCCATCTCTTATAAAAGAAAATTTTAACCCTTGATTTCATCATAAATGAATGTTAAGTTGTAATTCTAAATAATATTATCACAAATAAATATTAAGGTTCTGAAAATAAAGACCGAAATTAACTTCACTACTTTCTATAACTTTTTCTTCCTCTCTTGATCCGCATTATATATCTATATTATAGGAGAATGTTCAAGTAGTTTAGTTTCTTATGATAGTAATGGTAGAATTGAATTTTCTTTACTTTTTTATCTTAACATTAACTAATTTTTTTGATAAAAAAATTTATATCAAAATTATTAGAATCATATATTCTTTAATATGAAATAAAAAGTTTTAAAAATATATATATATATATGATATACAAATTATACAAATTAGATTTATGTATCACAACTTTATAGTTTTTTGTGTATCACACTAAAAAATTAATAATGTGTATCACACATAAAAATTATAAAGGTTGTGATACACAATTTAATTTCTATATCATATATATATGTGGTGGAGATCAAGATGAAAGCAAAAAAATTTAGGAAATGAGAGAAACAAATTTCAACCATTGATTTCATCATAAATGAATGTTAAAAATCACAAATAATTTTAAAATTTAACATTCATCACAAATGAATGTTAAAAACATTTATTTATAAAAAAATCAACGGCTAAGATTTACTTTCCTCATTCCCCAAAATTTGAAACTTCCCTATGAATCATTTCCCTATATATATATATATTTAAATTATTTCATATCAAAGAGCATAAAATTCTAAGAATTTTAATTTAATTCTTTAATCAAAAAAATTAATTAATTTTAAAATGAAGAATACAAAGTTCTTACCATTACCACCATAACAAACAAAACTATAATAACTCTTCTTTATATTATATTATATATATATGGGTGCGGATCAAGAGGGAAGTAAAAAAATTAGAAAATGAGAAAAACAAATCTCAACCCTCGATTTCATGAATAACTCTTCTCTATATTATATTATATATATATATATGGGTGGGGATCAAGAGAGAAGCAAAAATATTAGGGAATAAGGGAAACAAATCTCAACCCTTGATTTCATCATAAATGAAAAGGCCTTTTAAATTCTTTTCTATCGTTGCCACCTCATATCCTACTAATTTGTTTCATTAAAAAAGTCCAACATTTCAATTGTAAAAAACTACTTAATTAGTACGCAAATTAACTCCGATCTTTTTATTGTATACTTCCAACCCTTTTGATATCGTCATTCTTATTGGACGTGTATTATTTATCATAAGTAACATCTGTATATATGTGATTTAACTACATGTAATTAAAGAATTTATAATTGAAGTTAAAGGTCTTCATGATTTTCAACAAGACTAATCGGCTCGTTATTTGGCATCTCCCAAGTGAATCCTCGAATCATTCTGGCTAACAACATTGTAGTGATCATCGAACCCAAAACTATACCAGGACATCCACGTCTCCCAGTACTAAACGAAAGCATCCTCAACTCATCATCATAAAGACCCACTTCTTCATTTCCTTCTACACCTAAATGTTATTCCGGGTCAAATCGCATTAGATCTTTCCACACATTTGGATTCCTTCCCAACCCACGTCAACTAAGAAACACGTGACTACACTCGGGTATGAAGTAACCCGCAACAGTAGTGTCCTCAACTGATACATGGGGTGCATTGAAAGGTGCAAAAGGGTGCAGCCTAAAGGCCTCTTTGATGCATGCTTTGATGTAATTAAGCCGGGGTACGTCTTGCTCTTCGACTAGTCGATTGCAACCTACCTCATGGTCAAGCTCCTCAACAGCTCTTTTTAGTATCTTGGGTTCGTTCATCATCTCAGCCATCGCCCATTCTGTTGCGTTAGAGGGATTATCAATGTCCGCCAACATTAGTTCCTAAAATCAGGCAACACACAAGAAATTTATTAATCATGCAAACGTAAATGAAATATTAATAATTATTGCCAAATCATATAAGAAGAATCATTGGCAATTTGTATGTTTAAAATATATAATTTGACACACCACTTCAAGAAAATTGTCGTTCAGTGAGACATACAAATTAAAAAAGAAAAACTCATAAAAGATGTAAAAGGTGTCATTAAAAGTAAATAGTGCATCTCATTAAAAATAAAAAGAAAAAAGAAGAAACTTACAAAAGTGTCCGATGTTATATATACCTACTCATAAAGAAATGTGACTAGCTAGTGGACACGAAAAGGGGTCTAGATTTGTTTTATACTTTCTTGGTAACAATTGTTTTAGTACCCAACTTTACTCGTGGTTTTCTCAATGATAATTAACTTATAGTACGTGACCCTTTTCAGCTTGTCACTAAAAAATAAATACCTTCTATTCTATCTCTATAACTGAAGGAGTAATAGAACTTTGTCACTACTTTGTCCTATGGGACATGTCTATCTTTACGACAAGTAGAATTGTTTTCAGTGTGTCATCGCCGTACTCTTTCAAAACTTTTAAGTGACACGTGGATTCCAATTTTTTCTGTCTGTATAACTAAATGAGTAATAGGACTCTCTCCTATGTGGCATGTCTATCTTTACGACAAGTAGGATTTTTTTCAATGTGTCATCGCCATACTCTTCCAAAAATTTTAAGTGACACGTGGATTCCAATTTTTTCTAACCGGTATATTTCAAAAGATTTTCATGGATCACTTCCGGAAATATTGGGATTTTAATTTATCCTAACCAACTATTAATCAAATCTTCTACAAACAAACAGGTAATCGTTTCGATGATTTTGATACATGTTTAACGTTAATAGAAATAAAAAAAGGTGTTACTATATCAATCTAATTGCAGAGAAGCACCGGTATAAACGGTGTAATAGACAAGATTGATTCAGCTGCTAAAACTGAAACGAAAGGATCAGTTTGGCAAACTAAAGATAATATTATCATATATTGCAAAATATGGACTTCATATAAAGTTGCAGCATACCATTATGAAGTATTAATAAACTTAGTATATCCCTTATAGGAAATTCCGTTCATGCTCAAAGTATTCACCATTTTTTCAGGTCACTTTGAATAGTATAAAGTGACGTACAGTTTACATATGTTACGTCTTTTCATTAATCATTGTTTTATAATGTTGATGAATATGACTGGTTTCCTTGTAGAGATGATCTACAAATGAGCGGATATGTCTAACGGATATTGGAACCAATGTTTATGAAGGGATTTCAAAAAAGAAGGCCAGTGTTGCTTGTGGATTATACATCTGAAGTGTTCATGTCTGCAATTGAGTACAATAAAATACATGATAAGGGCATAAAATGAATCTTTTAAGCTTAATATATTATATATTATTTTAGGTAGTAAGGTGTTGCATCAATATCAATGGCTTCATCACTTAAATGTTTGTTTTGTAATCTTCTAAATTTCCTAAACATTTAGAGCACGGAGAAAGGTTGCTCACAGCTAATTCTTTGTTACTAAAGCTAATTACCAACCCTGCTATATCTCTTTTTCCTTTTCAATTCTCACGGGGTCTTTTTTGTTACATTTCAGTTGTTTTTGCTCCTAATGTCTTACATTCGGAACAATCACTCACAAGATTAGCATTTGAGATTTGGGTTCTCACAAAGAAGTAATATATAGACCGGACTTTATCTTTATATGCAAGTTGCCCCCTTTGAGTTAAACTCAACATTCCAGTTCATTTACTTTGCATTGACAACATGAAATTTTTAAAAATGATAGAGCTTTTGTAGCTGGCAGAGCTGGTCTTGAAGGCGGGCGGGCTGAACAACCGCCCTAGACCTCACTTTAGAGAGGATTCTAAATTTTTTACGTATAGCATATTAGATTAGGTCTATATTTACAAATAATTTGAAGAAAGATATTAGATATGATCCCATCTAGTAGCCCTGACCTAATGTGCAACTATACAAATCCAACAGGAAACTGAATCGACATTATTTTGAATTCTCCCCCTCTCTCTCACACACAAGTAACAATCTGATTGTTGATATTCGACGATCGAACTCTACTCAATCTCTCAATTGGAGATCATGCATGTTATTACCATCTTCATCTTATCTTCATCAATCTCTCGATTCGAGATCCTAAAAGTAGTAGAGATTGTTGAACGAGACTCACTCACAATAGCCGATAGCTTCCAATCTTTATTTTCCTATCTCCTTCTCTCTCTCTCTCTCTCAGGTACCTACAGACTCATTTTTCAATTATTTTGTTTATTTTGACTTTAAATTGATTGCAACAGTTAATTTGAACTGAAAGTTGTATATTATATAGTTGTGCAAATTATAGAACTAGAACTCTAGAAGTAATTGAAATCTCTTTACATATCATGTTCATTGTAACAATAGTCATGGAAATAGTTGTCTTGTATGTATAATGTGATTTTATGTTGAAAATTAATTGAAGGTTATTTTTGAAATTTGTGTTGAAGTTGCCGCATATACTAAGTCGGTAACTCATTTGAGCATTAATCTTTGGCTCTTTATTGCTCATTTATAAGTGGTATTGTATTAATTGGGAATTGAGTTAAGGGCTTAAAGCTATTTTTATCTCTATTTACATATAATGCGTTTTTATTATTATTTTAAAATTGATTTCAACAAAAGAAAATTTTTAGATTACCTTTAACTCATTTATAATATTTTCATTAACAAAATCATTCCCAATTAATAATCTATTATTACATATAAATATATAATATATAAATACAATTGTTTATTATATATTAAATAAAATAATACTTCATATAAAACACATACAACAATTAAACAATTATTAGTTTTTCACTATTATTGTTATTACCTATCATTATTATTTTTACCGTCGCATTGCGTGGATATTATTTTAGTATATATTAATAAGTCAATTTTACCGTCGCATTGCGTGGATATTATTCTAGTATATATTAATATGTCATTGACTTAGGGAAATATAGATATTTAGTTGACAACTGAAGAAGTTGCTACATAATAATTACTTTATATAAACGAAAAATAAAATAGGATTAGTGGTGGACAATGCCATAGTTCAAGGCAACTTGAAATTACTAATAGAGAACCTAAAGGGTGGTATGTTGAACTGACACATGCTATTGAAAACAAAGTTATTCATGGTTAAGTATTGAAAACTAAGTTATTCATGATTTGCACTGTGCTATTGCTAATAATCTGCTTTATAGACTTGATTGAGTTGTAGAGATCAACAAGTGGACATATTTTCGTATATGTACATTTTTACCATCTAAAACTTAGAAAGTTAAACCCACAACCTCAAAGTCCATTGCCCTTTGGTAACAAATGGGGTATATATTAGGAACATTTAATTATACATATGTGCATGAGAACAAATGCATTTATTGGAATTTTATTGAACGTTGATCTACGAACACAAAGTTATGATTTTCCATTTACAAGGTATTTTACAACATTATTCTAATCAAACCTTCATGTTGAAACGTATTAACAGTAATTTTCATGCTTTTACCCAAGCATCTCTTGGGTTTATAAACTAGTTTATATACATTACTATACCAACATGCCGAATCACCAAAGTTGTAAAACACCACTTTGAGGTGGCAGGATGCAGTGGCATCACTGCGTGGTCTGGCCTTTTCACGCCATGGAACTCACTGGGAATGCTCTAAAGTTAAATGTTAGTTTAAAGATTAAGATTCTTTTTTTCAATTTAGTACTAATAGTTTCTTAAATATGTTGATCTAATCGTCTAGTAGCAAGTAGAAAAGTAGCAACAATTTCAACTAGGTATAATAACTTAACCACAATATGAAAAGAATGAATTAAACTAATTAAGCTACGAGAAAAGGTATTTGATCATATTGTGTTGAAAAAGATGGATCGACCGCGCATTTTCATCAAGAACAAAAGAGCGTCTTTTACTGAAGAAGAGTAACATGCATATTCTACAGGTCAACTGGCATCATGTGACTCGTGTTTTACTGTAAAGTTGTGGTAAGAAAATCGTCAAATGACTCTGTCCTCTTAGAATGTATATCTTAAACATTTGACCATAAACTATTCACTAACATGTATATGGAACATTTAACTTTTTAAGATGGAAGGTGTATTTCTAGTGCACATTGATTTCTCTAAATCATTTTCCGTCAATGCTAGTATCATAGGTTTTGTTTTCATCCCATCACATCTAGTCAATTTTACTCGTTTATTTATGTTCACAAATACCAATTGGTTTTAGAGCCCAACCTCCATTGGGCTTACTTTGGGTTTTGCATGAGTTCCGCTGAAAAAGCCATCGACGGTGGTGTCAATACTACGATTTATAAAAAAATAAATAAATAAAAAAGAAAAAGAAAAAAGACAGTATGACCGTACATTATGGCGGTAACAGGTTCGATTTATGACCAATCTCCCTCCCTATCAATTTTTATGATATCAATTTTTATGATTATAAATATATCTAAGAGTTCTAATTTATAATCATTTAGTCCTTGAAAAATATATAATAAGTAATTTCCAAATTCCATTTCATCTTAAAATATTTCTAGGTCTGCCATTGGATCTCAGAGATAAGACCACGTGTGGTAGTTAACTTTCTGTTCTAGGTACTAAAATTTTTAATTGAATACAACGTCTTTTTGTCCCTATCATACACCCAAGTTGGCACCTCAAAGTTAATGACAAATATAATGCATATTTGTAAAATAAAGAGCAAGAATCATGAAACTCAACTTGCCATTAGCAGTTTAGCACACACACGTATTATAATTTCATATCATAGAAAATGGAGTTAAAACCACCAATCATATGCAGCTGGATTAAGTTGCAAATATTAAAACATTCTCAATAGTCTAATTTGAGTAATATGAGAGCCTATAAGAACTAGAAATTCATTCATCACCAGCTGATCATGAGAAAAGGTATCATTCTAACAAGTTTCTGATGACTGATCTCTTTTGGCCCTAAAACTAACATCAAACTAATACAGTGGAAGTTTAATTGTATCACCCGACTTGAAGCAAAATTATCTTTTCTGTATTAACATTTATAATGGCAGAGGAACAGATATAACTTCCCAAAGCATTTGAAATTCTAATTAAACATGTACTACAGGAGATGCAAAGGATAATATCATAATAGCATAGAAAACTAATAAAACCAAGTGTGTACCTCAGGATCATGACCTTTTGCGTCAACAAACAAGCCACCACCATGAACAAGGGGAAGACAGTACTCACCTGGTTAACAAGAACAAAAAGAATGTCTAATATCCTCATTTCTGAAATAGCAAACCTCTCCATCCGAATTCTGGATTTTGTCTGATCTCCTGCCGTAGAACAATATTTAACATATTATAAATATATATACAAGTTGAAATATTTCCTGAGCTTTTGGGTTTCATATATGTTTAAAAACACATACCCATACTCGTTAACCAGAAAAACCTAGTAAGAATTGTACACATGTCTTCATTCTCATTCCAACATGAATTGGTTAGAAACCATACAAGAAGACCTAGCTTGTAAAGAGATGCATATGCAACAATAGAGGTGTAGATATATTCAAGCTGCAGTAAAGGATACACAAGTTAAGCAATGAGCATGTTGAAATGCTTGCAAATTTTAGACATAATCTCGACAATATAATCTTTAATCACAGACAAATACACAATTAAAATATTTTGGATGCTAGTTGCAAGTTTGTGTTTTCATCCACAATAAAGAAATGCCAACTTGAACCATGAAAGGCTCGAAAATAATCATCTGAGACAGTACAAATCTCAAACTCTTTGGTGAATGGTTGGATACTAAGTAAATGTTTCCTTGAATCATCCAAAGTTGAGTTCCTGAAAACGGATCTATGTTGCTCATATTTCTCAAAACTGTTGCCAAATAATATGATCTGCTTTAGATTTTCGTATCTCCAATTGGTTTTTAGCATATTGTCGTAAAGCTCAGCTTCACAATGTGGCATAAAGAATAGAGTCGGGTTCACAGCTTGTCTCCTGCCTTGCTCATTAACAGAAAGAACACAACACCCGAGCTCCTCCAAGACCTTTGTTTCTGCCAACGAAATAATTGGATCAAAAACTTCCATTTCACCCATCCAATCAAATTTTCTCTTCATAAGGATTGCAAGGCTAAGCTGCAAACGAGGCGATTCAAATGATTCAATGCTACCAATACCATATATCACCATCTTTAACTTGTGTTTTGATCCCGTACGCTTAAGAATATAATCTGAAGCTTCAGAACTACGGATTTGATCCATAAAGACGCTAAAAAATTGCGACTTTTCAAGCTTCTCAATAGAGATTTGCATCTTCTTCATCAATTGTTTTTCTCTTTCTGGGGTTGTTTCAAGATCAGTTGGAACCCAATGTCTTTGTACTTGTTGTTCTGCAGATTTAAGTTTGGGAAATTTTCTTCTTTGATTGTTGCGACGTGGCAAAACGATAGTCCATTCATCATCTAGTACCTTATGCTCGTCAGAGATCAAGGTTTCTGCAGAAGCTGCCATTGTGAAACTTATAGCCTTATACAAATCTACAATAACTCTACCGTCATACACTAAACTTTTTAATCAAAAGGACCACAAAACAATCTGCAACATTAAAAATACTTTTCAATAAATATAACTTCCAATTTATATTAGTATACAAGGATCGATGCGGAAACCTTTACAATTTACGAATTGACTAAACTTAATGCAAAAAGAGTTCTTAAATACAGATTGGAGCAAACATTGATATATGGTTTACAACAGGATCCTAGCTAGGAATCTTTTTAACCAAAGTAACCTAACTTATATAGTTTAGTTAAAGTGGATTATAATGTAGGTTAATAGATAGATAGGTCATTAAATTTTGCGAAATTGTACACATAACACACTAATAGTAGTTGGTTAAATTCAACAAACTTTTATACATGACCAAGATGTACATTGTATCACATTAAAATATATCAACTCTAGTAAGCCAAGTTACAATTTTTATTTATATTTTTGACTTTTTAAAGTCAAAATTGATATAGGTTCTCATTAGATCATAAACCAAAACTTGGCTATCACTAATCACTATGAAACTGTAAAGACAGTACCGATTTCAAAATCATCCGAAAAGGCTCTTAACTCGACCCCAAAATGACACTACAAGCACAAAATCAATCACCCAGTTATTCAAGCAAGCAGCTAGAGTGATGGTTCGGAAGTAAATCACAAAAATATCTACGAAAATAATAACAAATTCCAGTAGTAGATAAACGTAACAAACAAAAAAAGTACAAGATAATTGACCTAGGGTTGCAGATGTGGGGATACCTCGATTATTTGATCCATTTGTTTTGGGAGAAAACAGAGCAGCGGCACTGAAACGATTCAACGAATCGTGATGACGTAGCTATATTACAGATTTACAGGTCGTTTTAATTTCTAGCCCATTGGACCCAAGCCCAAACCTATAAAGGAAAAGTTATTAAATTCAAATTTACCCACCAAGTCTTAAGCCCAACTAAATTCAAGTTCCTTTTTGCGAAATATTTTCGATGGAAATAAAATTTTAAAATATGTGAATTCTATTGAGAGAAAAATTTGATTAATTTCAATTCAATTTAATTTCTTTTTTAGTTAAATGTAATGGAATTGAGATTTCAATTTCATCAAATTTCGTAGAATTTTGTGAACTAATTGCAGTCTTATGGTTTTGTTTTTAGTGGAATAAGATCAGGCGCAATTGTAACAGTAAGTCGTAGGATAACTATTCATCATGTCTACCACAACTCCTAGTCGTCTCACGATTGATTGCAGTATTGACTACCTTGACTGCAATCTGAATCCCCTATTTTCTTTAATTTCTATTTTTGTTAAAATACAATTACTTTTTAATTAAAATAAAAGTTTTGATATAACTAAATAAAAAAATTTAAAATTATACAAATTATACTTTTAAAGTAAAGTTTATTAAAGCTTAACGTAAAAAAAAACTTTTGTGTTTTATTTATTTGAGTGAGTTTACCCAAAATACAAATTAAAAAAAAAGCCCAAATTACCAAAAAGAATCCCAATTATATTTAGGTTATAACTCTCGCCCTTTTTACTTTTCTTCTTCTTCCTTTCGTCTACGACTCTCACCCTTTTTACTAGGGATGTAATAAGTCGAACTTACTCGCAAGCTACTAGACCTAGACATGTTAAAAGCTCGATTTGAGCCGAGCTTAAATGAGTTCAAGCTCAAGCTTGAACGTAGTTTTGAACTCGTTTAATAACAAGCTCGAACTCGAGCTTCTTATATCGAGCTCGAATAAGCTCGCAATCCTAAACGAGCTTTTCATTTATATACATTAATTATTTTTATATAATAATATACTATATAATTACTTAATAATTATTATTATATATATATATAATACTTAATATAATAATATCTTCTATTATATATAGTTAAAAATTACGCAAAAATTAAATAAATATCATAAAATAACAAAATAACAATAAAGTTACACTCCTACTCTCTACTGTTATTTAAAAAGAAAAAAAAATCGAAAGGGTAAAAGAATAATGAAGGTGAGCCCCACTTTTTGCTCATTGTGCTCCGTCCCTCCACTACATACGGCGAGCACGGGTCGCACACCGCCCGTTGTCACGATGGTATATGCTCCAGAACCGTTGCTTACCGTGTGGTCTAAGAATGAAGAAGTATTGACACTGTAAGGAAAATTATAGATCCAATGTGACGAACTGAAGAAGCCTTGATGGGAATTATAGGTCTTACAATCACTAGACTTGCTTTTCCAGAACTTTGAAAAATCACAACCAACACGCAGTTTATAACTGTGATTTACAAAATCTTGCAAATTGATATACTTTAGCTTTTTTCTTTTTTAATTATGAACTTTTCCATCATAAACACAAGATGATCTGAATTATGATGAACTTTGCCGGTCATGGTCTTGATTTTTGTCCGACTTTATTACTATAAACATGAAACAAATGTTTTATCAAATGCATTTACACAATGGTTTTTAAACAGAAGACATACACTTCAAAAGTTCAAAACAATAAATGAAAGAATTGAGAAATTGTTTTGCTCAATTTTTTATTCATTTTACGTATAATATAAATATATATATATATATATGGATGACTATGGTAACTTATAGCCACTGTCTTGTTCAATCGATGCTTGAAAATCACACTTTTAAAAGACACCAATATTTGGGCCACCAATATAATGGAACTTGAAAAAGATTGAAGAGAAGGTGATGTTACCCTGCAATAAGACAAAGGGTTAAAGATGGAAGTTGATTTTGGTCATTTGATGTGTGATTTATTCACTTTCACTTTTTCTCTAGGCATTGTATTGCATTCGATGTGATAAGATGTTCAAAAGCCTTGTCAAAAACAAACACTTTCTTCCCGGTAATCATTATACTATATGGCGATCAATAATCCAAACATAATTAACAAAATCATTGTACTATTGAAGTTGTTTAAACTTGTTAATCATAGTTGTTCCTTTTTTTCTTTTTTGTTTAAAAAAAGTTAACTAAAATGTGAAGTTTAGTGAATATTGGGTCCTTCATAGATAGTTTGTCTTGTTTAATAAAAGAAGTGACTAGAGGTAATATGTTATGAGAAGAATTTTGCAACAATTGAGGGATGATAAACGAGTTTAAAGAATCTGAAGGAGCATAATTTCAAAATGATTCTTGATTTAGAAGAAGATAGATTGGCCGGGTTGGAAATGATGGAGACATCGATCGTACATCTTCATCAAGGACGAAAGAATGCCTTCTATCAAAAACGAGGAACATCTTCTAGGGGCCGAGTGGCATCATGTGACTCGTGATTTACTGTAAACTTGCGGTATAAAACATCGTTCTGTTCTAGGTATTACAATTTTTTTAAAACTCAAGAGTTGTTTCTTCTTATGATGAAGATTTGGCCACCTCGTTGCTATTGATAGATATAATATAATGCATTTTTAATATGAAACACATAATTGTTATAATTTTAATGACTATGTAATACATTCTTTTGAAGAGGACGAGGTTAAAAATAAATATTAAAGATGACAAATGACCTAGTTAAGAAGGACAAGCAAAAAAAAGGAGACAGTAGAGTTGGAAAGGAAAATAATGAAATTGTACAAGTCCATGCTTTGGTGTAGCATGCAAATGCTACTAAGAGACATAAAGTGAAAAGAACCCCAAAACCTTTGTTTTTTTGGCGTTGGGCCTTGTTTTGTGTTACTCAAAACATGTCTTTGAATCTCTCAAAAGATTTACTTTGTGATGCAACAAAAGTTGTAAAATCATCTCAAAAAGCCATTCCAATTCTATAAAACTTCAAACATAAGTGTGAAACTTTATTATAAAGAATTAGCCTTACTATTCCCTTTTAACATTAAAAAAATTCTCATATGATACCAACTCATACTCATATGATGCAACATTGTCTTGCCGGACGTATTTCTGAAACAGTCTCTTTATTTTTAATTAAATGTATAATTATTTACATCTTACTTTATTATACCCCATCAATGCAAAATTGTGTATTGTTGTTATTGTAAATTATTCTAGACAAATTTCACTAAAATTAACTAATCAACCAACAAAGCATATGTTACATTGTTATGGGTATGAATGAAATTTTGTGGAGGTTAACATTCGGTCAATACAGATGTGGAAAGAGTCCACATGCTTGTAAGCTTTGCCTGTCTGTAAACTGACCAATGTTCTAAAGATTCCTTTGTGTGTATATTTATTTTGCATTTTTATATTTTGTTAAATAAAGTTGGCATTTATTTATGTGTATGAGCAAATATTCTTTGATCTTCTTTGGCAAAACCCAATAAAGGTCACAAGCAAAGATTAAACAAATCATCTTCTCCCCATATACAGTCCATAAACAGCCTTTTCCCTGTTTCCTAGCATAGAATAATGCTACTTTCAAAATACATAATTATTACATTATCATAGTCATTTAATTTAAAAATACATATATATATATATATATGTGTGTGTTTTAAAGCAAAGATGGTATGCTAGAATCACACTAGTTCTAGTTTTTATTGTACTAGTGTAACATTTCTCTTATTTCGATCATACTATTCTGTAATTGAACGAGTTTGTGAATTATCTTATCCAATTTTTGTCATTAATATAATTTGTTAAAATAAATTTCAAGCTCGTTATAGACTATCAAAACAAAGATAAGTGTTTGCATGCTTGATTTATATATAGTAACTTTAATTTGTAGAACACCGTGTGTAGATGCTCAAATGCATCTATAGATTCTAGGAAAAGATGTACGTAAATATATGTAATTATAATATAGAATATATTAGGTGTATTTAATTTTATTTTGGTTTGTTACAATTATTAAACTTTTAGTGATGATAATTGCACGTATCTGACATCCTATTAATTGTAATCACTTACGTAAAACTTATTTTTATTGATGTGACAATGATATGTCATATGATGACTAATATGGTTGCAACGTCATCAAAAATAGCGGCTACCAAATGATTAAGTTATCAGATACATACAACAGCAACATTCGAAAGTTTAACACACACAACAAATTAAAATGAAATTGAATACATGCAATATACAGGCTTTATCTCATAATTATTCACGCTCTTTTCTCTAGTACCTATATGTAGTTCTAATGGATTGCTAAGTTGGTTTCGTCGATAAATCAAAGGTTCAAGTTCAAGTACTGAAACTTTCACGGTAGGATCATGTTTTTCGAGTTGATACTAATTTCTCTTATGAAGAGAACTTTATTTTATCTGATTTCGTATGACGTTGCACTCGAATTTGTGGATTAATTAGATAAAAGTCTGATATCATAGTTGTTACCAAAAAGATTATTTAATTTATAGTTAAATAGTAATCGATGAGACATTTAGTCACACTACGTCTAAGGGACAAAATTAAAAGATGCAGGGTGAAGGTATCTCACTAATTTAAGAGATGTTTTTGATCATTAATAGCTAATTACCTGTATAGCATTTGTTATAGTAAAGTACAATAATCAAGAAGATGTGTAATCAGCAGGGGTTTTATCTCAGTAATATCTAGGAATATATTTAAAATAAACAATTCTTATTTAACAAATAACTTGTAGTATTCAATGATGGGTCGAAGAATTTTGCTAATTCAGTGTCACGTGAACATTTTTTTAGAAAGATTGAGAAAAGATTGAACACTATTAATGGTGAACTGAAAAGCTAAACTTTTCTGAGCTCTACATTTACCAATATACCTTTATTATATATAAATAAAATAACCCTATCATTTACCCGTCTCTCTCTACCACCGTACCAATGAAGCAACAAAAGACACTTGATGATGGGAGGTGTCGACGACGTCTTTCGTTAAACGTAAAATGACGGGAGGAAAACGTTTCCGTTGGAATGGTCTAATATGATTGTTTTCATATATCTTTGTCATCCACCTAATAATCTGAGCTTTTTGCTTACTTTGATGCATATGTTTGTTAATCAGAATGCACTTGATTAATCTTTACCCTACTTTGTTTGGTGATGTTTCAAAGTGAAATCATTTTCCTCTTTTCATAAAGTTTAAGGAGCTGTTTAAATATTCGTTATAGAAAGTAATCAATGTGATATTTAGAACCAAATATATATATATATATATTTATATATATATATATATATGTGTGTGTGTGTGAAAAAAGATAATTAGCTACTATTAGCTCAAAGAAATTTTTACACACACAAATACTACTACCATATCATTTTGGACATGAAGAGCTAGGGATTCATAGTCACATTGACAAAAATCTCATCTTTTCAACAAAAAAACATATTTCTCGCTACTCTTATTATATGGATAAACACTTAACTATATTTCTTATGTACCTTTAAAATACACAAACAAATATATTCTGTTCTTTTCTCTTTTTACACCAACATCAGCTCTCATTGTCATTTCCTTCACATTGCACGATTGTAAATTATTTCTTACTTGCAAACAAAGCTAAATGATAGTCATTGGGTATGCATCATTTCATTGAATAATACTAAATAAACACTTGACATCATTTAAACCTAGTCAAATAGATCGATTTTAGATATATGATTTCTGTAACATCTTCACCTCACTTAGGTAAAGGATAAAATAACATCTCAACAGTATAATAATTTTTTTTTAAAATGGGTATTGGTATATTTAAGTGGTGATTATTCGTTAGTCCCTCTATCTCAAAATTAGTATCCACTAATTTACTCGTAACTTATTTTTAACAAAGCTGATTAATAAAAACATGTACAAAAAGTAAGAGTAAGACTGTCATTTTTTTCTTACACAATGTATTAGTTATATATTTTATTAAACTTTATATAATATGATTTTAGACACTTATTATAAGACAAAAGGGGTATTAAATACCCAAGCGCCATATTATAGATAATTGAACTTACTACTCAAAATAAGTAATTTTTTTATCTTTAAAATCATATACATTGTCAATTATATATGATTATGATTAGTTTTTGATAAATCAACACAAATTAAATTTTAAACCATAAAATGTTAAATACAGATAAAAATTAGTGATGTGAATGATTTGATCAATTTGAGTCTAAAATCTTAGTCAATAATCATGTTTGAATCATTTTATTAAACCGGACTAGCAAAATGAGCAATCACGGTTTGTCAATTTATAAACAGTTAATCATATCAGTGTGCCAAATCAAACCAGTTAAAGCAATAAAAACATATCTTATTCACCCATTATTAATGTTTGAACCATAAGTTTAACTAGATCTTTTAGCTACCTAGCTTATTGTTTAAATTAGATCCTTAATTTATAGATCTTATTACTCATGTTGATTGTTGATCACAAATAAATGTAATCTTTGGTGTATGAACTCCACAAGAATGACACCAAGGTTCAATTATTACCATATAAACATGAATAAGAGAACTATATATTAAAATACCAAAAAGTTCATATTTATCTACATATATATAGATAGATATATTGAGAGGGTGAGCACACGACACATTAGATCTTTTAGTCATGATTTCAAACAACAATCATCATGACTTCCTACTCCACCACCCTTCTTCCTCCATCACAATCACTCCCCACCACCACCATCACCACCGTAATCATTACCCCTTCAATCCAACTTTCCTTATCTTCCACCAACCCAAATATAAACACAAAAAACCACATAATAAACATCATCATCATTTCACATGACATGATGAACCTCAAACTCTCTTGAAGATGTACAAGAAACCCTAAGTAGTTTTCTTACTTTACATCTTCAAACCTAATACATGCACTCTTTTTCATCAAGGGGAATTAAGCCACCCGGTCCGATTCATGTTTGCTAGGTCAAACATATATCAAGCTTCAACCTTTAATTTCTTTCATGGTTTTTTATGTTTTAAGATATTCTAGGGTTAAGTTGTTTTTAGGGTTTTTCATATATGGGTGTTTTTCTTTATTTTTAATTTCTTCATTATGATCCCTTAAGTTTTGCTTCTTGATCTTGGGTTCCAAGTTTGTAAAATGAAGGAATTAAAAATGAAAGAAATAGAAAGGTCTGTGTTAATTAATTACGGAGTATTAACTAAGTCAAGACTCAAGAACCGTTGCTTATAAGATTGTTTAAGTTTGTTTTTAACATATATGTACTGCACTTCCGTATGAATTTAAGTTGATATATTGCAGTGTAATGATTGTTGGTTATGTTGTTAAGTTATTACGAGTACTATTTTATTGGATTGTAGCATATATATATGTTATATTTACATTTCTAACCAATGCAGGTTAATTATCCGTTATTGATCTTATTCATTTATTTGTGGCTGTTAATTCTCCTATAAACGACAAACAAAATTTAGAGAAAATTAAACAAATAAATCATAAAGTGGTTATATTTCTTTCTATATGTTTTTCCTGTATCAGGTAATGATGTAATAACGTGTGGTTTTTTTGTCTACTAGAGTTTTTACTTTTTCTATATGTAAACCATATATATGCAAGGAAGATAATAGATGCATTTACTATTCAAGTTTCAACAACGAGTATCAATGAATACATTTTCTCTCTCGTTACGGGTCCTCGTATACACATAAAAAAAATATATTTATTATAAATTTTAACAAATCTACCTAGTATAAATGTTTAGGCATTTATATAAAAACAAAGTTAATTAATTACTCCATAATCTTAATGAAAAAAGTGACAATATCAGCTTAATCAAACAGGTTGAATAATCAGTTTATAATACGTACCGGTTTAAATAAAAATAATTGTCTTTTTAGTAAATAAAAAATAAAAATAAAAAGTGCTTGTACTTGTTGTCACTTGTCAATAAAAATCGATACTACTATATAAAATTACGTGAAGTGACGTATATTGGTGTAGTGACGATTCCCGAATACACTTTTATTTATGACCAATTTTCGTTGATTTTTTGTTCACCTTTTTACAACAAGGTTTCCAATGCAATCTTACACTATAAAACGACATTCTATCTAGCTAATTATTCTCTAAATAAAAATGACATCCAACACCGCACGAATGATATTTTGAAACCCACAAAACTCAAAAGCCCACCTCCAAAGTGAAAAATCTACTGCACTTCTTGTTTAATTTATACAATGATTGAAACATCTATTACGATTTATTTGTTTCGTTTTATTCGTTATTGATTTATTATATATATATAGGGAAATATATATATATATATAGTTATGATGGTTGGATCAAATACAATAATTTTTAATGTAAAATAAATAAAATAATATTTTCGTCAAAGGGTAAAATAGTAATTTTGTTTGTATAATTATAACCATTTAATTAAAATTAAAACTTCTCTATTATTTTAGCTAACATCCTCTCTCTCCCTCCCCCATTTATTGTGCACCGCTGGAGTTCAAACTGTGCATCACTAGAAAAATACTGTGCACCATCAAAATTCGGACAGTGCACCACCGGAACTTTAATTTCTGAATGTGCACCACAAGAATTTTGATTCCTGATTGTGCACTACTGGAACCTTGAATGACTCTTTTACCCTTCAGAATTATTTAATGAGTGTTTGACTATTTTGAAAAATTAATTTCATCAAATCTCATCTGACGGTTGTTATGTTGTTTTATTTGTTTTTCGTTAAGGTTTGTTTTACGATAACCAACCCCTATACTTATGTCTAATTTAACTAAATTTTACACATTTAAGTTAAACATTTATATAACTAATTGTCTAATTTAACTATCATAATATTAATAATCGTTTTATATCAACCTTAATTGTATGTATTGACGAATTAATGAGTCATTAATCAACCTAATTATCATTCAAGATTCTTTTTACGTACTAGTAGTTCTTGAAGATATAAAGTATATATTTTGTTTATGAAGATATAAAAACATATGACTTTATCAGTCTAATCAAGTTGTTGAAAGCCTGTAAAAAGAAAAAAACAACTTTTAATCCGATTGAATAAAAATAAAATACTAAATTATTTTGAAATGGTGTCTGGATAAAGGCTTATTTGGCTACCATAAAATAGAATATTCTAGTCATTATTTTTACTTTTTCAAATCTCACAAAAGCAATCGAATCCACGCCAAAACTTTTTTTCTTTACCTGATTCCGAAAAATAATATCATTCCCATTATTCATAAAAATAAAAAAGTATAAGTATAAGTTTGTGCTTAATGTTAAACGATCGAGAAATGCTAAATGTACTTAAAAAATATAGGTATAAGCTTGTGCCTAATACATATAGTGTTTGACTTATCCTATTTTTCTATAGTGTTTGACTTATCCTAATTTTTTTATAGTCACCATCATTTTAAAGTGCCAATTAAATGTTTAGGCTTATCTTTAATTCTACATTTTGGACACATATATTCTTCTTTTTACAATAAACCCTTATCAAAATATGCCACTTATGCACCTCAGATCTAAGTTTTAAAATCCTAATTTATTCGTCTATTTAAACAAAATCCGAATTTTACTAACTCACAAGATAAATATATATAATATTATATATATATATATAATCGTTAATGAAATGAAATTACAAATTCTAGTACAGTAAGAGTGTGGCAATTGAGTTGGACTCTAAAATAGCCATCTCCGGTTGCTTTGATGGAAAGGGATTCTAGCCGGGCTTTAACTTCTGTTTAGGTTGATATATACCAAAGCCCAGGCCCAAATAATAAAATTATAAAAAAATAAGTTCTATACATGATACAGTGGATGAATTGAAGAACACTTTAACATAGTGTTTATAATCTCAATTATTATTCATCATTATATGATTATAGTTATATTGGTTAATTAATGAATGCTAAACATGCGATAAAGGATACTTTGATTACAAAAGTACTTATACAAGTCTTTTTAGATTGTAAAACTAAAGAAAATTACAAAAGTACTTCGTGAGAATAAAGAAATTAATTTTAACAATCAATTTTTATCAAGATAACGAACCTTTATCTCCCCTTGCATTTTTGAAATTTAATAAAATATAAAATATAATTGGAGTCCCGCACAATATAATAGTTATGAATATAAAATACGATAACGACCTATAATGATAATAATTATAAACTTTTGTTTCATTTTTATTTGTGCTTTATGTTATAACAATAATTATATTTTAATTATTATTTATTTTATATTACAAATAAAAATAATTATGAGGTGTATAAACTAAAAAAAAAACATTTAAGTATAGATTGATTTGATTTTTAATTTCTATATTCAGAATATTATTAAAAGGGATATAAATATAAATTTTAATCTTTTAATTTTTAAACACAATCTTATAGCTATATGTTTTATAACAATTTAAGATAAATGTAAAATCGCGATTCCAGATTATGTTTACGGGATTGAAAATTTATCTCCAATTATACGAAAGTCACATAAAGGTGATTGTTTTAGGGTAGCGTAAGCCCATAATCATATTTATGAGATGAGATATCCCTTTTTCAATAATAATTATTATTATTATAATAATATCTTATGTATAAATATACATTTGTTTTATTATGTATTTATGTGAAATGGTGTGTGACATCTAGGGTATTTAACATTTCATTTGAAACTGTTTAATGTGATTGATTTGAAATCAAATCAAATTTGAAAAATAATTTTCAAATTGATTAAAATCGAGATCAAATTCAATATTTATTTTTTGATTTTGAATTTTTCTAATTTGATTAAATCGATAATCGAATTCAAATAACCAAATATATTATTATCAATATATAAAAATATATATATGTATGATCTTTTGTATTCGGTTTAAAATTTGAACAGTTTAGCGTTTTGAAAACTTAAAAAAACTTAGCTATCAAATGTTTTTCAAAAAAACAAATATTTAGTTTGGACTTTGAAGTTCACATACATTGATAGTTCCATGCTTTATGAACTCCGAATTTAATTAATAAGTAACACTTATTAATGGTTAAATTCATGTAGTTTGTAAGGTATAATCGTGCATATTTTATAACTTTGTATGTTGAAGGGTTTTTTCGATTAAATTTTATTGTTTTTTCAGTTTTGACCGAATCGAATTCAGTCTCAATTTTCAATTTTGCTTTCAAAAAATTTAAGATCGAATAATTGAAGCAACTAAATCCAAAATATTGTAAATCAAACTGATAAACAGTTAAACATGTACAACAAAATTTTTGTAATAGAAATTAATTGTGCTTTTTTATATAGGTTGGGTCATCCTAACAACAAAATTAATATTGACAAATAGACCACTGAAGTTACTTTTTTCACAAAGTGTGAATACTATAAATAGAAAATTAATCCTAGTCATCTTGAAATTAAATGAGTTTTTGTTAATAAAATCAGAGTCTATTAGAAGGCTATTAATACCATTATTGGAAGTCCTTTAACATAATTTGCATTTAGTTTTATAAAGCTATGTATAGTTGATGCAAAATCACTAATAATAGAACGCTCTTTCACATCGAGTTTTTCACTCCTTACTAATGTGATACAAAAGTCAGTATAAAATCGATGAAGTGGAGGCACTAAGTCATTAACGGTGGGTTGAAGAATTTTCAAAAATCTTTTAACTATTAAATACAAAAACAAAAATAGAATGGATCCAAGTTTCATAGTAAATCCATTCCCACTTAGTGTGAAAGTTGATATGATTCATAGGTGATTATCCACACCGGTTCGACTTCTCGTAATTAGAGCATGGGAAGTTGATACCTATTTTTAAGTGTTTAAAACTTTTAATATGGGGTTAATTATCTTTTGTCAGTATTGATGACTGAAGTTGAAGAAAAATGTTAATCCATTTTTAACGTTATGTTGATGAATTATTATTATTATTTTCTTTTTAATCTGATTGGTGCAAATGTACGACAATAAAAATGGCAAGTCTATTTTTTCACATTATTTCAACAGTAGTCACTACATTTAAAAATGATACTCGATATTGTTTAGAGTCTTATTGTTAACATTTTGATTAGTGAGCACTTATTGTGCTCTAGTTATTTGTATTAAGAAAGTTATGGGTTTGTCCACATGCTTTGGATGAGGCACTAACTACAATGACAAGTCATCTAATTAAAGATAATGGTGGCAAACATAACAATAAATGTGTCGAATACATGTTCATAAACATGAAATTTATCCTAAAGGCAAACATAACAATAAAGAGGTTAAATGGATGTTGTCCAAATATGGTCCCTTTAATTTCAAAATACATATGTGAAATCTACGATTTTGATGAATAAAAAGCATCTATGGTTTTCATTAAACTACACAATTGACCAAACATTTAATAATTAATAAACCCAAAAAAGAATAGTCAATAAAAATAAATATCTTAAATTAATAATAACCTAAGTTTCCTTAACACAAAGACATCGTTCAACATCAAATCATAAGAATAGTACGTAGCATTCAATAGAAAAACAAACAAAACAAAACAAAATAAATAAACATGTATGGCACGTTCTATATTTGTGGCTCTCATAATCATTTATATCATCAAATATACTCTTCAACCAATCCCAAATCTCCCCTCAACCTAAACCCTCTTTATTCCTTTTTGATTACATTTTATATCATGAATCAAACCACACACTCGTCAAATTATTAAACAACAAATAAAAAATGGCCGGTAACAGTAAATTACGTCGCTGGAGGTTTTCGTTACACAAATCAAAATCAGAAAAACCAAAACCTCTGGACGAATTCATTTGTCCAATTTCCGGTTCACTGATGTTTGATCCGGTTGTTGTTTCATCCGGTCAGACATTTGAACGGACGTCCGTTGATATTTGTAACGACCTTAATTTCATTCCAGTTCTTTCCGATGGATCTAAACCTGATTTTTCAACTGTAATCCCTAATTTAGCTTTAAAAAAAGCGATTAGTAATTGGTGCGTGTCTACCGGAACTGAGTTACCTCGTTGCGCCCCGGCTTATAGCTCCGTTGAGGATTCCGTTAAGTCGTTGATGGCTAATTCGGATCAAAGTGAATCCTATTCGAGATTTAGGGATTCAGAACGTGATTTACTTAACGGAGTGACGGAGAAACCGAAAGTGATATTAACTCACGCCGTTACGCAATTGAATAATCGATCTACACCTAAATGTCACTCTTATTCATCGAGTTCTGAAGAATCGGTGCTTGCGAACGTTCCGGATACACCGCCGTTACCGTTTGTTACACGGCCGTTATGTTATTCGTCTTCACCTTCCGCATCAACTTCATCCGAAATCGTTGTTGATGAAACCCTAGAACCTAACCCTAACCCTAACTCATCAGATGAACACAATTTTATAACGAAGCTTCAAAGCATTGATGTTTTTGAACTGGAACAAACGGTAATTATGCTCAGGAAACTTACTAGAACTGATGAAGAAGCTAGGGTTTCACTTTGCACTCCGCGGCTGGTCGCGACGCTCCGTAATTGTCTCGTTTCGCGATACGTGGCTGTGCAAACGAACGCTGTTGCTGTGTTGGTGAACTTATCGCTCGAAAAAACAAATAAGTTGAAGATCGTACGGTCAGGTATTGTTCCGCCATTAATTGATGTTTTGAAAGCTGGATTTGTTGAATCCCAGGAACACGCAGCTGGCGCATTATTCAGCCTTGCGTTAGAGGAAGAGAACAAGACCGCTATCGGCGTTTTAGGTGCGTTACAGCCGTTGCTTCACGCATTGCATTCCGATAGCGAGAGAACGCGGCATGATTCGGCATTAGCACTTTATCATTTGTCTTTGGTGCAGAGCAACCGAGTGAAACTTGTTAAACTCAGTGCACCTTCGACTTTATTATCAATGCTGGAAACGGGTTTAGCTGGTAGGGTGTTATTGGTGTTATGCAATTTAGCTGCTTCTAGTGAGGGTAAATCAGCATTGCTGGACGCAAATGCGGTTGAATGTTTGTTTCGGAAATTGAGGACAGAAGACGTTGACTCTACTGAGTCAACTCGTGAGAACTGTGTGGCGTGTTTGTACTCATTGAGTCAAGGAAGTATGAGGTTTAAAGGGTTGGCAAAGGCGGCAAGAGCGGTGGAAGTGCTTCGTGTGGTGGAGGGAAATGGAAGTGAGCGGGCGAGAGAGAAGGCGAAACGGATGCTTATGATGCTTCGTGAACGGGATGATGGTGAAGAGAGTATGGATTGGGATGCTTTGTTGGAAGGAGGAGCGAGTCAGATTCGGCACCGAGGCAACAACTCAACTCAGTTCTAATGGTTTAGTACAGTAGGTTTTGTCAATTGAATTTGATATATAAATTATCATTGAGTTGTTCTTGGTGCTTGCAATGTAATTTTTGCTAGGGTGGAAAGAATTGTAAATAATGATTCTTTATAACTCTTGTTCTTGTAAACAGTTTGTAAATGCTTAGTTTACAAGTGAATGATTTGCAGGTGCTCCTTAATTAAGGAGAATATACACATTATCTATATACTTTATGAAATGAATGATGTTAGATTTTAGTATAATGCAGGACTTGATTATCATAAATGAGAGTTATAACAGTGTGCTGAATGTTCTGTGCTCTATGTTGTTTCTGGTGTTGGGTTATAGGTGTGTTTATTTGTTATTTGGGTCTTGGCGAAGGGTGTAGCGTGTTGTTTTGCTGCGTTTGATTTGGTGGGTCGATGGGTATTCGGTTCGGCTGTTCTGCTGCCATCCCTGGGGTTCACTTGGGCTTGTTTTGGTTCGGTCTATAAGTGTAAGGGTATTTGCTACGGATTATTGTGTGTGTAATTGTTGATTAGGTTGAGTCCAGAGTTGGCTTGTATCACCTATGTTGTCAGTTTTTAAAAATGCAGCCTCTGGGCTGGGGTTTGGTTCCATGGCTGGAGGTTTTGCCCTGCTCGCTGCATATTTTGTGGATTTATCAGGCTTTTGAGTGTAGTTTTTTAATTCATTGGGTTCAAGTTCAGGTATTTGATGCATTAGGCTTGGTTGTATACTTGTATATATTGGATCGTTTTTGCATATGAAACTTAAAAGGGTAGTTGATTTGAATAGTTACTTTTGTAAACCTTTCCTCTTTGGGCATTTCTACAAAATTAGGTTTTCCAAAGAAGGAAAGCAAAAGAAAAGAAAAGGTAGTAATTACTTGTGTACCTAGACAAACAATTTTGTGAATCCTCAGTTTAAAACATGAAGCATTTCAAAAAGTACTGTATTACAATTTACAATAATCATAAAAGAGTTATCATAATATAATGGAGTTTAAAATAAATACTATTCGTAAGTCGTAACGCATATACTCTGTGTATTCATCTCCTTGGTTTGCTTGGAACTTGGAAGTACGTTCTCTTTTCAACACCTTTAGGCACCTTGATAATATTAATACTTCGTATATATTAGATCCAACGAGAATATGTCGTGTGGTGTTTTTAAATATTTTCCCCATGCTTTCACGCATTGATAAATGGTGGAGGGTGATCATTAATTTACCCTTCTAACTCCAAGAGACCAGTTCAATTATATTTTGCCCGGGAGTACATTCAACTAAGACCGGTCACTTTGAGAGTGGCCGTGCTCCATCTTCATTCAATGTGGCACCCATGTCATAGACACGAAAACGTATTGAGGTGCCGGCTTTATGGTTTTGTTTTGCTGAAAGCGAAGAGAAGATTGTGGCCTCAATTGTTTAAAAAGGTAGTGTAACGGCTAAATATAAAAAAGATAATTAATTTTATTAATATATTTTTTTTTCAATCTTATATATGTGCATACAATTACTATTATTTTTCATACACGATTCTCACTTTTTTTTAATTACTACATTAACTATATATACATAAAACCTATTTAATTCAAACACTTTTTGTTTTATCAAATCTTAAATATATTTCTGCATAACGTATAATGTAACTTTATTATTAATGTAACTTTATTATTAATGTAACATATTCTATTACTACCATTATTATTATTAGAGTAAATACGGTCCATGCCCTTGTGCTCTTTCAGTTTTACACACTTTGTCCTTCAAAATCCTTTTTTGCAATCACTACCTCCATGGTTGTTGTTTTTGTAACAAATCAACCATTCCCTCGTTAAATCTAACGAAATGACCGTCAACTCATCAAAATTGACTAAAATATACATTTTTATATGTTTATAATAAGTTCAAAGTCCTACTATTTTATACGTTTATAATACATATATACAAATTAAGCTTTAGGTACCCTTTTATGCTATGAGTGTGTTGTTATCACTATCTTTTATGAATTCTAGAAGATGGATATTCTAGTTTCATAAGTTCAAAGTTCTTATGAAAAAAACTTAATTTTCACAAATAAAAGTAAATTAAGATTGTTGAGAAAAAACTCTCTATAATAAATTAATATAAATGTTACATTTTATGGCTGTTAGAATTTTTTAGAAATTTTGCATCTTCACTTTCAGTCACAATCTATAATCCCAACTAATTGTTATTAAACATACAGTATATCTTGTTTGTCAAACACCATCGTCATCTCTCACTAACGTCATTGCATTGCGCTAATAAAAGATAATGAAATGATTATGTGTCGTCAATATAACATAAGCGTTACAGCTAGCTTTACTAGAACACCGGAGGTTACACTGTTGAACACAAACCGAACAAGTTGTGCAAAGCTACTAATGAGATTAATAATATTTGATGTTATTAATAAAGTATTCATTTGAGCAAAATGAATCAAGATAACAAATATGATATAGAGTGTTAATGTTATTTGATATGTTAAATAAATTAACAAGTCATTTATGCATTTATTATACGATAATAAATAAAGTTAAATGTAATTAATATATTTAGTTTATTAATATAAATAATTCTTATGATTATTTATTTAATAAATATTTATATTAATGATTTATTTATAAATTAGTTTATAAATACATAATTAATTTAAATTAATTAAACTTAAATGTTCTATTTGCAATGAATGTTTGAATTAGTTTAATAAAGTGGATTACCTACCGCATCCTCTTAGAATTTGTTGATTTATTGGAGCCACAACAAGGAGATCAAGATAAACTTAAAAAAAATAATATATAAATTTATTCTAACAGTTTTAAGCATGTATTGCCTGACAAAAGTTAACAATCTATTGTCTAATGGTTTCACTTTTCTACGTAGTACATATCCGTATATTTTGCACATCATAATGTATATATATAAGGTACATTTCATAAGTGTTTATATTAGTTCCTAATGCCTTCTCCAATGGATACTCTATTTCTTTAAATATGGAGATTTAGAGAACAAAAAATAAGAAATCATGCTCTGACCTTTGCTTCATATTTGAAGAAAATTTATAGAGTAGACTTGTTTTCCTTCATATTTAGAGCAAATATATCCATTTATTTATATTTAAAGCAAAACACATTCATTATTTAGGCATTCTCTAACAGGTACTCCATTTCTTCAAATACGGAGACTTGGAGCATCAAAACGGAGAAATGTAACTTTAATCACTGTTTCAAATTTGAAGAAATTTTTTGAAGGAGACTTGTTTTCCTCTATATTTAAAGCAAACACACTCATTTATCTATAATTAGAGCAAAACATGTTAATTATTTGGAGTTGCGTATTTTGGAGTAAATGGTTGGAAATGAAGATATTTGGAGGAATATTCCAAGATGATGTTATACACTTATTCAAATTTAAAGTCGGAGAAATGTATATGATTGGAGAAGGTCTTAAAATTTGGTATTTTGGAGGAGATGATTACAGATGTAAGGTTTTGGAAGGAATATGATAAAAAGATACTATTAGTTTTTGCATATTTGGAGATGGAGAAATGTATATGTTTAGAGAAGGCCTAAAACATCTTACTTCGTATGAAGATTGACACTAGAATACTAGATGAATTTAAAACATTCACATTTTTCCTGTCTTTTTTCTTTTTAAAAAAATATATTAATACTTATCAAGCATTTTATTTATTTATTTTTAATTCACTATGATATATTTTCAATTATTTTATTTTTAAAAATACAAACGACTTATAATTATTGATATGAGTAATTCTAGGCTTACAAACTTTTACAAAAAGAGTTTGGTGCTTTGAAGGAGATGGTTGAAGATGAAAGCTTTTGAAGAACAAATACAATAAAAAGATGCTATTAATTTTTGCATAATGGAAATGAAGAAATGTATATAGTTAAAGAAGGTCTAAAACGTCTTCTCGCTTCGTATGAAGATTGACACAAAAATACTAGATTAAAATACTCACATTTTTCCTTTCTTTTGTATTTTCTTGATAAATATGTTAATACTTATCGAGTATCTTATTTATTTATTTTTGATTCACTACCATAATATTTTCAATAATTTTTTTGATTTTAAATACAATTGATTAGCAATTCTGGGCTTACAATTTTCTTTTAAAAAAGTATATACAAAAAGAGGTGGGCTAATCATGTAACTTTTAACACTTCTCTATTTTTAAGGAATTCGTCTTACGAAGTTAAATTAATTGTCTACGGTTACTAGATTAGCCAGTTCACCTCAAACACAATGCGGAAACAGGAAACCCGTAAGAGGAAACCGGCGGAACAAAAACTCTCACCGTCGCCGGCAAAATCAATAAAAAAGAACAACGTAATCAATCTCACCCTCCCCGACCCGTACCCGACCCACATTCGACCCACACCCGAAGAATGCCGTGCCGTTCGAGACGACCTCTTAGCCTTCCACGGTTTCCCCCAACAATTTGCCAAATACCGCCAACAAAGATTAAACCTTCTTCTAAACGACGGAGAATATAAATCTACAACGTCTCCGGCGCCGGCATCGGAAAGCGTTTTGGACGGGCTAGTGAGCACGATATTGTCACAAAATACAACTGATTCTAACTCTCAGAAGGCTTTCAAATCACTCAAATCTGCTTTCCCTAATTGGGAGGAAGTTAGTTCTCTCAAAAGTCGAAACCCTAATTTAATTTTTGCAATTGTTTAACTTAGGGTTTAAAATAGGATACATACAATAGATTATTAGGTAAAGGTAGTGCATTTAGAAAAATCAAACTTAGAATCAAACATTTTACTCTGAGTGAAATTTTGATATTGAGAATACTTGTTTCTTTTGTTAAGTCAATCTATCTAACTATATATATACATATATATATATATGTATATTCATATGAGGATGAGGATTATTGTGCAAATGATTTAGGTTCTAGCTGCTGATTCAGAGTGTATTGAGGATGCTATAAGATGTGGAGGATTAGCCCCCAAAAAATGTTCTTGTATAAAGAATATGTTGAGTTGTTTGCTAGAGAAGAGAGGGAAGCTATGCTTGGAGTATCTTCAGGACTTGTCGGTTGATGAAATAAAGGCGGAGCTTTCTCAGTTTAAAGGCATTGGGCCGAAAACGGTATCTTTTGATTCTATTGTTATTGTTTGAAATGATTTGTAGATTGTAAAAAATTCCATCGTTTATAGGTAGCTAGACTTTTACTAGAATAAGTATTATCGTTACCAGGTTCACTTTGTCACCGCGATGAATCAATATTTCAAACTCACTCATGACTATTACAACAGCAATTAAGGTCATTATATGGTTAATTTCTATATAAATTTTCTAATTAAGTATCGTTAGAACCACTCGTTGTGTGTGGTTAATGGTCTAGTTAGAACTGCATTAGAGATTCTAATATCATGTTACCCTAAGATTTATAGTTTAAAATGAATGGTAGGTGGCGTGTGTATTGATGTTTAATCTTCAGCAAGATGATTTCCCTGTAGATACACACGTAAGTTGACTTTAACCTTTTTAAACAAGCATGGAGCTTAAGGTTTTAGTTGACGTTGAGACTTTTGTACAGGTTCTTCAGATAGCAAAGGCAATTGGTTGGGTGCCCATAGAGGCAGACACTAAAAAGACATATCTTCATCTCAACACAAGAATACCAAATGATCTAAAATTTGATCTGAACTGTCTCTTGTTCACCCATGGTAAGGCATGCCGAAAATGCATAAGGAAAGAAGATAATAAGCAAAAGAAGGAAAGTGACTCATGTCCTTTACTTAATCACTTAACAAAAAAATAAATTTTCGCCTTTCTGAAAATATTAATTTCAGTTTGCTGAATGGTACAGAAGACTGAAACAGAGATTTTTGGATGAGTATGTGATCTCTTTATGAAACAGAACACTTCATGTGTCTATATTATTTATGCACCCAATTTCCCGACCCTTTTTATGCAATAATACAGATCATATCCACAGAAGATAAGCATTATAACGTATGTGTACGTTCGTGTTGTGTGTATGTTGTTCTGGCTAATGATGAGATTTTCTATATGGCACTGGTGGATAAGACCTCCACCTGGGGCTGATTAAAGTGTGCAGTATCAAATTGGGAAATCTTGATCATTGGTAAATAATGGCCAATAATAATCCAGTTGGAAAGATTTCCATCATAAAAGTTCTGCTCACTTTTAGCTTTAAGCCTATTATTTCTGGAATTAAGTATTGTCTTTTACTTAGTGGCCTATATGGAGGTATCCCTGTATACAAATTTTAGAAACAACTTTGTAAGGTGTTTCACAAACATCATCTTCCACTGCTAACGTAGTATATTTGGCAAGATTTTGTTCAATTATTATTATTATTTCCTATAATTATAAAGTTGAGAGTAGTTGGAATAATTAAACATATAGGGTTTGTCATTTGACCTCAAAGACAAAATGCAAAATCCTGAGACTCTTATTTGGGATTTACTAAATTCCAAGTGCCATCCTGATAGGTGCCAGCCATTTTAACACTTTATTAATCTCTTTGTTGCATTTTGGGTGTCCCAATGTCTAGATGTCAATTGGCTCTGGATCTTCTTAAAAAGTTGACAAATCTTGGTAACAAAAGTGGGAAAAGTTATGAACTTTATGACATTATATCCTTATAGTAATGCCACTTGTAGGATTCTATAGTGCTGCTTACTCTTGTCCATTGCATATCCTTGCTAATAATTAGATGGAAAACCTATGTGCTTGTATAATACTTTCTATAAATAGGTTAATCTAATGTTGTAGGATTTGTACTATATTTCCCATCTCAAATAATGGAAACAGATACCTCTAACTCAGAATCACTTGAAATTGTTAGTGATAGAAAGCTGAAACTTTTTGGTTTTCTGATTGATCCTTGTGCAAAAGGTTCAGAAGACGTTGAATCCAACGAGGATAAACGGGTTTTTATACCTTCAAATCCCAAGAAATACAAATGCGCTTTTTGTTGTAAGAAGTTTGTGAATTCACAAGCTTTAGGAGGTCACCAAAATGCCCATAAGAAGGAGAGACTGAAGAAGAAAAGGATAGAGCTTCAAGCTAAGAAAGCTAAATTCAATCTTTATTTTGGGTCTCTATTAAATCACACTAGTGATCCTACTTTATCTTTTAGTAGTTTTTCATCATACTTTAGCTTCTATTCCTCAGAAACCTATCAAAATATGAACTTTAAGAACACCCATATTGTAAATTTGCCTTCTTGCTCCACATTCCGACAAGATGGATTTACTTTCGGGATAGGACGTGATGGCACTTGTTAACCGTTTAGAAGTATGGTCAGTGAAGTCTGTATTGGCCAATGTAAAAATGTCAAGAGTTTGTTATTTAATAGCATTTATGATGGAATTTAGAATCTCAAGCTTCTATGCAACTAGAATTCATATTCTGACTAATATTTGAAAAAATATACTGTGTAGCTATCGTAAGTATTGTCAGATTATAGTATGTGTGGACCGTGTGGTGCATAAAAGTCTACCCTGAACCAAGCATAAGTAGTTCAAGTTCTGGTTCGTTTAGTTAGCATAATTGCCAGGATTTTGCTCGAGTGTGGACTGTGATACACAGCTTGAGTGGGTTTGTAAGTATTTTTATATAATTGTGACTAGTTTACATTTCATTACATGGTACGAGAAGAATAGGATATTCTGATGCAAGAATAAACCAAGTAAAAATAAAGTCCAATAAGAAAGGCAGTTTAGAGTTAAAGATATTCAAGACTTTATTAATACACGTGTAAAAGTTCTGATGCAAAGTAATCCTGTTAATTTTGATGGACTATACCCTGACCCCTGACCTGAGTTGTAAGAGGTTGACTTGGAAATGAGGTATTTTTATTTGTACTAGAGTTGATTTAGTTTGATTGTAACAATTGTTTTTGTGCAGGCTAATAAATTTTCTTTGCTTCTTGCTTTTAACCGTTCTGCAAAATTAATGTGCTTCCATGTAACACTCAACCTTATCTAGTACTCAAACATATCCAATCTTCCATGACAAATAATGAGAATGCTTGTTGTATCTGTAACTTCTAACCCGAACGCTTCAGGATCCTTGAAATAATGATGCTCATGGGTCATGGGTGGTGCACGCACCTTTAGGTTCACCCATTGCAACGAACTCTAGAGCAGGTTGTTTAGCCTGAAACCCTGACCCGTTAAATGCATCGTAAGTTGATTGAGAAGTCAAAGGCGGTTTGTCCAAACACCTTTACATAGTGACCTTTATCGAAACTCATTTCTTTTTAATTATTTACAATGAAATCGACAAATACATGTGTTTAGACGATTTGTAATTGTTAAACCACAAACACCTCATATTCATATGTTGCCTCCTAATGCTCTGAGTTATAAGGATTAGTTGTTGGTATTCATTTCTAAGCACCTAAAACACGTACTAGTTTTTAAGTTGGATATAAAGACGTTAAAAAAAAGGGGCACGTTACATATGAAAGTATTAAACTTTATGTATTTTGTTACTGCAAGTCTTGAACAAAAATATGTTGTATTTCCAAACTTCCGAGATCTTATCTTTATACATATAATGAGAATGATGTAACATCATATATGGTTGCAGCGCCGATCGTAAATCTGGTCAGATGATTAAGAGGTCACCGAGTTCATAGCAAGTTTAGAAAGTTTAATCCCCAAAAAAGGAGTTTTTTTATTGATATTGATACATATATATAATAGGAAAATGGAAAAAGTTGGATACCTAACGGTATAATTCAAGAAATATGTGCAATAATCCATTTTACACCAACTCAGTTGGAGCCCCGTATATAATCCATTTTATACCAACTCAGTTATCCATTTTATATGTTCGTTAAGAGACGCGTCTTTAGGTTTCTTTAATTGTTTTTAGAGATGAGTTCATTAAAGTATGGATTTTTTTGAAAGTATGAGAGTACCAATAAGATTGTGTCATTTGGCACAAAACTCACTTTCCCTCACATTTTTTAAATTTAAATATCTAAAAAATGGTAAGTCAAAAAATAATAAAAATTACACCATAAAAATCATCTTTTTTTTTTCGATTAGACATCTCACAAGGTATACTTTCTACGAACTTTTTTTTTTCATTTTTTGTATGTTAACACATGTGTTATGATGGATTAACAAAAGTGTTACTCGCGGCTATCACATGTGTTATTAACGACTATCACATGTGTTACAATCAATAGTCAGTGCTAATACATGTGTTAGTCGCAGGTAACACATGTGTTAAAAATTTTCAAAACCCACCAAAAAATGAAAAAAAAAAAAATTCGTCGAAAGTATACCTTATGAGATCTTAAATCGAAGAGGAGAAAATGCTGATTTTAATGGTGTAATTTTTATAATTTTTTGACTAACGGGTTTTGAGATATTTAAATTTAAAAAAAGTGGGAGAAAGTGGGAAAAAATGGGGCCTTTACCAAATAGTACAATTCTATTGGTACTTCCATACTTTCAAAAAATCTCATACTTTAATGATCTTTTGTTATTATTTTTAATTGTCAAAACATTTTAAAACCATTTGATATACAGAAATACAAGAAAATATATCATAATCTCGGAGTTTTGTTTAGTTTTTTCAGCCAATATTAAAAGTGATCTCTTTGAATTATCTCAATAAGAATTTCGTGATACTCAGACATTCAAATGTCGAAATACTTTTTTTGTGAGATTGTTCCGGCACGATTTAAAAAAAAACCCCAAAATTATCATTATACCCTTATCACATTTCTAACTATGTGCATGAACCCTTGAATATACACACTATTATCAATTTAATAATTGTTTATGAAGACACATCAACTACATGTGAATCTTAACTAGTTTCCAAACGAAATAAAACGAAATAAAAAAATCTAAGATAACGTAAATTGTACTTTATGCTTACTGTGTATTTTGACCAATTATAAGATGAAAATAGCAAGCAAACGAAATGCTTTTTCACTATTCAGTACCAAAGAGTCCAAAAAACATGATGGAAGTAAGGTAGGGAACCCATGTATGAAATATCCAAATGAAAGTGAAACACGATGACATTTATCGAGTGAAAAGTAGAGTATTTGTATTCAAAGGGGGAGATATTCTTAAAATGGATAACAAGGAAATTAGCCATTTGCACATGATTCCATTCGAACCAAGTACGTCAAAATGGGTTCAGTTTGGCTTCATATACTTAAACTTCAACAGGTTAGATGGGTAAATTTTAACCCTTATCCAACAATCGTATTTAATACACTAACTATAGATAATATTCCGCAAAACACAAACGTTAGTGGTCAATCTTACCAGACCTGTATTAAAAGGTATAATCCATTTTGACTCGCGACCCACTTGCCCATTTTGTCAATTCATCGTCTGTCTTTATTGTTTATTGAGCACTGCAGACACTTGGATCTGGTATGTCTACAAAAATGTGGGGAGTCACTGTGGATCATGCTAGGAAATTTTCGGTTGATGATAAGAAGGTATATTTGTACTTTCCACCATCTCTCAACAGAGACGGTGTTGTGTTTAATGTTGTGGGGAAAGTCCTTGGGCTTCTTTCAGATCGCCAAGTACGTTGTTGCTGTCGACCTCTCTGAAATTCAAAGGATGAGCTTCACTATGACTTAAAAAATACTTTTATTTCTTTTACATCTATTTCTAGCTCCAACAAGAGCAAGGAATAAAATACGCTCAAGAAATATAAGTTTATTTGGGTTATTCTTAAATATCCACTGTCCTTTTATCTACTTGTTTTTCTTCATACAAATGTAAAGGTAGCAGTTTTGACCCCTTCATTATGAATGCGTTACTTTAGGTTATGCTTTACTTTTCAACTGGTCAACCAGGTAAAATGAAAATATAGCTAGAAATGAAACAGGCCTAATGTGTATTTTTCTTAATCATATCTAACACACAGTTGTTATAAAGAAATAGGAATTTTGGACAATAAAAATGTTTCGGATTAACCAGCCCATTTCAACCTAAACTAAAATTACCCATTTTGGCTAGTAACCCAACGTGCCCAACCCACCCATGTTTCTTATGTCTACTATAATCACTAACGTCTACAGCAAATTGGGGGTTCAGGCTGAAGCACATAAATTGGTGTAATCTGCCTTTCAACACCCAGAGGATATCGTTTCCTATGATGATGAATCTTCTCTTAGAACTGGTACCTACTCTATCTCTGAAGATATATACCCGTTCTTAAATGCCCAAATGGTTACAATGGGAGATGCCAGCGAAAGCAGCAATAGTAGAACTTCCCATAAGAAGGGCCGATTCGATTCCCCACAGATGAATGCATTGTCTCCATTAGATTTGATCAAGATCAGCCATTAGACTTGCATTGCCAAGTACCAGATACCTTGATATGTGACTCAGAGTCTTTAAAGGAGGATATGCAGTATTTTGGTACATCTTCTTCTACACAGGTGGATTTGCAGCGTGCAGTTGATGGGTTTTTGTTTCCCCATTCTACCATTGGTAAAGCTCAGAGGAGATGGAAGATTGTGTCGAGTGTCCTAAAAATGGCTCTCTCTCATGTTAGAGATACGTGAGAGAGATATCATCAAGTACACAAATCCAGGATGAAATAAAGGTTCTTGTAATTGCTGCCCGATTTATAAATTGAGTGCAATTTTAGATTGTAAACTCGTGAAAACTTAAGGTTAATGTGTGCATAAAAACATGTAGTATTGTAAGATGAGTTGCAGGAGAAAATATGTGTCTTTCCCTCATTTATATTTCGACTAAAAAGTAAATAAAATTTGTTACAGTTGGGTTGTGATCAGTAGAACCTCAGCTCGATTGTCTTGTATCTGGTTCAGTGTTCACATATTACGGGTCTGATTAGTGAACCTGAGCTTGACTAATGTTTAGTTGATTCAAATTTCAGGCACGGTCCATAGTTTGCCTGTCAATTAGGTCGCTTGTTGTATAGTCCATTTGTTGCATTTCTGTCACTAATCATATCATTCAGTTTTTACAATTGTTGGAAACATTTATGTTAGTTAGGATGTATTGCATACTAGTGTTAAGCGGCAACTCTGCTGCTTGAAGTTCATAACAATAACCAAATATGGACACACCAACAACTCTGAAACTCAACCACAATAGGACATACAAACCACACCAAGACCATAAGTATGTATCAAGACAAAACAGCTTATACCAAACCAACACTTGAAATTCAAATGACTACATATGAGGTGACATTAATTGCCAAAGGGGTAATTTTACTAGAAATATTTCTAGAAAAGGAAAGGTTGTACTCCGTAATATTCACAAGACATCCCTAAAGGGGACGTGTTATAGCTTTCCATGATAAAATTAAAATGTGAATTCGATAAATATATGTTTTTCAGGTTTTGAGACTACTTGCAATGCTCCTGCAGGGGATGAACTTTTGGCTTTAGACATGACGAGCAGTATGGCAAAACGACAAACATGGATAAATGTGCAAAGCATTGGACATTATTGACCTGCATACAAGGCGCAAGGATCTTGCAGTACTTAGTTATACTGGCTATTTTGATGAGAAGATATGCTTAAGTAATTGTGGTGGGGCTTTGCAACAAAAATGATTAGAAGCTTCTATTATTTAGTTTACTGTTGAAGTCTTTTTAAACAATCACAATCTTTTATAGGTTTTTCATGCCATAAAAAGCTTCACATGTTCAAATCTCTCCGTCTTCAATTCAAATGTTTTCACATCTAAACCGTACTTTGTTATTATAAAACAGTATATACTTCAAAGTTCAAACATTGCTGGTATGGTAAATGTCTATTCCATCATATTCCAGCATTACGTAACACATCACTATCTTCATGTATCGTTTCAGATAAAATTTCACAATTCACAGGTGACATAACTATTCAAGTATTTTTAGCTGTAGCTAAATTCATGATATTGTTAAGCTACCCGTGATGGTAAGCTAGTTAAAACTACAAATAAATCTTGGCAGGTCAATGACCGGTCAAACTCGTGGTACTCATTTTCTTGATTTCATAACACTCAACAAGAAATCAGTCATTAGTCTCATAGGAAAGCAAATTCTCAAAACGAGGGAAATAATTAATATCAATCACCAAATACCCATCATCATTATCATCATCCTTAATCATATCGAAATTAAACAAATGTAATCCCGACTTCTTCCTCAACCCATTTGCCACGTCAGCAACAAATTCTTGCAATCAATGGTGACAGTTGTGATAATTTTATAATTTGATAAAAATGGTAATATAGGAATTTTATATTTTTAAACTTTAAGTTTTGTAAAAAGTATTATATAAACCCTTTGTAGAGGTGTTAAATAATAATTATTTTCTAGTTAGAAGGTTTATCCAAATCGAATAGTAATGTATCTGCTTTTAACTCACCAAATTTGGGATTCTTTTTTGAAAAAAATAAAATTCGATATCATAGTTATCCTAATTTGGAGTCTCAAAAAATATGGAAGTATGGAATCATTTAATAGGTATTCGAAATAAATAATCGACAATAAGAAAAATAATAAGTAAACTTATTTATATACGTATAAATCTAGACCCAATAAGAAGATAATGATAAATATCAAATTTATTGTGTAAACTAAAGACAGACAAAATTTAACCAATAATAAAATTAAGTCTAATTTTGAATTCATGTAATTAGACCTATAACTGTTATTCACCAAATAATTTACGAGAAAGCTCCCATTGCTAGATTTATTTTAACGGACGATAAAATTTATAACGTTACGTTTTTATAGTTTATACTATTATTTTTATCCCCTTTTTATTGTTCCTATTGCATTAATCAATCAATTTTAACTCTTTCAATTTCATATATACTAATCGGGGTTTTACACAATGCAACGGTTATAAAAAAAGATATGATAATGATAGTCACTTTAATGATTATGATTGTAAACTTTTATTTTAATTTTATCTATACTTTATGTTATCACGATAATTATATTTTAATTATAATTTATTTTATATTTTAAATAAAGATAATGATGAAGTGTATAAACTAAAAGAAGTAATTAATTACATATTGATTTGATTTTAATTTCTATAGTTATTCACTTATTTGTTATTGAAGGTGACATAAATGTAATTTCTTAATTATTTAATTTTTAAATATTAAAATTTATAATAAAGATGTTTTATAAAAGTTTAAAATTAAGATAAAATGAGATATATTAAGTCTTTAGCGATGATAAGTTAGTATGGTTAAGCTTGTCATGACAGTACGGGTATGTGTTAGTAAATAATCTCAAGTTGAATATAATAACTGGAATGATGACGTTAGCTATTAATTAATTAGTTAAAATCATTTATTTATTCAATTGTTGTGATAATATTTATTTAATAATATTAACATCTTTCATAAAAATAAGAAATGTATTTATTTGAATCTCTAATGTTAATGAATTATAAATATATCGATTTGTTGTCCGACAATGTTTAGAAGGTATGCTTTTCCATTTATTTCATTGCATTAATATTTATTTTATTTTTTGGACTTCTTCCAGTTTATATTTATGTATAATATAATATAATACGGAGTATTTATATAAAAAATGATATGAAAATTCTTTTTAATAAAATTTAAGATACAAAATGATATATCACGAATTATAATATTTTAGTTAGTAACTTTTATTTATGTAATTTATTTATGAGCATAATTTAAGTTCAGATATTAATCCTCTAAAATTATTTAAAACCCCAATAAAAACTGGTGCCAAACACACCCTAACTTTCAAAAAGATAATTGAAAACTAAGCCATTAAACATTTAAACTACCCACAAAGAGTATAATATTAAGGGCTTCTTGATGTGAGCGACTACTTTCCCTTTTACTTCTTGAAAGCATTTAAGTTTATGGTTTAATGTCAAACTAAATTAAATTTGATTTCCTTGTTCCTGAAACTTTTTTAGAGAATTGAGAATTTTAATCTCCTTCAATTTGAATTTAAAGAATCAAAATGGTGTCCATAAAAATAAGTAAGTTATTTTGCAAAGTAAACAAGCTAAGAAAATGAAGTCAATATTCGAAGAAAAGCAAAAAATTTGACTGAAAGAATAGATCGATTAAATCCAATTTCTTTTTTTTTTATATGGTTCATAATACCGGTCGTCATCTAGTTGAATAAGTAATCTTCAAAACTTAGGGCAACCTTTCAAAACTTTACTCTCACAAGTTATGCATAAAACTATCCCTTAGACTATCATTAAGCTGGTCATATTTATCATACTTTTAAAATACTAGCTAGTAACATAATATTCACGCTTTGCAGCGTTATACGATACTTTATTTTAATTTGTAACTTGGCAATAACTAGATAATGTTTTTATTATTCAGTGATGTATTACTCGTGATGGTGAATCGATAACATAGTTTAATGTGTAAAGTTGGAAACTTGGAGTTGAGGTGTTAAGAGTGAAAACCATATGAGAAAGATAAAGTTACTACTTATTACAATCTAAAAATTACCTAATTTAAATTTAAAAATGTAGAGTTTTAATTTTAAAAATTTATAGAAATAAAGCATCAAAATAGTATATATAAATTACTAACCATTTTCCCGAGTATAGGATATTAACACATTTAGTTATGGAAAAGATAAGATAAAACGTATATCAGTTTAGTATTAATGTGAACCAAGGTTGTGATTGTATCTAAAATTCTTAACCTAAGATCTACGTTTAACAAAGTCCCATTTCAATTACAGAGTATATAAACAAACATACAGCAAATGTAAAACATATTAGATGATATTTGTTAGTAGTTATATTTAACTAATATTTATTTTTCTAATAGGATTAATATTTTGGTTCATCAAGATTATCGTTACTATTTCGTCATTTTACATGAAATCAAAGCTACAATTAGAGAGAAGATTAAGTCAAGAAGGTTGTCGATGTTGAGAGTCCAGAGGGATCGCGCTATTCTTCGTTACTTCCAAATAATGTTGGTTTATCTGTCTCTCGTTTGTCTTCATAAAAAAAACAAACAAACTTTATCTGATTTATTCGTTTCATTCATTCATTCAATAGCAATATCCTTTTTATTTATTCGTGTTTACCTAAACCACCAAATCCTTCCTCCCTTCTCTTCTTTTTCTTCTTGTCGTTTAATTTTCTTTCTTCACGAAATCAAACCTATTGACAGTAAACATCGATCGATTATCATGACTCATTGCAACTAACAATTTCAGCCAAAGAGCCGATGCAACAAAACAAACTAATACAGTCAACGCAAGTCAACGCAAGTCAAATGTATTCACTACAAGATAAAAGAGCTGATGCATTTAATGTTGCTAAATAAAGAGAGTCACTATCAAAGAGCTTTTTTCTACAAATTTCGTTCTAATTTAACCGTTTGTCTTTCTCCCGCTCAAACTGTGGAGTGCGTTAAATGATATAAATAACGTTTAAGTTTGTTAGATATTTGCTAGTAGTTATATTTAGGTAATATTTATCTTTATTAATTCTATTTAGTTGCCTAATAGGATTAATATCGTGGTGCTCTTTTAATTATAAAGTTGAGGGTTTAAGTCTTAAAATAAACAATATAAATACTCGTTCATTAGAAAATATATTCGTGACCGGTGATATGCGAGTATTTACCTTTAAAAAAATAAATTATAAGGAATGACGTTAAGAAAAACATACATACGAGCATGTCTTTTAACTACAAATGAAATTATCTAGTTTCACTATCTTGTTGATCGACCATGATAGATGGAGTACATGGAAATCATTTATTTCACACGCTTCGAATTGTAGCTACACTTATCTATTGATAGATAGATAAACTCCCTAAATTGTTTTTATTTTTGTTTAAGATAGTATTTAAATAAACTTGATTCTAATGATGCTTAAACACCCTTCGAACTAGCCGGTCAAATTCATTTCTTTGTCGGTTAGGGAAAAAGGATATTAATTTTATATAGTTGCCCTTGACCCTTCATAGTTTCCGGAGCCATTACCATTTTAATTACTATATTATTATCATAATAAACAAACGAGTTGATCAAAATGTCTATTTTTTTTAGACGTGTCACGTATCGTTAAAAAGCGTTACAATTTTCCACTTTTTCATTTTTATTAATTTATCTTGCAACACGTTAGCCAAACAAAATGTTTAATAGAAATTGTAACCAATAGTAGCCTTATTATATAATATTTGTAGATTTAGCGTGTATCTTTATCCTCTATGTTGCAAAGTTATGGAGACTCTTTTAAAAACTCATGAAACGTTATTATACAAGGACTTGAGTTAACTTAAGAGTAGAAGGGGCATGTATCGTTCTAACTAGCTCGTAATTAAATTTGTCGTTCTCTCTATATTCTATATTCGTATGATTGTAGTTAATTCCGGACATGACCTACTTATCTGATAATAAAGTGGAACGAGATGAGACATAGTTTTCGTTTGAGATCGTATCAATGAAGCAACAAGGTTTCGTGTGGGTGTGTGAATTCAGATTTCAGTATTTCGATTGGAGGTGGAAGATCCAAATTTATAAAAGAAATATCGCCACGTTGAGCAAGAAAAAAATAAAAAAAAACAAGTCACGAAATCGTTTTGTATAATAGCAAGATACAAGAAATATTTTACTTACTAAAACTAATATCGAATAAGTTCTATAAATAAAATTGGAAGGTTCCAGAATAAATCGCAAAAACTGAACTGCGCAAGCTCGAGGATTTCGGTGCAGCATGCACGTGGGCATGCATTGGTTCAGAAGCTCATAGCCAATATGCATTAAATTATGTCACTTATAAACTCTTCCAAACATAGGTTCCAAATTCGATGTGGGAAAACTACAATATAATTTCATTGCGTTCATTCCGTTTCAAGTACATTATTTTGAGAGTTAATATCTCATTCACATTAACTGCATTTTGAATATATATTGGTTCATTGTGAAGCTCTCATCAAGAAGTACACAAACTTACAAAGCATTACCAATATATATATATATATAATATACACATATTTATTTATATTCAAAGTTTTAAAAAGTTCATATTTTTAATTAAATTTTCTTACGATCCGAACATGAAGGGGAGATTTTGTGTTATCTTTCCCACTTAAGGATAAAATTTCTGATGTAAGATATTATCGAGTGAAAAAACTAATAGCGGAAACTTAAGTCACACGTTGCCATGTCACCGTGACTGAGGGATGACCCGTTTGAATAACAAAATTTGGTAATGTGGTAAAAGCAGGGAAGCTTCCTATACGTATAACTTATGGTTGAAATAAATAGAGTAATTTGCTTTTGTATATTTTAATAGAATCAAATTATCCGTTAACGTCTATTGTATTGTATGTAACGCCTAAAACTTTCTATTATATAATGATTCATCATTGCGATAAACTGATTGAATCTTGATTATTGTTGATGGTGTTGTAATACTGCCGAATTTAAAAAGAAACCTAGGATATGTATGAAACGGTATAGTTATTAGATTTATAACACTACAACAAGCTATCATCTCTCATCTATAAAGTCAGTTATTACGCTTGTGTCGTTACGATTGAAGAGTTTATGTATGAGATACCCATCACCAATTAAAAAACCTGCCAAAGAATAAGATGAAATTTTGCTATATAAAAAAAATAAGGAATTAAGTGGAACAATATTATGTAAACTTTAAATTTTTCTGCTTTAGCTTCTTACTAAGCTTTTAATAAAATCGTCTTTCAAAAAAAAGTGAAACAATATTCCACTTAACATATAAGCTATATGCCTATGTGTGTTGTTGTATATTATGTAACTAACTAAAACATCTATTTACTTTTAAACAATTTATATTTTATGTAGTTGATGAATCCCTTCGTTAACTATCTGACATTTTTACTGACTTGAACGCCTTTTTTCTCTAGATGCAATTCTACAACACTTAAAGTTATAAGCTCAAATTCAAGAAGATAAAAGTGGCAATTTCAAAACGCATCCGGTGTTCTCACGATCAGTTTCTTCGTACATTAGTTGTCAAAAATTAAATATTATGGTAATTCAACTGTATTGATCAGCGGTCAATGTAACGGTGATGTCAACCGTCATCACAGTATTTCAGATAAGCTATTTTTTAGTATATCTCAGGTAAGTACGATCGTCAGAGATTATAATCTTTATCGGCAGAAGAAACGATACAGTTTTATTGAGTTCTCTTTATATCGAATTTATTTAGATCTAAATAACTTAAGCGGAAGCAGCATGAACGTTAACAACTTACGCATAAACCATATTACTTAAATGAAATGAAATGAGTTGGCAATAACTCATCAGCAAATTCAAAATGTTGCCGGTTAAAAATTAGTATATTGGTGATCTCAACACAATATTTACAAATTTATTATTGACATTGATAATAAAATTGATACGTCGATAACCACGAACAAAAAGTAAGTAAATTAGCAAGTTGTACTATAAATCCATTATTGTTAAATTAAAACGATCAGATGACATCGTCGTAGAATTAAATTTCTAAAAGTTGACTTTTAACACAAAAAGTAAAAACAAGGTTGTAATTTAGGTGTTTGAATATTCCACGATCCCACAAAGCAAAGTGTGTGTGACTTGATATATGGCAAATTGGCAATGGTCGGCATTACCACTGGTCTATTTGTCATACATATAAATACTCCCGAATCTTAGGATTCGTATCCATTCAACGACAACAACCACTTTGTTAACAACCGCCGTTATTTCACCAACTTACACATTCTCTGCTAAACTTCAGTTATGGAACCGAATACACAACTGCCGGAAGAAGAAAACGCCGGCGACTCAAACACAACTCTTTCCGATGAGCTTACTGCCATCTCCGATTTAACTAGGTAAACAGTTAACACACTATATTTTCTAATAGAAAATTTAATTATAATGGTGTGTTTGTATAATTGTATTATAGGGAAGCAGGGGAGATGATGGTAATCCGAACGTTACAGCGTTTCATCAAGCCTATTTTTGTTCCAATTTTTAGGCCTTTGATTCGTCAAATTGTAAGGGTTTTTTTTTTTTTTGTTTCTTTGTTTTTTTATGATATATGTATTCTCAGGCTATTTTATTAATGAGATATGTATAATATATATATACACTTCTTAAATTTTTTCATACTAATCCTTCTAATAACAAATGATTATATCGATTTCGGTGTTGCAACAACTAAAGCTCGATTAATTTAGGCTAAACTTGAGCTCCATGAGTCTTTATGATGCAAGCTAGAACACAACTCGAATAGGATTCAAGATGGTTCGAGCTTGAATCGAAAAATTCAAACATATTCATATTAAAAATATTTCAATAATCCAACTTATTTCAACCATATGTAAAAATTATACTCAATAACAAAAATCATTTTAAAATGTATGAAAATTACAAAACATGATCATAACCCAAAAACATGTTAAAGGTGTAACAATACTAAAATCCAACAATATCATCATTTGAGGGAAGATAAAGAGAAGCGTTGAATTACGGATATATTTAGGTTCCATTTCGATCCAATTCTCCATATTATGTATATGTATATACTACGGAGTATTCATTTATCTATTCGTAGGGGAAGGATCCACATCGAAGTGGATAATTTGTTTAATATTCATCAGTAACATGGGTAAATAGATTAAACTATTACATAGTTCAGATTACAGTTTACATGTATTCGTGGCTTGTATATGTATCAACATTGATAGTCTATTTTGCTGTGCATAATGGTTTTATGAGTAAAAGATTCATCCTATGTCCCAAACTTAGATTGTCTCAAAATAACTCTTCAATATTAAATACTTCCCTGAACTCCCATTTTACTCATCACTTCCCTTATGATAAATACATCAATAGCATATTTCTGAAAGTATGTATGTACTTGAAAAGTCAGCTAACTAGACACAACATCAGTTGTACGTTTTTGGAACTGTTTTATTATTTATGTATTTTTTATGCACAACTTTTTGTGGGACGTTGAGAGTAATTGACAGTCCATAAATTTCCAGGTGGAAGAACAAGTAGAGTCGGCTAAGCAGAAGCTTCTGGCCAGCATGAAAGAGTAAATATAAACATATTATCCAAATAAAATTGCATTTGTAATTAATAAATATCATGTACCTCATATTTTTTACTAGGAACCCTGCAAACAATTCAAGTAGCAGTTCAGTTCTGAAGAAGTTAAAGCTAAAGTTCAGAAGCAGAATCGACTTGCCAGTCTTCAGTGGAATGCCTCTTTTAGGAGAGAACAAGACCCCCATTGAAATAGCCTTGGTTGATGCTCGTACAGAGCAGATAGTGAATACTGGGATTGAATCAACCGCAAAACTAGAAATAATGGGCTTTCGAGTTGGTGATGATGACGATGGTACTTGGACGCTTGACGAGTTCCAAGAACAGATCATAAATGAAAGGAAAGGAAAGCGAATCCTCCAAGGAAATACTTCCTTGGAACTAAAAGAAGGTGTTGGTTTTATTCGTAAGATTTCTTTTACTCATAATTCAGTACATACAAAGAATGGTTTGTACAGACTCGGGGCTATAATTGTCGATGCTGCTTTAATGAATGGAGTGGAAGTAGCTTGGACAGAAACATTTGTCATGAAGGACCGACGCTGTAAATGTAAGTATTCCATTATATATGTATATAAATTTTTTTGGAGAAGGATCTACTTGGAAGTGGATTTTTTAAGGACACGGGAAGCAGGATTTTAGCCTGTATATTCATTGATGAATCTTTCACTGAATATTATTTTAGACTCAATATTCAGTGGATCTTTTTTTTTTTTAATATTCATCGATCATCAGTGAATATTATGGGTAAATATGGTTGCTTTCCTTCTTCCTTCAAAAAACATGTTTCCCTATGGAACCTTCCCCTAATTTTTATAAATGGTATCTAGTATTCCTGCAGTTAGCTTATCGGTTTATGCTATTTTGTTTTATTTATCGTTCAAGTTCCTTGTATTATCTATCAGGGACCTATCAAATTGGTTAACATGTAAAGCTATTTATATATAGTTCTACTGTGCAGATTATGAAAAACATCCCCACCCATTGTTATTCGGTAAGGTGTCTCATTTGCAACAGATTAGCTATAAGGGTACTCGCTTTAAACGTCTGAGAGATGCAGGAGTGGTCCTAGTGAAGGACTTTCTGATTCTTTTTTACACAGACCAGAAACGGCTTGAAGATGTATTTACAGTTTGCTCTTATCTATTTTTTCTTCTTGCTGGCTCTTTGTTCATAATAAAGTTTAAGAGTGCGTTTAGTTGCAAAAAAGTAAAACTGTTTTCCAAAAAAGAATTCATGGAAAGCTTAAAAACAGAAAACTTCTTCAAATATGATTCTTCTAGAAAACCAATTTGAAATTGGAAAGCCCACTTTTCTAATTTATAACTAAGCTTTTAAAATCTTCATTTATAGTTTTCAACTCCTTGTGTTTTTCTAATTTGAAAATGAAAACATCTGAACACGATTTCAAATTTTGCTTTAGTTTTCTAGAGAAAAATAACACCTCATTTTCTAGAAAATCAGAGATGGAAAATTGAAGAAAATTCTCTGTAGCTAAACATATGAACCGGCATATTTAGCTTCGCTGATGACCTATGCCATCCGCTTCCTCAAAACAACTTATCACTTCTTTCTTCGGAGTCTGACTTAGTTATATTAATATATTCACATCATTTTCTTGTGCCATATACAGATTCTTGAACTAAAAACTTCTTCAAAGATGTGGCGTGACATTGTAAAAAGTGCTCAGGCATCCAATGGAATGTTTTTGTACCTTGATCCAAGCAACAAACAAAACACTGGCGTTGTTCTTAATGTGAAACTAGAATTAAAGGCATTAATAGTAGAACCTCATCAATACATACCAGTTAACCATCTATCTGACAGACAAAAGGCAAGTCTCTCTGTCTTCACTCCTTTGATCCTTAACCCACAAACACTCTTTTATGCTAATTCTAATCAATTTTATTAACAGGTAGACAATCAACATTTAGTGAAGTTTGCGTCTGAACACTTAGCGGAACTCGACTCTTTTGAAGACGAGACTTCTCTTAAGGAATATCTACAGTCAACAACCCGTTTCACCTCATCACAATCTGCTGATGAGCCGCCAAATACCTCATCACATGTTACTTATCCATCCAATTTGAATAACTCAAGCCACATTCCTATTGTAACCTCTCAATCTGAACGTGGGAAAGAGAAGGTCCTATTTGACAACGAGATGATTTATTCAACGAACGATCATCAAGAATATATTTCACTTAATCCATCCAATTTGGAAAGTCAAAATGGGCTTGCTACAGAGGCAGGTACGTCTTCTCAGGCTGTCGAGTCTCTCCTTGATACACGTGGGCTTATGAATACATTCGATGTCAACAGTCCGAGTTTGGATGACTTGGAGTTTGAACGTCTTATAAGTTACGTGTCCACCTATCTATTTGATAGCCCTAACCACGAGGGCCATTCTAAGCCAGCAACCATTCCTGTTTCTACTGTTGCTCGGACAAGATGGATAAATGTTTTGAAGTTGTTAAGGCGGAACTCCATAAGGAAAAACATTAGTCTTTCAAATGGAATGGAAGCTCACAAAAAGCAGAGGTGTTGTTAATATAACATGAATCACATAATTCATATAGGTTTTTATTCATTACTATTTTTTTTCAAGTGCTGCCTGTTGTACCATTAAGAAGAAATCTTAGATTTCCTCTTTTTTCCAGGGAGCATCAATGTAGTGCATAGGTTTGGTTACTGATATTCTTGTCATTGTAATAGGTTTTGAAGACCCATATTTGTATTGTACATACGAATTAGTAAATAAATGTATATATTAAGCTATTTATGACTCAGATTTTGAATGCAACTATCATCCTAGAGGCAAAACAAGTGCTCCATAACTGTTACTGCACAACATGTTATATGAAATCTCAAGGAAGAGCTCTGAGTATTACATCCTACATTTCATAGTTTATCCTGCCAATATTGATGAACCAGCGAATCGATTTTAATAACTCTATATGACTGGACATCAATAAATTTAACAAGAGTAAAGTACCAATCAGACCGTTTTCTTTCTAGCCTCCAAAACTTCTTCTAAAGGTAGTAACTATAGTATTAATCAATGATATATACCATAACGACGTAGATAAGCCAATGGCATACATTTTACTCTGGTCTGTAATTCCGTAAACCTGTGACTTGAAGACGATAATAGCCCAAACACCATAAACACATCGGCTATCATTGTAACCTGTCAATAACATGTTGTAGGACCACCATAGTTGACTTTACAAAATAATAAAAATAATAGTAAAATTAATATTAGCATACCTCTTACAGAATGTTAATAATATCATTTCCCTAATAATAATCTAAAATGCCAACCCCAACAATTTAAGGGGGGCAAACTAAAATAATACAAGAGAAGAGGCTCACAGAAGAAGAACCTGCAAACCAAACAATAAAAAACAACAAAAACAGAACTAACAGCAAAAGGGCCGGGTAACATAGCAGCCCAAAAAGAAAAAGGCCAATTAAAAATGATGTTAGAAGCAACCTAAAATAATACTCCACAATATTAAGTATTACTTCCTCGGTCTCAAAATTATATTCTACATTTTTTTTTTGTTTGTTTCAATTTAATTGTCCATTTTCATATATAGATGGATAAAATTAATTAAATTTACTTGATTACCCTAATGTATGTGTGTGTTATAAAAATATGTGCAGAAAGTAAGGATAAAATTATTATATTACTAAAAAGTATATTGTATTGATTATGTTTTCTTAAACTATATTTTTTTGTCTGTGAACTATTAATTTTGAAAGAGCCGATTGCACCCGAAATAGAAAAGATAGACCGGTTCAATTGTGAAATTTTTGATTTATAAATATAACTAGTGTAAAAGGGCCGAAATGTGAGAATTTGTAATGCTGAGGTCTTGTTTGGTAACCTTCACAAGTTATAAAAAGTAAAAAGGAAAAATAACGGAGGGATTGAAACCCACAAACAAAACACCTCATCACTACAGGTCTACACAGTAGACGTGGCAAAATACACGGACGAGTTTGTTTGAACAATTGAATTAAAATAAATTTGGATTAAAATGGGTGTAAGTCACAACGGGCACGGGTCAAAATGGATTATGTAAATAAAAAAATTTGTGACTTAATTTTTAGTTTCGATTTGAATTTATCAGGTTATGTATCTCAATTAGCTCAAAAAAAAAAATTACAAAAGAATATAATTACTACACATTAAAAATAATGAAATTTGCAAATGAGTCAATATTATTTTTAATTACTTGCGTTTGTTATTGTTTAAATAGTTTAATTAATATTAAAATAACATGGTAGTAGTGCAATGTATGATTTTCTATTTGAAAAGAATAAAATTTTAGTTTCATCAACTCATTCGCCCATTTTACCCGAAGTAGGAAAAATAGACGTCAAGTATAACTCATTAAAAAGTAACGAGGATTCCACTACAACAACAATTTATTTGGTTTAATGTTTTACTTTTAGACATGAAGTTTATGTCTCGCAGGTTGAAGATTTGGTTTGGTTTGTTTTTAAGTTCTAATTGTAATCGAAAGGACCACCATTGTATAACCATTCATCAATACATGTTGCTTCCCATATTAGGTAAAAATGCAAATTGATAGCTGCAGAAGTAGGAATAATATATTGTTCAATGTTTTAGGTATCAGTACTATGGCTTTCAACCTTAGGTTTTAATTTCAACCAATCCGTAAAGTAACAATTAGTCGAAGAACACCATGCATTGATGGGTGGTGAGGTCCTATATTGAATATCATGAGGTCTTTTCTTATCCTATCTAAATTATCTATGGAATCGAACCTGAACTCTATTTACGATTCAATATTTCTATATCATCTATCGCCAAAACCTGTGCACAAAAATATATTATTTTTGGGCACAAGTTTTTTTGGTCCAAGTGTATCTTGTCTTTACCACAAACAACTTTCCTTGGTTACCAGTAATTGTAGTTTTACCAATATTTGCGGGGGTTGATGAAGGAAACCAGATAGTTATATGAGTGAAAGAAACAACTTATAAATTTGCAGTAAAAGATAGAATCAATAACGAGGAAATTCAAATACAAAAAATTGTATTTCAATATTCATTTTTTATAGGGCTATACGGGCTTGAACTGTAGACCTTCCTGCCTAATGGCGAGATAGTTGGATAGGTGACAAAACCTTATACCTTTCATTAAAAGACCATGACCCGATCAATTCAATCGGGCACTCGCCATCTATTTTCATTGTTCAACTCTTTAACAACACGAAAAAAACATTGTTCGACTCTTTGACAACATGAAAAACCAAAAGCTATGCCCTCCGATCGATTGCGTAAAGCCCGCAATAGCAGCGAAACCGGGGAAAGTATACAACATAATAAGAGATTTCAATTTGTTTGTTGATGAGGTGGTACCCGGATTTAAACTGAGGAAAAAGGATTTGCAGTCCCCCGCCTTACCACTCGACCATGCCGCCAAAGTCACTGGGTTTGCATCAAGTTTGTTCAGAAGGTTACTATATTTGGATGTCATCATGCATCGATCGATTGTATTTTAATTGGATCATTTGATCTATATCAATATCACAATCTTTTTTGCCAAAAGAAAAAGAAACAATAAAACTAGACATTTATTAGGTTTGGCTAATTTGTACCGCAATAGGATATAATAAAGAAGTATTTAATAAATTTAATGTTTAACATTAACTTATACAATGTATATACATTTATTAAGTCAAATATGTAATACTTAAGTTGATAAGAAAGCTTGACTAAAATTAGACCAAACTCATATTTATCTACTCTCTCCATTTGACAAAATTTGTCCCTAGTACTTTTTGTTTGATTTATAATAGGCCAAGTAAGTATCAATTTTCACATTTGAAGTAAATTTAACTCAAGTTATCTAAGAAATAAATCAATAATAATAAATAATAATGAAAAGTTTAATAACTTTCAATAGTTATTTGTTACTAGTTTTTTTGGACCACCCAAAATATTAATTTGAATGGAAATGTATCATTTTTTTTCTAGAAAAAAATTGGATTTTCCCATTTGATGCATGATGGATGCATTTTAGCTTCATGCATATTGAAAATCAATAACTAGTTTGATTTTGATTGGAGAAACATAGTTGTTTGTTTGAGAATTTTCTATGCATTCTTCTCTAATTTTTTAGACTATAGTATATTTTACTCAACTGAGTTCCACATGTTAGGAGTTGAAAATAAGTTTTTTCAAGATTTTTAGAATTGACAAGATTCTTTAAACATGCATCACAAAACTATTGTTCTTAGAAAATGTGATGTTGGCACAACAATTTTCCAAGCACCGTTTGGAGGTCGAAAACTCCATATTTTGAATTATACCACTTGGGTTTGAAAGGTAACTCAAAGAGATAAATTTCAATAGAAAGATGAAATTTTTTGGTTAACAATCCACTAAGTTATGGTCCTCCAAAGTCGGGTATAGGAATCTGGAAAATTACATGCATGACATTAGTTTAAGTTTTGAGTCTAAGAGAACCACTTTAAGCCATAGGCCTATATCATTGATTTACACCATGATTCGTATGCATTATGCCATCATTTTCCAGGGACCTAATGATTTTTAAAGTACATGAAATATAGCTATGATTTTTGGTTCTCAAAGACCCCAAAAATGGGTGTTGTGTTTTTAAATGAAGAATAACACTTGAACCAAATTGAGCTTTTGATTTTTGCACATGTAACTCTATTTCTAACACATGCATGGTGTTGAAATACATCCATGATGTCTTCGAAATGATCTTAAACAAAACAACAATCTTTTTATTTATTAGAAGAAGTAAGAATCAATTTTCTTGAAAAATTACAAGTAAGGGCTATCTCTTTTGATCTTGACATGAGTTTGATCATGGATTATCACTCCTTTATACACATGAACATGTATGAGTGATAATCTACAAACATCAAGTTGAAATAAAAGATTATAACCATTAAAAATGCATAGAATTCGAAAATAAAGAAAACAAGTAGATTTTGAAGGTTAAAAGTAGTAAAACAAGAGTAAAAAGGTATTGATTACCTTTGAGTTACTTGAGGAGCTTCAAGAACGCCTTCAAACTCAATGTATTTAGTGATTTAGGGGCTGAGTTTTGAGAAATAGTTGAGAAAAAATTAGTGTGTGTTTTGTGTGTGTGTTCTTTGGTGTAGAGAGAGTGTTACTGAAAAATGAATGAAGTGAGAGGATAAGGGGGGGGGGGGGGTGCAGATTTTTGGGGAAAGGAGGGGGAGGAGAATGGTTATTTTGGGTAGTTGTAATTTGTACAAAAATGTAGGGGATTAATTTTATAAAATTTGTATAAGTGTTTATATAATATAGATCTATATGTGTTTATTATTTGATTAATAAAATTGAACTCTAATAATTATAAATAATATAAATAATATTTCTACTTATAATTTAATCATGTTAAGATTTAATTATTCATGATATTTGTTCAAATATTAACTAGTTAAATACTTAATTAATTTAACTAAGGAATTACGGAATTTTAATTAATTTGGATTTTACAACTTGACAAATATTTTTGTAACAAGTTATGGGATTTAGATTTTTGTATTTCTTACTTTATAACATAGTTGAACAATCCGCATGAACATGGGATTTACTAAGTAGTTACTAAAACGTTACAACGTTCGGAGTTCTTAAGGAGTTATGACTTAGTTCTACTATTGGAACTAGAGAAAAAGTTGTATTCATAATGTCATTCTAGAAATTCAAGCTAGGTAATAACATGAGATTTGTCGGTTGTCAAATTAATGGATAAGTTGTGAGTTGTTGAGTCGTTTTTTGAGTCTAGATGTTTAACTTTCATTGATTTTTTATATTTTTTTTGGTTTTTTTTTATTGAAATTTTGATATTAAGCATTATGTATGTTACGTTGTAATCCTAATACTTGATCAAAAATTTGAATTAATCGTCCCAAGATTAAATGCTTTCATCTCATCCTAACATTTCCGTCCATAATTGGCTTGTCCGGTAACTAACGGTTCAAAAGTTATGTATTTTCCAAAATTACTCATCTATAGTCATTTCTATGTTAAGAAAATAGATCTTAAATGCATTATATAATAGTATAGATATAGAGAAGTTTAAGTTAAAATTATGTCATATGATAATTAGTTTATGGTTTAATAATGTTTGTATTAACGACAATTTAATACATGTAGAGGTATGTTAGTCATTTCTATGAATTTTTACAAAAGCTATTAGGAATTGTAGAGATAAATTTGTCATTTCTATCTTTAAAAAAACATATCAAATGTATTATTTAATAATATGGATATAGAGAAGTTTAAGTTAAAATTAAATGTCATATATTAGTTAGTTTATGGTTTAATAATGCTTCTATTAATGACAATTTAATAAATGTAGAGGTATGTTAGTCATTACTAAGAATTTTTTAAAAAACTCTTAATAATTGTAAGGTAAAATTATATGCATCTTAAAAAACACATCTTAAATCATTATATAATAGTATATATAGAGAAGTTTAAGTTAAAATTAAATGTCATATATTAATTAAATTATGGTTTAAAAATGCTTGTATTAATGATAATTTAATAATTGTAAGGTCATATTAGTCATTTTTATGATTAAAAATAAATTAAAAATCTTAGTAATTATAAATATAAAATAGTTATTTTTATTCTAAAATGCATAATATAATGATATAGATAATCAAGAATAAATAAATTACATATAAAATAAAAAATTTGCTTTTAATTTCACTGTAAAATATTAATTATTAATGATAATGATAATTCCACATACAAAAGTGTGGGCGTGATGGTGGTCGGCACTTGGAAGGCCCACTTGTATCTATAAAAATAGATTAGAAAATATTTACTCCCAATCTAAAAACATCCGCAGCAACGACTTTTAACAGCTGCCGTTACCTCCACCAGCTCCGCCGTTCTCCGCTGAAGCTCGCTACAAATTCGATAATGACGTTAAATCGGCGACGGTCGGAAGAAGGAAGCAACGCAGACAACGAACCAGAACCAAACGTATTAAGTTCAACTTCAACCGATGAACTTGCAGGTGTCTCCGCTTTAGCAAGGTAACCACAAACACTTAAGTCAAACACTTAAAGTTGCTGGCATCCGTTAATTGTTAGCTCTGAAGTCTGCATATATAATCAATTTAAAAGACAGTTGATCGTGATCGTGTTCCAGATAGCTACAACAGAATATATACACATACATATATGTATGTATATGATGGTAGGGTTTATAAACGATTGGTACTGGGGGAGTAATAAACTTGAAATTAGGATTTCATTAAACTGTTTGTATTGTAGGGGAGCAATGGAAGTGATTATAATTCAGACGTTACAGAATTACGTCGGACCGATTATTATGCCGTTGATCCGTCAAGTTGTGAGTTCTATCTACTCTCTACTAAAATGTACAAAATTAAAACACAAAAAGTATATAATTCTAGGGGGTTTACTTCTCATTCAATTGTATGTTGGCTTGATATTATTCAATTAAGCAATTATGTACAAAATATGATATTTGATTAAGCTACTAGTTATGAAATTTGATATTATTCTATTAAGCAACTAGGTACATAATTTGATAATATTCGATTAAGCAACTAGGTACAAAGTGGGTGGGACAGTAAACGAACCGGACACAACAAACAATTGGTGAACCATTTAGTTAATGAATGAACATGAACTTGATGCATTGATTTATATGTTTGTTAGAATATGTTTATTTTGTGTTCATTTAGCATCTCAATGAACAAGCTCAAAAGAACACAAACAAACCATTTTTATTAATGAACGAACATGAACATGAAAATCTGTTTGTGTTCGGTCATTTGTTCAGTGGAACCGTAATGAACAAATACGAACAAGCTCCGTTTGGTTCATTTATATGAATTACTACTGTTAAAGAACCTAGTCGATCCAAAACGGAACCTGAAACGAGAACTTATGAGGCTTTTATAAAATTTCGAAGTTAAAAACCTAAAGTAACATTTTGAATTGGACTGAACCAAACTCAGTAATGATATTAGAAAAACATTGAACTGAAAACTGTTCCCAAAAAAACAGAACCAAGCTGCAACAGCCAGTTCGGGTCCAGTTTGGTCTGGTTCTTCGGTACTATGAGTGAGGACAGAGTTTTGAAAACCCCTAAAAAGAGTCCAAAATTGATTGCTTATTGTGCTTTGCGTAACAGTTCTATGAGTAAAAGAGAATTGACAGTCAATAAAATTTTCAGGTAAAGGAGCAATTTGAATCAGTAAAGCAGGAGATCTTGGCAAGCATGAAAGAGTAACTACAATTCTAATATTCCTATAATAATCCAAATATTGGCAGCTCTAATTAATATTTAACATATAGCTCACAGACCTTCCTGTTTTTGTTTTGTTTTAATTAGGAACCACGCAAACAAGGCAATCACTTCAGTTCCAAAAAAGTCGAAGCTACAGTTCAGAAACAAGGTTTCCCTGCCAGTCTACACTGGCAAACCTCTTGTAGGAGAGAACGTAACACCCATTGAAATACGCTTGATTGATGCTATCACTGGGGATTTAGTAAAAACAGGGCCTGAATCTAAGGCAAAACTTGAAATTGTTGGTTTTCGAGTAGGTGATACAGTAAGCAATGATGATAGTTTGACATTTGAAGACTTTCATAAAATGATTCTGAGTGAAAAGAAAGGGAAGCGGACCCTTCAAGGAAATACATGTTTGCAGCTAAAAGAAGGTGTTTGTTATATTGTTGATAAACTTTCTTTTACCCATAGTTCAAAAAACACCAGGAATGGTTTCTACCGACTGGGTGCAGGAGTTGTGGATGCTGCAATAATGAATCAAGTGGATGTAGCAACAACGGAGGCCTTTCTCATGAGGGACGGGCACATAATGTGTAAGTATTCTAATATTAGCAAGTTTATTTATGTTGTCGTTGCGAGTTTTATAGTTCAAAGTAAACCAATTGCATATAAGTTAGTTATTTACGTATTTATAGATACGACCTAATTAAATGTGCTGTTGAAAACAATTGATATGTTCTAAGGACACTCTGGCTCATAATATAATAACCCTATTGATATGAAAATAACAAAAACTAAGAAGGTGATAAACACAGATATTAGTGTTTCTCTTCTTATGATTGGTTGACATGTATTGCCATCTGGCTTTCAGTGTGTAGCCTAGTTGGTTCCAGAGATGGAAGCATTCGGTAAGTATCCGATCCCCACTGGAGTCAAGGAGCAACCTAAATTAAAATAAATAAATTAATAAAATAAAATAAATTGGTTAAGTTGGAGCAGCTGGTTGGTTGACCATCCGCGTTGGCTGTTAGGTGAGCTTGATTCACCTCTCACGTGATGGTCTGGCGTGGGCCGTTCAGGTTTGGTGGTATTTCAAGTTTATGGAAATGTATGGCCATCTGATGCATTGTTTTCACTCTGCAGATTCAGAAAAACACCCCCAGCCATCTTTATTTGAAAAGGTACGTATTTACAACAAATCGGCTATAAGGGTACTCGCTATAAGCGTCTAGAAGATGCAGGAGTGAGCACTGTGAAGGATTTGCTTATTATTCTCTACACAAACCCAAAGCGGCTGGAAGAAGTAGTTGCTAAATGCTCTTATCTTTCTATTTGCTGTTCTTGCCCTCGAGTCTAAGCTAGTAATAATCCATTTTGTGTTGTGACAATTGCAGATTCTAAACCTAAAATCTTCTTCTAAGATGTGGGATAACATTGTAAAAAATGCTCAGGCGTCCAATGGGATTTTCGTGTACCTTGATCCAAGAAACGAACAGAAAATTGGTGTGGTTCTTGATGTCAAACTACAATTGAAGGCATTAATAATAGAACATCGTTACATACCAGTTAACAACCTATCTGAACAACAAAAGGCAAGTCTCCCCGTCTCTCCAACCACTCCCTTCCACTTTTTTGCTCATTCTAATAGATTCTGTTAACACTTAACAGGTAGACAATCAAAATTTAGTGAAGTTTGCATCTGAACACGTAGACACGCTTGATGCTTTTGAAGATGAGGCTTCTGTTAAAGAATACCTCCATTCGCTCACTAGTTTCAGTTCGTTACACTCTTTACAAGTTACTCATTCATCGTCTGGTCTCGTTGAGGCTCTAAATGATTTGAATAACCCTAACCACTCACCTACACTAACCTCTCAATCTGAACGGGGAAAAGAGACAGTCCTTTTTGATGATGAAATGATTTATTCAACAACTTACTATCAGGAAAATATTTCATTTCATCAGCCCAACATCGACAATACAAACGGGCTTAATTTCGGGACTGCTACCGAGCCAGGTACGTCTTCTCAAACTGCCGGGGCTCTCATGGATACATGTGGGTTTACAAATACATACATGGTCAGTCAGTGTCTGGAACCTTGGGAAGAGTTAGATCACCTTCTAAGCAATGATTACAACATTCAAAGCCCTAACTTAGACAATGTAGTGATGCTAGCTTCTCAAACTGTTTCGGTCTGTACGGCACAGACAAGATGGACAAAAGTGTCCAAATTGCTAAGACGGAACTCCGTAAGGGAAAGGATTAGTCTTCTAGAAGGGAAGCAACCACTGAAAAAACAGAAGTGCTTTTAAGATAGCATGGAATCACACACTATTCGTGAAACGATGAGGGTTTCCCTGTTCAGGTTACCCGTGGAGAACGAGTATTTTTATTCGGATATACGCGACCTAACCAGGGTATCCCCGTGACCGTTTCCGACCCTTTCCCTAGCCAACCTCAAGATGTCCGGTTTGAACCTAAGACATCTTATGACATCTTATGAGGATATCAGGACAAAACTACTAGACCATCTTATGAGGACATCACAATGAGAAACCATACGTTTCTTTCTTTTTTCCATGTAGTTTGTATGTGGTTGTTTATTGATGCTTCGTATTTGTAAATAAGGTTTTGAAGAATATGTAAATATGTATGTATATCTTTATTCAGCTATAACTGAATCCAGTTTGTATAAGACTCTTTTCCTTAATGCAAAACAAGTAGTCGTTACAATACAAAACCTTATTAATTGACATTCAATATTTCCTGTACATAAACTACGGACATATGAAGGAACATCTCCGAGTATTACATCTTACAAATCTTGCTGTCATTGCACATCTCATCCTGCCAATTTTTGTGAACCAGTAAATCAATATCAGTAACTCTATAACTAGAAATCAATAAATTTAACAAGAGTAAAGTATTAATAGCACCTTTTTCCTTCTAGCCTGTAAAACTTCTTCTAAAGGCGGTCGACCTAAAACCAATAAACTTATCAGTGCTAACACTATGTAGAATAAGAAAACAGTGACATCATATGACTGTAGTCCACAAACCTGTGACTTGGAGACGGTATTTAGCCCAAACACCATAAACAGCATCAGCTATGGTTGCAACCTGTCAGTAACATGTTTTAGGCCCACCATAGTTTACTTTAAGGATTAAATCTAACTACATAATAATCCGTATTAGTAACAAAATCATGATGGTTGTGATTTGGTGAGACAACTTACAGGATCGTATCTTGTAATTGCATATACCCATCCTAGATCAACTGCTTCATATAATTTCCGGAATGCCTGCACAAGTTTTCAAAGTCATTTCTTGGCCAGAAACATGTTTGCAAAGAAACCAACAAAAAATTATGAAGACGAGATAACAACTTAAATTAGTGCAAACCTCAACATTAGTGACTATAGTTCCATCAGACATGATTGCATGAATTTTTCCCATAGCCTAAAGATGTTAAAATATGTTCATGTTAGATCCAAAGTGCACAATACCAATAGTAGTAGCACCAATAGATTACGATATGTGAAAGTAACTATGCTTAGTAACATACAGCTTCATAGTCAATGCCTAGATTCTCCTCTGGTGAATAATCATCTGAACTTATATCAACGAAGTTTATTGCATTGTACTTCTCATCCCTTTCTTTTAGCATCTTAACCTAACAACAATAAATGAAATCACGCTTATGGGGATCAAACTTCCACAAGAACTTAGGACTAGTCATTGTGAAAGAGTCCCTGCGACGGTAGCTTAGTGGTGGAGGACAACATAAATGCGGAGGTCATGGGTTCAATCCCCATTCCCATGTTCCTTTAACCACAGGTTATGCAATTTACCTCTTTCATGTTGGTCGTGAGACCAGTCGGTGAGGGGCACCCATAAGGTCGGTTTTACCCTTTAGTCATTGTGAAAGAACTGACAAATGATGGTTTTTTACATACCTCACGCATGCAAAGTGGACAATCACCATCATAAAGCATTTTAACCTTCCAATTAGGGAGAGATTGTGACCTCGCTTCATTGCTCCCTTTCTTTGGAGTTATAGGGTCAGTTGTTGCCTCTTGTATAGCTCGAACAGAAAACCGAAATCCTAAAATCATTAACAATTGTAAAATAATGAGCGTACATGAATAAATAAACCCCCAAAGATTACAAAAGCTATGATTTTTTAATAATGCCTCTCATTTCATCCCAAAGGGTCAATGTGCTACATAACGGAATCATATATTAGTAAACGGTTATTTATCTGAAATAATAATGTAGTTTTTGTTTTTTGTTTCGAGTCATTATATAATTCATAGACCGATTGAGTTGGTCAACACTTCTACGTAACGACTCAAATTGGGCAATAATTTAAAAGATACGGTGGTCTATCGATATAATAAATAGTAAGTTGTCCGAGTACAAAACAAAAAGTAAATCAATATTTTAGATAAATAACCCAAGCATAAGTTAAACGATAGAAAGTCCCAACATATAATAAGAGTGTTTGGGCATAGGGGTGGCTATTTGGGTTGGGTCAAGTTGACACACCTGGGTTATCAGATTGACAGGTTAGAACTAGTCGACCCAAAGCCGACCTGATTTTCTAATCGGGTTGAGTTTGTTGAGTATTTCAACTCAACCCAAGACCTGATAGCCCCGACCCGATCCGGTTAACCCGTTTATCTAATCAGGTCAACATATTTTCGGGTTAGTTTCAATTAACAAGTCAATTTCGGATCAAATGGATCCTATGGATCAATCTTTAAATCTATAATCCATCATTAATAAGCATAAAAATGTTTATACAATCCCAAAAAACGCATATTACCTAGTATGTTCATCCAAATTTAATACTAAAATATCGTTAAACACTTTGCTTTATTAGATTAAAATAAAGTATTTAAATTTTTAACTACCTTCAAAAAAACTTCGGGTTGTCAAGTCAACCCAAAAACTCATTGGATGATTCAAAACCGACCTAAAAGAAATAGCAAGTTAGCGGATTCGCGGGTCAAAAAACTCTGACTTAAACCTGCTTATTTTAGTATCTAATTTCGCAGCATGTAAGAAGTTGCCGGCCCTATTTAGCGTGCACAATTCAAATGCTTATAGCTTATTGCATTTTTAAAACGTAATAAACACTGTTGAAGTTTCTGGATAAAACTGAGTTTAAGCTAATTTATGCTAGTGGAGTATTATATTAATGCAAATGCACTTTAAAGGGCGAAATGTTTGCATGTCACTGCTCATTTTTCACAGCAGATAAATAAACTCAAATACGCTTATAAAAAGTGTTCATCTATATCATAAGAAATCCCTAAAACGCAAATAAGCGATCCCCCCCCCCCCCCCCAAGGCTAAGCACTTGAAATATGTACATGTAAACAAAACATAGCAAAAAATGATTATCGGTTAATTTACCGGTTCGAGAAGTAGGGGGATAAGCGATGGATTGATGACGATGATTGGAAGCAGAAACCACAAATTGACGAAAACCTAAATGTGCAGATGTTAATTGACGTTTTGTAATCGAACCTGCTACTGCCCTTAATGCCATCGAGTAGTTCAAATGTTAACTTCTTTTGAAAAATCAATTGGAAATGGAATGTTTTGAACGCAAAATGAAGAGAGGATGAGTAGAAGGTGGTGGTTGAACGATACGTGGCGATACATTCTTCATTCAAATTTTTTCTAATTGCTAGTTTTATATCATGGCCACGTAGATATCGTTATTTTCTCAATTGCCGTTTTCATGTTTTAACATTAAATCAAATCGGTTGTAAAATCATTTTGGTAGCTGGGCCGGGCTTTTTCATTGTCAAAATATTGATGATTAGGTGGTTAGATATATTATGAAGCTCAAATTTTATATCCTTTTCAATTCTTTTAGAACTCTTAAATATCAGAGAATTTAAAACGGATGAATAGTGGAGGATCATGAAATCTAGTTTCTCTTACACTTTACCCACAAAACCTATTCATACATCATCATTCTCTTTTGAATTTGACAACTGAACACTTAACATGGATTAGCATTTATAGACTTAATTCGAGTGATTTATACACAATTATACCGTCAATTCTTATACTTTATTTTATATTGACAGTTTAAAAATAAAAATTTATTACACTTTTATTCTTCTTTATATGACTAGAATATCTTCATGCATTTTTTAAATTCATTTTTACAATTATTTAATCGGGCTTTCATTTTAATTAATAATTTAAAATAAATAAATAAAATTAAAATATTAATCCTAGAAAGACCATCTCCCCAACTATTGCATTTGGAGACTCTTCTTCTTCTTCTTCTTCTTCTTCTTATCTTCCCCTTCCCTTCACTAACCCTACTCACCAATCTCCACCTTACCCCAACTACCTTCTTCCTCAATCAACATATCACTCACCTGTCACCAATCGTTAGGACCCGCCAATCACCAAGACCGCCACCACCCCGGCGTTACCACCGTCGTTCAAAAACTCCGGCCATTCCCCTCGTCAGTTAATCCATCAAGCAAAGCTTATGTCTCTTCCAAAATCCATGTATTGTGTGTTCAAAACCACCACCACTTCGAAGGCTTCAAAGGTCTTATATCCGGAAAAGTGTATACTTATATCCAGATCTGAAAGTACATATCTGTTGTTTGCTTCTATTTGAGTTTTGAGAATGTTTTGATATGGGATGCAAAATCTAGGGTTTTGATTTAGGGTTTCTAAATCTAGGGTTTCAATTTGGTGTGGATGATGATGATGAGGATATATGGGGGGATACGAGAGGGGTTGACGGAATTTTTGCCGGAGTCAACCGGAGAAGAAGAAGATGAACAACGGTTGAAAATTATAGGTGGTCATGGTGTTGGCTTGTGCTTTCTGATTTGCATTTGTACACGTATATACTACTGTGTGTTTAGCTAGGTTTATGATAAATAAATTGGTTGAGCGTCAATTGTGGCCGGAAATTGCAGGGGTAGTGGTGGTCGGAATTTGGTGAAAGGGATAATAAATTATGTAAATATAAATTCATTTATTTGTACTTCTTAACAATATAAATGAATTAAAAATATTAAAAGAATAATGTAAGAATACGTCAGTCATTTTATTTGAAGGAGTAATCGAAAGTACAATAGGATGTCATTTGTGAAGAACAAATAAAAAAGTAATTTCTTTTATATACTTTAATGATAAAAGTTCATTCAAGTATAAAATTTTTTGAAAGTATTATAGTACAAATTATTGTCCATCTTGATCAAAATAATAAAACACATACATTATTAAAAATTGAATATCTTAAAAACCTAGTAAAAAAATTATAAAAATTGCACCATAAAAATCAGCATTTTTCCTTTTCGATTTAAGATCACACATGACATACTGTCAACGAATTTTATTTTTTTCATTTTTTGGTGAGTTTTGAAAAATTGTAACACACGTGTTATAAACAAATAACACATGTGTTACCAGCGACTATCACATGTGTTAGTACCGACTATCGCTTGTAACACATGTGAAAGTCTTTGATAACACATGTGATAGCCGCGGGTAACAGTTTTGTTAGTCAATCATAACACATGTGTTAACCCACAAAAAATGTAGAATTTTTTTTTTGTCGAAAGTATACCTTGTGAGATCTTAAATCGAAGAGGAAAAAATACTGATTTTTATGGTACAATATTTATATTTTTTGATATTTAAATTTAAAAAAAAAGTGGGGGAAAGTGGGGGTTTTGGTCAAATGGCGTATTCTTATTGGTACTCTCATTCTTTCAAAAAACTCATACTTAGACCAGTCCCTATGGTGACTGACTAAGACTGCAAGACTGACCTCTAGGTCAGCGCCACATCAGCGCTAAGACTGAGGACTAACCCAAGACTGAACGCTTCCTATGGTGACTACAAGACTGAATTTTTCAGTCCCACATAATGTAGGGTCCTAAGAGGATTCACAATGGGTCCTAAGTGACAATTGTAAATAGTATATGTGAGAAGATAAGTCCATGCATTGTGAGGAGTTAACAGTTAATAGAGGTTAGGGTCTGTTTGAACTCTTATTTACATTTGATGGTGGGCTCATCTGATATAGTTGTCTGTCATATATATTATATATAATAATATAATATATAATTAATATATTAATTAATATATAATAATTAAAAGGAGATGTTGATATGTTAGTTAGTTTCTAGATGATAGACTAAGGTTAGGTTAGTGTAGCCCAACTCAATAATATAAATGGGCTAGAGTTTGTTAGGATTGTTTTATTTTAAAGTTTTTTTTAGTTATAAATAGGTGACCTTGTAACGCATTTAATCATTCATTCAATATAATTCTCTTTCATTATTCTATATTATATAAGAGCCAACCTCTAGACACACAACTGGTTAGAAAAAATCATCCTCTCGTCTTTGGCTAATCGCCCATTATTTGGAGGAATCATTTTTGTTTGTTTACTTTCTTCTTTCATCTCGAATAAATGGTTTAATCCATTATTATTTTCTTTTTTATTGTCTTTACGTATCCTATAACTGCAATTCTACAACTTCAATGTTCAACTTCTAAGTTTGGTCCACTTAGTATGTATTACGTCAATTACTAACAACTAATGTAATTGTAGAAGGTGATTGAATACAATATTTCTCATGTTTAACGTTTTATTTGAATTTACCAAAGAATAACTTTACAATTGTTCAGTGCGGAATTAAGACAAGTAAACTAGTCTAAGTAAATAATATTTGATGACAAATTTTAATTTCAACAAGTCACTCAACTTAGGGACGCTGATGACAATTGGTGATTCAACACTTTAAGCACAAAACTCGCTGACAAACAAAAGTGACTGCTCAAATCAAAGATCGAAGTTAATGAAAATTTTGGACATTCAATAGAGTTGTATGAGGTGAGTGTTTAGTGTCATAAATACTTGAACGGATGTTTCAAACTCTAACACGTGTCTTACCCGTATTGGTGAAGGTTGATTGTAACTTTCAATGTTTTGGATCTGGCATTAAACCATAGGAATAGTATTTACTATTGCTATTATTCTCAGGATTCAGAAAAAGTAATTTACTTTTTTGTAAAGATAATATAAGCGATTGTACATATCTTTACTCAAGATATATTCAACCGTTATATTCCTTTACGTGTTAACCTTCTTTAACACACTAGGTATTTGTCAAACACAATGTATTTGCTGGATAATAGCCTAATTCGTTAGTCATACATATGAGAACACCAAACTCCACTTTAGCATTGACTTCTCTCTCTTTGTCTTCAATCTTTGACTTGGACAAATGCTTCAGATATTCTTTCTCAACTTCAGGCTCTTGTAACCTGATCTTGGAGTTGTGTTATATTAGTGAGCGATATGGACACTAGATATTCTAAGTTACAGAAGGGGTCGCTACTAACATGTGCAACGACCAATAAACTAAAGTTTTTATTCTAAGTTACAGAAGGGGTCGCTGCTAACATGTGCAACGACCAATAAACTAAATTTTATATTCTAAGTTACAGAAGGGGTCGCTGCTAACATGTGCAACGACCAATAAACTAAAGTTTATATTCTAAGTTATAGAAAGGTTCGCTACTAACATATGCAGTGACTAAAGTTTATATTCTAAGAGAAGAGGTCGTTATTAACATATACATAGACCAATAAACTACTTAAGTTTATGTTTGTCATTGTTAGGCCCATGACTTTTTTTTTTAAAACCTGCATTTATCCGTCGGATAGGCCACCTCTGTCAAGTTTCTTTGCCAACCATATGCCTAATAGGTTCAGCCTATCCGCCGATGGCTTCTGTCCAAAATTCTGTAACTTTCTCAAAACACAACACTTTAGATATCAAACTTCACTCTTTAATTACCAACATTCAAAAGATAATTAGATACAACATATTTGTTCATTCCAACATTTATCGACAACTTACTTTTCAAGATTCACGATTGACCCATTTTGACACTTAAACAAAATATGAGCTCACTATACAAGTTAATTAATCACAACCATGATTCAAAATGTTAAGATTCATATAACCTATAACAATTACATATCCACGTTATTTCTACGCAATTCCCTTCCCACGCTCATCCTTCTTACCGGAACCGCTTGAACATACAAGATATTTCAACTAAAACAATAAGCTAACGTTTAATGAGTATATAGGCAATGTAGTTAGGTATACAAAAGACAATTCACCAATTAATTTTAGAAACTCACTCCTCAATTCACATATCAAACAATCGAATAAACAACCAGAACACAATAACCACTGATGATCAACTAACATACTGCAAAGTTTATCAATTGAAACAATCCACAACTTAAACAATTAACAACTAAGGCAATTAGCAACTGAAATTGGTCAAGGACCATATACTCCACTATACGGATGTATACAACTTCGTTTTCATATAACAACTGAGATTGGCACGAGGCTAATATTCATCTCCACGATTCAAACAACTAACTTGTAGTCTATACACCACATACGAACATTTGATACGACAACTGAGTTTAGCACAAGGCTAATGCAAATATCTCCACATTTCAAGCAACTACCTTGTGGTCAATACGCCACATTTAATCCGACTAACCTATTACGTACCCATATTACTCACCTAGTGATTTTGAGGTTGATGATTTGCCAAGATATACTTCCAATTCTTTAACACCTAGCAACATTACATAAGATTACAACATATAAACAAATGCAACAACTATCTTACACAATTCTTCTTACAATTCATTGATTCCCAATATTGCCCAGTTTGACTTTTAAAAGTTGGTTGGTTACATGGCATTGTATTAAACAAATTAGCATTAGATCACAAGCACAACATCGGGTAAAAATTTCACATGTTGATGTTGAGAGACAAATTTTTAATGGTACATAAAGGTAAAAATCATTGCTAATTCTTTAATGAAAATAATTTTTCATATAGTTTAAATTATTGTAATTCTAAATTGAAAAACATAATATAAAAGAAAAAAATATATTTAAAAGTATTGTGTAAAATATGATATTAATTAAATGATTTATATATTTGATAGTAAAATTATAAAATAATAATTTTTAATATTCATTATAAAATGTTAATTTTTACATTCAATAAGGAATTGAGTTAACAAAGGGGTTTAGATGGATTCAGAACTGTCTAAATGGGAATAAGATAAACTACGGTGATATGAAATAAAAACATATTTACTCACAAGTCATATACCAAGATCCATCGTCAGATCAATTTTCCTCTTGACCTCTATAATTACTTTTGCTACCCACCCGTGAGTTGAGCTACGACCTACGAGCAACGGCAATGGCTTCTTTGCTAAAACGTAATACCTTTTCTATCCTTCGTTCTCAACATCATTCTCAGGTTTCGGTCTCTCTTTTTCTCTCTATAATTATATGTATATAACTGTTTTCACTATTAACTTTTCTCTTATCAAATTGCCCATTTGTTCGATGCGTTAGAATCTTCAATTGACGTTCTGTTTTCAATCGGTCATGTTATTTTGTTTTGAATTTTGATTTAGGCTGCGGAAGGTTCACCAGTGCAATCTAGACGACAAATTCATGTAGAACCTGGCGCTCGTGAAAAGGCTGTAAGTAATCATTAGATTTGCATCTGGTGTTTGATTTGTATCAATTAGTTAATCAGCTGGAAATCGATGGTAAATATTTTAATTTGAACATTTGGTTTCATGTGTTTTTGGTTTATGAATTTCAATTTCTTATGTCATAAAATTGGGAGCCCTAATATAGTTTTCTTATGTATTTGTATTCCTTTGCTTAATTTGCATGCTCGTATGCCTGTTCTGATCTCTAATTTCAGTTACAAGTGATGTAACAGTTGGACTTGTTATCCAAAATAGAATTAATATTGCTTTAAATTGTGATTCTCGTTAGTGTTGCATCTTGATGTCTATTGTCTAGGTGATATTTCGTGTGCTACTTTTCTATTCTGAAAAATGAGAAATGATAGTTCAGGCTCGTTTGCATTGTTTCTTACATAGTAGCTAGGCAAAAGGTGCGTGGTGCGTCCATGGTGGAAGTTAAGATATACTCCTTAGTTGTAGTGGGTTTACTCCTTTGCAAAGAAAGATAAAAGTTACAATATGAATATCGATTATTGTAAGTTTCAGAGTTAGGAAATGGATTCTTGTAAGCAATTGAACAACAAAAATAGAGTTATATGATCTTGTTTCTAGATACAATAACGATATTACTGGCTTTGATTTTTATTTTATTTTTTTATATAGTTTTTTGAAAAGCAAATCAATTAGAACAACCAAATACATGTCTACAAGATGAAGACAACTAGACAAAACGAGCAGGTTGTGAACCAAACAACAACCAGCCAAGCAAAGGCTCAAACACAAAAGCAAAACAGCCCCACCCAAGCCAACAAAAAAATACACATGGGGAACAACAGTAACTGAAAAAAAAAGAACCAAACGGGACCCAAAAAGGAACCCAACACCTAACCTCTACCGCTGCACGACTACCCCGAAAAAGCTCCAAACCAAACTGCATAAACTGACCCAACCTGCTACCTGCAAACCCCTACCTGAACTTCAGCCCACTGCACTACTCTTGCCAAAAACTCCAGCTTTTTACATGATGAGACATCCAAAAAAGCCGACACTTGAATTTCATAAAATAAATCTTGCTGACTCTGCTGAATCTTGAAAACATTTCTGTTTCTATCCTTCCATAAACAATAAAAAGTGGTACCTACCACTGACTTCCATGGCTCGATGAATGATCTAGGCAACATACCAGTTCCATCAATAGAAAGCACATACTCAATAGAATTACCCTCAAAATACCCATATTCCACCAAATTGTAATTTCCATGATCTAGTTTATGTATCAACAAATTGTAATTGATGCAACACTTGAATAAATAGATGTTTAGGAGAGTATAATGAGTATGTAGTAACCCTTCTATGCTTGGTGCCCCTTACATTAGGGCAGATGGGCTATCACAAGTGGCATCACAAGTGCCTTTGTAGCATGACATCTCTTTCTCAGCTGAATGCCTTATTATTCTATAATCCATGTTGACTCTATAACGACTTCTTGATAGTTGACATATCTTTTGGCAATCTCAAGTTCTTCTAAATTTTATAACTGTTAGTTTACTATGTCCTCAGTTTAACATATATATTGAAACCTTCTAAGGTTATTTAGCTAGGCTTAATGAGTTGATTTTTAACTTGGCAATCAAATTGTTTTAGTTACAATGGTGTTCTTTTATATAAACCACCCCAAATTGATACAATATAATTAAGAAGCTTTATGGTTCTTCACACATTTTGGCACTAACTTTAGTGAAACTTAAATGTGTTTATTTTCAGAAACTTCTGAAATATGTGTTGTAATTCACAATCATTAATTGTGTAGATCTTAGTATGTTTTTTAAGAGGTTTAGTAGAAGCTCCTACAGAGAGATCGCATCAAGTTCCCAGTGGAAGAATCGATTATATTTTTTATATTAACATCACTATAACGTTATTACTAACACGAGGATGACTCAATGTCTGCTAGATACTAGGTAATAAGGAATGGTTGCACCACATTCTAATTGTATAAGCTATTAAACTTAAGTGCTTCACGATGTGATATTGGCTAATATTTTTGTTACTGCATATGCTCCTTACTCCAATTAGTTTTGGAATTTGGAAGTTCTGCATTTAGATTGGCTTCTATATCTGAAACTCCATCCATCGAGATATAATAGTCCATCTTGGATCAAACTTTGTAATTTTCAGTTTTTCATAATCAAAGATGGCTTCAACATTTTGGGCTTTTCGGCTGTAAAGTATTTGATTTATGGCAACACATTACCCACTTGACATGCAAAAGTCATATGCACTATTTTTTTTAGGGTGTATGTGTACCATTTACCAATATAAGTTTCTCTTAATTTTGTATTGCGTTGGGTGTTTGTATTAAGAACCTTTTTACCTTGCAGCTTTTGGCTAAGGACCCAGCACTAGAGCGCTTCAAATCATACAGGAAAAGTGCCTCAAGCATCAGAAGAATCGGAGATTACCTCACTATTGTTTTCGTAGCTGGTATGTCAATTATCTGATACCCACTAAGCAAATTATGTTCTGCTATAGCATAACACTTGTGAACCTTGTTATAATGGATTCCATTTTGCCTTCTTTCCACTTAACTTAGATGTGCTCCTCCCTATATTTATTAGATATATCGACACACACTACACACCCCTTATATGACCCCTGTGTAGTTTTAGGTTAGTGATGCACCTAACAATATTACCCGTACACTATACATAAATGGTCGGAGCGCTTTACAATCAGCTTAAAATGCCATATGGCACTCTGCGAGAGGATTAATAGCCGATGGTAGCTCATTGCAGTATATTTGAACTTAGTTTTAGGCAAATGCATCATTGTTTACGTTCATTAACTTGGTTTGAAACTCTTTCTAAGTACACATGTTCTGATTAATGTGAAGAGGCCTATAAGTGACTTAGCTATTTTCTCACTACTCATCCTCCTGTATTTTGTGGCTTCTTCCCGTTCTCCTCAAGTAGATGGACCAGTATCACATCTTCAACTTCGCATCATATAATATAAGACAAAATGAACATGTTAAAATGTTAAATGACCTATATAAATGGAGTTAAGTGTATTTGTTTTGGGGCATTTATGTAGATATCCCAGTTTGACGAAGTTATGGTTTTAACAATACATTTCTGAACCAAGATTTCGAAGATGTACCTATGAAATGCTGTGGCTAATGCTACCAATAAAGTTAGTGCTTCTATTTTGCCTTCCTTCAATTTGAAATGGCAGAGAATATCTTAAAAGTAATATTAGAGGGTCTAACTTCTAAGCCTACTTCTAGGACCTGCTTTTCTTCACACTTTATATCCAAACCCAAAGTCATCCTCTACTCATTTTTGCATGCTTTGCTATGTACGCATCTCTCTTCCTCTTTTTCTTTCTCTTGGTGGACATGTCTAAATTGATTTGCTTACGTATTATTTAAGCATATAACATTTCTTCCTGAATTTAATAAAGCTAAATAAGATATATGGTAAATTTTGTTGCACCTGCTTCTGACATCACACATATGCTGTTCTAAATTGGTTTCAGGATGTTGCTATGAGATCTATGTCAGGGCTGTCACACGAGAAGAAGCCCGTAAAGCTCTCAAGTCAAATTAGCAGCCTCAAGCAACTGTTGGTGGTGATTATTATTCTCTTTATGCTTGAAAAAGATTGTCAATAATTTATGAATAGGCAGCGTTGTTGAATTGTCAAGAAGAATAATTTTCTTATGCTGCATAAAATGAGTGGGTTTGAGATGGTGTCATGGATTTAGAAACTCAAGCATCAGCCTGATTACTGAAGCTTGTGTTTGTTGCTAATTCCTTTTTATATGCAGTGGGCTTTTTTGCAGTAATAAGATATATCATATCTGTGTTAAATAACTTGTCTTTCTGCAAACTAACTATAATTCTTGCGAAACACGAAAAGACCCCTGTAGAACAGATGATTGATAACAGATTATGAATAGTTACAGCAACATAATTGTCGTGTTTAACAATATTTGTTTGCAAACTATAAGGCAAGTTGATGAGTTGAAAATGTTTGATCACTTGGCACCTTGTTACATAGAGTAATTTGAAAATGTCAGATATTAGCTAAACACAAAATGGCACCAGAACAAAAAGAAAATAATAAAGAAAAATGTTATAGGCAGTTGCACCTGCACTACGCATTTTATGTTTCACTTTCATCCAGAACACCTTCTTAACCAGACCATGATCCAGCCAATGTTGTTTTTTCTACATCTGTTGCTAAAACGCACTTAATTACTTGAGTCGATTTAAGAACATAAATCCCCAGATAGTTTTCAGAATCTTAGGTAGATGTAGTGACTAACAGTTTTGAGGTGTCCACTAAAACAATAAGCATACTAAGCAACAAGTTTCCATTCTTACCACCCACATTTCTATCAGCTTCATACGAGTATCACTTAGAGACACCCTTGTCACTCGTTAAGGCCAGCAGGACATTGGTGGGTTAACTGTAGATGTCTGTTTGTCCATTTCCCTATAAGATCATGGCTGCTATGTCGGGTAAATAGTTTGTGCTCTCAAGGTGTTTGATAAAATGCCTCAATGAGACACAATCACCTAGGCTAGTTTGGTTAAGGGCAATGTTAGTTACTACAAAAGTTCACTGCTTTTAACCAACGCTGTCCACCCTTAAAGATCTTTTGTTAGCCATAAAAATGCATGCAACTTTGAGGTTCAAAGTTGAAATTCTTAAGCAGTTTTCTAGGTTTACAACCTACCATTGCTTTTGTCCCTCAAGAATCAATACTCCCCTCAACTTAACTCCAACAACGCTCAACCAGCTGCTAAATCAACGACCGGCACTGTTGCAACTCAAGCAAGTACACGCCCAAATCATCACTCAATCACTATCATCATACTCCATGCTTATTGACTCTTTAATCCATTGCTACATTTCAAATAACACTCTCATTTTAGCAAGAACACTATTTGACCAATACCCAAATTATCCTCCACCAATTTTGCTATGGAATCTAGTGATCAGATCTTATTCCAAACTCCAAAATTCTCCTGAACCCATCAATCTTTTTCGACAATTGAATGCGTCAGAAGTTGGTCCACTGGTTGTTGCGGACAAGTTCACATTCACTTTCTTGATCACATCATGCACACACCAAACCTCAGAGTTGCATGGCATAATTGTACATGGGACAGTCATAAAAAATGGGTACATAAGTAATCTATATGTTGCTAATTCTGTGATAAATTTATATGCTGTGTTTTCTAGACTAGAAGATGTGTGCAAGATATTCGATGAAATGCCTGAGAGAGATGTCTTTTCATGGACTAGTCTGCTAGGTGGGCATATCAAGCAGAGAGAAATGGCAAAAGCCTCTGAAATCTTTGATATGATGCCGAATCGCAACATGGTATCTTGGACTGTCATAATTTCAGGCTTTCTCGATTGTTGTATGTACATCGATGCCCTTATACATTTCCATAGTATGCTAAAGGAATCAGATGATATTTTGAAACCTAATGAAGCCGTTCTTGTTTGTGCTTTATCTGCTTGTGCTAATCTCGGAGCTTTAGATCACGGAAAGCAGATTCATGCATACATAAACAAAAATGGTTTCACCAAAAAGTCTAACATCTGTACTTCCCTTATCGATATGTACGCAAAATGTGGGATAATAGACGATGCATATCAAGTTTTTCACAATATATTTCAACCGGATGTTTGCAATTACACAAGCATGATTTCAGGGTTCTCGTCTCATGGACTAGGTAGCAACGCCCTTCAAGTTTTCCATAAAATGTTAGCAGAAAGCGTAACTCCTAATGAGGTAACACTTATTGGTGTCCTAAAAGGATGTAGTCATTCGGGTCTAGTAAAAGAAGGTTTTTCAATTTTGCACAAAATGAACAATTTGTGGAACATTGCACCAAGAGTTGAACACTATGGATGCTTAGTCGATTTACTAGGTCGTGCTGGCTACTTAAACACGGCCTTAATGATTGCAATAAAAATGCCTCTAGATCCAGATATTGTTATATGGAGAACGTTGTTAAGTGCTTGTAGGATGTACAATGATGCAATTCTTGCAGACAAGATTATTGCATACGTCAAGGAAGGGTATTTTAGTGGAAGTGAAGTACTTATGTCGAATTTATACGCTTCTTTAAGCAAATGGGAAAGAGTTAATGAAGTACGGATGGTAATGAGTGAAAGAAAGAACGAATTAAGATCAGAATCGAAATTGGAATCGGATATTGGATGTAGTTGGATTGAAGTGAATGGTGTTGTTCATGAGTTTCGTGTTGATGATCAGTTGCATCCACAGATTGAGATGCTAAATGATGTATTAAAAAATCTAACATTGAAAGAGAGTATGTTGTTTTAAAGTAAAATTACATATGTACCCTTTCAACCTTGTTACCGTTAATAACAGAATCTATTATATATTTGTGGGTCTCTAAACATGCTTAACAGAATCCTTTGTATGAAGTATCAATAAATGGCGACCGGGTAGCTGCTGAAGTCATCCTTGACAAGCGTAGGGAGCTGCTAACTTTTAGCATAACTAGAGTAATGAAACAGTACTTCACCTTGCAGTATTGGGAAAATCAATACAGATTTGTAAAATATGTTGCCAGTTTGATGACAAATGAGGAGGTGGAACTTCCTAACGAAAATGGTGAAACTGCCTTCTATTTAGGAGCCGTAACTGGTAATGTTGAAATAGCTAAACTTTTGTTGAAAAAGAACAAATACCTGTTGAATATCCCTGATCACCAAGAAATTAAGCCAATCTATATGGCCGCTTAGTTTGGAAAGCATCATGTGGTGAGGTATCTGTACAATAATTCCCAGAAAATGACTGGTCATTTCTGGACACAAGAGAAACGTGTTGGCTTCTTGCAAAATGTGTTGAGGCTAATATACATGGTAAGTATCTCACCACTAGCTAGTTGCTATCATATTGTATGTATACGCTTTAGCACATGATATGCAGTATGAAGTATAAGTTTTTGGTTTTCTATGCTTTGAGAGTTCTGTCCTGGTTCTTTCTTACTAAATATGTTTTTATGGTCGATCTTTGTACGTGTTTTTGTTTTTGCTACAATGTTTTCCATAAAGTATCGTAAACTATGTCACAATTAACATTTCTGTTACATATACTGTTTTGTTGCCTGTTATAAAGTTTTTCTCATTAACTATCAAGTATGTTGTATATGTCGCGTTACAAATTGTGACTGATCATCCAGAACTTGCCATAAATGGGAGCGTACTCCGACTACTGGCTCGAACACCTGATGTGTTTTATGTGACGAGACCTACTATTATTAGTAAATTCGTAAGTTCAAGTAAGAATCTCTGGTCCCCAATATTTAATTTCTAAGCATATTACTCTGTACTATTTTTGTTCAAGATACAGGTCGTTCAATTAGCATGTACGTTAGTATAGTTTCAACATCAGCCGTTAATAATTTTCGGCATTGTCTCTTTTCGATTATATATATTTTCGGCCAGTCATTTTTATTAATTCATATCTATATATATAGTTTCCGGCCTGATTATGACCACATTTACAAGAACATCACAAAGCAGTCCCAAGCATCCACCTATACCTCCAACACCTGTAAATTTTGGTGACGCAACCACACCTACGGCGACCCAGCATCACCACTGGAGACCTGCTACACTGATCCATGACCACCACCATCAAATTAGGGTTGCAAACTTTGCTTTCAAGTGTGAATTAAGGTTTTTGTGCTGTGAAAATGATTTTATTCAAGTTATAAGCAATTGTTGGTTGGCAGAGATTACCGTTTGAACCAAGCAAAAGATAGGTGGTGATGGTCAGAAAGTGTGGGAGTCGCTTGGTTTGGCATTTGAGAATGACCCGGTTAGCCACTTAGACCACTCACAGTCATAATAGTGTATTGTTGGACAACTGAGTGATATTCACGACAGCGCGCAGTGCTAATTGTCACGGCATTTCACAACTGGAAGCCCAGCCAATATTTATTTATCTTTTAGATTAAAAAGAAAGAGCAGAAATTAAAATAGCAAAAAGAAAAACAATGGGCCTGCATTTTTGCGGTGGTTTACTGTACTTCCCACTAAGATGAAACCAATGACAGTTCTCATACCCTCCGTTGTCCTGTCATGGTGCCACGACATTCATGAGAACGGATGCATACTGAATGGTCTTAGGTGCACTAGAAGGTTCCTGATTGAAAACTTGAGAAAAATTGTTTGAAGATATTAATACCAAACACCACCTAAGTTATTTAATGTAATATTTATTTAAATTTTCTATAAAAATAAAAACTTCAAAAATTAGTAATAACGTTGTGACATGTGAAGAAATAAAATAAATATTTAATTAAAACGCAAAAGCATTTGAAAATGAAGAGTACTATAATCATTTTAGTGGATTAAAAATTAGAAAAGACTAGTCGGAAATTGTCAGGAAGTTGTCTTGTTGTCTCGTGTAACAAAATAACGTTGCAACATGTGAAGAAATAAAATAAAATAAACATCTACTAAAACACAAAAACATTTAGAAATGAAGGGTTTAGCGGACTAGGGGTTGTTTTATGTAACAAAATACAGGATTCAAAACACGTGAAATATCCGACTTAGAGACTGAATCTGTAATACATGGTACATCATAGGGACTGTTTTTATAATTTAATCAAGTTATAAGGACTTGGGGAGACGTAACGTAATCTCACTATTCAGCTCCTAGTGTTGCGTGAGACTACCATCTTTATCATATTATCATCAAAATACTTATATTCAGGTTTTAAAAGTATCAAGATTTATTTTCTGGTCTTGAAGCAATTGTGAAAAGATTGGGGTTTCCAAATTTAACAAGCTAGACTTATATTCAGTTCTTGGAGCAATCTGGTTGAAATTATCACCAATTGTCAATACAAAGTCTTGTTAGGTTTGGTAACTCCAATCTTATCCTATGATTGTTCTTCCATATATAGTCTCCTGTGAGTCCCTTTACCTTTTACAGTTGTCGCTGTTTATAGCCCACCGGAGATTGATGGGTTATCTCAAATGTTTGTAGCCGCTCGCTCTTTTTATTTTAATGCCCTGAAAGTGTTTGATGAAATGCATTAATGATACAATATTAACTCCTGGACTAATTTGAAGGGTAATGCTTGCTCTTACAAAAGATTATTTCTTTTTAACTATATAGTGATAGTGATATTGATACTGATACTGATACTGATACTGATTAATCGGAAGCTTGCACACCTTGAGATATGTTTATTCGTTTGTCTTAAGATGCTGTGACTTTAAGGTTTAAGGTCGAAATCTTTGAACAGTTTTCAGGTTTACAGCCTACCAATTGTTTTTGTTTGCCAAGAATCGATACTCCCACAAACCCAATTCCAAAAATGCTTAACCGGCTGTTAAATCAGCGACCACCATTGTTGCAGCTCAAGCAAGTACACGAAGATGCCCAAATTATCACCTAATCATCCTTATCATACTCCATTATTGTCGATTCTTCGTCCATTGCTATATATCATATAACACTCTCACTTTTGCAAGAACACTATTTGATCAATACTCGAATTACCCACCGCCCATTTTGATATGGAATCTAGTTACCAGATCTTATCCCAAGCTCCAATTCTCCAAAGTTGTCCTGAACCTGTCAATCTTTTTCGACTATTGAATATGTTAAAAGATGGTCCACAAGTTGTCCCAGACAAGTTCACATTCACTCTCTTGATCACATGATGCACACACCAATCCTCAGAATTACATGGCATGATTGTGCTTGCAATGGTCATAAAAAATGGGTACATAAGTAATATATATATACATATATTTATATGCAGTGTTTTCTAGCTAGATCATAAGATGCCTGCAAAGTGTTCGACAAAATGTCTGTACAGGACATTTTTTCATGGACTAGTCTTCTAGGTGGGCACATCAAGCAGGGAGAAAATGCAAAAGCCTCTGAAATCTTTGCTTTTATGCCGGTACGCAACATTGCATCTTGGACTGATATTATTTCACGTTTTCTTCATTGTTGTATGTACACCGATGCCCTTATACATTTCCATGATATGCTAAAGGAATCATATGTCTCTTTGAAGCCTAATGAAGCTGTTCTTGTTTGTGCTAATCTTGGCAGTTTAAATCAGTGAAAGTAGATTCACGGGTACATAAAATAGAACGGTTTCACCAAAAAGTCTGACATCTCAACTTCCCTTATCCATATGTATGCAAATTGTGGGATGCTAAACGATGCATATCAAGGCTTTCACAATATTGTTCAACCAGATGTTTGTAACTACACAAACATGATTTCAGGGTTCTCGTCTCATGAACTAGGCATTCCTAAATCCGAAAGCATAGCTCCTACTGAGGTAATGCTAATTGGGGTCCTAGAAGGATGTAGTCATTCGGGTCTAGTAAAAGAAGGTTTTTCAATATTTCACAAGATGAACAATTTGTGGAACGTTGCACCAAAAGCTGAACACTGGATGCTTAGTCGATTTACTAGGTCGTGCTGGCTACTTGAAAACGGCATTATTGATTGCAATAAAAATGCCTTTGGAGCCCGATATAGTTACATGGAGGGCGTTTCTAGTTTTGCAGACAAGATTATTGCATAGGTCAGTGAAGGGTATTTTAGTGGAAGTGATGTACAATTTATATGCTTCTTTAAGCAAATGAGAAAGAGTTGATGAAGTACGGAAGGTAATGAGCGAGCGAAAGAACGAATCAGGATCGAAATCAAAATCGAAAGATGTAGTTGGATTGAAGTGAATGGTGTTGTTCATGAGTTTCGTGTTGATGATCAGTTGCACCCACAGATTGAGATGCTAAATGATGTATTGAAAAGATTAACATTGAACGAGTATACGTTGTTTTAAAGTAAAGTTACATATTTACCCTGTCAACCTTGTTACCGTTAATAACAGAATCCATTATATATTTGTGGGTCTCTAAACATGCTTAACAGAATCCATTATTTATTTGTGGGTCTCTATAGATGCTTAGGAGGTTTTTATTTTTTTATTTTTTTGAAACAGCATGCCTAGAAGAATGCTATGTGTGTATCACAATGTTCATTATTAGCTTCACTTATAGAGACAACAACACTTGATTAATTTCTTCCCCAAAGCCCGTCTCTATTGCGTTTTATACAAAAGAATTACTCTATTTAGATGTATGAGGATGTAATTTGAGTTTTTAAAGATAAAGAAGATTTTAATGATTGTTACGATTAACATTCAAAATTGATGAATTTTGGAAGATACAACTTTTAAGCATTGTAGTATTAGTTTATTCGTATTACTATAAAATACACCAAATCCTAGAATTGTCAAAAAAGGATGAGTATTTGTGGGGCATGAATGATCAAGAGTTGAAAGGAGAATATTTATGATTACAGCCTTGGAGTGTGGATTATTGCTTCGACTTCATCACCAAATATCCTTTTAAACCAACCATATTCATGTGCTTTATCTTCTCTTCAACTGTAACTCAGATTTCTATCTTTAAATATATATAATTTTAAATATATAAAAAATAAAAAATCTTTTCAGTATATTTTCTCCAAAAAATACAACTTTATATTTTATTAACCTACTTGATTTATCTTTAAAAAATATTTTAGAATTTTATAAAGTTTAAATTTTCTCTAGTTATCCAGCTCTAATTTGTAATTATTATAGTGAAATGTTATAGTATACATACTTTTAGATATATTATTTTTTCAATTTTTTTGTTTTCTTTATTACTAATAATAAATAATTAATAAACAATAATTTTTTATTATTAATTATAATTTGATTAACATTGACTATAACTATAAAAAGTTTTGATTAAAATTTTTAAATGATCTTTTATATGGAGGAAACTTAACTTGCTCTAAAAATTTCTCAGAATACATTTATCATTTTTTCTCCTCTTATATCTCTAAATATAGAGATAAAAAGATGCTCTTTATAAGATCATTGGAGAGGCAAAACTACTTCAGTAGACACCATTTATTTGTTTGTTTATTCAGAAAACCTCTTAATTAGCAATCAATGTAAATTAGGAAGATGATGAAGTATAAGTTTATAAAATGACACCAAATATTGAGCTAATACCATTTATTTGATATTAAATCAATTTTTGTGTTTAAATTTAAGTCCATAGGTCAATTTATCTTTAAATCAAGCATCAAGAACTTACTTATAAGAACCACGAAAAATATATATTACTAAGATTGATGATTAAATTAAAGAATTTGTTTAAGGTACCCTTTTAAAGCACATAATAAAATGAAGGTAAATTTTACAAACGGTCATGATTATATATATATATATGTTTTAAATATTTGTTTTATTATTATGTGATAATTAAATTAATTTGGGACGAATTGCATATAGTCAATCTATTCAACGGAAAGAAAGCATTTCTTGAAACACAACAAAATCATTATAAAAACTTAAAAAGTAGTTATCTCATTTTTCAAGAAATTGCATCATTCATCATGCCATTTCCCCAATGAAATCTCCATCTTCTCACAAAAATTCTAAAAAAAACCCTAAAAAAATCGATATAAACAAAGCTAAGTTGTGGCCTCTGATATGCTGTTTAATGATGGGTGCCATCCTCTTGATTTGCTTCCACTGTACTTAGAGTTCGCCACCGACCTATGCTTTTCTACGTGTTTCATCTGCGAGGAGCATAATGTTAAAAACATTATATTTTGATATATTAAATAGTTAATTTCTAGAAAATATATAAAATCACATATTTAAATATAGAAAACAAAAAACATTTACACACACACACACCTGAGGATGGGGTTTCCCTGATTGATTCGAATTTGCTTCAATTTTTCCGGCGGACTCCGGCGACTGTAAATTATTATTATTTTTACTCATTTTTCCGTTTTTCTTTGCCTTCATTCCTTTCATTACCTCTGCAAAAGCCAAACACAGAAATTGATTATATCTTCACAAGTAACATACAATAAAATAGGCATTTTCTGAATAAACAACGTGAAACAAAACTATTTATTTTTCTCTAGTAAAAAGGTTAGAATTAAACGCCTCGTACACTTTCAACATAATTTTCTGATGACAGGATGTACGTATGAATCGATCAGCATTACTATTAAACAGTGTTTTACAAAATAAATAGTTTGAAATAAGAAAATGCAAAATAAAGGGTTATAATATGTTGTACAGTACGAAAAAACTTTTATAAAAATAAACAAACGTACCTTGAGTAGTGATGAGTCTATAAGCATGACCAAGAACAAGATTATCAGTGGGCCTTAAAAGCTTAATCCGAGTAACACGAAGCGGCTGATTCGCGTTCGTAGGGCTACTGTTATTATCGTCCGGTTGTCGGCGGAGGCGGTGTTGGTCGGAGGAAGCGGTGGTGGAGGGAGGAGGGGAAGAGTAAAAGGTGGTAGTGAGAAGTAAAGCAACATGGTGACCAGGGTGAAGTTTCATAATCTCGGCGGCCGAAATCGGTGAATAGAATCTTTCAGCTCGGCCATTTTGTGTTTGTAAAACGAAACTTGCGTTGTCGACGGCTTGGCAATTGCCCATTTCCGGTGATCGAATCGGAGAAAATGGAAATATGGTCGATAATGGTGGAAGTAATTAAGGAAGGGATATTGTGTACCACAACAATTCTCTTTATATATAACGATCCCCACCGGCCACCACCCTTTTACAATAATATTTTTTAATTCTTTATGTTAGTGTGTTTTGTGTGAATAATTATTGAATAGAATCAACTTATATTTCAATGTAAAATAGATGTGAGAGTATATCAGATATAAGGGTCGATTTGTTTTTTCTCTCATTAATTGATGAATTGATAACTCGTCTAAATATACAATGTTTACTTTAAATAGATTATAGATAAATAATTATTATTTATTTTATGTGTAAATAAACCGACCGAATAACTAAAATTATTGATTTAACCCTTTATACGAGGTAATTGAAACAACAGTTATGTCAAATATTTTTAAAAAAATCATTATTTAATAAGATTTACTCTTTTAAGACTTAAATTATTACTGACATGTCTTTTTTATTAAGTTACTAACAGACACATTTAAATAATCTGCCCAATTAAGCTCTATATTCATTAAGTGCATTGAATCAAAAATAAACATGCCCTAAGAAGGATATACAACATATACTATGCATATATGTGCGGAAAAAATCATCGATATTTCTTTACATAATCTAAAATAACATGTACGTGAGTTCTTATACAGTAATTTTGTTGTTGATTAATTAAGTCATTCAACTATGACATGGTTAAGTCTCTTTATACGTTGATTTGGTTTTGTAGGAAAACAAATGTTATTTGTGAATGGAATTTATAAAAAAAAGTACTCCATACATTTTTACGGTAGTTTAATAAAATGTTTAATTAATTACTAGACAAAGTTTATACCAAAGAAGCAAAACACGGGATAGGTATTTTGTAAAAACACGTTGCATTTTGCTAAGACAAGCTAAACAAAAGGTGTCGAATCTTTCTAGACATGCATTAATCGTGACATATACAGAATTGTGAAATGTAACTTTGGAACACAACTTTAACGTGATAGGATCATACTATGAGTATGTTTAACTACCTAAGCTGATATTAGCGTCACGTCAGCTTTTTTAAAAAAGTTTTATAAAATTGTAAGGTAAAGTCAATGTTAGCTTAGAATTTTGGTGATAAATAATTACTAAAAGTAAATAATGATATTATGTAGAGGTAGAATTGAGTAAATAGCTTAACAAATATACACATAGTGAAAAATATAAGCAAATTAAATTACCATTCGATTCATTGAAGTATCCGGTTCTTACGATTGTAACTGAAACCAATTCAAAGATGAATATGATTTTTCGTTTCTTGATCAAACCGATCCAAAAGATCAAATATTCAAATCAAAATGTTCAATTAGATAATTCGATTATGTCCGTATAGCGATAAATTTAATTCCGATCCACTTCTTGTTCACATTTTTCTTTGTCTCACCACCACAGCGAGTCTAAAGGCCGTGCTCTTACCTCGCATAGATGGTGAAAACTTTTTTTTTTTCCATGGAATGATGGGAGTGAATGGGTGAGTAGATAACAGGATAAGTCAAGTGATGGTGTGATGCAGGACTAGTTCATTTTGTGGTCAAGAATACGCCTTTTAATAATCGCCATAAAAAAGCTGCCTCCTCACATACGTTACACTATCCACATTCTTTGTTTTTTACTGTTTTTTTTATACAACCCTAACTACACAAAAATAAAGTGGACAACTAGTTAAAACAATGGTTAAACTGTCTTGCAAGCATTAAAACATATTATGACAATGTTAGTGTCATCTAATTTATCTAACTTGATATTATATTTGAGTTTTGTTATTTATGCATAATTATATGTAAGTCTAAAATTATGTCTAATTTTTTATTGTTTGATACGTCGATTCCACTTATTATTTATTCTTACATTATCAATCAATCTTTTATGTATGTACTTTTAATTTTATTAGACCTAAATTTTAACTTACTTTATCAACAGAGAATTTTAACAAATGAATCATGAGTAACCGCATCAAATACTCTTGTTATCATTATGGTTTGGTTAACTAGCTAATTGCATTTGTTTGACATATAGTGATATATCTCGGAGCAATTTCATATTTCCCTTTTAAAACTAGTTATATATACATCTGATCATGTTTAATACGAAGTTTTAGAAGTTTTAACTTTTAATTTAAAAGAAAAAAAATTATAAAAATAAAAGTCATATAGAATACCCTTATCCGTATCTCGAAGAAATTGCCCGTGTAGTTTCCTTTTGGGTTGGAGCACACCATGCATGACGCAAGAATATTCTTCCACCTTTGATATATTTGGACTCACTCTCCCTCTCCCTCTCATACCGTACGAAACTCAATTAGTTATAATTTTGTGATACGAAAATATTGTCACAACTTACCAAATTATATTAACCTTTAAAGTACTATTCACGTGTATCTGATAATTTGATGAATGTTACTTTTGTAGAAAATGCTGTCACAACTTATCAAATTATATTTATCGATAACACCTAAGCAATATAATGAAATTTCATGTCACACTAACAAATTTGAGTAGATATATTAAGTATTTACAGTTAAGGGATAGTAGAGCGGTACCGGTAGTTTATCAACTAACACACAGACACACACACGCACACATATATATATATATATATAGAGTGGAGATCAAGAGTGAAGCAAAAATATTAGGGTAGAAGGGAAACAGATCTTAACCCTTGATTTCATCATAAATGAATTTTAAAAATCACAAATAATTTTAAAATTTAACATTCATCACAAATGAATGTTAAAAATATTTATTTATAAAAAAATCAAGGACTAATATTTGTTTTTCCTCCTTCCCGAAGATTTGGAGCTTACCTGTTGATTATTTTTATATATAATATATATATATATATATATATTTTGTTGGGTTAAAGTTTCTCTTAAAACAACTTACTGTGTTAATAGTATGTGTAGTGTGATGTGTAGATGCTATACGAGTTAGAATTTAAAAAATAAAATAAAAAAATGTTAATGTTCGGGATGACATTGCTATTAACATCAAGAAACCCAACAACGATGATTGAAGGGTGTGTAGCTCCTTGATAAAATCAAACTGGAGAGTGATATAATGATGATAATTTCATGCTTTTGGTTTGATTGTTGCTGGGTACCCAGCCAACACACATACGAACAAAAACTTGACACAACCATTTTCCATATTTAAAATTTAAAAATCCAATATAATAAAAAACAGATTAATGCATTAAATATTAAATTCTTTCTAGTTTTGTATAAGCTAAAGATGTTATATATCTGTTTTACTATCATTATTGCCTTCGATAGACCAATACTATTATTAAAAGAATATAAATTAATTAGTCTTAATTATTTATGGATTTTGGAAATGGAATATACAAGTGAATCTAGATCTATTTACCTAAACAGACAAAAGTTTAAGGTACGATAATTTATATTGCTAGTCCATACAAAATTAATTTGTTTAAAACGAAGCCACAAAGGAACTTAAATTAAACTCCGTTATATTCAACACTTGCTAGTATATATATTTTATTTATTATTATTAATTATAAATTTTAAAAGTTTATAAACCATATCTAAAACAAAATAGAATTGATTTTATTCTAACAACCAATAACACTGTTGGAGGAAGAACATAAAGAATCCAAGAAAAGACTACTGTTTTGATTTGTGTCTTAAAATCGGACGAACGACATTCCATAGTGGCCACCCACTTTTTTTCATTTTTCTTTTAATTTCTTGAATATAATATATTTTTTGTAATAGCAAGAATATATTTAAAAACTAACACATTTTTCATCATCAATTTTGTATAATTTAATTTTATTACAAAAAGTCTATTTTAAACCTGCAAAAAATGATCGAATCAACAATAACAAGACCCACAATGAAAACCATCTATGTCTCCGTACAAAGTATCAAAAGATTCATATTTTGATTTTATTTTATAATAAAAGAAGTCGAAATTATGTTGATAACGTTGTTGTGGATCTGATATGGATTTGGTTGAAGAATGGGTTAAAGATGGAAATAACCTACGAACGTGTGATATGATGTTGTTGGTCGACACTTTTTTGGTTTTTATGATTCGATTGCTGCTGCTTAGTGCTTTTACTTAACCAACAAAGGTTTCTTTCTACTTGATTTGATTCATTTTTATTTTAATGTTTACTCTTTTTGTAAAGGGAATATTAGAAAGTGAAAAATCCAAGAACAAGACAAGAAGAAAGGAAGATATGGATGTTGATATTTTCCATTTTTATATGTTTTTATTTTTCATCTTCATTTATGTATTTTGTGTAGTCTAAATGTAAGTTTACGTAACTAAACTTCCAAAAATCAAAGTTTTAACTTATATATATATATATATATAACAAATATTTGCGCAATACCAACGATTAATGTGGTGATGGTAGGTGAGGTGATGATGACAATGGTAGAGTGATAAGAGATTTGTATGTGTATGTGTATGTTTTGAATGTTTATATATATTTATATATATTGTGTTTATGTATTTATATATATAGTAATAAAGTGAAATTTAATTTATATTGTGTTAATATAATAGAGTTAGGTTCAAATGAGAATATATATTATTTGTGAGAATGGAGGAATCAATCTCAACCATCCATCTCATCAAAAAAATAATACCCCCAACACTTTTAAAAAGTGAATATCTCACAAACGGTTAGTCAAAAAAATATAAAAATTGCACCATAAAAATCAGCATTTTTTTCTCTTCGATTAGACATCTCACAAGGTATACTTTCGACGAATTTTTTTTTTTTCCATATTTTGGTGGGTTTCGAAATTGGTAACACATGTGTTAGGTGCGGTAACACATGTGTTAGTTGCGGTAACACATGTGTTAGTAGTTAGTAACACATGCCACTAACACATGTGTTACCGAAACTAGCACATGTGTTACCGAAACTAGCACATGTGTTACCAACCACTAACACATGTGTTACTGGTTTTCAACCCAAAAAAAAAAAAAAAAAATTTTTTTTACCGAAAATATGTTATGAGTGATCTCTAATCGTAGAGAAAAGAACGCTGATTTCAATGGTGCAATTTTTATAATTTTTTGATTAGCCGTTTGTGAGATATTTAACTTTAGGGGAAAATTGGGTTTTGCAAAATGGATGGCCAGGATTCATTCCTTCATTCTCACTAAAATTTCCATTCTCATTTGAACTTCCCTATAATATAATAATAAATATTAATAGGAATTATAATTATTGAAATGATTAAAAATATTAATAGTTATATAAAACAATATATATATTTATTATGATTATGATTGAATTGAGAAGTGAAACAATAATAACTCAATTTCTATATTTGGCAAATCCTTTGACCTTTAGATTAGTATTTAGCACTTATCGCAATTTAAAACACCTTAGATTTAAGAATATTGTCATTTAAATATTAGCCTACGATGTTAAAGTCATCAAAATCTAATGAACTTTTTGAAAATTTTCTAGTTATATGTTTGTAATTATTATTTCTGTTTGTTCAATTAAGTTATCCTACTCTTACAACCGACCATTTAACTCACTTGGTAACTGGATTTTAAAATAGATGATCAAAGAACTGATGACATGGATTTATTTAATAAGAGCATATTCGATGAAAAAGAGTTTATTGCGTTTTTTGCAAGCTTTATCACTTTATTTTATTTTTATTATTTGTAGAAAGGCAACTAGACGAAAACTCACACAACCCTTATCCCAATATATATATTTATTAGAGATGAATATTTATAATAGTTTAAACTACAGAACTTAGAACTTACAATTTTACTTTAATACCGTTAAATCAATAACTATTTTATTTCAATTTTCATGAAAATTTACTGTGTTCGATGAAGAAAAACGATTAAAAATACTTTCCTTTTTTAAACTACACAAAAAACCTTAAAATAGTTCATCATCAAATATCCAAACATAATCGAGTTTCTACTCATTTTCTTTATCAGTACTCCAATAATAAAAGGTTCTTTGGTTTTTTTCCCTTTTTCGGTTTTATGTAGAAAACTTTCTCTACGAATGTTCTGATATGGCCTGAGATTTATAAACTTAGAGATCGAAACGCATCTTCCTTTACCTTTTTAACCCATCTAGGTTAAACTTGCAATTCCAGTAAACCATATGAAAACATAGCAACGAGATGTATAACAATATTTGTATTACTGACAAAAGCCACTTACATATTTTATATTTTATTAGAATTAAAATTAGAAAGTGGAAGTATGTGATAAGTACAAGTAAACGTAAAGGTAGGGATGTATTGCTCGTGTAAGACGTGGTTTCCTGAAATAGAAACATTTACTCTGGGGTTTTCTAAATAACACATCATGGTAATTATATTTTATTACCTGTTGAAATATTGTCGATAAAATGATTAATTTTTATTACTCGTATTAATTTTATATATTTTGACGTAAATTGAAGTCATGTGGTAGACCTCCCAATAAAGTAGTCCAAGTCTATCCAAGAATCCACAGCTTCCTGCCAATTAATTAGTTATTTTTTAAATGATTAATCATAAAATATATGCTTTTCCTTATTGAAATAAGTTCCTCTCCCGTTCCAAATCCACGTATTCTTTTTTCAATCTTTATAAGTGCATAAATATAATTAATTAAATTTCTTATTTATACCTATCTAAATGTAATTAATTAAATTTACTTAATTATTTATAATGTATGTCTATGCTACAAAAAGTGTATAAAAAATAAAAATATAATTGTCATATTATTAAAAAGTAAAATATAATAATTTTAGTACTTAAACTGCCTGTCTTTTTATATCCGGAATGAATTTGAAACTAATGGAGTAACATCTAAAATCAACTCAATCTATTATATAGAATGTTACATCAACATCTCATTTCATTTACTGCCTAATCGTTCTACATTTCCATACAATTATATAAATTTAACGAATTTGGTCAAATTAAAACCCCATTCACCTCTTGATAACCATCAACTATTTAATCGTATTGAGTGTCACGTAATCTCCTGATGGGAGAGAATATGTATGCAACGCCACATCATTCCTTTTCACATTTTATTAAGTTATCATTGTAAACGTTTTGCGGGCATCTTTAATGTATCTATTAAACACTATATTAAATTTAATGGAAATAAAGAATTTTAAGAAATATGTTTATACTAAATGTGATTTATCGTTATCGCATGTACCAAATTTTCACATCAAACTAATAACTTACATTTACATATTACCCCTAAACTATTTTTGTATTAGAACTTACTTCGATTATTATTTAATGTACAAGTTCATATATTATAATTAAGTAATTGATACTAAAAATAAATAAATAATATTGTTCGATAAATCTCACATTTTTATCAACCAATATCAATACAAGAATACATGTATTAAAATCCAATAATGAATATTATGCCTTTAGTTATTTCACCAATGGGCATATGGCCAAGTTATATGAGAGAAACCAATCAAACTAGAAATTGTGAGTTGTGAATTCGAGTATCATACGAGACGATGCATATATATTTGTAATTGTGGATAATATTTAAAACTTGGTATAGTATAACTTATAACGTATTTATAAGGATGATACATTGAATATGGTATACGTTTCAAGTTTCATTGGAAACAAAGGTATAACGTATAGAAACAAAATTTGTTATATAAATTTAAGTCTAATTGGAGACAAAACGTAACGTATTTAAAGGAATAATACAAGTAAATATGATTATTTTTTAAAATGTTGGGCTCAATACAATTATTTTAATCAAAAGGTTTAAAACGAAAATTGGAAACTTTAGTTGCTACATCAAATTTGGTGCAAAATCTTTAAAGTTTGATGTACACTCTAATTTGCACCAAATATAATAACTTGATTGGAGATGAACTTTTACATTAAAATATTATATTTGATGTTTTACTGCTATTATTTCCTTATTATTTTAACTTTACCCTCAAACTCGCCTAGAATTTTAGTATTTACAAGGTAGATAATTCGTTATATAATTCGTTTTACTATATATAATTTAACATTATAATCCATTTTCTATACAGAGTTCACTAAAAAGATGACAAGAATACCATGGTTATTTTGACATATCACTCGTGAATAAATCAACGGCTGGAGCTGCCTGACTATACTAACGTGGTTAGGATAATTTGTAATCATATTTAACATATCCGTATTTGCAAAAATTCCCAAAAGAAAATATGCTCCATTTTTATTTTCTTTGTACTTTTGACATGTTACCTAACTTGTAACGTTAAGTATCTGACCATTATGCAACATTTAAAAGAGACTAACAAAAAATAAATATTTAAAAACTTATTGTTCCAAACTTAAAGGGATATGTAATTTTGTAGACTACAACAATCAGTTAATACTTAATTTTGATTGCACTACTATGTAAGCAGACAAATACCCACCAAACATTCCACTGTTATCACCATGTGCTCCTTTTTGGAGGACCATAGTCCAGAAAGATTGCCAATGGGTTTCATGTTAAAATCATTTCAGGAGCTCTGAGCTTGTATATTTCAGTGCCTTCCATGTGTTTATGTTTTTGTCTCGTAGAACTCCACATCTCAAATTTTTATTCTTTTTGGCATCAGCAGTTACCACCACAAGTGTGTTTCTTGTCCAAGCTTTTTGAGTAAAAAGGAAAAATAAAGGCTGTTTTTGGGTTAATGTGACTATCATTATAAGTAAAGTGACACGATACAACATCATAGCGCGACACCCCTTGTGACGTTTGTCCATCTATGTTAGGCTGATTCTAATACAATGTAGGGTTATTGCAATTCATGATGGCTTTAACCTCAGGCCTACAAACGATCACTTGTTTGCGTGTAATGTTATAATCATGTGAAAATTAGATGCTAATCACGAATTAAAACACACAAAACAAACGTCGTAAGCATAATTATAAAAATCCATGATACCAGATGTGTGTGAGAGAGAATATAACTTTAAGACAATGATTTTCTTATTTTTAATTGAAAAGAATGTGATAATCATGGTTCGTTACTTTGTTATAATGGTTTTATCAACAAAAGACTAGTGATCATTGAGTAAACTTTACATGTGTGCATACAAAGTTTTGAAAGGCATGATACCTTGACCACATCTATACTTTCAAACTTCAAAATAGAGAAGGTTTAAGGTCTATTCATATTTATGTTATGTAATCATGAATAGAGATGCAGTTATCAATCTCATCATTTAACCAATATAAAATATAGACTTAGTGCCCATAAATTGAAGAGTATTGTATATATATAGGGAAATGATAAGAAGAAATAAATAATTAAACCTATTGTTTTTATGTATATTTAAATTAAATGGAACAAGTAACTTAATTGGAAAAAAGAAGACGGGTGACAATTATTAATTAATTTTTTAATGACACGCCTAAGTTAATTGTGGCTAAAGATTCATAATCCCAGCTCAATTTCCACTTGACCTTTTCCTTTATGGAGGAATTTAGTGCAATAATAGCTAGCCTTTAAGACTTAATGCTGGATTTGTTGCTTTCTAGAGTCATCGAGTAGATTACTAACATGCTCATGCATTTTGCCATTGACTGCCCCTTTTCTAGTTCTATAATTGAACACTGATTTTCGTTCTTCTTAAAAAGTGATATCCTGCCACTGACGGCCCCTTTAATTTATTTCAAGGTCACCTTTGATACATCACTCTTCACTATTCTACGAGAATCAAATTCACTGCCACGTAGACTTGGTGCAGATAAGTCTCTTCTACTTACCTTCTTAACTAAATTGACATGACTTCTAAAAATTGTTCAAGAGATCTCTTCTCAAGTGACCCTTAAAATTTGTTAAACAAGTTCAACCACCTTATAAACTTCAGGTTGCAGTTACGAGTCAATACATACTTGTACATAGAAAAAAATTGTTACAACGCTTGGATGGCATCGTTTGGAACAAGTTTAAAACAACAAAACGACCACAAAATTTTATAAGAAAAAGCATATGAATAAACCAATTTCGTGACAGATTGTTCAAACAAGACTGGACTTGATGTATATTGCATTTATAACAATCATATACATTTGCAACATAAAGATCCGTGACTTGCAAAACAACAAAGTTTGCATCAAGGGGCTGCTGAGAGATTAAACCCTTCGAACACTGTTATTTGACTACCTTCTAAATAGATTATGCAGATGGGAAGTATCTGTTCAGCCTATAAGGTAACGAGTAGAACTCTTCAGTTCTGCTATCGCCCTTGAAGGAACGGAAATCGTCCCACCAATGCTTTCCCCTGTCTTTCCTAACGGAACTGTCTTTGCGATGAAGTGTATTATCTAGAAAATACGCCACAACTGCTGCTACAAAGGCTTCTGATGAAAAAGGAACGTTGACTATGTTGTTGAACTACACATGACAACATATGATTTGAGGTCAGAAAGATCTCCCAAAAACTGAAGTTAGACGAGAAATGCTCTGACTTTAGTAGCATGAAACCAGATAAATGTACCTCTTGACTTTTGACTTTTGAGGTCAAACATATGAATCTCCAAGTCCAAAAGAGTATAAATAACGTTACAAATTTAGTAACGTGTACTACAATAAATTTTAGTGTTTTATAAATTTTCATTTATTTGTTCTATTTTTCTCAAAGTTGTAAGAGATTGATCAGCACTTAAGATTATTATGAATATGTTTGACCTCAAAAGTCAAACTACACAGTAAGTCTTATATTCATACCCATCTTGCAGATGTGTGAACAGGGCCGTAACCATTGATGGCCTCGTACTCGTTGAAATACTGGGGGACCGACAAACCCAAAAAGACTGAGAACCCGAGTATGAATTTTGTTCTGAAGGTGTTCATGTTGCAGTATTGAAGGAAGCTAAGGCCCACCCCACCTGTGATACGACAAAGGTAACCTTAACATTTGCCAAAAAGTGGACAAGCGAGTAAACTGAGAAAATTTATCATTAGCTTACCCACATAGGCGAAGAAAAGGCAATATAGAGCAGCAATGATGGGTGTTGGTATAGAAGCGAATACTGCTCCAAATTTACCTGCATTATTATGTCTGCTTAATAACTAATATAAAAATACGATGCCCACTGCTAGAAAAACTGCCAATATCAACAACATAAATTCATTGCTAAGTGCGCAAAAAACAGTTGCACAATATTTATAAAGAACTTGCCAAGAACCGAAAAGAAGATCATGAACCCTGCTGAAATCTGCACAACACGTCGACTGCCAATACGGGTTACAGCCATAAGGCCAGCATTCTCACTACAGAGTAGCAAAAAGGCGTCTCTATGTCAAAGATTCATTTAGAAGCTGTGGTTGAAATTGGAAAAGAATTTGTCTTTTGACTCACATAGATACTGAAGATCCACTAACAGTTCCAAATAAACCGGACAACAATATGCCAATTCCCTACGAATAGAAACACAGACTTCAGTTTGTGTGCACATATCCAGAGTCAAACACACAACTTTGACTTTTTTAATAGTTATGAAAATTCTATTAGTTTAGTTGGTTAGTTACCTGCCAACCGATACCACGGCTTAGAATAGATGGTGGCAAGGGAGTTGCACTTGCATACCTTGAAACCGCAATGAAGCCCCCAGTAGACTGATTATATTAGCGGACACATGCAAACGAGTTTAGAAAAACAAATATACGTTGTCTCAAATTCTTTACGAAAAGTGCGCACCAAAAACAGACCTCAACAAGAGCGACGAAAGCAGCCATCATCATGGCAAAAGCTTCACCAGCATGGAAGGAGGGTGCTCCCCATTGGAAAGGATATGGAGCTCTTATCCTAAATATACAGGGAATATTAGCCGTAAATATAGGTGGCAAAACCATTTTTGGTAACGGGTAATGCTTTTCAAGGGTCAACATCGGTTGATCAGACTGACCGAATTATTTGCCAGTTTCTCAAATTTTAATAACTAAACATTATTTTGAAATGGAAAACGTCTTCTAACCATGGGGCGGAGTGAATGAGTCCAGTCCGATCCGTGCGACAACTTGTTTGTGTCCTCAAAGTAGTGTGATTGTAGGCGCCACTAACCGTAAGTATGTGAGCATAAATCCAAACGATTGCAACAGAAATCAGTACAGAAAAGCGTTCCAGCACGTTTCTTCCGGAATGTATCATATGAGATAGGTACTGCACATATATAACAGCTCATGAAACTAAACTTTGAACGATTATCAGCATAGTTTTCTAGCTTTAGAAATATTACCTGAGATATAAGAACCAGAATGATGAGCTGTGGCAGTCCGATTTCAACACATCTAGCAACCTAAATATACAAACAAAATCAGAAAAAAAGAATTTAATTTCAAATTATATGTCCGTGGTTTTTTTATAAAATTTGTATCCACGTATACTCACCCCAGGGAATCCAAATTCATAAAGCCCAAAACCAGCAAGAGCGACCAGAGGAACAGCTGCAAGTGGACTCAACAACCTATAAAATCAAACAAATGAGACTGACAAAAAATGGTGTAAATGAATGGAACCAAGTGAAGTAATATTTTGACAGAACACGTATAGTTTTGTTTAAAACATAGAGTTAACCTTGTAACATTACGCCAAAGACCACTGAATCCAAGAATAATCTGAATTGTTGAAGCAATAATCAAAGCACCTTGGATTGCACGCATTGTCTTCCTGAATCTCTGAGAACAATATTTAATACTTATATATTTAATTCAAGATTCTCAACATTTTTATCATGTCAAGAAGGATGTGATTAAGGGTCTCATTTACTTACGAATTGGGATAGGCCCCATAAAAGGAGAAATAAACAAATGTAAATGTGTTAAAGTTCATTTAAGAGACAAACACTCGATAAAGATTTAAAAGAAGTTGGTTCACGAACCGCTATAGGATTGGGATCGCTCCACCGACCAGAAAGGATAATCGAGATAACTGATGGAACATAGGTATATGAACTCCCAATGACAGCAGGTAACCTAGTCCCAAACATAGTCTGCAGCAGTGTGTTCAATCCAGCAACAAAAAGCATTGTTTGGATCACTTCTGCTTTCTCTGTCTAATAACGATTGATCTGATTAGGCCATCAAGACATAAACATACGAAAAGATTTACATCTAAACTACATTTTAATTACCAAAATGATGAACAAACCATTTATGATACTCAAGTTCGACAAAAACAATAAAGTCTTACATTGCCTCCTCCCATTTGAGGAACAAGAGCCATTGGAATAATAACAGTTGTGCCAAGCATTACTATATAATGCTGAAAACCAAGCAGTATAGCCTCAGCTGCAGTAAAAGATGCAAAATTTTAAAAAAGAATCGATAAGAACCCGATAGTGACAAAGCATGTATGACCAAATCGCGGTGTTAAGGAACAAACATATAGCCAACCCAAATAAGTAGAATTATACTACTTCCGTTCACAACTGAGTCCACATTTGAAATTTGTACATGAGTCAATGATTTCTGTATTGACTTCAAAATATTCAAGCATTGTTTCGTTTTACATTAATCAAATACAAACGCAAGAGCAAAACATGATGGGAGATAAAAGCTAAATGAGCTATTATCAAATATGATTCGGAACTTGAAGTATTGTGTCTAGATTTAAATAACGTGCAAAGCTCAAATATATATTTTAGTAACAAAAAACATAAAAAGAAGTCAATTCAATAAAAAAAATGATAACGACACCCCTTCTTATAGAAAGACTTGATGCATGCTTAAAATCGACTGCACATTCAATAGATGCAGTAAAGGGTAAATTTCAAACAAAGTTTTCATGTTTGGTCCTTCTACTTTTCTAAATGTACGTATATCATAAGTTCCTCATTCACTACTTGTTAAACGTATCCACGTAGTTTGTTACACTGAATAGTTCTGCACTTTTAAATCTTTAATTGGTGGTTAGTTGTACTGTAGAACCACTAGCGCATTATCTTTTTTATAACGAGTCTTAGAGATGTCACTAAGAGAACTCTTTTTATAATCAATAAATCACTAGCACAGTTATTTGGATAACAAATATTATAATAATATTACTTAATATATAATTTACTACCCGTTATCAACCAACATGCTATTCAACCTTTCTACAACCAAAACTCCATAATTCAGTCTAATTAATTCACTATATGTATGTAGTTTAATGTTTTATAAGAAAAATTAATTACTTACGCCATGGGGGTGGACTCGTAATGCAGTAAGCAACATTTGGAAGCTGATCTTTTGCTGGGTGTGGCACCAACGAACTTCCACCGACTTTCGGACCACCACCACCACCACCGTTAACTCCGGCCATATCTATGATTTGTAGCAGAAATTACAAGATTGCCACTAAACCTTCAAGTTATATAAAAGCTAAGTACCTCGGATACTATATCAGATATATATTCGATAAGTGTCAAAAAAGAGAAAAAATGATTGTGAAGGTTACGATTTTAACGAAAGAAGCAGTGTCTGTCGTACGTCTGCAGTAGCCACTAGAAGTGTTGTTTAGGCGGTTTGCATGTACGCGTGTGCAATTGTGTGTGTTGGAATATGGTGACAAGGAGCATCTTGGTTGTAGTCATTATCTATTTCTACACCAATAAAGATATGACGATATCTATACTCTACTTCTTTTAGAACGTACCTACGTACTTCACTAGCTACTTCTTGACGAATGTTGTAACGGGAGAAAAATAAATTGTTTTCAATGTGAAAGCGAATAATAATTGTGACCTTTTCATTTTAAAAACAAGTAGATATTCTCCATATTAAATTGAAAACCTCGTTAAATTTTATTTTATTTTAAAAATAAATAAATAAAAAAACAAGAAAAAATGAGACATTTGTAGTCAAATCGTTACAATTGATAAAAAATATATATATCAAAAAGTTAATTTATATTTAATTAGCATTTTGTTTATGCCTTGCAGTGTGATGATGGTGATGGTTGTATAAGATATTGCATATAGAATGAGAGTTTGTGTGATATTTCTTAAATTACTTAACATGCGTGTTTATATAGGGTATTTGTTTAAATTTTATGTTTACAAGATTCTCTTTTGAGAGGACAACTCAATTAATTCGATAATAGTCTCTTACCAAAATACTAAAAACGAGAGTGAAATATGTATTTTGTTTATATTCTAACAATTTTCTTTTAAAAAAAATTCTTACAAAAGAGATATAAAAACATAAATAAATAGAAGTAAAAGACAGAAAGATAGTTAATGTCAAATCATTTCATGAGAAAAAACTTGTAAATTTTAATAAATATAGCTTTATTTTTTATAAGTTACAGAAGGTAATATAATGTTTGTTTATAGACGTGGAATTTAGTAACTCCATCTTACTTTTTCCGTTTCAAATTAAGTGTCATGTATCAGATTTTACGGAGTTTAAAAAATTATTTTGTCTGTTAGTTAAGATGACTCTTTTACCCTTACTTTTTGCACAGACTCTTATATATTAATTTTAAAAAATAATAAAATAGTAAAGTTAATTTAATACTTTTAAAAGTAGACATTTATTTTAAACAAACAGAAAACAAAAATAAGACATTCGGGAGGACGGAAGTATCTTACTGGATGTATGATTGTGAAGATGCAAATTGTTTTGTCATTTCATTTTTTCTGAAACCGAGCAAGTAAAAAAAGAATAAGAAAATACAGCCCACTAATGTGGCCCAGCCCAACCCAACCCAACCCATCACATACGTTTTAGTTTGGATCGTTACACACTTTTGGGTTCGGGTCTTTCACCAAAATTGGCGTTTGATGTTCTTGGTTCCTTTTCAGCGACGTCATTTCAGTGTAATCCAGCGTGTGTATTCGCATTCTTGCTCATTGCCAATTGCCATCGCAATTCTGGTACGTTTTTATATGACGTAACGTTTATTTACTCTACGAGCTAACACACACTAGTCAGTCATATATAGTATTAATCATCACTCTCGTTTCATTCACCGTAAATTCCAGCACCTTTTTGACGCCGGTGAACATCAGGAACCCCAAAATGAAACTTTACTAAATTTGTATGTGTTTCGTTCTTCTATCATGTGGTATTAGCCTGGTATATCGTCATTGTTTACCTCATGCCCACCAAGTGTTTGACAATATTTCTTTGAGAATTCTGTATGAGTGATGAGTTTTATATTTGTAAACTGTGATCGTGAGAGGTTTAGCTTTAGGTTTATCTCCCATTACTAATTTAATTAGGACACAATAGCAGTTGATCATATTGAGTATTGATGCGATGCATAAATGAAGCATTCAATGCATGGTTTTCTAACAATTTGACCTTTTTATATAGTCCTTTTAAAATGCGAAATTGAAATGGGTTCGTTGAACTATGAAAGGTAACCTTTGGTTGCAACTCTTATTTGTCTTGTTATGTTAATTTGTTTCTAATTGATGATGTTTATAAAATTTTCAACTACTTCTCTATTTTATTCTCAAAGCACAATAATTTCGAGTTGCTGATATACTATACGTGATGATCATGACCCAGAAAAGACAGAAAATTGATATCGAATTCCATGCACTACTTCTCTTTTAATGTGTGCATGCATGTAGTACACTATCACGTCTCTCCCACATTTCCTTTTAATATCTTTAAGTTTAGTGAGTAGTTTAGCCATGTAACTATGTAAGCATGTTTCCATGTTCACTGCATGTTTCGTTTCCTTAGGAATAAATGTTATGCATTTAGATGGAATAGATCTTAAAATTGTCTCAAGTAGTCTTCATCTACAAGTTAATATTCTTGGGAGACTGACCATCTTGAAACGATCTTATCAACTTGGTGCTTTCATTGCTTCTCAACATGCCTCCCAAACGTGACCCTCCATCCCTTGAAGAAGCCATGGCCGACAATATGACCAAACTGGTGGCATCCTCCTTTACTATCAACGAAAATCTTTTAGCCTCCTAAGGCTCTATTACTTCTCAACTTGACATTAGAGACAAATAACTTGCTATCCAATATGAACAAATCAACAACGTTATCTCCACCATTGCTCAAACCATCGACCACTTACCACCCGGCCCGCCACTACCACCACCTCATGAGCTCCAAAATCGTCCACCTAAACACACCTTACCCACATTTGACCGATCAAAGCCCCTTGATTAGCTATTTCAAGACGATTAATACTTCACGTTCTATAATATCAACCCACTCCGACCTCTTGCCATGATTGCTTTTCATCTCACCAGCAATGCACAAAGTTGGTATTGATACCTTATCAACAACCGTCTCCTAACAACTTAAGACACTTTCACTTGCACCCTCGAAACATGATTTGGTCCTTCCACGTATGACAATCATCAAGCTGCATTATTCAAACTACGCCAAACCTCTACCGTCTACGCTTTCCAAACGGAGTTTGAAAAATTGAGTAATCATGTCGTAGGTCTCCCTTCCGAAGCCTTGCTCAATTGCTTTATCTCGGGCCTCCGTCATGATATCCTAAAGAACTCACCATAGTACGATCCCAAATCATTACACAAGCAATTGGTCTCGCAAAACTCATCGAAGACATGCCTAATGACCAACCCACCTATGTTTCTCATCTAACATTACTTATGCAATCTAATTTACCCTTGCTTACGCCTCCTAGGCTCCTACCCAACCCCTCAACTGCTTTTAATCAATTCCCCTGGTGAAAACAGTTCATGTCTCAAGGCCGAGATTGCCATATTCAATGGAAGATAGCCCTTTTGGGGGGGGGGGGGGGGGTCTGTAGTTGCGAGATTTGGTTAATGTCCCAACTGAAAAATTAGGTGGATGACATTGACGACCGGGGTGATACTTTTTCGAGAAATTAAGGCACGGAACTTCAACCCCTCTTTTTTGCATCTCGGGCTGGTTTAATCATTCGATTGAAAGTTGTTGGGGAGAAGTCATTGGTAAGGGTGGATTGGATGGTGTAAGTGGGGTTAGAGTAGTAGCATAGGTGTGTTGGCTATTAAGATTGTCTTCGATGAGCATTACGGGACAAATTTCTTATGGTTTGGGGTCGTAATATGGTTAGTTCTTGTTGCATACTGTGACAAAGACCCAAGATAAAGCAATTGAGCAAGGAATTCCGAGAAAGACCTACGACTCAATTTTTCAAACTCCGTTTTGTAAGCGGAGACAAGAAAGGTTTGATGTCGTTTAAATAATGCAGATTGATGCCGTTTTGTAAGCGGAGGCAGTAGAGGTTTGGCGTATTTTAAGTAATGCGGATTGATGGTTGTCATAGGTGGATGGACCAAATCGCATTTCAAGAGCATGAGTGAAAGCATCTCAAGTTGTAAGGAGATAGTTGTCGAAGAGGTATTTATACCAACTTAGTGCATCACCGGTGAGATGAAAAGCTATCATGGCGTTTCGTTGGGGTGGATCAATATTATAGAAGGTGAAGTGTTATCGGCTTGAAAAAGCCTATTAAGGGGGTCTGATCCATCAAAGGTGGGTAAGGTGAGTTTAGGTGGATGACTTTGGAGGCCATGAGGTAGTAATGGTGGACGGTCGATGGTTTGAGCAATGGTGAACATAAGGTTTTTGGTTTGTTCATATTGGGTAGCAAGTTGTTTGACAATAATAAGTTGAGAAGTAGTAGTGGGTTGGGAGGCTAAAAGTTTTTCGTTGGTAATGGAGGAGGATGCCACGAGTTTGGCAATATTGTCGCCCATGGCTTCTTAAATGATGGAGGGTCACATTTGGGAGGCATGTTGAGAAAGCAATGAAAGCACCAAATTGATAAGATTGTTTCGAGATAGTTAAGTCTCCCAAGAACAATAAAGAGAATAAGAAGACCATGTGCGGCAGATTTCTTTCTGATTTCATTTCCTAAAACAAATTGCATATAAATAGAAAACAAAATACGTAACACTATCCTGTTTTCTAGAAATAATAAAGAAAGATGGGAAAGTGCAAGTAGTAGTACACTTGCATATCCTAAAAGCATGCATGGAATGACTTATTCAATTTTAAACATGCATGCAACCGGAGATAGTGGTTCTTGTTCTTAGGACTTGGTCTTCATGAGTCATGATCAGCCCTTATGAGTTGCTAATTGATGAATTCGTAATATTGCACTAATGGGCATCATGAGAATTTGTTATGAACTTAGGCAATTAGCATCTCTGTTAGTGCTCAAAGGTTTCAAGCTTCTTGTATATGCTGGTTTTTTATGTTCCTTCAACTACTTTCAGTCTCCAAAATGTAAGTTCTTTTTATTTTGTTTGATCCAATTACTAAAGGTTCTTGTCCATCTTACTTGGACAATTTCATTCTTGTACTTCTACCTGTAAAAAAAGTCTGAAAATCTACCATGTATGCACCATTATCTGATTTGTTCATGACTTCAAGCAGGACCTAGTAGACAAGAATTTTTTTTATCCCTAGTATATCTTGTTACTCCAGGTGTACCATAAAGATCATTTTTTATGAATTTCTTATAAGACCATCCATAACTATATTGATTGAATCAAAATCATATGCTCTTGTTTGATCTATCTTTTGCAGCATTTTTCTGATATACAGTAATGTTTTTGAGAAGAGTTTTTGGAAGGGCACTCCTTGCAGCTGCAAAATAAGAAACTTCTGCTCCAGGGGCTGCAGCTGCAAGTACAGTAAGAACCACGCATAACCCGTTGAGGAGTTCTTTGAGGCAGATAGAAATCCAGAAGAGGAAAAACCTGTTATCTATCGTACATACTTTGAAAACCTTACCTGTCTTTATAAATCTTATTTGTGTTCTATACTCGATTGTGCTTGCTTAATATCATTATTTTCTAAAAATTTAATTTGTTGGCACTTGAACATGTCCTATTTTCTTTCTTTCCCAGGACGAGTTGGAAGGCTTCTGAACTGTTCCTTAAGTCTTGGGATAATCTACACAAGTTATGGTATGTCCTTTTGAAGGAAAAAACATGCTTATGACCCAACGCCAGATGCTTCATGCTCAAAATCTGCGGTTTGCAAATCCAGAACGTCTACCCAAGGTCTGACATTATTTATCCGTTGACATTTTTTTTAGCTCTTTGGCTCTGCAGTTGCTGAATGTTTTATAAGATTATGTGAACGAATAAACTGATTAGAATTTTCTCCTGTAAGTGAGAAATTTGATCTTTATAGGATCCAAATGGCAGAACAGAGTCCCATATACTAGGTCTATGGTTCACTAATATATAGTTCAACAGTTAAATAGATGTATCTACTTCCTTCCTATTATGCATAGTTGCAAAATGGATAACATGTTACCTTTGCAATTGCATATCTTTCAATTATAAAGGATCTACTCGTTTTGTGTTAACAGTAGCTAACATAAACGAGCCAAGAGTATAATTTTTTTTAAATGAAGGGTTTTAGCATCACACATGGTGCCAAGACAAACAAACACTAAAATGCAATAAAAAGGTAGGTAGCCAATGTATTATGTAGGCTACTTCTCCAGGACTAATAATGTAAAAATATGGAGTTATCCACTGATGTGGCATGTGAATTGTGTACATGCTTGGACAATTATCAAACATGCAGTGAACAATTAAGTTCTATCAGCGAACTTCTAAAGGTGGCAGTTTTAACCCCTTGACTTATAATTTGGTCCATTTTGGGTTGTATTTCTTCAAAGGGTCATTTGGGACAAATCAAGATTTAGCTCAAAGAGGGAATGGGTCAACTTGGTTGATAATCAGTAACGATTTTGTTTTTACTGTGATAATATTGTTTTGTAAATTATAAATATAATTAACCCAACCCGGCTAATTTCAACTGGGACTAAATACTGACAGTTTCAACCCAAACCTTTTTTATCTGTTACCCAACTCACCCGTCCATCTTGCCACTTCTTCACAGTTCGTTATGCACGAATGATCTCTTTAACGCAAAAAGCCAACTGGTGACTTGATGATCAGTTTGCTTGCAGGTAAGGAAATCAATGTGCAGAATCAAACATGTGCTAACTGAAAGAGCAATTGATGATCCAGATCCTAGGAGGACAGCCGAGATGAAGAGAATGATAAATGCCTTATAATGAGTTAATGACTGTTTTGTAGGTATGCTAGCCCTTGATAGTGGTGGTCACTGATAGTTGACTATTCTTTGTAATATTGTCATAGTTGGATTCCCTCTCGGAATTCTGTCTTATGTAGCATGGTTGGCTTATGGCTTTGTGGTCCAGCCATAGTTGGGTCCTGGTTTGGTGGTCTGGTTCTGTCTGGTCCTCTGTTAGCATGTTACTTCAATGTTCTATGAAAAGTTGTAACTTCAACACAAACAATATGAATGTATTCCATTTAAATAAAGAAAGCGTCTTACAACACATGCATAGACCAACAAACAGAAAAGTTTTCTGCAATAGTGTCAGGATATCCTTTCATCCCTGAGGTTTTTCTGTAAACTTTTACTTGTTAAGAAACAAGAATACATCTAGACACTGAATTACAAGTACCTATTCAGTATTGATTTTTTTTACAAAATGGTTAAAGTTAAAAACATTACACACAGAAATTGAAATGGATATATCCGACAAATATACTCTCTGCTTGCCTATTTACTAACAGTGGCAGCCAACTCTAGCTTTGTTGAACGTTAAGTTACAATGGAGTTCATTGCATATAAATCTTGAATGTTTTATCCCAGGCAAGCAAGTTTCCTTGTGCAAAACATGTTCCTGCAATTTTCATCAAAACTAGTTAGCTTAACATAAAACGACAATAGCAGGAATTTGTAGAATGAAAAGTATATTTTAGCTGTTCAGTACTCGTATTCTTAAATCTCATCATTATCTGTATAGATTTGTGTAAAAAAGAAGGTAAAGTGTCTTGCATTTTGATGTACTTCTTGGTATCAATTGTGAATAAAGGCAAATTGTTGAACATGTGAGTGTAACTAGAATACTTATGACAAATGATGCGGAAAACATGTATGTGACAACCTGTTAATCTATCTTTGTATTCCTAATTTCATTATCTGAGACGAATTAAATGCCTAAACTCGCACTTAAAAGTTGAAGAAACTCACACAAAACATCCTGGGCGTGGCTTTTTCTTCTCCTTTGGTGCTTGTTGTGGCTTGATAACCACCCTTATTGCAGCATCAAAAACTGCTTTTACATTCTGTTTTCAAGAAAAAACAATCAAAAAACAAACCAATGAGGCAATGACTTCTGGGATAGCGAAAGTTATCGTACCTGCTGAGTCTTAGAGCTGCATTCAATGTAATATGCAGCACCCATTTGCTTTCGAAGCTCCTCTCCCTAATCACATTGTTAACCAAAATCCATAATCTGATTACGAATCACGGATCAAGATAGAAAAAGATGTACCTGTGCAGTTGTCACAGGTACTAGTCCTGGATGATCAGCCAAGTAACGTTTATCCTCACGAAGATCTAAAGATGTAATAAATCATACATTGAAGTTAGAAGTAGCAAAGCGGGCAGGTTGGTAAAGGGTCAACAGGGTTCAGGTCAAAAACGAGGGTTCTACATTTGTTTTGATAGCAACATACCAAGTTTGGTTCCAGCCAGAACAACAGGGACTCCAGGAGCAAAATGCTGAAGCTCGGGGATCCACTGCTCGAATAATCGACTATTAGATATCACTAGAAACACCACTAAAAGTATATTAAACTGAAAACGAACTTTTTTTGTTTTGTTATTTATTTTTTTTACCTTCTTAAGGATGTTTTCGTAGCTGGCTCGACTGACCAATGAAAATGCTAGAACAAACACATCAGCTCCTCTATAACTCAAGGGCCTCAACCTGTTGTAATCTTCTTGTCCTAACCAGTTGATAAAACATTACCCAATTTAGAAACATAGTGAGGTGTGGTTTTCATGGATGATGCTAAAAATGGAAGCATTTGATTTATCATTGTGGAGAAAATCTTACCAGCAGTGTCCCAGAGGCCTAAATTGACAGTGGTGCTTTCAACTACAACATTTGCACTGAAGTTATCAAATACAGTTGGTACATAGTCCTGGTTATAGTCAAATTATTAGGATTAAATCTTCAAAAACACTCAAATGTATGTATTGAAAAAGCAATATCAATAACAAGTACTTAGTAGATTATCATCATTTCAAAAACATACTTATAAAACGGAATATTAGTAGTGTATACTGCGGTAGGTGTCTTAATTAGCATTTCAAAAGACAATACAAGAAACCCAGAAAAATGAAAAATAAAAAGAAGAAAGAAAAAAAAACACTTTGCATTGATTACTAATGGAAAAAATTTATTTTCTTTTGCAACTATATTGATTGTATAACAAGCAAGTTCTATGATTTTGGACCATTTTAATTAGTATTCTGTTTGTTAACAATACCATTCTTGAGGAAAAAGAAAAAATGACACTACAGTTGGCAGAATTTAATGAAGACAACAATCTACACTATACTTTACGATGGTATTGACAGATAACAAGAGTGTTACTTTCTACTTTAGCAAAAACTAAAGGGATGATTTGGATGTGATACAAATGTGAATATAATATTTCAAGTAACTATAATTAGTGTTACATGTGTTTAACAAAACTCATATTGCCCATATGCGTAATCACTTTGTTGCAACTCATTACCAAATTTTGATTCTTGAACATGACAATAACTACTTTAAAAAGACAATTACAAATACCCCCTTAAGATTCAATGGGTATGAAATGCTACCTAAGATTCAAAATGATTATAGCAAGTATAAAGAAAAAGGTTTAATCCCAAAATATTTATATTTTTTGGATTTAGTGGTAAGATTTTCAAACTCTCAAATAAGAAACCATCACAGAGGTGATTAGTTATAGGATTGTGTGTGAAGTAAATTAACAGTGTGGACTTCTAGATAACTGTAGGTACAATTAATAAATCAATTAAGATTCAGTTGCCATAGGTTAGTCTAGTAATCTTGGTTCAAATCTTGATTTAATTATACAAAACATATACAAGTAAATAGTGTCAAAAGTTAACCTTTTTCTAACTTTTAGACAAAAAAAGATACCCGGATGACAGAAAAGGCCAATTCACAAGACTCCAAAGTCAAGAAAGATGAAACCAAAGCAATAGAAGCAAGAAATCATGACACAAAGACAGATATACACTAATACACAGAAACCCAGAAAAAAAGCTGCAAAATTTACAAAAACCCAGATGCAAATCATATAAAGAATGATGTTTTAAGAATACTTACAGTGGGAAATTTGTTACTTGTATAGCAAATAAGCATACAAGTTTTGCCAACAGCCCCATCACCAACAGTAACACACTTGATGAACCTAGAAGCACTTGCAGCCATTGAACATGAATCAATCAAAGAACAATATTTTTTTGTAATTATATATAAACAAGAATCCAATGAGAGAAGAATTAAAAAGAAATTAATGTACAGATGGAAATGAAGGAGGGATTTATGTTATACTTTAATGGTGGTTTGTTTGTGTGTATGTATGTGTTTTTATTTTTTATTTTTGGTCTTGTTAAAGGACAAAAGGTGAGAGACTTAATAGGGTCATATGAATTCACACTCCTTTGCCTTAACCACTACTTTTCTAGTTGGAAATAGAAATCCAAATACAATGATGGTTCAAAAATTTAATCAATCTCCTTTGGGGTAAATGGTCTAGATAAGTATTTAATTTGAGAAAAATATCTCTCAGCAGTAATTAATTATATACTAAGGGGTTATTGGTGCAGTAGTATTGAGTTGATCCTTTAGCAACAAAGTTGTGAGTTTAAGTTCAGAAATAAATATATATATATATATATATATGTATATTCAAAGTGTGTTAGTTCATATTCATAGTATTTCTAAAAGAAACAAAATAATAATGAATTTTATGCTTGAAACTTATGTAACTTATGTATGGTGGTCGACTGTTAAATTACCATCCTTAATGCGTTAAATTCATTTTTAAAGATATCTGTAAGGAATATTGTTAGCAAAAAAACTATCATGTTACAAAGAGATAATTTTTTAAGGAAATTATAAGTGTTATTAATAACACCTAATTTAAGTATTGTTAGTAGAAAAGTACAGATTGAATACGTATACATATTGAAGGGTGTATAATGTAAAATATGTTAAACTATGCATAAATTAGTGTGATATTGCACTTATGTTAACCCCTTCTTTATATCATGATGTTTAAAAACACATTTTTTGGTATATATACAAATATATGTTTCAAGTGGTTACAGTATTTAATAATGTATTTTGATTATAATATAAAGTATCACTTTCTCATTTTAGATCAGGTAATATAAATAATTTAGAGATCATATCCTACTAAATATTCTACTAAATAATAGAAAAAAAAAATCAAATGATAATTTGGAATAGACATATTATATAAGATATTGCAACATTTTGAAAATTAAACCAGGACTATGACTATATATATGGACAAGGAAATGTATGATGATATTTTTAGTTTTGTTTATTATTCGTTGTGATTGATGAAAATGACATAACATTATAAACTCATAATAGAAATACTATCGTTACTAAGGAAAGGTGTCGCAATTTATTAGTTATTATAATTACTTTACTACATATAATGAATATATATATATATAATATAATATATAATATGATAATAATAATAAAATAATGCAATGCATATTGCAAAATGTCTGGTCATGCAAATAATTTAGTTCATGTCTTAATTAAATGATATAATTCTAAACAATGATACGTCATGTTAGAAAATAAATGGTACCCTAAGCACTTATAATAATAAAATATTACGTAGTTCGGGTTTAATAAGACGACATATTTTAGACTACTGATTTGATTGTTTATTTTATATATTTAGTTAGATTAGATGTTGCATCTGCTTAGAACTAGTAAAATGGTTTACCTAAGAAAATACGAGTACGATTATTTAAATTGTATTATCCTCCGACATATATAATAATTAAACTTTTTAGTTGTAAAATAATCATTAAGACATTTATTCCACGACATGCTAACAAGAAAATTTAATATACAACGTATGAGGGACGAATGGCGTTGGAGTGTTCAGAAAAAAAACATATAAAAACAATGAAATCGAAAATACTATAGTTAAACAATCAAATTGTCATAAAAGTAAGGGATTATTATGTTTAAATGTATTGAAGTTGTCACAAAATCCTTTTATGTACATTTATATTCAAAATTTATGTTCTGTGCAACCAAGTTGCTAATTGTTTCTTTTGTGTGTATTAATTAATCGGTTACAATGGTTACCGTCACCGATGCTTACGTGGATAATATTTGTTTAGTTGTCTTTCCCACATCAATGCCACGTAAATGACTAGTCACAACAAAGTTCATTACATTTTGTTCCACTACATCGATTAGAAGCACTATAAAAACAAATTAGGGCTTTTTGTCTCATTCAATAAGCCGTGACCTTATTTTACCTCTCGTAGACCCACCAAACACTCTCCATAATCAACTTCGAATAACTCAATTTCTTCATCGTATTTTGCCGCATTTCAGCTGGAATGGATCATCTTAATGTGTTTCTAGGTTTTGTCACTTTTTCAGTGTCACAAATTTTAAGGTTTTTGTACATTTTATTTACGTTGCAAAATATAAAGTAACTATTTATTTTCATTTAATATATATATATATAGGGTGGGGATTAAGAGGGAAGCAAAAAATTAGGAAAGGAGGGAAGCAAATTTCAATCATTGATTTCATCATAAATGAAATTTAAAAATCATAAATAATTTTAAAATTTAACATTAATCACCAATGAATGTTAAAAACATTTTTTTATAAAAAAATCAAGGGCTAAAATTTGTTTCTTTCCTTCCTCAAATTTTGAAGCTTCCCTATGAATCATTCCGCTATATATATAAATATAAATATAAATATAAATTTAAGGTTTAGTTGACAGAATATATGTGACTTTATAATAAATATTTATTTTCTAATAATGATATTATATGCAGCTAAAAATACGGTCAGGTTGAATTTTATAGGTATCAGACTATGCACTATACACTATTAAATTATAAAATAATTATATATCATTTCAATTGATGTATACACTGTACACTATTGGAATATGTTGAATATATAGTTATTTTTTATTCATAGGAAAATAACAATAATTAAAGAAAATATCGATGATCTTTAAAGCCATCTCCAATCATACATCTATCTTTATCTCTATATATAGAAGAAATAGAGAATCTTTTCAGCATATTCATCCTTTAAAAAAAACTCATCTTTAATCATTTCCTCTAAAACTTCACCTCTATAATATTTATCCAACTTAATTTATACTTAACAACCACTTTATTTAATTCTATTATATACCATTTTAAATCTTTAAATACTAAATAGTTCATTGTAAATACCATTTATAATTGAAAACATATATATAATATTTAGTAAATATCATTTATGTCTAGCTTCCTTTATTTATCTAGCGATCGTAGTCCTAACTAGTTGTAACTGTTAAGTTGTAGTTTATTATTTCAATATGTTTATTATTAATGAATGTTGTCTTTCTATTTGTATTGTTACATGTATTTAATTTAATAATATTAATTAATTAGTTATTAACAATTAACAATATTAATTTAATAATATTAATTAATTAGTTGTTAACAATTAACAATATTAATTATAAGAAAACATATAAACATGACTAATAAATATAGTAAGTATAGTTTAAAGTTTTTAGAGGATGAATAGTGTTCCTCTATATATAGAGGAAATCTGACTTTCTTTATCTCTATCTCTAAATATAGAGGAACTGCTGGAGTGCATTTTTCCTCCTCTATCTCTATATATAGAGATAGGAGACTTTTAGAGGAACATTGGAGATGACTTAAGTGTGTACATGATATCAATTTACAAACTAAAAGGCCAATATCTCATGATATTTTACAAATACCATGATATTATCAAGAAAACATATAACTCGAGATCTCATCAAATTTTCAATGGTAATTTAGTCTCAAAACTTCAACTTTCATTGTAAAACAATAAATTATATATAATAGAATTTTAATTTATTTTTTCCTATTTTTCTTTTCTTAAATAATTTTCCATTCACTCAACTACTCATTCATTTTCTTACTTTAAATATACCAAGGAAACTATGAAAAATATGATACAAACTAAACCTAATCAATAGTTATAACCCCCTGCAAAGCAGGAGCAAATAATTTCTTGTTTACATCAAGTTTGATGCTGTGAAATTCATCTACGTTTATTAAAAATTAAAATCCATTAATTACATGGCATATTTTAATGGCACTAACAGTAGGTTTTTATTATTAGCGTACAAAAAAGGATTGAAGGATGAGTGCTCCACCGCAGCCACTAGTCAGCCAACAAACCTATATATATAGGACGGTTGACTCGTGACGACACCCACACCAACTTTATTTCAATAATAAATATTTTTATTTTAACCAATAAATTAGGATTTTTTTTATATATAATTTATTGGTTTACTATTAAGTCAAATGCAAAGGATATTAATCTACTTTATCTATTTAATATTAAATGAATTTTTACCATTAATATAAAATGATATTCCAACATGTTTAAAAACTTATATTACATTTTGGGCAACTTCAATTTATTTGAATTTGTTTAATTTATTTAGTTAAAATTGAAATTGTCACATATTGGAATATTTTATATTAATCCATTACCAATAAACCAAACCAAGTAGTCATTTATATATTTCTTCTTAATAAAGTTTATAGTCATGGCTAGGAATTTATTTGTGATCTTATTTATCTTCTTTCTTTGATTTCTTATACAACACCTTTTCACATATAAATGTACTCTTAAATAAGTTATGAAATCGTGTTTAAACTTAAAGAGCATAACAATGTAAGCCGTATGGTAGTTATATTTGAACATATATTTCTTATAATATAAGCTTACATATATAATATATATTTGCCCTTTTCAAAAATATAAACCAAATAAACACTTGAATATATACGAAAACCATTGATATCTTTTGATGTATTTTGTGGGCCACCGTGAGTGTTGTAATGACTCTCTACCACCTAAAGTTCACCTACTGAAATAAACGTACATGATTATTAATTAGTAATAAATAATATTTATTAATATTTATGGAAGAACATGCATAGTTATTTCGACTAACATTACAACCGAGCTAATTCATTGTCATTTCATCTCATAATACAACATAACGAGGTCATTTTGTAGGTTCTATTTGTTAAAAGATCTCGATTCGAATCAAACAAATCTAATGTGAGGAATTCAATTAAAATTGTTTATACGGGATAGTGATTACATCCAATAACTTCTTTCTATTGATTTGCAATACGAATTACAAAAGTATTTACAATTTAGCTCTCAAGCTCTACAACTCTGTCTCACTCAACTTAACTACACTCTGCTGCTATATATATATATATATATACTTTTCATGCAGCAGGCGACACTAACAAGTGTCATTAAAATACAAAAAGTGTCGTTCATATTTGCACAATCAAGCTAAGTTTTCTAAACAGGCTGATTATCACACGAATATGTATCAACACATTTTCATTTGTTACTTAAACAAATAAAAATTGTGAACGGGAATAATCATGTTTGTACTAACTATGCAGTCGTTTCATATCGTGTAACTCTTTATTATTAATCTTCTTATCAAAATCTAAATATATTTGTCAGAGAAACATTTTCTCAATAGAGTATTTTGATCATTTATTATCAGGGTTCATAAAATATTTAGAATCTTGATAGAGAAACTAAGCAAAATAAGAGAAAACTGTTATGTTATCGTGTGTCAAAATGATGACCGAATGATTATGTTATATCTAGAATCATTTTGACGGTTATAATTGGTTGGTGGGAAACCAAAAGTATCACCTTTTCGCAAACAGACATCATGACTATTTGTTTTGTCAGACAAAACGGCTAAAAGGAACCATATGTAAAAAGATCCAATTAGAGGGCTCGACACCCTAAATTCTCGCAATGAGCTAGGGGGAGTCCCTCGACGGCCAAACGGGTAAAACGATTCATGTGTAAAAGGATCCAACTAGGGGACTCGACACTCTAGGCCCATAAGAGGTGCAACCCCTGACCACGAAAGGGGTCGCAACCCCTTCACTTGCACTATTTAGTGACGATTTAAATTAGTTTAAACAAATTTGCTCCTCACATTTACTGATTTGTTTTAAAATACATTTTGATCCCAACCAAATTTCAATTACAGTAAAATTACTAACAATTACTTGTGAATTATACACACATACAATTAAACAGAACTTTATATGTCATTGATAACTTTCACCATATATTAATTTTGTAGAGCGTACTCTATTTTATTTCCTTATATTACTTATATATATATATTGTACTTGGTACAATAAAGTAAATTTTAGTAATTCATCAGATAAATGTATTTTGCATTGATAATTGAATGAATTTATTAAACTTTTCCGGTATAGGAACAATCCACTAAACCTAAATTGGATTTATAATTTTATTTAACAGCCGGTAAAAAACACTTACAGAAACGACCAAATGTAGCTCTAAAGCAAAGAATTTGAAGTACAATGATTTTGATAGGTAAATGCTAATATGAAGCATGAATCCAAAACAAAAAATGAATAAATAAATAAATGAATAATACTCATTTAAATTTTATGACATCTTTATTTATATACATGATAAAAATACAAAAAAAATAAAAATAAAAATAAAAAATAAACATATAATTTAAGTCTATAACCTTATCTATTAATAGTATGTTGGTGAGTACGTGCATACTTATTGCATGTTTTGTGATTTGAACAGTTGCGTTCAACTTCCAATTAAGCTGATAGAAAATTGTAGTAGTTAAATTCACATCTTCACACATATAATTCAAGATCGTATATTGTCCTTATTTAAACCCCTGACAATTCTAATCGATACACACTTTGGAGCATAAAGAATCCATCTCCTTCAAAGAAGATCATCAGTTAAAAATATGACATGAACTGATAAAAAGAATTTAGATTAAAGATGAAGATAATCGGCTTGGCAACTTTAAAAAATAATTTTTTATATCATAATTATTTTAGCTTATATTACTTTTATAGTGTTAGAAGTAAGAGATGTGTTATATTTAAACACCAAACACATATTCATATTAGTCCATGAGGATGTTGCACTTGAGCTTCTTTCTTTTGGAATTTTTTTTGGCAATCTTACAAACAACTAAATAACTTTACATAAATTACAATTATATTTGCACCAATTTTTTCGAATAGATTTTGTGCAACAAAAGTTCTAATTAAATTAATTATAGGTTGCATATTTCATTATTCATTCCAAAATCCATCTTTTGCATGACTAATTATACCTTACTTTAACTCGATCAACTTATAACTCTAATAATTAACTAACGGCGTTCGTTAGCTTTAAGTGTAAATGTTATTGTAAGATAGACCAAAATTTGAACATATTAGGCTCAATTATTATAGTTTTTATTGCTATGTTTATCCAATTTAGATTTAATAAACGAATACGTAAGTAACAAAACTTGTATATCGCATGGGCCAAACGTTACTTGTTATTATTATTATTATCATTACGTTTTTGTTCTCTAATTAAATGAATTCTACAAGCAATGACATCATTTTAATATGTTAATTTCTCACACAAAATATGTATGTAGAATGAGGGTGTAGGGGCATTTCCAACCAAAAATAATTGTAAAGCTTTTTTACTATTTAGAAGAACTTTTTGAATAACTTTTAATATAATTTGAGAACTTTTTAAATAACTTTTCACATAATTTGGCTCGTATGCTATGAGTAAATTTCCACGATATGTATCATGTATGACAATAAAACTTATAAATTAAGTTTTTAACACTAATAACAAATAACAATATAGTCTTTGGGCTTACACCTTACAAACCCATAAGCGCTGCATAAGCCCAACTGTCAATGTCCAAAACCAAAACCGCTACTAATTGCTCTTATTCTTGATTGACTCACATATATAACTCATGATGTATGAAATCAACACAACAATGAAGTTAACAATAAACCTAAACACAAAAATAAACCATATACAGTGCTAAGGTTTAACTTTAACATTCAAGTTTCCTCGATAAGAGAGCTAATAAGAAGCAAGTTCAAATGAGAAGGTTAAATATTTTAAAATATAAAAATAATTATAACTTTCTTTTATTCGAAGTATATTTTCTTTCAAAACTATTTTGGCCTTTCTAAATAAAATTTATTTTGAAAGCTATCATCAAAATATAAACTAAAATTTTTGACATTTCTATTCAAACTTATTTTACAGTAATTATTATTGTGATTAATCATAAAATATAACATGATAATAGTATATGATTATTGACTAATATAATATGATTATCATGTGTTTGAGATAATCATAAAATATGACATAATAATTACATATAATTTATGTGATTATCAGGTTATAAAATGTGATTATAATAAATAAAAAAGTAAATAAATAAATAAATTTCCAAAAATTTTTTGTTTCAAAAATACCTTCTAAAAATTAGTAAAAAAGTGAGCTGCGAAGAAAATTTTATAAAATAATATATTTTAAATATTTAAAAGGTATTTCAAATTGATTATCACGTTTTTATAATATTTAACCTTCCCATATAAATACCAGTCTACTCTGTAAATAAATTTACTTTTTACGTTTGAAATTTGTGTGTACAGAAGAATGACAATCTATAAGGAATTAGATGTATATTTTGAATCGTGATAAAAACAATTTTCAAAGCATTAATAAATTTATCCTGTTTGTTTAGATATCAACTAACTAAAACACTCGATGACACTAAAATCACCACCTCTGTCACCATCATAAACCATGCCATCGTGCCACCGGGCCAAAACTCGGAACCGATGTACCAACACCACTCCAATGGCTATATATAATTGTTGGCAATGAACGGCAGTTACACATATATACAAACATTACATGATGACGTGCAAACATTGTACTTGTATCATATCACAGCCTGAGATTACAACATTAGTTGTAAGCCGGCTAAACATTATTATTATTATTATTATTATTATTATTATTATTATTATTATCATCATCATCATCATCATCATAAACTATACATAATCAGCCGGCCGAATATATGTTTTATGTAGTTTCCACTGACTTATAGGTCAAACAGTCTTTAATCACTTGCCATTGGGCATTAACAGCTTTTCTTTGTTGATTACATCTCATCTTTGTAAATTCAGCCAACTGTGTTTTCATCATATATCATATAACTTCATCAAACTAACCAAATTGTTACCAACATTCTATGCACAATGCCATTTCTTGCAACCAAAGCTGCATAGACTAATTAAGTTTAACAATTTTTAAGTTTTTAAGATATGGGCCGGGCTCGATCTCTTGTTGTGGTTTCGTTTGTTTTCGTACTACTTTTTCATGTAGGAAAGACGGAAAGGAATGATGTAAGAGATGCATTGGTCAGTTTCATGGAGAAACTTGGGCCAGGAACCATGCAAAACACAACAAATTGGGGGTGGAATGATACTTCTGACCCGTGCACGAGTGGTTGGTTCGGTGTTAAGTGTGACAACAACAACCAAACGGTGAAGAACATTGTTCTCGAGCAGTTAAATTTCACAGGAACTGTTGATTTTGAATCCGTTTGTAAGGAAACACATCTTCTAAAACTAAGTTTGAAGGACAACAATCTTTCAGGAAGCTTGCCAGATGAGATATCAGATTGCAAAATACTTAGGCACTTGTACTTAAATGGAAATCGTTTTTCGAGCGATCTTCCTGATTCTTTATCCGACTTAACCAATTTGGTAAGAATCGATATATCCAATAACGAGCTCACTGGTAACTTGCCCGATATGTCAAGAAACACGGGCTTGTTAACCTTTTTAGCTCAGAATAATCGTTTCACTGGGCAGCTGCCAAAGTTCAATTATGACCAACTTGAAGATTTTGATGTCTCGAATAATGATTTAACAGGTCAAGTGCCTGATGATACTGGTAATTTTGGCACCAAAAGTTTCATGGGGAATTCCGGATTATGTGGGAAAATGTTGTCCAATGCATGTTCGAAAAAGAAAAAGAAAAACTCACATGATTTTCTTATGTATTCGGGTTATGCAATTCTTAGTTTGATCGTGCTCGTTTTGATCGGTCTTTTAATCCTCAAGAAAAAAGAAAATCATGTAGACATGAAGATCGGTTCAAAAGGAGTTAAAAGCACGAAATATAGTGGTATTGTAAGTGAGTCAAAGACTGCTGTGAGCCGGTCAGAATTTTCGATAACATCAGCTGAAAATGGAGGGATTTCAGCTTCACTGTTTGTTCTTTCGAGTCCGGTTGAAGCAGTTAACGGGCTGAAATTTGAAGATTTGCTAAGAGCTCCTGCAGAATTGATTGCAAGGGGAAAGCATGGAAGTCTTTATAAAGTTCTTCCTGATGGTGGCATTCCACTTGTTGTTAAAAGGATCAAAGATTGGGATATAGCAAGAGACGAATTTAAAAAAAGAATGCAAAGAATAGATCAAGTGAAACATCCTAAAATATTGCCAGTAGTTGCATATTATTGTTCTAAACAAGAAAAGCTACTAGTTTATGAGTTCCAACAGAATGGCAGTCTCTTTGAGCTTCTTCATGGTAAGTTCTTTAATTAATTACAAATTTTGGTTAATCACAGCTTATTATTAGAAGGGGAAATTATGACCCAAATGGTCAAAAGTGAGTCAATTTGGGTTTTTTTGTTATTCTTTTGGGTTTGGTTGGGCACGCAACATGTCCAATCGGGCTTAAGATAAAATAAGTACTTTAGAATACATGGGTCAAAATGGGTTGGGTTGGGTCGGGTTATTTTTGCATATTAGATTTTTGATCTTTTTCTTTGGATTATATAGATGATGATTAAAATATCACTGTCAGTTGCAAAAACTTTACTATGAAACTTCATAAGATAATGAAAAATTAACGGGTCAACTAGTTCGACTTGGGCCCATTTGACATGCTTTTAAAAATATATGCTTTTACCTTTTATCCAACCTGCAAATTTTTCTAGCTCTACTTATTTACATTTATAAGCTCATTAATTACACTTCTTTTATTAATTACAGGATCGCAAGATGGACAAATTTTTGACTGGGGAAGCAGACTAAACATCGCTAGTACCACAGCAGAAGCGTTAGCGTTCATGCACAAAGAGCTAAAAGATGATCAAATAGCTCATGGAAACTTAAAATCATCAAACATTTTGCTTACAAAAGACTTGGAGGCTTGCGTGAGTGAATACGGTTTAATGGTGGTAGACGATAATGGTTCACAGAAGAACAACAGTGCCTTCAATATTGATGTGTATGCATTTGGTGTGGTTCTTCTTGAGTTGCTCACAGGGAAGCCGGTTCAAAGCAATGGGTTTGATCTGGCTAAGTGGGTTAACTCAGTCGTCAAGGAAGAGTGGACCGGGGAGGTGTTTGATAAGGTGTTGGTGGTTGAAGGTGCGAACGAAGAAAGAATGGTGGCGTTGTTACAGATAGCTTTGAAGTGCATAAATGGTTCGCCTGATTTAAGACCTAGCATGGATCAAGTGTCAAGAATGATAGTATCTTTGAAGGAAGAAGAGGATAGATCCATAGCTTCTTCTGATCCATGATTTCAAAGGTAAAGGATTTTTCGAATCAAGAATGATGTTGGTTTATATGATTTCATACCCATATTTGTTTTTAAATTGTATTAATGAATAAGTGCATGGATGGTGCTAATTAGTGTACATTTTGTTGAACAATGTAATTTAATTTCTTGAATGTTGACATGATTCATTGTAGATTTTCTCATTGGTTGGTTTATTAGTCATGCTCAGATCTGTACTACTAGGACTAAATAATGATGTAAACATTGCAGCATTAGGTAAGCAACTGAATTCAGTTAATAGGGTTCTCAAAAGCATTTCTACCACCATCAGTATTCTAATTTAATTATTACAACATCAGCAACAACAACAACAACAACAACAAACAAAAAAGAAAAAGGAAACAGAAGACAACAACGACACACACACAATTATATACATATCCCTGTATGAGCAAATTGATACTGTTTAGAGACATCACTTAAATCACTTGATCCCATTTTTCTGCTCACAGTGCTCAGAAACCACTTATGTAGGGAACTTAATGTTGAACTGGACCCTTAAGTTCCCTTTCTTGGTGGGTTCTTTAGATACATGCATCCCCTCACCTTTAACTACCTTTTCACAAGTTGGGCTGATAACAGGGTTGACATGTATTTTTGAGGTTCGCCCATCAAGTGTTGTGAAGTGTGCAGTCAGAGCTTGAGCTTCTGCTAGCGATATCTCTTGGGTGACAACTAGATCGTTGCTGTCCCTCTTGAAGACATCATGTGGTTTCTCATCAATAATGAAAACAAGATCAGATATTTTTGTGCTCTTTTTCCAACCGGGTTTGATATCTATTGTAAGAATTTCTTCACTACAATAGACGGTTCTTGATCACTTTTTCTTTCATTGTCAGTTTCAAGCTGTAATATTAGTACCACATAGTTAGGCCTTAGGACGTGAGTCTTAAGTATGGGCAGGACGTTACAAAGAACGCCATAAATCTCCTCTTTTAATTTGGTCAGGACTTTAAAATTCATTATAGGGGGACCACTGTACTTTATAATGATTTTAGGTAATGTTGATCAGGAAGCCTATATAATGGTTTTCATTTGTTTCATGGTTCATTGAATAGTTTCTGTATGTTGTACAGATTTATAAATGAATTTCAAAGTCCAGTGACCATCTAAGTAAAAGTGGGTTGCCTTTTTTGCTATTAATTGACCTTTACAATATGAGAAGGTACATTTACTATCTCTTGAAAGTTTATGGACCTACATGCATAATTCCAGGGATTTCGGTATACAGACTCTTAATGCAACTTGTATTGCTCCCAAACATGAATACACCGGTTACGGTAACATTAATAATTGATGTATACTCATACTCGACTTGAATTTAATTAATCAAATTTCAAACTATAAGTGGGTTGAAGTTTTCAAAAATTGAAGAGATGTATATGAATTTAAAGCGTGGGAAATAGAGATACGGATATAATAAACATGCATCGTATAAGCTTTAGAGATGGTTTTGGAATTAATTTCTTCAAGAATATGATCCAAGGTTAGTTTCCCCACAGCTGGTTGGAACAGACTGAAATCATCCAAAACCAAACTGATGCAGATTCAATTAGTGTTGAACAATGATTTGGCACTACATGAATTACATGGCTTACTTTGAGATCCAAAAATCTTGGTGTCTAGCTCCCTTTTTGTTGGATCGTCTTCAATGCCGGCTAATTAAGTTCGGATTAATTGGAAGAGTCAAATGACATGCAAAGATTTATGTAGTTTTCAGTTTTAATCTCCTAATTAAAAAGTGTCTTTAGGCTTTTAAAAGCTGGGATTATTAGCTTTAAGTTTTAGAATAAATGAGGCTTTTAAGACATCAATAATTAGCAAGAATGTTTTAGACGATTTTTCATTTTCTGGGATTTTTCATTTGCTTGATATTCTATTTATATAAATAGAGAACAAGTTGGATGTAAGGAGACAACTTTGATTAATGAATATTTGAGTATTTTTTCATACTTTTATCTTTCTCTTATTTCTTTGGTGGATTCCTTTGAATGACGAGATAAATTGACTTATCTAACGATTAGAAAGTCGTTAGTAGCGTTAGAAATTGATTCGGGTGGATTCCTAAATTAATCTATTCATTCCCTTAATAATCTATTCATTCCCTTAATATAATATTTTACCAGACACTATTCGGTATCACAAATAGCGAAGAATGATTTCAGTTCCAACAAATGCGCTTAGTGGGCTAATCACTTTAGCATCACTTTTGAGATGGTTTCAATATGTATTCAGTTTGACTACGTGGTGTGCATCAGTACTGCATGGGAGTATTAAGGAAAATGATAGATAACACTTATTAAATAGGTCCAATAATAGATATAACAAGATGATTGGTGCAAATAAATGATAAAAGAATGGGAGATCAACTTAAAAAATGAAATATTCAAATAAAAATTAAAAGAGTTGAGGAATATTATATACGATGAAGAAAAAGAAAATACACTTGACATGTTTTTAGTTTCAAATATTATTAATTTGTATTAATATATAAAGCATGTATATATGTTGAGTCTTAATATCTTAAAAACAAAATTAGAATTACTAATTCACTCTTATTACACTAATTTAAACATTACTTCAAAAAAGAAATTCTTTTTTTCCAATATTACTTATTTGCATTTTGATATATTATGTGATTTTTATTAACTTTTTTAAAATTTAGATATTTAAATTATCTTTAAAGATGACATGTCATCTAACGAACATAATATCTAACGTAAACAATTAAATAAGTCAATTGTCACCGTCACATTGCACGAACAATGTATTAATCGAATATTAAATAGCAAGGAGTAATTTAGTTTGACTAACATTTATTTTGACTTTTTTCTTATATTGTACGTATGAGTTTTGAATTAAGAAAAATCTTTGAACAATCTTTTCAATCAGAAAAAAGAAATTGATTTTCTTGTATAAATTATTAATTATGTCTTAAAATGTTATAAAGTATAACAATGTGATACATGATAAGTTGTATATTGTTAAAATATGACAGTGTATAAATCATTACTAAAATAGTAAATAGTTTTGCCAAAGGTAAAAGTCAAAAAACACATTGTATTTTTCAAGACGTACACACCAAGGTTTTAAAACCCGGGTCGACCCGGCCGGGTTACTCGGGTTGACCCGGATTTGGCTATATAACCGGGTTGACTCGGAGCGGGTTTATGGTGTATTTTGACTCGGATTGACCCGTCGGGTTTCACGGGTTGACCCGGGTTTCATTGACCCGGTTTAGCTTTAAACGCGGTTTTTTTTTTTTTTAATAAATTTGATCAATCTTTCGTTCTTGTAATTTTCGTTTTTTCCTATTAAGTTTAACTTTATTATTTTGTCATTAAAGTAGTTATTATAAATCAGTAAACTATATTATAAACGATATTTGTATCGCATTAAAAAATGTTTTCAATCTTTCGTTCGTGTATCCTACACGATTTCTTAAAAACATAATGATTTATGTAATAATATTTAATTATCTACAACTTTCAACTAAGAATCCATTATTGTCACAGTTCAACAAATCAAAACAAGATTAAAATTAGTACACGAACATATGCGTTGATAAATATTTAATTTTCTGAAAACGAGTCATACCGAGTTGACCCGAGTTGACTCGGACCCGGTCACTAAACCGAATCGTTTTGAAACTCGGGTTTTAAAACATTGGTACACACGTACACAATATACTTTGTGAAATAATCAATTTGTACTTTCAAATTTTATTTTAAGATGCACAAAATATTTTAAAATTTCGTTCTAAGGTATACAATATATAACCAACAAAAATTATAGTACAAATAACATAAAACATAATAAAAAAGTTGAAACATCCGTACTTTATGTTTTACCTATTGTAAATTATGCACCTTAAAATTATTTTTAAAATATAACACTATTTTGAGCATTTACAAAGGATATGGCGCATATAATATGTATTTTAAAAAGTACAATAAATCTTATTAACTAAGTAAACCCAAAATATAGATCTTAAATCTCTACTTAAAACTTACGATCAATAACGGTAACACATAAAACCCACTATTTCTCTCTTTCTATCCGCTGATCATTTTCTTATTTCGATCGATAAAAAATTTAAGCGGGTATCTATCTTTAGGCCTAGTCATCGTTTTCCAGTAGTAAGTAACGAGTAACAAGATAAAAGTAAAAAAGTCAATTAAAAAAAAGTGTCCATCGTTAGACCACCTGCAGTGGTTCGTCGTCGACACCACCACAGGCCACCACGAACGAGGACGGTCGGAATCGTGGCGTCCTGACCCGTCCTAGTCGTGAAAACAACGAACCCAGGACGAAAAATGCGGGCCCCACTCGAGTATTTAACTAATTTTCGTTTGTTTTATTGATTTCCTTTTGCAAGTTTGAAGAAGATGATGAGGGAAGAAGAAGCATTAGCAGCAGCCAGCAGATGAAAAATTTACGTGCAGTAGGTTAAAGGCTTGGAGTAGGTTACAAGGAAAGGAAGGAAGGAAATGGGCTTTTTTTATTTTTATACAAAAATGGGCTTTTAAATTTGGTATTATTTGTTTTTAGTAAGCCCAACAAATAAATGTAATTGTTTTAAAACTATGTTAAATTTAATAAAAATTTATAATAAAAATCTGACTTATAAAATTATTTATGTAATTTAAAATATTTTTTATGTAATTAAAAGTAATTTAATTTTTTAAAACCTGAAAAATAATGAAAATAGTGGGTCTCAGTTATTCGTCATGAGTTGTCGTAAACTGTGATCAATTTATCACCGTGATCAATTTTTAGTCGTGAGCTGTCGTAGCTGAACTAACAATGAAAACGAGAACGGGTGTCATGAGTGGAAGTGTTGCAAGTGATGTTACTCGAACACTACGTATATTCCTTATACACTTCCATTTCTGTTTCTTGTTTCTCTACAAATACGCAAACCCCAAAAACCCTGTCTAAAACCACCCCCACCTGATCACCGATCATCATCTCTCCTAAAATGGCGGTCGGAGAAACAACAACCGCCACCGTCCGTATCACTAACATTCCCCGATCAGCCACCGCCGCCGACCTCCTCAACTTCCTCGAATCCCACACCGGAAAATCAACCATCTTCGCCGCCGAAATCTCTTCCGATCACAAAAACTGGAAATCAAGAGGCTTTGGCCGTGCCCAGTTCGAAACACTAGAAGCTAAATCACAAGCCATATCTTTATCTCAACAAAACATGCTCTGTTTCAAGGGTTTTAATCTCTCACTGACTCATTCTCTTAATGACGTCATCATCCGTCCAGTGAGTCCGTACAACCGGGTCGAAAATGGGTTTTTGCGAACTGGTTTGTTGGTTGATAAGGATTGTATGGCTGTTTTGGAATCATGGATAGATGTTAAAACATGGGTTTTGTCTGAAAGAAAGAGTATAGAATTTTGGGTTCAACATTTTGAAGGATTTTATAGGATGGAATTGCAGTTTAGTGATGTGATTGAGGCCTGTTCTTGCTGTGTTGAGAGTCAAGAACCTAATGCAGTTCTTTTGAAGGTATAAAATTGGTCCTTTTTTTGGTTAAAGTTCGATTTTTTATCATGGGATTTTGATTTTCTGTGGTTTTCTTGAATGGTAGTAAGTTTCCTTGATTTTACATGTGGGATTGTATGTTTTACCTTATTGCTGTTTTTAAACGCAACCAGCTCACTTTGTAGGAAAAACACACTTTTTTAAGCCGTGAGCCCTTAGAAGTATGCAATCGCCAAGGGGGTGTTTGGATGTGCGATCATAATGATTACTGTTAGCTTTTTGAATGTTTTGGTATAAGTGGTTATTGCTCTTGTTGAGGGTAAATAATCAAAATCGGAGAAGTATGTAAATTGATTACATAGATAAACGTGAAGATTTACTGTCCTTTTCTTTAGTCAATTGATTATATGTTTGAAAGACTAACTAAATCAATTGTTTCAAGTAGCAACAATCAACTTACAAAACGCACATCGCACTCTTAGATTTCTATGTGAAGAAATGTTGTGAAGACTTTGGATTTGAAGGATATAACTTATATAGTTATGTACTTTGCATATGTGGATTAAATAATTGAAACTTCATGTTTATTTTTTAGCTCAAACATGCACCGAAGTTATACCAGAAAATGTCAGGATCCAGTGTCGCATCAAGGTTCAGCTCCGATCGTTATCATATCTGCAAGGAAGATTTCGAGTTCACGTGGCTTCGAACCACCGATTTTTCTAGCAAGAAATCTATTGGTCAGTCATGCACATTATGTTTGGAGTTTGAGAAAGAAAGTACAACTTTAGATAGTTTCAAGACTTTACCTTTTTACATGAAAGATCTAATTACGTTAACTTTGAAAGGCGGAGAAGAATTTCATTCGTCTTCAGACATAGTTCCGCTCATAAAAAGTCCACCAGAGTCAAAACTACCGTACGAGATCCTTTTTCAACTCAACTCGTTAGTTCAGACTCAAAAACTGAGTCTTCCTTCCATCGATAGTAACCTAATCGAGTTTATAATAAATGAAGATCAAGATGCTCTACTGACCATTCTAAAGAGAATGCATAAATCGTATACCACTTGCTATGACCCAATCACGTTTATTAAAGATAAACTCAACACCATGAGTCGAACTGCCAAGATCCCATCATCTAGAAAATCACCAAGTCAAAATAAGATAATGAGCATTCATAGAGTTTATATTACCCCGACAAAGATCTACTGTTTGGGTCCCGAACTGGAGGCGTCTAATTACATAGTGAAACATTATTCTGAATATGCTTCAGATTTTATAAGAGTAACATTTGTGGACGAAGATTGGGGTAAGCTTCAACCAAATGTTATTTCGATGAGCCTTCAAAATGGGATCTTCTCAAAGCCTCACAAAACTAAGGTTTATGATCGAGCACTTGATATTATGACAAACGGGTTTTGGATAGGATCAAAAAAGTTTGAATTTTTAGCCTTTTCCGCTAGTCAACTTCGGTCAAATTCTGTCTGGATGTTTGCTTCTAACGAGCACGTGACAGCAGAAAGTATAAGGAACTGGATGGGATGTTTTACAAGTATTCGAAATGTATCAAAGTGTGCTGCCAGGATGGGTCAGTTGTTTAGCACTTCTAAGCAAACAATCGAAGTGCCACCTCATCATGTTGAGATTATTCCCGACATTGAAGTTAAAACTGATGGTGTTGACTATTGTTTTTCAGACGGTATTGGTAAAATATCACTTTCTTTTGCTAAAGAAGTTGCTTCAAAGTACGGACTAAAACATACTCCTTCAGCTTTTCAGATTCGATATGGTGGATATAAAGGCGTTATCGCTGTTGACCGAAATTCATTCAAGAAACTATCTTTACGTAAGAGCATGCTCAAATTTGAATCAAAAAATCGAATGCTTAATGTCACGAAACATAGCGAGTCCCAATCTTGTTACCTCAACCGGGAGATTGTTACCCTTATGTCAACGTTAGGAGTCGAAGATAACGCCTTTTTAGCAATACAAGATGCACAGCTTCGGGTTATAAATGCAATGCTGTACAGTCGAGAAGATGCACTCATGGTTTTGGATGGTTTGGGATCTTATGACGTGAAGGACATTCTTGTAAAAATGCTGCTTCAAGGTTACGAGCCAAATTGTGAACCGTACCTCTCAATGATGCTGTTCTCACATCATGCTAATTTACTTGTTGATCTTAGAACTAGATGTCGGGTTTTTGTCCCCAAGGGTCGTATTCTTGTTGGGTGTTTGGATGAATCCGGGGTTTTGGATTATGGTCAAGTTTATGTTAGAATCACGTTAACCAAAACGGAGTTACGGGCTCGGGAACAAAAGTACTTCAAAACGATGGACGAGACCACATCGGTGGTGATGGGGAAGGTTGTGGTGACCAGAAATCCGTGCCTTCACCCAGGAGACGTGAGGGTGCTTGACGCAATCTATGAGATTGCACTAGATGAAAAAGATTATAAAGATTGCATTGTGTTTCCTCAAAAGGGAGAACGGTAAAGATTTGCTTCTCATTTAGTAGTTTGTTGAGGCGACAAAATTAGCAGCTCATGTGATTTGGGTAAGGGGTCAAAATGGTCCTGGCGGGGTTGGGTTGGGTCAACCTGCAAATGGTTTTTTTCTTGAGTACCTTATTAATGAAAATTTAATAAAAACTATATTATGACAACGATTAATCTAATTTTTTGAAGAAGATAAGTTCGGAGTTTTTTATACATTTTGTATATACTTTGGTTTGACTTTTGACCCGTTTGACCGGTTGTTCCCACTTTTGCTAATTTAGAGTTAACCCAGTCAACCATAAATGAACAGAAATTACCATTTTTAATATATTGGTCTCTATATGTAGTGGAAAACCCTTACAAATAACTTATTGCGATTTGCATTCCACAGGCCACACCCGAATGAATGCTCTGGTGGTGATCTTGATGGTGATCTATATTTCGTTAGCTGGGACGAGTCTCTAATCCCACCTCGGACTGTGACCCCAATGGACTACACAGGCCGAAGGCCACGTATAACAGATCACGACGTCACGTTAGAGGTAAGCCACATAGTCAATATTGACATATCCAACAAAATGATTGTACAAAAACTGAAAGCAAATCCTACAGGAAATCGGGAAGTTCTTTGTGGATTACATGACAAGCGATACACTTGGTGGGATCTCAAACGCACATTTAGTCCATGCTGATCGTGAACCCGAGAAAGCATTGAGTCCAAAATGTCTTCAATTGGCTACACTTCACTCTATGGCTGTCGATTTCGCCAAAACCGGAGCTCCGGCCGAAATGCCGAAGGTTTTACGACCACGAGAATTTCCGGATTTCATGGCAAGGTGGGACCGACCGATGTATATCTCTCAAGGACCCCTGGGGAAACTTTATCGAGCTACGAAAGAAGCCACACTTCTTGACAACTCGGCTTCTGCTCATTCAACAAAAGCCATCCTTAATGCTTACGATAAAGATCTTGAAGTTGATGGTTTTAAAGACTTCATTGAGGTCGCATTGACCCATAAAGAGATGTATCTTGATGCCCTCACGAGCTTAATGAACTACTATGAAGCGGAAACTGAAGATGAAATCTTAACAGGTAACATACGGAATAAGTCGTCTTATCTTCAACGAGATAACAGGAGGTTCGGTGAGACAAAGGATCGAATACTTGTGGCGATTAAGAGTTTGCACAATGAAGCGATAGATTGGTTCAAGAGTGGGTGTTTGATGGAAGAACGGCATATGTTAGCTGCTGCGTGGTATCATGTGACTTACCACGCGGATTATTATACAGGAAGGGTTAAATGTTTGGGGTTTCCGTGGATCGTTGGTCATACTTTGCTGGAGATTAAGTCGATTAACGGGCGAGAGATGTTGATGTAAAGATTGGTATTGTTGAAAGTGTATGATCTTGTTGGTTTGTAATGTGTCTGATGAATAGTAACATTATTCGATGTTGTTGGTTGAAGTAAGTTTCTTTGATAATTTGATGTTGCCTTTTATAATCAATACAAAAAGTCTTAAAAATCATTTTTATAAATCCTCTTTGTAAAAATGTAAAATTCAACTCGACCATTACTAATCATTCTAACCATCATTCTGCTTGATAAAAATCATTCTAACCATGTATTATAAAGCATGCACCATACAATAAGCATTTGAGAGTTGTAGTATATGTCACCTTCATGTATGTTAATTTTTCAAAGATCTTTTTCCGTTTAAAATAGGGCTGTGAAGGCCTAAAATAAAGGGACTAACGCTTGTGTTGCATGCAATATCTTGAAATCTGCTTCGATATAAGTTGCATGGAGTCGAGCGGAAAAAAAACTCGAACGAGCCGAGGCACTATTACGAGTGGAACTATATACTATCTTTACTAAGCTCACCACCCCTTTCGCTATTGTGATATATGACTGTATGCATCAAAATACGTATTGTAAGAATTAGTGTCTTCTATTTTATTTGATAACTTTTGGCTCTACATTTTTTTGCAGAAATTAATGCAGCAGGGTATACGATAGTATGATACATTTGGTGACATTGACATACATACATCATCCCAAAAGATCACAAGTTATACTCCATATATTTAGCAAATTAATGCAACAAGAGTACAGTTGTCACGTTAAAATCCAGTTGCATCAAACAAAAACTTCAAAAGAAAAAAAAAATTCGACTATACAAAGGTAATCACAATTAGATGTGAGTCATTTCTAAACTTACATGACAATATTTAGGCTAATAAGTTTAAACCAGTAGATTACTCGCGTAATATGGTGGAAAAATTTTTAAAATCAATTAGAAGATAAAGTGACTAACCTTCGGAATGTTGATGCAAATGATATTATTTAGATTAAAGATGTGATAAAGTTTGATAGTCATAATATAGATGGTGTGACATTATGAAGTATTACAAAACACTTGAATAAAACATAATATAATTGGAATATATAAAATAATGTACCAAATCAAAAAATTTCAAATACTTATTTCTTCCGCAATACCTTTAAGTGAATGTATTCTGACTAATACAAATTCTCAATCATCACTTAAGAAAAAGTATAAATTTCATATATCCTAAAAATCATAATCACATGAAATTTCAAATGTTTAAACGATCAAGTGAACTTGAAATGATGTAGATTGATTACCACAATTATGTCTTTTTTAATTGATAAAAAATAATTATGTTGTAAGTAAACTTTACATATTTTTCTTAATTAAGAGCACCTAATTATTTTAGTTCTCTTTTTCAAAAGAGATATTTTAGATTACAATGATCATCTTGAAGTATAAGAATGTATAGAATGCAAAATGTTATTCTTATAGTCACTGACTTAACTTGGTGACAGTTTAAACTTCAGAACCCATAACAACATGTAATCAAAATTAAAGCTACTCATTGTCACTCTACTTTGACTATTGATAAGTTAAAAGTTATCATTAAAAAATAAAATAAAAAAATATATATAAAAAGTTAAAATCATGTGTCTCACTTTCAAACTCAAAGACATTCATGTTATTCTTCTTCTAAATAAAAAAGTAGGTATGTGTTTTAGTTAAATTTTCCATAATAACATGATTCTGTAAGGTTGTGTAAAATTGTATAAATAGATTTTATTGTGTAAGATTTTAGGACTTTCCATAATAACATGTCATATTATATCGAGATGAAAGGGTAGAATAGAGAACTCACATCTCCAATTTTTAAGAGTTAAGGAAAAAAAATGTTGAATGTTTAATAAGGGTTATAAATGTCTTTTCTTATGGCATTTAAACGTATGTGAACTGTTTACGTATCAACAAAAGCTTCATCGCGTTGTGTACTATAGAAAACATAAAATTAAATAATATTAAAGTCAAATAAAGTGTGTAAGATAACAATTAGTCATTATTTTTGTTGTTGTCAGATAAAGGAAGATGGCCACGTATGTAAAAACTAATATATGTATATATATATATGTGTTAGTTATTGTAAAATAAATAAGATAAGTTATTAATCATTGGATGAGATTAGATCATATCAAAATTTAAAAACGATCAAAGACTCATTAAATAATTCTGAAGGGTACAAATGTCAGTTGGGCACATGTTTTAAAAAGACAATTTTCAGTTTTTGTTGATGCACATTGAAAGTTTCGGTGGTGCACAGTAAAAAATTCCGATAATGCGCGTTATTATTCCGTTGATGCATGTTTTTGATGAATAACTTGATCCACAAATATACAAAGTACAGGATGATCCACACCCTAAATATTGATTTGCAAATCTTAACATTGATTTACAAATTTACAAACTTGATGCATAAAACGTATACAACTCTCTTTTAACCTTCAAATCTAAATAAAATAATGAACCCATAAATCCTAACAATAACAAATCTGGAATGAATCAATAGATGATATAAAATCGTGAAACAAAAAGAAAGAAAGATAGTAGCCAGATTTGGTAACCAACTAGCGATGATGTAAATATTATGGGTCTTCAAAAATCAAATGGATCATCACGATGAATAGATCCTCAGATCCAGATCCAGGTGACTTTGTAAATTAGAACACATTAAATCGGAGACTGCTCCACAAGTGAAAGAGATGAAAGCTGCGAGGATAATGGGCGTCTTGTTGTTGGCGAGGGGTTGCTCATAATTAAATTTGGCGGCAGAAATAGCTTTTTCACGAACATGTGGATTGTTGATTACATTTTGAGGGAGAAAGAGAGTGACATTTAAGATTTAGGTTTAGGCTTTTTGGAGTGAAAGGTCACGTCTGGAAAAAACAAAAAGAAGGGGGAAAGAGTTTTGTTAAGGAAAATAATAATTAATTAATTAAAGTTTTGAATATAATGTCTAAAACACCCTTTGACCATGTTTTATTCTATGTATTTTACAATAAGTTATACTTTATTTGATCAAACTCTTATATATATAGGTATATGTATATGTAGTTTCAACAACTCAATGTATATATTACTTACTAGAGATGTCAAAAACACTTGAAATTGATAAGGAAATCTGAACTCGGAATATTTGGGTCACGTTTGGTTAAAAATATTTTCTTTGGCTGATACAGGTATGGTGACAGATTTTGACAGTACTCGTCCAATTACATGTACTTGTATCCATATATATATGTATATGTATCCGCATGATTATTATTTTTACTTTAAATTTTTCATATAATATATAATGTTTTTTATATAAAGTCTTTTTGTATAATGTTTAAATCAAATTGTGAAACCTATACTACTTTTGCTGTTATATTTGAATTATCATTATTATATATGAATTTTGTAGCTTTAAAAACATGAAATTGTTCCTTATCATAAATGGTTTGAAATTTTAAATTTAATTGAATATTTAAATCGTTATTAGTTTTAGTATTTTAAAACTTGGATATACTTTAATTTATAATATTTTGATTATTTTTTTGTCTAAGTATAAATTTTTCCTACTTCAAACGTGTTTTTATGGTAATATTAATGGGGTTCTCACCGTGTATGGGTATGAATACTATAAACGAATTCTGAGTAAGGGTATGGATACACATACACTAAAACCTGATCCGAACTCACCCGTTGTCATCCCTCATATACTTATACAGTTATGACTCTTTAGGATCTTTTGTTGCATGTACATAATTCAACATGTCAGTAGTTTCCGAACAATATGCATCAATCTACCAATAATATAATATCGCTCCCATTATCAGCATTAGACTGTTATCGAGACAAATCCCGAATGCGTGGTATATTATCTAGATCATACATGATGATGACCCTAATAGGAGTAATCATATTGTTTACTGCATGAATTTAAGGGGACTGTACTTCATTAGTTCATTTCATCTCATCGTATGATTGTTTTGTTTTATCTCGGAATCCACTAAATAATAAATAATGTTTGGACAATCATCATTTTGACTTTGGATAACATCAGAGTTAATATCTTGCTATCGGGTGTTGCTCTTTGTACTCCTGATTGTTTACACGGAGTCAAGTCTCATGTCAACATCATCAGGCAATTGTCAACATTTTAACATTTTCACCTTCAATATGTTGAGCTTTTAACATACTAAATAATAATATATTGATAATACTATTAATTATTTTTATATATAATATATCTACTAGTTTATTGTTTCGTGACTACGCAGAGTACATCTGATTGATTTTTTTAATTTAAACAAATACATCAAATATTTAAGGGATCCAAAGGATAGCTATACGAAAAAAAATATTGATCGTTGTTAGTTTATTGACCCACGATAATGGCGAACGAATTTTATTTTTATAAATTAATAAAATATTGTAGCCATTTTTTATATAGTTTATAGACCCATGATAACGCGGGACAAATTTATTTTTTATAAATTAAAAAAAATATTTGTTCGATTCTTTTATATAGTCTATAGACCTGCGATAACGTCACGATAACGCCGGACGAATTTAATTTTTATAAATGAACAAAATACTGTGACCGATTTTTGTATCTTGAATTTAATTTTTGTTTGGTTAATTTTTTTATATAGTTGATAGACCCGTTATAACGCGAGACAAATTTAATTTTAGTAAAATGAATAAAATATTGTAGTCGATTTTTTAATATAGTTTATAAATGAATAAAATATTGGGTCTATTTTTTTAATTTAAATAAATACATCAAACATTTAAGGGGACAAAAGTGTAATTATATGAAAGAAATTAAGATTCGACAACAAAAATTACATCTAGTTGTATAAAGATGATAGTTATAAGTTAGATAACACTGAAGATCATACTGATGAAATTTTTTATGAATATTATATAAAAAATTTACAAAGGAAAACACATTAATACATTAAATTAAATAGAAAATATATTAATAACATCATATTCACGTCCAATCATACTAATCATATCATTGTAGCAAATGAACTTTGACTTTTGGCGTGCAAAAAACACTTTTTACCGTGAAAAAAAATTGCCCTTGCGATCTAATGTGTTCGGTGATAAATAATAAAAAGACTTATTTGTTGATTTTGTTATTAGGGAGGTAATATATACAATAAATATACTTTTATTGTTAAAAAGAGGTATGTTACGTAATGAAACAATCAAAAGAAATTTGAGCATTTAAAGATTGTTATAATAGTTTGAAAGTTTCAACCCACGTTTTTGTTAACCATGTGATACATGTAACTGACCTAGCCATGTGGCAACCTGCGATTGGGTTAAAAATAAATTGATCGACTGTCAATATATATTATTATATTATTAATGATAATAAATCAACAACTAATACAAAATCACACAAAACTCGGTCCAATTTCATCTTTACGAACATTATCAATCACCGTTTTGCCAGTAACCGGAATTTTCAACACAGGCAAAGCGTATCGTGATGAAAAGTTACGAATCAAGTACTCATTCTCCGTATCCGGATCCTCATTTTGCAACGGTCCTTGATCGAAATTAAGCGCGTAACTTAATGAATCATATTGATATTTAGAAGACTGTCTAGCAAAAGTTTTACTATGATTAAACCTTCTTATGAAAGTCTTCCATTTTGGACCAGCTACAATTTCTGACCATTCACGAATCTTTTTTAATGCCACGATTCCTCGCGACCAAAGAGTTCGATTAGAGTCTCGTTCTTCTTCCTCGTGTTCTGAAGACGGTACTTTACGCCATCGGTACGGTATGCATAAACAATAGGTTCGATGGGGGACGAGTCTGTGTGGGTTGGATTCAGTTGCGCCAGGAGAGAATTGAGCCATTTGTATACACAATGAGAAGAGAGTAAATGGTTTGGTTTTGGGGTCAAGTCATTTGTATTATACAGATAGAGAGAGAACAGAGTACTAATTAATTGGATATAAAATGTGACATGGGAGACGATTTTTATTTAAAATATTTAGGATTAGTGATGATAATTATATATGGAGTATACTTATTATATATTCAGTGTTAAAAAAATATAGTAGTTACCAAAGTCTAAAGTGCAATGTTCCGTAAATTTGGAATATTTTGTCTCAATTGCAACAACTATTTTTCCTAGTTTAAGAAGTTAAAATCATAGTAGTGTACATTTAAATTTTTGTATGCTAATCACTTATATTTTTGGAGATTTGTAGAACGGTAGCATAGTTTAAAAGTTATGTTGCGTTAGCGTATTTGATGAACCCATCAACTAATAAATTATGAGTTAAATATCTCGTGAGATAGTATTTATCTCATGGTTTTGTACGTACTTCAAATATAACGTGTGAGATAGTTAGTATATATTTTTTTTAACGGCGAAAATTTTATAAACTAATAAAATGCTAGAAACAAAACAAACAATTACATCATGGAAGTACTTAGAGTCCGGTTTTGAAGCCAACCAACCCAACTCAAACGTTTCTACACTTACTATTTACCCATAAAAAATACATCGTTACAAAATTATCAAAAAATGAACTCTTTATCGAAGACATCCTTCCAAACACACTTGAGTTCCGATAGCACCGTACATACCACCATAACGACATAAATGACACTTCCATAAATTATTTTTGAATCTTGTTTAGCCGAATAAACCCAAACCACTCGAACCATTGAGATAGTTGTATGTTAGTTCTACTTTTGTTTTTATTTTTATTTTTCAACTTTCGGCTAATGAATAATGATGTTCTCGTAATATAATGATAAGTATTTAAATTCTGCAAGTTTGGAACAAAGTCAAATTCAATATATTACAAATTAGCTGTGAAACAGATCTTGGCTTAGGTGGGTATGGTTTCTAGTTGATACAGCTAAGAATTTCAATTGAATTGGTCCACTGTACCAAACAACAAGAATGATTGGACAGGTTCTAACGGCTGTATTAGGATTCGGCACTACACTCTGCACTCCATTTACATTTTTTTAAGACTCTTTCAATTAACCTGAATACATGATTGCTATTGCTACACTATCTATATTAATATAGAAATATTACAAGTATTTTTTTATTGAGAAAAAAAAATACTATTTTATATTTAATTCATTAATGAGTTGCTTTTGATTGGCATAATATATTTTAAGAAAATAGAATATGTCAAAAAAATTAAAATCTGAATGAGTTAAAATCTGTCATATTTATTTGATAGAAAATAAAATAAAATTAATAATATAAATAAATGAATTAATATAATATGTTTAATGTTAATATATAATTAATTAAAATATATAATAAACTAATATCAAGCACTTATTTCATATATAAATACATATAATTATTGTATCTATATTTATGAATAAAATAGAATTAAATATTGAATTAATTTTAATATACAATTATGAAAGTAATAACAAATATCAATAAACATATATAATTCTTTATAAAAATATTAATTATAATATAACTTTGTATTTACATAATTATTTATATAATATAACGTAAAAATAATATTATTTGATAATATTAATGAGAGTTTTAATAAAAATATTTATAAATGATTTTTTTATCAGCACTCTGAATTCTAATAGAATTGTAAACATTCCATCAAATATGCTAAGGAATCTGAATTCCTTTATCTGATGGAATTCGAAGGATTATAATATGTTACAATTCTGCGAAACAACACAATGCACTGAAATTTAAATTCCATTATGTCAATCAAACAGGATATGGGTTAAAATTTAGATTTCAGTTTTCAAATCCAAACGGGGCCTTATTATTTAAAAAATTTATTATTGTACTTTGAGAAAAAATTTATATGGATTACTATACTTTAAAAATGTGCAATTGAATTATTGTGCTTTGCGAAAATGTTCATGAGGGTTACTATACTTTCAAAATATGCTATTAGATTACTGTACTTTTCAAAAATGTTCATATGGGTTACTGTACATCTATTTAACACATGTCATTAAGAATTTCAAAATGAATTCACTTTATATATATAGTTTATGTCCCCTTAACAATTAATACTAAGAGGGGAACAAAGTGATAGTACAACAAGACATTTTTCTTTGATAGTTTTTAGACAAATAATCACACGAAGTATATGTGAAACTGAAAGCGTGACAAGACTTAAATTTAAATTTGTTCAATTCATATATTTTAAAATGAAGACTTGGATTACTGAACATATTTAAATTCAAGTTTTGTCACGTTTTCAGTTTCACATATACTTCGTCTAGTTATTAGTCTAAAAACTATCAAGGAAAAATGTCATCTTGTACTATTACTTTGTTCCCCTCTTAGTACTAGTTGTTGGGGGTACATAAACTTATGTATAAAGTGAAATTCTCAAAGTCCCATGTTAATTAGATGTATAGTAATTCATATGAAATTTTTCGTAAAGTACAATAATCCTATTGTATATTTTTAAAATATAATGATCCATATGAATATTTTCATAAAGTATAATAATAAATTTGTATATTAATCCTTAAAGTGAAATTATTTTGAAATTCTCAAAGTCCCGTGTTAATTAGATGTATAGTAATTCATATGAAAATTTTCGTAAAGTACAGTAATTCTATTGTATATTTTTAAAATATAATGATCCATATGAATATTTTTACAAAGTACAATAATGAATTTGTCTATTAATCCTTAATAAAAGGATTAAAAATTTAAAGAGGATTAAAAATTTAAAGAGGGTTAAAAAGATGCAGTTTAAACTCTAAAGAGTTATACACAAGTAAATATGTTTGGCCAAAGTTTAAGGATTCAAATATGTATAATCCTCTAGAAACGAGCACCAAACTAGAAACTTTGAAACTGGAAAGGTATATAATGACAGTATACTATACTTTAAGGACTAATTATGTAATTTGTTTTATTACAATTTTGATTTGATCTGCTGGTGTTTTTTGACGCTAGAGATCAGAGCATCCGAAAAAGCTGAAACCCTCGCTGCATAATTCTCTCCGTCAATTTCCAAACGAATCTCAATTACAGGTTTTGTATCTATATATAATTCTCTCGTATATTACATGTTGCGAGTTTATTTGACGATTAACATAACTTGTGATGCTTTTCCCCTTTTTGTATGCTGATGAAATTGTAAATTTCATAAGAAAATGATATAAGTTTTGTTATTTGATTCAATTGTTTCGTGATGTTGTTGACTATATTCACCAATTAGGGCGTTAGTTAAGTCTGTTTCTGTATTGACTATATTAATCAGTTAGGTTAAATTTTGTATGAAAATGGATTCAGATTATGTTATATTTCTGTATTAAGACGTTGGATTTCAAGTGGATCAACAAGTAATATTTGATATTAGTTGATATATTTACTCTCACTGTGAGCCGAATAGTTTCCGGCTTGTTTTCGCTAATTATGCCCACACATTGTTATTTAATGGTCTATTGTTATTAGCTTCAGTTTTTGCAAATAGAATTAAAAATGATATAAGTTTGAATGTACGTTAGGAATATTAAATTATTTGTAATGTTCAACCCAAACCCTTAATAGATTCCTCCACTTCACTCTGGCATTTTAGTAAGTGCAACATTGCTGTCACTAGTTAGGTTGTTATATGTTGATTTTCGAAGATTATGGAGTTAATATTTTCAATAGATTTTGTGTCAATGTAGATTCTTCAATCAGTATTAGCTATGTTTCACGTTACATAAGAAAATTTATTGTATGTAAACATACTTTCCTCGGGCCCAAAGCATACCTGTTGACAAGCAACCTACTATTATTTTGGAACGTGTGTTGAAGTGAAATAAGTAGAAATGGAAACGAAAATGAGAGCCTAAATAGTTTTGGTAAAGTTGCGGGATTATCTTTTTACTGCTGTCTATACCAAATGATTGAGACCGTCTGTTTATATGTGCTCTGATGTTTCAGGCCTAAGAAGATACTAATTACTCATTATTTCAATTTTGGTTCTAACCTAGCAGATTGTAAGCATGTTGTTTCTGTTTTCAGGTTTGGCAGTATGGCTATGAACTGGGCTCAACGCAAAATCTACCTGTATAATGTCACGTTTGGACTTTACATGCTGGACCCATGGGAGCGTTATTTATTCAGTATCCTAATTTGTGAATTTGCAGTTTTTCTGTTCAACTGATACTTTTAACACGCCTATGTAACCTCTGCATATGGTATTCCACGTCTTTAAAAGTAAAGTAGATCGCACTCTAGACTTCTAATGGTCAAAGAACTAAGTTTGAGCTTTAAAATTTGTATGATTAAATAACCACCCATGGAAAATTCTCAATCTAGATCTAACTTTACTGAAACTCTAAAAGAACTATAAAACAGAAAACAGTTACTATTGCTTTGGTTTACTTAACTTGTGGTAGATGCTTTGGTTATTGTCTTGATGTGGTTCATCTCCTACAACGGATATCGGAACCTAAATGAGATCTGCAAAAGGTAACTTCATTTTGTCTGTCCTTGTATGATTCTTTTTTAGGGTGGCATACTGTCATACCCAAAAATCCGAGGCTTTAACTTATAACTACTATACATTCTATTAAATGAAAATCTATACAGCGGAAGTCTTGCTATTCTGATTACCAATTCTAAAATAATAGCTATTAAGGTCTTCAAAGCTTTCTAGACCTTCTCGTTTCTTTTCAATTCAACATCTCTCTAGTATAGTTCTACTAACATGTAATAACAATATGAGATAGATACTAGGTCAGCTAACGCCGGTGAGTTCATGGTTTACTCTACACACATACTCTTCTCAAAAATACTCTTTCTAAACATACGTAATAACATTCAGTTTTAAAATACTCTAAGAACAGCAAACAAATAACATTAATAATTAGCATGCAAACCAACTCTTTCTCAACTTTGGCAATTGTCGTTTAATAACGATCTCTTCTCTATTATCGTGGTACCAGATAAACTCTCACGGTTCATATTAAAAAGCATGATAAACAAATTAAGCATGTAAAAACATTTTATAAATCTTTCAACTAGCATGTATCCGAGTTGGAAAATCTCATGAGAACTCACCTTGCAATCTTTGACCACCTCTTCCATTTCTTGCTAACAAGATCTCCTACAATCTCAATACAAATCTTTCTAAACTTTATACCAAAATTACTATCAAAATCTCTACATAAAACTCTAGTTGATTGGTTGAGTTCTCGTACACCATCAACTCTTTCACGGTACAATAAATATTATATAACGTTTACATTTTAATTTATACAAAACCCTTTTACAATCTCTGAACCAAGTAAATCGCATCAACTCTTTCCTTACTTAAATTACTGTGGACCAAAGCCACTCTCTTTTCTTTCTTTTGTTCTCACGGCTAACATCTCATCATTATTAATAAAAACAATAATCATTAGACTTAAAATTATTCTCACATTCTCATACTTATTTGAAACTCTAACTTTCTGCTTCTTCTTCTTCACGTATACACAAACAGTGACCAATTACATGAACCTTGAATCAAGTCTTGAGTTTCTTTGGGTCTTGAAAACCAATTGTTTTATCTCATTAATTTACTCCGATCACCTCACGTAATATATATAAACACCGTCTTAGATAAAAAAATCATTTATATTCTTTATGAAAACCGACACCATGTATAACAATGACCACATGGTAATCACAACTCGTTAGAGACACTTGAAAACTCAACCAATCTGCTTCTACTATATATCCGGTTCTAACGAAAAAGTTTAAATCGAACTAGGATCAAGTTATACCTTAGACTGGTACCGAAAGTCGACAAAACTATCTCGCAACTGCACGTACATTACCACAATCATTTGTAGCCGCATCCTCCCGACTCTGTTAGGGTTTTGGTGATTATGTTTCTACGTAGTGTTTAACAATTAGTAAATTAATAGGTCATATATAACTCTAACAAAACCGTGACTCTCGGAATAAACCGCAACCAAAATTGATCTGTGTCATGCTCACATTCTAATTGTATAAACGTTTTTGCCGAATGACTGCACGCTCTTTAAAATGTGAAAGTGGTATATCCTCTGGTCTGTTTTATGTTGTTACAATTTTTAGTTTATTTTTTGAAAATCATAGACGGTCCTTGAAAATTTAAGGGCGTTCATCTTCGATCCAGGTTGTTTTGTATAGGCATTTATATTGATAGGTTGATAATGCATGGATTTAACATTTCTTGTTTGGTGCATGCTGAATAACTTAATTTAGACCCAAGTAAAAACGTTCTTCTCTCCCGAGATTTCTGATAACAAAATAAGGCTCTGAGATTCTGTTTAGTTTTTGTAGCAACTAAGCTTATAAGTTTGAATTTCGACAATAATATGTTTGATCAACAACTTCCTTTTTCTTCTAAAACTTATGTGTACAAATCTGCAGGTATGTGTGGTGATAATCTAGAGTATAATCTAGATTTTGGGTGAAGAGAGCTATAAAGTTTCCAGCAACTATTTTCTGGATATGCAGAGAAATATACTCTGTAAAAACATCATTTGTGGGACTTGAACCTGCAATGAATCGATTCAGACCACTCAATTTCCCAACTGTCGTAATATGGCTGGTTGGGGTTTAATGCAGCTCTCTCTCTACTTAGTTTGTATTTGTTTCCATGATCAAAAATTCTACTTGAAACTCTTTATTATTATTATTATTATTATTATTATTATATTATTATATTATTATTTTATTTTAAAAATAATAATAATAATAATAATAATAACTGTTGTAGCTTGCTTATATTACGCATTTTTCACCTCATTTGAACTTTGAAGTATCGTTTTAGTTCAACAAGTTACTCTTTTCAACTTTACAAGTGAAAGAGAGTCAAATCTTCAGACAATATTTTCTCACAAATCACAATCTTGAAACATAATTTCTATCCTAACTCGAAAACACTGCAAAACTCAATCAATTTGGTCGCCAGTAGCTAGAAGCAAGAAATGAACAACCAGACCCTTGGAAAAATGAGGTTTATTGACTGTGAAATGAGTTAATTACTAGATATAATAAAATAGTTGGAATTACATAATTTCTAAATACAATAACTTAATGCTGAGTTTTAAACATTAATCTCATGAGTCATGGGGGAATATTGCCTATTTTAGAAAAACTTAATAATTTGCAATCCGAAAGTCTAACTTTCAATACTTGAGGGACAACTTTATCAATAGTACAAACTTCAGGGGGCTAATTTACTAATCTCATGAAATCTATAGCAAACGAGAAGTGTGACTAGCCAAATTTCCATCTTTCCGGATCTTTGGATCGTGTTTTGCGGTCGAGTCCGTCCGGCGAATACGCCGGGAACCTAGCTCGAAAATGCCAGGACCTGGTCCACACATGATGTACGCTCTAGCTACAGGTCAAGCTCTAATGAGCATCTCAAATGGCAGATTCAGTCCTCATCACTGCATCATCTACGCTCTCAACGCATTTTTCGGTCCAGACATCGGCTCGTTCGCCGAGTGGCTAACATCCACTATCGGCTTAGCTGGCTTATTCGGCTCATCTGTTGAAAGTTTCATTCACGATCCTTTTTTTTACGTTTTGATTCTCGGAATCCCTCTTTCATTACTTTACAATCGTGTTTCGCAAATTTTTATCTCTAGAGGTTACCTTGATTCAATCTCAGGGGTCAGTTATTGATTTTAGGTTTTATATATTATATATAGCAATAGCAATTTATATAGTCTAGGTGTTTGTTTATAATTTATTACTGTGTTTGGTGCAGGTGGCTCTTACTGTCCAGCAATGTTTTTTGCTTATATCAGCTGGTTCGTTATCTCACTTCTTTTTGGATCACTTGTTTGAGGTAATATTTCAATTTAGGTTTCAAAGTTATAGAATAATTAGTTAATTAATCAACATAATACGATTTCACCCGCTGCATAATATAACCAAGAGCTAGTGAGTTAGTTGGTTAATGATGAAATAGTAAAAGGTTTTAAGTTATATGTTTGTGACATTATTCAGAGAATTGAACGATGTGATTTTAGATGCTCATATGGATTAAGTTGTTCGATAATTGTTGTTCACTTACTTGTAAGAATGATATCAGTGTTGCAACTAAATTTTTAGCCGCGTTTCTAGGTTCCTATCTTCAAAGGAAATAATTATACATACTGCATTTTTGTTAAACTGCTCGATATCATTTGGTTGCGTTTGATAAATTGTATCAGCAATCAACATATGTAAGTCTAGATGTAGGAAAACAGGTTAGTTGGACTGTTGAGTGTTGAGTGTAGATTGTGTTGAATCTTTGTTTCATTAAATATTTAAATGACGAATCATTTTGATTGGTATTATATCACATTCATTGCCGCATGCTGTTTCTTCTTTTATTGGACTAGGAGAAATATTGTTACGTTTACTAAGTTAAGTTATTTAGTTTGTCTTTGTTAATTGATTTGTCACAAGAACCTTTAATATGTTATCATCTAACATTTTAGGAGAATGGGCACTCAACTATGTACACTTGGATACTGAGTACTGGTTGGTGGAAAGGGCGTGCTCCTGTCAATCCAGATGCTGTTGTTGTAATTGGGTTGTTATGTATTTGTTTGATCGTTGGTTTCATACGCATAAACAGGTACTTAATATACCTTTTTATCTAAATGAAAATGTATGCTTGTATTTCCTTCAACGACTTGTGTTGGGCATCAACCAATTGTTTTTACTCTTCGGCTGCAGGATAAAGCCTGAAAAATCTATCAGAAAACAGTCAATTAACTCTGCAAAGCTTATCATAGCAATTGCTAGCTTGTACTGCTTATGGTGCACAAGCCAAATATACTTGGTGAATCCTCCAAGACCAGCAGTTGGTGAAGAAGCAGATCTTGGAATCATCTTGTTTTTGGCCGTTTATTTCTTCCTTCCACACTCGTTATGCATCATGTCCATGCATCCACCTGAACGACTCCCTCTTTAGCCCAATATCTACCATTATGCATGATCACTACAGAAGAACATCTATACTTTTAGCAAACCATTTGCAATTGTATCCCTTCCTACGAGGCCAAAATATAGAGTAGAAATGTTGTCACGAGTGTACTTTAGGTTTTGTAGAGGAAAAACTGTAATTTTGCCTTCAGCCCTTATACGGAGTAGAATATATGTACAAAATGACCAGGACCGAAACTGGTTAGAACCAGCCCTTGATCTGTCCAGACCATCCCATAACCGGTGGCTATGAGTCACGTTTAGTAGGACCTTGGGACCAATAAAGACTGGTTAGTGCAATTTCAAAGAAATGTTGTGAAGGACGGTTTTTCAGATGGTTGAACCATGTGTTTGTTGATCAAGTAGTTCAAAAGTTGAAATTATAACGTGTACAATCAATTGTTTTTCCTGGGATCGTTTGGTGTTGATTCAATTTGGAAGGGAAGATTGTTGTCTAATCATTATTAATCTTTAATCTGAATGAAGACAACTCATAAACCTAATCATCTAACAATATCCGTAATTTTGTTCATAAATGTAGACAACTCATTGGACCAACCTATTGATTAGATATTCTAACATTTCTACAGGACACTATCTAAAATAAAAATTAAAAACTATATTGTCATTGCCTAATCGATAATCTACTATGCAAAGCATGATTTCTAATCTACCATTCAATTCATCACTCATAAAAGCGTGTATTTAATGCTTGTAACAAAAAGCATGTAATCCAACTTAATATATAGGTCTGAGTTAGTGAGTTATTTAATTTGATCGATTATAAAATAGAAAACTTGATCGCACTAGAAATTTCATCAACCATTGCCTATTTTGAGGGGGGGCGAATTCTAAGGTGCCTCGGGAAAATATATTATATATAAGGGATAATATATGTAATGTTAAAATTACTTAATTAATATTAAGACTTATGACTAAAACAACGAAAACTATTTGCAGTCTTATTATTAATATTTTTATTTTTATATGCACAGAAAAAGCTCATCATTTACATTGATACTATGCAATCCTACGTTATATTTAAATTATGAAACCCTTATTTATATATATATATATATATATAATGTGTGTGCTAGTCGTGTCAAAAATAATTGGTTGTAGAAAGTATAACTTTGTAAATTAAGTAATTATATATATATAGATGATCCAAATGAAAAAAGTAATCTCGAAAGAAGGGGAATCAAATTTGAACCTTTTTTCTTACATATACAATAGATAATAGTTAAAATAAGAATGTTAAAAAGTAGAGAATGAGAGAACTAATATGATTGCTCCATTTCAAATATTCATTTTCACATTTTTTTTTCAAAATTAAATATCTCACAAATCGTACGTCAATAAATTATAAAAATTACATATTCGGAATCAGCGTCATTTTATCTTTAATTAGAGATCCCACAAGCTATACTTTCAAAGAATTTTTTTTTTCTATTTTTTAATGGGTTTTAAAAATTCGTAATGTTAAATCACATGTGATTTAAGCACTAAATAATAATCACACGCGATAAATCTTCAATCACATGTGATTTTAAATAATAATCACATATGAATTATCGTATACAGGTAAGCTAATCAAAGATCAATTTTTAATTGAAAATCACATGTGATTTAACAATACTAATTTTAGGTTTTTATCATAAATCAAATGTGATTATATTTTTAAGACTCGCAAAAAAAAAAAGATCGTCGGAAGTATAGCTTGTGAGATCTCTAATTAAAGATAAAATAACGCTGATTCCGAATATATAATTTTTATAATTTATTGATGTACAGTTTGTAAAATATTTAATTTTAAAGAAAAATGTGAAAATGAGTTTTGTAATAAAATAGAACAATCTTATTAGTTTTTCTATTCTCTATTTTTTTAACATTCTTATTTGAACCCACCGATTACCAATTAACTTCTCTTTTCTCACCGCTCAGCTATTAACAGATTCATAATTTTTAATTGTTAGGTCAAGTATTAAGTAATCATATTTTTCCTTTACTGGGCCCTCAAGGGATCCATTTCACCTTAAATTTTATAAAGATATCCATACCCACAAACACACACGCACTCACAATCGTTTTACTAAAGTTAGTCCAGTAAAGTAGTAAACTACGATTAATTATGCAGTCGCAATATAAAGTTTACATTCGAGAATATGTCAATTCAATAGTATGTTGTTCTTTAATAAAATTCAAAAAGCATATATAGTAATATAGTAAAAGTTACTTATTTTATTTCATACATCGCATATTAACTTATTATAGTTCAAAGTGATAGTTTTTGACATAGCCTCAAACCCGTCAAAATTGATTAGTTTGCTATGAAATTAAGTCGTCAACCCGAAACCACCCACTAAACCGTATTTGACTTACATACTTAAACGGATTATAAAGATCATATTCGAATTGGTTACTTTTGACATGCCAACCGAACTAGTCAACAAGTTTATCAAATCAGTTTGGGTTCTTGTTGTGGTCGAACAACCTTTTTTTCTGTTTGACGGTCGTTGCATCACATTTTGACATTATGTATTTTAAACTATTGTTTCTGAATTTATGTATTTGTAATTTTAGGACTTTTAATCAATGTACTTTGTTTTAGTTAAATTATTGTGTTATCTATTTTAATTGATTAATTTTAATGTATTTTAAGAACATTTAAGATAAACCGGACAATACTGAATTTTTAGTGTTGAAAAATTTCTTTAAAAGCGTTTTTCATCGTTAATGCTTTTAGAGAAGTTAATAGAGTGATGAAGTGGATTTATTGAAAATAATATATGTAAAATGGTGAAAGTGTATAGAGGAAAGTTCGAGTATGAATGATTCTTGTGGTATTAATTGTTAAGAATGAACTTTTTTAATTTTTAATTTTAATATAAATTAATATTTTTATAAAAAAATTATATTAAAGTAATCAAAATTTTATACTTTTTAAATTGAAATTATTATTTTTTTAAATATATTTGATACATAACTAATTTTTATAATATACAATATGTAAAATACCGTGTGTATTACAAATTTAGGTTGTGTATTATGTTCTTTTAAATTAATTTCATACTAAAGTGAATAGAATTATAATAATTCTCTAAAAATTATACATATATTAAGTATTAATATTCCTAAAGAATAATTCTACAACAACCATAATCAAAGACAAATCTATTTATAATCGAACTTATATAATTATATAGTTCTAACACTTTAACTTGACCATTTAAACCGACATTTTAGGCAACCAGTAGCTAATTAGTAATTACGATTATTCATCCTGATAAAAAAATAATAATAATAATAATTACAATTATTCATCATCAAATATCAATATCAATATACCTTTCATTAACGTACTACTCTTTGGAATAAAAGTCACCAAAACTATAAATTGGATAAAGCATGATCATCTCTTTTTCTAATATGGAAAGTCGACAATACAATACACGTTTTCATTTGTGATTAATAAGAGCACGTTTTCGTAACAATGTGTTGGTGATTTTATTATCAATATGATTTAAGTGTAATGGGATTAAACTTATTTGACCAATTTGATCTAAATGAATATTAAACAAGTTCGGTGGTGCGGGGGTGCACGCTTGTTTTAATTCGTTTAGGTCCAACGGAGGTCCGGGGGCAGCGCCTTCGGTAGCAGGGTCCAAGGGGTGGCAACCCCTGGCTGGGGTCGATGTTCCTTTATGAAAAATGCAGTGGAAATCCGAATTTGGAAAAGAAACCCGGTTTGACCCGCCCATTTGAAAAATGGTTAAAAACGTTTGAAAAACGGTTTTTTGTAACCGCTTATTGGTCAGTTTTATTCATCACGTTTGGTACAGAAAATCTCATAACATTCTCATACTTTTTTCTGGAAATATACTGAATTTTATCTGATTGGAATTTCGTATGTACCAACGAAATATTTCAATCTAAAAGTGAATCACGACTTTTAGTATCATCCGAGTAATCAATAATCTCGATTTCTAACACAATATGAAGTACATAATTATCAAACCGTTCAATTATTATGACATTAATAAAAGTAGCTAACCCGTTGCAATAATTTGAGTATTAAGTTATAGTAGCCTCATATTTCTATCGTATACGGTTTTGTAACCGTCTCATTAGCCACTGTCTTTATTATGAAATAAAAAAGTCAACAGAAGTCCACAAACTCTAAATTTGATGATGTGATTATAGGTATTGTTAATTTGATATTTTTCCTAAAAATGGAGAGTAGACGTAAAATTGTAAAAGGTCTTCCTACATATGGTCAAATATAATCGCATGGATAGCGTCTCTCGTTAACAACTTGTATAATTGAATTTGTCATAAGCTTTTTATCCTCGAGTCTTTATATTATAAGATAATAAGATGTCCTTCATTTTACTTTTTCTTAAGCGTTATTTAGATACAACAATGAAAAATAACAAACTATTACCAGAATAAATAAACATGTGTTCAAAACTATTTAATCTATCATATAATGAATACTTGTAATAAGTAAATAAACATCCAAATCTTTAAATAAACACATCAAAAGTATACATTAACAGTGTTATATATACAAAAATCTCTTAAGGTGTCAAAAGCCTATCATCTTATATTTTTGTGTATCTATCGTGGTGCATGATAAAAATTGTCAACCACTCAAAATATTAACATGGTGTGAACTTTAAACCTTTAAACCGCTCCCTTTGAAAAGTCTTAGCCTATGTCTTTTTCAATCTTTGCCAAGACATCATAGGCACCTAGCCATCTTAGCCTTGGTCTTCCTTGCTCCCCTTGTGAGAGAGACGGGAGAAGACGAAGGTGGTGGACCAATTTCCTTTTATTTTCTCGTTGTATTTTGTTTTGAGTATATTGATAAATGAAAAGTTCAGAAAAATTCAGTCTTATATCGCATCATAAGTAGTGTTTGTTCAGTTTTTTTAAGACTTGCTTCTTTAACGTTAAGATGATAGTCTAGTTCTTCAATCTTTCATGTTATTATAGTGAGTGGTCTTATAAATTTATGAAATTGTAGATCCCATATTCCCCGGAAAATAACACTCAAGACTTGACCTTAGACCACTCATTACATTACCATTTTTGGAGCGTCTTTGATGAGTCTTAGAAAAGACTCCATAGGCATCATCTAGTCTTTCTAACGACGAAAGAGACAGAGGGATGTGTTTAACCAGCTTAATTTATTATTATTATTATTATTATTATTATTATTATTATTATTATTATTATTATTACTATTATTATTATTATTATTATCACATTAATAATATTATTATTTTGTTTTGGGTATTATTGGTAAATGGGAGGCCCAGAAAAATTTAGTTCTGCAGTGTTTAATGACAGTGTTCGATCTTTCTCAGTTCTTCCAAGAAATTGTTGATGTAGCCCTGAGCTAATAGTTCAATTTGATCCTCAATTCTTCATGTTATGATAGTGGGTGGTCTTATGTGAAATAGTGAAAACAACATAAAAGTGAAACTTTTCCTCTATCATCCCTTTCATTTTTGTCGATCGTCTTATCTTATTATGATCTATATTTGGTAAACAATCTGACAATCATGAAAATATGTCAAGTCATAAACAAAGTTTACAAGTCGAACATATGGGGTGTTTGGGATTTTTCAAATGTTTATTCCTTCAAAAATAATTAGATAAAAAGTTTATGTAAAGATGTTTGTATTTGTTTATGTGTTGTCAAAATAAGTAGATAAGAGCTCAAATAAAAAATCTCGAACTATTGGGAAAAACAATGGCCAAACCTATATTACGAATCTGATGAGTCAAAGTCTGAATCTAGGAAACTTAGTTAAAAATATGATAAGTGTTGGTTAGTCTGTGTATATATATATATATATATAGGTTTATTGATTCGTGATGCATTTAACTTTCACGTTTTTATATTGTACGAGGTTAACTTTGAAATTTTCTACTGTAAGAGGTAAACTTTCTAAACAATATTACAGAAAAGGCAAGTCAACATACAACAGAGAGTTTTTGAAAGTTTACCTCATACAATAGAAAATTTCAAAGTTTACCTCATACAATATAAAAACATGAAAGTTAGACGCATCACGAATCAATAAACCCTATATATTTGCTCAGTCTGAGTCTGGGGCACACAGACTCATACTAAAACACTCTTAAGCATTAGTTTGTACACTATACTAAATCTGAGTCTGGATGATGTCACATAGACTCAAACCAAGACAAACTGAAATGAAGAATTCTGAATAAAGACTCATACCGTACAGACTCAAGCCATGATAGACTCAGAAGAACATGGAGGTCAATATTCAAAAAATTCAAGATATCTTATTAGTTAGGAGAATTCGAATTATATTATAATTTATTTAGTTTCCAAAAAACCCGTAGGGGTTAGGTAGAAATCTATATTTGTTAGAGATACGGTAGGATTGTAATTCCTAATCGTCATACTTGTATAAATAGTCTGTATACGATTCATTGAGACTAATTCTTGTGTAGCGAGTTCAACTATGTGTTTCAATGAATTATTAATCAAATATTCATTCGACATATAATATTACTTTAATTGTTATTACGTTGATATTAAAGATTGAATACTTGAATTGTATTGATTAATTCATCTTAACTAATTGATAATATGTTAATCAAGTTTCTAGGATCTTACTTTAAGACCTAACACAAACACCCCTATATAGTCAAAGATGTATAATACATGGAACCAAATTTATTATATCATTATTTTGATAATAAAATTGTTTTTCCGTAACCTACAATTACTTATAGGGTTATTGTATGAAAATTGTATCAAATTTAACTAACTTTCTACTCCATATAATGTATATACAACTTTATAAATTTCTATTTTGCGCATCAAAATTTCAAATTTGGCTATTATATGTTTCCGATAACCTAGTCATCATGTAAACGCTAATCTTGGTGACGTTACATCTATACATTACTTGTCATCGTCATGTCATCAAAATCGGTGTTGCATCACTAACAATTGAAATTTTGATACTTGCAATGAGATTCTTTAATTTTATTTTTATCACATCTTTATAAAGTTATTATAATAAGAATCATTACAAAATTTGAAAAAAAATATGTATTTTGGATACTTATAAAGTATTCTTAAAGTCATTCTAGTTATCATCACATTGTGATGATGACTATATATGTATATATATATATATGTGTGTGTGTGTGTATATAGGAGAGTTCAAATGAGAATGTTACATATCGTGAGAACGTGAGAATGACTTTAGAAACACTATTTAAATATCCAAAACATATTTTTCGGTTAAATTTTTTCAATGGTTATTATTATAATAACCTTCGGAAGCCATGATAAAAATATAAGTAAAAAATATTAACATTTTCTGAATTTTTTTACAATCGCTAATGTTGTGATTATTTAAGATAATCACTAAATATAACATGATAATCACATGTGATTATTCTCTAATATAATGCAATTATCATGTGTTCAAAATAATCACAAAATAAGACTTGATAATCACATATTATTCATGTGATTATCAACTTATAAAATTTGGTTAGTATGAATAAAAAAATTAATGAAAAATAATTAAAAAAAAAATAAAAAAAGTTGAAATTTCTTTTATTTGAAAAATAGCTTCTAAAAGTTAATTGAATAAGGAGTTACAAAGAAACTTTTGTAAAATAACGTGTTTTGAAAAAATGATTTTAAAGTTATTCCTACATTCTCACGATATTCATTTTTCTCATTTATACCTGCATATATATATATATATATATATAAAGAAAGTTATATCCCTTAACTCATTTCCCAACCTCATGTGTTCACCTCCCTTGTTTTACACCTCTTCAATGATAAAATAATATAACATAACAATCAAAATATAATACAAAAAATCGAATGATAATACCATCAAAATTTCAACTAACCAATAAAATTGATTGATTTTGTTCAATTGGCTAAATTTAAGAACATAATGACATCATTATTCAAAAAACAATAAAATTTAAATAATTTTGTTAAAAATCAATTTTTAATAAACTTTTTTAAAAAGATCTATTCTTGTTTAAATTTAAAGTCCCTTGATAATTTATATTATATTACAAGAGGTGAGATCATTAAAGTATGAGTTTTTTTGAAAGTATGAAAATATCAATAGGAATGCGTCACGTGGCAAAAACTCACTTTTCCCTACTTTTTTAAAAATTAAATATCTCAAAACTATTAGTCAAAAAATTATAAAAATTGCACCATAAAAATTAGCGTTTTCTCCTCTTTGATTTAAGATCCCACGAAGCATACTTTCGTCATTTTTTTTTTTTTTTTCATTTTTTGTGGGTTAACACATGTGTTATGATGGATTAACAAAAATGTTACTCGCGGTTATCACATGTGTTATCAACGACTATCACAAGTGTTACAATCGATAGTCGATGCTAACACATGTGTTAGTCGCCCGTAACACATGTGTTATTTGTTTATAACACATGTGTTACAAATTTTCAAAACCCACCAAAAAATGAAAAAAATAAAATTTCGTTGAAAGTATACCTTGTGGGATCTTAAATCGAAGAGGAGAAAACGCTGATTTTTATAGTGCAATTTTTATAATTTTTTTACTAACGGTTTTTGAGATATTTAATTTTTAAGAATGTGAGGGGTTTTATTATTTTAATTAAGATCAACGGTTGAGATTTGTATTTTCATACTTTTTAAAAATTTCCATATTTTAATGAACTTTTCTCTATATTACAATTTATCAAATTAATTCCTTTTAGTCTACTCTACATGAAAACAAATTATTTAAATTTAATTATATAACTCTTGAGAGAAAGATCTTATCCTTATTCATATTAAAGATTTTATTTTATACATTTTAATATATTACAGACATAAAGAAATACGTACTTATCAATTATCAATAAAAGTATTAAAAGTTACCTTACCTTTTTATTGCATATCGGTGTACAACAATTAAACTCATCAACATTAAATATGTAATTATTATTTTTTAATTATGCAATTTTTAACTAATGAATAACGTATAAGATGTTATTATTTGTTTTATTTAGTCATTCATATTTTGATGTATCGGTTATTTGTTAATTAGTAGTTAGAATAATAAGAAATTTAGTGATTCTAAAAGTTAATTTTTTAAAAATTTAAAATAATAAAAGATGATATATATGTCTAAAATGTGTGTCCAAATTTATACTTAATAAAATAATTGGTGCATATTATAAGAAGACTAGCAGTATGTCCGCATATAGCTGCGAGAATAAATAGTTAATTTAACTTCCACATATTTTATTGTTTATACTATATTGTTAAAAATTTTAATTAAAGGATATGTAAAGTTTAAAACTTAAGTGTTGCAATTTATAAATTAGTGGTTCATTTGGAAAGTAATTAATAATTTTTTAACGGTAATTTGGACATTAACTATTGTTGAGTCTAATTTTAAGAAAATAGATAGAGATGGTTTATATATATTTAAGATAAGATAAGAGAATGTAAGGAGAGAAAAAATGAAGTTCATATATTAATTAATAAATGAATTAAATATAATTTCAGACACAAAGAACACTATTTTAAAAGAATTACTAAAAAAACATATAATTGTTACTTTGTATTACACATTTTTATTATTATTTTATAAATTTCTTTATATTTTTATGTTGTCTTTATTATTTTTCTTGCAACAATTATAGTAAATGGCTTCTACTCAATGCTAAATATAAGTATCGATATTACCCTATTGTTAATAAAACCTTTATAATATAAAGAAACAAAATAAAGTAATCCAAGTTTCACTATTTTTTAAGTGTTTGAAACATACTGCAATATCATGTTAACACTCAACAACTTGTGTATATACACCAACTTAAAAATTAATTATTAATATTAACTAATATAAATATTTAATAATACATATAAAAGAAAGTTATCTTCCTTAACTCATCTCGGAAGTTTACGTATTTACGTCACGTGTTTTACTACCTCTACAAAGATAAATAAAGTAATATAACAATAAAAATATAATAATACCCAAATATTAAAAGAAATAAAAAATTATTACACACAAATACCAAATAGTGGACTACTTATAGTGTGACACACCTAAAGTAGATGATTAAGATGCCATTTTCAACTTTCAACCATTTTATACATATAAAATACATGAAAATTATCACAACCAATAACACATGATCATGTGTTGTTAATTTCTTTGCTTACTTTGTTTATACATACAACACCTGTATAGTCTTCTATTATACAACCAAATCCATACAAGTGAGAGAAACGACAAAGATGGCTGCCCGAAGACTCTCCGGCGTTATCTCCCGTTCCATATCTCTTCGTTCTCTCTCATCCTCAATCGGTTCTCGAGGTCCGATTGATTAAAACTGTTTCGTATAATGAAAAATATTAATATAAGTTGGTTGTTAATTTGTTTGCTATCTTTATAATTAAGTTGGTATACTATCTGTTCGATGAAACTTCTAAAAGAGAAGATAAACTGTATGTATGGTTGTATTTTGATGGTTAATTAACATGTTGACTTGATCTTTTTCAGACTTAAAAAGTTCTATTTTATTTTTATTAGTTAATATTAAAAACTTTTCCTTTCAGCTAATGGAATCTGGATCTGTATCATGTTTTTGAGTTTACTTTATGTATAATATAAATATAAATGTAATGGAAGTTACTGTAAAGATTGAAAGAGTCATGAAAGTATTGAAGGGATTTGCCACTTTGTGTTATGTTTGTTGGGTGTTAAAAAAAGATGTAAACTTGGTGATGATTGTGTTATTTTCTTTTGTGATTTATGGTTCTGATTTCTGATGATGTTATGTGGATTCAGATGTAAATAGTACTGTCAGAAATACAGAATTTTTTAATATGGAGATTGAATATATGAAATAGAACATTAAATGAAGTTCTTTAGAATCTAAGATGAGTATATTTGATGGGACTTTAAGGTTTTTTTGGGTTTTCATTTATATTTTTATTTTTTATGTCAAAACTCTGTTTATTGAAAGCTGAAAAACAAAATTATATTTTTTTCAGGACAAAGATCCAGTTTGGGTAGTGAAGTACAAAGGTTTAGTACTGCTGCAGCACTTGAAGAACCAATTACTCCACCTGTTAAAATTAATTACACTCAGCTTCTTATTGATGGAAAGTTTGTTGATTCAGCATCTGGTAATGTTTTGTTTCATTAATTCATTCAAATTGGATTTTGTATTATAGTACTATCTAATAAAAATGTAGTACGAGTAATATTTAATCAATAGTTGGAATTGTTATATATAAACTTTTCAGGAAAGACATTTCCAACCTTGGATCCGCGTACAGGGGAAGTCATTGCCAACGTGGCTGAAGGCGATGCAGAGGATATCAATCGTGCAGTTTTGGCTGCTCGCAAAGCATTTGATGAAGGCCCATGGCCTAAAATGACTGCTTACGTAAAATAACATATCCCACCACCTGAATTCATGACATGTAAATTAAGAAACTTCATTTATTTAACACTTTTTTTCAACATTACAGGAGAGGTCGTGTATAATGCTGCGATTTGCTGATTTGGTTGAAAAACACAATGATGATATTGCAGCTCTTGAAACATGGAACAACGGGAAACCATATGAACAGGCTGCTAAAACTGAAGTACCTGGGTTGGCACGTCTGTTTCGCTATTATGCAGGTATGAATCATCCAATTGTATCAATTTCAGTCAGTAAAATCAGTAAAATTGTACAACTCGTGATTCGTAAGGTAAATATTACATCTATAAAACTTGCAGGTTGGGCGGATAAGATCCATGGACTAACGGTTCCAGCAGATGGACCCTACCATGTGCAAACTTTACACGAACCAATAGGGGTTGCGGGTCAGATCATTCCATGGAATTTTCCGCTTCTTATGTTTGCTTGGAAGGTCGGGCCTGCCCTTGCTTGTGGCAACACTATAGTTCTTAAAACAGCTGAACAAACTCCATTAACCGCTCTTTATGCTGCAAAGTTGTTCCTTGAGGTAGCATAAACTTCTGCTTGTGGTAAAAATAATTTGCTAATCCTCTTTTTCTTTAGTATGAATATTAACAACTAAATATGTACATGTTTTGTGGGGTAGGCTGGTCTTCCTCCTGGTGTTCTTAATATAGTTTCAGGCTACGGTCCAACTGCTGGTGCAGCTCTTGCTAGCCATATGGATGTTGATAAGGTAAGTAACTAATTTTTAGATTCTTATATCATGCTCGTAAGGAGAGGTGGCAATTTCGACCCGCTTACTCATGTGTGGATTGTTGCCGGTTATGTTTCGTCTTTAATCAGTCAAATAACAAAGTTTAAGCTTATAAGGAAACAAGTCAAAAGGTTCAAAAATGGCCCAATTGCAATTTCAATTAATAGAACCTCTTAAATTTTCGTACTCGATAAGTTTGGTTCTTATGTAAATATACAAACTTTTTGATAGTTATTTAAACATACAAACTTTTCTAATAATTTTTAAAACTCTTAACTACATATAAAAGAATTAAAAGTTCTGGACAGAAAGTGTTTCGGCGTCTACTCAACCCATTTTTGATTCGTGATCAGACTCACTTGGTTTTTCACATACTCACTAGGATCAGTTCTGATAATTCAATTCGTGCATTGGCAGATTGCCTTTACAGGATCAACTGAAACGGGTAAAATTGTGCAAGAATTGGCTGCAAAAAGCAATCTAAAGCCAGTGACTTTAGAGCTTGGAGGAAAATCGCCTTTTATCGTGTGTAAGGATGCTAACATTGATAAGGCTGTAGAACTAGCACACTTTGCTCTCTTTTTTAACCAAGTGAGTATTAAATGGAATCATCTTTTGCTCTTAAACCATATAAATCAAGAGCTATTTTGATTGGCTTAACTCTATACAGGGTCAATGTTGTTGTGCGGGTTCTCGCACATTCGTTCATGAGAGTGTACATGATGAGTTTTTGGAGAAAGCAAGAGCACGTGCTCAAAGGCGCTCCGTTGGTGATCCTTTCCAAAAGGGCATTGAGCAAGGCCCTCAGGTATACAAATGTACATCAAGACTTTCATAAGGATTAGCAAAATGGGTGGGTGGCGTTATAAGTCAATATGGGTTCGGGTCAAAGTGGATAAATTGTTTATACAGGTTTGGTTCTTTAAAGTCTAGGGAAAATAGGTCATGTGGTTGATTGTGATTACAAAACTGCATTATTACACAAATACTAGTAATACTTGTAGAATAAAATGATTCAAAAGGTTTAATGCATTTGAATGCATTTCCCATAAACTTTAACCTGTACTACCTATTTGACCTTTTTCCTTAAGTTGCATGTTTCAGTTTAACCTATTTGATTTGAGATAAAGATAAGTCAATCTTAATTGCCACTTCTATTTTCTGTGTATATATGTGCTAAGACTGAGAACCTTATGAAAACTTTCAGATTGACTCGGAGCAATTTGAGAAGATCCTACGTTACATAAAATCTGGAGTTGAAAGCAACGCTACCCTTGAATGTGGAGGTGACAGATTTGGCTCCAAGGGTTACTACATCCAACCAACCGTTTTTTCAAATGTTAAGGTATAATGCGATACCTAAAACCTCTGGTTTTTTGTTCCCATGTTTAAAATCTTTAACTTAGCATTACATATGAAATTCTATATTTAACAGGATGATATGCTGATAGCCCAAGATGAGATCTTTGGTCCTGTTCAAACCATCCTAAAGTTCAAGTAAACCTCGAATCATCATCATTATCATAATTACATCATAGATTCATAGATTATGTGTCGAAACTCTAAAATGCATTTTTAATCTCATATTCTGGATTATTTATACTTATACCAGGGAGATTGGTGACGTGATAAAAAGGGCAAACGCGACACGATATGGACTTGCAGCTGGTGTGTTCACCCAAAACATTGATACAGCAAACACGTTGTCTCGCGGATTGAGGGCTGGGACAGTTTGGGTGAATTGCTTTGATGTTTTTGATGCTGCAATTCCTTTTGGAGGTTATAAAATGAGTGGTGTTGGAAGGGAGAAAGGTATATACAGCCTTAACAACTATTTACAGGTGAAGGCTGTTGTTACCGCATTGAAAAATCCGGCTTGGTTGTAATTCTGTGTTGTGGTGCTATATGTAATATAGTACTTTTGATGGTGTAACGAAATTAATAAGAACACTATATTTTGTTTTCTGGTTTATTATTTTATATCTTAAACCCTTATAAAGCATTTAGCTACAAGGTTTAATGTTTAAAAATTAAAAGATCGAAAATTACATTTATGGTCCTTTCAATAATACATAAATATATAAAGTAAAAATCAAAATCAATCTATAATTAATTCATTCTTTTAGTTTATACACCTAATAATTATTTTTGTTTGAAATGTAAAACAAATAATAATTAAAACACAATTATTGGGATAAAATAATGTATAAATGAAATTGAAATTCTTTTTTATAATTATTATCATTAAGACGATTATCATTATCGATCATTATTATTCTTTTATTTATAATCGCTGATTGTGTGGACCCTGACTAATAATTGATTACAACTTTGTTCATTATTAGCATATAATAACCTTTTTCAAAAAGTGAAATGGTTATTACATGTGATTTGCTTGTTTTCCTATCATTAAGCAATACTTTAGCATGTGACAATGAACGTGAACTTATAATAGAACATTACAATCTTCAAAAAATTTGATTAAGATCGTCGAATCAGTTAATCAGTTTTGCTATCGATATGAGAACTTAAAAATGATACAAATATATACCTAATCAACACCCAAAAACAACGGATGGATGAACAAGCCTCTATCATGAAGCAATATACATGAACCTTGTAAGTATCCAAAAAGCTCGTTTGTTTTATCAATCATTTACAAGAACGATTCTGAATTCGTAAGGTGTAAACCATCAAATCTCTATCTCAACTCTTGCTTCTTTCCACATCAACAAAAGTTCTACAAATCGGACAAGCACGAGTCTTGATCAACCATGAGTCTATGCACTCACCATGAAAACTGTGATTACAATTTGGCAAAAGCTTACACCTTTCTCCTGTTTTAAACCTCTCTAAACACACCACGCACTCAATTATGCTCATTTCCAAATATTTCTTTTCCTCCAAATTATAATCAAAAGATGGCAGTTTCTTGATATCTTCTTGTGACATGCTCCCGCGTCTGCTTATACTCATGGTATCATTTGTTTGCAACAAAATTCTTCTATTAATTCTTTCAAATGTCCTCCCAATTGTACATATATGATATAAGACAAAAGGAGCAGTTCCCACAACTAATAATACCATTGAGTAGCCCACAATTTCAATAAACATATTTTGAATGTTCTTCCAACAATTATGCAATTTCTTGGAAAGTAGAACCTCATTTTAACAAGAAAGGTGTCTTTAAATGAAATGTGAAAGAGGCCTTTCACAAGTTTGGTAGTACAAAATAATAGTACGTGTTCTTTAATACCCGAAAATGGAAGTCTTTAAAGACAAACTTTTATTATCTGTAATAATAATATTAATATTAATATTAATTTAATGAGAAGGCGAACTTAATAATTAGAGGTGACAGTATTTGCTGGTCCTTTGGACGGGTAATCTGTATTTAAGGGAACGTGAGTTGAAAGTAAGGGAAAAGTACGTGAGCTTTTATGTGTAGCTAAACGTTAATGATTTAGGGAATAAATGTGTATATCTAAAAATATTTAGGTTTAACGTTATCGGAATGTACAAAATCTTATTCTTTTTACGATTATCGTCGTACTTGTTTAGGGTTAATGTTATTGTAGTAAATCATAACTTCATTTTGAGAATTAATCTTTAATCTTATTATAAGAACGTTGAAATAGCAGTCGTGATATTTACTCCGTCTCAAAATAAGTCTTCAATAAATAAAAGACATAATTTTTAGAATTATGTTATTATTGCTTTTTTTTGGCAAAATGTGGATAACTGACAACCCAAATCGGCTCTCTATCTATAATATGAGGAATATACATGATTCACTCAGCAATTGTGACTATAGGGGTTCAAAGGCTGTCTATTATTTTTATGGGGATATACTTGACTCACTCAAAGATTGTGACTATAGGGGTTCAAATGATGCATATTCATAATGTGAGGGTATACCTTCTCTCAGAGTTAAAAGTTGCGTGTTTTGTGAGAAAGAAATAGAGTGAACACTTCGATTGCTCAAATTAAAATAATATGACCATCAAATTAATTTAAAAAATCTTAATCTCACGTGTGTGTATATATATATATATATATAAATTAAAATAATATGACCATCAAATTAATTTAAAAAATCTTAATCTCACATGTGTGTGTATATATATATATATATATATAGCTAGGGCTAAATTTGGGTCAAGTTGAATTTGACAAACTCATAGCGACCCAAAACAAATATACAAATCACTTCGAACACACCAAGATCCCATATAGGCTACTCTACACTACTTGAACATGATCAAACGATATGTTTCTAAGTCAACTTTAACTGTTTGACCTGAATGGCTGAACCTAACACAAGTTTCAGAATCTTCATTTATTTTAGATGTAAAATGGGCTAATCTCGCTATATTGTTATTAACCCCCATTTGGCCAAGACCTTAGCCACATACTTTCATCTCAAGTTTTTGTCGGTCTTATTTCATGTGATTTATGTTAAGTTCGTGTTCTGTCAAAATTATCAACTCAAGATATATAGACATGACATTTCTAATTTTCAAAAAATCTCAGAAGTCATGAAAAAATGTTGATTATCAGGGGCATAGTTAGAAATTTCTAATCAAAAGGAAATATTTTGTTTTTCCCTTTTTACAATTTAAGGAAGTAAAAATTTTAAAATATCACAAAATACTTATAAAATTCTTTTTTTATATAAATTGAAATTTTTTGACGGTGCAGCTGCCCTTTGTACCCTCTTCTAGATCTATCCTTGTGGGTTATAAGAGCACACGGAGTGGGAAGGTTTTCGTCGCGGTTTACCACCGAAACGACATCCTATATATATACATACACACACTTATACAATTGATCATGTTTATTGCTTCATGAAAGAGGGTCATTCATCTGTCTATATATATATATATATTCTATACTATATATATACACACTTATACAATTAATCATGTTTATTGCTTCATGAAAGAGGGTCATTCATTTGTCTATATATATATATATATTCTATACTAGTATATAAAGCGTTTACCTCCTATTTATTCTCTCACTTTTTATGACTAAGTAAAGTAAATCTTCATCATTGAATCTATATTACTTTTAATCTCATTCCTTCATTTCACTTTAACTTAGTTACATACACGCAAAAAACACACTTAACAAATAAACAAACACTTTTAGCCAAAAATCTCATACGATAGCTTTATTTATCTCCCTTACATACTTTTCATCTGAACATAAAAACACTAAATAAATACCATAGAAAACACACACATCAAACACTGATAAATATAATGCCGAACCAAATCATTCGATGCCACTGCTTTGCGCAGGTACAAGACTAATATATATATATATATACATGCAAAAATCTCGTTTCTGATCAATTATTTACGAGAACTATTATGAATTAGTAAGATAAAAACCGTCAAATCTCTATCTCAACTCACTACTTTCGGCTCTTCCCATATCAACAAAGTTCTACAAATCGGACATGCACGAGTCTCGATCAACCATGAGTCTATGCACTCACCATGAAAACTGTGATTACAATTTGGCAAAAGCTTACACCTTTCTCCTGTTTTAAACCTCTCTAAACACACAACACACTCAATTATGCTCATTTCCATTGATTTCTGTTCTTCCCAGTTGAAATCATAAGATGGAAGTTTCTTGATATCATCTTGTGACATGTTCCCACTTCTGCTTATCATCGTGTTATCATCATTTCCTTGCAACAAAATTCTTCTACTAATGACTCCAAATGTCCTCCCAATTATAACAACATGAATTAGTACCAAAGGAGCAGTTCCTATAACTAGTAACACCACTGAGTAGGCCACAATTTCAATAAACATGTTTTGAATCTTCTTCCCAAAATGATGCAATTTCTTGAAGAGTAGAACCTCATTTGAACAAGAAAGGTGTCATTTTATATACTCCGTAATGTGCAAGAGGCTCTTCACAAGTTTGGTGGTGGAAGATAGTAGTACGGTGTTATTTAGTACCCAAACATAGAAGTCTTTAAAGACCAACTTAACTTTTATTATCTGTAAATGGTGATGCAAACTTAATAATTAATGGTTACCGTATTTGGTAAGCCAAAATTAGTAGCCTATATTTTAAGTTGAGTTTTAAAATTTTACTTGTTTAATCCCTTAAAAATAAAAGACGGCACAGGTCAAGTACTTCTAATTCATATGTAACTAGAAGTAAGTTGGAGAAAACTCTTACTTTGAGTTGCCTATTATACACGTGTAACCAACGCCGTCTATGAGGGTGAGCAATGTAATAGGCCGTTTAGAACCTTTGATTGATAGGGTCTTAAGAAAGATGTATATACCTATGTACTTAGATAAATAATATATTTTCAATTAAAAAAATAGGTTTAATTGTGTAAAAGGTGATTGTGCTATAAAAATATGAGTTGATTTACATATTAATAACTATATACCGTAATTTAATAATTTCAAGAAGATTAGAACCACATTTGAACAAGAAAGGTATCTTTTAATAAATTGTCAAAGAGGTACTTCACAAGTTATGTGGTGGATAATAAGTACCTGTTCTTAAGTAGCCCAAAGTAGAACTCTTTGAAGACCAACTTAACTTTTATTATCTATAAAATACTCCGTATTAATGGTGACGCAAACCTAATAACTAAACTTAATTATAGGTCAAATGAGTAACCTATATTTTAAGTTAAGTTTTGTAATTTTACTTGTTTGACCCTTAAAAGTAAAAGATAATACAAGTCAAGTACTTCTAATTCATACGTAACTAAAAGTAACTTGGACAAAATTCTCACTTTGGACTAAACATGTTCAAAAGAATCGGTTCATGAATCGGAATCGATTTGACTTAAACTGGTTTGAAGCAAACTGGTTCGGTCTGAAACCGGTTTGGACTTTTAGAAGTTAAAACTGACTTGGACTGGTTCGAACTGATTTAGACCGGTTTGAACTTTTCCCGAACCAAACTGGTTTTGGTCTAAATCAGTTTTGATCATATTTGACCCAAATCGATTTGGTGTGGGAAAAAATTGGTTTGTGCACCTCTACTTTGGGCTGCCTATGATGTGAGTTACAAAACATTTTTTAGTGAAAAAGTGCCCATGCATGATACAACGCTCAAAATTCGATTACACATGTTTTCAAAACGGATTAAAACGAAAAATAATGCACACGTTTTTCTATAGTATTATTTTGGCACGTTTAAGAAGAAGTTTGTGACAGAGGCGGAAGATCTCAAGGACAAGGGGGTGTGATTGCCCCTCCTAAAATTTTGATTATATATAGTCATTATGTAGTATGTGGGTTTAAATGATATACATATTATTTTATTGCCCCCCTCAAAAATTGAAATAAAAACTTCAAGCCCCAACTGCAAGTGTAGGTGACTAATTTTATGTGTGTGTGACTACATACATGTTTATCATCCAATTAATTTCTTGTATCAATACAAAAAGAAATTCAAGTAGTTACAAATATAATATCCTTAGTCTCTTATATCTCTAGTCACTTCTTTCGACTTTCTAGTCAGATTAATTAATTGAGATTCCAAATCTTGTTTCTTTTATACATATAAGTTGTTTGGTGGTTGCGATATATAAGAAAATATACTTATAGCCTAATAATCAATATATATCTTATTCTTATACAATAATGTCTTTCTTTATTAATATGTGGATCAGTATTATTTAGTCTTTGTTATTTGTTGACAATTGTAATATCCTAACTCTACAACTCACAAAATTATAAACAAGTATAACTTATATTGCAAATTTTTGTAATTTTATATTGTTAGTTTTGTATATCTTTTATATATCAACTCATACTTCCGTTTTATTTATAATGTACATATTATGCGATAATATTTTGCCCCTCCAACTACAGTTTTCAAGTTCCGCTACTGACTGTTTGTCTATAAAGTTTGTGAGGTATGTGTATTAGCATTGATATACTAATTAGAGGATGGGGAGTTAATACCCTTTTTGCAAAGTTAAAGGTCTTTAACATCGGGAGTTTGACCTTCATTACTCCTGAGTGACGTTCGTATTCAGTGTTAATGCTCGATGTTCGCCAGCAAATGTCGGGTTAACGGCTTTATTCCTTTTTTTTCTTTTCGTTTTAAGGCTATACAACATTTTAAACAAATATACAAAAGGTGATGAAGATGATGCTGTTGTGTTGTTTGTTTGTTTCTTTTTTTATTTTATTTATCTTGGAGGATGGTAAAATGGGAAAGTAATATAGGTGAGTATGGGTCGGTTATGACCTAATACCGAACCCATAATTGAAGTTTTGGTTAACCATATTTAAAAATCGATCGATTTTTGTTAAAAGGTGAGTCGATTATCGGTTTGATTTTAAAATAACGATTAAATCGGTTATCCGTAAAAAAAAATGGGTCTCTTAAATTAGGCAAAACATGTGTGAAATATTCAACAAAAGTTTTAAAAATATTTAACCCATAAAATTTTATAGAATACAAAAAATATCTTGATTAACTGCTAATACTCCAATAGATACGCCATTTGTGTTTAAAATAATTAATCCATACATATGTGTTTTTTATTTGTGAATTGAATGATGTTATAATCCTCAATAATCATCGTAGCTATCACAACTCAAACATTTAATAAATATGTATTTTTGATGATATACTTTATATTTTACCCAAATATATAAACAATTCAAATACTATATATAAAAAGTAGACAAAAGAGTATCAAAATATAAAAAAAGTAATAATAATAGTAAGTGAGTCGGTTCGGTTAATTTGAATCGATTTTGATACATTCATTATAATTGAACCATTTTAATCGTTAAGTGAAAATCAATAATTAAATTGTCGGTTAATAATTTTGAATGGTTAATTTGAATCGGCTAATATGATTAATTCGATTAGGAGTCAGTTTTCGATTTCTGTTGATCACCCCTAGAAAGCAAGCATGTGATGAGATGATAGGACAAAAGAGACGAAGGATAGGGTTTGTAAATTTTACTTGTGGGCTTCTTTAGTAAACAAACTTTAAAGTGGACTTTTCTTTTATATTTTTCAATGACTTAATTAGTCCAATATGTATAGAATTTTTATCAGCTCAATTTTTTGCGTGTTATGTATTTCGTTTTTTTCAGCTTCTACTATTTAACTTTTATTGTAAGGTGTTGCATTTTAGTTAATTTAAATTACCTATTTCTTATTTTACAGTTATCATTAAATTGAAAAAAAGAAAAATAATTATTACTGAATTTTCAATGTTAATTAATGCCTCAATTTTCAGTATCAATGTTAAACTTAACATTGAATTTAACACTGAACAAATATTAACGATTGCATGTGCTTAAAAAAAAATTAATTAATTTATAAAGTAACTTGGTGCTGAAGTAGCCAAATAATTGAAAACAACAAGGAATATTTGTATATGCCCATTGCAACGGAAGTAAAAGATAAATTTTTAACTCTGATTTAAGTGCGATATATATTGTTTTCTGTATTGCAATATGTTTGACGTTTCTTCCCTGTAGCAATGAATGATAATAGAGGTGGTAAAACGGGTGAGTGTAGATAATTGGGTTAAAATGAGTTAGGGTCAAAATTAGTTTGGGTGGCAAAAATCAAATTAAGAAATGAAATCACATAACTACCTTTTAGGTTATAAAAAAACGCAGTACGAGGATATTTGATAGCAAATTATAATTGCAGAATTATAGGAAGAAATAATTTTCCCTTCGCCCATCTGACCTGCTTTTTGTTTTACTTTGAACCTAGTATTAACAACTTACAAATAAGCTTAGCCCAGTATTACCCCAAGATTATCTTGTTTTTAAAAGTTCATATTAGCCTAATTTTAACATAATGGGTGTATTTTGCTGTCTCTAATTAATAATAAAAAGAAAATTAATTAACTTAAAAGGAGAAAATCAAATTTATGAAAATAAAACTTTAAATATATTAATATTACAAATACTTTTCTGATTAAGATACAGTTAACATTAAAAAGTTAAAAAACAATAACAAGAAATAAAAATTGACAAAAACTTTGTATAACTCAACAACTAAAAGAGTGTAAAGTCTTTTTTATGACTTTTCACTTAGTCTTAAATTATACACCGTATCTCTTATTAAATTAAATTATTACATTATATTATAAAAGATAAAGGATATTTAAAAAAAAAATAGCATTAGAGTACTACCTTTTATATAAACACTTACTAGTTTATTTATCTTGCAATTATGTAAAATTACACAAACTTTTTAGTAATTCAGTCATTCATATAAAAACATTCAAATTTGATTTGTTTGTAGGTAAGTAGTCGTTTTCAAAAAAGTAAATGCAATAGATATGCTACGTACTGCCACTCATTGTTCTATGTATGTACTTTACCCTCTTTATTGTCTAGGTACACAACAAACCGAAAGACAACTTGTCTAAATACGCAATGTGGTAACGAATTACCAGTACAACCAGTAAACATGATTACATAGCATTTTTTATCTAATATAATTACTTACACTAATGTGACTTTTCTCTTGTAATCTTTCTCACCATTCTCCTGTTACAACTCTTCCTCCTCACTAACCATAAAAATTAAAATCATATCTATTTTCATCATTTAAATTCCAACAAAATTAGATTCAAAATCAAATTCAGAATCAATGAATTTCTTCAACATCACTTGTATCTAAAACGCATACATACAAGCCCTAATTAAAATCAAGGAATTTTTTCAACCTCTACATCGTCATCATCAAATTCTTCTTAATATTTTATTAATTAAATTATATATCTAGTTTTACTTCAAACTTAGATTGAGACGATTGAGACAAAATGAAGTATGAGACCAATTTCTTCAACCTCTACGTGGGAATTTAATAAAAAAAAAAAAGAAAAAAAAAAAAAAAAAAGCTAGAAACCCTAAACCGCCAAATCAAATTAGAAACCCTAAAATTCATATCAACCAATCAAAATGATGGCTAGAATCGCACCCAAATCATTAACCAAAATCGTCTCCCATTAACATAACCTTTGTACATCAACTTAATCGCAAAGCTCAAAAGAATCACCGACAAGATTCTCTGCCTTATAAAACTCGAACACTACACAGTATTTGTTACGTTACAAAATGGGATTCAACAACTATGGTTTGGCGGTCACTGAAATCGGATCTTCGTTGTCCGCCAGAAAAGGTACCTATGGTGAGCCAAAACGGGTATTAATGGTGAGATCACAATTAAGAAAGTATATTCAACGGCTAAAATTAACTTATAAAAATAATTATGACATTATTATGACTTTCTTTTAAGAGATAAGAGAGAAGAGATTGTATAAAAAAAAGAAGGTCTTTAGAGAATTGCCATTTGAAATGCTATAAAGTTTAATCACTCAAGATGAAAGTATAAGGTTCATTACTACATTTCTCGTATGTTAAGGGCCTATTATGTAACCTCTCAAAAGTAAGGATATTTTTTTACAATATGACCTTGTTTGTTACTGTAATTTTAGGAGATTTAGCATTTAGTTTTTGAACAAAAACCTCCGATAAAAATAAAAAGTTTTATTTAGGGTATGTTTGGTGAAGTAGCTGTAGGCTGTAGTTGTAAGCTGTAGGATGTAGCTGTAGGCTGTAGTTGTAGGCTGTAGGTTGTAGGCTGTAGCTGTAGCTTTACGTTTGGAGCTTTTCGCGAAAAGCTACTTCTAGTAGCTTTGAAAATTTGAACTTTTCGTTGGATTATAAAGCTACAGCTTATAAATGACAAACAAAATTTTTATTTTCATAGGAGCTTTTTGTTCAAAAATTAAAAGTTAAAGCTCCAAAAAGCTTCTAAAAGCTCCATGCCAAACAGGCCCTTAATATTTTTAGGGCCTGTTTGGCATGGAGCTTTTAGGAGCTTTAGCTTTTAGTTTTTGAATGAAAAGCTCCTATGAAAATAAAAGTCTTGTTTATCATGTACAAACTTTAGCTTTAGAATCCAACAAAAAACTCAAATTCTCAAAGCTACTAGAAGTAGCTTTTCGCGAAAAGCTCTAAACCTAAAGCTACAGCTACAACCTACATCTACATTTACAACTTACAGCTACTTCATCAAATATACCCTTAAAGTCCAGCTTTAGAATTAACAAAAAACTTAAAATCTCCGACTACCTAAGGGTACCTTTCATTAAATGCTCCGGACCTAGAGCTGCAACTAAAGCTACAACAACCTAAAATATACCCTGTGCTTAAACCTTTTGATCAGGCATTCTGTTGTAAATAGAACGAAACCCTAGTTTCTTAAACTTGCTTCACAACTCAGAATTATTCACTTATCTAATCAATCGTTGATCTATCTAAATTGTAAGTTAATCATCTCGTATTTCTGTTCTTCAATATCTGTTTATTGAAATTTTTATCTAATGCATTTAATAAAGTATAAATTAGGACTATAAATGTGGGGATTTTTTTTAATCTCACTCGTATTTCTGATGCATTTTGTCGCTACTAACAGGTGTTGGTAGAAATGGCAAGAAATGAACAACCAAAAGTTGCTACAGAAGAGCTAAGATTGATTTGTTTGAAGATGACGATGAATTTGAAGAATTTGAAATCGATCTTGGTATGGTAACCATCATCTTTTCCTTGTACAACAAGTTATGCTGTTTTCAAGTATTATTTCAATTTTGCTGTTTTTGATTGTAAGCTAAATGTCAAGTTAAATAAATATATTTGTTAATAGCTTAAACGAAGTTATATTAATGTTCCTGACTCATGAATCTCTGCTTGGAGTAAGTTATTCGGCTTTCGAGATCGATTACGGACATTTTTTAGTGCCTGCAAGCCATTCATATAGATTGTTGCGATGGTAGTAAATTGAAACCTCGTTTTGAAAATTAATCTTATTGTAAGAACGTTTGAGTAGCAGTGTTTAGAATTGCTTATCTTTAAGCGTTAATCTACTTAAAATAAAGCATGTTTCATGTGCGAACTTGCTTATTTTTTAATGGCAAATAAGCAGATTGCAGAAGGGTGTTTGGATTTGCTTATCTACTTTCAAAGTAAGCAATTAAGCAGATAAGCGTTTAGATAAGCAAAATCCCAAACCCGCTAAAGGTACACAGGTATAGGAATATGTAATTTTGATCTTTTAATAGGTAAATGTCAATTTTATCCTTTAATAGTTAGTAGGGTAAGTCTATAAGATAATGCTACGTTACTTAAACGCTATGGTTTGCTACCTAGGAGATGGACTGGAGCGATAGAATCAATCTTAAATACTTTTAATATGGTCCTGGCTAGGCCTGCTTGGGCATAGTGGAAATGTGATTTGAAAAAGTGAAATTAGAAGGCAGAAAATTTTAGTTGTTATAGTGAATTGTTAGTTGATGGAATGCTACATTTTTGTGATAAGTAGCTTGCTTTGTAAGACATTTTGATTTACTAAATGATGAACGAGTTGTTTACTTAGGTAATACTTAATGGTAATCAAGTATACTAGATTGTTTGATTGGTTGGGTCGTCTTTTCATAGGGATTCTGTAGTCTACTAATCCTGAATATCATTCTACATGAACTGAAATTGCATCGCAATCATGTTTTTGTATATTATACATTCATACTTGCCCCTATTATCTGAATAATGATGATGATGATGATGGAACTGGCAGAGTGGGATATGAAAGAAGACGGAAAGGAAGTAACTCAACAATGGGAAGATGATTGGGATGATGACGATGTGAATGATGATTTCTCTTTGCAGCTCAGGAGGGAACTTGAAAGCAACACTGAAAAGAAGTGATTCAACTGTAAACGTATGTAGCTCCATTTGCGTACTCAAGAATGATTGTACTTCTGGTTGAGACTCGTATAAACTTTTCATTCTTATAATATTGTTGGTTTCGCCAAATGAAGAATTTGAAATTCTTTCAGTTTTGTGGTTGCGTTTGCATATGGGGGTGATGAAAACATTATTGTTATTTCGATTTTGTATATCGAGGGTGATCATGTGTATGGTTTTGTAATGATCCTTCAAATCCGATTAAGGTTTTTTAGGGTTAATCATGAGAATATCATATTTTTATGTAGGGCAATTTTGTATGTCCCATAAAACCGCAGAATGTAATATTTATTTTTTATCTAAAAACATGGTAAAATCAATGTTTGCATATCTAGGTACCTTTTAAGATGAATGTTTGGTTCTGCATTTTTATTGTTTGCTCACAAAATTATATAAGGTTGACAAGACTATATCAGTATATTGTTTCTGAATACAGAACATGCTAATTGAGAAAGAAAAATAATGATAGAAACAGAATTATAAATAGTAAGGTAGAAAGTATAAAAACTTAAGCCAAGTTTTGTAGTACCAAAGTCAACACAATGAAGAGGTCTTAGCTTTTGAATTATTGTAGGTACTATCTGTTTTGATTATTGGGCAGAGCTGTTTGTTACATAAAACATCTCTCTCCCCAGGTATCGGAAAAAGAAAAATATATGTACGTCTAAAGTTGTAGGTCTAAGTCTAAATTTAAAAATGTGATTGATAGATATGAAAAATTGATTTGATGAGATTAAGGTAAGAGAGAAAATTCAACTAAGAAAATTAGGTCTAATTTTAAGTCTACGTAAGTAGGTAGGTGTATATAACATTATTCTTGGAAACTTATATAATTACATGTTTGTTCATCATATTCTCCGTCATAACCCTTTTCAAAACAAAATGGTTATTACATTTGATTTACTTGTTTTCTATCATCAAACAACATTTTATACATGTACATTAACTTTATATTTTGATAGAAAGTTGCAATCTTCAACAACTTAGGTTAAAATCGTTAAATATCCGTTTTGCAATCGATATTAGAGTCTAAGGTCGTATACAAATAAGTACCTACTCAACGCCCAAAAATGACGCATGAATAACCCTCTTTTATGAAGCAAAATACATGAAGTAACAGCTTTTTCTATACCAAACACTTACGGATATTCACAAACCTCATTTTTGATCAATCGTTTACAAGAACCAGATTCTGAATTCAATTCGTAAGATGAAAACCGTCAAAATCTTCATCTCAACTCCAAACCAAATTCACTTGAGAAACTACTTTCGCCTCTTCCCATATCAACAAAAGCTCTACAAATTGGACAAGCACCAGTCTTGATCAACCATGAGTCTATGCACTCACCATGAAAACTATGATTACAATTTGGCAAAAGCTTACATCTTTCCCCTGTTTTAAACCTCTCTAAACACACCACACACTCAATTATGCTCATTTCCATTGATTTCTGTTCTTCCAAATTGAAATCATAAGATGGAAGTTTCCTTATATCATCTTGTGACATGCTCCCGCTTCTGCTTATCATCATGTTATCATCATTTCTTTGCACCAAAACTCTTCTATTAAGGCTTCCAAATGTCCTCCCAACTACACATACATGAATTATAACAAAAAGAGCAACACCCACAGTTAATAACACCAGTGATGCCACTATTTCAATTACCATTTTTGAATCTTTTTTCCACTTTGTTGTAGATTCTTGAAGAGTGGAACTTCATATGAACAAGAAAGGTGTATTTATTTAAATAAAATGTGAAACAGGGTTTTCACAAGTTTGGTGTTGGAAAATAATAGTTTTTTTGAAAACCTATAAATAAAAAGTCATTAAAGACAAACTTTAATATTATTTATACGAAGAAGTTAAAGAAATTGTTCGTGCATGATACAACGCTCAAAATACAGATACAAACGCTTTCAAAAAGAATGGATTGCTATTATTATTATTATTATTATTATTATAAGGAAATAATGCATCGTTTTCAATTGTTTTTTGCTTGTTTTTATGAATTAAAAAGAAAACAGTTTGTCTATAAATAATTTGTATATTTACTTATAGCCCTAATCTATAATCAGAAAATTTGTTGAGAACCCAACTTGGAGGTAAAGCTGCCAAAGAATTGGATAATTGATAGAAAAATAATAATTAAAAGAAGTATTTTGGCAGCAAATGTAGATTCCTTGCAATTAATCATGGTGGTTAGCCTTAAATTTGTATATTTGCGATTAATTTTGTATGACTTAATAAATGGTTTCAAAGGATATACGAATTTTATTTTGTCATCATTACAAATAAAAATATTAAATAAAACAAATAATAATAATATAATTAAAGATTAGCCAAGAAAAATAGTTGACATATTATGTCCGTAAACGGCATGCTTTATTATTGAAGTAGGTACTCTTAAGGCTGTGGCTCAGCCAAGAGAGTCAAATATTAATTTTAAATAAATGCATTAGTTTCTTTGCACAGGTAAATCTTGTGTACAAGTAGAAATAAAGAATGCTTTAAGAAACTAAAAATGAAATCTCACATGAACTTTATTTGTATATTACAAACATTTTTCTATTAATGATTCGTTAAAAATCCTTGAGGGCCACAATTTCATAGATTTATATCAAAATTTGAAGTTGAAAATTGGTCGTGATTTCAAAAAGCACTCATTCTCCATTAAGCATGTTGCCTTCATCTTTAGTGGGTTGATGATCTCGAAAGCTAGAGGAGAAAGCAAACATAGCTTCCATCTTTAGATCCCATACAGTGTATCGCGCTTACAAATCGGAGGCCTCTCCTTTAGTATCGAATCAGTAGTCGATAGTCGGCCAACCTGTCAAAAAAGAGCGATAACATGTAACTTAGTAAAGAAAAAAAGGATTTGTCATTTTGTACACTCGTCATCATTCTCTGAATATTAATTTTTTATTCCAAGTATAACCAGTATCATCAGGTTACCAAAACAAGTTGTACAAGGAGTTCTAAGAAGTTTGTCTCCTGTTCTGACTTACTTTTTTGATTTGAGAAACCAATGAATGGTAAATAAGTAGCAAAATCCTAACCATAATTCTTGGAGGTATTACAACACGAGAGGGAGGGAAGCTGTTTACCAATATAAGCTACAACTTTAAGCATATGGAGTAAGCATAAGACACAACAATCTACATGAGTTGAAATTCTAAACCTAAGGCTTCAATTATGGTGAGCCATCAGTAGTAATATTTGATGGCAGCAGTAATGTTTTCTGCAAACTGCAGTTATTCTATCGATTGAAGTCACAATGCATTGAACATGCATAATTTTGCTAATTACTTCAAGGTTTCCCTGATACATAAAAACATTACATATTGAACTCTTTCTTCCTGAATATAGATAATTAAGCAATTGACTCGTTACAAATATGACACATGTATTACAGGTAACTAACCTCAGATCGTTCCACATTTAAATGTATTTTGCTAGCCTCTTCCAAGCTGTTGCAAAGCCCATACGATGCTTGATCACATCTATTCAGAACAACCATAAGGGCGAGTAATGAGATGGACATAAAGATCAAGAAAATGTATGATAAAGAGTAACAGATATATATATATATATATATGTGTATTAAAGAAACATGTTGAGTACAAATTACATATTGAGTTAGCCGATAACAGAATAAATTAGAAGTTGGACGAGTTTACCTGTAAACCCGTTGTCATCTAGCAAGTTCATCATCATTCACATATGCATGGCCACTATAAATTAAACACTGAAAACTAACAAACAAAATAATCAACTCAACTATGGTCAAACTTGTATTTGTTTAATCTTAACCAATAGTACCTATAATGTGTTTTACATCAAAAGAAACTATTAGCCTTTGACAAAGGAAATTTTATTTTTACATTTAAACAAAATCTCGTTGTATCTTTTGATCCATTTTCTTATTATCATATATCGTCTTTTTTTACTCAAGACCCGTATGACTAGAATAAACAAGAGACATTAGAATTCATCAAGTAAGTTTTTGAATATATATCCAAGCAGGTTTACATCTTTCCAAGTAAGCAAAATTGGTTTACGTGTTTCATCAAATAATTTTCTAGAAAGATTATTATGTGAATATAGGTTTGAGAAGTTTACCTGAGCAATCATAGTAGAGATCTGAATTCCTAGATACACCTGATGAAAAGTCATTGCAAGTAGCATTATCTGCGAAAGTCAAATATCAAATACAATCGCTATTAATCAGATTTATTAATATTTATAGTGTCATGGTCAATGGTTCAGTGAAGAATGTGCAACTCAAATAGGCTATTGGTCTGTTTTTTTGTGGTTAAACAACTTGGTTTTCTGGGCTAGAGGTGCCAAAAGCATTACAAAAGTCCACATTTTACATCTAACAAATAATGATATATAAAAAACCTAAAGGAATGAATTATTCAATAGTAGCTTTTTGCAATGGGTATGTACACACCTAATGGCTCCAATGGGATGGCAAGGGAAACAAACTGACTGAATCCTTGAAAGAACAATGCCCTCAATATGATAATCGCCAGCCCTTGTACATTTGAAGAGAAAAAAAGTCATGAGAAAGTAACTATAACTTGAAACGTAATGTTTTTAGAAGTAATCATAATCTAGAGCAACAACATCAATCCTATACAGAATTCAGAAAATTTATAACTTTCATGACAAAAGTCATAGCAATGCAGGTAATGTATTCGCTACTGAAGTGAAGCCATGCCACAATACTTTTCTCAAAAGCATTTCATCAAACACATAGTAGACAATCTTCATGGCACAAAGCTACGCATTTTTTAATGTTTTTTTATCAAAGATAACATGAACATGCTATATATCAAACTAATTATTGTCGCAAAGTCCAAAAAATATAATAATCCAAAACTCAAAGAAATTTAGAAGTAACAGTAGACACTATTTATTGAATAAGAAACAACTTGAGAAATCATTAAAGAAAAAAAAATACACGGTAAAATTTAGTTACAGATTTGAACCATTTGCTGGGTTTTGTGAAGGACAAGCATGAACACCCAACGTGAGTGCAATGACGACACGAAGATTGACGCAAATGTGTCAAGGTTCAAGAATAAACTAAGGGAAACCAATGCGAGTGATAGCGGTTGAAACAAACATTACATTACAATAAAGGTAAATCGACACTACGAAGTACGAACTGCGAAACAGAGAGACATAAAGCATCGAATTAGATTTTAGCACATGTAGCACTATTTGAATCATACCAGATTATTAGAATGGGGTTCATCGAGAGGTGAAGAAGATCGATGAGGAAGTAAACCAAATTTTAAATCAAATTCCTCATCAAAATGGACAGCTTATTGTTTCATCGTACCAGTCACATTACAATTACAAATGAAAATAAAAATAAAGAGTAATTGAGAATGTACCTGCAATCTCCAAGCAAAGAATGGGATGACGAGATAAGTTTGAGAAGAAGACGAAGGTAGTTTAATTTTAAATATTAAGTTTATTTAAATTGTTTCCGGATTTCATTCGAGTATACAATTTTTCTTTTAAAGCCAAGCAAGAGGTTTAGGTTTATTTTTATCAAAATAATAAAATTTAACACTTTTAAAAATAAAATATATTTTAAAATTGTTAGTTAAAAAATTATAAATATCTCACTGTAAAAATAAGCATTTTTCTCTTCGAGTAGACATCTCACATAACATACATTCGACGAACTTCTTTTTTCCCATTTTTTGGTGGGTTTTGAAAACTGGTAACAAATGTAATAGTAGTCGATAACACATGTGTTAGTCGCTTGTAACGCATGTGATAGTCGTCGTTGTGTTAGTCGTTGGTATAACATGTGATTGTCATTGGTATCACATGTGATAATCGTTTTCAAACCCACCAGAAAATGAAGAAAAAATATACCTTGTGAGATGTTTAAGCGAAGAGAAAAAAAGCTGTTTTTAATGGTGTAATTTTTATAATATTTTGACTTGCCGTTTTTGAGATATTTAATTTTAAAAATATGAGGAAAAAGTGGAGTTTTGCCAAATGGAGCTCTCCTAATGGTTCTCTCAATCTCACAAAAAAATGTACTCATTTGAACTCCCCTCTTGTTTTATAATGCGCTAAATTTTGGTATTTGTTATTGTTGTATGGTTTCAACTTTAAGATCATCTAAGGTAAACTTTTAAAAACTTCTATTGTATGTTGTGAGTAACTTGTTATCGGAAATTATCGGTCATATGGCCCCAACTTTAGAAAGTTTAGCTCATATAGTAGTGTTTGACTAACAAGTCACTCACAACATATAATAAAAGTTTAAAAAGTTTATCTCATACAATATAATATCTTAAAATTAAAAGCATATAATAGTAACATGTCTAAAATCAATTGCATAATGAAATAATTAACTCTAATTTTGATATGGAGGTGATAACGTGTTCAATTAGGAATGAAAGGGACGAATTTGTATTAGGATGAATGAAATGAAATAGAAAAACAAATTGTACGTATCAATGTTGTCCGGTGTATTTCTATGTTTTTTCCTATCTTGAATTTAGAGGGAAAAAGAAGAAGAAATTCATAAGACATAGTTAGAAAATTTGGTTACAGGATTATCTAGCTAAAAAAACTTAATTAACGTATAACCTAATTTTGAGCATATAATATTATTTAACAGATTAAAAAGCTATAAAAAGTTGACCAATATAGCTAGAAATCTTGTATATGTTTGTACATTGGAATAGGGTTGACCAAAACTAAGCGAGCAAAATACGTGAATGGTAATGCATGAATAATTGCAAATATCAATCTGTGAATAAAATTAATACAACCAAAACACAAACACTGAAAACTGAGCTACACGTAAAACACGTCAGATCAAGAAATATGACGAAACCGAAGGGAGTGAGTTTTAGTTTCTAATTTAAGACTCATTTTAAACTACATATAATCATTTTTTATTTAACTTGTTTTTCCAATAAATTTCATTCCGTATTCCACAATAAATCGTTTCTCGTTTCCACTTTGAATTGCATATGTTTTGGATCTAATTTTCTGAAATTTATTTAGTGTTTGATCATCTTTCTCCACTCGTCGTTTTTTTACTCTTGTTTGGTGCCCGAAAGACGATAACATGGATGCCGATTCTATGAGAATTCTGGTTGGAATACTCGGTTCGTTCCATTACTTTTTTTTTGAAAAGACACAGATTTTACCTTAAGCATTTCGTTTAAGTTGATTTATTGCTTTTAATTTAGGAGTTACTAACAAACTTAAAATTTTTAAAAACGCGCGCTTTTTTTATAGAAAAAAGAAGAAGTTATTTTACGTATAAAGTTATTTCAAAAGTACTATACATTTGAAGTTTAGATCAATGTAGATTTGCCATCGAATGAGTGTTAAAATATGGTACATATTTCGAGTATGTTGTTACTATCGTAATTTAGTTATATACTAGAGTGTGGTCCGCGAGCGAAAATATCTACATTCACACTCAATCAAGGAGTTTAATACACAAAACATAACAAGTCGTGCATATGAAAATACGAGGGAAATGATGTGAAATATTGGAGTAGAGGGTTAAAAGTAGAAAATAAATAGAGTGATCATTTTGGGTAAATCAAAATCTTAAGGGCTTGTATATTCATAAATTGGTCTAGGTTCGTAATCTTAGCTTAACAAACCATTTAACGTTACTTCGTCTAACTTGTTTCATTTTACGTTTGCAGGAAACATCATATCACTTATTCTCTTTCTATCCCCTGTGTAATTTTCTTTGATCCTCTATATGAGCATATATGAGCATATTACATGTGTTTTATTTGTTTTTTCGTCTAATTGATGTTTAATTATTTTCCTTTTAAAACGTTTATAGAAAACTAAAGAATTTTCGTCTCTTATAAACAATGATATGTTAAAAGGATTTTTGTTTCTTACAAGCAAATCATATGTTAAATGAAACGTTATAATTTTTATAAAATGTGTTACATCTATAATCTTTATATATTAACCCCTTAGGTTTCTGTATATACATTTACTTAAACACACCCAATGTTTTATTTACCACACAACACACCCCCTAAACTTCAATTATTTACTCTTAACCTACCCTTAGTTTGTATTATTCTACATGAGTTGTAAAAACTCAAATTTTATTGTAACTTTAAACTACAATTGCAGGCCAACATTTATGAGAATTATCAAGGCAAAATCAGTTCAAGCGTTCAAGCCAGATCCATATGTTGCCACCATTTTGAATTGTACAATGTGGATGTTCTACGGTCTCCCAATCGTCCATCCAGACAGTCTTTTGATCATCACGATCAATGGTGCCGGATTCATCATTGAAACTGTCTTCATCGCAATCTTCTTCACATATTCTACATGGGGTGGTCGAGTATGCGCACCATCACTTCTTATATATAATACTAACTTACTTTTTAGTTTCTTGTGTTTGAATTTAACTCTTTACAATCTCTAAAATGCAGAAAAAGATCTTAATTATTCTCTTCGTCGAAGCGATCTTCACAGCTGCAGTTGTTGCAATCACATTAACGTTCTTCCACACCTATGCTTCAAGATCTATGATCGTGGGATTAATTTGCATTGTCTTCAACATACTTATGTATGCATCTCCATTGACTGTCATGGTGAGCTCGTTGTTGATCAGATTTTTTATGTAACGAAATGTTTCTCTTACAGTTATAATTACTCGTACGAATAATTAAAAAAGTGATGAATGGGGAAACAGAAAATGGTGATCAAGACGAAAAGTGTCAAGTACATGCCTTTCACCTTGGCGCTTGCTAGTTTCGCTAATAGTATTGTATGGTGTGTTTATGCTCTACTCCAATTCGATCCTTACATCTTGGTAAGTTAATTTTTTGATGTTAGAAATTCATATTTTCTTTCGTTTAGGTGACATTTATCATGTCAAATTCATTTTCTTGGAACTTTTTTACACGGATAGGTTCCAAATGGTTTAGGATCATTATCAGCAATAGTTCAACTGATATTGTATGCAACTTACTACGGTAGCACCAATTGGGATGAGGACGAGCAAAGTGAGGTTCAAATGTCGTCAACCTCAAGCGCTTAAACATCAAGGACGTACATTTTCAATAATAACCGTCGGTGTTTGTGGATTTGAGTGAATCTAAGCAAGTATGCAAGCTAGCTTGGGTAGCTTTTTGTTTTCAGTTACTTACGACATAAAATGTGGGGTGTCACTGAGAGTTGTTGTAACCAAGCAGTTGTTTATGTAGCCCTCCATAGAGTTCAAGGGATTTTATGAAGCGTTGAGAAGTCATGTTACAAAAGGATTTAAAAAAATGATTCATCTGAAATAAAGAATGTGTTGTTCTTGTAGTTATATAGCTTCTGCAATTTTCTTTGCAATCAACAATTTAGTTTTAGGGAAAATCATCATCCATGCAGCGAACTCTATAGATTGTTGCGTGCAAGTAATAAACAAGGGACCAATTATGTATATTTTCAAAGATCTAATGACTAATTATGTAAATTTTGTATTGCTTCAAAAGCTTAACTGCACCTACTAATTATGATAACCCCAATGTTTTATGTATAAAAGCTTAAAATTAATATGATCACGTAGTAAAATAAGTTTTAATTTCTTCACCATATAATTACCAAGAAATAGAAATATGAACCTTTACATCACATAATTCAAACATGTAGCATAACACCACAAGTCTACACCCATGCACCATCTAACATGTTCCCACTTTTAGGAATCTATTAAATTTTCTTAATTCTTATTTCAATTTAGCAAAACCGGGTCGGATCTGTAGACAATCAAATAGCAATCTACCATCTTCTCAACACAAGGTACAAATCTTTAAGGCCCACGATACTTACGGAAGCATAGACAACCCTGTGGTTGATCGCCCGGAATCATACCTCCACCTTTTGTTGTATCGATTGCCTCCAACATGGTCACAACTTCATCCATTTCGGGTCGTTTGTCAGGATTTGCATCCCAGCATTGCTTCATCACATTAGAAAGTGAACTCGGGCAACATCTTGGTATTTCAGGCCTTAAATTCTGCACATTTTGTTTAGACAAAGAAAATCTTTATATGAAGTAAGAAAAAGTGTAATTCTTAATCATATACATATGATTATGATAAAGATTGTGTACCTGGCGAACGACAGCAGAAGTTACTTCAGAGAAACTAAGGTCAGGATACGGCATATCACAGCAATATATTTCCCATAAACAGATGCCAAAACTGTACACATCACATTTCCTATTATATGGATTCCCATTCAGTACCTGTTATTTGTTTTACAAACCACTAAAACACATCAGATGAACAGTCAGAAAAAAAGAATAGAAAAGTAAAGGTCGTAACTTTGACCCTGCAAACGGGTCATTTTAAAAAATGTAGGTAAAAGGGGGAACAAGTGAACGGATTTAAGGACGTCCAAAGACTACTTTTTATGCATACAATCGCCTAGATTATATTTATTCAAATATTTAGATTAGTATCGTAGTAGCATTGTTTTCCTAATGATAATGAGCACATTACTGGTTTACAAAAATATTTCAAAAAACAGACAAAAATGTTTATAGGTCAACCCAACTCGGCCCCCCGTTTCAACCTGAATCCATTTACCCACCCATCTAACTATGTCTAACTAAAAATTTCTTATACAGGTTTCAACTCATGGAAGATGGGAGAGTATACCTCAGGGGCCATATAGCCAAGGGTGCCAGTTTCGCCAGTCATGTCATTTGGGTTGGAGGCTTCAACACGAGCAACCCCAAAATCAGCAATTTTAACGGTTCTAGTTTTGTCCAACAGCATATTTTCAGTCTTCACATCTCTGTGCACGATCTTTTGGGAGTGCAGGTAACTTAACCTAGTCAAAGTCAACAAATATGCAGCCTTTTAGGTCAAACAACCTAATTTCGTTTTACAATGACATTAGATCTCCTACTTCAAATCAATACGCAACCTTGTAATTTAGTAAGAAAATTTTGGAAGCAAATCCATTACGAATCTGAAAATTCTAAAAGCCTATATATAATTGGAAAATGGAGATTTAAAAGAGCATACCCTCTTGCAAGATCGAGTGCAATTTGGTGAACAACTTTAAAAGCTAGTTTCTTTCTCCGATTTTTAATGAGGTACGACTTTAAAGCACCCCCAGGAAGATACTCTACCACGACACAACATATATTACTTGGCATCCCAATTTGACCATTTTCGGTTTGTATATGAAGCTCTGAAGAACCCATCGTTGCACCTATAAACTGCATTACAGCATTCATTGAAATAGTCAGCCTCTATGTTATTAACTAATTGGGAGTTTGACTTGTGGTTTGACCAGAATATCGTCTTAATGATGGTGACGCATTAGAGCAGAATCCAATATGTGTGTGATACGCCTACATTTCCTTATAATTGTTAGTCTATATGATATAATTCTGATTACTAAATTATTCGTCTTGATACCTTCTATTTCAAGAATCTCAATCCAAACAAGCGTCACATATGAAAATTTTAAGAATGTAAGGACATAAGTTTTTAGTTAAATACTTAAGCATGACAACAAAATCAACTTTTCTATGGATTTTGTTACACTTTGAAAGAAAAAAAAAAGGCAACCAATTTGTTTTTGTTCTAAAGAACATGGACCCAGATAATTTAAAAGATTGTATTGAAGATGAAAGTACTTGTAGATGATAAAATATAACCTTAGTGACATTCGGATGATCAAGCTTATGCCAAACCACCACTTCTTGAGTAAATGCTGATCTCAACGATTGTACTTCCGCCTCACTTCGGTGGCCCTCTTCCCCCCAGTCCAACAGTTTCACTGTTGAGATCAAACAATAATCACTCAAAATAAAGTTTATATAAAAAAAAGAAGGTCTAAACCAAAATATTAAAGTGATTTCTTAACTTTTCTTAATTGTGATATAATTAAGGTCTAAACCAAACTTTTAATCCAGAATTGTAACCCTGATTTAAGAGATTGATCACATGAAAGTAGCGACACAACAACACAATCGATCATAGTTACTGGAATCACACAAAAAAGTCAAACCTTCACGGATTTCATGTTGAACAATTTTAACTTTTTACATTACATACCCACTATTCATTAACAAAACAAACTCATATCATAGAAATAATAATAATTACAACAAATTAAGATCTAATTTACTAAAATTACTTTTGACTTCGCAAATGGGATCAAAAGAACAGATTTTTAAGTCAAACCCAGAAGTAAAATTAAATAAATTAACGTATAAATTAAAATTTTAATTAAAAAATTGAGAAACTGACCGGCGACATCAACGCCGTCGTAGACGCCACGGTGGACAGTACCAAATGTACCACGAGCAAGAACACTTTTAATAATGAGTTTAGAAGGATCGATCTCCCATTCCTGTCTTTTAATTACCGCAGACTTAGACGGTGGCCTAACGGCGATGGCGGCGGTGGAGTCGTCAAATTCCGGCAACTGTTTGTTATTTTTGTTTTTCTCCATAGTCCATACTCTGTTGAGATGACGTTCAAGCTGTTCATCTAAACTTTTGAGATCAATTTGATCTGCTCTTACAAACCCATCATTGTTATTGTTATTGTTATTGTTATTGTTATTGTTTTCCTTCATTTTGTCGAATCATACAATTTTAACAAAAATGGGAGTGGGTTTTTGTAGGTGATTTAGTATATGTTTCTTACTTGTTTCTGTTTATATATAAAAAAGATTTGAGAGTACGGAGTGAGGCCACCATTTTTATGTAGCATTATTTTGATAATTACTTATATATATACAAAATGACGTAGTACTTTACATATTATCAAAATCAATTCTAACTTTTTATAAAATATCATCCAATTTCACAACCATAAAAAAAACTACAAAATTGCAATATCGATTCGCAAATACCAGTTCGCAAGACCGTAAAATCATTTTGCAATTGTAATATAATTTTGCAAAATATAGTAAATTTCGCAAGGTATAACAAATTTCGCAAGATACGGTGATTTTTAAATATTTTGGCATTATATGAATTTTATGTTGCGAAATCCTCAGATTTTATATCAAAATAAAAACGTAATCATAAATCAAAATATTAAATAACTACTACAACACACAATATACGCTATTTAAATCATACAAATATCTTTAAAACTATAAAATCAAAATTAAAAGATTTTTGTCTAGCGGTATGTGAGAAGTCCATCAATCAAGCGGTTGTGGGTTTAATCATCATGGGAGACAAGTATATAAATGTGCGATGTATATATACTACGTGGGTTAGATTAGATTAGTGTGAAGGAGTGACATTGCCTTTCTAACAAGAAAAAAATTATAAAATCAAAATAACTAATTTTTTCAGTAATCTGAATGGAGAAGAGCTAAGGTAAGCCTCTTGTGTTGGGACCTAGCGAAAGTCGCAAAAGCAACGGCGGAAATTCGCAAACAAAAATGGGTGGTGAAAATCGCAATAACCTTGCGACATGGTTTGATATTTTGTATAACTTTTTCAAGGGACGTATTGTAGTATGTGGAGACTCATAGGGTATTTATTCCTTTTTTTTCTAATATACTATTTTTGTACAAATTATAATATACTAGTATATAATTCGTACAATGTAAAAGTTCATGTAGTGATGGTAGGTGGCGATGATCATGATAATGATGAAGTTATGAGAAATTGAGAATATGTATATATTTTGAAGGTTTATTATATATTTTTTGAATTTATATATTTATATTTATATATGTGATAATAGAGTGAAATTTAATTTACATATAATAATAATAATAGATATTAATATGAAGCATTAAAATGATTAAAATTTTATTATTATGTAAAAATAATATAATTATTTTTTGTGATTGAATTTAAAATTTAATCAGTAATTCAAATACGTTATAAATCGTTAAAATCGAAAACTTTTAACACCCAAATTCACATGTGGCAAAAATCAACCGGCAAGCCAATGAGTCAATACGACTTTAAGGGAGTTGTTTATTCAATTTGTCTCTTTCCGAAGACTACTAACCTGAGTAATAGTGTTTTATTACAAAAAAGAATATAACAATGTATAAACATCACCCATTAAATTAAATGTGAAAAACGATGTACGTAGTTAAAATATATTAATTAATACTTCCTTTATAAAACAAATAAAATAAGTGTCAAGATAAGTAGATAAAAATAATTTTAAATACTGAGTGTACTTTATGTGTCACACGTAAACAAATTAGACACATTGTAAATTAACTGTGAGAGATGTACATATAAGTATTACTCTTAGAATGTGTAATATCTATAAAGATTTTATGCATTTTTCAAAAAAAAATAGACATGTATGTTGAGCGTATATATAACCGCTCGTTCAATATCGAGTTGCGTCAACGTTTTTAGTAATTCTAATGCAAGTAAGAAACTTTATTATTAACTTGAAAAGGAGCCAAGTTATGGGAATGTACGTTTGTTTTAATCGGTAAAAATTTATACCCAAAAAAGTAGTCGTGTCCTGGGACACACTTATTTGTCTGTTCATGAGCAGGGATGCTTGTAAGTTAACCGAAAAATGCTAAACGTGATCAGAACTGACTTTACTTAGCGGCAAAAGTTGACTCTAGTCAGCGGTCATGCTCCTAGGCAGTTGTGACACAAATTACAAGTCGAATAACTAGTATTCAAGTTGATTAACGATCCTTGTCTATAGTTGTCTTCAACTTACTGAAAATCGTTTTTGGATGGGTATTGTTGGGATTTAATAGTTATTTAAAAGTGTGAGATTTAAAAATCGGGTTAGTTCAGATAACAAATTCACTTGATGAAGAAGTTGCCTATTTTATAGAACTAATTTGTGGAAATCAAGTTGTTTTTGATATAGTCTTGTGTTTATACGGTTATTGTTTGGACCTAATATTTCTTAACAAGTAGTATCAGAGTTAATGGTTCGAGTTATTAGGAACAGTGGCAGATATAAGGAATGTTAACATTAAAAACTTTGATGGTAGTGATTTCAATTTTTGGAATATGCAAATTAAGGATGTTTTGTATTAGAAATTTTTTTACCCATCGTTGTCGAGTACTAAACCTAACGAGATAGCATAGAGGATTAGGATATGTTAGATCGTCAGGCACTTGGAGTGGTTCGACTTTCTCTAGCCAAGAACATCGCCTATAATATTGTTAGGGGAACCACGACTGCGGATGTGATAACGACATTGTTTAACATGTACGCGAAACCCTCAGTTTTGAATAAGGTTTTCTTGATTCGGCAATTGGTGAACGTGAAGATGGTTGAGGGTGCTTGATAGTGGATCATGTGAACGAATTTAATTCGATCGTGACTAGGTTAAGATCTGTAAGGGTTAGATTTAAAGATGATATAGTGGCATATTTCTTGTTATCTTCGTTGCTTGAGAGTTGGTTCGACGGGGTTAGTACAATTAGTAGTTCGTCTATAACTGCAAAGCTAACTTATGAGGGGATCCATGCATTGATATTCGGTGAGGGAATTAGGAGGAAGAATTCCGGTAAGTATTCGGGTTCGGCTTTGAGTGCCATGGGCAGGGGACATAGTTTGAGTATATCAACATTAAGGAGAATCTTGTGGAATCCTAGGTAATAGATTCAGGTTCATCTTTTCATGCGATCTCGTGTATGAAAGAAATGACTAGTTTCAAGTTGTGGACGGGAAAGTACTTGATGTTACGAGTATTGGGGATGTTATCTTCAAAACTCACCTTGGTACGGATTAAGTCCTCAAGAATGTGAGGTTCATTCCTAAGTTCAAGAGGCGGTTAATCTCGATTGGGCAGTTGGATGATGAATGGTACCACATTAGGTTTGTTGACCAACAGTGGACGATTATCAAGGGAAGTTTGGTGATTGCTCAAGGGTATAAATGGGGGACCTTGTATATGGTCAAGATTCCGAATGAGGAATGACTAGGTGGTGATGTATGTGTTGGAAGTCCTAGTCGGCTTTAGCTTTCTTAAATTGTTGAGAGACCTAGAACTAGTGGCAGTTCGGGAAGAGTTGAAACTAATGGGAGTTTGGCGTTGAGTGGGAGCTTTGGAGATACTAGTGTAGTTTCGGTTTCTTTGGATTTGATTTGTCATCTGAGTGCCACTAGAGTTTTCAAGTTTTCCGTTAAATCAATTTCAATGGAAACTAAGTTACGACTGACTGAGCAAAAAGTTGTGTTTGTCCAAAATCATACGTATGTTTATGGTCGGTGATCCAACAGTGAAAGCGAGATTGTTTAAATGGATGGTCAAGGGTGTGATTGCGTTCTCACATGACTGCCTTGATAGTGTTACATGGTTGTTCTATTGGGTGGTCTTCTATTTGTTGGAAAGAAAGATCGTGTAGGCAAAATATTGTATAGATGGGTTGCTCGTCAACGAGGGTGTTGGAGTCAGGTCGGGCTCTAGCCGATCTTCTCATGAAATAATGAGAGGGTGTCAAAATAGAGAGAGTTGGCTTGGCATGGCAGTTTAATAGTGGAGTTCAGTTAACTTAGTATCGAAACTCTTCCGACTCTAAGGAGTCGAGCAGCGTGTCTCGTTGGTGTTTCGAGGCGCTATGGATAGGTTAGAACTAGTGCTATTGAAGGAATGATGAAGAGTTACTGTTTTGGGTTGTTTAATAATCAAGTGAGAGATTGTTGAGTGTGAAGCTTAAAGACCGAAAACAAGAAAAGTTGAATATAATATGTTTCGCCTAGAGGGAACATGTTTTGCCCTGCGAGAGCATTTTCAGCCTGGTGAAAAACAGGGTCGGCTATATGGTTTATTTTTCTTGTTGCCAAAGTTATTTCCCCTATAAATATAAATCTTTATGTATTGTAAACTTTAGACCTACGAAATTTAATACAATTCTCTCTAGTTTGGCCATGGTTTAAAAAAATCGAGTAGATTGGATATAACCAAGTTAATTATGTGTGTTCGTTTATTTTTCTTGTAATCTTAATTGTGTGTTTACTTTGATTTGATCCATTTATTTTGTTGTGGGTATAGTTTTGTGATGATATAGTTCTTGTTTGGACCTAATAATGCCTAACAAAACAACCGTTACTAAAATTGTCTAGTGGTTGACGTCTTGATATTCTCCGAAGAAATTTCAAATTCAAATATCACTAGCTATACATCTTGAAGGTGATCGGGAAAAGGGTCAGAAATGGTCACCAGAATATCTCAATTATGCCGCGTACATCCAAATAAAAAAACTTATCATCCACAAATAATCTGAACGAAAAAATCTCTCTCCATTTACCTATTTATACAAAACATATAACCATGAAATTTGGGAGCATTTTGGTTCATGGTACCTAGGAATTATGTAAGATCGAAAGTTGCTTTTGAAAAATGAACTAACATTAACTTTACAGATTGTAGACAACATTGAGTTTTCAACGTTTACACCATTAAATCCTAGCTACTTCTAGTCTTCTAACACCAAATCATGTAATGTCCCAAAATCATGCAACAATTTTGGAAAAGGAGATGATTTGAACACCACATCAGGAGTAAACATTTGGAGGAAAAAAATATTTATTAACTTGATATTTTTTAAAAAATATTTATATATAAAGTATTTCTTTTAAAAAAGTTATACCTTTTCTTTAAATGATTTTTAAGTAAGATTTTAAGTGAAATATATTTAAATTGTAACTTTTAACGTTTTTTTTTTAATTGAGATTGTTTTAGATAATATTAGTCATTTAGACATGGAAATCTAGAGTTTTTTTTTTTAATATTGTTATATGTGCTTACAAATTTATGAAACTATTGTTATATATGAAAATTACAATTTGTCAATGTCTAAACGGCTACATCTCTTTAACTTTTTGGCCCCAATCAATTTAATATGTAAATGAGATTGTGTTAATAAAAATATATTATATCTTATAATTATAAAAAAAGTTATACAGTATAATAAGATCTTGAATATATTGTGTTTCTAATATTATCTAAAACAATCTTAATTAAATAAAAGACGTTAAAAGTTACAATCTAAAATTAATTCACTTAAAATCTTACTTAAAAAATCATTTAAGATAAAATAATATAAATTAGTAAATATTTTTTTCACCAACATCCCACGAATTTTGATCATGTAATCTTGACAACAAAATAAGAAAGATTACGAGGTAAATGTCTATCTTTCACTTTAGTCCCAAATGGCTGAATGCTAGACTCTGATTCTATTTACATCAAAACCCCTCAGCTTTATACTTCTTACACTTATGCCCCATTTTTATGAAAATATAAGAAGATTTTTGCCATTTGTGTGTGTAAAAGGCCATGAGGGCACATGGGTTTGCCTGAACCCTAACGTGTGTTCCTGACCCACTTCGCTTCCAATCATTTTCTCTTATTTCAATTATTTCTTTATATATTTTTCCTAAAATTAAATACATTATTTTTATCCCTTCTAATTTATATTCTCAATCATTTTGGAATATTAATAATTCAAAACCATGATAACTTACCAAAACTACAAAAATACAAATATTGCAGTCATAGAACTTTTTCTACTCCATATTCAATTAAGAAAATATAAGTTAACCCTAATGACATAAATCATGTAACCCAGACTTGATAAACATCAAGATTAACAAATTTTGATAGCTGTTTAATAAAAAGCAAGACAATGTATATCCATCATTACTTTACTGGTCATCAAAGCATATGTGATTATTTATATGAATATAAAAAGTAATAACTTAAATAATCTTTAAAATAAAATGGATAAGCATTAAAATGTCATTATCTTTATGGAGTAGTGTATTTGGGTCAACATGGGACTTGGGTTCCTCTATGTGGTTAAGGTTATTGTGGTAGAGGCCAGGTTGGAAAAGGGATAATATAATTATTTTCATTTACATAATGATCAATAAAATACAAAATATAAAAAGTTATAAGAGTTGACCTTGTTGTAAAGATGTGATACATTATTGGGCATCAATAGATTGAGTTTTTTCTATTTATATTTTATCATTGTTCTGTTTCACCATCAACGTTAACATTATTTTTTTATACATCAATGACAATACAAGTTAATTAATTTGTGAAAAAATTTCGCGTGCAACAAATGTACAGATTTAACGTGTAATAAAAATAAAATAAAATATTAATTTTATAATTAATTGTGAACTGAACAACTAAATTTTTTAACTTTTAACAACATTTAATATTTTGTGCAGAAACTACACATATATCAAAACTAACTTTATAATCCATCTCAAATTATGAAATTTTCAAAGTAACAAGTTATTTTTATAACTAGCATTTGTACAGGGCTACTGAATTTATGTTTATAATTTTCTGGCGTGGATATTGGCAGGAGTTGATTGAAACTTTAACATGGGCTCATGAACGCACACCTTTGGCCAATTTGATTCGTTGGAGAGATAAACCGGTGACACTTTCCATTGTACAAGCAAGATTGGTTGGATGAGCCTACTTTTCTGTAGGTTTTCTATTTACTTATGCGGTTTGTCTTTCCTCTATCTTTCTGGAACTCCTGCAGGCTAGAGAGATGAAACTACTGAAGTAACTCCGGGCTAGAGAGATGAAACTACTGAAACAGCTCCCTCTGCTTCTGGAACTGTAAAAGGGTTGGGGGAAATCAGATGTAAGGTGTACAAAGCATCAACCATAATGTCCTTTTATGACTATAGATATTGATGTTTATATCGATGGGTATTTTGTGGTGAAAAACTATATTCAGTCATCATAATAATACGTCAAAATCGTGTAAATAAGTCATGAGTTATTGTTAATTCACGACACGAAAAAGGGTATTATTATTGTCAACTAAAATCTGACATATCAAGCAACACGTGTATTATTGGAACAAAGGTATTGTTATTATCAACTAAAGTTTGGCATACACCGAGGACTTTGAGATGCGTTAACGTAAAGCTCTCTATCTAGATTTTATGCTCTGTATTTTAAGTCTTTTCTTTCTTCAAAAAAATTAAAATGAAGGAATAAGAAAACAACGAAAGAGTAATATTTATGACAAGCATAGTGTGGTCTGCTGTTAGTTACTATGTCTAAATAGGTTGTAGAGAAAAGAAAGAGTAATATTTATGACAAGGATAGTGTTTTCGGCTGTTAGTTACTATTTCTAAATAGGCTATAGAGAAGAGTTAGAATGTACAATTTTAAATATTTAAAAATTTGAGAAATCAATAAGGTTCTTTTATTTTGTATATTGATTTATATTTATATTATTTTAAAAAAAATTAAGTATCTCACAAACTGTATGTTATAAGTTATAAAAGTTACAACATTGAAATCAATGTCCTTTTATCTTTAATTACAAATCTCACATCGAATTTTCTTCTCATTGGTAATGGGGTATTTGAAATTTGTAATATCAAATCGCATGTGATTTAACATTGATTAAAAATCAAAATTTTAAATTAATAACTAATAAAATCACATTTAAATAATCACATTACCAATAATAAATTTTAAAATTAACATGAAAATAAATTTATTTAACAAATTATAATTGTAATCACATGTGATTACAATTGTATTCATGTATAATTAAATTTTAAACTAATAATCACATGTGATTAAAGAGTAATTGTAAATGTAAAATAAATATCAAGTTCAATCATGTGTGAATTATCATATACCAATAATTACTTATCATCAAATACAAAATTTAAATTCAACAAGAATCACATATGATTGTATACAAAATCATATGTGATTAAAAATCAAACCCACTAATCGTATGTGATTATGGGTGAAAATAAATTTAGTCTTACAAATATTATTTATTATTATTCACTTGAATATATAATAAGTTGTAATTATATGTGAATTAACATATAACCTTAATATATAATCATTAACCAATTTCAAAATGTTATCATTAATTAACATGATTATACACAAAATCACGTGTGATTTTATGCAGCGCTTTTTCAAGACTTGGAAAAAAACGAATTTCTTTTATTGAAAGTATATCTTGTGCGGTCGAAGATAAAAAGATGTTGATTTTGAATATATATTTTTTAGTTATACCGTTTGTGGTATATTTAATTTAAAATTTCAAGTAAAAGTGAAGTTTTTGAATGAAATGGACCGTGGATGTAACAAATTTATTTTGAAATCTTGAAAAATTTGACTATAAATATCCAATTCATTTTTAACTTTAAGGTTATCATCTTTAGCTTCTAAAATACTCAAGTATTTGTGTAAGGTGGATCTCATATTATTTCTCTTCCAGTTGATTGTCGAAGAAAGCCTGAGTGTTTAGTGTCTTCCATTTGTTAAGGGAAGACTCATTGAGTGAGTTATTGATTCTTGTGTTCTTCCAAGGTTGTGAAAAAGAAGAAGAACAGTTTCCTTCTAGAATATTAGAAGAATAAGAGTTTTGTGTGGTGATTTTCTCAAGTTGAGTTAGAAGATCATTTGTAAATTAGCGATCTTCTATTTGTTAGAAGAATTGAAGAAGACATCGTTGGTGTTGAAGCCTTCCAAATTGAAAGTGGAAACATTTTATAATTGGTCTAAACTTCTAATTGTAGAAGTTAGACAAGTTGGTTAGAATATCTTTTTTTAGTTAAAGAAGGTTAGTGTTATGTTCTCGTTAAAAAAGAAACAACACTTTAAATAATTTTTATTATTATCGATGAAAATGATTGAACTTTAATGAAGACATTCCGATATCAAGTAATATCATCTAAAGTTAGGTGTTAGTGCATATAACATCTACCAATATTTATACTAAGTGTAATGTAATGTAATACAATTAAATTATTTATACTAAGTGTAATGTAATGTAATACAATTAAATAATTGTTTATCAATGATACCAATGTGATTGTTGAAAGATTAATATTTACACTAATTATGATCTTTACTAATTTGTTTCAAATCTGCAATTTTGACATCATAAAGTTGACCATATTGTAGAACCTATCGATGATTGTGGATAATAATTGCAATCCAAATCCCAAAGCATCACTTTTTTTTTTGGCTTAATAGGATTTAAAATTTGCAACAAGTCTTAAAAAAGGGACCCATACGACTACAGCCAATAAATCAAATAATTTAGATGATTAAAAATCAAAAAGGAAGAAAGATTCTATTAGTACAACTGCTGATTATATATCACCCCGTACATTTAACAGTTAAGAAAATCTACGGTGTTGTAAATTAATTTGAAAAATCCTTTGACTCTTGATATCGTTATACATCATTTTGCAATTATGCTAAATAAGTGATTATGTGTGAAATATAAATCAAAGTTGGTTAGTCAAGCGTGAAAGCATATGATTTCATGGTTTGGACGTTTGAAATGTTAGGAGCCGTGTACAGTAGGGGTGAGTATCCATATCAAATTTTCATTTCCGCATCGGTACCATACCAAACTGATACCCACCGATTTCAAACGGTTTGATATTCGGTACCCACTTTCGGACTAAAAAGAGAACCAATACTTCCGGCTTGGTACTGATATTTTTTCACTTTTTCCGTTTTAGTACCATACCCGAAATATATATGTTTTCTTTTGTTATAGGTCGTTTGGTTCTTTTTATATTTTATAAGATTTATTCGGTAAAAACATTAGTGAGTAAAACATTATTTCCGTGATCATATCATGTGTATATGAACACAAAATGATATTTTTTGGTGATTAAACAAAATTAAAGTTGACTATCACGTATACATACAATTGAAATTTTATAGAAGTCTAGATCGTGCTTTTGACACAAAAATTCACGTTTTAACACCCTAGTTAAATAGACTTCTAAACGTATTACTTAATAATACATAGCAAAGGCCCGTGACTCTTGTATCATTACAAAATACATGACATGGTACAAAATAACATTTTTGTATATATACATTTTTCTTTGTCATTGTTCTTCTATGTTAAATGATGAACTTAATTTATTTGAGATACATTGATATTTTTATCTTTGATTTTCATTTAATATAAGATACATACACAAGAGTTCATTCATATACATATACGTATCAGTTACTCTTTCTTATTATATTTTCGGTAATTCGGTACCAAGCCGGGTATGGTACCATTTTCACCGCACCGGTACCATACCGCTTCAAAGGTTCCGATATTAGGTACTCACTTTATGGTAAAAAAGAAAATCGATACCAACCGATTCGGTACCGTTATGGTCCCGAGCTCATCCCTAATGTACGGGCTTTGTGATGGTTGGTATTTTTATAAACCCATACATCGTGTATAAAGTCACTTTTGGGAGACTAGAGATCGACGATATTATTGCTACAAAGTCAGTATCAGAACCGGTCAAAGTGGAAAATGTTACATTTCATTTTGGCGGAAAAGTTAGTGATTTTAACGGGAAATATTGGTAAGATCAACCAAACAGGGGATGTTGCCCGCCTTAAACCCCCTACTATCTATCGACCCCGGAATCACATGAGATCAAACGAGTTTTTACCATGCATCTATTGACATGTAATTAGCGGAGATATTAAAAAATGTACTATGTGCCAGCACGGCAACACACTTGACTTCTGATTTTTAGGACCCTCAAAATTTTATTTTTTAGAGTCCTCAAAATTTTATAAATAGTGGTTATATTACAGGTCAATGTTAAAAAAACAAATGATAGTTATATATAAAAAGGAAAGAATTAGAGTATGACAAGAGTTATAGTGATTTCGAAGACACCCTTATAAACGATGGACAATCTGATATTGATACAAATGAACTTATCTGAAGTTAAAGTTGTTTAAATATTTCTTGCTTTGTGTTAATACGAGACCTACTAATATTCTACATTTTGTGAGATTACTTGATTTTGTTTTCTTAACACGATTATTGCATATTGTGTAATCGTGCATATTGTGTATTGTCAAATGTTAATATAACTATAGAAGTTGTCATAGAAGTTTTAAAAAACGTAAGTGGTTAAAGTAATATTTGCGGATACAATGTCAAAATATAGGTTAAACGGATTGGCAACGTTAGTAACCGAGAACAATTTTCTTCTATGGAGTATTGACTATAAGAATGTTATTTTTGTTGGTTTGTTGGATAATGACGTCATTATTTTGTATATTTATTATAATTTTCTTAACATAAATGATTTTTTTATATCTATTTGAATTTTTTGTCTGCTTGGGTTTATTGTTTAATATCGCATAGAGTCTCTTAAATTCACTATCCGGTCTGAAATTCACAAAAAATGTGTAAAAAACCAAAAGAAAATAATAAAATGTAAATAGAATGAATGGGTTGAAGAATGTGGTCCAAAAAGATTTAAAGAATATTATGTAGGTGCCTCAACAAATTTATATATTTTTTGTTATCACCGTTATGTCCAACTCGTGTTCATTGCAATATGCAAGAACATGGTTGATGAGGGGGTCACCATGTGCATGATGCATTCTTGTTCTTTGTTACGATAACTATAATGAGGTAATACGAAATAAATGAATAATCGTTTATGGTTGATAAAGGTGTTAAATTAAATCATCGTTTTTTAATCATTGATTTCACACGGTAATAAGACCAGATGAGTAATGATAGAGTTGGATTACCAGTTAGGTTTTTTTAGAAAAAGAAGTGAGTTATGTATTTTTAAATGTATTTAACTTTTTCATAAAAGTTATTATGTGTATCGTACTTTGAACGTCTTTAATGTACTCAACTCGTAAAAACACACAATTGTATGTAATTTGACCACGTGTTACTCATATAAAGCACACACGTGTCACTCATACAAAGTTCCACATCAAAATATTATACACAATTATGTGTTTTTACGAGTTCAGAACATTTAATAAAATTCCGTAAAGTACGATACACACAATAGTTTTTTTGACAAAGTTGAATGAATTTACAAATACTAAGGCCTAACTTTATTACTCACTCCAATTTAAAATAAGTGTATTTTTCTATTTTAACTTTTTTTCAAAATAAGTATTTAATTTCAAAAGTAATAGATTAACTTTACTCTTTTACTTTCGATATATTTTTTTTCAAAATTAATATGTAAGAGTATGTGCAAAAAGTAAGAACAAGAGTATCATCTTTCTACTAGACAATGTTTTTTCTTAAACTTTATAAAAACTGATTGTGAACACTTATTAGCAGACAAAAGAAAATGTTTTTTTCTCCCGTGGGCATGTCAATATTTTTCCTTCCAAATAGACTATGTTCCTGCCAAAAGGGGCAATAGGACCATGATAACTCAAAGCTAATCAAATTACGTCACCTAGCATTGAAATCCCGCGTAATTCCCTCAGTCAAAGTCAAAATTCCTCTATTTTATGGAATATTGAATACGCGCATTAATGTTGTTTAAACTGTAGAAGCTCTCCGTATATACCCTTCTCCATCCATCACGTCCATAACTTGAGCTTGATATCCGTTTGTTACCTAAAGCATCAATTTATGTCCACATATGCAACAAACCTATTTAAAACCAATGTATTACTTAATGAAACAAAGGAACGTATCAGCAGCTAATACGTACATGATATTGGATTGGAAATGTCATTGATTCGTTTTCTTAAATTTTGGAGCTAATAATTAAGAAAGACATTAAAGACACTCACACTGCTACCAACCTTAAAGAAGAAAAAGCAGTTGCCGGAAAACACCACCAAGCCTTTGTCAGAAACCACCACCAAAACCACCACATTTTCATACATATCGACTACCGTGAACCAATATAGGGGCTGCCTGAAACCACCACCTCGAAAAACTGCTATATCTGCTGTCTGAGATCAATATAAGTCGTCGGAATCTGGTTTCAAAATGATAAACTAGTGATTACCGCTTGAAATCATAAAAGAAATTCGAATTAAATGAATGTCCGCTCTCCTGCAGCCCCTTTACCGCGGGTATTTCGATTTTGAATGGAATCGTGGTATTTCGATGTTGACAGTGGGTATTACCCTCAATCGTGGGATATACACGCTAGGTAACGCGTTTTGATTGGTTTTCAGTTCCCGCAACCCTGATGTTCTTTACAGTGGGATCAGAGTCCATTTCGAATAAAAATTTTCTGACGCGGACCACCAAGAGTAATTGCATTCTTTGACTGTGGATTTCAAAAATATTCTCATATTATAAACCATTATTTACAAACATATAATTACATACCCATGTGACACCTACATAGCCATACAAACATATATACTACAACACTCTTATGACACATATCTGACCATACGTACCAAAATATGTACTTCAAGACCATTGTTCTCTTCCTTATTTGTAACATGTCACAGTACTCCGACATTACCATCAGACTCTGAACCCGGCAATACCCAATGATTTATATTACCCAACAACCACAACCAATGTTAATATGCCTCAAATTTTAGGCTACTGATATCAACTCACAGCAGATGCATATGATCCCCACCCTACTGTTAATGGATCATTGACCCATTGCGGCCATTCCATCTTTCTTGTCTTTGCCCTTGGTTTTATCCACTCGAAGCTCCTAATTAGAACAGCCTGAAATAATCCCGCTCCTCTTACTGTCTTCCCCCAAAACACTTTAACATTCCTATTTTTCCATTAAATATAGATAGTAATCCAAATCACACCTTCACACAATTCTATTACTCTTCTACTATTATTGCCTTCATTTACCGTATTAAGCAACTCATCCACATCTAGCACATTCACATGTCAATGTTTCCACCAATAAGATACTTTAGACCATACCATTCTAACTTCATCACATAGTAATAAATAATGGTCCATTGTTTCAATAAAATTCACACGAACACAACATGTAATATAAATCAATACCTCTTTTATCCAACTCTACCCGAACATTTAGCCTTCTTTTTTTAATCCTCCACATATTGATATTTCACTTTGTTAGGAATCAATTTGTTGCGTTTTGTCTCTTGATTTATTGGTCGACCATTAAGTGTGAAGCCATCAATCCTCTTTGTCACCTTGTTAACCACGTACTCATGCTCACCATCCGCCACCCATTGCCACCTATCTCTACAATCGGTAACTAAATGAACCAAAACAAGAATATTAATTAGTTCCTCCAATTCCCCCGAGCTCTACCCCTTGGCTCCCTGACCCAATCCAACTTCACTCCAATCCAAGCGCTTCCTACCATTTACCCCTCTCCATCATCAAAACCACTTTAATTCTTTTGAAATTATATAATCTATTAATTTTTCTCTTTTAAAAAAAATTGTTCCCCATTGATCTTCCCAAAAAGGTGTTCATCCCCCATTCGCAATTTTCTTTGAAAAATATGAAGTAAAACCCCCTTCTTTATGATCAATTTCACCACCTACCCGAATAATGTCATCCCATGTATAACCAACACCCCCCGCTATATTTCTCTCATTTCTCCTTAAAGCCCCCTCCCTACCATATAAACTTTTTATACTCTTAACCCAAAGTGAATTATTTTTAATTTTGAACCTCCACCATCATTTGCTTACCAATGCCTAATTTTTGGCTCTTAGAAAGCCAATGTAAGAGCCCCACCGTCATAAGAGGTGATCACCTCATCCCATTTAACCTAACCCATTTTCGTCCCTTTGCCCACCCCTCCCCAAAAGAAATTACAAAACACATACTCATGGGATTTTATCACACAAGAAGGAGCACGAAAGATTGAAAATAGTACAATGTCAAGCTTCCAAGAATTGATTTATTTAGTGTTAAGCATCTACCAAATGACATGGTTCTAGCCTTCCATTCCAATAACCATTTCATAAACTTCTCCTTAATATGCTTCCAATCTCCCTCCCTCCTCATACTTCTACAAATTGGAAGTCCAAGGTATGTAAACGGGACTTCACCAACCTTACAATTTAACCACCTAGCCATATCATCAACCTCCTCCTTTGACACTCCTAAACCAATGATTCTACTTTTCCCAAAATTTATCTTCCATCCTAATGCCGCTTTGAAGTTCTTCAATATCATCATTAAATGGCAAGCATTCCTCCTGTTCTATTCCCCCAAAAGTATTCAAAAATATTGTATCATCCACATACTGTAGATGTGATACCACTACCTCATCACTTCCTACCTTGACCCCCTGGAAAAGTCCTTGTTCCCTTGCTTCTTTCATCATTGCATTAAGACCCTCCGCAACCAAAATAAAAAAAATGGAGATAGCAGGTATCTTTGTCTAACTCCACGTCCCATCCTAAACCGTATGTAAGGTGTTGGCTAATATTAAAATTGATGCCGATTCCAAACATGCCTTCATCCATTTACGCCATTTAAGCCCAAACCCCAATTTCTCAAATACCTCATCCAAAAAACTTTCATACAAACTATCATACGCTTTCTCAAAATCCACTTTGAAAATCAAATACTTTTGCTTCTTCCTCCTCATATAATTCACCGTCTCATTAGCTATTGGTACCCCAGCAAGAATATACCTTCCATCAATAAACACATTTTGCACTTCACCAACAAGTTTCCCAACCACCTTTTTTGTATAAAATTAATTCAATAATCAAACCTATTGAAAATATATCTACAAACAAATTCAATAATAAAATCCTATCAAAAATAGATAAAGTTAAGAATAGAACATAATGTTAAATCAAAAGCCAGAAGCATCGTAGAAAAGACGAGCAATACTTGAATCTATCAATAATATCATTTGCAAATTTCTATTTAAATATATAGTTATATATACATTTACCTATTACTGAAGGTTCGAATGCTCAATAATAGTTTAAACTCGGTCGAGCTTTGATTGCTCGATAAAACCTCGACTAACATGGTGTTACATATAATATAGGTTCATACATCAAATCCTTTTCAAACATCTGTCATCTTGTGGTTGGTATCAATAGCAGAAACATAAAGATTACCAAGTTTCAACATTGTAATCTGGATCAAAACCAGAGCAGCTAAAATCACTGACCTTCTGATCTGTTTTCCAATGCACTTAAAACAATGAGTGGGCATCATCTATGTCAATTGGTGTTTCTATACAAGAATTAGAACTGTTTAGTCACTTACTTCGAAATCAAGTCCTGCTAAACCAGCTATATGTTAGATTCTTGGTGACCTGAGGTATAAAAGCTAGCCTTCAGGCAACACTCTTGCTTGCACATTTTGACTTTCACGTGGTTGACCTCCGTTACCTGAAGTTTCTAGCGAGTGATCAGATCCTGAATCTACATTTCCGGTGTTAACAGGCCGGAGGTAACCTTGCATTCGCAACAGATAGCTCTGACTAGATGGTTGACTTCTCATGTAACGAGTTGTTGTAAGATTTGGCCCGTGAGGGTCAACAGTGATAGTAGAAAGCGCACTAAGGTCAAGGTTTGGAAACACAGAAGACCTACATCGAGGGCATTTGACGTTCAACTTAAGCCATTCATCGATGCATCCCATATGGAAGTTATGAGCACAAGGAAGCCCACGAACCTGATACCATTTCAGAAAGGAACTCAAAGACATTAGTTTAAATACATACAGTAGAGGTGGTAATTTCGACCCAATTGATTAGGTAATGGTTGATCCATGTTATGTTTTATTTCTAACCCTCAAATGGATAAAATAATAAATTGCAAAGCATGATACAGTTAATGATCAAATGTGTCAAAAGTTACTCAAAGTGTACTTTTAATACCTGCAGTGATACAACTTCCTAAAACAACTTTGATCAAACAGATTAGATTATTATTATAATGGTATAATTTCTGTACTGATACTTAGAACATAAATGATTTCTAGATCTGTTCTAAACAATTAAGACATAGAAAAGATGTTCCATGTCGACCCAACCCGGCTCGTACCAAAAAACTACCCATTACCCAACCTGTACGGCCCACCCATTTTGCCACCTCTAATACTTGAAGGTTTTTTTTTTGGTAAAATGATGGGAATAATGAAACAGTACCTCATTTCCTACATGGAATTCCTCCAAACAAATTGGACATTCGCTACAATCAGTAGGAACAGCGATCAGCATGAACTTTGGAAGCTCTTGGATGAGTGCCTCCACTGCTTCTCTCTAATTTCCATATATTAGAAAGTTTTCAGGCAAGACCGCAAGAGTTTAATAAAATAAGAGAGGTTAGAAGTAACCCGAGAGATGTAAATACCTCCGCTTCAGTCAAGTAAAGTCCAGGATGATATGTACCCGCATCTTGGCCCATACCTCTCAACTCTTGTCCGGCAGCATTTTCAAATGCCCAATCTGGTACACGTATCATGTCAACCAAAACCTGGCAAATGGTAGTCTTTAAGTTTGTATATTACTGAAACTTCTCTCTTATCGATATATATCTTCAGAAAACTTGAAACATTCCAAAAGTTGATAATGTACCCCGTATTCTGAAATAGGAATTCCCTGTTGAGCACGTAGTGAATGAGCTTGTCTTCTTCTTAACCACTGCAGAAGATGACTCAAAAAATAGATGTTAAGAACATCCATCTAACTAAAACGAAACTATGTCTATATTATCAAAAAATCTTTACGTGCTTTGAGGTTTTATATCATACCATTCTCATAGACATTCCAGCAAGGCAGATGAGTCCACAGTAGCTGAAAAGTAACCATATAAGAAAACCCCATTTCTGACCTTCTTCAGGCAACTGCAATGATTTGAATTTCACAAAATCTTTATCACAAATTTCTCCCGATTGAACCCATACATACACTTATATTTACAGAAAACATACAAGACACGTACACAATCTCTTGAGCTACTGAACCATAGAGAGCCAATAATGGTCCATGCCCAGAGAAAAGGATAGAGAAACACACATAGAATAGATAAAACCGTCACTCTTCCACAAAAACGAGCATGTCTCTGTTGCGGGCCAAAATCCCTATATGTCATTTGAAATAGCAATATTAAGACTCGGAAATATTACTAGGCTTCATATACAAAACATTAAGACCTAAAAATTACAATTTACATGGGAAACCTATAAACTTCATGTTACGGCATTTGAACTAAATCACAAGCATAACTGATATATACGAGTTCTAAAGAGATCTAATATGATAATGTGATTTGTTTTTATAGGCAAGTCTAGATACCCTATTTCCAACTAAGCGCGATTGTAGCAAAACATATTGCATACTAACTTGTCTTACTTATAAAGATGCAGATACTACATTCAAATTCCCATATCATGTACATCATATAGTCTCATATTATGATCAATGAATTACTTACAATCCCATTCCTGCAGCAAGTCCATTGTCCACAAACATCAGCAAACGAAACATAAAAACTGTCGCGTAATCAACCTATTGTTAAACACCACCACCACAAATAATGCCAATAAGTCATTCAAAAAATACATAACAAAATATTGAGCTTTTATTCTGTATTTTTGTAATCACTCACCACTATCCATATATGCAATGGATGTGTACACAGATGATAATGCTTCCAGTTGATTGCAATAATTATTCTATTTTATACTACCGTCAAGAATCAACACTACGATTAAATAAGAACTCAAATATAAAAGTAATAACTAATTTGGACAAATCATTTATATATGCATACGGGGAATTTGGATGCAAATTCGATGCATATCGATTAGTTCTCACGGTTCATACTAATATTTGAGTTCTAACCGAAAACCCTACACTATATATACATACAACATAAATACATATACAAATATAGAATTGTGGAAATATGAAAAAGGATACATGCTAGTGGCAAGCATTGAAAGGAAAAAACCATCATACCTGCAAAATTGAGATATAGAATTCATGGAAATTAGAAATTTAACAAGTGAGAATGAAAATTAGGGCTAAAGTATGTGAAATTAGATGATGAAAACTAACCATTTGAAATCTATGCCTTTGATCGTCATTTTGAAGAAGTAACAAAACCCTAGCTTTTACTCCAGGACTGATTGAGTTGACGTAAAAGGTTTACTTCCGGCGATATTGAAGGTACGATTAGAGAATTGTGTAAAGTAATCGTTTGATTAGTGTTGAAAGAATTGCGGAGATGAGTTAACGGATCTTTGATGAGAAACAACCGGAAAGCAAGTTAAGTTTAGTGGCTAACATACAAATAAGTGATGATACTAATTTTCATTTATCTCCCTCTTCCGTATGCATTAATGGAGCTTTTTAATGGAAAGTAAAAGGGAGGGAAGCAAAAAATAATTAAAATGAAAGAAAATAAATGAATTTTTTAGTAGAAATATTTTTCTGTTTAATTTTGAGGGGATTTGAAGAAAAAATAATATTTTTTTTGTTTCCTTTTTTTTCCTTCCGACTCGAGAATACATGTAACTTATCTTATATTATATTCTTTTCCATTCTATTCTTTTCCACTAAAAAAAATTCGAGAATACAGTAAAGTTTTAAGGCAAAATTACTAAAAATGTACCTTCTCTTTTTGAACTTTTAAGTTATCATTAAAGAGTATGCAGATGTTTGGTTTAAAATTTAAAATTTATGTGAATACGAGTTTTTAACTTATGGAAAACAGAGGAGCGGAGGATATTGACATGTGTTGTGTGTCGGTGCATAGTGTTACTCAATGTAAAGGGCCATTAAATTTTACGAGCACTTACTTCGCGGATGGGAGGAGTGCGAGAGCTGAGCCCGCACGCTCTATGCTTTTCCCAATTAGTTCGTACCCCCTTGTCTAAGAATTCCTGGGGCATGAGTTAAGAAAATAGTGAATTTATCTTTCTTTTCAATTGAACGTCGGTTATAATCATTACAGATTTCAATGAGAAGAAAAAAAATATTGTAATATTTGTAAAAGAAAATTAAAACGAACCTAAATGTAACATTTTGAATTTTCTACATCATAGCCCAAATTATAGAGGGCTCATTCCCTAAAAACTCACGACAACTCTTTTTTAACTAGTAAAAAGAAAAGATGACAATTTAAACTAAATAAAACTAATAATCGTGATCTGAGTCCGATAAGGCGATTTCTTTTTCTCTATCAAACCCTTCATCTACTCGACTACTTATGTTTTTTAATTGGATAAGAATATAAAAGTATCCTTGATTTTGTTAATTAATTTAGTTTAACGATTCAATGTACTCGTGAATAGAATATTTACATAAGTGTTTTACTTTATCTTATTAACACATATGTATTTTTGTGGTTCATATGTTTTATGTTTACGTATTTTAAGTACAACTTTTCTAAATATATAAGTTGGATTACCTTTAAAATTATGACTTATGGTAAGAGAAAACATAAATTTGGAGACGAGAAACGTAAAAAGGAAAAAGGAGCTGAAGAACTTGTTAAGTCTCAAAATGACGCTCTAGACAAACTTGTAAAGAAACTCACAATTTAGATAATGACTTCATATGTTTTGTATCTTTATATAATTCTCATAATATTGATGTTTTTTTTTTCTCTCTCTATATATATATATGAAAATTTTATCTATTAAGGTCTTATTTTTCGATATCGCACGGACCCTCTTAAATTAATTTGTCGGTCCTGAAAATAAATTTTCAAACCTACTTATATTTTATTTTTAAGACATCCAATTGGGCAGCATGCTAAACCTGAGACCCTCATGTTCTTCCTTTTTATCGTCTGAAGGGGTAAAAGTCTCGGGTGGAACTCGAACTTAAGACCTCCTCTAGCCAAACATCCCTTCCCCAAGGCCCCATAACAAAACTTTGATGACCAACTGGGCTAGTCCAATTGATTAATGTGCGATTTAACTTATTTAGAGAGATTTTTAGCATATGATATTTTTTTATTGTCAAACACAGTATAGCTTAATAGCTTATTTAGTAGTGAAAAGCTATTTTCGTGAAGTCAATTTGTCAAGAATTCAGATAAATGGCCTTTTAAACTCATGAGCTATTAAACAAAATTAAGCTATAAGTGGGCAACTTGTCTTGTTCTTGTACTATGGAGCTGATTTTGATTTTTGATAATGGTGATGATAGTATGCAGTTTTACAGAAAAGACACGTTCAAGTTGGTAGATAAGTAATTTTCCATGAAAGAAAATAGTTCAAACAATTGTGTGATGATTTGTATAAATGTTGAGAAAGTTTTTTTAAATTGTATTTCTATTAAGAAAAGTTATTATTTTTCATTCAAGTTTACAAATAAAACTTTAGTGGCATATTTACATTCTAAACTATATCCACATGCTTATTTACTAAGCAATGTCCACAATCTCTTTTATTTATTCCTATAATCTCTCCTTGATTATAAACATTGCTCGGATTGTTTTCGATTATTATATATGACTTTTAAACTTGAACGTCGAAAATCTTTTGTAAGCTAAGTACAACGTTGAAGCACATTTTCTTTTTGATAATCACGACGCGGCCTTTATGTTAAATGTTAACTCTCGGGGACATTCTTGAAGACAAATCATTTTCTTGTTCTTCAGTGGCAACTTATAGTCTTGAACGTGCTGTTGAAATATTTCTCTTTGAACCTTACACTTTGAAAGAACTCTTTAATAATCTTAATCCTAAAAGTATATTCCAAATGGTAATGCCGATGAATCCTCTTTTAACTATTTGATCCAAAGCTTCCCCTCAAACTGATATCATCTTCTGAAACTTGAACGGCCTTTGATTAAACCATTTCTTTATTCTCTGAATCTGAACCTCCTCAAATCAATAACTCTTTTCAAACTTGTTAGAAAGATTATGTGTTGTCATTAAAACATTTTTCAACAATAGAAAGCAATGATATGTTCATTAATGCTTTATCTTTCATTAAACACTTGTCAAATTTTGCCGAGCAGATTTCATCTTTTCTCTTCTAATCCATCTTCTAAAAGTCTCTAGAAATCTCTAGAAATCTTTGGCTTTTCAACCGACATGGATTCCATAAGATTCTATGAATCAATCTTTTGAACTTTCTCTTTTAGTCCCATTTTGAATTGACTCTTTCTCTTCATTTTAAACCTTCATTTCTTTTCACTATATTCAAAAACGAAATCATTTCTCCCTTCATGATGATTATGTTTCATCGTGAACATCATAAATATGGTGTAATACCAGGTGTTTGAAGAATAGATGGGTATATATATATATACACACACATATACATATATATACTAGATTTAAACCTGTGCGATGCACGATAATCTAAATAATATAATCTTTATAAGGTAATATTTATTAATTATTACTAAATAGATAATCGTAACTTGAAACTACAAAATTGACCAAAATAAATCTTATTGCTACTTTTAAGAAATTAAATAATAATATTAAGATTATTAAATTTAATATAATTAATTATTTTTAAATTCTTAAATTTCTACTTATAAAGAATTAAATAATAATATGAATTTTATTAAATTTAATATAATTAGTTATTTTTAATAGTTTAATATTATTTTCTAATTAGTATTTGAATAGGATTCGTAGATTATTTTATTAATTAATATTATATTCAAATATTATCTAACTCTAATAATTAATTTAATTTAATTTAAAAAATTTAGAGGTCGTCACGTGGCATTTTGCGTATGTGTCAAAATATATAGCAACCTTGTATACTCATTTAGCATATGAATATATATATATATATATATAGATAGATAGGGGAGGGTTCAAATAAAAATATAAATATCGTGAGAACGTATGAATGGTTTTAAAATCACATTTTAAATATTTAAAACACATTTTTCTTCAAAACTTTTTCAATGATTATTATTAAAATAACTTTTGCAAGCTATGATAAAAATTTAATAAAAAATATTAAAAAAAATTTTGAACTTTTTTTACAGTCGTTACTGATGTGATTATTCAAGATAATCACAAAATATAACTTGTTAATCACACGTGATTATTCTCTAATATAATGCGATTATTATGTGTTCGAGATAATCACAAAATAGGGTTTTGATAATCACATATTATTCATGTGATTATCTTGTTATAAAATGTGATTATTATAAATAAAAAAATTAATAAAAATAATTAAAAGAAAAAGAAAAAAAAAACGTCAAAAAAAAATTTATTTGAAAAATAGCTTCTAAAAATTATTTTAATAAGGAGCTACGAGGAAAATTTTGTAAAATAACATATTTTGGATATTTAAAAATGATGTTAAAGTCATTTTGTACGTTCGTACGATATTTAAGTTTTTTATTTGAACTAGATCTAGATAGATAGATATAAATATAAATATAGATATATATAGATAGATATAGATATATGTGTGTGTATATTTATATACAAGTTTAGAGCCCGTACGATGCATGACAATTTAAATAATTCAATTCTTATCAATGCAATTTTAATATAAATGAATTGCTAACAATAAAGATTATTAATTACTATTTATATAAACTTGACAAAGTGTAATACGCAATGTAGAATAAAACTTCACATGATAATAAGATAATATCTTTAAGACCCAATCCTGAGCACCCCTATAAAGCTAATTCACACGATACATCAAACCAAAGAAAATTGATTGACAAAAATATGGTAAAAGTTATCTACCATGTTTTATACATATATAGAGAGATACAAAACCATGTAATTAGCTATTCCAAAACAATAATCAATGGATTTATCAACAGAAATTTCAAAATAATCTGCTAATGAAAAACCTTTTTTAAAGCAAAATTCTTTTAAAATCCACAAGTAAGCATGAATCTAGCCAAAATCACAAAAGATATTAGTGCTTTCAACTTTCTCAAGTAAATAAATCTCTGTCCAACTTTTAATTGTATCAAAAAAATAAAAACAAAAATTACACACAAGTTTATATAGGTGCCACAAAGAAGAGAAAAAAGACATACTAAGCATATTATGCATTGATAAAAAGTGCCAACCTGTTCACACATACAAGCTTAGTAACATTACAAACTTTACATATCAATTTGCAGCTTATTATCAGCATGACATGTATTGTATAATATCACATCAAAAGGCATCACCTCCATAAGTATCTCATGAATATCGATCAGAATAGAGGTATAATTAATTGTACTCTAATCATGAATAATTGTAACAAAATATTAATATCAAGTATCAATATGAATTATAGCTCTATATATCATAAATCAGTCAATAATATATCATCTATATAACTCTATATATATCATGAATCAGAGAATAATAAATATTGTGAATAAGTGAATAAACAATGTAAAAGTCGAACTGAAATTCGAGCATGTTGAGCCATTGGAGTACATATGAATGAGAAAGGGAGATATTAGGGCATAGTGATAGTTTAATCTAATACTAAAGCGAGAGGGGTTCTCTGCGCGCAGTGTAAGATTCCCCTGGATGGGTCTCGCAGGCAGCATTCCAGAGATTGCCGTAATAAAATACGTCCAATATTCTTAGCTATTATTAATAAGGGTAATTTAATATATCTTCTAAAAATTGATTGAGCTAGTAATAGAATACTTCTTGTTTTTTGTGCATATGGAATGTTCTCCCAGAATTCTATTACGTCTTTCATTTAATGCCTATTGGTGTTCCAAAAACACCTTTCCGAAGTCCTGGAGAGGAAGATGCATCTTGGGTTGACATATAGTGCGACTTGTCAGATATATTGGGTCATATGGGATTTTCCCGTTTTCTCCCCAATCGAGATATCCTCTGTTTCGCCCACGAAAGATTCCCTCCTTTTCTGATAGAGGGGAGTGAGAAAGAAATGGATTTTCGGATCGCCTAATTCAATAGCTCAAAAATAGGTGGAGTTCTTCCTTTAAAGCATAGTTCAGTGTTGCAACAGGTGGGAATTCTCAGATGTACTAGTACTAGCAGTGCATCAAAGATGCAGTCATCGATTCTCCCAAGAGGCCACAATTCCCGCGAGCAAACATATTAATGACGAGGAACTCACATTTTATTCATGAAATGGATTTTTTTAAAGATCTTAAAGATTGAAATGATAACAGATTATTAAAAAAATGGATACATAAGAAAAATAAAAGAACAGATAAGAAGAATATTAGGGCATAGTGATAGTTTAGTCTAATATATATACAATTTTAATATAGTATGATATTAATAAATAAATAGTCATAAGTGTAATATGAATGCAATTCCTTAGAATTCAATATAATAATTCAATATTAATAATATATAGGAGAATAATATTATAACTAATTTACATGTCTTTCTAAATTATCCTAACATAATTTTAGTCAATAATTCTAGAATTTTGAAAGCTCGCCATGTGACATTATTATCTACGTGATAAAATATAAAGCAACTATTTATACTTTTTTAGTATAAATAAAGATAATACGTGTGTTAGGCTTACGTTTTTCTTAAAAGAAACAAAAAGAAAACCGTATAAAGTAAATTCTGTTAACATAACTGGCACTCAATGAGCCCACAAACTGTTAGTCACTGGACCAATTGGGATTTGGTAGTGTGTGAGCAGGACAATGATAAAAAGGCCGGGTTGAACTTAGCCCATACGCAGAAAACTTCGTTTGATTGACACTTATAATTTGATACGTTGATATATCTCTACGATTCGTGTGAGAACTAGGAGTCACTTGAATAAACCGTGTTTAATTATCAAACTAACTATAAGTCACTTGAATAAATTTGATTGACATATTTTTGTGAGAATTAGGAGCAAAAAATACATTAACCACTTTGCCTTTATGATATTGTAGGCGATAATAAGCTTAACGGATTCTACTGAATATACTTTACGATATACATCCAAGAATAGCCAAGAAGAAACAGGTAATAAATATTGAATTCCCCGTAGCTTATAACGTTTAGTGATAACTATTTATTTATGAAGTACAAATATATAAAAGAAACACTAATGGACTTATGCAATTGGATTGGGCTAACTAATAATAAATACAAGATAATAAATTCTTAAAAATTATAACTACTATACGTCGTCTAATACTCTCCCATAATTTGAATGGCGAAGTCACAAAATCTCATGACCAGAATGATACTCTCTTACAGTTCGAGCGGCAAAGTCACATAATGTCATGAGTGGAGTGAAAATTTTAAGTATTAAATCTAAAACTAATGTGTTGATGACAACATTCCGCAAGCAGCTTTCTTGAGAGTTCATCGTGAGAAGATTAAATGCAAATGGAATTTTCTTTTTATTTTTCGTAGAAAAGAAATGAGAGAAATTTATTACTACTTTTGCAAGAAAAATAGGTAGTTTAGTAGTAAGAGAGCGATGATATAAGATTTAGAAGATAGATTAAAAGGGTTAGAAAAGATTTGAGAATATTTGGATAAGAATTTAGAAGACAGATAGGATTATCAGAAAAGGAAAAGAGGTTTGAGGATATTTACATGGGATTTAGATAATAGAGGGATTTCATTAAAGTATGAGTATTTTTTTAAAGAATGAAAGAACCAATAAGAATTCGTCATTTGAAAAAAATCGCACTTTTTTCAATTCTTTTAATAATTTTAATATCTCAAAAACCATAAGTCAAAAAATAATAAAAATTACATCATAAAAATCATCATTTTTTTTCTCTTCGATTTGACATCTCACATTGTATACTTTCGACGATTTTTTTTCCATTTTTCGTAAGTTAACACATGTGTTACGATTGACAAACAAAAGTGTTATCTGCGGCTATCACATGTGTTATCAAAGACTATCACATGTGTTACAAGCGATAGTCGGTACTAACACATGTGATAGTCGCCGGTAACACATGTGTTAGTTATTTGTTTATAACACATATGTTATCAATTTTCAAAACCTACCAAAAAATGAAAAAAAAAAAAAATTGTCGCAAGTATGTCATGTGCGATCTCAAAATGAAGAGGAAAAAACGCTGATTTTTATAGTGCAATTTTTATAATTTTTTTACTAGTGGTTTTTGAGATATTTAATTTTTAATAATGTGAGAGTTTTGTTATTTTGATCAAGATGGTCGGTGATATTTGTACTCTAATACTTTCAAAACATTTCATACTTAAATGAACTTTTATCTTGGAAGATAAAGTAGGAATAAAAAAACGAAGATTTTATTTAAGCTAAAGAAAAAGAATATCTATAAATTTTTTTATTTTTATTTTAGGGTATGTTTAGTGAAGTATGTATAAGTTTTAGCTGTAGTATCTAAAGTTGTTCAATCTTATTTAAAACTACTTACAAGAGCTTTAAGGGCCAACATCACAATCTCCATTTCATGTCGTGATATATATACTTTGCGTCACAATCTTTCTTATGAAGAATCCATACCTTTTCGATTCTATCTTCACATCCAACATTACCCATAAGTGTTGATATAAGATTAAGAGATTGTACATATAGAGACCACTCAATTATAACATTTTAATTTTTGTAAGTCACCCGTATATGAAAATGATTTTATAGGACAATTAAATTTGTATTTTTTTTTTCCAATTATACCTAATCAAGCCAAAGTTTTGTCCGAAAGTGTCAAGTGAAGTTGCTCTTTAAATCATTTTAAATATTTGAATTTTAAAATTATTAACTAGACAATAAAAACCTATAATTAGGTTAACTTTTTTGAAAAAGTTTTGATCCAATTTGATAAAGATAAAATAAAATATGAATTTAAACAACATAAAAAATCATTTTCATAAATACATAATCTTCAAAAACAAATTATTAGAGTTGATTACCCTCTAGATATATATTATCTCTAAGATTCAAATAAAGTTAAATAAGATACCCAAATCTAAAGTAGAAGGGTGATACTGGATTTGCTTCGGTGTGATTTGTTACGTACTGTCACTCGTAGCCTTTTAATTTGTTCCCAAAATAATAAAAATATAATTATTAATATTAAAAAAGGAATAGTATTGTTATTGTACCATATCGTACATCACGTGGTTGCATGTGCTTTCAATTATGGCTTTGACAGTTTACTCGTTTGATCCCATCCCCCTGGCCCCCTCTCTCTCACCATCACACACTTAACATTTTTTATTACTTATTGCATTTTTATACAGTTATATACAACATTTTATAACACCATGCATTTTTATACATTAATAAATAAATAAATAAATATGTCGATACCTCGATTTCAGTCATCAAATAGAACACGTTGATAACTTATGATACAACATCATTAAAATTATAAAATGGTTTATATATAGTAAAAATCACCTCTTGAATATGGCTGTCAGAGAAATAAAATAAAATCAGCATGTTTTAATATGATGGTTTACAAATATTTCATTCTTATTGAAAAGTATTTTATGTTTATAACTTTTTTTTGCTGAATTTGTTAATTTTTTGTAGTGTATGTAAATTCATACAATCTCATTGGCTTGGGGACAAAAAAGGGTAAATTTTTTTAAAGAATGTTATTCAACTCGTTTATTCTAACAATTGCAAATAAACTCATGTTCCTTTTGTATTAAAATAATGGCACTGTTTAACTTTTTTTTTTCTTTTATAATATAATAATAAAAATAAATAATAATTAATATTAATATATATAGTTTAAAAAATAACCATTATTATTGAAGAACTTCATGACATATTTTCTATAATGATATAACGAATATATTTTTTACATCAGAAATAAAGTTACTAATTAAAATAGTTTGGTAAGTGCAATTTGATTATCGTTAATAAACATATAGATAAATCATAAATAAAAATCGTTAGAAACCAACATTTATATTTTTAGGGACAGACATAAAGTAGAATATCTTACAATTATAAAGAAAAAAATCAATTTGTTTTTCATTCATCTTAGGTTTCACAAGGAGAAGCAATGACTATTAATACACATATAATCGATCATCTTTTCTAGACCTGATTTTAGTACTAAATTAAATTTGATATTTTCTTTTTATTAGTTTAAGGAAAGGAATTATTTCATCCCTTAAACATATAAAAGAAGTGATTTCATGCCAAAACAAATGTAACTCATACTAACATTTCCTCTCAAGTTGATACGTAGAGATCTCTAAGTCCCAACTTGTCAAGTGAGTTATGAAGACTTGAGTTGCTGCTTTTATTGTTCAAATTGATGAAGTTGCCAATCGAGATTTTTCGCAGGAGATAAGAGTACTCTTATCGTATTTAATTTGGCTATAGGATAGAAAGTTTCTTGATAGTCACACCATAGGTTTGTGTGTATCCTTTTGCCACAAACCTCACTTTATATCTATCGAGAAAGCCATACAATTTATATTTAACGGGAAAACCCATTTACAACCCACTGTTTTTTCCCATTAGGTAGCAAAACAAGAGTCTAAGTATTATTATTTACTAACGCCTCCATTTTCTTCCTACATTGCATTAACCCATATAGGATCCGTTAATGCTTCATCAACATTATTAGGGATATGATCGTGAGAGAGCTTATCAACGAACCTCTTTAATGAATCGGGAAGTCTTTTCGTTGAGACATAGTTAGCAATTGGATACTTAGACTTTTTATTCTCCATGTCCGCAGAAAACATGTTCGACACCTTATCAAGGTTGTGCCTGAAAGGTAGATAGCCAGCATGTGTATTTAGATTATCAACATGCTGTGATAAATCAGAAGAACTTACCTCAAGAATGCTCAGATGAGTCAGCAGGTACTGGAGAGTTAGGGGGCTCATTATCGGGACTAATTGTTGAAGTTGAATCCTTTGTTGACTCTTCATGATGCTTAGTTAAACTGTTATCTTATGTTGGTTCAACTACTGAATCATTAGTTGGTTCTTCCCTTAATGGTTCTGATTTAGTTTGTTCATCCGAGTCAAACTCCAACCATTTAAACTCTTCATCATGTATCTCCCCGTGAAGAGGAGAATTGGGAGTTTCAGGAGAAGAGTAAAACATGGTTGATTCCAAAAATGTGACATTCATAGTAACATAAGTATTTTTTGTAGTCGGATCATGGCATCGATACCCTTTTTTGGTGTGTAGCATATCCTAGTAGAACGCAACAAATAACACATGGATCAAGCTTCGTTCATTGGTTCTTAGGCAAATGAACGAATGAAACACATCTAAACACTCGTGGAGGAATTGAATTGGTAGAACTGATGGCAACGTAGACCGTAGTATATGTGGCGAGTGATTGTAGTGGAGTCTGAAAATTCGATATCTTAGAAGGCATTCTATAAAGCAAGTGCATAACAGTTGCAATGGCATCAATCCAATAGTATTTTGGTGCGTGTGCTCCAAGTAATAAACCTCGAGTTGTTTCCAAAATATGTAGATTTTTTCTCTCGGCGATGCCATTTTGTTGTGGAGTTTGAGAGCATGTGGTTTCGTGAAGAAGATCATGAGCTTGGAAATAATCACGAAATTGTTGATTTTAAGAAATCATCGGCATTGTATGTCATGTGGTCTGTAACTCCCGAGTCAAGTATCCAATTTTGACTATTTTTTTTCTAGAAAAAATGCTTTACCTGGACTAGCATCTTCTACATTTGTTGCTTCCTTTGTGAATTTTTCAGTTGGAGTAACAAGAGAAAGTTGTGGCTTCGTCATAGCAACAACAACTTGCCCTTGTAGTTACAGGTAGCGCTTTTTGGCATGGAGTTCATGCCACCAATTTGGATATCCATGTATTTCAAAACATGTTTCTAGGGTATGTTTTGTGCCTCCACAATGAGTACATTTGAGGTTACTGATGGGTTGTTGTTGCTTTGTTATTTTGTTCCCATTTTTGATAGATAATGATCCACTAGATACAGGGACCTGCGTCTTTCGTACAAGTCCTTTTAAAGATAAAACAACCCCCGAAAGTGCATCAGTGTCATTAGATATCATCACTGATTGTTGTATAACTTCTCACCAAACATGAGCATATGCTTGCTCAATGGTTGGGAACAGTTGCATCTGTAGAACATCACTTCTGATTTTATCAAGCTTGTCTTCAAGGCCATCAAGGACCACATAGACACGTTCTTCTTGTAGCATGTTGTTATACTTCTGGATATTAGCAGCATATGTCATTGGGTTCGGTCGTCGAAAATCAATTTCACACCATAGAACTTGTAAATCATTATAATATTTTTCAAGTGAACTACCAGCTTGCTTGAGACGAGTAACACGTCGACAACGACGAAGGTCATATAAATGTGACGTGTCGAAGGTCATATAAAGGTGACGTGTCACTACCATCAAATTAGTAGGTTGTGGCAATGGAATTCCATACCTGCTTTGCGATTGAAAACCAAATTGAATTTTCAATTAATGAAGGGTCCATAGAGTTAAACGGCCAAATTTCGGTTCGTCATCTGCAGAATGTGGAATCTGTTTGTGTTGGTTCTGCAAAGTAGCCATTGATATATCCAAGTTTGTCTTTGTCAGAGATATACATATCGATAACTTGGAACCACAGAGCATAGTTGGTACCGTCAACTTTTGTAATTTAGTCTAAAAGATCCTATTTGCTTCTATGTACGGTATCTTGTTATTATATTTTGATAAAATGCAGCTTAAATATTTTAATCAAGGTTAATATAATTATATATCTTCTAGTACATGCTACGTGCCCAAAGTGCTAATTTACTTTATATTTTTTCCATCTATTTGTTAATTAAAAATTATAAGTTACACGTGATTTGTCTTTTCTTAATTATACTTAAAAGATGAAATGTTATTCATTAAGAACTTGTCGTTCTATACAACCGATCATTAAAATGAAAAAAAAGATAAACTTAAAAAATATTTTGTATTCATATTAGTTGATAAAATAATTTTATTGTTTAGTTTCGTCATCAATACACGTTTTTTTAAATAGGCGAAGATATTACAAGAAGGTGAAGCCAAAAGCACAAACACAAACGATAGCTCTAAGCAAGAGCAAAAAATATAAAATGTACAACCAAACACCAACACTACACCAAATGAAACGTACACCAGCTTAGGCGACTACAAACTATAAAATAGTCACTTCTTTAGGAGCTCTAATTCAATGACACCAAGTAAAGCGACATTTAGAGGAACGATTTGAAGTCCACAACAAAGATAATCTTTGGATTGCAGGGAATATGCCCTCTTGTTGAGCCGAAGTGTCCTCTACATCCGACGAAGAAGCATGCAAAATTTTATTCCTCCATTTACACACGAACCAAATAAGAGACAAGCACACAACGTGAAAAAGCTTCATTGTCCACTTATCTTTGATGAAATCAAATTATCCTTTAAGGATGTCACTCAAAGAGAACCGGGAAGGGACTTTCCACCAACTTCAAAGTTTCAACCACGGTACTTTAACTTTAGGACAAATGAAGAAACAATGATCACGAGACTCATCAAACAACTCACATGTACAGTAGTGTACGAAACTATGACAATATAATTAGAGTGCAAAGTGAAACGTATGATACGAATGAAGACTATTATCCGAAGAAACGGATCTAAATAAATAATTTGAAGATAAAGTATGAAAGACTTCTAATTTTATTTATTTTAAAGTTAATTTATTTTACTAAGAAATACAGTATGTATGACCAACAAACTGAAGGCGGTTAATAAATGGTGGGTGAATTTGGTTTTAGGTTGCGAGTACAATTGTGGTGGTCGAACCCAAATTGACCCCGAGTTCTAAAAAAGTAAATAGGGTATAGGCCGTATACGGAACGAGTCCGACACAATCCACACTACTCGACACTCGCTGTGAGTCCCTATGCTTTTGTTTTTCTATTCTGTCCTCAATTTACTATTTTATCCTCGCATACATCTAATTATTTTCCGTTTTAGACTTTTAGTTTAATATTACTTGTAAGATTTATACGATAAAGTAGTATAATATTATCTTTATGTATTGGTGAAATGAATGTATGATCATTAATGTTTAGTATCTAAAATCTGTTCGTAATTTGGATAAAGGATATGGTATTTTTGGAAGGGGTTTAATATCAATAAATTGTGAATATAATGATTATAAATTTGACTACATATATAAAATTTGATTTTGATTGAAAATGTTTAATTATTTGCTGAGATTATATTAGATGCATCTAATATTGGAGGAAAAATACTTATTAAATGAATATTAATGTCACTAGTATTTTAATTTTGGAGTCAAATTTATTTATAACAAATATGTAAAATTAATTATCAGTAAGATGAGTTAATAATTGGCGTCCTGATATCCTTATAAGAGATTTGAGGTTCAAACACCATTAGCTCTACATCTTGAAGTAGTCGGAAAAAAGCTCAAAAATAATCACGATGATACTCGATTATGTCACATACATCTGACTAAAAATGTTCGTCTTCCTCAAATAATCTGAACAAAAGATCTCTATTTAACCCGTTTTAAATATATAAAGAATGTTTGATAAACTCAAAGCAAACGGTAAAACTATTGGGGTAATATACATAATAATCACAATAAATCACATTGAATTCAATTCCATCCGATTCCTCCATATTATATGATTTATATCGTAGTGTGCGAGTGACCGAGGGGTATAATAGGAAGTAAAAGAATGAGGTAAACATCACTATCAACGGCAATACCCCCCCTTGTCTCCTCTGAAGTGGATCTTCGCACGTTATAATCTCTTTGTAATTAAAACCATCTCTCCACACCTTCTACAACCATTTTTCTCATTTCCATCTTCATTTCTAGTGAGAGAAACCTTCCATTCTAGAGAGAGAAACCACCGCAAGCACCACCGCCGTCGGAAGAAATCCCCGTTCTTCACTTCACTTCACACACACACTTTCTGTATACCCTAACTTAAATCCAAACACAAATCTGTTCACCTTCCATCTCAACCGTACGCATTCACATTTCTCAATGTAGTCAATCCGTCGTCGTTTCATATAAATTAATAAATTTCGTCGTTACGTTAGATTTCCGTATCTTAAGGCCTGACACAGATTCCTATTTTTAGATCTAACTTTTATGCTGTAATATCCGTGACTCATTCACAATTTTTACTACACATTCATTTTATTATATAAAATGAATATGAATGTATATTATTTTTAACTTTTGTTATAACTATTAAATTGGTTGATGAATTATGAAGAAATTAAACTGGTTTAAACAAATTTCAAACAATGGAAAGCTGGAAAGGAGGTTATCACTTGGAGAATACAAAAGAGCGATTTCGTGGTCGAAATATTTAGTATCGTCTGGAGGCGAAATTAAATCGAATATTGATGAAGAAGAATTAGAAGAATCAGAATGGAGTGCTGATATGTCACAATTGTTTATTGGTAATAAATTTGCTACAGGAAGACATAGTAGGGTTTATAGAGGTGTTTATAAACAAAACGACGTTGCTATTAAGTTAGTTAGTCAACCTGAAGAAGATGGCGAATTGGCTTCAATGTTGGAAAAACAGTTTACTTCTGAAGTTGAATTGTTGTTTCGTCTTCAACATCCGAATATCATCACTGTAAGTTGTTACTCTGTCTAGTTATATTTTTTGTTAATTAATATTTATTATCATTTTGTTAGGGAATACATTGTTGAATTAGGATCAGTGTACTATCAGGACCGTATTTGAGGGTGTGCATGATATCCGATCGTACATGGTTTCCAACTTTTTTGGATCTCATAATTTACTAGAAATGGTACCATAGGAGTATACATAAACAAAGCGAAAAAAGTTTGAGGTTAATTCGGTTGTTATAGGTCCAAGTGTTATTAACATGTAATTTGATTAAATGTATGATGAATACGTAGATCTTGTTTAAGGGTCTCTTAAAGTCTTAAGTTTAACTTTTGGTGTTTAATCTCGGTGCTTCATTGTTAGTAATCAGATAAATTTTGCAGACGGTCTTTAAAAACTCAGAGAGTATTATGCGTATGAGAACGTGTAAAAGTAATGTATTAGGACACATGTCAATACCAGAATCTCTTAGACATTTTTTTTACTGTAGACGTTGTTCATGCCGGAACCCTACCCTTAGGATTTAAAAGTTCTTAGAATTTATGAGTAATAAATGGAGGTTTACAATTGAGGTGTGATTGTTGGTGTAAGGTAATAATTTTAACTATAATTGACTAGATTTTTAATGATCTGCCATGTTAGCTCCCTAAAGTTTTTATGGCCACCACTTTGAAGAATGTGAAGTTTTATAGATGGCAGGATGAAATACATTCTGGGCACATGTAATTTTATAAAATTGTAATAAAAATGCAACATAACTTTTTCACACAGAAAGTACCAGCTGCATATTCTTAGGGAATGGACCACATTGCCTTTTTGTGTACCTTTGTATCATAGATTACTTTATAATAAATATATTGTTGAATTAAGGATCTTTTAGCTTGTCTAAAGAAAGGCTTAGCTTTTTACTTGGGTTAAAAGATAGTAGTAATAAAGTTTACATTCTATGTCTTTATAATATCTGCAACTTTAGTTATGTCGGCTTAATTACTACTTCAATTTGTCTAACGAAAAGCTAATCGCTGTTGTCGACTTGTTGCTGTCCTTCAACTACATCTTTAATTTATTATCATGGTAAAATTAGATACTGTAAGTGTAAATGAAAGAAACTACGCTGTAAAGTAAATGGCTTTAGTGTGGGTCAGATAATGTTTGACTAATCAAGACATATGTTGTATGGTCCTCTCTTTATATCTATGTTTTCTGATCACATTTTGGATGGCGAGGTCTGATGTTTTAATCTTTTTCTCATGCGTTAGATTTGATTAATTTTCCATTTGCGGTCGGCTTTTAAAAATTCTGTTGTACTACTAGATAAATTACTACTTGTTTTTCATGCAGTTGATTGCGGCTTGTAAGAAACCTCCTGTATTTTGCATAATCACTGAGTACTTAGCTGGTGGTTCATTGAGGGCATATCTTCATCAACAGGAGCCTTATTCAGTGCCGCCGAATTTAGTCTTAAAGCTGGCTCTTGACATTGCATGGGGAATGCAATATCTTCATTCTCAGGGTATACTTCACAGGGATTTGAAATCTGAAAATCTACTGCTCGGTGAAGACATGAGTGTAAAAGTAGCTGATTTTGGCATTTCATGTTTAGAATCTCAATGTGGTAGTGCAAAGGGATTTACAGGTACTTATCGTTGGATGGCACCAGAAATGATTAGAGAGAAGAAACATACAAAGAAAATTGACGTTTACAGTTTTGCAATTGTTTTGTGGGAGCTTTTAACAGCATTAACACCATTCGATGACATGACTCCTGAACAAGCTGCATTCGCAGTCTGTCAGAAGGTATTTTATTTTCATTTTGACGATTATATTGTTTTTAATATCATTTTGATAGTTGCACTGAAATGGAAAAAACTTACTACGGATTTGGTGGGCTACTACGGTTTGAGCCATCTGGTTCACAGTTCGTGGTTCTAGAAGCAAAAGGCAGTTCAAGCCAAAGATTTGAAGTTCGATCCGGCTAAATCGTCGAACCTTGGACCCTAGGGATTCAAGTTCCATGATGGATAAAATGATTGTTTTGCAAAATGATATATTTTCAGCATTGAACTCGAATCCCTTGTGTCCACGGTTCAATGCTTTAGCTGTATCGAGCTTCATATCTTTGGCAGCTTTAACTGCCTTTTGCTTATTTCCAGCTTAGACCAAGGACAGTGAACCATATGGCTTGAACCGTAGAAGTCCGCCAAATCCATAGTAAACTTTGTCATCTTAGAAACGGAGATCCTTAATGACCTCTCTGACACACGATCGTTTTCTTTAACATTCAACTTCAATTCCAAAAAGAGCTACGCAATGATGACCATATGCCCCACCCTTAAGATAATATGTAGAAGTCGAACGCTAAAGAAAACAATTGCTTTGCTACTGTTAGGAAGGTCAATAAGGATCTTTGTTTCTATGACAATGATACTGAAATGGAGAAAGCTTACTATGGATTTGGCGGGCTACTACAGTTCGAGCAATCTAGTTCACTGTTCGTGGTTTAAGCTGGGAATAACCAAAAACAGTTCTAGCTAAAGATCTGAAGCTCGATGCGCCTAAACCGTCAAACCGTGGATCGAAGGGATTCATGTTCCATGCAGAAAAAAGTGATCATTTTGTTAATGCTAAGAAGATGCCCAAAAGTCTTCATTTGACTGATGTGGTGGATAAAGTTAAAGTATATGGGTTCATCTGGTTAGCTACGTAACAAGCCACAAAGTTTATCCAAAACACATAGCAAGCCACATGAACCTTATACTTTACGTTTATCCAAAACATCTGCCAAATAAAGACTCTTGGGCATCTTTTTAGTAGTAGCAAACAGATCTTTTTTTCAGTCTGGAACTCGAATCCCTTGGATCCTCAGTTCAATGGTTTCTCCCCATCGAGCTTCAGATCTTTAGCTTGAATTTCCTTTTGCTTAAACCACGGATAGTGAACCAGATGGCTCGAGCCGTAGAAGTCCGCCAAATCCATAGTATGCTTTTTCCGTGTAGTCTCACTGTCGTAGAAATGGAGATACGGAGAAGCTTTTTGACTTTTCTAAAAGTAGCAAAACAATCATTTTCTTTAGCTTTTCACTTCTACATATTGTCGTGAGGCGTCTACTCATCATTGCCTAACTTAGTTTGTAATTAAAGTCGAACGCTGAAGGAAGAGATTGTTTTGCTATTGTTAGAAAGGTCAAGAAGGATCTTCATTTCTATGAAAGTTTGATTGAAACGGAAACAAGCTTACTATGGATTTCTGGGCTACTATGCTTTGAGCCATCTGGTTTATTGCTCGTGTTACAAGAAGCAAAAGGTAGTTCAAGCCAAAGATCTTGAGTTCGATGCGGCTAAATTGTCGAACCTAGACCCAAGGGATTCAAGTTCCATGCATCGTTTTGCAAAATGATCTTTTTTTTAGCATGGAACTCGAATCCCATGCGTCTGCGGTTTATTGGTTTAGCCGCATCGAGCTTCAAATCTTTGGCTTTAACTGTCGTTTTGCTTATTCCCAGCTTAAACCACAGATAGTGAACTAGATGGCTTGAACCGTAGAAGTCCGCCAAATACATAGTAAGCTTTGTCCGTGTAGTCCCACTATAGTAGAAACAGAGATCCTTGTTGAATTTTTAACAGTAGAAAAATGATCGTTTCCTTTAGCGTTCGACTTCTACATATTGTCTTAAGGGGAGGCGTATGCTCATCATTGCAAAACTCAGTTTGGAATTAGAGTCGAACACTAAGGAAATGGATAGTTTTGCTACTGTTAGGTAGGTCAACAAGGATCTATGTTTCTATGACAGTGACACTAATAAGCTTACTATGGATTTGCCTGGCTACTATGGGTTTGAGCCATCTGGTTCACCATCTGTGGTTCAAGCTGGGAATAAGCAAAAGGCAGTCAAGCCAATGCCAAAAAAATTGATCCTTTTGCTATGGCTAAGAAGATGCCCAAGAGTCTTCATTTGGCTGATGCAGTGGATAAACATATAGTAATTGGCTCTTCTGGCTTGCTACGTGCCCAAAAGTGTTCATTTGCCTGTTGAAGACGTAAAGTATATGGATCATTTGGCTTGCTATGTAGCAAGCCACAAAGTTTATCCAACACACGTAGCAAGTGAGATGAACTAGATAATTTATGTTTATCCACAGCATGAGTCAAATGAAAACTATTGGGCATCTTTCTAGCAGTATCAAAACGATAATTTTTATCAACATGGAATTCGAATCCCTTGAGTCCACTGTTCGATGGTTTAGCAACATCGAGCTTTAAGTCTTTGGCTTGAACTGTCTTTTGCTTATTCCTAACTCGAATGGAAGATCTATGGTAAGCTTTTTTCTATTTCAGTCTAACTGTCATAGAAACGAAGATCCTTGTTGACCATTCTAACAGTTGCAAAACGTTCATTTTTTAAGCGTTCGACTTTTACCATATTGTCATGAGGCGTGTGGATTAGTCAATGTTGTTTGTTATTAACATTTTCAGTCAATGTTGTTTTTTATTAACATTTTATTATATTGTATCTAGATATACGTTTTACATATGTGTGATTTTAATGTATGCAGAATGCTAGACCTCCATTACCTGATTCATGTCCAGGTGCATTTCGCCAACTCATAAAACGATGCTGGTCTAGCAAACCAGATAAGCGGCCGGGATTTGATGAAATAGTGAGGATTTTGGAGAGATATTTAGAATGTGTGGACCAAAATCCTGATTTCTTGATAAAGTATGAACCTGGTAATGGTGGTTTATTTAGATGCCACCGTGGATGCTTCAGTTCTCGTAAAAGTGAATCCGGGAAAGCATAGTGGGAATTAATCATGGATTGTGCCAAGTGTGTGATCAGGTTGTTCCTTCATTATTAGGTGGTGAAATTGAACAAGCAATTATTATGGATTATGATTATGATTGTAAAACTGATTACAAATACATTATCCCTGGATTGTTCTTGGTTCTCTGCCTTTCCCCTGCTCTTATTTACGTGGGGATTGAGATTTAGATATGAAAAATATATTCTATTTTGAGACCAATTTACAAGTGCTTGTTCCTGTTTGCTACTATGTGTTTATGCATGATAATTGAGTTAGTGATATGGTAGCTACTAATTAAGTAGAGTTCATTGAAGGTTCACACATCCGTTACCCCTATTATATTTACACATGTGTGTCAATTGATACTTGAACCCTCTTTATTGGTAGGTCAGCGTTTGTCGGTTTGCCTTTTCACTTAACATAGTTTTAGACGCTAGTCGACAATTGATCAATTGTTCAGGGACAGTGTTGGTTCGATTTGTTTGTTACAGAACAGTTAGTTATTTTCATCTTGACATAACTTGGGGGTATTAGGCTGGGTATGCGTCTATAATCTATTGTTGGCTACCCTTTTAAGCTCAATTGTTGAACAATGGGCTTTGGGGATACATGCCCATTTTATCATTTTGTTGGGTTGATATATTATGATATGTAGTCATTAGTCATAGGGTCATAGCCAGTTAATAAAACTTTCTTGATTAGACGGAATCAAATATATGCATATCTTATCATGTATCTATGCATGTATCTGGTGATGATGTAATATATTTATAGAAACCGGCTAGTGAATAAATTATACTAATATGTTTGCAGTCTAGTTTAAACAAATTGTCTATTCAACATGCATCTTATATGAAGTAATGATATTTAAAGTTTGAAAGCCGTGATCATTAGTTTATAGTCGTAAGTGGTCTAGCGGTATGCATGTGACGAACCCAGAGATTGTAATTTCAAACCTCAGTGGAGGCAAATATATATACGTGTGGTTGTATATAATGTGTAGATAGGTAGTCGGTTTGCATTTCTAAAAGAGAAAAATGGATTTAGTTTACACGTCTTCTCAAAATATATATTGAAGTACTCGAATATTTAAAAAGTAGAAATATATCAAATTTTGATTATCATATTCATTGATCTAGCATTTAAGAAGTTACCATCTTATTATATTATAGGGCTTATTAAAAGAAAATTCTTTTGTCATATCACAAACCTAGTTTTATGGGCTACTATCCACGAAATTTATGCAAAGTGCAGGGTTTATGAATATGTTATGACGCAGAGTTGAATATGTATTATCAACTATCAAGTGAGGCCTAATTTTGTACAAACTCATCTTTAAAAGCATTAGTTAAAAAATAGTTGTAATTTGTACACTGCTTAACATAATTCTGGGCTGGGTTATAGTTGCCCTTGGCTTCAAGATTAAACGTAACCAAATACCTACTGCACATGTACTCATTAAGAGAACCCTTCAAATAATGATGTATACCTAATTAAATTTTATAAGATACTACTAGATCCACTATTATTGCAGAATTAAATTTTGCCAAACGATAATAGTCAAGGAGATGATTAGGAGTTTCAATAAATAACATTGGATACCTACTATGCCAACCTAGACCACCACATTACCTTTAAAAGTTCTCAAAACATCTTTCTATTATTACCAATTGGATATTTAAATTATTATATTTGCACGTTTTGTTTTTATGCTTAAAATAAACCATGTTAAAGGTGTTTGTTTGGACGTATTTATATGGTAGAATGGAAAGTATTAATCGTGATTTTAGTTTAGTGGTAGGAAACATACAAATGTAAATGTTTCTTGTATTAGTTGTGTTTGTATAAATGCAGGTAAAAGTGAGCTAAAAGGTGAGTGTATATTTGTAAGGGTTCTGCAGGTACACAAGGAAGCTTGGAGGGCTAAGTTGTAACATTTAATAAAAGGAAAATACAAAAGACAAATGTATTCAATTTTCTCATTTTTCTACGCCATCTTCTGGCCATGCGACGGTAACTCGTTCCAAAGCTGGTATTTTTAAACCTAAGCATGTTGTTGATCTTTCTCAACTATCATTACCTGACCTTCATCGTGCACTATTTGCTGCTAAAGAACTAAAAGGGTAATATAATAAAGACAAATTTTTAGTGTAATATGATTAAAAAATAAAAGAAAATTAAATATTGTGTTGATTATCGGTCAACGACTTAATTATAGACTCTCACCATGTTTTATTTCTTTTAAGAACAAAAATTTTAAACAATAATATAACTATACATATATAGAGGGAGAAAGAGATGAGTGTTCAAATAAGAAAGATAAATATCGTGACAATCTGAAAATGACTTTAAAAGCACCTTTTAACTATGCGAAACAAATTTTTCTTCAAAAAAATTTCAATGATTATTATTAAGATAACTTTTGTAGCTATGATACAAATATAAATAAATAATATTAACCTTTTCTGAACCTTTTTTACAGTTTCGACTGTTATAGTTATTTAAGATAATCAGAAAATATAACATGATAATCACATGTGATTATTCTCTAATATCATGTGATTATCATGTATTCGAAATAATCACAAAATAGGACTTGATAATCACATATTACTCATATGATTATCAAGTTATAAAATGTGATTATTATGAATTTTAAAATTAATAAAAAAATAAAAAGAGGTAAAAAAAATTTATTCGGAAAATAAATTTTAAAAGTTATTTGAATAAAAAGTTAAGAATTCTTTTTTATAAAATAATGAGTTTTGAATATTAAAAAGTAATTTTTAATCGTTGCTACATTTCCATCTGCTCCTTCCTCATTTACAAGGAGGAATCTCTAAGAGGAATGCCAACGCTAACGTCGATTTGCCCGACGAAACCGACGCCATTGGCACGGGATCGTTGGTCCATCCGTCGGTTTCGCTTGGTCGGATATCCGACGCGAGCTTCGACTTGACTTTTTTTATACAAACGGCTTATTTTTCAAATTTTTCAAATTTGAATTCTTAAATTTTGGGCCAAACAGCCAAACTCAAATACCAACAAAAATTTTAATTTCCTTTTTTTAATTATTTACTTAATTTAACCTATTCGTTCATACACAATTATTGTTATATATATATATATACACTTCAAACAACTATAATTCACACCAAAAATAACTACTACACTCATACAATTACATACTTATTTCATACACAAAAACTACACAACACCTCACTCATTTTACACAAAACCTACACACCACCACACTCATTTCATCCACAAAATGTCTAACAACAAAAACAATACAATCAACTTACAAAAGGATTTTAATTCCTTAGTCGCCGAAAAACGTAATATTAATCAACTTACGGGCAAATGGAACAAAATTGCACCCGACGTGAAAAAGTTCAACGCAATCTATAAAAACTATTCTGAACTTCATCCTCAAAGTGGTGCGCGAGATGAAGAGGTGTTAGAAGCCACCCGAAAGCACTTTAAGCAACAGAACAATAAACGTAAATTCATTTACGAGCAATGTTGGAATGTACTAAAACATTACCCGAAATTTTTTATGGAGCCGGGGGTAATGAACAATAAACGTACATTTGAAGCCGACTTGGAACCCGTCGATCTAGAAGCGAGTGACTCCCAACCACCGATCAATTCAAATTTTGCGGCTAACATGTAAATGTTGTTTCAAGACGACACACTACGTCTTCCACCCGGTTGCAAGTCTCAAAAAAGTTCGGGTTCATCGGACGCGGCTACTTCATCAAGAAATTTAAAAGACGGAAAGATTGAAGCCCTTGAGGAAGTTAAAAAAACCGCTTGCCTCCAACAAGACGCAATAAAAACGATTACAGAAAATTCGAAGAAAAAGTTAGCTTTTAAAGCGTTGAATTTTCTTTATAAAAAATACCAAAGCGTGCTTAAAAAAGGGAACTAAAAATGATTAAAGTTGTTCGAAAAGAAGTGGTAAACACGTATAGTTCAATGTTTCCGACAAATGATTCGGGCGAAGACGAACACGAAGCCGATACCGCGGACGAAGAATCGAGTTCCGATTAGATTACGTTTTAATTATTTAGTGTGTTTTTTTATTATTGTAATGTTTTTTTTTTTTGGAAATGTAATGTTTTTCTTTTTTTAGGAAATGTAATGTTTTTTTTAATTATTGTAATGTTTTTTTTTTTAATTACTGTAATGTTTTTATTTTAATGAAATATGTTTTATTTTAATTATTGTGTTTTAAATATATACATTAAAAAGTGACCAAAAAAGTGATTGTGGCCATTGACACAAGTCAACTAGTTGTTAGTCGATTTCAAACAGTTTTGAGAAAAGCTGACGTGATGCTAATTTGAGACCAAGCAATTTTGGTTATTCATTTGGAGTGCTCTAACCAACAATTCAAAAGTTACAACACACATACACCTGCAACACAAAAGGGGAGCTTCCATGCTCTCTTCCTTTGCATCATCCATGGTGAGCGTTGCTCGTCACCACAACCCATCTTCTTAGATGGTAAACCCATTTGGTTCTTACCGCCCTTCACTTCGACCTATTCGGGTCCTTGGGATTAGCCACGTAAATCGAAGCGTAACGAATAGATTAAACCAAACCCGCACTTAACTGGCGGCATCCGAGGGACGGGCATAATAAAAGCTCGTTCTATTATTCTCTTTCGGACCTGATCGGAACCAACAATGTTCTCGAATCACAGGTTCCAAAATCCGACTTTCCATGATTTTAATAATATTGTTAATCTCAAATGCAGTCTCTTTTGAGACTATATTGCAATCTTCAATATGCTTCATAGTTCATATGACTCGTGAACAATTGAAGTAAAAACTTGTTCATCAGTAGGTTTTGATATTCTCGGAACTTGGGTCGGAATGCCAAATTTTTGGGTTCTTTATCGCAGTAACAATAAAAAATATCGATAGATTGGTGAACGTCTTCACTAGTTGGTATTACCTCAAATAGAAAATAAATAAAGAAATGAAGAACATTACTTTTGTTAAACGAAAAGCATGAGTTATGATCTGAGGAGCTCATGACCTTCTTGACACACTGTGATTGGAAACAAATCAATGGCAATTAAATATTTGTTTTTAAATATGGAAAATCAAATCTGCTTATACCATTACAAAATGAAAAAACCCACCTAAAATGGTGACATACTACAGCAACCTAGTTTGCTTTAATTGCACGTAGATGCGTAAATGCATGATGTATATACATATTATTAAACATGGTGCTAAAATCGCTCTAATTCCTAAATTGTGATGGATTTCTACTATGATTACTAAAGGTAGGTTGGCTAAGTGGTTATGAGATACTGAAAAAATGGATATTTCATCTAAACTCATTGTTCAAAGCAAGCATAAAACCGTTGAGAACACAAGGTGCTCGACGAAATGTCACAACCAATCGTATAATTCTTATTGCACATTGTACAACATTGTATTGCTTGGTGTAGTATTTATTTGTACAACATCATAGCTCAAAACCATCATGAATCTTAATCATTTCGATACCCGAACTCAAATGTTTGAATACCCGGATTTTGGATATCTGAGGATTCGGATATCCATGTTTTGATAATTTCAAATTGGACATTTCTGATATTGGTATAAGAGGTTCTTAATCCTGGTTCTAAAAACGTGTCGTTTAATGTGATTATGCACCAATAATATATGCGATTAAAGCTTCAAAGCAATGCATCCTCTAGATTAAAGAACCTGCGTTCGTACTCATCGTCGCAGGTGGAACTACCGTGGCAGGTGGAACTGCATTGTCCTGCTGCAGACCAATTTGTTGTTAGTATATACATTATGTGCATCTTTCGTGTAACGATTATGGATACCTAGAGATTAGAACGTTAATTTGTCTAAACTTGCCATTTATCACCGAAACTGTAAAGGACAAAAACCAAGGACCAAATGGTGTTATTTTTCAAGGTAAAGCAATGAAATCAAACAAAATTATGCGAATCTATAGAGCATAAGAGTTTGAGTCCTCACCAACAACCGCTTTTAAAGTTCATGTTTATCGCAATTTTTGCATTGCAACTTGATCCTTGATATAACTCGCAAATTAATACTCCGTACTTTTCTTGTAATAAAATGCGTTCATAAAATATCAAACTATAGTATCTAACTATAAAATGCATTGCAGCTAAAGCATCAATTCGGTTTGAACCGCTTTGAACTAGAATGCGATTCTTAAATCTAGTAAAGTAGTATAAAGCTTGTACACTTCTGAATATTTGTATAGCTACATATTATTTAGAAGGTATAGAAATCGATCGAATTTTAGATAACAAATGACACAATAAAACTAGGGTCCCCTAAAATTAAAGCATTCCAAAAATAATCTATTTCCTTGAACTTAGCTTAAGATTATCAACCCAACCCAATATAATATTTCTATTAAAAAACTACTTTTTGTATCGTTCACCTACATAACTCAATCCGATTCAATTTTCTCACACCCATTAACAATTCAACTCAAATAAAATTTTATTTAATAAATATAATTTATGTTTATTTTTAGTTTATTAAAAAATACTAGAAATACTAAAAATAAATATTCCATTTTGAACAAATAAATTATTTATTTTAAATATAAAATTAAATAAAAATAGATTAAAAAAAAGGTGACATAAGATAACAAACAAAAAACTCTCCATGAACTTTGATGAGCTTGGATTGTCTACATGATCTAGATCACAAAAAAAAATTTAATTTTATATATTTTTTATTAAAAATGTGGTGAGCTGGGTTAGAGAAAACCCCCCAATAGAGGTAGTCTAATAAATTATATAAAAACATATTAACGAACCATTCACAAAAATCTAATTTGTCTCTCCATTTTCTTCAATAAAATATTAAAATTTTTAGATTGCTTGGACCACTTGCAGTCGTGATTTGTAGTCGTCTCACGACTGCAAATCACTTAAGCCACGACTATATATCATGAGATGACTGCTCACAGTGGTAAATGTAACAACCGCTCACGACTACAAATAGGGATTCACGATTTTTTTAATTCCATTTTTCATAAAAAATTACCTTTTAATTAATTTATATAAAAATTAATTCAATAATTAAAAACAACATTTTAATTATTGAAAAAACATTACAATAAAAAAGTTACAATAAATATTTAAAAATACATTCAATCACGTCTTTTAAAAGTGTTAGGCGAATACTTCGCATTGTCGGAAAAGTAATTCACCACCGAACGTGGCCCCACACCTTCACAATCCCTTCGTATATAGTTTCAGGTTGATTTTTCTTGCGATTGTGAACTTTCGCCCATGTTACGTTCTTTTTCCACTTCACGCATTGCTGTAATATTTTTATAAGTTCATCGTTTTCCGAAGAAGTTTTAAAAATATGATTCCATACTTCCATTTTAATGATAGTTTTTGTGACAGAGTATGTATGAATTTGGTGTGAATTGTATGGATTGTTATTGTGTATCTATAGGTATAAAATAGGTTATATATATTTGTTTGTGACCGTTTACCAATGTCTTTTTATTTTTTCTTAAAACGGTTAAGCTATTGTCATTTTTAAAAAAAGTTTTTTTTTTCTGAATTGAAGGAAATAACGAAAAAAAATGAAACAACGTGCGAAACTCACATTTTTTACCGTGTTAGCCCGTTGCTCCGATGTCGACGACACACAGAGAGAACGAGGGGCACTCTGTTCATGAACACGTGCTTGCTTTACGGTTGGCAAGGATGAAGCACTGCAGGTGTTCCTCGGATTCCATTTCTGGCTTTGAATAAGGCATGTCCAAAAAGTGTTTGCACAATTCCAAATGAATCTTACACTTACCATGACCCAATGTGTAATCCTGTTTTAACATTTTACGCAACATATAATCAACATGAGCCCACTTCCAACAAGGGCAAATCTGTCAATTCATAGATCACAAATTCCCTATATTTAGCTAGTACCAACAAACCAACAGAAAAACAACTCTGCAGTTTACAGAAGCACGTCTGGGTTTCAAGAAAAACGTCAAGAGATCATCATTTTTCTTCGAGAAAAACTTCCAATATTCCCATTTTGACCCTGAACGTTCCTCATAATACCCCTTTTGCCCTCTTTTCTCCATTGTCTCATCAACTCTTTGACAAAACTACAACATAACTTTATCAACAAAAGCTAGATTCTTCATATTTTTTCTGCATAATATATCAAAAAGCTTAAATTTACAAATTTCCTTCATGGGTTCTCACTAAGGTACGATCTTTTTCTCAAATATTATTGATTTTGATCAATTTCTTGCAAATACTCTGTTAAAACAGGTCAACTGTGTATAAAGTTTCAATCTTTTTGTAATTTTTGACTTTATTCCATCTGGGTATTGTGTTTCTTGATTGGTTAAACTGAATATCATTCAATATAGTATGTACCACGTGGTCTATATAGCAGTTTGTTTGATTGTGAAGTTGAAGCTTCTTTTTATTGTTGAATGAGCTGTAATCTACTTTTGAAAAGATTACACTTTACTAGGTCTAATGTTCCCCCTTTTCAACTTTTTATGTGTACTTAGATTTTTATAAGATTGGGTGCTTCTCTTTATGATCTGTTATCCACAACTTTTATCGAATCAAAATTTATGTTATTATTGTTTATTTTGATTGTACTTGCCCCTTTGGGTTAATTGCCTATTTCCCACCATTTGTGATTAGTTAAGGGCCAATTACCTTTTAATCACTTCCTTGTCAAATCTGTATATGGCACAAACTTTGGATGTTTATTTTGGGTATTTTGTTATATAGGGAATTTTCTTGCCAGTGTTAAATAGGGAAAGATGCCTGGGTTAGTTTTGGATGAAATTCAAGAAGATAAACATGTTGATGAAATTTCAGAAAATGGAAGTTTGCCAAAATCGAATAATAATAATAATATGGATTCGAGCAAGTCTCCTGAAAATGTGGATACTGGGAATAGTGAGAGTGTGGTTGTCCAGCCGTCAATCGACCAGCTTTACGATAATGTGTGTGAAATGCAGAGTTCTGATCAGTCACCATCTCGACTTAGTTATGGATCAGATGGTGAAGAATCTAGAATTGATTCAGAATTGAGACACTTAGTTGGAGGTGAGATGAAAGAAGTTGAAATTATCCAACAAGATGAAGAGATTTCTAAAGTGGAAGAAAAACAAGAAAGCTCGAAGTCTCTCTCATCGAAGAAATCGAAGAAAGCTTCCGAACTGGAATCAGAAGTGAATTCAGGATCGAGTTCTAAGACGAAAGCTCATCCAAAAACCACTAAAAAAGCAGCTGTTAGTGATAAGAACTCGGATCTTGGTCCGTATCTGCTTAAACAAGCTCGTGATTTATTGTCGTCTAGTGATAACCCTCGTAGAGCACTCGATTTAGCTCAACGAGCAGCAAAATCATTTGAAAAATCTGCTAATGGTAAGCCCAGCTTAGACGTGGTTATGTGTTTGCACGTTGCTGCAGCCATATACTCTAGTTTAGGTCAGTATAATGACGCAATTCCGATTCTTGAAAATTCTGTTACCATTCCAGTAATCGAACAAGGTCAAGATCATGGGCTTGCTAAATTTGCCAGTTACATGCAGTTGGGTGATACTTATTCCATGTTGGGTCAACTTGAAAACTCGTTACAATGTTACAAATCGGGTTTAGATTTACAGAAAAAGACATTAGGTGACACTGACCCAAGAGTCGGTGAAACTTGTAGGTATCTTGCTGAAGCTCATGTTCAAGCACTGCAATTTGATGAAGCTGAAAAACTTTGTCAAATGGCTCTTGAAATCCATAGAGAAAATGGGTTACCAACATCTTTAGAAGAAGCAGCTGATCGCAAGCTTATGGGTTTGATTTGTGAAACTAAAGGGGATCACGAGGCTGCACTCGAGCATTTGGTTATGGCTAGTATGGCCATGGTGGCTAACGGGCATGAAAACGAGGTTTCGTCTATTGATTTAAGCATAGGAGACACATATTTATCACTGTCAAGATTCGATGAGGCAGTTCACGCGTACCAAAAGGCGCTCACGTCTCTTAAGTCATCGAAAGGTGAGAATCATCCGACAGTTGCTTCTGTTTTTGTTCGTTTGGCTGATTTATATAGCAAAACTGGGAAAATACGAGACTCGAAATCCTACTGTGAAAACGCTCTTCGTATATATGAGAAACCCGTTCCCGGGATCCCACAAGAGGAAATCGCCTGTGGGTTCACAGATGTTGCGGCCATTTACGAGTCGATGAACGAGGTTGATCATGCTTTAAAATTGTTACAAAAGGCATTGAAGATATACAACGATGTTCCTGGTCAGCAAAACACAATTGCGGGCATTGAAGCTCAAATGGGAGTTATGTATTATGTGTTGGGTAAATACCCAGAATCTTATGATTCGTTCAAAAATGCCATCTTAAAGCTTCGTGCTAGTGGTGAAAAAAAATCAGCTTTTTTTGGTATTGCACTTAACCAAATGGGACTCACTTGTGTGCAAATGTATGCTATAAATGAAGCTTTAGATCTTTTTGAAGAAGCGAAAAGTATATTGGAACAAGAATGCGGCACGTATCACCCCGATACCCTTGCAGTTTACAGCAATCTTGCTGGCACTTATGATGCAGTTGGAAGGTATACTACAACTTCGATAATGCAAATTATATTGAAAGCAACTAAACGCCCTTTTACAGTTAAAAAAGCATATTATAAGTAAAAGATCAACGCTTCATATAGTGCATTCTTTTAAAGAACGCTTGTTCAACGCTGATTACATATATCAGCGTTCTGTACTATAAAGTATTTTAAGGTCATCATTAAATCTGTAAGCTAAAACTTGGGTCTAACAGTTGCCTTACGCTGGTTTATGTTGTTTAGTATGGTTTTGCTGCACATAATTTTTTTAAGCTGAAGAACAACCGTTTATTATAGTTTTGCTGCAAATATACTCTTTATATTGCGTTTTTTTTTATATAAAAAAAAATTCTTTTGAATTAGATTGGATGATGCTATTACAATATTGGAAAGAGTTGTTGTGATGAGGGAAGAAAAGCTCGGAACTGCACACCCTGATGTGGACGATGAAAAGAGACGGCTAGCCGAATTGCTAAAAGAAGCAGGGAAGGTTCGAACCAAAAAGACCAGGTCACTGGAACACCTTCTTGATTCGAGCCATGGGTCAACAACCGACAATGGTGTAACTGCTACTTATTAAGGTATGATGATGATCAAGTTTATAAACACATAAAGTTATATATATTTGGGGAAAAAACAAAAGAAAAGTTGATGTAATGGTCTTGAAAGTAGGGTTTTTTGTTTCTTTTTTTCTTGTTTTTTGCAATATTGAGTTCATGAAGTTGTGGTGTTGTACCTTTTTAAGTTTTTATGTGAGTTTTCACTGATGAGTTTGAATTCATTTGTACATTATCATACACGTTTGAAGAAAGTATTTATGTCTTGTAGATTTTGTACAATCATGAGATGTTTTTCCTGAGAATCTGTTCCTTATTACCTCACCCATCAGGTGTGTCTTTATTATGTTTATTTTGGGGGCCCTTCATTCCCATCATCTTATTTAAAGATGGGTCTTTCTTATGATAAAATTACAACAATTTTTGTTCGAAACATTGCTTAAAGTTTTGATTTTTTCTTGTCTTGGCCGAATTTTGGACTTGTTCTCTTGTTGTCGTTGTTACCGATTCTTGCTATAAGTTTTTGTACAAATTATTATTTATTTTTTGAAAGGTATTTTAGACGAATTATGATTTTGATTTTGGTGGTGGCCAATAGTACTTGACAATCATTGATGAGGATACAGGCTGATGCTGGTTGTTTTCTGTACCATGTGTATGCATTTCTAAACTAGTTATTGCATCTGCCTTTACAGATGTATTTGGCCAATTGTATTATTTATTATTTTTTATTATCATGGGTGGACATGTTTTATATGGCTTGAAAATAAATGGAATATGATGGTTGTTACTTGCGGTTTGATGGAAAATGAAGCACAGTGATATTTGAGAACAGCTCGCTATGTGGTGTGTAGTGTCTAAAATGTATGAAAAATTCGTTCTGAATGTATCGAATTTTAAAAGATTTTTATTGTATATATTGAAGGGTTAATTCATCAAAAGTGTAACGTACTGCCGCATCGTATTTCATGTATACAAGCTACTCATTTTATGTTCTGGTTATGCAACCAACCGGAAGAAATCGTTTCTATAGTTCATTGTCCTGGTAACCGAATACTATGTTACATACATCGATACAAAATATTCCAGTTTGTTGCATACCCAGACAATAAAATGGATAACTTTTATCCACGTCACTTTTAAAACAAATTGAAAAATGCTTACAAATACGTTATTACCTGTTGTCCAAGTAACCGGTTACCATGTTGCATACGTCAATACATTATTGTCCGGTTTGTTGAATACCCAGACAATAAAATGGGTAGCTTGTATACATGGAACACGATGTGGCAGTACATTGCACTTTTAATGAATTAACCCTATATCGAATTTTGAGTAACGCTTGATAGATTTTGGACACTTAACCGTGATTAGTGAACATCATTTGATAGATTTTCAGACACTTAAACGTGTTATTAGTGAACATCACTCTTAGTGTCAGTAAAGTCTCGTGTTCATATTTGAGCTCCATAATGGTAATGATGTATGTACCATATAATTATCAATGCATTACGATATTACAATGCATGGCAATTAAAATGATCACGAGGAGTGGTTCGATGTTAAGCTCGGTATTAAGTTTAACATAGAGTACAATTTTAACGAGAGTGTTTCAATGTTAAACTCGGAACTAAAAGGGTCCACAAAAATGTTTTTAAATCAATCAAATAAAAGAAAAGGAAAAACGTTAGGATTTTTAGTGTTTGGATCTCAACTTTGAGAAGAATTTCAGGGAATAACTTAAGAGGGAGTGGAGAACCCGACGTTCTTAGTGGAAGATGGAAAAAACATCGTCTACTCCGCATGCTCTAAGAAAAGACTAGTAAGAGATTTTGAAGTACCTAAAAAATGAAACTATCTGTATTAAAAAAGAAAATGACAAATAATACTATGTAATAAAGATGATGAAAGATGGAAGTACGGAACTATAAGTAAAAGTTATGATGAACAAAACTCGAAAAAAAAAAGTTGAAGCAAAAAAAGGTATATATATATATATTATACACTAGATGACACCCGCGCAATATAGCGGGAAAAATTTATTAGTTTCACATTCATTCAATATATAGTATTATGTTTTCTAACATATTTTAAAAATCCAATACTATATGCCAATACACAAAGTATAGTGTTTTGTAGATGGGAAAATAATTTTTTTAACAAATTTTTAAACAAACTTGTAACAAAATAGCTCAAAGTTAAATATAACATAATATGTCATTGCAAACTCGATGGTCGAGTTGCGAGTTACAGTGTCGAGTTTCGAGTTCTTAATGGACAAGTTATGAGTTGTGGAATCGTTTGTTGAATCTAGGGGTTTAACTTTCATTGATTTTATTTATTTATTTATTTATTTATTTTTATTTTTATTTTTTTTATATTAAGCATTATGTACGTTACATTGTAATCCTAAAATCTGATAAAAAATTTGAATTACTCATCCCACACTTGATTAAACGCTTTCATCTCATCCCAACCATTTCGTCCATAATTGACATGTCACGTAACTACTAACGATTTAATAGTTATGTTTTTTCTAGGATTTCTTATATGTAGTCATTTCTTTTATAGAAGAAATATATTACAAATGCATTATATAGTATAGATATAGAGAAGTTTAAGTTAAAATTAAATATTATATGTTAATTAGTTCATGGTTTAATAATGCTTGTATTAATGATAATTAAATATCATGTAGTAATTAATTTATGATTTAATAATACTTGTATTAATGATAAATAAATGTAAGAGTATGTTAATTATTTTATATAGATTTTTAAAAGACTCTTAATAATTATAAGAATAAAATAGTAAAATTTATCTTAAAAAAATATTAGGTGTATTATATTATATATATAGGGGATTGTTCAAATAAAAATATCGTGAGAACGTAAAAATGACTTTGAAATCACTTTTTAAATATTCAAAACACATTATTCTTCAAAAAATTTCCAATGATAATTATTAATATAACTTTTGCAAGCTATGATAAAAATTTTAATAAAAAATATTAACTTTATTTACAGTCCTTACTCTTGTGATTATTGAAGATAATCACAAAATATAACATGATAATCACATTTGATTATTCTCTAATATAATGTGATTATTATGTATTCGAGATAATAAAAAATAGTGTTTTGATAAACACATATTATTCATGTGATTAGCTAGTTATAAAATGTGATTATTATGAATAAAAAATTAATAAAAAATAATAAAAAAAAAGATGTCAAAATCTTTTTTATTTGAAAAATAGCTTCTTAAGGTTATTTTCAATTTTTTTTGTAATATAACATATTTTGAATATTTAAAAATATTTTTAAATTTATTTCTTACGTTTATATAATATTTAGATTTTTTATTTGAACGTAAATCTATAAACATATATATATTTACCATATTAAAGAGCAGACCACAAACTAAAATGGGCTTTGTGATGATATTGGGCCAGGCTATTTAGATCCTCAAAATAGAAAACATAAATCCCATTAAAGTCACCGTTCATGTCCGTATAAATCCATTTAACGGAAACCTCATCGGCGCCGGAGAACAAGTTATCTACGTCCGGTCTGCAACTCATTGCTCAAAACAATGGAATCGAAGCCTTCATCTACTCCTACTTCAATTTTTATCGATCAATTAGTCGTAAGCATATAATCTCATACTTATATATTAGTTTGTGTATGTAATTAGTTGTTGTTTATTAATTTTGTCGTATATGATTTAGGTCCCTGGAGATGTGGTATTAGACCTCTCAAGTATGTCAAATCAAACTATTAAGCTTGGTGGTGGCTTACGTCAGGTTCTTTCTTATTTCATTTTTCCTATTTAGGGTTTAGGGTTTATCGTTTCACATACTTGCCCTAATTTTATTGCAAATTTGTTGATTGTTAAAATTGAAGGTAAGTACTACTTTAATTAATGGAAACGAGACATTCTTATTTTACGTTCAAGCCATATATTACCAATGTGCTTTTCGAAAATTACCGATATGAACACCCTACTTTTTTATTAGACATATATCCAATGAAATTTATGAGTTTGTTATGATATTGCCGTCCACAACTTGTTTAGTGCTGTCGTGACGCACATTGTTCATATTGGAACAAGATGTGAAAGTTTAATGGCTATCTTTTTAATAAAAAAACAAGATGTTCATCAGTACTTTTTGTAGTTTCCGAAAGTACGTTGCTATTATATGAAATTAAAAAATATATATGTTCTTTTAGGGGATTCTGATTTTATGTAAGATATATTGATTGTTTTTCTGCCAATGGTATATAAATTGTTAGGATGGTGATTGCATTTCTGTAATGAAAGCTGGGAAGTTAAGATATACGAAGCCGAACAAATATTGGGTTGAGACCTCCCACAAGAGGGTAAGCTTATTGTTATAATGTCACTTTAACTAGTAATGAGCATCTTATGGAAGTCACAGTCTAGTTTTTGTAATCTCACTGTTCATTTAGTTGTTTGCATGTTAGTATTGATCAAGGTTGTGAAGTTATGTTTACAGTTTACATGTTTTGCATCTGACATTTCTAAAACCATATCTAATGTCTAAAACATTAGGACCTCTTGGGTTTTGTGTTTTTCAACTTTAGAATCTTGACATAACTTGTGGCAAAGTAAGTTTTAATTTTTTTGTCTATCAACTATTAGTGCATGATTTGTGCCATTATCAACTCTCTGCTAAGCCATAAGCAAATGTTATCATCTTAAATTGTTATCTGCAGATACACAACTTAGGTTACTAATATAGAATTATCTTTATAGTAATCTTTTCTGTTCTGATGCTTGTCCCAAAAATACAACAGCCAAACATAATTCGACCAATACTTATTTCCTGTATATGCTCATGTACCATGCACTTGTTTTTCTCATATTAAGGCCTTTTTTTCAGTTTGTAAATTTAGTTATTTGTTCTACGTTTGCTCTAGCTCTGCCAGGCTGACAAGTTACCATGATTTACCTGATCATTTATAGTATGTGCCTAGTGCTGGGGACAACGTGCTTGGAGTGGTGGTTGATACTAAACCAGAAGTAAGTTTTTCTGAAGTTTTATTGTATACCGTTATTTAAGACTTCTAATTTTTACTCATAAACAACATTTCTTATTTTTAAAGATTTTGTACTGTAATTTCCCCCTTATTTTATATATCTGCTTTGTGCCATGTGCTTTTTGATTTGCACTAAATACATTTATGCTTGTGTTGCATGTAGAATGCTGGAAATCTCTATCTTCATATTTCTTATTCTCGTTTTTAATTTGAGTTTCAGAACTTCCTTGTGGACATCAAAGGGCCTACCTTGGCTTTTCTACCTGTTCTAGCATTTGAAGGAGGAACTAGGAGGAACATACCGAAGTTTGAGGTATAATGCTGACAGTGATTGAATATGTGTTACATAATTTTGTTGTATACAACATCTAACCATTTAGGCTGGTATTGTCAAGCTTGTTGCTGCTCTACTTTCTTTTCATTTTTTGCTATTTGCTATCACACTTCTTCTGGCAGAACTTTCATTTGGCTTACGTGTTGCATTGTAGGTGGGAACCTTGTTGTATGTTCGTGTCGTGAGCGCAAATACAGGCATGAACCCTGAGTTGTCATGCATGGATGGTTTGTAATATTTTCATTTGTGTCACATTCTTTTTAAAGTACTCCTTATAAAATTAGACCTCTATTTTTTAAACTCCCTTAGCTTAACATACTTGTATCTGTAGTCAATGGAAAAGCAGCAGAATATGGCATACTTAAAGAGGGCTATATGTTTGAATCATCCACTGGCCTCTCAAGAACGTGAGAGTTTCTTTCAACTTTTTGGATCGTTTATTTGTGAATTTTAGTATATGCATAAAGACAAGTTTTTGCTTTTGCTCGTTTTTTATAAAGATCTAAACTTTATGATTTTTACAGGCTACTGAGTTCTCCACCTCATCCAGTTCTTGAAGGCCTTGGGAAGAAACTCTCATTTGAGATAGCTGTTGGCATAAATGGTCGTTTTTGGGTATAATTCCTAAAACATCTTGTCATTGCTATACGAAGGCAAACCTTATACAGATTTTAAATCACTTAAATTTGTTGATTTTTGGTTTAGGTGAATGCATCACAATCATCTACGGTAATTCTTGTTGGAAATGCTATACAGAAATCAGAATCTCTTAGCTTGGTGCAACAGAAGATCTATTTAGAGAAATTGCTCAAGAGCGTTCAGTGATCAAGTAAACATTAAGTTATCATGTCCGTATATTTTTTCTTTATGTGAACAGTCTAGTTAAAGATCAAATGCAGTTATTTATGTTCCTTCCTGTCCTATTGGTACTTGCACACACTAGCTCCCTGCTCCCCCTAAAATTTCAAAATGATCTATTAAATAGAAGTCTATGGAAACTGTATAAGAAATTGATTATAGTATTTAGAGTAATGCTATACGTGCCTAACATGCATGCCTAAACTTGTGCCTAACTATACATTATTTGACACATGGACTCCACTAATTATCTCTTCATATAATCACCTATCAATTTAACTAGTGTACCAATTAAAATATTAGGCACATGAAGCATTATTATTATAGTATTTCTTGTATTTAATTAGAACTCACAAGTTTATTTGACTGCACATAAGCACATTGTGTCTATTGTTAGCGTACCTACGAGATCACCCAAACTTAAAAATGGAGAAATTGGAAAGGACCATGCAGCTATATTTTCTATCAAGAACATTTAAAAAAAAAACAAGCATATTTTTGAAAATCAGGATTTTACAATTCATGTGCACATTGTGTTTGTTCTTCGCAAGCAAGTTAATCATAACATTTATTACGAACATGGATTTATTCAACTACACCTCTGCTTATTCTTAGCATAGAAAGCCTAATTAGGAATGAGAAGTTATGACCAAATCGAATAGTGTGAAGTCCCTTGGATCTATTCTGCTTATATTTCAATTGTTGGCTTGATATCATAATCAACTTCCGAAATTTCAAATTTTCCAGACATGAAATCGTAGTACCCGCCCATTAGTTTAAGTTTCTTATTAGCTACACTGGATCGAACGTAAGGGTATGATAGCAAATTTACAAGTGAATTCCTCAGTGACTCCTGGATTCATAAGATGCAATATCTGAGGACTAGAGAAATTAGTTAAAATATAGTCATCAACGGTAAAGTATTACCTTCTCAACAAGTGTATGAAGTTCTTCATCTGATGCATTAGGATGCTCTGCAAGCACCTTTGCCTTGACAGGCTGACCGATGGTAAGCCAATAGTCTATTAAGTCACTTCACATCACAATCAAAAGAGATAAGTTCTCTTTTACAGTGAGCCAACATTCCAAAATAATTGAGTACTTAGTAGCCCTTGGCAAATGCTAAACCTATATGACTTATTTTGATCCATGCTTATCATTGCTTATTTTTAAAGTTAATATGCGGAAAAACACTATTTTGAAGACTGCTTATCAATTTATTTCTTAAAGAAGAAGTAATTAAAAATAGGCACGTGGACACCTGCTTATTTTTCAAGCAAAAAAGTGCTTAAAAATAAGCAATGAACAAACTTTAAATATTTGACTCTTTCATCAAACCACTTCTCGATTTAAATGTTTCATTTGTTATATATTAAATATAACTATAGGCAAACAGACTTACTGAGGTTCTTCGTTGGGAAGAGCTACTAGTCGCTTAATTCCACCACATCGACGATGTCCTATGACCATGATAACCTCAACCTATATCAAATGTTTATCTTGATGTGACTGTTGAGTTGTATAGAGTTAACATGATGTATAAGAATTCGAGTTTATATATACATAGTACTATGCAAAAGTTTCCAAATATTTATATATAGAACTAGACATAAACAATTATAAGTTGACAAATGACCTTAAAAACTAAGGTTGCAGCTTGAATGATTGAACCAACTCCAAGGTCTTTAAGCTGCAAAACAAACATCAGTGTTAGTAACACGAGCTAGAATTACAGAAGTTTGAATAACAAGCGTGGTTAAATGTTGAGGGACTGTTTCGTTTCGGGCACCTGATTAATTGCAGGGACCATATTAGCAATATTACGGGCCATGAGAGCTTCCCCGGGGTCGTAGGTTCAGGATATTGGTAGGGCTAACTCGGGAGTCCGAGCAAGCGAAAATTAGAAACTGAACCAATAACGAATGAAGTCATCTTCAATTAATTATAATAAGAATTTTCATGAATAAATTTATTTAAATCGTATTTGAATCGTATATTGTTAGTTTTAATTTCTATGAGTCAAATAAAATTACGTAAGTAACTTTCTTGTATTTCTATACCTTTACTTGTGAACAAACTTATTTGTAGTATCAAATAAAATATTATTTTTATTTTTATTATTCACTGTCTAAGTAAGTGATATATTAGTAAAAAAATAATTAAGATATAAAAAGGATTATATATATATATATATGGTTTATCGTGGGGGAACACTCGCATAAGATTAAAAGTCAAAAACACTCTTGAAAATCTCATGAGAAGTTCGATTTCACTATTTATATTATAAAATGGTGATAAAATGTCGTATTTCACTTACTTCTTCTACAACTTGTGACACGAATATAATTACCTTTCTTTTGTCCTCTATATTTTCCTGTAACTCGGGAACTTGAAAAATAAAAATATACGGATAACTTACGTACCTTGGGTTCCTGTTTCTCTTCGAGTTTACGATAGTAATCAGGATGCTTGCTACCAATTTGAGTAAATGGAAATAGATTAGAGTAAGAACAAATCCGCGTTATTATATCATTCCATGTTTTGACAGTCATCAAAACATATGTGTGTTCTCCCTAGAAACTTAATCAAAAGATGCCTATTAATAAGGCTCGGTGGCTTACTTGCATTCATTAATCTTGAAGTGGTTAAACCCTTCTTTGATCCTTTGTATGGGATCAAATCCTGTGGATAGTTCAGTTGCTTGCAACGTTGTTATATTTTTGAGACTGGTATGATTTTTGTCATCTAGTTCCTTCCCATTTCTACAATTCAAATATGTTTAATTTATCACTAGTAATAAATCACAAACAAACAATTTAAACTATAATAAAAACTAATGTTGACACTTACATTGGTGCATCACTTTCTTCATTTGGGTATTTTGACATATTGAAATGTTCTTATGGTTCCTGCGACCTCTGTATTAGAATGTAATCGAACGACGTATATAGAATCTGTTTGAGACAAATTTGTATGAAGTTACCATGCTTCAAAAGTTAGATGGTGTTAATTTGTGTTTTTTTTTGTTAAATATGATATTTTCATTAAATATTTAAAATGGCGGTGATTTGTGCACCATTATTTTGTTTGTACATCACAAAATATGTTTTTTGATGTTGTACAGTACAACACCATAAAACACGTTGTATGTTTAGTGAACTAAGAATAATAAATGATGACGTATAGATCATCACCCCAGCCCCAACATTACTGTTATATATGATATTTTCAAATAATGAATTTTAAAAAAGATAAATTAATGAAGTAGAAGCAAAAGTAAATACCTCAATCCGTGGAGAGTAATTGGAATATAAACGTTCGTGTGTGGTTTTGAAAATTGAGAAAATTGGGTGTATATTTATAGGGTAGTTTGTTAAAACAATTAATTTATAATATTATATTTTTCCGTTTGTGCAAATTTGATGGAAGCCATTTGACTTCATTCTTATTCAAATGATCCGAAGTTGGTATTGGCGTATTGTTGTTGAATATGCGGTTAATAGTTGTAGAGGTCAAATTTAGATCCCTAAGTAAGGTTTTCTTTATTCATATAAGAAAATAAACTCGTGTGCATTGTCGTATATTTTATAGTACAAAATAAGAACATTGCAACAATCACTACTCCTATTATTGTGTTAAATTATTATTGCAATACACACATTACCATTTAGTACTGCAAATTTATGTTATAAAAGCTTTATGACAATGTGTTCAAAGTTATTAAACTTTATATAAAAGTGAAAAAGGAGATGATATTTAGGCCGAACGAATTGGGGCTTAATTATATTGTTGGCCTAATGCAACATCTAATCATGTTGATCATTTAGGCCTAATCAATTTTAAGGCATAAAGAAATAATGCGAACGAATTTGATATAATGCTAGAAATGTTTGAGAAGAAAAATGAAGGATTAATATAATATTGACAAATAAGTTTGATAGCTATGAGAAAAATGGATGTAATTTAGCTGATAATTACAGAAAGAAGAAGCAACTAACTTTGACGGGAGATGGTTACAAGTGACTGTTGATTATTATTAAGGAAAAGGTAGCTTAACCGTTCGACAACTAAATGAATGATTAATATTATATTCATTGATTAACTATATATGTTGCATAAACATACTAATCTTGGAATTTTAATGGAAGTCCACAGCTAAATTTTGACCGGCTAATCTAATTTATCTATCTAAATATCTAATAGTGAGAACATGCCACATATAGCATCTTTATATTGTAAGTGTAAGGTTTGAGATTGTGGCTTTGAAATCATATTCGATGGGTCACTATTTTATATGGATTAGATTTATTGATACACGGACTTCATCAATATAAAGCTCTTTCAAAAAAGATTGACATAACCCTTAAAAATATTTATTTATATTAAATGAGATTTAAATCTTGAAGATCTCCTACTAATATAGTAGAGTCGTCTTTGTTTCAAGTTTACCGCATCTTGATCGTGTATACTTTCTTACATTGCTAAAAACGTTAATTTGGGATCTAAATTTGACCTTGAGAACCATCACTGCTTTATAAGAAAAAAAAACATGATAAATAATATATATATATATATACAGGGTAGGGATCAAGAGGGAAGCAACAAAATTAAGGAAGGAGGGAAGCAAATCTCAAACTTTGATTTCATTATAAATGAATTTTAAAAATCACAAATAATTTTAAAATTTAACATTCATCACAAATGAATATTAAAAACATTTATTATGAAAAAATCAAATGTTAAGATTTGTTTCTCTCCTTCCTCAAAATTTGAAGCTTCCATGTGAATCATTTCCCTACATATATTGTTAAACAATGAACTTGAAGCGTTTAATGTTTGAAAATGTACTAGAGTTCATACACTAAAATATATTGTTCGAATCTAACTTCAATTTTCACTAATACTTATTATTGTATACATTTGAGCTCTTAGAGTAAGGAGAGTAGATGTCATTTTTGTTAGTGTTTTTGGCCTTATAACTCCGGAACTCAGCGTTAACCACTTTTTACCGAAGTTGTTGTCCCAAATTAAAGCCCGAAGTTGGGGGAGGAACACTGGTTTTCAAAGTTAAATCTTTCTTTTATTATTTTCTATAATAATTTGATTGGTTTGAAAACTTTTTATGCACCTTCTTTTAACATCAAATATAACAATCAATCACTCTCTCAAAAACCATATCTGGTGTTAAATTTGATGTTAAAGTTTACCATCGAATCACTACTTTCGCTCTTACCACTACTCTCGCTCTCAGTAACATTGCAAATGAAAGTCATAAATTATATTTATGTCATGTAACAAAAACTAAAGTGATAATTCAAAATTGGAGAATGCTAACTGAAAAAGGGCTATAGTTAAGCTTGCCTTAAATAACATTACAAACTTAGTTCACAATAAATTAAAGTGATTATATTCTATATTTATACTCACTTTCCATAAATACATATGTAAGTATCTAATATTTATGGAATTAAAGAGTTATAATTTTAGAAGTTTTGTAAATATGGTATGCTTAACCATAGCCCTAAGGGCTATAGTTAGCATTTTCCTTCAAAATTTGATAAATTTATGGTAAATTATATTAATGGCATGTCAAGAAAAACTGATTACCTGTCATGTAGAATATTTTACGATAACGACAAAAATGCATAAAAAACTAACATGTTAATTTTTGAACCACTATCTACTTTTCATATATATTATTTTTTCTATATTCCAGCTAAGAAACGTAAAATTCAGTTATTTTTTTCCTATGAAATGAGTCTAAGAGGTTTTTGGGTTAGTTATATGAAATGATTAGGCAATGTCTTTCTCACTTTTTAAAACCTAAATGGGTCTCACGTATCTTAAATTTTAATAATTTCATTCTCAATTTCTAGGTCCACTTCTTCGTACCAAACAAATAATTTCGTTTATCGTTTTCTATAGTCATACCCAAATCCTTTACCTAACAAGTGTGCATTTCTAAGATCACTCTCCCAATATTAGTAAATTGAACCGTCAACTCAGCGTTATGTTATCACTTTCTCAAAAGAACTGAACAAAAATTAAATACTGTTTATGATAGACTGAAAAGTTAAACATCTGAACTCCACATTTACCAATAATACATTTCTTGTATACCTAAAACAAAAAAAACTTGACCCCAACTTCCTCACGTCTTCTTCCATCTTCACTAAGTTACCGTGCCATTGACGTCTTCTTTGAAATCCGAACAACGGAGCTAAAGATGGACCCGTTAGTGGTGGTCCAAGGAGACATATTGCATGGTATTTTCAAATACACCAATTAGCCAAACCAATAACTACGGAATAAGCAACATATATGGAATTCCTAGGCATATATTTACGATGACCAAACTTCGTAATGACATGACTTCTAACAATAGGGTAGGCATAGCTACTGAGCATCATAGGATAGCAAATAAGCTAACCAATCCACGTGGTTTATGCCAATTATATTGACAAATTTAAGGGTGTAAGAGTTTAGGGCGTACAAGTTAGTTATGTAAATGAGTTTAATAATGGATAATTGGATATTAATTTGAAAAAGAAGTTGATAAATGATTATATTAATATTTTAATATAAATTATATGTTTTCTAATTTAAATATTAAGTTATCATAATATTAAAAATGTTTAATGCAATAATCATGTAACGTATTGTCATCAAATGTTTCATACTTACAAACTATTATTTTTATTGTTTATGTATGCAACAAACCGGAAGAAACCGTTTTCATATCTTCACATACTTGATTTTTACCTGATGCAATTTGAATTTGTTGACTAGACAGCCACATATAATGTCACATGGATAATTTAGTCACGTCGATTATATATGTGTCAGCCACGTCAGTAAATGAACGAGTTGATTGAGTGTATTTTTATTGTAAATATCACTTATGCTTTTTCTTTTTTTTATAACTAGATTATAACCCGCGAATTTGCGGGGCTGTCACAATACGTTTTTGTTAAACACTAAGTTTATATTTGGTTACGTTGTGATGATGATGATTGAACATTGTTACAAATAATTTTTTGTTCATTTATGTTTGATTGTTTATAAGTTTTTGCTTTTCCCCGTTTGATTAGAATTAATTTTTTTTTCATAGAATTGAAATGTTGTCCGCATTGTAGATAAAAAGATGCAGTACTAAATACATTGTCCAAAAATGTCACGTGTAATTATATGAAGTTACCCACAATGCTTATTTTGTTTTACCTGCTCAACAAATTATTATCTACTAATTTTGGCGCAGTACTATTATTATACTATTAAACATGGAAGGCAACAGTTATTCGCCTAATTGAAGTTTTGAAGGTTGGTGAAGCAATGTAATGTAATCGTCACAAACATTAGTGTGTTGAAATTTGAATCAAATTAAACCCAATGAATTCAAATGTTTATAAATCACAAAGTATTAACTCTTTGGACGAGCATCCCAAAGTTTTGTTAATGCTGAGAGTCTTGCAAAGTAGTCGTTGATTTCAATCCATGTCAATGCTAATTGTTTAACTGTCAGCACTTGCTTCATGTCTTCCAATGTTTTTAGACGCAAGTCATCTGCCTGTATCAACCAGTAAGAAACTTTGATATAATACCATAATGTTTTTCCGTTTATAATTTATTTTATAAAATCAGAATATTTGTATAAAACATACGATTAACATCATGTAATTAATCAGCTGCGTACAGTAACTACTGTCAAATATTACATGTATCATATAACTTTCCAAGATGCTTAATTTCCCAATAGCCATATACATCAGGGACATGTAGGTGTTCAACATTGAGAAATCCTGTTTTTGAACGAAGGATCCACCTACAAATGTTTCGGCTATTGTGTCTTGCAACTTGCTGATATTATATGATATACTCATTTCTTCTTGCATAGTATCTGCTTTCAACTGAAGTAGGACCTCAGTTTGATTTTTTGTAAGATCCAAATGGTTCATAATGAGCTGCGTTTACTTTGAACCGTTAAACAAAATTGATACTAAATGTTTACGTATAGTCTACACACATGTAATCCGAATATCGTCAAAATGTGCAAATGTTTATTTTTTTCTTACCTTGATCAGGTTAGATGAGCGGAAACCACCAACCTACATAACACAACGTTCCGCCGGTGTCATCCATGATCCGTAAATAATGTTAACCACATCATTCTTGGCTGCCTTTTTCTTAAGAATAAAAACGTGTTTGAACTGTACAAATACATTGTCAATAATACTCTGAATCTGTCTGTCAGTGTTGTTATTCATTTCTTTTCGTAGACCATGTATTAGTTTGTTATGCTCCTCCATCCATTTTCTATATACTTCAGCAAACACAATGTCACCTGCGTATAAAGTAAAGACCGTTTTGTACGTCAACTATATGGATCAGTATGATGCACCTATTCATGTATGAAGGAGGGATACTGTACGTAACTAAAATTAATACAATATTTAAACAGTATTGTAAACGTACCGTTTGATACAGTACCCTGATTATATAAATCCCTTTTTTCCAATGGTATGACCTATTTAAATAAAAGATAATCAGTCATAGTAGACTCTTAATGTACAATATGAATGATTAATGATTGTCAACTGTAAATAACCTGATTAGCAAGATCTGTATTCTTCTCTTGCAACTGAATTAGTTTCTTATTCACCTCTTCAAGTTCGTGTATGTATGCCTGTAATCAATAGTTTTTTCATAGAAATATTTGTACTAAAACAGATGGTTTTTATTTGTTAAGTATCCGAAAGAAAGTTAATTAGCATATCTCACTCTCAATTACTGCAGCACCATATACATCTTTTATTGACGATAAATCATGATTTCATAACCTGACATACCTTTTTCCGCAGGCTATTTCTTCTTACTGTTTCCCTGATCTGTGCTTGTCGCTTGATCTTCTATAGGTTTATTTGGCGATATTGAAAAATATTCGGTAATTTGTTCGTTACAATTACATAAGAAAGACATAATGATTGGTAATAGAGTGATATGATATATATATATACCTTTGTTTGACTTGCATCTTTATTAGCATACATAACAGATGATGAACCGGAAGGAAGATTGTTGTTCCCTGTATCCATTTCCTATATATTTCTCTGTGTTTTTATGTAGTAACGGCTGCCCAAAAACTATGGAAACGTTGAATGTATGAATTCGATAATATGTATATAGTTGATTTCGTGTCATCAACATCAATTATGAAAACGTATTTTATTTGGGAATGTATATTTTTGCCTTAAAAACTGGAGATTTTGTTTTATGTTATTTGATCTGATAAAGATGTTGCTATCATATCGGAATATTTAATGTAATTTATATAGTTTTTTATTTTGTATTTATTGATTCAATGAATCTGAATGGAATATAAAAAATTCCTGTTAATTGCCTATTCTCTTTCTAACCTATGGTAACTAAATTAAGTATGTTCATTTTTTATGTTGTATGATGTATTATGTTGTTTGAGTTACGTTCTAATGATGTTGGTTTAATCTCTTTCTACTATTAAAAGAAAACCTTAATAAGCTAATCTCATTGACTTTTTTTTTTCTATAAATGAATCCTACCCCTTGGATGCCAAGCAATCTATAGATCTCTCACCATTGATTTAGTCATCAAAAAATGATTAGCTAATAATTCTATATCTCCTCACATCTTACTTCAAAAGTAATCAATACTGCAAATCGTAACTTACATCCCTCAATATAAGGTTATAATCAATGTAGCAAGTATTCCCTCTATCGTTTTTCAAATTTGAATTTGAAAGAACAACACTACATATAGGCGTTATTTAAATCGCAGTCATCAGTTATTGATTCAATTAGTCGGCCAGATTTCAAATTCAAAAGAAGAGACAGATCATGCAACATAACTTCCATGTATCTCATCAAATGTAACGCTGCATAAATGTTCGCATCCCTACATATGGCCATTTCTCACATTTGTATACATTTTGTGTTGTTTGCAGGTTATTATATTTATAAATGTTTGCATCGCTACATATGTTTGCAGGTTATTTTTTGTTAAACTTGCTACTGATATTTGAATAGTTGATTACATTATTATTTATTGGCAGGTTATAGTTAGCAATAACCGTGAAGAAGATAGTCTACCATGTTCGTCTGTTGGAAACGAACACACCATGACCGAAAGGTAAAACCTGATTATAAATATCTGGTCACAGTATTAAATATTCTTGACTTTGCTAACCATAACCCCTTACATGTTTGTATCTATTTAGTAATACTATTCAACACAGGTTTAAAGTCCTGATTTGTATACATTTGGTGTTGTTTGCAGGTTATTATATTTATACATTTCGATCAGGTGGGTGTACATTTTTGCCATTTATCAGACTCCATTTTCTTATAACTTATCATTTAGACACTTACTACTGCTTTTCTGTTATGCACCACCAAATGTAATCAGAGATTACTACGAACAGACAAAACAAGCAGTAGCAAGTTTACAAGAAAACAATAGTACTGATATGCACCACCAAATGTAATCAGAGATTACTACGGACATACAGCACAAAATCTAAAAACATTTGAGAGTTACAACTGATATAAAGCACCAAATGAGCAATCAGAGATTACCATGAATTTATACATTTGAGAGTTACTAATGCTGTTTTGGTCACTTACTACTGCTGTAGACAGTATTAAATTTGGTGGTCGAACAGTAGAAAAACATAAGATCAATACAATATCTATAAAAATGATAAACTAATACATTTGAGAGTTACTACTGCTGTTTTGGCCAGTTACTACTGATATGCAGGACCAAATGTAAAACAGAGAATACCATGAACTTTACCAGTACAAACTGACTCCATTCATTGTAACTCTATGACTTTTCAGTAGAAACTTAAGTTTTGTGACTAAAGACTGCTTTTGGTGAGTTACTACTGATATAAAGCACCAAAAGTAAACAGTATTAAATTTGGTTTTCTAACAATAGAAACACATAAGATCAGTACAATATCTATAAAAAATGATAAACTTATACATTTCGAGAGTTACTACAGCTGTTTTGGTCAGTTACTACAGCTGTTATGGTACACCATTAGTAAAAATATATTCTAGGTTCAAAATATATCAGTAGTTTACAACACAAAAAAAAACAAACATGATGTACCATAACAGCAACAACAAAAGTTACTTAATTACAAATCCACATTAAATTTGGTTAACAAATTAGTAAGATAAACTTCAAAATTAGCTTTTATGTGATAGTAGTGTTCAACATTAATTTGATTATATCAAGAATGTTAGCTTTTATGTGATACCAGAGTTATGAAGATGATGATGTTATAAAGGTGATGGCATATTAACTTTAATTTGTATTTCCACATATGTATAAATTATCTATGTCATATTTTCTAAATATTTGAAAATGCTTACAAAATCCAGTTTATCGGTTCAATCAGTAACTGGTTACTATCTCTCGTATATCGGTATAAGATTTGTCATTTTGTTGTATATCTAGACAATTAAAAAGTGTATTTTGTATAAATAGAATATTTGATGACAATATGTTGCATGATTATTGCATTGACCCTATTAAAAATGTGTAAGAAATGAAGAAATAATTACAGAGAAATACAGAGACTAAAAATAAGGGACTTAGAGCATCCCCAATGATGAAATGCTTTTAACAAGCTTTTTTCTTGCCACATCAATTTTTTATAAAAAAGCTTTTAACAAAAGCTTTATATCTAATGATAAAAAGTTTTTCAAAGTTTTTTTTTCAAAAACCATACAAACACTTTCAAAAAAACTTTTCAGGTATAACTTGAGATTTCTCAAGCTTTTGCACAAAAATGTTTTTCCTCCAATAAAAAAAAAAACTTTTTTGCATAAGAAATTTTTTAGAAAAAGTCTTCATTGGAGATGTTCTTGCTTACCATGAAAGATATAAACCCACCATGTTGATAGGATTAGAGGATATCACTTTAATTTCTAGTTTTTTTCTTTATAATACTAAACAAACATGACTTTTCTATAATACTCATTCTGATTACCAAAGAAAAAGTTAAAACAAACACACACCTTAAGTATGGTCAGGTGTCTTGAAATGTATATAATTATTACTTGTGTCATGTACGTGAATCACATCTATTTTATGAACATAATTTTTTTAAAACACGAGTTTAATGTAACAAAACATTTTTATCTGGTAATTGAACATTCCTAGCCGGTTATATCAATTACGTTCTATCTTCGTCGGTGAAATCGTTTTTTCAGTGAGACCATTGACCAAAAACACCTTAATTTTCATCAAAACGATGTTTAAAATTGTTTGGAAAAGTTATAATAATAAAAATTCTTAAATGCAAAAAGAAGATTAAAAGTTTGAAACATATAAAATAATAAATCTAAAATTGAAAAACAAATGTGACGTAACAAATTCATGGGAGGAAAAATGCAAGTAAAATAAATACCCGTACTACATTTAGAAGCACAATTAGTGTGAAAACTTGCAAAAACACATATCATTTTTCCTATAACACCCTAGTTTTTATTAGAAAAAACATCATCTTAGAGTAAATAATGAATACATGTAAAATGTTTTCTTTTATCTGGTTAAACAAACTTTGATCGTCTTCTCGACCGTGATCATTTTTTTCGACGAGATCATTTTCTGGTACCACTATATTTACCATAAAAAATCATCTTAGTGTAAATAATGAGAAAAACACATGTAAAAAACGCTTGTGTTGTTGGGTATGATGAATATGTGTTAATTTGTTGGAGAGTATGAAATAGTATTATAATTAACGTGTGAGATGACTGAAAATTACAGATGTGGTAATCAACTTCCGGCAAAGTGTATGCTACAACTTATGATGAGTAATGCACAAGGCTTGTTTACAGGATAAGGGGTAAAGAATCCATCTAATAGTTCATTGAACGTGATTTTAAAAAAGTTAAGTACATACAATAGAAACGATTAATTGCAAATAATAAGTTTGAGTGCCGATTCCGAATATATGAATTGTCCTAAAGATTAAAAACCTATTTTCGGCCTTTTTATTTTGTATAGCTAGATATTTTTCAAAGCATTTGTGTGGATTATTACATTACAGTGTGTAAGATATCTATCACATTGATATGATAATGACATTTAATTGAAAATTGTGTTAAAACCAATGAAAGTTCTTTAAAGTTTTAGGTATTCCTGTGAAAACAAATTACGACGTTAGTGTAGGATATCTATCACACTGATTTGATAGTTTACTTTTTTTTATTTTCAAAATTGTGTTAAAATAAAATGAAAGTTCTTTAAATTTTGAAATTCCAATGAATACAATAACTTATGCTTCGAGTTTTGTCAAAACGATATTACGAACGTTACTACTTAAGTTATCTATCACATTGGTTTAAATATTGGAATTCCAATAAATACAATGACTTATGTGCTAAGTTTTGTTAAAATGGTATTATGAAGTTAGTAGGCAAGAATGTAAGATATGTGTGACGTTGATAAGAATGATAGTGGAAATTGAAGTCAAAATACTACAATCACCAAAGGTGATTTCTCTGTTCCTAACCTGCATTTCTTATTCACCTTCTTCTGATTTTACTCGCATTTAAGTTACCGAGTATCTTTTTATTTGTATTTGGTAGATCTACAGATCTTCGTTCGTGGAACACCCGGTTCTTCATATGTGTGACTAGATCACTCACTGCCAATAGTATTATGTTGGTGTCATTACAACAAAATAATCAAAATACTTTTGTTTGAAAAATAATAGTTTTAGTTAAGTTTATTTGTTTATCTATCACATAGAATGAGTCATGTCTTTCATTTAGATTCACTAGGGGTGGTAGTAAGGAATAACTTAAATTGAATAATTTATGTATTACAAGGAGTCAAGGATGTCCAAATGATCCATGTGATGTCTATAAGGGAAGTTTATTACTTTATGCAAATTAGATTTATTCCAGTAATGTTTGTGAAGATGAAATTGTGGTTTGGAAATCAAATTAGTACTCTCTTAGTTTGAGACTTGAACTGTTTAGCACCAATTTGAATTAGGAACTTGATTAGGTTGTTTGGCCAGTCATGATGAATTTACTATGATTGATTTATAGAAGAAGATGATAGTAACCCTCTGTTCTCCAACTTAAATATTTTATTGGTCATATCTCAAACGTATAATATAGATGTTCTTTAATTTCTTTGATTACATTACAGGTCAAATTGGGGCGCATCATTATATTTTGGTTTGGATGTTTCTTACGAGTTTTAGTTATTTATAATACATTTTATAATCACATATGATAGAATTAGTTCTGTGAATCTTAAAATAAAAAATAAAAAAATGGTGCACCTGTTTTTGCTTGAACCAGACTCAATGTTCTTAAGAGAACTCATTATAACCCGAACCCAACCAGCCAACTGCATCAAAAACATTGTTTACTTAGATTTCTTAAACATAATAGAACTTGCACAGGTTTTCCATCAAACAATATTGTAATCCATGTGGTTTATATGCATCATGTGTTGCCTATAGTTGAGATGATACAAGAATTAGCTATCTGGCCAATGTCTTAACCATATGGATTCGTCACGTTGCACCTGACATGGCTCTTTTGCTAATTTTGTGACTGCATTTTTGATTTTTTTATTATGATCTTTTATCTTAGATAGGAACCAATGGCAGCCCCGATGATGGCTAATCTTAACCTTCCAGATGGGAATGAACCAGTTTAAATCAAGGTTATAAGGTGGGAACATTTTTTTGGCAAAAAGGGACACAATTTTTATTGATTTTCATCAAATAAAATGTGGCCTGTTTCAATTCATTTGACCCATTTTTGGTTTTAGTTTATATACTTATGTTATGCACGTTTGAGCCCTTAGTGATAAAACACAATTCAAACTGAGCACTTATAAGTAAATGGGTACAAATTGCCATCTTTGCGAACGCAGATCACACACACACACACGTACAGAAACATTCATGCTTGCATCTTGAATTGGTTGCTTAATTTTTCCTCAATTACAGGTCAAATAACTGGCACAAGCTTCTCTTGGGTTGTATTATGTGCCTTATGCATTTTGGCTAATTAAACAAAAGGTCATGTAGGTCACAACCTGGACTGCAACGTGCTTTAATAAATGATGATGTTTTAAAGTTTTTAATGTAAATATCACTGCATATAATTGGGTCATAGACCCTAAAATAAATACATTAATGGTTTATATTTTTGTTAATGTTATGTAGATAAACCATGAGGCATGTTTTAGAAATCTAATTTACATGACAATTGTCATTACTATCATTTTTCTGATGTCATAAAGAGACAGTTTTATTAAAGAGTATTCAAAGCATTTCATTGATGATTACAAAACACATTCGTTTAGCTACTTGTAAATATCCAAACGTTACAATTCTTGCCTACCTCTCTCGAAACTTTGGTACCCCCTTCCCTTCCGTCATGTATATATAACCACTTCACTAACTGTTCTTTTAGACTTGCCAATGCACCATGGCAGAGCAGAACGACGTGAAAAATTCTAATTCATCAGAGGGTTGGCACAAGAGGACCAGAAAGCTGGCTCGAAGATCATTTGAATTAGCAGCAACAAATTTGGTCTCAAGTGGTATCCCATGTGAAGCCTGCAAATATTTGCAAAGGAGGTGTGTCAATGGGTGCATCTTAGCACCCCACTTTAGCCCAGACCAAGGTTCCACACTGTTTGCTGCATTATACGTGCTTGGAGAGTATTTTTGATGTACTAATTAGATAGATCAGGTTGTGGTATAATATATATATATATACCTTAAAATATTTGCTACCCCATTGCAATTTATACGAGTTATTAGGATGTATATTCATCATGCAAATTTCAATATAGTATAAACGTTATGATAATTGATATTTCACGTGTATGTATAGATGAATTTCTTCTTTAACTCTCATGATCTCATCTGCACATTTTGTCGGGCCTATTAACTTGATAACACTAATTTTAATAGGTCTTACCTTTTTTTTATTCTGTCAAAGTTCTAAATTATGACAAAAGAAAACTTATAATCATTCATCTTGCGTGAAATATATACTACTATCAATTGTTATCACATAAACTAGTTATGTATGAAAATTTATATTAAAGATTGGCTATTGTTAACATATTATATATGTGTCAACTTGTATCATGTTAGCCAAAAAATAAAATAAATGGTAGTATTATATATTTCTGGAGTTTATATTTAATATTAATATTAATTAATGAAAAACTATTGCTAATGAAATTTTTTTAGGTTACTTTACATTTTTTTTGGTGTAATAGCCCCTTTTTTATGAATAAAATTTCAAATATAAAACCGAAGTTTATTATTAATGAGGAGCCGTCTTGTTGGCGTTTTGTAGCTGAATTGATTTTGTTTGTTAATATTTTTAAATTATATTTCGATCGTATGTATCTTCTAGCCTGTTTTCTTGAAAAAATAAAATGTGTTGATACCCACAACTAAAATACTCGCTTTATTACACTTTTTTCAACAGTTAACCCTTTTAAAGTTGAACAATATTTTGAAAGAAGCAAAAATAAAAGGATGAACAATTAATTTGATATGACAAATATTTCATCTAACAAATAAAAAACAATGACAGGCCTAAATCTACAAAACAATAAAACTTGAAGGACCATAAAGTAAAAAATAGCTTGGTGCAAAATAATGCGAAACTCTGCTTCGGGATGAGCAAACCCCCGGACTGACATCACAAGTTGCGGTAGCCGGTACGCCTTTCAGTCCCTTTGATTCATTAAATTAGTATAGATATATAAATTCTGTATGTATAGGTTTATAATTTTCCTTTTTTCTTAGAAAACAAATATAATTTTCTAATTGCTCAGTTTGAAGATGGCAACTCCTCCAAACCCTGCTGATGGAAACCCCCAAAATCCAGGTCTAACCTCAGGTGATTTTGAGCTTAATATGTATATACAATTCCGTCCATGTATATTTATATATATATATATATATGTGCCAAGTTTGAATTCATCGTTGTTGTAGCTTAATTAAGATGATCTACTTGAATATAACTTTAATTTGTTTAGGTAGAAACACTATAGATGATTGAACTGATTCAATAGAATAGTTAATTTATTAAATTCCTTTAGTATATAGCTGTTTATGTTTTGAATTACTAATTTGATTAGAATAAATATTTAATTAGAATCAATTAGTTTATAAGGTTATATGTTTTGATTTTATGATTATTATTCCAGAAGCTGTAAAGCCAATGGGTAATGATCAGCAAGATGTCAATAAAGGTGCTGCTAAGGAACCATCGATATTTGTTAACACGGAACCGATACGCGAGGATCAAGTACAAAATGCTGTCAAGTTTTTATCGCATCCGAAAGTTAAAGGATCTCCTGTTATGTATAGACGATCGTTTCTTGAGAGGAAGGGACTTACTAAGGAGGAAATAGATGAAGCATTTCGTCGTGTTCCAGTAAGATTTGTATTTGGGTAGTATAATATGGTGTGTAATATGCGATTATAGGACTATTAGTAATTTGGTTTCATGTTTGGTGTTTTATGGCAGGATGATTCTCCCAGTCTTTCAACGTCTCAACCGGTTGTTGCAAATGAAGGTGAAATTTTGTTTCTTTAGAGGATTCATAGCAATAATTGAAAATTCAATACATACAATGGAAAGTTTTATACTTGGATACGTACAATATAGTTTTGGATAAAGTTTGATAAACTTTTAAACACTTAACCCTTAACGATATGCTTAAGTCACGAGATTGTTTGTAGGAATTTATACAACTATAGTTACCGCAAAAGAATTCATTGTTGTGAATCTGTATACGTCCATATGGTATGGTCATCTAACACAAATCAAGTGTGGCCTAATTTGGGATGATGGAAGTAAAAGACATCTCACGTGTTGTTATTTATATGAATCTGATAATAGGTGGCCAGTCACAGGCTGCATCGAATATTCAACCACAAGTGGCAACTCAATCACTGCAACCTGCAGCAGCTGCTCCAGCTGCTCCTGGGTCTAAATTTGAGACCTTGACAGGATCACGGTTCCATTGGTCACATGCTATTCTTGCTGTAGGAGTTCTTGCTATCACGGGAGCTGGAACGGCTGTGGTTTTTAAGGTAAAAACAATATCTTCTTTAAGTAATGTGACTTTTTCTTCATGATGTGTTGCTGTTAGTTATTAGCTAACCGTCTATCTTTTGTGTTGACGTTTTATCAATGAAATAGTTATGCTGTCACCTGACATTTTTTATTTATTTATTTATTTATTTTAGAATGCTGTGGTTCCAAGATTGAAATCTTGGATACGAAAAGTTGTAGACGAAGATGGAGAAGAGGACGTCACAAATAAAACCAACAAAAAGCCAACATTGGCTGAAGAAGCTGCAGCTGCTGCGAAAGCAGCTGCAGCAGCAGCATCTGATGTGGCCCGTGCTAGCCAGGAGATGTTGGTGTCGAAAACTGAAGGTATCTTTGTTTTCTTCTTCTTGATATTCTCTTGTTTCTTTTGTTGCATTTGGTTACTTATGAATATAAGTTGTCTTTGTTCTTTGCAGAGAAGAAATACTTTGGGGAACTATTGAGTCTATTGGACGTGCAAGTACAGGAAATGAAGTCAATGAGTAACTCAATAAGGAAGTTGGAAGGTAGAGCCGAAGTTGCTATGAAATATACATATTATAATATATCTTAATTGCAACTTTTGAACAGCAGTATATATAGATGAGCTGATAATATATTCCTTGCTCTTTAGTTTGTGTACTTATAATATATTAGCATGGCGGAAAATCTTTTAGTGCTCATGGTGAAAACATGTATCTCATATGAAAACTCCCGTATATGCTTTTAGCAGATCAAAGAACATAGTTTTTGTTTAATTACCATTTCCAGAACTTCTTTTTGAAAATCTTTTGAGGTATTCGTAGAAATAGAGCTGTAAGGGGTTGTGTTTTGATCAAAACGGGTTGGGTTGGGTACTCGGGTTAACCTGCAAACACTTTTTTTTGTACAATTTTTCTTTTTTATTTTTTCAATAAAAAAATTCATGCATTAAATATGGTTACAATTACGAAGACTACATTATGTCTTTGAATGATGCCATATAGGAGTTGTAGCATACAACTCTTATATGCACTGTAAGTAAGCTTCGGGTGACTTTCAACCACTCACCTGTTCCCCTATGCTATATTTATTAATTTTATCTAACTCGAATTAACCCATTCTAAAGTAAATGGGGATTTATATCAACACCTCTAATATCTGCTATTCTAAGGTTACAATTTTACTTCGCAGGATCTTGATCTAGTTAATTTCATGTTGTGATACTTTCCACTATTACCTTTAAACTAATTCGAGTTGAACAGATTATAACAGTAATGAACAGAAGAATATAATTTCAATTTATTCATAAAATATGATCTGAAAATTGGTTTGCAATGTCTAGCCCATTAACTGTGTATGTATTTTTCAGGCCAAACCAACAATTCGGGGAGAGAAGTTCAAGTCACTAGCTCAAGGGTGAGTTAGATATTGGCATATCTTGACCTTGCCTCATAAATTAATATTTACAATTATCACTGTTTCGCTTTGTATCACTTATAGTTATCAGTCGATTTTCTATACTTTACTTCCTCTGATTTAATTTTGTGGTATCCTAGCCTCCTTATACAAATGGCAGGGCAGACTACGACTCACACTCAGGTAATCATTGGTCAAATACAAGTCATGCATTCTGTTCCTTATGTTTACTTGTTCATTGGCATAACTTCTACTATTTTGTGAACAGCAAGATCCTTGTCACCACCCCCTGCATCTGTAGAAATGTCTGCTACACCATCCCACCCAAAGTCTTATATGGAGGTAATTTATTTGTGTGTGTCAATTGTCTGATGAAAAACTTTGTTTACCTTCATAAGCAGCACACTTTCTTACCTATCCAATTAAAAGCAATTGTAATGCTTCAAACTTGGTTTCAGGGTTACTGTTCTGATAAGAAATTCATATGAGATGGGAATTCTAACCCTTCACTTATGAATGGGTTGATTTGGGTTATCTTTCATCCATAATGGGTCAAGCGTGCTAAAAAAATATCTTAAAATAACAAGGCTGAAAATGGAACAGCTTATATGGGTCTAAACTCTGACGTATCAAAAGTTGCTCAAAATGCATGTTTAATGCATAGAACCTTCTAAATCGTATGATTATGAAAAAAAAAAAGAATTATATACGGAGTATTTTGTAATGATATATTTTTGGTGTCATATCTAACATTCTAACACACTAACTGTGAATAAACAAAAAAGTAGGACAAAAAGTATTTCGGGTCAATTTAACCCTATCCATTGCAATTCGGATCTAACCATTACTATTTAACCCTTACTCAATCAGTCCAACCATTTTATTATGCCACCACCAATTAAGTAATTATCCCTCTTGATCATGATTCTCATTTTTTACAAGTACCAACTGTATCATTTTTATTGTGTGTTGTGATACCTCTATAAAATCTGCTTCTCTATCACTTTAAGATTTCTCTGAAACAGTTATATTCTATGGATTGATTGCAGATAATGTCTATGATTCAAAGAGGTGAAAGGCCTCCCAACATCCGAGTAAGTTATCTTTTTCTTTTTTTTTTTGGTAGTTGAAGGGGTTGATCTTGATTCTTTTTTCTTTTTCAAGTTTGGTTCCTAGTACTTTATCGTGCTAGTTTGTCTACAGGAAATCAACGATCTGCCACCAAACCCTGACCAACCTGTATCAAATCCTCGCTTAGCACCAAAACCTAAGGTTCAGATTCAACATTCTTATTGCATCTGAAATTTACAATCTCATTTCTAAAACTTGAGTTTATGGAATGAATTCTATAATATGCTACGTGAATATGTTTTGCACGCATAGTTCTTCTATAGAGTTAAGTACAGTAGAATGCATCAGACTTTACCAATTTTGCTTTCGTGCATATTGAGCTAAAAAACGTTCTATTGTATTTATTAAACTTCCAAAACTGCCATTTTATACTTTTTTATAACATGTAGAACTGATGACGTCAGTCGTGACACGGGTTATGATGACATGACATCTATATGACTGCCATGTCGCGCAAAAAACCGGTAACTCAATTATTAGGTCACCGGATGCATACTGCAAGTTCGGGAAGTTTAATACATACAATATAACTTTTTTAAGTCGATACGTTCAATAGAAAGAATGGTTAAGTTTGATACATTATGATGTAATTTGCCCTGTTTATTTCTTTACCATCTTGATTATTACTAATACTACTTTCTGTTCCTCTACTGACTAGCCTTGGGAGGCCTCTCAGTCACAGTCCAGCTCAGCCTACCCTTCGTATGAAAACAACAATGGAGTTAATTATTATGCCCAAGATAATGGTTCCGGGCCCGCATCAGTGTATCAGTCTAACGGAGAAGGTTCCGCTCCTTGGTGGCAACAAAAGAATTCCCGGGTCAACGAAGTAGAACCTGAAGAGAAGAAAACGGGTTATCCAGTTCAAACCAGTGAGCGACCTGTCCAACGGTCTTCCTGGGTCCCACCTCAGCCACCTCCCGTAGCAATGGCGGAAGCGGCCGCAGCCATCAGACAACCGAAAAAGTCACCATATGAAAAGGAACAACAATTGAGTGATGAACAGTTACTGGCTCGTTCAGCAGAGGTAACCGATGAATTAGAGAAGGTCACAAAAATATCTGAATCAGGCGGTGTGTTGCCAGATGTTGGTGCAGGGAGTTCAGTAATGACAAACACAAGTGAAATTCAGCGAGAGGAAGAAAGCTCCTATTACGAGGCTTGATCACTTTTGTAGAACGCAGCGATCCTGCTTTTTAAGGTACTTGATATGTGCATTGTATTTTATCGTTCAAAACTTGAAATGATGTTACAACTGAACTTATGTCATACTTGAGAGTTACGTATTATTAATGAAAAATAATGTGAAACTCAGTATTCGCATATGTGCAATTTGGAACTTGCAACAGTCTTGTATGGCTCTAGACCTCATCTGAAGTATTGTACTGTACAATAGTTCAACACAATATAAGCTCAACCCACAGTTGTTGATTTTTTTTGTATCCGTGATTTGGTATCGAGCTAAGTTTAGTAGTTTGTCTTAATAAATATGTTTATGTGTGCAAATAATTGATGAAAGTTGTTTAGCTTGATGTTGAAAGATTTATCAACTAACATTTTGATCTTGGGTTCAAGTCTTAGCATATCTATTTTCATTTTTCTATAACAGTTTTTAAATAATGGAAGTACATACGGCTAATCTTTTATTTTTGTTAAGTATTAGCTACAGCAAATATTACATCTCTATTTTTTTTCAAGTATTTGCAAACAATGTTTTCAAACTATGGAAGTGTATGCGGCTAATTTAATTATAAAAGGATACAAGTTCATCATATTTTTATAATACATTTTTTTCCTTTTTTAAGAAAAAACTTAATAAATTTACATACTAACTCCTGAAACAAATGGAAATTACAAAAATTCCCTAATATTGAAATGCTACAAAAAATCTTTAAAACTTGCATATGTTAGTAAATATAATACTATATGATATATGATCATTAGTTATATTATTATAGTCATCATTATTCGCCGTGCTTTTATAAAGTTAATCGAAAAGAAAACAAGTTAAGATTTTGTGATTATATTTTTAAAAATACATTTCTAAACCCGTCGCAACGCACAGGCAAAATAAATCTATTTGAAGTCAATTTACAGAAGGAATTGTATGACACTTATTAATGTTTATTGTTATTATAGATTGGCTCAAGTTCAATATATTAATCAAATTTACTAAACTTATTAATCAACATACAATTTATAATGCAGTATCAAAATTTCTAATATGATATACCCTTTATTAAACCTTTAGAATTTGAAAAGCCGTTTAAAAAGTGACAGTGTTGATAACTATGACAGATGATTCATGTGCCTTTAATTGGGTTTTTGTTTTCGATCTCTATAATTTATACTCTATGTTTAATATAAGCATATATTTATTGTACATCTTTGAACTTTGAAGGACGACAGTTCAACTTTTGTACATATAAATCAAAATATTTGTGCTGATTATACTGAAATAAATTATTAAAATATTCATGTTTTAGATAAAGAAGAAGCTTTATTTTGACCCTTCAATATCAAACTTGACCTTTTTGGTGTTAAAAAGGTTGAATTTTCTTCCCATTTTAATGCGAATGTTTTTTATCCATCTTTTTATTTAATGCGTTCCGCTTGAAGGAAACAAGTCTCTTCTTTTATGAAAGACATTGAATTGATGAGGAAGTAGACGGAATGTTTTAAAAATTGGTTTTTAATTGAAAGGTTGAGAGGTCCGCTCTGGTGGCCCGATGAATCAGGGTAATTATATATTATTAATTTATTAAAATACATGAAAATAATAAAAAAATCTAAATAAATACAATAAAGGTTATAAAATGTTTAAAGATAGTTTTCTCAGAAAAGTTTCTCAACTTTTTACTCTAAAATATACTCAATATTAAAAGAAATCAAGTTTAGGATCATAAAAAAAATAAAAAAAATTAGATCAAAATCTATTTTTTCTAATTCGGTTTGCCGGTTAAAAAAGGTTGAACAGGAAAACCGGCTAGTTAACACCGATTAAAAAACCAAAATAAAACCGATTTAAAATTTACCGTCATCATTCTTTTAACAGTTGAAACAGTCGAACTGATTTTGAAAATATTGAGTACATGAAAAATAAGATGATTTTACTGTTTGACTTTGACAAAATATAGAGACACATTATATAAGCCCAAAATATCTTATTTAGGAACATAAAATTGAACAAGATAAAGTATATCATGGAAAACGTGCATTTGATTCCCAAAATCAAATTAAATTGCTTAAGCTGTCATATCATACTTCAGACATTATATTGGTTATATTGATTTTGTTTACAATAAATCGGATTGATATTTGATAACATGAATATGAACAACTATATAGTTCAGCATTTGAACTAGAAAGAAATGGAGTATTAATATCTCGAACGTATTCTGTTACAGTATGTCACGTTAAAAAGTACAGAATACTAATGAAGAAATAAGCTTGTGTGTCACAGTGGTGACAAATATAATATATACTTTTATATTTCTTTTTCGAGTACAAATTATTTAAAATAATAGTTTAATCTAAATCTCAGTTTAGGCGATTAGTTTTAAGGTAGTGGTAAATATAACAAAAACATTGATGCATACCATACAAAGTATAACATGTAAAGCTCATGATACATGTGTATCATAACTTGTTGTATGCATCATTTTCTTTGGTTTATTTATTACAACCATTAATTTTATGCATGTAGAAAATAACAAAGTATATAAAACATTTTATATTCTCTCACTCAAAATTTAAAATTTCAAAAATGAAAACTCAGTCAAATTATATTGTACCATAATAACATATAAAGCATTTGAGATATTATCTTTCAAAGATTAAAATGACTAATATACCCCTACATTATTAATTAGGGCCTGTTTGGCATGGAGCTTTTAGGAGTTTTTCGGAGCTTTAGCTTTTAGTTTTTGAACGAAAAGCTTATATGAAAATAAAAGTCTTGTTTGTCATTTACAAGCTGTAGCTTTAGAATCCAACGAAAAGCTCAAATTCTCAAAGCTACTAGAAGTAGTTTTTCGCGAAAAGCTCCAAACGTAAAGCTACAGCTACAGCCTACAGCCTACAGCTACAACCTACAGCTACAGCTACAGCCTACAGCTATTTCGCCAAACATACCCTTAGTCTTTAAAGAAATCAATCAAAAATATTAACATACTCTTACATTTATTAAATTCTCATTAACACTATCATCATTATATCATATACTAATAAACATATGGTATTTAATTTTAATTAAAAGATATTCATATCTATATTTACATATGAAGCACGTCACATTCTCTCTTAAAACTTAAAAATGAAAACTTTGTCAAATTATTTAATACCCTAATAATATATAAAACCATTTAGATATTTTTAAAATTGAGATGACTAATATACCCCTGCAATATTAGTTAATCTTTAAAGAAATCAATGAAAAATACTAACATACCCATACATTTAATAAATTATCATTAATATTATCATCATTACATTAAAAACTACTCTCTCCATTCTAAATTAAGTGTCCAGTATCAGTTTGCACACAGTTTAAGAATTGATTTGTCTGGTAGTGAAGATGACTATTTTACTCTTACTTTTTGCACAGACTCCCATGTATCAGTTTTAAGAAAAGATAAAATGGTAAAGTTAATTTACTACTTTTAGAAGTGGGCATTTATTTTGAGACAAACTAAAAAAGAAAGGTGGACACTTATTTTGGGACGGAGGGAGTAATAAACATATGACATAACTTCCGAACTGTTAGGAGTTACATGACGTGTCAATTATGTACAGAAAAGTCGGGATGAGACGAACGTATTTGCAAATTGTCAAATGCGGTTTGTTTAACTTTCGGAGTCAAATTCCTTCTCTAGAACCTTTAATTTTAACTTTACCCAAAGTTTACACTTTTTTTAAGTTTTTAAATAATAAAAAACAAATCCTTGTATTTGTTTTGCTATGAATTATTATTTTTGCACCTTTATTTACAAGTTTAATTTCGTTTTTATATTGTCTATTTCTTTATTTTATAATTTTAATTTTTGATCATTTAGGATTAAAATTTACCGTTCTATAAATTTCACATTTTGTTTCATACCATTTAATTTTTTCATAATATTTAATATCAAATTAAACGAATGTCAAACCTTGTGACCGGGTCAATGAATATGCTTCTTGCAACTCGGCACTCACAACTTGGTCATCAAGTTTGCAACTGGGCAGTGATGAATTTGTGGGGTATTTTGTTTTAACATTATTTAAAAAACAAAAAAGTGATTTTTTAAAAAAAAAAAACACTATATGTTAGCACATTGACACATTACTTTATTTTTAAAATATTACACAATATATCAAATAAATGTGAAACAAATAATTTTTTTCAATGTATAGCGTGAATATTCCATTAGTTTCCTTATAGCATATTCTAAGCATTTACTGGAAATGTTTTGTTCTTTAAGGAAAAAAATTGTTCGATATATTATTGGATTTCCAAAATTACATAACCTAATGGTAGATAATTACCATTTTAAAGTAAAAATATGACAAATATAGGGCCTGTTTGGCATGGAGTTTTTAGGAGTTTTTCGGAGCTTTAACTTTTAATTTTTGAACAAAAAGCTCCTATGAAAATAAAAGCTTTGTTTGTCATGTACAAGCTGTAGCTTTAGAATCCAACGAAAAGCTCAAATTTTCAAAGCTACTAGAAGTAGCTTTTCGCGAAAAGCTCCAAACGTAGGTTGTGTTTGGTAGCAAGCATTTGGAAGCATTTTGGAGCGACAAATGACTAGCAGTTAGCGATTTGATTGAAAAGCTTGTTTGGCAACAAAGCAACTAGAGTTTGCATATTTTCTAACCGCTTCCTGCTAAATGCTTGATGAGGAAACATTTCAACTAGCAACTAGCATTTTGGTTATGAAATTACCTATATACCCTCAAAAATGACATGAGTACATTATAAATAATGTGTATATGCCCTTTTTCGTAATTTTACATTTTATAATTACTGCTACTGCTACCTTATCAGACACTTTTTTTAAACAAACAGATATTGCTAACTGCTACTACTAACTGCTACTGCTTACTGCTTACTGCTACGTGTCACCAAACATACCTGTAAAGCTACAGCTACAACTTACAACTACTTCACCAAACATACCCATAAAATCTACAAACAACTATTTGTTTCATACTCATATTAAATTAAGGGAGATGCTAAAAAAATTGTCGGCATTGGTTAAATATACCATAATTAGAATTTAAACATTAATTAATTCTCAACTTGCTATATAATAGTTAGATATATCATTATAAACATGAAAAGTGATGCTAAAAATCATCATTGTACATACTATATATGGAAAAAGAAGTTTATCAACTGTCATATATTACTTATAATATGCTTATACATTGACCTTAGGGCAGTTATTAGCAGAACTAGGTAAAAAAGTTATATATATTTTTTTAAACAGTCGAAAATTTTATAAAGATTAATAATATGTTAGGAAAAATAAAAAAACAAATAAAATGAAAGAAAATTTACAAGGAACATTATACAAATTGATTAAAGAAAAAATACAAGGTCAAATTGGGGCAGCAGTAAAATGAAAAATTAATGATATTATTAAAAGAAGCATTTTGCAGCTACTTCACTATTCAATCTTAGAATGAGGGTTCAATTTGTCAAAATGAGGCTTCTTTAAATTAGTTATTTATTATTTATGCCAGACTGGTTTTTTAAGAACTTACATACAGTGAACAGTGATGAACGTGCTTTTTTTTTTTATAAAGTTAATTTATCACTAATTTATTGTCATCTGGTGCACAAGTTCACCGCAAAAAGTAAGTATTTTATACATGTCATATAAGTTGATAATATTTAAAACTGTTGGAAACTAATAAAAAATATAATAATAATCAAAAGCATGACTGTCGTATCGTATCACAACTACGTTCATTGATCACTACTGTATATAAATTTTAATTAATGTTATTTCTTTCCGACCCTTATTCTTTATTGATTAAAATAAAACATATCGTATCTTTCACTTCGATGGTTATCCTATTATAATATAAAATAGCTATCAATATATTAATAAAAAGAAAACTTTGTTAAGTTAATTATATTATTGTTAACTAATCAAGTGTTTACACTTTATCAAACTTCCGATTAACTAATTAAATATATTTATTTATCTCGAGTCTATTTGATGAAGTAACTATAGATTGTAAGATGCATATATATTTGTATATAATCATTTGGCAAACTAACTGCATATGTAATTTTAAAATATAAAATGATATAAAAGAACATCAATGTAATTATAAATGATAAATATAATTAAATGTAAATTTAACAAATAATATACATTATATAAATAAAATGCTTAATTGATTGGAATATATAACATATTTGTACTTGTATAGTCGTACTATTTTTGTTCCATATATCTATAAAAAAATTAGTATCCAATACTACTTTATCTATTATTGTTAAAATGTTGTTTCGATGACCAATTTTAATTCAGAATTATTTGAATCTGATACTACTCTTCTCTAAGGACTATACCTCAGTTAATGTTCAATTGTTTCCTGTAAAATTGCAGAGAGTTAAAATTGGACCTATAATCTATTTGTCAAAAACTCTTCCTTTCACGACTCATAAAAACATTTATACCGGAGGAATGATATCACTATATTATCGATTATTATTTCATGAAAAACTAACCCTTACAATAATACAATTCACATAACTTTTAATAAATGCCACGCAAGTCGTAATAAAATTCATGAGGGCATTTAGGTAATAATACGTACAAAAAACTTCTGATTATATGAAACGCTTCACAGATTAGTGTTTCTGCACTCAACTATAAAAACCATGTAAAAGCGTATTATTACAAAGTTGTGCCAAATACGAAGATTTCGAAGTTTGATAACTTTTTCAAGTTAATATAACTATTTTTATTTTATATTCAATTATTTATATTAGGATTAGAACTTGTAGTTCCAAAGTATATGAAGTTTCACGTTTTAGTATTGTGCGTGTTTAAGTTTGAAAAATTATATTATATGTATTCAAATTTTATAACGTTCTATTATATGCATTTAACTTACTATTTTATGTAATTAAAAAAAAAAGTATTTGTCTATGTAGCAAAAAATATACAACAAATGCTTTTAAAACTAAAATAAGAGGTTTAGAAATTAAATTGAATATATATAATTCCAAAAGGGTATAAAATTCGACGAGCTTAAACTTATGAGTTACGAAAATAGTCAAGGTATCTTCTCTTGATACCATTGCCCTATATCCTCTTTATATATTGCCCTCACCATATAAATTTAATATATATATTCTTCTTGAATTATTTAAAATTTCGCACGTGAAGTCCCTTACATTACCAAGATGATGATATATTTAATAAACTGATAATAACTGACTTTTTTGTTCGTGGAAAACAAACAATAAATACATAAACATTAGCCTCAAAAAGAGCTATTTAATTTAACTATCAAAAGCTTGTTTCATAAAAATATAGGGGGTTAAGAAAGACAAAAAGTTACATTTTATGAACGAAAGAGCGACAAGACTCGTTTGGAAAAGTATTGAAGAAATTGTGGCATAAAACTTGTACTTCAAATGATACTAATATAATTTAAACATAAACCTTCAATTTTTTTAATTCTTTTAGATGATAATTTTATAAAACTGTCAATTTAAATTATTTATAAAAATTAGTATATTTAGCTCAATCTATTTTAAAAGATTTTCTAGTAAAAGTCTAAAGTTGGCGATTTATCGAAACTTGAATGGCATTATAAAAATAGTGAACCGTGTCGTACAATAATAGATAATTCTGCAGGCCAAGGAGCAGTACTAATTTGATCACACTTCAACCCCTAGAGAAATAGATCTGCTCATTTTACCCCCTCATGTTTCACTTTCTTGCATGTTTCACAGAACTTGATAAACTATTATTTGATTTTTCACTTGAGTGGTGATTATTTATCTTCCTTTGGTTAGTTGTTTAACATCACAGGAAGCAACATGATCGAAGGAATAATATTATAAAATTATAGAAATTGTTTGTTTTTCTTTTTTGAATGATGAACTCATAAATACCGTATACCATTAGGTTTAATTAACACATTTGAGTTGAACTCACAATGTCTTTGGTTACAATAATGTTGTTATAAGTCTTTATGTATAATGAATGCTCTCTAATTTTGTTAGAACAATCTTTTTGTACAAAGAAATAGAAGGATACGTATTTACAAAGAAAATAGTTTGTTGAAAAAGCATGAAAGTAGTACGGAGTAGTTTTCGTCGTACGACGCCGAAATAATATTTGATAACGTTAAGTAAAATACAATATTCATTACCACATTCATCGACTCATATAGACAAAAAAACACAAGGGTTCTATTTCTTTTACAGTTATTAAGACAACATAGACGTGAAAGTAACATACATGTCAAATTAATTAATGTTTCCCGTGTTTTTTAACTGTGAATTATGCAATTTACCTCTTTTATTTATCGTAACACTGGTCAACAACGACCGTCGGATGACTGATTTTGTTTATGAGACAACAAAAGTCAAGGGAACGAGGATTTAAGTTCTACTAAGCGGACCTAACTTGAATTCAGAAGAGTTCATCCAATGGCCATATATAGCTCGACCTAAACCAACACTTATGGTTATAAGCCAATACTTTCTATATTTGAATCAGTTAACTCAATTTTTCTGACGTATTCAAAACCACCTTATAAAGTCATCGTTACTACAAAACAGAAGCCATTTACAATTTAAAAGATAATAATTAGTAAGTGTAGTAACATCCTAGTATATAATCACAAGATTTGCACATTTTGAAAAGAGACATTGAGTAGCTACAACTAAAAGCCAACCTCAAGGGGTAATAAGTGTAATAATATCCATTCCTATTCCATTTATAGTATGTTTATTCACCACCATTCGCACACTTCACTTCTTCTTCTACCAAATACCGTAACACTATCACCTTCCATTTTTCTCACTTTCAAGTTTCAATCAGCAAAAAACTCTCTTTGTCAAAAAAGAACAAGATTTGGCCTTTTTGGCTTTCTGTTTCTTTTTTGACTATTTTTTGGATTCAAGATTTTGTTTCTTAAAATTTATAATCTAAAACTCAAAATTGTGAAAATTTCATAAAAAGATCATGTCATTGAACACCCTTTCCCCAACAGATATCAGGATAACCTCTTTCTTGGACACCACCAAATCCAACACCCATCTTCTTAAGCTTCAAGGTATTGTTTTTATAGTTCAAAAATTCAATCTTTTTAATGAATTCTTTGACTTATTGCGTTTATTTTTCACCAAGATTAAAAAAGTTTGTTACTTTGAAATGTATGTAATGTTGATTATGATGTTTGGTAGTTATTTCGTTGGGGGGTATGTTTAAATTTGTGCATTTTTGGTGTTTTGGTAGGTGGGTTTTCTTTTAAAAGAAAGGATAGTAAAGTAAAAGGGGTCCAGTGTTCTGCGGCGGCGCAACCGCCGCCGGCATGGCCGGGAACGGCACATGTTCAGCCCGGAACTAAAAATTGGAGTGGTCCTAAACCTATTTCTATTATTGGATCCACCGGTTCTATTGGAACTCAGGTATATTTTGATTAATTTGTTTTGGTTACATGATTTGATTATGGTTTATATGAAATTTGTTTTATTAATTAGAGTACAATTTTTTATTTTGATTTGTAGACATTGGATATTGTTGCCGAAAATCCGGATAAATTCAAAGTTGTAGCACTTGCTGCTGGATCAAATGTCACACTTCTTGCTGAACAGGTGATTAATTGATAGATTCGATTAATATAATTTTATGTTTTCAAAGTGCAAAACAACTTCATTTTTTGTAAGGCTCATGTTAGATTCATTTATTAGAAGATACGATCTAATTGAGTTACAGTTTAAGATGTTGGAACATAGTTATTAGGCCTTAATATGAAATTAATTCATTTTGAGTGTTCTTGTTGTCTGGGATATGAATACCAAATTTCGAGTTACAAAATGACAAACGGACTGAAGGATGTAGATAACCTGTTTAACAGGTTAAAAAATGCATTGATTTGTAAGAAAATTTAAGGTTGTTGTGCTGATCGGTTAAACAAATGTAGGTTGCATATATTGATTATTATTTACTCTTTTGTGTATTATTTTCAATTTCACATAGGCACAATAGTTTAAGATAACCATGAACCTAATGTAATTAGAGGTTGTTTTCTTGTTTTGACATTTGCAAATATCATGGTTGTACCCTTAACATTTTACAAATTTTGATTTGCAGATCAAGGCATTTAAGCCACAGCTAGTTTCTATTAAGAACGAGTCATTGGTTAGTGAACTCAAAGAAGCTTTAGCTGGTTCCGATTACATGCCTGAAATTATTCCTGGTGATGAAGGTGTCGTTGAGGTTGCTCGCCACCCAGATTGTGTTACCGTTGTCACAGGAATAGTTGGTTGTGCTGGTTTGAAGGTATATCTTTATAGTATTTCCTTTATGTTCATCATAGCATTTTGTGTTTGACGAACGAACTGTACAACTTAACATAAAGATCCTTCATTCGATCTTAGAAGAGATGGATGATTTACGTACATAAGTTATATCTTCTTACTGATCAGAAAGATTCGTGCTTTTTGAGATATTTTTATGCAATAATTTCGTGCTTTCTTTCTTAGCCTACAGTTGCTGCTATTGAAGCAGGGAAAAACATTGCATTAGCAAATAAAGAAACCTTGATTGCCGGAGGTCCCTTTGTTCTTCCTCTTGCACACAAGTATAATGTCAAGATTCTTCCTGCAGATTCGGAACATTCTGCTATTTTTCAGGTATAACAGAGAAACCGGAGGTGCTTTCATAGAAATTTATACACCTTAAGTCACGATTTTTCATAACACAACTCATCAAATAAATGTTGTGTTTCTAGTGTATCCAAGGTTTTCCTGAAGGTGCTCTAAGACGTATTATCTTAACTGCATCCGGAGGTGCTTTCAGGTATAACAAGCATACGATTAGTTTTTATTTTAGTATCTAATTGGATTACTTGTATTGATTGTGGTTTTTGTTCATGTTAGGGACTGGCCTGTTGAGAAACTCAAAGATGTTAAAGTAGCCGATGCCTTGAAGCATCCAAATTGGAGCATGGGAAAAAAGATCACCGTGGACTCAGCTACACTTTTCAACAAGGTAATCACTTGTTCTAAAAGTTATCTATGTTTCAATGATTAAATCTGTAACCAGACACTAAGATGAATCAGGTTCGTTTTCTTACAGGGTTTAGAAGTTATTGAAGCCCATTATCTTTACGGGACGGATTATGACAACATTGATATTGTTATTCACCCTCAATCTATCATACATTCCATGGTTGAGACACAGGTAAACTAATCTATCATAAATTTGCTGAGACAATGACTAGTCAACGGTGTTTAAAAGTTGTGTTGACCGTTCGTTATTTTTCAGGATTCGTCTGTGCTAGCCCAATTAGGATGGCCCGACATGCGTTTGCCAATTCTATATACATTGTCATGGCCCGATAGAGTAAGCTGCTCCGAGATCACGTGGCCTCGTCTCGATCTCTGCAAGTATGTAACTCCTTTTTTTAGTACTTGTAGAAGAAGTGTGAATGTCATTCTTAACTATGTTAATTACATCTATATTCTAATTATCGAATGTGGAACTTTTATACAGGCTTGGATCATTGACATTCAAAGCTCCAGACAATGTGAAGTACCCGTCAATGGACTTGGCTTATTCTGCAGGACGAGCTGGTGGTACGATGACGGGAGTTCTTAGTGCCGCTAACGAGAAAGCCGTTGAAATGTTCATCGATGAAAAGTATGTCATTCTAAACATCATAGAGTGTGATTCTTGAATTACAGTATAGGTTGGGTAATGAGTCATAACGGGTTCAGGTCAATTTGGTACAAGTCAAATGGATCGGGTCTGGTTAACCAACAATCACTTTTTTGTCCATTTTCAAAGTTCTGTTCATAGTCACATGGTACGCCAAAACCCCCACGAACCGCGTACTGGTACCGCGTCATGGTATAGTTTCATTCCCGGAACGGAAATTGATGTCCCGAATTGGTTTTGAACACACGACTACACGAGCTTTAAAACTTAACTTAACTATGTGTCCAGACTTTGTTAAGTATTTACTCCATAAAATATTCTAAGAGTTTGGGATTTCTACCATAGAAATATAAATGATTACTTATAGGGTAAAGTGGTGCCACATAATATGGTATATTGTACCACAGCTGTCCAAAATGAGCCTACCCCCCTATGTACCAAATTTTTGTTACCTAGCGAACCGCGATCCCGAACTACGATTGTGTACGGGAGCGATCCGCATTCCATGTGACTATGGTTCTTTTGTTATTATAATATATATATATATATATATATATTAAGCGTTAGGGGTCAGGATCAGGAGAGAAGGATGATGCATATTGCATCGGGATTTTTTCCAAAGTGATGCATCAAAATTTTTGATTTTCTACTTCTGGTGAATCATTGAAGTCTTGAAGTGTCACCCATGAGGCCATGAGGCACTAGAGATTAAAGTTAGAATAATAATCTAAGTTTTGCATAAAAACGATTTTGTTGTTGTGTGCGTTGAAAATAGACTTTAGGTGACTTTTGAACTGTCTGACCCATTCGACCCATTTGAAACGTTGCCCTTCCCTTTATAAGTAACTGGTCAAATTTGCCACCTCTTTTAATATTCTAAGTATTATGTTATGGTTGTGGTGTTTCAGGATTAGCTACTTGGACATATTCAAAGTGGTGGAGTTAACTTGCGAGAAACATCAATCGGAATTGGTGACATCGCCTTCACTGGAGGAAATCATACATTATGACTTGTGGGCTCGAGATTATGCCGCAAGTGTGAAGCCTACATCATCAGGTTTAACCCCGGCACTCGTATGAACAAACAGACGTATTATGTTAGAAGTTCATTGAGCCAGGGATTTGTGCAACTGTATGAATAAATGCAATTTTTCATGTATCTGAAATTGAAATCGAAATGAAAATTCAGAAAATTGCCTCAATAATTAGCGGTTGATTAGAATTAGTACTCCGTCTTTGTTTAGTACTGCGGGTGTAAATGATTTGGTTGGTTCAGTTCGATTTCCAGTTTTTCAGTAGAACTGTAAACCAAAACGCTCGTATATGCTCATTTTCATTTACATTATCTTGTACACGGGTCAAATCCTATGCTTTTTAAATTAAATAGACTATAATACCATTAAATCTATATGTACAACTTACATAATGTTCGATGAAAGTAGATAAAGAATCTATGATTTTCTTGTAAGAGTGTACGAAAACAATTCATTAATAGATTATAGTAGTAACACAATTATATACTACATATTGATGTTGATAATATTCTAGTCATTATTAGCTGTTTAAAAAAATTGTAAAACAAACTTTATTCGTGAAAATTGTAATTAAATTGTTGTTTTTCTTTTTCACATTACTAACATGATAGTGAACCTTTTTTGTGTATCAAGACTACTCACTTGCATGTTTGGGTTTGGACCAAGTTTGGTTGTTGGATTTTTCCGATTTGGGCCGCGGTTTTTAGAAGTGTTAACGAGTCAAACAATTAACTAGATATATGAGCGTCAGCTCATTTTACTCAAGCCCGAGCGTTATGATACTCATGCTCAAGCTTTATAATGAACTAGGCTTGTTTGTTCAAGCTAGTTTTACACTTTCAGAGTTTCACGAACCAGATGTAAGTATTGGTATTCTATTCGGCCCATTTGGCAATCTTGTTTGGTTATTTGAGCAGAACATCTGGTAGATTTTAATGAGTCGAACAAGCATAGTTCAAATCAAACAAAATATTTCACGGCATATGATAGATTTATCTAATCGATTTTAATGAGACGAACAACCATTGACTTAAGAACAATGATTAACATAAGTACATGACCGTGTACATAACTAAACATTAAAAAACATAAACATTTTCATGTTAGTAAGAAATCTATATATTATAAATGGAATGTGATATTATAATTCTCAGTTGACATATAAGTTTTAATGTTTTTCTCTTGTTGTTTTTAATATATGGACATATATGGTAAAGCTTTACTATTCCATCACCGCAAGTCCGCAATTGTTACTAGTAAAACCCTTTTCAGAAGTAGTTGAACCCAATTAGGTTCCACCCATCCAATTTCTCTCTGGTTAGACCTTCGCCGACCAAACCCAAATTCTAGCCCACCAAGCTTGTAAAGAGCCAAGATGCGAAGCTTGCCTAAAACCCATACAAAGCTGCTTTGGAAAAAGAAAGCAAATCACAAAAGCAACATTAAAATCATCTCGTCGAAACTACTTTTGCCACAATTTATTAAATTTTTTAAAAAATTATGATTAAGAATTTATTACTAAAACGACGACTTTATCGTTTAATTAGAAGGTTGTAAACATTTATGACATTTTCAAACTTGTCCGGATGTCTATATGTCGCTAATTTTAGTTAGAAGTCACAAGGCATGTAATTTAGATGACAAGTCAAAATAAATGAAATTTTAGTATACTTAAGAAGGTGAAAGGGTCTTACTGAAAACAATTTCTTTATCCTCAAGTAGGGGTATAATTATATACACCGTATTTCTTCGTACCTCGCCATCAGCGAGATTGAATTTGTTGTTGATTGTAAAAGGGAGTAGAGTTCATAAGAAAATAACCTTTATGGCCGGAAATGCAGTGAATATTATGATGCTAATTTTTTAAAAAACTAAGGCATCTATTGTTTGGTGCATCTAAATGTAAAAGTAATTTATTGCGATGTCCGTCTATAATAAATTTAAAAAAAAATAAAATTCATTTTCCATATTAAAACTAATTGTCACCTAACATTTGTGCATGTGATATTTTATTTTGGGTAAAAACAAAAAATAATTAACATAGATGATTATACTGATTGCTATAAGATATAACATTACAAGGTTATATAGATATATATTGTACATTTGATACGGATGATTATGATAAATAATGAACAGTAGAGATATATCAAGCTAGTGATGTACATTGCAGCCATTGATAATGGTCTGCCAATAACTCTAATTATGGAGCAAAAAAGGATCAGTTTGTAGGAAATGGCCAACCGTTCACTACTAGTTCCCACTTATTATTATTTTTAGGTTAGCATTACACCCTTCATAGGTGTCAACTGAATGCAATGCTGCTTTCAATAGGGGTTGAGATTCAATTCGGATCGACAGACATCTAGAAGAATCTCGGATCGACAGACATCTAGAGTTCTAATAAAGTTAATTATGGGGATGAGAGGTTTTAATTTTAATTAATTGATTATAATTATGTAAGTAAAATTTAAAATTTATTATTTAATTAAAATATTATTTTATTAGTTTTATAATAAAAAAATTTGTATATGAACCAACTTCTATATATATATATATATATTTATGTATATAAGATGAGGATTAAAAGGAAATCAAAAAAATGAGAAAAATAGAAAAGTTAATCTCAGTTCTCAATTTTCAGAACGTAACATTCATATGTGGATTAATGTTACTCAAAATAAAAATTTAACATTCATTTATGATGAAATCAAAGACCGGGACTTGCTTCCCTCATTTTTTAAGATTTGGAGCTTCCTTCTAGATCATTCCCCTATATATATGTATATTATTGTTTAAGATATATGTTCTTAAAAGAAACAAAACACAGTGAGACTTACCGGTTAAATTGTTGGTCGACAATCAACATAAATGATTAATTTAAAATAGATTAAAATAATTTCATTTTCTATTTTGACCTTTTATTTTTTTATTATATTACACTAAAAGTTTGTCTAATTTTCCTACTCATAAAGTCACACACGACTCGAAAGAGTCAATAAACGACTCGTAAAAGTCAAAGGTATTTAAAATTTAAAATCTGAGTTACCTTATTTATTGAATTTTTAACTTAATTCGTAAAAATCTAACAACTATGTATAAAGATACTAAATTTGCAAAGATAAAATAACACTCCAGATAGTATTTCAAGACTGGTCTATGAGGGTTATGATTTGGTGTAAGGTGTTACCTCATCCACATTCTTAAAAATCAACTCTTAAATCATATCATTCCTCAACTTGCAAGCCATTAACAAATCAAGTTTCATTTTCATTTAATAGTCTTAGGAATAAATTTCACAAACCTTTTATTTTATTAGTTTCTTCTAATGTTATAGTTTTCATTAGAACTTACAATTTGTTTTGTACTATTGGAGACATTTGATCTAACCATTTAAATGTACGCCAATCCAAACCAAACCAAATGAGCCAGTAGAAAACCGCCAATTTAGTCTTAAAATCTAGTTATTCTTATTGTTCTCCCATCAATAGCAGATTAGCAGACTCATTTACAATCTGGTTATGGTTCACATTGATACAAGGACAATCACTTGGTACTCTATTCCAATCACGAAACACTCAAACGAGTGAAATCACTAAGAGTGAGAACTGTCAACGGTCATAATATGAATTGAAATGCTTAAAAAGTCTTGGATCGTTTTATATGAAACAAAAAGGTTTTGCACAAAAGAAAAGGTTAGGGTTGAGATGATAAAATTCATCTATTTTAACCCGTTAATTAAGCTCAAGTTCCTATAATTGTCAATATAACAACTGCAGTGCAGTTATCGGATCCTTTTTGGAGTATTATTGTTCTTTCTTTTGTCGTGCAATTTATAACAGATGCAGCAACCAAGTGTAAGTGTTTTTCTATTTAAAAACATGAGTAATAAAAGAAAAGTGTAAACGTTTCTTGTTAAAATAACAATAACATCTAATCTGATTTGACAATAGTACCCTTGTGTTACATCAAATGAGATGTAATTGACATGAACCGCTATGAGAGTTGAAAAGGCCATTTCATCAAATGTTAGACACCAAATTCCCAACTACAATATACGTCTTTGGTATATGACGGTGAATTGTCAGATTATCGGTCAGTGACGTATTCCGAGAAATAGAAATAAATTTACGTGAAAGTGTTTATTCTCGTAAGACATTGACATTCTAACAAAGAGTCGTTGCAAGAAGCTATGTATGGAAATCATGTAATAAATTAACCAAACAAAGTAGATACATGGTTATATATTTATTATTATTAAGTAGTCATTTAACAAAACCTCCTGATGCCATGTATTTAAATTTTATGGATTCATTGAAATTCATAAATTAAAAGAATCTAAATAAATGAAGCACTTTTCTACTATGGTGTGAACCGACACTCTTGTTAGAGGACGTAGCTAAGTTGATTTCAGAATGAAAAACTTTGTGAAAATGGTTACATTTCATAGCATGAACGAACACTTTCCTTGTCGAACTATTTAGTCAATCAGAAAACTGTATACCAAATATTATACTTGTGATGTGGCGTGTGGATCGATAAGTGCCGCCGGAGTTAACGACGTGTATAAAGAAAGTATGAAAAATGTAAAGATAGATACGTAACAGTTTTCAATTTGATTTGAATTTAGATTTCTATATGATTAATTTAAGTGAAGTAGTTTGTAGAAGAAAAGTCTTATCTAACCCCCTCCAAGCCAACAACAACTATGATTTATCTAAATTTACTTTAAGGAAGAGTGAAGGAGTCTCATAAATTAATTAAAACGCTTGACTATTTGTAGTTAATCTAATCTCACATCTAACCCTTAACAATATGTGTACCTATCAGGAGCACGTACACTTACATTTATTTAACAGTTAACTGCAAACAAAAAGGAAATTAGGTCCTGAAATCCTGAATATTAATAAAATAAAACTACAATTATTCAATTAAGATCACTTCGCAACAAATAAAATTGATGAATAACTGTAAGTTTGTAACGATTAAGTAATTAACACACTAAAAAGACTTGTTACATCATCGTTGTATGATCAAACCTACCCACACACTTTTTGTATACTTCATCACCATATCACCAAAGTTTTGAAAACCTGGTTTTCTAGTTTACTTGGTAAGTGCGCCGGTTCTGGTTCCTGTTCGACCGGTTCAACAGACGGTTAAACCCATTTGGTGTACACATGCTTTAATTTGAAAAATAAGTTGATCAATAGGACAGTAACACATCTCCATCATAAATAGTGACTATTTACTCCAAACTATAGACTTTATTTACTTAATCTTTATCTTTGACTCCCATTTCTTTATTCAACTTCTTTCACACACATATATGACAACTTTACATTCTCAATAACTTTAAGAAATCATCATATTTTCTCACACATTTTATCAAACAGACTATATAAAAAGATGTTGCGTATGAATCTAAGATTTATTGAAAAAGCCTTTAAGATAACTTGCTTTGAATTGTTTTTTTTTAATCTTATTACTGCTAAAGATGATAGAACCATGAGAGTATTCTAAGATCTTCCTGTCAATTTTTGGGTCCCAAACCAAATTCAGGTTACAATAGAAAAGCAGAAAGCATTTTTTAAAATTTTGAAAACTAATACCCACATTTATAAAAGGCAAAGCGACTCAACTCCAATTTCAGTTCTCAGCTCAACCTGATTCAACAGGTGAACCGGGCGGCTCGCTCTGATCCAAAATCTTGTCAAAAACCGGTTTACAATCAATCGTAAACCTTCGGTTTTTTGAGTCCACCGGTCTGGTTGGCCCCCGGTTTTAGAACATTGCATATCACTTCCTTTTTTTCTTTATTCCCCTTTCATCTTTTCGTTTTTACAATTTGCTCCGTTTAGCTATTCCAAAAGCTGTCTCTCATTATTGCTCCATAATTCAACCAACACATAAAAATAACACCGCGCCGCCGTAGCACCAATTAATCAAAATAATGCATACGAATTAATTAGTTCTGACTACTTGTATACACAAATACTCACTCATGCTGTTTAATATCATAAATGCGAACCCTAAACCTACTCAGAAACTTTAAAAATTTCTGTTAGATTGACTTACAGTAGTTAATGCACCAACCAGTGCTTGTGCGGACGGTAAGTACGATGGCTGCCGATTCACAGTCTCCGCCGCCGGATCACCGTCAGTTTTCTCAACGTTTTTCACTTTTTCATTATGTATCTTCTTATTCGTTGAAATTAACGGTTTAGAAAAGAAAAACGGCGTCGTTTTATCACCGTCGCTTTTGCTCCGGTATAATATGTCACGAAATCTCCACCGCCGTGAAGAATTACCGGCGGACTTACTCTTCTCCGTTTTAGGTTTAGGTTTCCACACGCAATACGTTTCAGGTGTAATTCCGGCGAGATCGTCAGTTTCGATCACGAAATGACGTTCTTCGTTGAATAGCTTTCTAAGCGGAATCCGTACAACGAGAGATCGTTTACAATCAGTTTCCGTCGTACGCTTATTAACGATTTTAATTAAATTAGGATCGATATCTGATAATAAACTTGTATCAAATAACGGATAGTGAGGTAACATATGACCGTGTGAGAGAGCTGAAATTGAAGAAGGATTAACTACAGCAAATTCGAATTCATCATCATTAGCATCACAATTTTTATCATTAGTGTTATAATCACGATCGTTGAAGTTGAAAATATCGTCGTAATCATCACGACTTTTGTGGCAGAATTCTTCGATAACCCTAGCGGCAACATCAGCGAGGTTGTTGGAAGAATGGCTGGTGAAACTTGGTGATGAAGTGGTAATTGTGCTAGACTGCATGATGTGCTACAAATGAAGTTGAATAGTGTGATTGAAATGAAATGAATTTTGTAAGTGTTTGATGTGAAGTTACTTGTGAAATATAAAAGGTGAAATGAAGCTCTTTATTGGGCTGATGGCCTATTATGTGGGTTTCGTTATACTTTGGGTTTATGACAATGTATAAAAGCTTTTTATGTGGTTGTTCTTTTTTTTTTCTTTTTTTTTTTATACTTTTATTACAATGAAAAATCATACATATACTCTTTTAACAATTTTCCTTTTTTTTAAAAAATAATTTTATTTAAAAAATAAGATAATAAGAATCAATTATGTTTCATCTATGTTTTGTAACTGACAATTATAATATTTGGTGGGCCAATTGTATAGCCGAGTAATGCCAGTTTTAAAGTCGACTATGCAACCCAATCACCAAGCTATACAATTGGCCCACTTAATTTTACAACGACCAGTTACAAAACAAGAGTATTTTTTTAAGAAATTTAGGTAATTTTATTTTATTACAATCAAATACAATATATTTTTCTTTTTAAAGAAACCTAAACAATTGCACTAAGTTTTTATATAATATTTTGAGTTAAGTAATTAAATGAGCACTCGATTGAGAAATGGAAACATAATGCGATTGAAACGATTTTTTATTCTTGTTTTGTCGCTTAAAAAACTATGTAGTTTATATCTGTTTTTAATGTGGTTTATAAGTAGTTGTGATGTTGTTTTATACAATGACTTGTACTATCCTTTAAATTAAACGTTCATAAGTCAAGACTAGGAGATATACTTCAACCCAGAACGGATTTGTTTCACTGATATTTTATACTTTGATGATAATAATGGTTTAACTATAAAAATGCATAACAGGTGGGATAAAGAATATTAAGAGATTATAAAATATTAAACATCAGTTTAATGTAATGATATTTTCGTATAAACAAAGCTATGTAATGTGTATGCATGTGGTTTGATATGAACTTGCATTCATTTTTCTTACACTGTAATAATGATTTATGCAAAAGAGAATTAAACACTTAATTTAAGGAGAATAAAGTATTGTAATGTTTCATATCAAAACCTTTTTTTTTTCTTTTTACCAAATGATATAAATATATACTATCAGGACTTGTCATTGTGAGTCAATAATTGTGCATGTTCATGTACTATATATAAAGTTCCGCATAAATGTCCATGTTTCAGTTTGTCCTAGGCAATTAATTTCTTCTCTTGTGTTCCCTGGTCTTTTTTATGATATAAGTGAGAGAAATCGAAGAAAAAAATATATATAACATAAATTTATGTTCAGTTGCGAAAAAATATTTCAATTTTTTTTTGTTTTTCTAAAGTATTCTAGTCTGTTGAAAACTTTTGAAATTCAGAAAACGTATTCAAATTTTAGGGGTAGAGTTTTCGTTTTTCAGTTTATTAAATGTAAAAAACCATATATTATAGACTCTCTTTTCTTAGAAAACATGTTTTTTAATTTTTAAATTTTCTTAAACTATTTTTGAAAAATTAGAAGATTATTCTGTAACTAAACGCGTTTATTTTTAAGTTTTTCTTTAGTATTTTTCTTTTTGAGCAAAGTTTTCCTTTATTAGGAGAAAAGAATTAAAAAGAAAATTTATGCAACTTGATGGATCTCGACCGCAATCAGATAAAATCGACATAATATTGCCAATCAATTACCGTAAGATAGAGAAACGAAAAATACTCGAATGAATGCGTTCAAGTGTTCAAGACATGTTCATATTTGTTCGGTAATTATTTCCGGAACAAATAGACGAATACAAACAGATGACAAACAAATTTTCATGTTTATGCATGTGCATATTCGTGTTTGTTTGTATTCGCTTATTAAGACGTTAAACGATTACAAAATAAACATAAATGATCACGACGAATGATATATATACACATACATATATATATTATATATATATATATATTTGCTGCATAAACTTAAGATTAAAATACAAATTCATACCTAATACTCATAATATAAATATATATATCATCATTCAGATATTTGACGTTTAAACAGATTACATTATACAATCTAAATAAGTAATATTTGTAAACATATGTTAAAGAACAATTAACGAATGTTTACATGCGAGTTTGAGCGAATGAACGAATATGTTCGTCCATTCATTTCGCGAAATGAAAAAAAATAATCATGTCTATATTTGTTTGCTCATTGTCTAAATAAACGAACTTACTATTGAACAGTTTAATAATTGTTCACGAACACTTGGTTCAATTACAGCCATAACCCTCATCATCATTCTCACATATAAATATATAAATTATAATAATGATAGAAGCGTAATCGATATCATTAAATCCTCTAATACTCACACATAAGGACGAATAAAACTTACCATACAACTCTTACCGTTTTTCTTACTCTCTCAACCTACTCCACCAAATTTCTAAGACATTACACATAAACTTTTCCCCATGTTAGCTTGCCCTTCAAGTCAGATTCATTTTCTGGAAACATGCCAAGTTAACTTAAACCATTTAATAGTTATGAGCATAATTTTCTTCCAAGTTAAAATAACTATTTTAAGTAAATATGAGTTAAAACGTCACATAATTTTCTTCCCAAAGTTGAGAAGATTGGGAACAAAAGCAATTCTAAAACGCTCATTACTTCCTTAAATATGAACACGCCCTTGATCTACGATACTTTCCCTGCATATAGGTGTTGTTCAATGTGTTCGATTGCATTATAAGCAATTCGTATCAATTTTCCTCCCAAATCATATACTCTTGATTTGTACATTTACACCCATAATAACTAATCAGAACAAAAGGGGGCAAACAACAACAGATAACAATCAACTGTAACAAAAAAAGCCCAAATTTCATATCACGAATTTATCTCTTGATTGCATCCAGAACAACATAATCTCGAAGTCAATAGCTTTATATGACTTTAAGAAATGTACGGATACAAATGTTAGTGCAAATGTATACTATAAAAACCTAAAGGCGTCTAAAACTCTTCATATGGTGTCATTTCTTTCTACCGGCAAAACAAGCACATCCGACAATACTACCATCTTCTGTTCATACTCGTATTGCATGTAGATAAGTAACCGCAACTTCTTCACTTGAGTCGATTAGCAATCGACTCAAATTTCCCAGAGTGGTCAAGCCCACGCTGCAAAACCAGCAAAAAAATGCCATCAAGCACAAAACTTTTCACTGTTTTCTGCATATTTCAAAGCTGCTCTTCTACGAGTTCTTAATCAGTCCAAGTTTAGTATTGTGACATATACTCAAGGATATTATGATATGTACTATGTTCTATTTGCAACCATAAAAAGAATAATTACCAAAGATTTGTCTCATCAACAACCAAAAAGGTCTGACAACTTACTAATTCATGATCACAATCATACAGTTTCAACAGCAAATTTCTATTCAATTTAACCAGATGAAAGTGTACCTGCTCTGTGAAATCTTTCAGAACTGCCACCAACACCCTATCCCCGGCGACTTCTCTGATACCTTTAATCATATCACGTCTAGATATCTTACGCTCCTGTCAAACAGTAACAGCCATCGTTAACATCGAGAAATTGAATTCGAGCCTCAAAGACAAGAACACAAACACACAATTTACTAGCACTTACAATGTAACTGCGACGATGCTGCGTGATCTCCTTGATGGCTTTAGGGGGCAAAATCTTGGCAAGTGCTGTGATGAGTTGGGGAATTGGGATCCAAGGGGAAACAGGTTTCTCAAGACGAACTCCATTTACTTGAGGCCCTGAATCACATAAGTTAGTGTCTGTATAAGTTCAATCGAGACCAATTACACGTAAAAGGTGAAATCCATTACTAATACATGAAAGTCCTGAAACGACTTACTGTTAACGTGACTTGTTTGCGCCTTGAAACTTATGACAAATTCGGGTAATATGAAAGTGTTCATCTGACTACTCCACACAATATACTTCTTAGGAGACACCAAGTCATCTACACCGGTCTGGAAATCATCAGAACTCGGATAACATTGTGTAGAACCACGATTCACAAGCTCAGTTTTACCCAGTAACACACGGCATAGCAATATGTGTTTCACCCCATCACCATCAACAATTGCAGACTCCACACTGTTATTAATATAATTAATTAACCATTAACTTATTCTAACTTGACAACAACTAAACAATTATATTATAAGTTACAACAAATTATATTTACAATCAACTGACCTTTCGAGAGGAGAATGATCAGCAGAAAGAACAATTCCTTGGCCAAAACCACCATTCGTCTGAACATTATTATGCCCAAATCCGTACATAACAATTCTATCAATTTCATCTTTTGATCCACCAAACCAAGCATACTTAACATTAACCTCACCGCCATTTTTTCTCTCCACAGCTTTAGTATAAAGCTGGAAGCTAGTTAACCTAGCTTGAGCAATCACACTCGAATTAAAAATATTCCTATGAATGCATTCAACTCGAGCACTAATCCCAATCTCACCCAACCTAGCCACAAATTTCTTCACAATAATTCCATACAACTTATCACTCTCATCTAATTGAATCAATCCATTAGTCTCATTACTCTCAATTGTGACCTGTTCCTCATTTCGGTTTCCAGAAACAGCGCTTTCGCAATCAGAGACCGATGATTCATCATAAGCATCACCTTCATTTTCGAAGCTATCAAAAGCAACAGAACCTTGTATAACCGGTATGTGAACTCTCGATTCACTACCAAAACTCGACGACATCGAAATTTCCTCATTATCATCATCATATATCAATCTCCGATCAACGGCAGCCAGCGGTACTCGAGACATTGTTTAATAACTTATCTAGGTTAACCTAATCAAAATTCTCAACCGTAAACCCTAATTCCATAACTTTTCACCTAGAATCGCGTGAACAAAACGCCGACTGTATTTATCTACTGTATACATATATACCGTCATATATAATAAAACAAAAACAAAAACAAAAAAGAGGAATATACGATTCTAAATCAACTAAAGTACAAACTCAAGTAACTAATTGAAGAAAACTGTAAATAACTTAGAGGAATCGAACGACATGTGTACGTATTTGAGTAGATTTGTTGTATCTGTATCTATATATCTGTATCTATTTATGTAAGTCATATATGTATAGACTTGAGGAACAATTAAAGAGTTCGTGAGAGTATTATGAATGTCTATAAGTGTATGCATAGGCACGCCAACTGATTCTCTGTTGAGAGTAAAATAACGACGGTGTGCGGCGGAAACTGGTGGCGAGGGCCACCGTTTTATATTATGGAAAGAAGGTCGGTTACAATAAACAAAACCTCTCCCCCACGGAATTGAGTACCAATACTGAAATTACGTATATACCCTCGAGGTTCCTTGGGAAAGTGGACACGTTCATGTGCGACATTTAGTAAGTCGGTATTTTTGGGATCATTGTAAAAGATGGTTTCGTGTGATATTTTATTTATGAAAAGTCGTAAGGTTCTTTTTGTTTTTATACGGGATCTTTGTGGTACTATTTGATATTCGACAAAATAAAGAAAACTTTTGATTTAATATAATATATATATATATATATATTTGGAAAATTTAAGAGTAAACTACAATGTAATTTACACCAAATTATTATCGATTATGCTTATTTATTGATAATTGTTCTGATGATCCCTGACTATCTAAAGTATGTAGGTAAGAGGCCCTCTTACTAACTTCCTTTAAGTATGTTTGTTAAATCTAACATGTCTAAGATATATGAGTGTAACATAGTTTTTTCACCCATATTTCCTTTTTCCGCTACCTAATTTCCTCACACACCAACATTTTTTTTCTCTCTCTCTTGTCCACTTCCACCCATTATTTTGATCTCAATTAAGATCTTCGTAATCGACTGAAAGCAATGTGGTGGTTGAGGAAAGAGAGATAAAAGGTTGGTATGTGGAGGAAATAGGTTAGAGAAGAAGAAAAAGTGGGTGAAAAAACTAAGTTGCCCTCACATGTCTTGCACATGTTAGATTTAACGGGTATATTTATAGGAAGTTAGTAGAAGGGACCATCGTATTGCATACTTTAGATAGTTAGAGATCATCTGTGTAATTATCGATAGACAAAGACGATCAGTGTAATTTAGTGTAAACTATAGAGACGATTGGTGTAATTTACCCAATTTGAAATGATTCTTATAGTGCATTTAGTCCACAAAATGTTTTTGATAAAATTGAATGTAAAATCCCTTTGAGTGTAAGAATTCGGTGTCTTAAAATTCAATTCGTTCTTGAAACGAATACCTTTATTAGATAAAACTTAGATTCCAATTTATTAAAGTTATGCAAACCAAACGTAGCATTATAGTTAACCACAAGTGTTAACTTTCAAGTGGACAAAAGAATAATTATGTAAATGGTGATTCGTATTTCATTAAAACATGTTAATCGTCACCAGTCATATTTTAGTGAAGCGCCAGCAGTCATATTTTAGTGAAGTAGTCGTTTAGTTTAGTTTATTGTGTTACACATGTGCAAGATAAACGACCTATAATAAACTTTTAATGGTGTATAAATTACTATCTTAATTATATAAAGGAGATTTAATTTGAAACTATACCATAGTTTACATGAAGGAATCAATCTAAGTTTTTAGATGAAAAGTCATATGGTACAATTTTATCGATATACATACATACTTCCTTCGTTTCAATTTAATATTTTATATATATATTTTTGAATGTCTCAAAATAGTTATTCACTTTAAATCTCAATTGCTAAAAAACTATTTTAAGTGGAGAAATATGAATTTCATTGGTCGATCAATATAAGTGTTGTATTATAATGGGCAATTAAATTGAGTGAGACAAAAAGAACAACAAGAATTAAAGAGAATAAATACACGTGTAACCATATGAGAATTCTTAAGCGTTGCAATATATTTCCTTATTGTATTGCTCTTTAATGATTACATTTTTATATTTAACAGAGCAAAACCTTTTTTCAATATAGCTCTTATACTAAATTTTACAAAAGGTTCTTTAATTATGAAAGGGTTTTGATTTGGTGATACGTAGAATTTAGCGGCTAAGAAGTGCGAATTCTAAAGCTTATTAAAGACATTTATATGTATGAGATGTATAGATTCTGAGAGATTGTACGTTGCCTTTTCAAAATAAAGAGAAAGAAAAAAGGATTTCTTCAGTGGGCTTCCATTAATTTCTTGAGTTTTGATACGTTGAAGTTGGTCATATACTTTTGTCTAATAAATAAACAATATTTTAGTGAAGTCGATACGTGTAAATTCATTGTGGCTTTTAATAATAAACTAACCAATGTCGGTCAAGAGTAAATGCTACAGCTTTAAAAATATAATAATATAATAATAATAATAATAATAATAATAATAATAATTGTGGATATAAGAAATAAACAATTCCCATTTTAAATATCATATACCATAATTAACACCACTTGTTTATTTAGTACAAAAATTAAAAATTGGAAAATAAAATACAAGCTGAAAAACAGCATACCAAGTCAGCATCTTTGGCAAGTGCAGCTAACTCAGAGCTGACCTGCCTCAAGTCCATGCATGGTGCGAAAGCGTATAAAGATAGCAAGATTTGTAACATGCTCACAATGCAAGAGTTTCATATGAGATACCATGACGAAACTGGGATTACATTTGCTTCTTTGTACCCCGGTTGCATTGCCACCACGGGGTTGGTTAGAGAACACCTTCCTGAATTTCAATTGTTGTTTCCTACATTCCAAAAGTTTATTACCAAAGGGGTTGTCTCTGAAGATGAATCTCGCAAGCGACTCGTGCATGTATGTAATCAAATACTCCGTATTATTTATTAAACTATATATCTATTTATTGTGTTTGGATACATCATACCGATGAGTTGGTTTGAGTGTGTTTGTGATTATGGTTTATTCAAACTATTTTAGAAAGCATAAAGAGTTTTATTAGTTACAAAGAGTTTTTTTTTTTCCTTTTATTTTTCTAACTAATAAGCACATATATACGGTGTAGGTTGTGATTGACCCGAGCCTAACAAAGTCAGGTGTGTACTGGAGCTGGAACAAGGATTTGGCTTCATTTGAGAATCAATTGTCTGAAGAAGCAAGTGACGTGCGCAAGGCTTGTAAGGTGTGGGACATAAGCAAGAAGCTTGTGGGATTGGTTTGAATTCTGAGTTCGCCATTAATGAGCTAATTGAAGGAGGATTTGGTTGGAACTGAATGTAGAAATTTGGTGCAATAGTGAACAAATACTAAGGTGATGTACATTTAGTTTAGTTTCAATAAGGATATCACTCACCTTATAATTTTAAATCTATTTATTGACTTTTGTTTAACAACAATGATCTACTTATCGTTTATATGGGTAAGTCAGTCCTAAATATTATCCAAAACAATATCATCATCAAGTCACTGATTATATGAGAATAAGAATCACCTATCCTATAATTTTTGAGTTCTTGAAACAATTAATATGTAATAAATGTGTGTTTAGTCTTTATTATTATTATTATTATTATTATTACTTATTACTTATACTTATCTCATGAACAATCTATAATAATAATAATAATTTATCTTAATCTATTTATAATAATTCTATAATTTTTGAGTCTTGACATTATTAATAATAGTAATAAATATTTGAATTTTATCATTAATGTGTGAAAACTACAAGTTATGTTGTTCTTTAGTGCATCAAATTTATTTATTTATTTAATATTGTGAGTTATGGATGTTGATATATTGTGTTACTCATTTTGATATTAGATTTAAAAAAATTAGGCTTTGAAAAGTTACGATTCCTTACATAATCTTTAATTTCTAACATTACTTTCATCATTATAAAAAATAACAAGAAAAACAAGTTTTATGCGTCATACACATTTTGTAATAAAGTTAAAGTTGATTTTTGTAATAAATAATAAATGTTGATACTAAATTCATATGTGGACCACAAATAAAAAAACTTAAATAATACACTATTATTAACTTTTGAAGTCTCAACGTTATTATTATTACTCAGTAATACAAGATCCTAACATAAAACAAAGTGATAATATTGATACACATAGAAACTTAAATACCTAAAATAATAAATTGATCTAATTTTTTTACCTTAAAATTTTTAACGTTAAATTCACTTAATAATTTATAAGTCTGTGAGTAGCTAAAGTTATTAAAAGTCATGTATTTATAAAACTTCAAAAGAAAAACAAGGACTTAATTTTCCCTATGTTACAAAAACAATTCATTTTAATCTAACGCTCAACTTTTAGTTTTGCGATACATAGTAGTACAAATAAACTTATTACACCTACAATAATTATTAAATAAAGTGATTAAAATTAAATAATCTATTATTTGTTAACTTCTAAAGTTTTATATAATCTTGAAAAACTCTTTTGAAAGAATAACACATAACTTGACTATTAACTTAACTCAAACTTATTTCCTTGACTTTAAAAAATCGATCATTTAAATTGGAATCCGTTTTGACATGTTATTCGGGCGGTTTATTTTGCTCATCTACCCAAACCTTCATAAAGTGCAACACAACCCTCCTCAAAATTAATTAAATGACATGAAAGTTAATGTAAGTATTGCTTACACATGTAAAGATTTCAAACTACTTTTCAATATATTATGAAATGATTATAGCAAAAGAAGTTTTATTAATTTTCAAGATTATATCTTTTATTATTTTCTTTTTTATCAAAATATTAGATACTAAATCTAAACTAGAACATAAGATTAATATAACTAAATTAGAAATGACAATGTATATACATCAGAGATGCTTTCATGTCTAAATACCAAATTTAGGAAGAAATGAGGCAACACCTATAAATAAGATTTTAAAAACATTATCTTTAATAATCATCAAACAACATCAGATTTCATACATACAGTCTGTAATAACTTAACCCTTTCTTTTATCCATTATTAATTTTATAAACTGTTTGTTGAATTAAAATTTTTCTATTTGTAAGTTACAAAATGTATATTATGCAGGTTAGCACTCATTTGAAAACAATACCCGTATTTGATTTAAATATTCAAAAGAAAAAAATATGATTAATATTAGTAATCTATAATATAAAATTGTTTTAGCAAAACTAAAATGACAGGCATAAAAATCGAAATACATTATATTGTTGGCATTAGTAAGCTTATAGGATTAATAGTAACGACAATTATCAAAAGATGTATATAAAAACATCATAACATAATAAAATTCGTGCATCGCACGGACCATCCCACTAGTAAAAAGTAATAATAGAACTAAAACCCGATTAAAACTTTACTTGACTAATAATACAAAACTGGGCCGGGCCTGATTACCATTTATCATTGTTTTTAAAAATAAGTTATTACGTGTTCGATTCATTCGTAAGAGATTGGGCCAAAAAGCCCACTAATCATGAACATAACCCGCTGTCTTCTAAAACCCTGATTTACAGACAACATCTAGGGTTTAAACAAAATCAATCAATATTCAGCCCCTCGATTTCACTCTCAAAATTTAAAATGGGGAAAAAGCGAAAGCATACCGAAGTAGTGCAACCGGCGGCGAAAAAGGAAGAAACGGCGCCGGAAAGACCTAAACGTACACTTTTAGGTTGGAAAGACAAATCGGAAGTTCAACAGCAAAACGATTCTACTAGTTTTAGGAACAAAGAGAAAGTTTTAGTAACGTGTTCTCGCCGAATTAATTACAGGTTCAGTTTTAGTTAATTTATTTATTTTTGATGATATAGATTGTTATCTATTTAGCTAGGTTTTGTTTGTTGAATTGATTTTCCAAATGAATATTTTTAGGTATCGGCATTTGATGTTGAATTTGGTATCAGTTTTGCCTCATTGTAAGAAAGATAATAAAGTTGAGTCTAAAGCTACTAAAGGTGCAACCCTGAATGAGCTTGTTGAACTCAAGAGCTGTTCTTCATGTCTCTTTTTTGAGGTTAGTTTATATATACATGCATATGTATAAAGGCAATGATTTCTGTTAAAATTTGTACGAGTTTGTGTATTGTATTTATCTATTGGCTTTATGTTAAAAGATGTTTTTTTAATGTTTTTTATTTATTTATAATTTGCAGTGTAGGAAACATAAAGATCTTTACTTGTGGATGTCAAAGTGCCCAAATGGTCCATCTGTCAAGTTCCTAGTGAATGCAGGTAAGCTTATAGTTGACTCTGACTTGTTGTACAAATTGGAAAATATGCTATGACAATATGATATGATTTGTTGATGTGCTATACTTATTGATGGCTTGCGATTATATTAGTTCATACAATGGAAGAGTTAAAGCTTACAGGAAATCATCTCAAAGGTTCCCGACCTCTTCTCACATTTTCTTCAAATTTTGATAAAGATCCGCACTGGAAACTTTTGAAGGAAATGATTACACAGGTATGTAGTCCTTATGTTGCTTTGAAGTAGCTTATTTTCAGTACGTCTTTTAGTTTATTGTTTATGTAGACTCCAGCATTCAACTTACAGTGACCCTTGTTGTATCTAAACATGACTAGTGAATATTGAAGCATTAGGGGCCTTATAGTACTCGAGATTTGAAATGTTGCAATTACAAAATGCAACTATTATGTTGTGATGTAATGCGCATATAAAGTACGTTAGCTTATCTGGACATTTGGAACTATTTTTTATAAACACCTAGAATGGGAGGTTCAACTAAGCAAAACTTTTGGAATATCTTGATGCTGTCCAAGTTCTCCACACAAGCACGGTCTCTGTTCTGTAGTTCATTTCTTTGTTCAGATTCTTTTTGTCTTTTTAATGTTATGAATACAATCTATGCACTTGTATCTGCATCTTTTGTACATATTATGATATATCTGGCAACATCTTGGTGAGTTTTAATTACTTATCAGTACGTTTTAGTGATACCTGTTGGGCTCTTAGCATGTATGATTTCTAAACTTGATTTTTCCTTTAGTACCATTAATTTTGGTTTGGTGTCCTTCACTTGTGAACAGATATTTGGAACTCCTAAGGAGCACAGGAAATCAAAGCCCTACCATGACCATGTCTTTGTGTTCTCCATTGTTGATGACCACATTTGGTTCCGCAATTACCAGGTTGGTGGCAAAGATAGCGACTATATTGTTAATATAACCTATAGCTTTTCAATGTATTCTACGGCTTTCATGTTAGAATGCCAAATTTAGACTTTTAATTGGAACTTGATATTGGGAATGTGCATTCTCATGCAGCTCATTATATTAGCAACCTGCAAAGAAAAGAAAAAAAAAATTGAAAATGGTTGTTGAAAACTAATATTTTGCCAGTGTCATGTCAAATAATTTTTCTTATCTGATTGACCATATTGCAAAGGTTATTCTTTTCTTTTTTTTGATGGAGCTGCTAATGACATCAGTCTTGGTTTTAAAAAAACGCACCTTGGCGGTGCCTTAGGCGCCTTCTGTAATTAGTGGGTATTCTACAAGTACTCGTGTGGTTCTGTTCACTAAGCTCTAATGGGCTACTTTCTTTAAGTCCATTTATTTAGTTTCAGCCCATTATTTAATATCTGTCCGGTGTAAGTTCCTAACACAACTAAACGGCAATTTATCTACATGAGGCGCTCACCTTAGTGCCTAGCGCCTTGGAGCCCCTATCACCTTTTTAAACCAAGACATCAGTACATGATTAAGTCTATGTAGGTCATGTTTGAGATTTGACCATGCACACCTAATAATGTGGCAATCTTGCAGCATTATTTTTTTCTTACCACAAGTGTATATAAGACTTAAAGTTAGAAGGATCGATATTTTTTTTTACGAGTTTCTGTTTCTTGAAAGATGAAGCTTTCACATGATAATGACACCCATGTGACTCTTTTGAGTTTATATCTGAGATCTGTGAAGTATTTGTTTTCTGTTAAAGTAGTATTGTTCGGAAATGGTTGGCCTTGTAATGTATTTAGGTCTGTGAAATTAAATTTAATGTTATGGCTATTTAATATTTATGTTACAGATATCATGTCCTCATACTGGAGCAGATAAAATTGATCGAGGAGGCCTGGAAAAAATGACCCTTATCGAGGTTTGTACTTTTGTAGTGACAAACTTCTAAGTAAGATCATATTTCGAGGTCCATGTAGGTTTTATTTCTATATTAATTGTCAACAGGTTGGTCCACGATTTTGTTTGAATCCAATCAAGATCTTTGGTGGAAGCTTTGGAGGTCCAACTCTATATGAGAATCCATTCTACGTTTCACCAAATATGGTTAGAAAGATCTTCGATCCCCATCCTTTTATCACAGAAATTTCCCAAGCTTTTTTAATGCAAGCTGATATGATACAATTTTAAATATATATTTTCTTGTTTTAATTACGGTTAGATACGTTCATTGGAGAAGAAAAAGAAGGCGGGCAAGTATGCAACGAAGATTAAAGCCAAGACGAGAAGAAAGATGCATGAGATGACTAACCCATTGGAGATTGATGAGTTTGCAGACATGTGGAAAGAAGAGTAATGGATATGTACTCCAAAGTACAATGAAGTTTTGTACCCTTTTGAGTTTTATTACTATAGATATGGCTGTGGGATTGATCATACTGTCATATTTTATCATGGTCAGAAAAACTTTGATAGAGTAATGTGGATTTTTTATTGATGCGATTGTGTTTTTCATTTTCACATTGATGTTATAATATTAACTTGCAATTGCGATGTGACAAAGTTTGAAGTAAGCAAACCGAAAAATGCTTTACGTAACATGATACTAAGGAGAGGCGAAGCAAAAGTTTGAAGCCAAAATTCTAATTTAAGGGGATCATACTTTGTTGTAGAATAGTGAAGTTAAAAATTGTATCATAGCTGGAGCTGTCGAACCATAACAATAATAGTCTCATAACATTGACAAGTATACAAAATCTTCACTGTTGTAAGTTTTTTTTTCTCATTTGTCTTTACTATATAAATAAATAAATATAAATAATCAACACAACAAAAATTCAAAACACATAATAACACTCATTCTCTCTTCACCTCTCTTACACGATACAAAAATTCAAAACACATATAATAACACTCACTCTCTCTTCACCTCTCTTACACAGATAACACCACAATTGTCGTTGTCATTTTCTCTACTATCATCGTCGCCTAGTGGATATAATACTAACATATAATAAAAAGGGAAAATAATACGTAATGTTAGTATAATCGAGGGATTATTCATGTGCATGTGAAAAATTTAATAATTAAACCGTAGATAATTTTAAGTTAACATTACATGTGTTATCTCAGAAAAAAACATAGCATATTAAGACAAACTCGAGTAATTCGCTTATATCACGTCATGTCACTATCTTAAATTGCTATATTTTATGCCTAGTATGTGCGTATCAATGACACAGACAACAATAAATAACATAAACGACACCATTAATTTTGATGACCACTATTTAGGCCACTTAAACTTGATACGTAATTGTTAGTCTACCTAACCAATGTCGATCAAGAGTAAATGCTACAGGAAATTGTATTTAAAAAAGATTATAAACACCGTTAGTAGCAAAAATAAAATTAATAAGAAAAAAATAGAAAACTATGTACGAACTTTAAATAATAAAAGTATATATAATATTATTAAAAAAGGGGCATTCCGAGAATCGAACTCGGGACCTCTCGCACCCAAAGCGAGAATCATACCACTAGACCAAATGCCCACATATTATTCCTTCTTAATATTCATAAATATATACCTTTATATATATATTCTGTAATAAAAGGACGTAGGTATAATTAAAAAGTATGTGTCATATTTGGTAATCAGTTGAGAGCATATATATAATATAATCTTTTGTTTGAAAGAACATGAAATTTACGTGGCCGCAAGCGAGCCTTATAATAATACATGCCAAAGAATAATAAGACCCGACAGGCCACAAATAGTACAAAGCTACATATATAACAAGTATTGTAGCTTAAAGAAACATAAAAGATTTCGACTTTCAACTAGCTGGTTCATATCTGCAGACACAGTCATATATGTTTCCTTTAATCAACTTCTCAGCTAGTCGTTGATTCTTCACCATTGCAAGCTGCATTACACATTGTTCATAACCATTACATCACCCCATAATAAGAACACTTCAACAGAAACACGACAAGTTTTTATTGTAGGCGATTTTTTCTTATGAAAATGGTGGTAGAATCGGTTACTTACCTTCAGAGCATCACAATTAAACCAAGCATTATAGTTGGTATGCAAAGCACGCCCCATCCCTTCCAAAATGACCTGCCAAATACACAATTACCATTACATGATCATATATACCAAAAAAGAAGCAAAAAACAATTCCAAGTTAAAACAACAGCATACCAAGTCAGCATCTTTGGCTAGTGCAGCTAACTCAGAGCTGACCTGCCTCAAGTCAATGCATGGACTCCCACAACCGTTTTCAACAACCATCAATGGAGTTGAAGTTCCCTTTTCCCTTGGACTGTCTTGAATATTAATCATCGCATCCATTAGTAGGCCCCCAGCTTCAGCAGCTCCACGAAGAATGTCACAGTGCTGTCACATTAACAATTGTTTGAAACTCAAAAATTTAGTGAAAAAAATGAACCCCAACATTATAAAGTAAGTGACATTTTTTATAAAGTCATTTGACATAATAACATCCAATTTTATTTTTTCAAAATAACATCAAAATTAGCAATTTGCGAAATATCTTTTTAGCTAAACTAGCTTTTTTGACCATTTTTCTAGTAGCTTTGTTAACTTTTTCTTGCGAAATGTTAAATTTTGTCAAGAGTTTTTCCGCCTTTTAGTTTATCTTGCGAATTTATGGTATTCACTTTTTTTGCGTGGAAAAGGGTGGTATTTGAGTAAAAACCATTATCTGAATTTTTAAAGTGTTAATGAAGTAATTTTCCCGTTAAAAACAGAGGCATGTAGTGGGTGATTAAAACCTTGGCAGCCTCGGCAACAATTTCTGGAAGTTCCATTGCTGTAACATCGTTTAGTGCTGGAAGGGAATTTGCAACGAGCACAACCTGCAAATATATATATATAAGAAAGTTGTGATCTTGAAAGAGTATTTATGTCAAATTGACTTACTTCAGTTCCACGACGTAAAAGTTCTCTAGCCAGGGGAAGCATTCCTAATACAACATCAGCACCCGAGTTGTCCACAAAGAGCAAAGCTCGTTTATGACGAAAACTAGGTTTCTTGTCTCCAAAACCCATTCTCTCCTTAAAAGCATCAAAGTCATCCACCTAAGGTACATGCACAAATGCCATTTTATTCATTAAAAATTTTAAAAACAAATTTTGCTATCAATATGATACTTCATTCCACTTGCCCGCCAAGGTCGTTGCATCTTTTTGCGACTCATTCTATAGATTTCAATAATTGTTCCTTTGTGATAAAGATCAACACAAGCACGAGATCCCCAATCGAAGATGTTTGCAGCAAGAACACCTTCTATTAATGTAAGTAGCCTTGTTTCCTATATATAATAAATAAATTTCAACATCATTTGAAATATAATGGTTATCAACACAATTAGTCTATTTCTGTCGTATTTTGTACTAAAACAAGCAAATAAACAATCTTTAATAAAAAATCTCGTGCTGCAAACTGAAAATATACCTCGTTCATACTATCGAGCTCCATTAAAAGATCAGGCAAGACAGCAAGTGAAGCCTCGTTCTCTCTGCCAAAACAAACTCCAAATAAAATCCATAAATATGGGTTTATAGTATTCTGAAACATGATGTAGATTATACCTCTGTTTTATAGTACTATACGCATCAAAAAAGTTGAATTCTCTCAAGCATTCTTCTCTTAACTCGAGAAGATTGGCCAGTCCTAATTTCCCGTAAGCAGCCGGCTCTTCCATCAACCTGTATTAGATTAACAAGTTACATACAAATACAAGTTGTATAAATGTATAATGAAAATTTGGAAAGTGTATAATAAATATATGAAAAAATTTTCTAGGTATGGCACCTTGCCAAATGGGCAGAAAATGCACGAGCAAATGCATTGCCCCGTCTTCTAGCATCATCCGTTCCACCTTCACTAGCCACCGCCTGCATATTTATACCACCATTAAAAAATAAAATAGTAAAAGTTTAGGTAATCAAAATATAAATTTGCAGGACTTGAAGCATTGTTTCAAATTAGGTGAAACCATGTTCAGCATTACATTTACCTTATCAACAAGGTCGGGTAAATGCTCAGACAGAACTGTAAACCAATATCTACAACAAGATGGGTATCCAAGATAAGCAACAATAAGTATTATTGCAAATCCTAGAAGCAAAATGAAAAAAAAAAAAAAAAAAAAAAAAAACACTTGAAACTTACTCAAGCTCATTGGGATCTGCAAGATCAATTGTGTTTGGTTCGTAACTGTAAATAAAATAGACATTAAAACATCAATCAAGGTCCAAACTACCACTGCTTTATCTTGAAATAATTCAAAACATGATAAAAAAATAAGAAGAATTCAAAAGATATATATATATATAGAGAGAGAGGAGGGTTCAAATAAGAAAGCTAAATATCGTGAGAACGTAAGAATGACTTTAAAAACACTTTGTAACTATTCGAAACACATTTTTCTTCTAAACATTTTCAATGATTATTATTAAAATAACTTTTGGAAGCTATGATAAAAACATAAATATAAAATATTAACTTTTTTTTCGAACTTCTTTTACAGTCACTGTTGTGATTATTCAAGATAATCACAAAATATAACATGATAATCACATGTGAATTCTCTAATATAATGTGATTATCATGCGTTCGAGATAATCACAAAATAGGACTTGATAATCACGTATTATTCATGTGATTATCAAGTTATAAAATGGGATTATTATAAAAAAAAAATTAATAAAAAATAAAAAAAAAACATTGTTTTTTATTTGAAAAATAGCTTCTAAAAGTTATTTGAATAAGGAGCTACAAATAAAATTTTGTAAAATAATGTGTTTTGGATATTTAAGAAATTATTTTGAAGTCATTCATATGTTCTCACGATATTTAGCCTTCTCATTTGAACCTAGGTCTATATATATATATATATATTCCACCTACATACGTTTTAGGGTCAGCCAACAATGGGAACACTTCTAGTGAGGGAACCAGATGAAGTACACCAACATTTAAATTGCTTTCATCACAACGTAGGGTATCTCCTCTCGATGAAGGGGCCTCAAAGCCACCTAAACCAGTAGTTTTTGGAGAAGCCATTGGAACAGGAGCCGTAATTTTAATTCCCTTTCGTACAAACTTCTCCATCCATGATATCTGCAATAAGTAAACTACTCTTTAATTAATACTCTCAAAGAATAAAGCACAATATCTAAAACCCTAAATAAGTGAACTCAAGGAGTACATTAGAATCTAGAGAAACACATAGATCAAAACACTACAAATACAAGAACAATCTGAACACAACGATGAAATGCAACAAAGCTCTAGATACAATGAATTGGCACTTGTTAAACGGTCAAAAATGTACAGCATGTTGGTCTTAAACCATAAAGGTTGCTCCTTTTTAACAGAATGTCACAAATTTCAGTCACAGAAACATATTCTCTGTGGAGGGCAGCAACTTATTGTTTTAAAATTGGGGAATGGCAATTTGTTTCAGATTTCATCAGGATTATTTACATGATTGGACATTAGAATAGTATGATTTCCAACTTAACTACAACATTATAACACTATGTTATAGTCGGAAAAGGATCCACCTATCAGATTGTAACATTTTTCTTCAGTGTCCAACATTACAATATAGTACAATCATGGAGTCATGGCTAAAAACAAAAACTCTTCACCCTTTCTTCGTAGCATTGAATATGAAGCTACTGCTATTACAAACACAAATTCATTTATAATCCTCAATATTGTCCCAGTTTCATCATTACAGTTAACGCATGAATTGTAAAGAGAGAATGTTACAAAAAAGATATTTATATTAAAAAAACGATACAATATGAGGTTAACAATCAAGTCACTATCCCTCTTTGATTGCTATAAACAACATTCTGAACTTGTATCCACCCTTCAAAAGCCATGAAACATGCTCACGTATAAGGATATTAATCAATTTGCATCGAACTCCAGACAAAAGGTTAATCAAAAAACTAAAAATCATGTATAAATTCCAGTAAACAATACTATTTAATGTTGATCATAATATAAGTCATATTATGTTCTGTGACCAAATACTTGCCTTCTCATTTAAATCCCCAAGTGGGGGCCCATGAATCTTTCCTCCAGTATATGGAGCACCCATTGGAAATCTTTCGACCAGCTGGTGAACCATCAAGTCATCTAATCCATGTTTTTCATAGCTCATAAATGCACCTAAAGCTCCCAAAAAACCTTCATGACGCAAAAACATAGCTTGTGCATCTCCCTTCGACCTAAGTGATACATAATTATCACGAATAAAGAGAAAGAAAATCAGAATGCAATTCTAGTGGAAAAAATTGTTGACTTTTTTAGAAATATGTGATGAGAGTAAATATATACCAAAATTGGATAGCAAATGAAATGGTGTCCATGGTATAAGCATGACCCCTTATGAAAAATCCTCCAAAAAATATCCGTTTAATTCCAAGTTGCAATGCAGTTAAATAAGATATCTACATGAATAAAATTGAAGTCAGATACATGACAAGCACTGAACTTAAACTAATAGCAAGCCTCCCTAGGATAATGGTTTCTGGAAAAAAGTGGCAAATCGACCCATTTACCTATAAATGGGTCAATCTGTGTCATGTTTTAGCTATAATAAATCCACCAAGTGAAAAAGTTATGTATAGCTTTTAAGAAAATGGGTCAAAAGGATCGAAAGTCACCAAAAGTGTATTTTAGTGCATAAAACCTCTACTAGATCATCTAATTCAAATAATTAGATTATTATCAATATAATGAATTTTCTGTAATATAATTTGACACACTAAAAGAATACGTCAACCCAACCCCGCCCGACCCCTTTTTGATCAGTAAAAACAATTACCCATTTTAAAGATTATTTTAACGCATTACCCAACCCGACCGACCAGCGAGATTTGTCACTTCTGGTTTTCTTATATTTTGATCTACATAAGGCGATAACTAAAACTGGTAGTAATGAATTATGTTACCTTTACAGAAAAACTAGTTCTACTAGAAGGTCCAATAGAGTAACTTTCAATACTTATCTACATCAAGTACAATACATACGCACACACAGTGTGTACATTAGTAACAAAGGAATCTATGATATGCGACTCTTAAAACGAAAAACGGTTTAAAATTTATAAAGACACCCTGCTAAAGTACGACAAACTACAAAGTATTAATTTAATAATTTATGATTTCATACTACCAACTTTTAAACACCTCTATAATGTAAGCAACATGTTCTCTATTACACTTATTTATTGAGCTAAACTTTCATAACCCTAAGTACGTAAAATACATCCCATTTTCATACCTGGCCTATATTGTAAGAAATCATACGGAGAAGAGATAGGGAAATGTCTTCTGGTCTATAGTCTTCAATCTCCTTGTTCTCAGAAATCGCCTTTCCAAAACTGGAAGCAATTGTTGATGCAGAAAGTCCAATCTATAATAATATGAAAGATCAAGGGTAAGTATCTTAAAGGAGTGAAAAGCTTTAATTTTTTCGCAAACGTATGTTGCATTTGTAGGTGGAAACTTTAGCCCATAGTGGCTAAAAACTAACAAGTACAAAGGAACAGGTCAACCTGGTTGAAAGTCACCTTGCCTATTTCAATGCATAAAACCTCCTAAATCGATTTAGTCAAAAAAATTAAATTATCACTGAAATAACTAACCTAAACTTTTTGGACTAAACGTGCTTTTGGTCAACCCAACCCGCCCAACTGTCCGAATTTGCCACCTCTAGTTGAATAAATGAACATAACATAAAAATCTAGTGACTTGTATATTGCAACCAATGTACCTTTGAATAATCCAAGCCCCCATAAATATCCCCGACAAGCATGTCTACGGAACTGTTATCTCCCCTTTGACTTAACTCCAACAATTCATCAAAACTATAATACAAAAAACTATTCATTAAAAACCACAAAATAAAAATGAAAGATTTGAATGAAAGTGGTCAAAAGATAAGAGTAAGCAACCTCTTGCACTTAGTCAACAATCTCCCTAAACCCCAATACGTACCACCACCTACATTTGTCCCACTAACCCTTTGAAACTTCCCATCTCCATCCACCTACATAAATCCAACTTTTGAACCTTAATTACCTGCAAGCTAACACTAAATTAAATTAAACACAATTAAGAGCATAAAAACGGGTACCTTTATCATACTCACACCGGATCCGATATTAACAAGAAGGTATGGGTATAAATCGTTATGGTCTATTTGAACAAACTCTTTGTGACCTTCCTTATGGGTGAAGGCTTCATGACGAATCGCCTACACAAAGTTGAAATCTTTAAGGCTCATCCGTATATGATTGTGGACTTCACACAAATGAATTGATGCAGATTCTACTTCTTTTTTTTTAAAAAAAATAGCACCTTAAGCAAAAAGTTTGAACCAGCTACGAGACAGTCCATCTCATCTTCTTTCTCTATGCTAACTCCAAGTTTTTCTTTAAATAAGTCGGCAAACTTGTATGCCCCACCACCTGTAGCCTTCTCAAACATTCATATTAGTCAATATAACATGCAAAAATTCAAGCATTAATGAAAAAAGAATGTCTATACGATATACCTTGATTACTGCATTGTCGTTATCTGCAATTGGAGGATGGCAACACCAACATTTATGTTAAAAAATATTAATAACTAGGTGTAAAATATAAGTGAAATAAGTATAAGAAAAACACAAGAGTAACGAAGGAATCACACCTCCTCGGTGAAGTTGTTTCGAGTGAATGAAATCTAAACATTCATTAATTTTGGCTGTTTCAAATTTCACAAAATGCAGCCTCCCTCCAAGAATTGGGAAACTCCTTCTGTTACCATTATTAACACCAACTCTCTCACTTTGAGATTTCTTCCTCTTGTCATTAACTACACGATCCTCGTGTCTTGAAAAATAAACTAACTTGATAAGAGATCCTAGTACACAAACAAAAGCAATAAACTTGTCAAAAGCACAGCTAAATAAAAAAGATGGTATCTTTCATATTGCAACCAATACAAAAACCCAAGAAAAATCTTCACCGATTATAAAGTAACAAAAACCAAAACTTTAAATTAAAAAAACAAGAATCACCTCCAATGTCAAGTGCTAAATGTGATATATCATCAGATTGATTAGGCAACAGAATTGTGGGGTCTCGTTCTTCGAAATTGCCTTGAATAGCTGCACCACTAAGATCAAGTTGTGGCCTTGAACCTGATCTATGAATCGAATTACCAACGGGTGGAACCATTTCTTTTCCTGTATCTTCTTTCTCAATTATGTTGTTGTTATTGTTATTGGTATCTTCATTTATATTATCAGTAACCTGTATTTTTGATTGGTCCTTTTTTAGACCATCCATTCTTTATATTCAATGCTGCTATCACTCTCTCCACCTAACCACCTCCTAAACAGGTCAATTTCGAATATTTGGATTCCTCAATGACTTCCTTTCATAAACAGACAATTCACAAATAAATTATCACAAATGTAGCCCAAATCAATAAATATGCAACATCATTTACATAATTCATCATACCCACATGGAAATTAATAAAAGTAACTAAAAATTCAGCTAATTATTGTATAAAGTAACTAATAATGATTCCCTGATAAATACTATTTTCAAACTTTATTAATTGTAAATTAGTTTACTTTTAAAATTATATAAAACTTTAATACTAAACCATCAAGGTTTGCGGCTTTAAATGAAAGAATTTATTATGGATCATAATATATATATATATATATATATAAATATATATAAATTGATGTTTAAAGAAGCACTAGTTTTGGGTGAAGCAACAAAATGTAATCAGAATAAATAAGTAGTTGAGAGAAGTAACTAACAAGTTAAGGTAGTTGTGTTTTTGATAGAGGTTGTTCGTCTGTTGATCTCTTGATCGGTGTTCTTATGTTGAAGCAGTTCGCCAAACACAAGTATCTTTGCACTTTAGGATCTTGGAAAATTGAATATTTTGTTTGATTTAATTAATAATAAAAAAATATATAATAGATAAAGGAAAAATGGAAAATGTGAATGACTTTTTGAAGATAGAATGAGTTAGTTACATGAATGGTCCCTCAACTTATATTTATGGGCTTTTTTTGCCTCTCATGTTTATATTAGGGTTTTTCTTTCTATCTTTTAGAAAATCATGTTGATATAACTATTATGTATGGTTTTATAAGGTGAGATCGCTCAAATTTCTACAAAAGATTAATTTGTTTGACTCGAATAACTAGTAACTTTTATTTTAGTTCAACTGAAGCTTGAATACGGTTTCAAACTTGAGCTCAAATATTATTACACTTTGAATGTTTACTACAAAGTAAAAAAAAAGATCACTTTCACTATGATTTCATTCACGAATTTAGTGGTTAATACTTACTGTAATGGTGGAAAGGTCCGTCTCTAAGGCCATTATGACATGTCTTTTATTTTCACAAGTGCGTCATTAAGATGGATAATCATTTTCTAGTTCAAGAATCCATCATTTTATCACTCAAATCATTCTCGATTTCAATTATAAAGCATTTGTTAATTTTATTATTTGAGTTTTGTAAAGTAAAAGCCTAATAACTTTATGTTAGGGAACAAATTGAGTTTTTGAAAGAATTTTACCAACTTTTATTATATTATAGCTATTGATCTTGAATTTTATTTTGATATTTTTTGTAAGTTACAAAACCCGTTAAAAGATCAAGACAAAGTGAGGACTACATGACATTCAAATTTTTTGGTCTATAGTTCACCTTATTGCTTAAACAAGTTACGGGAAAAATTTGATTTAGTTGTCGAACAATTTATTTTCATTAGAAGATATTTCATATTGATAGTAACATGTAAGTTTCCGTACACCAAAATATAAAAGTAAATGTTACAAGGACCTTTCGTGTACCAAGATATAAAAGTAAAGGTTATACATATATTTATTTAGAAAAACATGACTGTGAAAATATAATTACTTTAATTTTTTGAATATTAGTTGGACCTCATAACGTGTTATAAATGCACTTGTCATATCCATTTACATAACTTAAATATGAATACGTTGTTCGTTTCATAATAAGTGTCTACAATCAGATCATACAAAATTTTAAAGAAAAATATAATCAGTACATTGTATAAGAGAAAAATGACAATTTTACCTTTACTTTTTGCATAATTTTCTATGAATATGTTTTTTCAAAAAGTAAATTATGAATAAATTGGTAAAGTTAGTAAATTACTTTTAAAAGTGGACACTTATTTTAAAACAAACTAAAACGGATAAGTGAACACTTATTGTAAGACATAATGAGTAACATTAAATAGAAAACAAAACAAAACGTACTTTACAAGTACAATTATAATACCGATTAAACACAAGTCATGGAAATAAAGACATTTTGGCGATCATGTTTTGCATTGTCGTTTTTATTATCATCACTAGTCATTGGTACATTATCATTACTTGAATCAGTGAAACCAGTGAAGCTTCAGGTTCTATACCCGATCCAAATCCGTAAGATGATAATTACACCAACATTTTTACAGTTGTTTACGACATAGCTTAGATCAACCAAGTGTTGACATGGACATTGTTTAGGACATACCTTAGATAAAACAAGTGTTGACATTAAGTTGTTCATCCTACAATTTTCATCGACTTAACAGAGTTCTATCAGAATGTATCTTCAAAATTAAATAGATCTGAAGTCACACCTCGAATAGAAACTAAATCAACCCAAAAAACAATTCGAGTCCTAATCTACTTTGAATACAAAAGTATTCAGATATCCACAATTTCATATCTATAGAAAAGTAACACATGATTAATACCAAACATACACAACAGTTGAAACTTCTTTGATTTCAATACATACATATCTATCCCAAGCTTCAACTACTTATCACACTAGAAAAAGAAAGAAAGAGAAATACGGAAAGGGAAAAAGACATTGTTCATGGGCATGTGAAATTCTGTGTTTCGGGTACACAGATAGATAATCAAGCCTCGGCAGCCTTCTCAGTAGTAGAAGCAACTGATTTACCACGTTTAGTTTCGTAGTCTTTGACTGCTGCCTTAATAGCATCCTCAGCAAGCATGCTGCAGTGGAGTTTCACAGGAGGAAGGGACAGGTGTTTTGCGATCTCTCTGCAAAAATTTACATCCATACACAAAAATAGAGAAAAAGAGCATCAGTGTTCCCTTTCAATTGCTAGCTAATAACAGTTGCAGTATAGGCCTATAAAAATATTGACATTTACAAACACAGAATTTAAGAGTAAGAATGGTAGAAACTTGCATAGACAAAAAATAACAGTTGATAGCAAAAAAAGGGCATGGTCAATGCTTCAGTAGCAACTGTATGTTCATCTCATTGTTATCAATTCTTGACAACTTTGTCCCTCAAGGCCTTCACTCGCTAGTGTCAAGCCATAAGACAACCATAAGCCTCTTGGTTCATTGATTGCTACCTTGTCCTGGACTTTAAGACGATTCAAGGACACTTGATCTTTTGATATAAGCAGACCGATAGAGTCAGGGGTTCTTCAAAAATCTTTATTCTTTTACAGTGTTAATATACTATTCAGAATGTCATTGACCTCTACAGTCTACACTACCAGATATGTACTTTGTTAAAAATCATGCTTGCCGATCTGCTTTGTAACCGTGCTACGCCTGATACAGATTCTCAGGCAGCAAGATGGGTAGATCAGTTAAGAGGTCAAAAACGACTTCAGGCCAAAACAGGTCAACAATATTTTTTATATTCTTTATGTATAAAATGTATACATTATAGGATTAGAAAAACCATATTGTTAGAATAATAATCTGAATCTAAATAAAATGACTTAAGAGGTTTTTACCTGCCCCGTTTTAGCTTAGATTAATTTCTTTGACCCAGTTGAGACTAAAAGATAATCCAAAATAAGCCTACTCATAACTAAGTAGGTTCAAATCCCACCTCTAGAATACATTTTTGTCAGACTGAGTATATACTGGCCACTGGCTACATTGGTTCAACTGAAATAATTTAAATATGTTAATGCAATTTGACCTTCCACGAGAGCCCAAAAACTAGACTGTAAGTTTTAGGTTAGAACTAACCGAACTGATAATTCTTGAAGTCCAAGAAATTTCCTGCAGTTCTTAAAAATATTATCAAGGGTTAAAAACATTAACCGGGTTGAACTGATAGGATAATTTGGAAATGTACAGAGGGTCTTCTGTTATCAACTAGAAGAGGAACAATTTGCTTCTTGCTCTAAGTTGAATAGACGACATGCAATCCGACTAGCACATGAGACAGGTTAAAAAGATATATTAAAGGTATCATTGCTTTTGTGTGATTATTTTTAGATAGTTGTTATGCATTGTTGGCTGCTCCACAATTGGGCTGGGGTTGCATTGCTGGCCATTCACTCACTTTTACACTCACAAACTTGGACTTTTGTCCCTTCAGTTTTCTAAAAGGCATTACAAAGAGCTAAGTAGGCAAGTGGCCTTCTAACGTCGACACTAAATGGACCTTTAAGCAGATGATAAGAGGTCGTTTTAAATATATAAGATATAATTCTAGCTATTCACCAACGCATGAAACGATCAGGAAATAGCAGCACCTTAGGATGGCATAGCCTTAAAATTAAGGGCGAGGTTCAGAAGAGGAAATGCAAAGCCAGACAAACAAGTAGAAAAGTAGAGTAAACAGGGTTACCTCTTATTAAGATCTAATGGACTTTGAAAAACATGACACAGACTCCCGGATCAAGTGATCAATCAGGAATCTATGAAGGTCTAATCATGAAAAAGCTAAGATTATAATAACTTTGAACGAACTAATTGAAGGCATTTGGGCCAAAGGTGCAAGCTTCACTCAAATAAATGAATCGTACAATAAAAGCCAAATTTAATTTTCAACAAATTGAGTAAAGTATTTGCTTCAAACATGCATTAAAATAAGAACAATTTAAGTGGTGGAAGACATTCTAAGTTTTCCAACACATCAAAAATCAAGTGAACTAGTGTAGCTCAAGTTGTGATTCTTGGAAGTTTTGTCATAACATGCCAGAAGCCTATTACTGGTATTTTTGAGAGGTATCTTCCTCAATATGCTGTATTTGTTTTCATTCCATAGGGTTCTTGCTTTTACTATTTAAAGAGAACTTATTTTCCTTTCTGTCTTAAAGTTTTTTTTCCCTTTTTTTAGGATTTAGTTTCCTTTAGTCATATAAACTTAAGCCTGTATCACATTAGTCTTATTAAATGAAAGCAATCTACAACTTTGCAAAGAAAGCTGAATTCTTACTTGATTTCTTATGCAGCGGTCATTTGCAACTAATCAAACTGAAGTCCACCACTTTTTGTGGCATCCTCATTTATACCAATGTTCTTGTTCACACTAAAGATATGTTATTGATGCGCCAAATACAAGGAAGTATAGCCATAGAGAAATCACAGTAAAGGTAAATCATTGTGCATTATGTAGCATGGCAATATAAAAATCTAAAGTTAAAAAGCTTGAAACACTAGTTTACTGTCCCATAAATTATATAATTGTGCAGCATTTTTAGCTTTCCAAAGTATCACCTTACTTTATGTTATATAGCAAGCAACATGACTCAGATGTAAGTTTATTTTATTAACTGCATCCTACGCCATGACCACTATAGTTAGAAAATAGTTTATTTTCTCCATTTTATATTCAGATTAATTTTACTATCCTTCTTTGATTATTGTCGTGTTGCGATACATCATCCAACTAGAAGACTGCTGGAATATACTAAAATTAGGATTCATTCTACTAACTAGTTTGAGTCGGTGATTGTGACTAATTTTAAATTATCTACATCAGAAGCTACACATGCAGAAGTCTTGGTACCCTGCATAAAGCAATTCATGAGAAGAAAAGTTTTAAGTCATAACACGCAGGAAATATATATGGCGGGTACTGTAACTCACGTATTCTTGATGGTCAGAACTTCTTCCATCTGTTTTCCTTTGACCCATTCAGTAGCTGAAAAAAAGTTTAACATTTAACGCAGTTATTACACTGCCAAAAAATCCAACAAAAGATCAATTTTCAGCACATAATCCATCGTCAAACTCTCATGCACGTATTGCTAGATATGGTATTCTAATCTGGCACCATAAGAGACCTAATGCTATCAATCATATCCGTCAAGACATCCTAACAAAAACATGATGCACAACCCATCGTGTACAAAAAAGAGCATGCATATGATTTTATTTTATTTTTTTGTTTGTGGAAAATAATATATCACAAGCAAAGAGCAGAGGTTAGTAGCTAAATGTTAATAATATTAAATCTAAATTGTTCAATTCTTCTTGAAGATCGAGTGACCATTTAACACATTATCCTTTAAGGGGTGTTTATGCAAACCCCAAGTACATAAATGACAATTAAATCTAGACTATCTGAACATACAAGAGCTAGAGTTTTGGACTTTTGGTGCTATTGATATACATTTACTTTCCTTATTACTACTACTATTATTTCCGTAAGAACAACTATTCAAAATATATCCCAACAGATCCCCTCAAGGTTGAGACAACGTTATCTGAAGAATTACCCGGTTGGCTGAACCACTCAGTTTAAGTTTTCAACTAAGGTTATCAACAAAGCAATAAAAGAAACTCCCTAACTAGCTGAAATGGTGAACAAACGCGAAAAATCCTACGCACTCACATAAACGGCCCTAAGAGGCGCGCTCTTCTGACAAACTCGAGAGAATATACATGATGGTTATCATTCAAATAAGACCAAAATTACGCATAAACATTCTTCCACTATAATTAAACCAAAACTACACCGTAAACATAAATTAGGCTAAAAATCAATCGTTTTCTATATCATACAAGCTAGAGCAAACATGGCCTAAAAGTAATTCATGACATAAGTAGGCATCTTAACAATTCATTTAAACACGTTTTTCAATTTTACGTATGAATAGTAATATTACAAAGATGTAAACAATATATAATCGTCACACCGAGGAAAACAGAGGTAGGGTTCTAATAAACAGAAAACTAACCAACAGAAGAAGAAGCAATAGCAGAACCACAACCAAAGGTCTTAAAACAAGCATCTGTAATCTTTCCAGTTTCTTCATCAACCTTAATTTGAAGCTTCATTACATCACCACAAGCAGGTGCACCAACAAGCCCTGTTCCGACCGTCGGATCATTCTTATCAAACGCACCGACGTTACGTGGATTATTATAATGATCCACCACCCTCTCGTGGTAAAACCTCGGTTGAATTCGATTCACCACTGGTGTAAACCCAAGAATCCTCTTTGTTGCATGTCTCAACATTTTTCGTGATTATCTGTACTCGATTGAATAAAAGTTCAATTCCGATGTAAAATTAGGGTTGGTTATTCTGATATGAAATTGGTTGGACGGAGATTAGTTGACGTACGTGTGTAGATTTTGGGGGGAATATAAAAAGTCGGGTCGGCGTTAGGGATTGAGATATTCGGATCAACGCGGACGCCCATTACTTATCACTAGCGGCCTGTTAGGCTTAAATGTTTTGGTTTGTAAACAGGCTAGGCCCAAATCCTTGGATCATCTTACACATTGTAAGGCCCACTACTTTTTTTCTTTTCTATTTCTATATTTGGCACGCCCCCAACAAAAAGTAAATGAATAAATAAAAATATTTTCACACTTCTCTGTATATAGTAAAATACCGATACCAATACCAATACCAATTATAGACCTAAAGATCAGGAAGGTTTGGGAATAAAATCATTAAGGCAATGGAATGAAGTGTTGTTGGTAAAATAGCTTTGGAAAATAATAGCAAAAAAGGACTCTCTTTGGGTCAAACAGGTGAATCTGGTTAAGCTTAAAAATAGAAGTATTGGGGAAATTAAGTGCAGGGTCAACAGATAGTTGGGGATGGAAGAAGTTGCCTGAATTAAGAGATTGTATTAAGCCTCATGTTTTTCATCAATTGGATAATGACAAGACACTTCCTTGTGGTATGATAGATGTGATGAAATGGGTCCATTGGCTAATATAAGCCTTTCTTCCTAGGACAAAAGCCTTTACTTGAATTTGAAATTGAAATCCTACAAAGAAACTCCCAAGAGCCAGAAGTATTAAAGGAATGGCTATAGAAATGGGCGCATCATGACATCGTAAGATGTCTTGCCATAATGAATTGGTTGGTCCTAGAAATGTTAGAAAAAGTGAACAGAAAAAGTAATTTGAAGTGAAAAGGACAGATCAGAGAGATTTGTATGAAGCAAGATTAACTGATGATTTGATGGTGATTGAAATGATCTAAAATAATAAATGGAAATGGCCAAGTGACTGGTACAATAGATTGCTAGGTATTCAGAACCTTAATACCCCTGTGCTTATTGAAAATAAAGAAGATATGGTGGTTTTCTATATAGGAGAGGTTGTTTACTCAAGATAGAATGCAAAAATGGCAACCATCAGTGACATTTAAAAGTGTGCTCTGTGGTAGTAGTATTGATTTACACACTCACCTGTCGATTGTTCAAAAAAATGTGGTTTGCAATGAAGGAAAAGTTGATCTTTAAGGGGCTACAATCTGACTTAATGTCAATTATAAATACCTGTCTGATTATCCATTTAGAATTATATTGGAGTGTTGTAAATAGATTGGTTGTGGCAGCAATGATATACTTTATATGGTTTTAGATTTTTTACAATGGCATCAAGATACGCAGAAGAATTGATAAAGACTGCCCAGGAGAACGTCAAGATTACACTAATGACTTTAAGAGTAAACGATTAAAAGGCTGTAAAAGTTGTTGTTAGATGGGGTTTGAAATGGAATGATATGGTTTTGCAGTGTGGTTAAGAAATTTTAGAAAAGATACATATCAAAGCTTAGTGCGTCATGAAAGATGCGACTACTTTGCTTTAGATAAGATGGGAGGGTGTATTTTTGTTTCATGAGGTTGCTGCAGCCTGGTGTGTTCATGGATTGCAGGTTGTTATTTTGTATAACATAGTGTGTGTTTTATGTTTTGGTGAGCTAGACATGTCTTGTCTCATCTTTGAATCTCTTTCTAAATTCTTATAGTTTTGCGATTAATACAATTTTCCTTTAAAAAAAGAGATAAGAAAGAACAATTTATGAGTTACTTGCTTCATCGATCACTGAAAAAAACCATAACTAAATAAACGATAACTATACATATATTAATAATACTTTCAACTTCAAATTAAACAGGTATTTAATTCAAACAAATAATTATTAAAAACTATGAATTGTAATTAAAAATAGTGTGACCAAATATAGAATATACAATAAATATACCTACCTTAGTAAGACTTTCAACTTCAAAGTAAACACATTTATGAAGTGGATTGATATTATCAAGTTAGTGGCACCGAATTGAAAAAAAGAACATATGTACTCGGTTAGAATTTTTAGTACACATCTAAAGATATTAAAATAGGAATATTAAATTAAATTTAGGAATTAAACACCTTTCAAACAATAGCTCTTTTTATTTATGTATTTATTCACAAATTATAATAATATTTTAAGTTCATATGGTTATCTCAATGTGGTGTAGCGTTAAAAGTTATGTTCAAATTTAAAAGAGATATAATATAGAACGATAACTAATTAAGTGACGTGATCAGAAAATCTTTTAAGAATATATGATAAAGACACGTAAAAAAAATTTTAGTTGTCAATAAAATATGAGTATCACATAAAACATTCCATATCCTCTCTTAGTTATATAGAAAGAAGATATTCAAATAGAAAACCTTGTTATCAAAAGGGGGGTTCTGTAAAGCGAAGTCCCTCCTTGGACGAGCACGAGCTTAGTCAAGTAGAACCGGGTTGCCCTCCTGGCTGCTCTGATCGAAAAGAAATAAGTGGGGTCATGTCAGTACAACTGAATATGTGTTTGAAAAGTCAATCCCTCCCTACGATACAAAAAAATACAGTAGGCCGAACTTCTAACAACCCGTCTGCTTCCATAAAACAATATCGTGGCAATGTAAACCTAAGTGAAGTGGTCATATTGGACCATTGGGAACCATCACAAGTACAATCGACATCTAGTTATTTAAATGAGAATGTCGCGTCGTCCGGTGGAGCCCAGAAGAAAATGACTCGCGCAAAAGAGATATAATATAAAAAGATAATTAATTAAGTGACTTGGTCAGAATTTTTTTAAAAATATATGGAAAAATGCTTAATTGTTAATGAGATATAAGTGTCACATAGAACATTTCCTATCCTCTCTTAGTTATTTAAAAAGAAAATTACTTGACTCAAATTAATAAATTGCCTTTTTTATTGTGAATTACATTTGTGATAGATCGCATAATCTTTTCTCCAATAACATGTAAATCTTACCAAGATAAATTAGATATCAAAAGTACTTTTGGTTGCATCACTAAGATTTGATCATGATGCTATGTATATTTTAGTTGATCAAATGTTCACTCCTTTGTTCTGGTGTTTTGCATGTCACACAATTATTTAGAGCATGGAAAGTTATCGGTTGACTACTTTGAAAAAAGGTTGATGCATCAGTGCTATTTTATTTTTCTCTCACTTATTAAATTAAAAATTGAACTCATTCAATTTTATTTACCAACTTAAAACAGAAAAGGAAAGGGAATGTATTATTAGTTTTTAATACAGATGGACTCGCTTCTTCACCGGGAGCCTGTACTACTTTGCTTCCACCATATTGAAGACTACCCGGAGGCTGGAGAGATCATTCCAATGCGATCAAAGACCACTTGGGTCAACTCATCTCACCCTATTCCCTTTCTGGTATTATAAAAATTCTACTGAAATTTAATCGTAAAAGAACAACATGCTAACAAATGATGTAAAGAATCTTTTTACTCCATCCGACCTAGTTTTATTTACATTTCTAGCTCGTCTCAAAATAATTTTCACTTTTAGTTTCAACAGATTAAAAATAAATGAATCTAATAGTTAAACGTGTAATTTTTAAAAATTTATAAAATCGTATGTATTTATGTTGTGGACAATTAAATTTAGACGGAACAGAAATTTCTTTTTCTCATTTCAGGTTTTAACATTCCAAAATCTATTTGGACAAAATGGCTTGCAGAAGTAATAGTTATAGTTAGACTTGATAAAAGAAAATTAAAGAAATGAAACGGTGAAAATAGAATAAACCCAATGCCATTTCACATACAACTATCCGAGCTTGTTAACCCAACTTCATCCCCTGTAGGCCTGTACTCCCATCTTCTTTTTTTTATGTTAGTTTGTTGCTACTACATATTTCTAATCTACTGTCCATTAAATTATTATTATTTTAATTGCAACAATAATTGACTTTTATATATTTTACCATATTAATTTTAACATTCTGTTAATTTTGCATCTTGTTATCTGTCTCCATCATGCTCAGGTACAAACATGTATACTGTGTAGTTTATTACTTTATTTTGTTTTTCAGAGGAGGACGATGGTGTTTATTTATGCTTACTCACCACACACTATTTTCTCTCATTCACGCCAAAAATCATTTTTCTCTCCTTTTTTCAGTTTCTTCCCCAAACTCTCTCCAGTTTTCTGTCCAATCCAGTTGGCTGCATTTTTATTTCATGTCAATTTGAAGCTTATACATATAAACTTACACACACACATATATGTGAGCACACGCTTTTCTGTTCTTAAAACCACTATCTTCCGCATAAATTCCGTTACTTTCTTGTTCGAGGTTATAATGTAAGAGCAAAACAAGCTATTTGTTGGATCCATTATATTATTTGTCATATTTCTTTGTCATGGGTTTTCGTTAAATCACTCAAAGATTAAAGCTTTCTTCAATTCTGGCAATACCCATTTCCTTTAAACCGTTTTAGATCAATTTCTCCTCATACTTACTAAATGGGTCTTCGCTTAAATTTGACTTTCTTTGGTTCATTATTGAGTTTTTGAAGTTGTTCTGAGTTTCAGATATCCATTGGTTCGCTTGAGAAACATGTAATTGTTAGGCTGACTGATATTGCATTGTTACTATTTGATGAATTGCCTAAAAGAAAACAACTTTAGTAAGATGATGGATTCTGTTTAACGTAATTGATATCTCAGTGATGTCAATGAATTTGATTCGTTAGTATTATTGTCTATTACTTGCCCATGGAGCTGAAGTAGGGAAGCTCATACTCACCAAGTTCACATTTATCAAATGTTTACTCCTTTTATCTGATTTTCTTAGAAATATATACTCATATTCATTATATAATGATTCCCTGAGATGTAATCATCAGCAAGTGTAGATTTCACCTTCATGAACTTCATTAAGGCTCCTTATTATTGTCTTATAGAACAAATTTATTAAGTCAACAAAAGAATTTAACCATCACAATGAAGTAAAGTTTTTTGTGTTTCTGCCCATACCTAGACGTATTGTTTGTATACGAATTCGAGTTTCTATGGTATAAGCCTTCTCAGCTTTCTACTTCATAGTTATCTTTCAAGAAAAGAACAAAAAAAGCAAGCACACAGGGCAAGAGAGACGTCATTAAGAAGAATATACTTAAAATCATGGAAGAAACATTTGTTCCCTTTCGTGGAATCAAGAAAGATCTTAAAGGAAGATTATTGTGCTATAAGCAAGATTGGACCGGTGGCATCCGTGCGGGTATCAGGTTTGTGATTCTATATTTAGGACCAAGTATTTGAAAAGGCACATCAAATTATATCTGTAATAATATAGTATGTGTCCAACATTCTAACTCTAAAAGTCCTTATTGTGTGTATCAAAATATTAATTATTTCTATTGTATGTATATGATGTCTTATTCATTAGGTAACCAAAATTTTTTGCTGACATGACAACCATATAAGTTGACACATTATCAAAACTGGTGTACCATTACCAGTTTACAAGGTATAAGAGGTCAAGTACATACAATAGTAATTTTGGAGTATAATACATTTTCAGACATTTAACCCTTTATTCATTATATTTTCTTAATAATAATTTATTGTGCATATGACTTACATATGATGTCATTGCTGTAAAATCATCGTTCTTGCATTTCGTGATCAGGATACTGGCTCCAACAACATATATATTCTTTGCTTCTGCAATTCCAGTTATATCTTTTGGGGAACAACTAGAAAGAGACACCGGTTAGACTGTTAATAAGTTTTCCCAGTGTTTTAACAAGTCGATTTATTTATATAAACTTTAATGATGTTTATTGTTCCACAGAGGGAAGTTTAACCGCAGTTCAAACTCTAGCATCAACTGCATTATGTGGCATAATCCACTCTATAGTTGGAGGTCAGCCACTGCTTATACTAGGTGTGGCTGAGCCAACGGTATTAATGTACACATTTATGTTCAAGTTTGCGAAATATCAGAAGGATTTAGGGCAACCGCTTTTTCTAGCGTGGTCCGGATGGTACTTTCTGGCTACTCATGTGACTTTGCATACACTGTAAATGTTTAGCACTTTTAAGTCTTAAGTAAGTTGTGTAATCTCACTGAGAACAGGGTTTGCGTGTGGACGGCCCTTTTGCTTGTATTGCTATCTGTTCTGGGTGCCTGCTCCATTATCAATAGATTCACACGTGTGGCCGGTGAATTGTTTGGGCTTCTTATCGCAATGCTCTTCATGCAACAGGCTATTAAAGTGAGTTTTTTTTTTCCCTTTCCCTTTCCATTTCAACTTAAACAAAATCTACTAAAACATTGGTGATTAGGATGAATTTGCTACTAAGAGTTCTAATCTAACAAATATATCATTTCGTAGGGAGTTGTGGAAGAATTTGGTATTCCAAAAAGTGAAGATACCAATGATCCTGCCTTTCAACCCTCATGGTGGTTTGGGAATGGAATGTTCGCGCTTGTCTTGTCCTTTGGGCTTCTTCTTACTGCTTTGAAGAGCCGTAGGGCAAGGTCCTGGCGTTATGGAAGCGGTTAGCTTTTAACCCTTAAACTCGGTGTAAAGAAATTAAAACATTTGATGCCTTTTGTTCTTCATGAGTAGAAGTGGCAAAATGGGCGGATCGGGTAATGGGTCATAATAGGTCATTTTTAATTTTGATGTAAACGGATTGGGTTGACCTGGAACTTTTTTTGTCTATTTTTGTTTTTTTTTTCCTTTTCTTTCTTTTTTTTTTTTTTTCTTTTGTAATAACTAATTAGTTTGTTAGATATGGACATATTGTTAAAGAAAACATGTTATTTCATAATAATCTAATTTGCTGAAGAGTGATTTAAGATGTTTTCTGTATAAAAGTACACAATACACTTCAAGGGACACGTTCAACCCTTTTGATCCGTTTCCTTTAAGTTTTTTTTTTTTTTTTCGTGCAACTGGCAGAGGTAAAACTTAACCTGAATCCCCCCATTCATTAGTAAATGGTTCAAAATTGCCATCTCTGTTGATGAAGTAAAATAACTGTTTGAGCTCAACGAAGTGGTTTGTTCACATGGTGTCAGCCTTGTTACTATTTTGTTCTATGTTTTACTGACTTATAGTTATTCTCTAAGGGTGGTTACGGGGATTCATTGCGGATTATGGTGTTCCGGTAATGGTTGTTGTTTGGACCTGTATTTCATATATCCCGGTTAACGACGTCCCAAAAGGGATACCACGTCGACTTTTCAGTCCTAATCCGTGGTCTCCTGGTGCATATAAAAACTGGACTGTTGCAAAGGTAAAAACATGTGATAATATATTATCACTAGCATAACATTTTTTTCTTATATTTAAATGACTTGCAGGAAATGTTGAATGTCCCACCTGTGTATATCGTTGGAGCTTTTATTCCAGCAACCATGATTGCAGTGCTGTACTATTTTGATCATAGTGTGGCATCTCAACTTGCCCAACAAAAAGAGTTCAATCTAAAGAAGCCTTCTTCATATCATTATGATCTCCTTCTGTTGGGATTTCTGGTAAGTAATCCTTCATTGCTTTAAGGCTTAAGTGTTTGAAAATGTATCAAACTTCACTCAAAATTATATAGTATGTATTCAACTTTAATTAATTTTTTTATATGTATCAAACTTATAAGTATTACTATTGTATGTATCTGAACTCTGATGACTTATAAGCCAGTGACGTGGCACTGGATTTGATAACGTGACAAATTATTTGGCTGCCACGTCAGCAGAAAAAGGTTACATGGTGAATAAGTCATCGGATACATGCAATGGCAATAACTGAAAGTTTGATACAAACAATAGAACCTTTTAAAGGTGGATACATACAATGATATTTTGAATAAAGTTGGATACATACTCAAACATTTAAAGCTTGCTTCATTCGACTAGAAAGATATAGATTCATCTTTATTACTTCTATTTTGGTCAGACATTATTATGTGGACTCATTGGAATTCCTCCAGCCAATGGAGTTATTCCACAATCTCCAATGCACACTAAAAGCTTAGCCACTCTAAAACGTCAGGTATATCTTACTTTTCGAATTTTCAGTCTTTTGCTACTAGATTCTGATCAAGGGTATACTGTTTCTTTCTCCCCTTCTGGAACAGCTTCTAAGAAGTAAACTTGTGGAAACAGCTCGAAGAAGTATAAATAAAAATTCAAACTTGAGTGAGCTATACGAGAACATGCAACAAGCATACAATGAAATGCAGACACCACTTGTTTATCAAAATCCATCAAGGCTGGTAGATAACCTTCACTCTAGTTCAATAAAAATTTCAATAATATTCCATTTGCATTTATGAATGGGTTAACTGTCTGAAAATGTTTCAAATTATGTCCAAAATTCTATTGTATATTTGTATAACTTTAAAAGTTTCTACTTGATGTATCAAACTTTAGGTTATAGTATGTATCTGACATCTTATAACCTTTAAACTGGTGATGTGGCACCGGTTTTGGAGAACGTGGCGGATGACGTGACAACTTATGTGGATGCCTCATCAGCAAAAAAATGCTGAGGTTATCTGATAAAGAAATCATTAGATTTATACAATAGCAATAACTGAAAGTAAATAGAAACTTTTATCTGGATATATACAACAGAATTTTGGTAAAGTTTGATACGTTTTCAGACACTTAATCCTTTATTAATCACCCATTTTAAACAGGGACTGAAAGAGCTAAAAGAGTCGACAATACAACAAGCTTCTAGTAGCGGTTATATGAATGCACCAGTTGATGAGACTGTATTTGATGTTGATAAGGATGTTGATGACCTTTTATATGTTGAAGTCAAAGAGCAACGACTTAGCAATGTGTTGCAAGCGTTTATGGTTGGTGGGTGTCTTGCTGCTATGCCATTGCTTAAAAAGATCCCAACTTCCGTTCTTTGGGGCTACTTCGCTTTTATGGCCATAGAAAGTTTGCCCGGAAATCAATTCTGGGAACGAATATTATTACTTTTCACTGCTCCAAGTCGAAGATACAAGTAACTTTCACTGCTTTTACAATTTTGAAGTTGTAACGCCTTTCTTAATTATGTACTTGATACTATTTCGATAATCTTGATCAGGGTCTTGGAAGAAAATCATGCTACATTCGTGGAAACAGTGCCTTTCAAGACGGTTGCCGCTTTCACATTGTTTCAGACAACTTATTTGCTCGTGTGTTTTGGCATCACGTGGATCCCAATTGCCGGTGTTCTTTTCCCACTTTTGATCATGCTTCTTGTTCCCGCAAGGCAATATCTACTCCCTAACTTCTTTAAAGGTGCTCATCTTCAAGATTTGGATGCAGCCGAATACGAAGAAGCCTCATCAACACCCCACAATAGGGCCTTTGGTGTAAGTCAGCTTTTTCTCTATGAAAAGTCAACTATCAAGTCTACATTTTCAAACATGAATTTCTATTGTGATTTTGCAGGATGATGGTGCTTATTCAAGAACCCCACAAGTCGATAGTGCAGAAGTTCTTGACGGAGTTATCACTAGAAGTCGAGGAGAGATTTGCCACACTAGTAGTCCAAAGGTTACAAGTTTGACCAAAACTCCAATTAAAGGTATGACACCTGTCCATAGTCCACGTGTCTCACAACAGGTTTACAACCCACGATTAAACGAGTTATGGGCGGACAAGAGCCCTAAGAAAGGGCTAAAAATCAAGAATACTCCAACTCCAGGTCCATCTGTCCTTGGTCAAACTAGTAATGGCTCATCTCCTTGCTAACCGGTGCTTAGAGGTGCTGCGATTGTGTTATAATCATGGTTATGCGATGTATGTGCTTTGTGGAAAGAGTGTACATTTTCTCTTTATTATCTATTTTCTTGTATGTATGCATAGGCTGGGCAGAACACCTATTATCATATTATCATATTTATAATTGAATAAAAGTTTTATATATGACTACTTTGCTATCATACTATGCACTTTGTATCTGAATATTTGGATCAAGATTCATATTATAACCACCTTAAGCACCAACAGTTAACTCGTTTGACACTTTACAGTCATTTCAAAAAAGATTTGAAGAATAACATGAAATGGGGTCTAAGAAGTAACTAGAGTTCGTTTTAGTAACCAGCATTATGCGTTGCATATTATACACCACGAAAAGTAGGCCAAGGGACTTGGCTTTAATTGATTCTTTCATAAAGTTTTCACGACCTCAAGAGAAATAATATCAAATATCAGATTATAAGTACAATGGTAGACACAACTAGTAAAAAACTTTTACTTTGGATTCATTTATACACGAAAACATATAGATTTCCTAAACCAAACTTTACATTTAGTATGATTCGTATCACTAAAAAGTGACAAAAAGATATGAGATAAAGCGTCATCTACGAACAATAAAGATTCCTCTGTCAAAGTTATGAACAAGATAACGAAATGGTTTCCATGTTCTATGAATGTTTGATTGTATCATAATTCATCTTTCATTGAACTCCCTTTTGAATCATAATGAAACATATAATTCAATCCTCACCAAATTTTAGTTCAATGATTTGATGATTGAGAAGGTACACTTCTTAGTGGAATACAAAGGATTCATTCCACTACATTTTATCAACTGGCTCAACTTGTACCTTCATGTTTATTTTAAAGTTTCGTGCTTTCTTCATAATGGAACAAATCTCTTAGTGATCACTCCACTGTCACTTTGTTGGGACCTACTCTATAGTTTACCATGTTTCTCTTTGTGCTACAAGAATCAGAAAACAGTATCTGCTTCCATCATTTGATAAATTTCTCTTGATTACAATGTGACCGAAAATGAAGATGTAACTCGGATTTATTTACTTGGCGTAGAAAGGAATTGAATGTAACAGAAAGAAAGCACAAATCAGGTATGAATAAAGAATATCAGAAATCGATCCAACAAAGTAATATTAAAGAAATGTATGACGAAAACCTAGAGAAGGCTTTGGTGAGTGTGTGTTGGGATTTCGTTGGCAACACTCTTACTCGGGGACTCAAAATGAGCTAAAACAAGGACAATGTCCTAGAGCACGTATGAACAACCATAAGGTAAAAAATAAATCATCACTATCACTCTATTAGAAGTCGGAGTGGCCTAAATAACCAACTTTAGTCAACTTAGAATCTTTAAGATGGTGCTCTATGAGTCTTTATTAATTCATTTGGGTATAAGCACTATAGATATTTAATAACTGAGACATTGTATTGAACTAGGTACTTGGTCAAACTTTGCATGTTTTGTAGAAATAAAATAATTCTTCCAACCAAAATTTCATCACAAACAAGCCCAAAGGCAAATCGTACTTCAATTTCTTATCCCAAGATTCTATTTTTACGCATAATTCGCATAATTACTCAAAAACACTTGACAAAACACATCATTTTACCGCTCGTTTCAGGACATGAAAACATGTACACTTTCAATTCTTGCAACCTGACAAACAGGACAATTTTCCATGAACACTTCACAATCTTTACAAAGACACAGGTGCCTACAAGGCAATAACAAAACACAAACTTCTTTAGCATTGCACATTCTGCAGTTTAACGGCTTCATAGAAAATGTTTGATTTGGGTTCCACAAACCGTTTACATTTGTATATGAAGCATCATCATCTACCTCACTATCACCATACCCTTCTTTTCCTTGCACAGGCTTTTGTGCGATGACTTGTTGAAGATTGTTCTTGAGAGCGTTTACTACTGACTCATTGTATTTTGCTCTGTAGTGCCACGATTGTGCTTCCATGGCAACTTGCTTTATTTTCAAGCCCAATTCCATGTTTCTTCGGTTCATGTTGACTATTTCCATCTCTTTCTCACTCAACTTTTTTGTTACTTCTTTCTCCAATGTGTTTAGTAATGATGCAGTATGTTTCTGGTTCAATTCTCTTATACCCTTGATGATATTTTCTTCCTAAACAAAAAAAAATGCCAAAGTGATTTAGAGCGATATACAGGTAGAGCTGGCAATTTTCGACCCTTTTTATTTCTGAATGGGTCGGTTCGGGTTGTGTTTTATCTCAAATGTGTCAAATCGGTGAAGTTTCAAGGGAATGGGTCGAATAGGATGAAAATCACCCATCTCCAATGCTTACAATTTCCTTGGGCAAATTGCCAGAATGTATCCAGCTTTACCATATAATGTCATCATAACTGGTGCTATACTTTCAATTAACACGTTATAAGAGGCAAGATACATACAATAGCAACTTTTTGGAAGTTTAATACATAAAATAGAATTTTATTTTTTAGTTTCATACATACAATAGCAAAAATGGTAAAGTTGGATACATTCCGATGTAATTTGCTCCAATTTCCTAATTCATTTTTATTTAAAAAATTTAGATAATGGTCGTGAAGATATAGTTCTTGTAATCATTAAATGCATTAATATTTATAGATAATATGAAAAATGACCAAAAAAGGGTTCCAAGGTCAACCTGACTCGGCCTGCTATGACACTTACTACAAGTGACCCATTTTAATCCGAATCTTTTTTGACCCATTAACCAACCCGCCCGACCCGAATGACTTTCAACCATATGAATTATGGAGGGGTTTACCTGAACTTTGACATCATGATTAAAGAATTCTTTTTGGCGATCAATCTCAAGTTTAATATTATTGGTGAATGAATGAGTAACGGGATGAAGAGCGTTCAAGTTTCCACTAATGGATGTGACGGACGAGTTGCGTGAATCTTCCTCATAAGATAGTTTCAAACCAGTTGATACAGGATTTGGGTTATCTTGACAGAAGTTGTTGTTTAAAGATATGTGAAGTTGTTGCTGTGTGGAAACAGGTGGCTCTCGTGCCCTCTTGATCGGACGACTTGAAGCAGTGGCATGCTCGTTTCCCACAAAGTTTACGTTATTGAGTGTACGATCAACTGGAACTGTATCATATAATGATTGAGTTAAGTCACTACGCGTGGGGTGTTCATTTTCAGATATTCAGAATTTCTGATACCCGAAGTTCGGATGTCCAAAAATTCAGATAGTGGTTTCACCACCCAAAACCCGTATCTGAAATTTCAGATATCATTTAAGATACGGATATTGGGTTATCTGAATACCCAAGTAAAAAAAAATCAATTGAGTTCTTTTTAAATCAAGGATAAAAACATTTGTAACTATTTAAATACTGTTTTTTAACATAATATAATTATAAAATATATGTATACGCATATAAATCTCGATTTGGTTGATCGAAAATACTAGAAACATTTTCTAAATACATAGTAAATTTGCTTTTAAACATATAAACAAAGATCATAGAACCATTTCTTTACATATTAAACTAACTAATTAAAAATTTAGATTATAGTACTGAAATTTAATAAAATAAGTAACATAAAATCTAAAAAAGTAAAAATTAGAAATCTATTTTTCGGATATTCGGATATCCGAATTACCCGAAATTTTAAAAATCACTACCCAATACCCGAACCCGTAAATCCGGATACCCGAATTTTCGGATAGTGTCAGATCAGATGTTTTGGATGTTCAGATATCAGATTCGGATATTTTGAAAATAAGAACTTTCAATTTGCAAATAATACAACTTGCAAAAACAATATAAAACGGTTAAGTTAATGATTTCATTTAGTACTTCATAGCCATTTTTTTTTATCAGCCTGGTACAATAAAAATTGCCACAGGGCTCAACTGATGCTTGGATATTTGTCTAAAGTGAGGTTGCAACCATAATTTCTGATTGTTTGGCAAAAGTGACTATATGGGATGTTTGGCATTCGGTTTTGGAAGTGATTATCTGGTTAGCAAATATTCAGTTTCTAGTGTTTGGGTTTAGTGAAACTCAGTTTAGGAGTAACTGGCCTGATTCTGATCTTGAAAAAATCAGAAAATTTTCAAATACTAAAACATTTGGTTATTTGAAAATCACAACTTCAAACAGAACTCCTTCATCCCATTTTGTTACCACTGATTTATCTTATTCTGATTATTCAATATCACAGGATCACATTCGAAACGCAATGCCAAGTAGCCTCTAAGATTGAAAGTTATTACTTGCTGATTATTAGAGTTAAAACCAACGCTTCTGATGATGCAATATAACCATAACTCCAACCGATTATCGAGATAAGCGTAGATCTTGAGTACGAAAAACTCACATTTTCCAAATAGCTGAAGCTGAGGCAATGCACTCATATCATATTGCTGTTCCTCATGGAGAGCAGGATAGCCAGAATGACCATTAGCAAGACCCCCAAACATGTTCCTGTTACCACCATAGTGTTCCACACATTAATAACAAAATCCCACAAAATCTTTTAAGTTTCCAGTTTCCACTACAGACTATTAACAAATCACACACAAACTTCTATTCTCTGATTGCACTACAACCCATATACATCAAAATCACAATAGTGAAATCTACACCAAACCAAGAATGATGAATATATAAACATGAACCCTCAGATCTACAAACAAAATTTCCCTTAATTTTACCATAACCCCAAAAGGGTAACATAAAAATCAAAACTTTATTCTAAAAGAAACACACCCGTATCCCAAAACAAATCAAGACTTTGAAAATCAAATAATCTTTATATATGTATATAGATATAAGTATATATAACATAAAGATCAAAATTTTGTCCTAAAAGAAACACACCCTTTACCCAAAACAAATCAATTATTTGAAAATCAAAGAATCTTGATACATCTAGCACATAAAGATCAAAACTTTATCCTAAAAGAAACGCACCCATTACCAATAACAGATCAATTCTTTAAAATCAAATAATCTTGATGAAAAAAATAGTGGGAAATAGTAGAATACCTTTAAGTTTGCAATGGGAATGGAAGGAGATGAATCAAAATGATGAAATGGGTTTGATGAAAGTAGTGGGTGAGAAATGGGTCGATGATGATGATGATGGTGGTGGGTATGGTGATGGTGATAAAAAAGAACCCATTTGTATAATGTTGTTGTTGTGGTTGTGTTGTTGTTGTTGTTGTTGATGATGTAAAAAGAGAGAGAAATTAAAGAGAGAACTTGTTGAAGAATTCTTGTTGTTGTTTCCATTGTTATCTCTTGTCTTGTGGCAGCTTTGTTTTCGTTTTCCCACCCGTTAATTTTTTGTTTTTTTTTTCTCTTTTCTTGAGATACGGTTACCGACGTGCGGAATACTGTTTGCGGTTGATTGTTAATTTTGACTATTTTTTCCCTATTTTCTGTACCTTATTTCATCATTCTTTTCGTTGTTTTGTGGATTTTTCTTTCTCTTTGGTTGATTCATTACTGTCACATATCCCACTACAAACTTTTCTTTTGACTAAATATTTTAGGAGCATTTATCGATCATCTTCTTGCATTTTCTTCTTTTTTACAATAAAGTTGTTACTTTGTGCTTTAATTTTTGAATATTTTTGTATAGGAGGTGATGAAATAAGTGTATTAGGTGTTAGTTGATTGGTGATTGATACATTAAAAAAAAAACTTATTTATTCGTCTGTTCAAAGATATTTTATACAATTTTAAATGCAGAATTATATAATTTTAAAATATATATATATATATAATAATATAATATATTGATATAATAAATTGGCTTACGAATTGAGTTACAGCTAAAAAGGAAGACGACGTGACACAAAATAAATAAGAAAATGAGAGAAGATAATCGATTCAAATGTATGAACCAATAAGCGAATTAAGCTTTTTTTAGAATTAAGGAAACAATTACCATTAGAAATAAAGCTAGGAACAAAGTCAAAACACCATATACAAATAATAAGCGAATTAAGCTTAATTTTCAATCTATTTAGTTATGCCTATATATTATTACTTAAATTTTATTTTTTTCTCTCGTTAGATGACAACTAAAATTAACTCACTAATAGGTAAATGAATCAAAATTAACGTGCATTATACTATATAAATATAAATTAGTGATAATAGTGGTAAAGAGATGTGAATGTTAAACGTGTTAGATCTTAGTTGTTAGCTATGTTAAGTTTAATCGTTTACTATTTCGTAGGCACCCTCTTGATTAGCTAGTCATTCATCAAATTTATATCTAACTACTTGATTTGATATTTAACAAAATAATTGATTAAAACGTTGATCTTCTCTAAAAGTTCAAATACGGTTGGTTTTGCCTTCTTGAAATATTAATGTAATAATGAAGTTTTCATGAGTAATGATTTTGTTATGTACACATCTCTTCTTCTTTTTTCTTCAAAGCTACCCTTCTTAAGATATCAAAGGAAGAGAAACAAAATTACAATAAATAAATAAATAATGTTACAAAGTATTATCTTAACTATATATAAACCATCTCCATCTCTTTTTTTAAAATTAGACTCAACAATGATTAATGTTCAAATTAACCTTAAAAATTATTAATTACTTTCCAAATGAACCACTAATTTATAAATTGCAACCCTTAAGTTTTAAACTTTACATATCCTTAAATTAAACTTTTAACAATATAGTGTAAACAATAAAATTTGTGAATGTCAAATTAACTATTTGTTCACGCAGCTATGCACGGGCACACTGCTAGTCTTTTTATAAGCATGCTAAAGAAAAAGATGATATTGCTCTTTCCTTATATAAAGATAGTTATAGTTATAATACGAATACTTAGGGATAGATGCTAAAGTCATACAAAGTTATTCCAAGCATAGAATCCATAACCTTTAGCTAGCCGGCATGTTTTTCGTTAAAATTTATTCCAATAGGGATACGCATTGAATAAGATCGGTTTTATATCACTTTTTATTAATTTTTTTTTGCTTAAAATCACAATGTCAAGAAATAAAACAATACAATATCAAGTAATGTTTTGTTCTTGAGAGCAACTGCGGTTATGATCGATGTCGTTACTTTCCGCTTTACGTGTTTAACCCAAATATCTCGGTTGAACAAGATATTAGGTGGTAAGAATTAATGTATATGTTGGTTGTTTTTATCATGAAATATTGTGTGCAGTAAGATCTTGACACGTGTATGGTTGGGATTGGGTAGTTGTTGTAATGAGTATGGCTTGTAAGTCCTAGTCCACTATAATGAACATTTTTATTGTCAACCATATTTGGTAGTTGTCCATTTGTACTATGTATCTCGGCTTTTGTTGGATCGCCTCTTTGTATTTTCTGGTTAATACCCAATAGACGGTGATGTGTATTTTTTTATGTACTCGACCGTGATTTATTGTGTAACTATCTAAGCAGGGTTGTGGTGATTGCTTAGTGGTACGCTATCAAGTCCCCCTACAGTGTATTTGTAAGGAGACTGGGATGAACTTATTTTCTTTTCTCTACTAATTGATTTTGTCTTGCGCCGAATTTTGAAAATGCATTGCTTGTGATGGCTCACATTAAATGCTAGCGTGTTTTGCAATTAATGCACGTCACTTATCATGTACTAGTCTTCACCTTTTAGCTTTCCCATGAGTGCGTGACCAGCGAAACGATATTCTTTCTGACAAGTGAAGTGACATAGGTTGGTAGGCAGACGAGTGGAGGGTTTGCTCAGTTAATCGTGGCCCTACACGTGTATGGCTCTACACAAGGCCCACTTGTATTGGCCCATCTTTTCCAATGTGTGTGTGTGTGTATATATATATCGGTTTTATGCTAGGTTAATTTCACTCATTTGTTTATTTTTAAAAACATTTGTCTCCGGATCACCAACTCCCTTCAAGCTTTGTATTTCTGGGTTTTCGGTTGTCACTCTCTCTCTCTCTCTCTCTCTCTAAATTTGTAGAGATCTTCATCTTCAAGTTAGTAGAACTACTTTTCTTTGATGTCAGTTTTGTATTTCTTTCTCCGATATTACATATTTGTTACATCATTATGGATGCACCAAGAAATGAACTTTCTTCCTCGGCGGCCTCTAAGTCTAATGTCAGGGGTGCCTTGGTCATAGACGATGTTAGATAGGTTAAGAAACACCATGTATTGGAGATGATTAAAAGATACCCGTGCTTAGGTAGGTTTAACGTCATAGCTCCAACATCTGTGAATAGAGCAAACCCCCCTTCCAAACATAAAGTTGTTGCTTGTACTATAACACCCCTTGAATTACCTCAGGGTTAAAATAGTAATTTGACTCGGAAGCGATGGATAAAATAATATTATATTTTATATTACAGAAAAGACCATAAAATTTCGCGAATTGATAACATTTAACTATTTACGAACCAAAACACTTATAATTGTTATACAAAATCCACATACATGTTAATATACGAAACATAAATATATCAGAGTTAGAGCACGTGTCAAACATTCTTCAAAACCATCTTCCTGCCCAACCCACAAAAGACAAGCATAACCTGCAGGAAGGGAAGTGGTGGGATTAGCACAAAGCTAAGTGAATGAATGTACAACTAACAATTCAATTCAGCATAACAATCTGTTTACATTAAGCACAGTAAACACATAAACTCAAGAGGATCGGCGGTTACTGAGGAACCCTACAGCCGCGGTGGCCCACAGTAACACTTACCACAATCTGTAAAGGCCCATACAGAATAGGCCGATAACTTGGCACTACAACACCACAACACACTTTCCAGCGACAACACATGTATCTGGAACGTGTGTTGAACACAGTAGTAGCCAAGTCCAATCGCAATTGACCTCTGAATAACACAGATGCCCGAAGGCCACATATGCATAACAAGCAGATATATTCAATCGTAACTCAGACTAAATAGTCAATCAAGGTTTACGTTACTTGTTGTAATCACACCATTACAACTAACTCAAATTATGAGTTGCAGATCCACTCACCTTTCTGCTACTGTCCGCCTCTCAGAATTCTAATATTACTGAGTCTTTGTCTGATCTGAGAATACAACAGATAATGAGTTAGTAACTCACCTTGAAATCGTATACATATTTCAATGTATTTTATCCAGATAATAAACATTTATCAAGTTTAAATCATCATAATAACACGTTCTTACAAGCCGGTAATTCCCTGAAGTCTAAGGAAATAAGAGTTCAATCTGGAACGAAACTCGAAAATCCCGGAACGTCATTTAAAAACTGAAAAATGCCATTTTGAAGCCCAAGACGACCCCGAAAGGCCAAAAAAACTTACAGGGCTATGGTACATAGTCTTGATTAATTGATCGATTCCGAGTGACCATGCGAATTTCATCAAAATCTAATTTTTAGTAAGATTTTCACAAAACTTAGTAACACTTATGCATTTTCAAAATCAGCACCCTAGCGACATTGCAATATCGCCACTAGCGACATTGCATAGCGATATTACTCGCGATATTGGGTAGCGATATTGGAGGGCGATATTGCAATATCGCTAAACCAGTTCATCCTGCGAACTGGGCAGAAACAGTTCGGTTTTTACCAAAAAAACTCACCAAAAATCGATTCTAAGCTGTTTTTACCAAACAAACACTTCAACACATCATAAACACATGAACAAACATCTGAAACACTTCAATTTAACATATGAACACATAATCAACTAATAATCAACTAATTTTCTATTTTTTAGTAAAAACCCAAAAACGAATTAAAACTTACATTTAACTCGATTAAATCCACAGGAACGAGTTGTAAACTTGTTATTTACTGAATTTCAAGCTAAACAACTAAATTTGAAGGTGATTTGGACTTGATTTGGGCTTTAATTGAAAGTGTGTGTGTTCTTGGTGTTTTAGTGTGTGTTTTAGTGTGTGATGAAGAAGAAGAAGAAATGAGATGATAATGGGCTGATTTTCCAGATTTGGGTATTTATATATGATTATTTACATATACTATGATGTATTATTATCATTAATCTAGCACACGATGGTATAAATTCTAATACGTAAACTTATCCATATGTAAAACTAAAAATATCATAATTCTCATTTAATTATTCCTAACAATAATCAATTTAAACATTTCGTGTAAAATAAATCAAGTAAATAAAGTAACATTAAGTATTAAATTTACCAAAATGTACTAGGTCGTTGGGAGGATGTTACAAATCTACCCTCCTTAAAAAGATTTCGTCCTCGAAATCTAATCTCTAACAAATAATCTAGGGTATCGAGATTGCATCAATTCCTCAGTCTCCCAAGTAAGATTCGAACCTAAGCTATGCTTCCATTTAACTAGCACCATCGGTATTTGTTTCTTTCTTAATCTAGTAACCTTTCTATCTAGAACTTCAATGGGCTCCTCTACTAACTTCTGATTTAAATCAACGCGCAAGTCCTCCAAAGGAAGAATTTGAGATTGGTCTTCAACATTGCACTTCCTCAAATAACATACATTAAAAGTATCATGAATTCCCGAAAGTTCTGAAGGAAGATCAAGTGTAACCGATTGATCATTAACCACGCTTCTAATTTTGAAAGGACCGATATATCTAGGAGCAAGTTTCCCACGCTTTCCAAATCTAATCACGCCTTTCCAAGGAGAAACTTTCAAATATACCAACTCTCCCTCTACAAAAGTAATTGGTCGTCGACGTGGATCAGCATACTGTTTTTGTCTATCTCGGGCTGCTTTTAATTTCTCACGAGCAATAGCTACTTTATCGGCTGTAATCTGTACAATATCAGGACCCGAAAACTGTTTCTCACCGGCCTCTAACCAACAAGTGGGCGTTCTACAACGTCGCCCATACAACATCTCATACGGAGGCATCCCAATACTTGAATGATAAGAATTGTTGTAAGCAAACTCAATCAACGGTAGATGAGAATCCCAAGAACCCCCATACTCAATCACACAAGCACGCAACATATCCTCAAGTGTCTGAATAGTTCTCTCTGACTGACCGTCTGTCTGAGGATGATAAGCTGTACTGAAATTAACTCGGGTACCCAACTCATGCTGCAAGCTCTGCCAAAATCGCGAAATAAATCTGGAGTCTCTGTCTGAAACAATCGATAATGGAATCCCATGCCTCGAAACAATCTCATTAATATACAACTGCGACAATTTACTTAGTGAAGCAGTCTCACATGTAGCAAGGAAATGAGCACTTTTAGTCAATCTATCAACAATAACCCAAATCATATCATTACCTCTTGGTGTTCGGGGTAGCTTAGTCACAAAATCCATAGTTATGTGTTCCCACTTCCATTCAGGAATCTCAAGCTGTTTCAATGATCCGTACGGTTTCTGATGCTCAGCTTTAACCTGGGAACAGATATGACAGGAACCAACAAACCGTGCCACATCAGTCTTCATCGTTGGCCACCAATACAGAGGTTTCAAATCGTGATACATCTTTGTACTCCCTGGATGAATCGATAATCTGGATTTATGAGCCTCTGTTAAAATTACATCCCGAAGTCCACCAATCAAAGGAATCCACACCCGAGACTGGAAAGTTTTTAATCCTCTAGAATCGTCAATCAATAAATCTTTTCTTTTAATCATGATCTCAGATTTAAGATTAGTATCCATCAAGGCCTCCAACTGAGCAGCTTTTATTTGATCCAATAAATCACATGAAATTTCTAAACGCATAAAATAAATCTTGTCAGAGGATGTCTTTCTACTCAACGCATCAGCTACCACATTAGCTTTCCCCGGATGATAACGAATCTCACAATCATAATCTTTAATTAATTCTAACCATCGCCTCTGACGCATGTTCAACTCTTTCTGGGAAAACACATATTGAAGACTCTTGTGATCAGTACAAATTACACATTTAGTTCCATACAAGTAATGTCTCCATAATTTCAAAGCGAACACAACTGACGCAAGTTCCAAATCATGAGTGGGATAATTCTTTTCGTGAGGTTTAAGCTGACGAGAAGCATAAGCAATCACTCGATCTCGCTGCATAAGAACGCAACCCAAACCCGCAAAAGAAGCATCACAATAAACAATAAAGTCGTTCAATCCATCAGGTAACGCTAATACTGGAGCCTGACATAACAATTGCTTTAAATTCTGAAAAGCTGCTTCCTGCTGATCAGTCCACTGAAATTTAACATCTTTACGAGTCAATTTAGTCAACGGGCCAGCGATTTTAGAAAAATCCTTTAAAAACTTTCTGTAATAACCCGCTAACCCAAGGAAACTCTTAATCTCAGAAGGTGATTTAGGTGCATTCCAATTCATGACAGCTTCAACTTTGGATGGATCCACTTTTACCCCATCTTTACAGATTACGTGCCCCAAAAACTGTACCTCCCGCAACCAGAATTCACATTTTGAAAATTTAGCATACAACTGTTCTTTTCTTAAAGTTTCAAGTACAATTCGCAAATGCTTTTCATGATCAGCCTCAGATTTCGAATAAACCAAAATATCATCAATAAACACAATAACAAATTTATCGAGAAAAGATCGACAGACACGATTCATTAAATCCATGAAAACTGCAGGAGCATTTGTCAAACCAAACGGCATAACCAGAAACTCATAATGACCATACCTAGTACGAAAAGCAGTCTTAGGAATATCCTCCTCGCGCACCCGTACCTGATGATAACCAGACCTCAAATCGATTTTGGAGAAATATGACGAACCCTGTAACTGATCAAACAAATCATCGATTCTAGGCAACGGATATTTATTCTTAACCGTTCTCTTATTCAACTCTCTGTAGTCAATACACATGCGCATAGTACCATCCTTCTTTTTAACAAACAAAACTGGTGCACCCCAAGGAGAAGTACTCGATCTAATAAAGCCTTTATCAAGCAGCTCCTGGATTTGATTCATCATCTCACGGATTTCAGAAGGAGCTAATCTATAAGGAGACTTAGCTATTGGATTCGAACCAGGAATCAGATCAATACTAAATTCTACATCTCTAATCGGTGGTAAACCAGGCAATTCATCAGGGAATACATCAGGGAAATCAGAAACCACTCGGACATCAGACATAGGTTTCTTTTCTAACTTCGCATCAATGACATAAGCTAAGTAAGACTCACAACCCTTAGCTATAGATTTCCTGGCTTTCATCACAGAAATTAAGGGAACAGACCCTTTCTCACGATCTCCTCGAGCCACTACGTATGACCCTTCAGAAATAGGGATTTTAATCAACTTCTTATGGCATTCTATACTTGCTTTATTCTGACTTAGCCAGTCCATACCAATAACTACATCAAAACTAGAAATGTGCATCAACAAAAACGACACCGGAAAAGTGTGACCCTCAATCAAAATGCTAACTCCAGTTACCGAAGAGGTAACAGGAACCGACCTACCACTAGCTATTTCCACCTCAATAGGTTTTGTAATCACATTAGGAGTCACATTCAATTTATCACAGAAATATGCAGAAATGAAAGAACAATTTGCACCAGAGTCAAACAAAACACGTGCTGGTACAGAGTTAATGAGAAAAGTACCAGTAATCACATCTTCAGTTCTGACAGCCTCATCGACTGTCATTTGAAAAGCCCGACTTGATGCTGGTGGCGCATTCTTCCTTTTCTGGCCAGAAAATGACGATCCCCCAACCATACCTGATCCTAATCTTCCCGCCTCTGGGCACTGACCCGCTCGATGACCTTCCTTCTTGCAATTCCAACAAACAAAATTTGAATAGCTACAATCCTTAGGTTCGTGACCGAATCCCCCACATTTGACACAACGATTTGTTTGCGCGGAACATGGTCCATTATGCCTCGCCTTACACCTACTACACCAAATAGACCTGTCATTCGCATTGCTCCGGTTAACCAAATTCCTGTTCTGTGAACCACCCTGCCATTTCTGTTTACCCTTTCCCAACGAACTTCCAGAATACCTCAGAGAAAACTTATCCTTATTCTGTGCCTCTCGAGCCCTCAAGTCACCATCCACAGATCGGGCGAGATTAAAAGCTTGGGATAAAGAGGACGCCATTCTCACAGTAGTACGGTACTCCGGAGGTAATGTTCCCACAAAATGTTCTATTTTAGTTCTATCATCAGGAACCCATTGCTGAACAAATCTCAACTTCTCAGAAAATTGAGTAATTAACTCATCGATAGTCATCTTATCCGTTTTCTGCAATTCCATAAACTCTCGTCTAATACGAGCCATCTCAAAATCAGAACAAAATTGCTTGCATACTTCATTGTAGAAATCAGACCAACGAATGCACTCTCTTTGCTGAGGTGAAAAGGTAGCTGTTATCGAGTCCCACCATGTCATAGCTTGACCCTTCAAAAGTTGAACAGCATAAGGGACTTTAACCTCTTCTTCACAACGACAAACCTCAAACTTTCTTTCAACATCCCTCAACCAGTCCATAGTCACAGAAGGATTTGAGCTACCATAATAGTCAGAGGGTTTACATGCCATGAAAGTCTTAAAAGAGCACACCTTATGCATTTGAGGAGGTGGAATTCCAGGAATTCGGTAATCATATGGCCCTGAACTCACAAATGGTACTGAAGCTTGATGTGACATACCAAATGAATGTTGGGGCTGAAAATAAAATGGTAAAGATGCTGGTAGTTGAGATGAAGACACTGGTGGAAAAGTGTTAACTATCGGTGGCTGAGAATTTCGGGTCTCATTCCTCTGTCTGTAATCCCTAAGTTCTTGTAACTCATCCTCTAACTGCAAAATATACTCATCTCGGTCAATATCAACATGTGCGGAAAAAGATGTACCATTATGACCTTGCCTATCATCTGGATGATCTGATCGCGAAAAATCAGTCCTGGAGGCGTTATTAGGGGTAATGGTTGGTTGCTCGTTATCTGCCATGTCTGTCACACAACACAGCTCACAAACCGTTAATCGTTAGAGCCTAAGGTACAACCCAATTCACTTACACTACAAAATCCCACACCTTAGAATGTTTGACAAAATGCGTACAGATTTGGGATTGAACACTTACCAATGTACAATTCACCCAAATCTTAGCTCTGATACCAACTTATAACACCCCTTGAATTACCTCAGGGTTAAAATAGTAATTTGACTCGGAAGCGATGGATAAAATAATATTATATTTTATATTACAGAAAAGACCATAAAATTTCGCGAATTGATAACATTTAACTATTTACGAACCAAAACACTTATAATTGTTATACAAAATCCACATACATGTTAATATACGAAACATAAATATATCAGAGTTAGAGCACGTGTCAAACATTCTTCAAAACCATCTTCCTGCCCAACCCACAAAAGACAAGCATAACCTGCAGGAAGGGAAGTGGTGGGATTAGCACAAAGCTAAGTGAATGAATGTACAACTAACAATTCAATTCAGCATAACAATCTGTTTACATTAAGCACAGTAAACACATAAACTCAAGAGGATCGGCGGTTACTGAGGAACCCTACAGCCGCGGTGGCCCACAGTAACACTTACCACAATCTGTAAAGGCCCATACAGAATAGGCCGATAACTTGGCACTACAACACCACAACACACTTTCCAGCGACAACACATGTATCTGGAACGTGTGTTGAACACAGTAGTAGCCAAGTCCAATCGCAATTGACCTCTGAATAACACAGATGCCCGAAGGCCACATATGCATAACAAGCAGATATATTCAATCGTAACTCAGACTAAATAGTCAATCAAGGTTTACGTTACTTGTTGTAATCACACCATTACAACTAACTCAAATTATGAGTTGCAGATCCACTCACCTTTCTGCTACTGTCCGCCTCTCAGAATTCTAATATTACTGAGTCTTTGTCTGATCTGAGAATACAACAGATAATGAGTTAGTAACTCACCTTGAAATCGTATACATATTTCAATGTATTTTATCCAGATAATAAACATTTATCAAGTTTAAATCATCATAATAACACGTTCTTACAAGCCGGTAATTCCCTGAAGTCTAAGGAAATAAGAGTTCAATCTGGAACGAAACTCGAAAATCCCGGAACGTCATTTAAAAACTGAAAAATGCCATTTTGAAGCCCAAGACGACCCCGAAAGGCCAAAAAAACTTACAGGGCTATGGTACATAGTCTTGATTAATTGATCGATTCCGAGTGACCATGCGAATTTCATCAAAATCTAATTTTTAGTAAGATTTTCACAAAACTTAGTAACACTTATGCATTTTCAAAATCAGCACCCTAGCGACATTGCAATATCGCCACTAGCGACATTGCATAGCGATATTACTCGCGATATTGGGTAGCGATATTGGAGGGCGATATTGCAATATCGCTAAACCAGTTCATCCTGCGAACTGGGCAGAAACAGTTCGGTTTTTACCAAAAAAACTCACCAAAAATCGATTCTAAGCTGTTTTTACCAAACAAACACTTCAACACATCATAAACACATGAACAAACATCTGAAACACTTCAATTTAACATATGAACACATAATCAACTAATAATCAACTAATTTTCTATTTTTTAGTAAAAACCCAAAAACGAATTAAAACTTACATTTAACTCGATTAAATCCACAGGAACGAGTTGTAAACTTGTTATTTACTGAATTTCAAGCTAAACAACTAAATTTGAAGGTGATTTGGACTTGATTTGGGCTTTAATTGAAAGTGTGTGTGTTCTTGGTGTTTTAGTGTGTGTTTTAGTGTGTGATGAAGAAGAAGAAGAAATGAGATGATAATGGGCTGATTTTCCAGATTTGGGTATTTATATATGATTATTTACATATACTATGATGTATTATTATCATTAATCTAGCACACGATGGTATAAATTCTAATACGTAAACTTATCCATATGTAAAACTAAAAATATCATAATTCTCATTTAATTATTCCTAACAATAATCAATTTAAACATTTCGTGTAAAATAAATCAAGTAAATAAAGTAACATTAAGTATTAAATTTACCAAAATGTACTAGGTCGTTGGGAGGATGTTACATGTACCAAATGGTTCGAACTTGGTAACCTTTAACTTCCTCCTACTCAATGCTTGAGAGAATTATTAAAACATTATGAAATAGGGTTTCTCAATTGCATCCTTTTGCCCTGCAAAAGATCATGATTTTAGAAATGTACTGTAGAGCGAACAAAAAGGTACTCAACCTAGCTTTATTTGCATATCATTAAGTCATCGCACCCTCCTCGGGTAGTTAGTCTACAGTAAACAAACATACAAACTCCATTTTCTGTGGAACCAGACGTACTTTTTTGAAAGATTGGAGAAACCATCTCCTTTTTGTTGATGACAACATACTCCCTGCTGGGGAAGAAAAACAACTACACTGGGAAGATATAGCCACTTGGACAGAAAAGATTAGATCTCAAAAGAATGTGTTTCCTAAGTTAGAGGGTAATGATGATGTGGTAGATCGGGAGTTATTGAAAAAAGTAAAATGTTTATATACCTCATCAATGGTTATCCAGAGGTAATGCTAGTGATGGTAGCGGTTAGTTAGAGTTGGGTTCATGGGAGTGATCGTGTGTCTATCATTAGAGGTGGCAATAAGGGTAAGAGAAAGAAATATTGGTGTTAAAAATCATGTATGAGGTTTATGATCTACTTACTTTTTATTTATTGTATGTAACTGTTATACATGTTGGTCAAAATGCAGTGATAGAGCACCTCGCCTAAGTATGTTTTAGAAACCTCGTAGACTAAGTTTGCGACAACGAATTTCAAACCACTACTTCCTTAGTGAGGTGAGCAAGTGTTTAGAGGCTAACTTGCTTCATGCCTCTGGTTTCTTATTCTGCCTTATAGGTACTTGATCGATTTTGAAATATTTGAATTTTGTAATCATTCTGTTGACCGGTTCTAGGTGTCGCTTAATTTGCAGTCTCTTTCGCTTCAAATTGCCCCTTAAATTGATTGACCACCAGCTGGTCTAGTACCTCCACCAATACTTCCTTAGTGAGGTGAGCAAATGTTTAGAGGTTAAATTGCTCAATACGTCTGCTTTCTTATTCTGGCTTCTAGGTACCTAATAAATTTTGAAATATTCGATTTATGTAATCATTCTCTTGACCAGTTCTAGGTATCACTTCATTGCAATCTCTTTTGCTTCGAATTGCCCCTTAATTTGATTGACCATCATCTGTGAGTCGACAAATACATGTATGTACTATATTTACATTTGGGTCTCCATGCATAAACCTGCAAGGAGGGCCTCATATTTTGCTTCATTCTTTGTTGTTAGGAAATCAAAGTGTACGGCATATGTATGCTCTTCTCTTGAAGGGTTAATCAAGATCAATCATGCGTCGGATCCATCTGCACGAGCTACTCCATCAGTGTACGAGTCCCAACTATCTAATGCCATAACAATGTTACTTCGATGATGGTATTTTCCTTCCCCCTTTACTGGTAGTTCTGTCAAAAACTCTACCAAGATCTTCCCTTTTATTGCACTTCGTGGGTAGAAGGTGATTTCATGTTCTCATAGTTCGATTGCCATTTTGCCAGTCTTCATGATACCTATGGCTTTGTTAAGACTTACCTAATTGGTTGGTCAGTGAGAACGGCTATTGGGTGCACCTTGAACTATATGGGCAGAGGGTTATTGTATAACCCTCTGGGCAGGGTTGTGGTAACTGCTTAGTGGTACGTTATCATCATCGTCCCATGTATATGTATTGTTGAAGTTGATTGTACATTTATGTAATATGTTGTAGGTTTTACTTTTTTTTTTAAAGAAAAAGAAAAGGTTAAGAACAATGGAGATAATATATTGATTTTCACTTTTTAACATCTTACTTTAACTCACACCATATAATTTTCAAATAACTATACAAAATGTAATTAGATGTACATATCAACAAGATATTTAATTGTTAAGACCACCCACTCTGGCCTCGGCCTTCCTTCTGACAGTTGTCTGCCTTCCTCATGGTTCTGTGGTAGATAAATTTTGGTCAGCCTCAGGGAGTGTAAATTGACAAGGGAATGCCGATTGTTTTTTTTTCTCAAATTATCGATGTACAATCATGCTAGTATAATGTATAATTTTTTGGTGAGGATAATTAAAAGTTTTGACAGTGGTTAATAGTGAATTAAAAGTGATAAAAGTATTGCGGATAAAAACTAATGTGCCAAAAGTGTTTGGGAATGGTTCTCCCAACCATAAAAAGTGTTCTAAGAAAAATACAACAAAAGTTAAACATAAGAAAAGCGTCAAATTAGACCATCATCTTATTTATAGTTTCTTTTAAATAAAGTATTTTAAAAAATATTTTGGTTTTATAAAGCCTTTTCTGGTTATAAATTATACTATTTTAACGTGTCAATCGGTTAATGTACAATAGAAGAATGAATAACATAAAAAAAATAAAAAATATTATTTTCGTTATTACAATAAATATTTAGGAGTATGAAAAGGTAAAAGGAAAGATGAGGGATGAATGATAATGGGTGAGAGGGAAGCAAGGCAAATATGTCAGGATTTGCTTTAACTGAAGAACATGAGATGAGGCGCATAGTAGAGTTTGACCACCACCTTACTCTTTGCATCTTTTTTTTCCTCGTGGGTCCAACCCACACCCATCTGACCCTTGGTCCTAGGCTTGCCTTCGCCTTGTCTCCCGCGGTCGTACGTGGGTGTCACGTTTACGTTTACTCATTTTCCCACGTCAATTCCGACTCCATTGGGCCCGGCCCACTTTTCCCGCTCAACAAGCTATCTATCTACATCTATTTCTATGTCTTTTATTGAATTGAAATCTTAAAACATAAATACAAACTAGAAACATGTGAAGATGATGATTCACGTGATACTTGTGTACTTAAAAAGAGTCGAACAATGTAGATGTCATGATTTTAGGAGAGTAGACACAATCGCGTATATTATGCATGATGAATTGATGATGATGATGGAGTATATCTAAGGTTAAATAAACGAAGTTGTTTTCGCACCAAAAAAAGAAAAAGATAAACGAACTGACTTGTAATTTATGACCGATGCTACTGCGAAAAGATACGTGGACGTTGGTAAAAGAGACAATCAGAAGTGATATCTTTTACTTTTTATTTTCAATTGCTCTCTTTCATTTCTATAAAAAAACTCGAGAATATTTACATGTATTACAATATACAGTACATTAATTAAGAGTGAATATATTGTTTGTGACTTTTGTACAACAATATTTCGTGTAAAAGGTTACTAATCTTTATTCTGTTACTTGTGGTGTATAAAAAGTTAAAATGCATACCGGGTTGAATTATGATAGACATTAAAATTTTCACCAACTATTAATCGCATCAGAATAATGGTTTCGATAATAAGTATGGCTTTCAGACTAGTTAACAAGACTACATTCGATTTTGGGTTTAAATTATTCGAATAGTTATTTTAAATTAGGTTTTGGGTTGAACTTTGTTAATGACTTTTATTAATGACAACGTTTAAAGTCTTAAAGGGTTCTAGTTAAGAATGGTATAATGCACCAGAAGTCCTACATTAACGACTAACCCTCAATAATTCAAAATCTGTTAGCATAAACTACAACTATAGTAAGCTTACAATAAAATTATTGTTTTTATAGATAACGTTTCGACTTCATTATCTATATCTATATAATATATAATACATTTAGCATTTTATCTTAAATCAATTCAAACATGAGAAATGACTATATTGCATTTACCTAATTGATACAATATTTCAATTATTTTAACAATTTTACCTTCTATTAATAATCTATTACTACTATTATCTAATCTAATAGTATATAGTACATATAAATCAAATTCTAATTTATTGTCCTATATAAATAAATAATCAATACAAAATTCATAGAATTATACATTCAATTTTTAAAATAATATTCTGTTTTTACTGTCATATTGCATGAATGTTACGTTAATTATCTTTTATTTAATTTTCTCAATAAAAAAGTGCTTATTTGAGAACGATTGTTTGTACGTTCCAATCAACTTTTCCTTAGTTATCAGCCTTCCTAATTTACAACATTGATGAGCCCTGCCCAAACCCAACACCAAGCCCATCAATGGACGAAGTATTCTGTCAAAAGACAATGGGCCAAATAAATGTTCATGTGCCTGACTCTGTTTTCTTTTTTGAGTTGATTCACTTGATTGTAGAGGTGATAAAAAAATCGATTTGAGAGTCAGAATCGGTTTTTAAATTGGAAATTGATTTGGTTCAAATAAATTTGAGTCAAATCAGACGTGACAAATGATTAAGCGTACAACTGCGTTTGAATTATTTAGATATTCGCATATTAGCGATAATTTTTATAAAATTTTAGATTATGTGATTAAAAGTTTTAAACTATAAGAAAATGTATTTTTATATCTTTTGATAATGCATCAAATAATACCGCCGCTGTCGAACAATTAAAATAAAAATATAAACCGACTTGCAATGGTGTATTTTTTCAAAGTCGATGTGTTTCACATATCATTAACTTGGTTGTGCAATATAAACTTAGTTGTATTGCAATCACAAAAGAGAGATAATATATTTATTTTTTAAAGAAAAATAACATACTTGAATTCCGATGCGTCTTCATTATCTTTAATCGATTAACTTTGTAGTCTCGTGTATTGAGAAGATGAATGAAGTTCAGAATATTTAGATTAATTTGAGATAAATCAAGAATAAATTCGGAACATTTAAATTTTGAAAATTGGCACCTGTATTTGAAAAGGAAAGGGTAGTAAATAGCCGGGTTATTAATACAATCTTTCATGCGTATTTTTGTCTTTACATAGTATCTAATCTATTATTTAAGCAGTCGTTTGAAAAGAAGATCAATAGTTCTGTTTAATTATTAATTAAAAATATTAAAACACTCAAGAGTTGGTTTATTAGCTTAAGATATCAACCTAAAATTCAGCTAATTCATTCATTTTTTGACTTATGGCTTGAACAATGGAGTAATATTTACCATTGATTTTACCATTGGCCAATTAATTGTTTATCTGTTTCACGTATTCGTATTGATGAAGGTCGTCTACGATTGGTTTTGTTTGATAGCATTTTATGTTAATTCTTTTTAATCCGAGGGATTTATTCATGTTAATATATTTTTAGTATTTACGTTAACTACTTGTGTAGCGAGTCTGGTACACTGCACAAAACATATGAACTGATTGCCAACCTATTTGTCCTCCTTAAAATGTACACTTGATTGAGCTATTTAGCATTTATATACCATCCCATGTGTAGTGTTCCATTCATTCACTCCACTTTTGGGAATTTAGTTCAATGTTTTTCAGTTATGTTTTAGCTACATACCTCAAATATAAATGACATAAACAAGCCCGTCGGTAAGAAAAGTTGGCGTTATATTATGATTACTCAACAAGGTAAATAATCTACTCTTTGAACTCTTTAACAATGTGAATACTCGTTAGTATTTAATCTGTTCGTCCTGAACTTGTGAAATACTTGTGTGCCATTTGCAGAGCTCTTTGTTTTCTTTTGCTCTTTGATTACCAGAATTTTTGTCATCTACCATGAAACTTAAAGGTATGCTCCCTATCCTCCCAACAGTTTATATTCTCAAACATGTATGTTTATATGTCCGTAGCATCAATTGATTAAAAATGATCTTCATGAGTTTGTTGGTGCATACCTTGTACGTTGACATATATGCATATGGGTTTTGTTTCTTTTCCTAATATGAATTGGGAAATTTTAATAACGGTTTGTAAGTGGTTGAAATTAATTAATTGGTCGGTTCATCATGTCTACATGTTGGTTTTATGCTTAATTCGTCTTTGTAAAAATAGTAATGATAAATAGGCTAGCTTAAGATATCAACCTAAAATTTAGTCTAATCCATTCAACTTTTTATTCGTCGTTGTACCATATGTCTCAATCACATTCTGAGATTGATTTTTAGGCCAGCCAATTAGTCATATCAATCATTTCTCTTGTCAGACTAGGGAGGGGGTTAGCTCATGAAAGTTACATGGGTTAGCTTTTTGGCCTGGCCTGTAAATATGATTGGTTCGTGTTCCTGGTTAATTAATCAGGCTGTTTGGAAATAATCGAAGATGGATGAAAATGAGGAACAAGGGAAAGCCCAATAGAAGAAGGCTTCACAATTTTAAAACTTGTGGCGTTCTATGCGTTTTAATTAGATTCATGCTTAATGTGCTTTCTACATGTACAACTTCAAGATCACACCAATATTCCCATCACTTCAATTGCATGCAAATGACATGATCAACTGAATTAAGGTGCCCACACAACCCATGCAAACACAAGTACATGTGCTTTAAAATTACATTTTTATTATAAATTCACATCACATTTTTGAGGGCTTAGTTTTTTATTTATTTATTAATAATATCTACCATACTCAATATTATTTGGATTATCTGAGATAGTTTAGGTGACCTGTAGGTAGATTGAACTAAGCTTAAAGAGTCATACAACACCACTTATAAATGTTAATTTTATGTGTAAGGGGTTGACTAGCTAGTACTCTAAGCAATAAAATGTGTCAAAATATTATGTTTTGGATTGTTGGCATGTCAAAAAATGTTATTTATGTGTACTTTATGTCGCTTTTCTGAGTTAGTTGTATGTTAATTTATTAATGTTTGATTTATTATTGGTTGACTAAAGACGTCTCATCGTACATATACTTGAATCAAGGACTTAATTGCACACGTAACAAATTGACATAATTAACTTGCAAGTTATAACAAGATGTGATAACAACAAAATACTTCATTTAAATAAATTTTTTATTACCAACTTTGGCATCCTTAACTAGGTTGCATTTGGAACTTGCATATTGGTTTTAATTCAACTTGATTTGTGTGTGTAAAATAATTAATGTTAAGCTTAATTGTCTTTGGGTTTAAGTGTACAGTTTCCAAATGCACATAAAGTGGGTAATTTCTGTAGCCAAATGGGCCAAACATAAAAAAGGCTACATGCCTAATATTATTAAAGTGAACTTTTCTTTTTCTATGATAAGTCCATTCACGACAAATCAGTGAGTAATTATACCAATAACAATCAGATTAAAAAATTACTGAAGTTTACTTTATTTGAGACCCTTAACAAACCTTATTATTAACTGTGAATAATCGGAACGTCTAAGTCTTTAGAACACCCTTCATAGAAACTTGAATGACACACTGACTTATTGTCATATATGTGTCACGTCACATGGACATATCAAGAACTTGTTTACTTCTTTTCATTGACTATGAAAACATGAAGGAGTTTGCATACACAATCGTACACATGCATAAAAAAAGGATATGCTAAGTGTACTATTTTAATATTTTTTTACTTGGAAAATTGTGTTAAAGCATTGTGATAGATATGAGATTGACATATGATTTGATTGAGTGAGTTATTATTATTATTAAATAATTATATAATTTGATTGAGTGAGTTATTATTGAACTTACTTTTAGTAATATATAAATATAATAATTATTAAATTATTATTTTAATGTTTGGGTAGTATGTTTGGAAAAATGTTTCAGTATACAAAGCCTGTGCCTAAAAAAATTGCTCACAGGCCCCCAAATTTCATCAGGAACCATCACTAGCAGAATTTAACTAAGGACAGAAGCCCATGACAAGTCCGTGTCTATGGCATCGTTGTGTCCCCGGGTAAAGAACGGCCACCATAGTGACCCTGCTTACGTGTTACTGGCGTACATGATAAGAAACATTTAATAAATCAAAAGTTTTCTTTTATATAATAATCTTTATCTTTACTTTATTTATCTTTATTACTAGCATGGTACCGAGCAAAGCAACAAAAAATTGAGCATGCTAAATAAATTTGATCGGTAAATATTTATCAGTTATGTAACGTGATATTCGAGTTTTCTACTTTTAGGTATACGTACATTGATTTCCGGCTCCTAAAATTGATAAATTGATTCGATGTATGTGTGAATATTCAAAGTTTGAGGTAAGACACTAAATGTAAGTATTCATACACGAATATCACAAATATATATATTTACCGAGTATATTTATTTTGAATCGTCATTTGTTTATGGTTTTGTACTAAACATCAATTATTAGTTAATTAAAAGCTTTTGGTTTATGTAATATCTGGTAATCACGAGTTTAAATTATTAATTTAAATACTTAAGACTACAATATGAATGATTATATGATAGTAAAAAGTTGTCTATTAAATCTGTGATATGATATGATAAAGTATATTTGATTAATGAATACATCAATGTAGAAACTAAACCTCTAAATATAAAATTCAATAGTACAACTGTTTATGCATAGATATAATTGTCTGCCAGTAATATGCAGCTACCATATGCATACCTAGCTAGCTGTGTGGCTACACTTATCTCGTATTTTTCTAAATCTTGCTCTCAAAGTCTTGGAACATATGACTAGGATTGCTTGTGCCAAGTATTTTCATGGCAAGATACCACACATATCCCATTCCGTAGATAATTCTCAAGGTTTTAATTTTTAAATCAAAATGAATTTAAATCCTTAAAAAACAAAAAGAAAAAAAATACTACATTAGTGAAAAAAAATGACAAGTGATGATTATGCATGGGATTGTACAAGTTCATTCCGTGACTGATTTCGACCCTTTACTTAAGCATCTGTATATTCAAGAATGTTCGAATTTGAGATCTCTTGCTTAAAACGTTTTTACTAAAACGTTTTTACTATTAGGCTACATAGGTAGATGATTATTTGTGCATATTGTCATGTACATGTGTAGTTATATTTGAGTTCATTTACTTGATATGTTAAAAGCCAATATAAATATGAGGTGTGTAAAATCGTATATTTTTCTTTAAATTTGTGGAATAAAATGCTTTCGTAAAAAAGAGCTAGAGAGTAGAGAGGGCAATTCTTTGCGTGTGCATAGTGGTATGGAAATATTTCTCCTACAAAACTTGAGGGTCCTAAATATGAACCTATTTATTGATGTATACTTCCATAATTTGAGCACAATTTCTCTATTTAAGTATTTATGAAATAGTTAAGCTTCTAAAATTAAAACAAGTTGGTCATGTTGTGCACTTTAAAGTTTCAAGTCAAATCATAAAGTAGCTTAAATAGGAATATAAAGTTATGATGGATAAGCATTTTTATATGCAAATGATGAAAATATGTTACTCCTATCATCTTACATGTAAATCACCTAAACATATCATTTTGGTGATCAATTAATTAAGCACTAGAGTTTTCTATTTAATTGCAACCACTGTTTTCCTTCCACTTAGATATATAAAAAGATGTTCAAACTTATGCTAGGCATCATACAAATACTACTATTATTAAACATTTTTTTACAATGTTTGATTTCGGTTCTGTTACTTATATCTATGTTACATATAGTTATGTAATAAGTTTTAAAGTTTGAATATGAAAGAATACACAAAATATTACTAGAAGTATACAATATATTCAAAAGTTATTTTGCTAGGAAAGAACAAAGGGAAATTCCCAAAACAATAATAAAACATTTAACATAGAAAAATGATATTTAAGATGTTTGTTGCAATAAGTTATAATGAACAGTGATATTTAAGATGTTTGTTGAAAGTGTTCATTATTTTTCACCAAGATTTTTCATAAAATTTTATTACTTTTAGGTTGAAACAGTTCTTTTTTGTTAAAACCTATTCTTTCAGCTTTGTACCATACAACTATACTCAAATGTTTCTTTAATTAAAGATTATAAAGATTAAAAGGTTACATTATATTAAAAAAAAATACAATAAAGATATGAAGTACTGCAGCATATAGCAAAATCCAACACAAAATCCATATTCAAAAGCATTCTTATGATGGGCCCCTCACACTCTCTCTTCACTTTCATGGAAAACTAAAACTCATATGACAAATACCCATCCATTAAAAAGAATAAAATAATTGCATGGGAGAAGCATTTTGTTGTATTAAGATTGTGACATAAGACCACATATACAAAACAGAGAGCTCTCTGTTCCCAAAATCTTGTCATATAATAAAACACCTTGAAAGCAGAAAGCTTATGCTCCAAGCACATCATCCCTCCCACCCTTTTATTTTTTTAAATCTTGAAGAGGGTACCTTACACTCTTTTTAATTATAATTAATATAAATACAATTTCTTTTATCTAAACCAAAGAAGCAAAGCATATCTTGTTCTTGCTCACCTCCTTGCTTTCTATTGTAAGTATCTCATCTTTCCTTTGCTTGCAATTAACAACTTCACATCTTTTCATCTTCTTTCGATATTTTCTCATATTTAATCCATTATCTTTTTGTGGAAATTCAATCCTAAAGTTTGGAATCTTATGTTATGCTTCATTTCATCCATTAATGAGCCTGAAAAATGCATGAGTTTTTGTCTTTCTTGAAGCACCTTACACTGCTATATATCACCTAATCATCATCATCTCCTTTCAAGAAGTTGATCTTTTGTTTAAGTCTTCACTTTCCCATTAATAACACATGAAATTTCATAAATCACCAATATTTTTCATGTTCATGGCTTAGTAGAATCATTCTTGATCAATTAGCTTTCTTTTCAGTAACCTTAGAAGTTAGAACTTAGAACACATTCTTTGCAACAAAAAGATAATGGATTTTTTAACAGGAGGGTCAAAGAACACGTGGCAGCCAGTTATGGGGCCTGATACAACTACCTCAAGCTACTGGTTGAATTGGAGACTGATTTTATGTTGTGTATGGCTATTGACATCAATGGGTATAGCTTCATATCTCATAACGAAATACGAAGGACCCTTAAATCGAAAATTAAGAAATCGAGAAGAAGAGGATGATGATTATGGAGGAGTGTTGTATGATGATGAATTATGGAAGCCATGTTTGAAAGGAATACATCCAGCTTGGTTAATGACTTTCAGAATATTTGCTTTTTTTGTGCTCTTGATTCTTCTAGTCCTGAATGCTATTGTTGATAGTGGCAGCATATTTTACTACTACACACAGTAAGTTTCATCATCTTAATTATATGCATTTATTATGAAATTAATTTTAATTTTTCCACTTGATTTCAAAAATCTTGTTGAGTTTCTTACCAATTTACCAATGTTACAAGTTACTGATTTTGGTGCCAAAAGAACCTTCGTTTAAGGTATTAATAGTTTATACTCTAGTGTCCATTGATAGCAGGGGTTGATTTTGATCATTATGATAAAACTTGTTTAATTATCTCCTTTTTTCTACAAAGGTGATCACTAACTTAATATTATTTCTTGAAATTTGATAACTTTTTGAAAGTAGAATATCATAATGGCTTTATTCTGATTCTCCTATTTCATGCATTTTTTTACTCTATGTATTTTAACATTTTGATTCTGAATTTCACTCTGTGTTCTGTTATATGGTGGTGGTTGCAGATGGACCTTTACATTGATTACAATATATTTTGGGGTATGTTTCATCACCATCATCTGATTCTTACACACCCTTTCCCTTTATCTTTCTTTAATAAAGCTGTTTTTTTTTTTTTTATCCTTTTAATCTTTATCTTTTATGTTCATGGGTTCTTTCAATGCACAGATTGGATCTTTGTTATCAATTTATGGTTGCAACCAATATCACAACAAAGTTGGTGGTGACCGAAGTGAGGAATTTGATGAAGAGCACGCTGATATTTCCAATTTGCCCAATGGTGCAAAATTTGAGGGCCGAAATAATCATAGACACCCTCGCCAAGTCGCTGGCTTTTGGGGTTATGTTTTTCAAATCATGTTTCAGGTCAAATCTCAAGAACACCAATAAAAAGTTACTTAAAAAGGAAACATTTTTATGACAAATATTTGTTTTTCAGATGCAGGCAGGTGCAGTTGTGCTAACAGACTGTGTTTTCTGGTTTATCATTGTCCCATTTCTTGCTATTAAGGACTATAATTTGAATTTTGTAAGTACCACCTTTTGTTCTGTTCGATTTGAAATTATATAATGTGTTCATATTTTTTTGATGTTTTTCTTGGGTAATATATTGTGCAGTTTATAATAAATATGCACTCAATCAATGCTGTATTTTTGCTTGGTGACACTGCGTTGAACAGCCTGGTAAGTTGTTTTTGCTTTGCAAATGCTAAAATCGACCTAAGATTTTTTGTTGATTATTGACCCTAACAACTTTCCATTTTCAGCGATTCCCTTGGTTTCGAATTGCATACTTTGTCCTTTGGACTTGCGTTTTTGTTGTTTTCCAGTGGATAGTTCATGCGTGCATATACATTTGGTAAACTATCACTCTTTCTATTAGTTATGACTACAACAGACTTTGGGCTAGAATCTGCTTAATACATTTGACCCTTACTACTTTTAACTAAGTTTTTATGACTCGTTTAAGACTAAAGTCAACCCATACTAACATATTCATAAGTAAATAGGTTGAAATTGCCACCTTTAATAAAAATTATACGAAATACAATGTACATAAACTTTCATCTATTAATCTCGTCAAGATCATTGCTAACAAAATCTTAAACTTTGGCAGGTGGCCTTATCCTTTTCTTGATATCTCGTCCCCATTCTCTCCATTATGGTAGGTTTTCTTACCATAAAACACAGTGAAGGTGTTGTGTCTTTTCATCAAAAATAAAATTGATTCCTTAAATCTTTTATATGTATATTTTCATATATATAAAAAAAAAGATTGATTCCTTAAATCTTTTATACGTATGCAGGTACTTATCAGTGGCATTGTTGCATGTACCATGTTATGGAGTTTTTGTGCTAGTGATTAAGCTAAAGCATTTTCTCTTGGTGAAATGGTTTCCTGATTCTAACCGATATGTTCTCTGATCCGCCTGAGTCACAAAGTGGGTTGACTGAGGGTTTGACTTTCTAAAATAGGAAAGTCTTCTAGCTAAAGACGATGACAACATATTGTAGAGATTGACTGAAGACCGAAATTTTCAAGTGAGAGTGATAAAGTCGTTAGAATGTCAATAGCATTCCTAGAAAATTTGGCATATAGTTTTTCGCTGTAATTATACGTTATTATACACAAACTTGGAGCGTCATAAAAGGCATGTTTCTTGATCGTTTTTATTGTTCTACCAAGTAGTAAGAACAATCTTTTGCTTTATAATTTGTACATTGGATGATTGATTGGTACAAGTGATGGTGTCATAAACATGAGCACATGCAAAAAGTGTCCCAAATTACAAGACTCACTTTTATATCAATCTGATTGTAAATTATGGGTTGTTCTTAGACCCTAGTCAAAAAGATTATGAAGCAGAATTGGAAACTTTACACTTTCCTGATGCATCTGTGTTTGAGCCCAAGAACCCATTCAAATAGTTCAAGAACCCCACCATTTCAAAGCTTTTAGGAACATAGATTTCAAGTTGATAATAGTTGCTTCATAAATTGCTAAAAGTATACGGCACAAAATTTGCTCTTATGAACTAAAAAATAATGTATATTCGTTCATTTTTACATGTAAGGATCAAAACTTGCTGTTAACTTTGATATGCTTTTAGCAGCAAGTGATTTAAACTTTAAAAAGTGGCCATCCATCTCATGTGCGTCAATTTCGGAGTTGATATGCCTATTAGTTGGATGTGCACTAACATAAATAGTCTTCTTCAATGGTAATGTATCCATCTATCATTTTCAACAAGTCATGATTAGAAATATGACTAGTAACTGGATTTGATATAGATACTAAATTAAATTAACTAAGACGTTTGTAACCAAATAAACAATTTATGAATTTTTACTTAATTTAAACATGTGTTGTGAAGTGTAACTTTTCTATATGGGATCACTTCTTAGTTCGTATATTTTGGAATTTGGATCATGATACAAAATTATCTGATATGGGCTAAATAGATGATTAAATGTACTGGACATTTATTTGAATAAGCCCAACTGAAGTTGTTAAAATATGGATTGAGCCCACAAATACATAGAGCTCAAAAAACATGTTTCAAAACCAGTGGAAACAAAGCAAAATAATATGATCTTGGACCATAACATTACGCTCCATTGAACAAAAGTAACACTACAATAAGTTGTCCAGTAGTGTTAGAGGTGTCAAAAAAACCGGACCAAAACCTCTTTATACTGTTACGCTTTTAAAAGTTTGAATTAATAAGTTTTGGATCACAAATAGAAATGTATAATGTTAAGAAAAGGAAAATTAAGAAGAAATTGTATGTATTATTGAATAACAAACTTGGCTTTTATACAGCCTACAAGCAGTATAATAAAAGATATCATAACGGGTGAAGAACGATTAAGATTATAAGGATATAACTAGGCTTGTAATCGAGTCGAACGAACACAAACGAAGTATATTCATGTTTGTTTATTAAGATTTTATCGAACAACAAAACTAACACGAACTAATAAACGGATAGATTTTCCTATTTGTTCATTCACTAAGCAAATATTTTTTTTTCATGGACATAAATGAACGTAAACAAACGAAAATATAGATTAATGCATTCGTTTATTAATATGTTAAACAAACACACAAACATAAACAAACACAAACAAACCTACACAAATACAAACGAACATATACATATATATATTATACAATTGAAGCATTACGATGCATTATTTAACATTACAAAACGACTAAAAGTGACGCTTAATTCTGACATATGAACAACTTCTAATAAGACATGAAAATATCTTAAAATTTTATATTATTATATTTAGATTAAGATTAGATGAGATTATAAGGCGGTACTAGGAAATTTTACATATGGGGGAAAATTTTGATGATATAAATTGTGTCGACTTTTGAGTTGATGTTTAATGTTTTTGTAGGTTAAAACGTCAAAAGAAATGTAATTAATTTAGTTTGAATTGAATTATAATTGTAATGTTAAACAAATTCAAATCGATTTTATATTAAATCCAAATTTCAAATTTCAACACTTAATTATCTTGATATCTATTACGGTGAAAAAAGATAGAGAAAAAAAAAAAGTGAGTAAAAAAAATAAAGAAAAAAACAATAGAAGAAAAAAGAAAAAAGAAAATTGAGGAAAGAGGTATAATGAATGTAGGAAATAGCATAAGACCAAAAAAAGCCCCGAACTCAGGGTTCCCTTAAAAGTTAAAGAATAAAATTATAAAGGATAAAATTATAATAATTTTAAAAAATATAAATATTTTAAAATTAAAAATAAAATATTTATTCTTATCATTATCGTCATAAGAAATTTGACTATAATAACCCCTTCCTATTAGAGTATTGCTACGATATTATTTTTTAATTAATTTTTTATCTTTGTTGTCCTTGAAGTTAGAAAAAAGTTAGAAAAGCTACGTTCGAATAATTATCTATAAGTCAATTTAAAATTTAATATTCACATACAATACATATACACACAACTATGCAAGTTCTTTTTAAAAGAAATTCTATTTGTTAATGTTGCTAAATCTAACTATTCATGATTTTATACAATAGCAACTGAAGAGAATCTAGCAAAAGGAGAACTTAACTATAGTAATAGCTCAAAATGTGTCATTCATCTTCGTATATATTTATTATATTATGAATAAATGAACAATAATAATATGGAATGATTCCCTACATTACAAACTTACAAGAAACAAACAAAAAGAAAAGAAGAGAAAAAACTATAACTATATAATTAGATAGTGTATCAATAATGCTTTAAATTTAAATTTAAATAATATATTAAAAAAAGAATAATGATAGAAATATAAAGAAACAAATTGACTCACTAATTAATACATGATAAGTTAACTAACTAAAAATTAAATGACTAATTAAAATAAACAATAATATTTTTATCATTTATTATAAAAGCGGTCACTCGTAATTTAACAAAAGTTAGTCGGGTAGTAATATAAAGATTATGTTAAACCTAAACTAAAAAAGAAAATACGGAGTAATAAAGAAATGATACGGAGTAATACGTTTTAGCAGTCTTCCTCAACCTCAGCTGCCTTAAACCCTAAAACCTACAAAAACCCCTTTTTGCTCAATCAATCAACCGAACCACCGATTAACCATGGCGGCGACACCTTCCGCCGGAGTTGAAGCACTCCATCGTCTCAAACTTACAGAACCACCGATGTACCTAACTCCGTCACCGGAACTTGCCAACGCCGCTCGTAGCGCATCAGAACACTTATTCGCTTCACTCAAACCCTACACTCCTAAATCACCTTTTGACCGTCTTCTTATTGATAACAAGTTTGATGCTGAACAAGTTTGGCAGCAAATTGACCTTCAATCTCAGCCGTTGATCTCCGCTGTTCGACGTCAATTAAGTAAGTTCGAAAAGGATCCACTACAGGTTAGAAATATATTTAAAAGTAGTGAAATTGAACAAGAGGATAAGAAAGAGGTAGTTTTGGAAGATGAGAAATTTGATGATGACGTGGATGATGATGACGATGAAGATGAAGATGAAGATGATGACGTGGAAGATGGTGAGGATGAGGATGAGGATGATGAGATGGAAGAGAAAGGTAAAGATGGTGGTGTTGAGGATAGGTTTTTTAATATAGGGGAAATGAAGGAGTTCATGGAAGATGATGAAGCTAGAGAGTATGGAATTAAGAAAGATAACAAAGTAGTGAAGAAGAAAAAGGCTAGTAAATTTGGGGAAGATGAGGATGATGATGAAGAAGATGATGATGATGATGAGGATGAGGATGATGAGGTGAGTACACTTGTAAAGATAACGATATACATTATATGTTGAATTACTTCCAAAGTTATTTTTTATTTAATTAATGTAATCCGTTTGATTTGGATTGAGTTTAGGTGTGTTGCGATACCTTAATACTACAATTTATTATATTGCTGTGTTGGGAAAATGGGATGTTTGGGTTTGAATTTATAATTAGAGTTCATTTAGTTCTAGTTTCTATTAAAAGTTATAAATTTTGAGCTCCGAAATATGCCTTCAGTTTTTCCTAAATATGATCTTGTTTAGTTGATATGCTCGGTTGGTTTTTGTCTGAAGAAGAATTTGTTTGACTAATTTTTGCAATTGGTTTATGCAGCTTGGAGTTTTTGGACTTACAGCAGAAGAAGAAGACGATTCAGAAGCCGAAGATGTTAGGTGATTCTATATTTTTCATTTATGTATTCTTCTGATTTTAGATTATATATGAATATAAATATATGGTCCGAGTTGGACTTTTGAATGTGTGTGCAATTGTGCATATGAGTATTACAAGGAGGATTACAGTTAACTTATTTGGGTCGGTTCATTTGAGACCTTTAAAAAACTTGAGAATGGGGAAACAATCTGGACCCTTGTATAAAAAACGAATTGTCAAGATTGATTATAATATCACGTGATATACAACGTAATCACAAATTACATGTGATTAGAGTCAATCTGGACCATCGATTTTTTGATCTAAATTCCCAGATTAGTTCCCCGGTTCTCAAGTTTTATAAAGTTCTGAAAATGAACTTTCCCCTTCACTTATTAAGACATCTTAATTTTTGTTTTAGTTGCTGCGTTTGGTTATTTTGGATAAATGGACAACAGGACAAGATCTTTCTACAATTATGAATAATGGCATTACTTGAAAAATATGTATCATTTCTTTATCGAATGTGCACCTATTTGCTTATGAATTTCTGGTTGTTCTTTGCTTTAACTGCTAGTAGTAGTTACCTATGGTTCATTGCTGCTCAATCTTGTGACTTGCTGTTTCTTTTGTTATACTCATAGCAATTTGTGTGTTGTTGATCATGAAACTATCTTTTATCTTTGGCAGATATGATGATTTTTTTACGTCTAAAAAGAAGTTCGACAAAAGTAAGAATTTTCAAGTGAACAAGGAGGTGAATGAGGAAGTGGAGGATGTAGATATGAGTGAAGAAGAAGAAAATGAGGATTCAGACATGGGTGATGAAGATGGTGATGACATGGCATCTGATGATGAGGTGGTGTCTACATGTTCATAAGACATATTAATACTGTCTGTTATTCTACTGCTAGATACTGGAAAGAACTTGCACTCAAATGCTGATAGTCACACTTGATTAACGCATATTTCGTTCTAATTTTTTTAGGAGAGGAAGGCCAATCTTTCTACTCATGAGAAACAAGTCTTAGAACAGCGTGCCAAAATAGAGCAAGTGGAGAGAGAAAACTTGGAAGCAAAGTCATGGACCATGCAGGGAGAGGTGCAAAATCATATTAAGTAGTTGCCTCTTTATGTGAGTGTAGTAGTTCTATAGCAACTCATTTATCTACTTGGCTCTATTGCGTCAGGTAAATGCTACTAAAAGACCTAAAAATAGTGCATTGGAAGTTGATTTGGATTGGGAGCGCAATGCAAAGCCACCACCAGTAATCACAGAGGAGGTTTCTCAGTCCATTGAAGAACTAATTATGAAACGGATATCGGAGGGACAATTTGATGATGTCCAGAAGGCTCCTAGTTTACCTTCTAAAGCACCAAGGGAAATGAAGGAACTGGTAAAACGTCACACTGCTATCTCTAATTTACCCTGATCCGTGCTTCTTAATAGTTGGTTTTACATATAACTATGCGGTAATAAAGTTTGTAATGTTAACTTGCAGGATGAGAATCAGAGTAAGAAGGGCCTGGGTGAAATATATGCGGTCAGTATTTTTCGTTCTTGGTTGATCACTTTATGTTGATGATTAAGAAACATGTGAAAATATAGAATCACGGTGAATTGGTAAAGAGCGATATTAGATAAAGCTTTGAACTCAAGTATGAGATGCCTCATATCGAGATGTTATATTATATGTGGTGACGTACATTAATAGTATTATCTTAGCAGTTTAACTGGCATTCATGTTCTAAATTTACTTCTTACCCTTCTGCAGGATGAGTTTGCTCAGAAGACTGGTCTGGTTTCCCAAGCGTTGACCTTCTCAGATGAGCAAAAGAAGGAGGTTGACTCTTCTATTGCTTATTTTTTTTCACACTGAAATTGATCTAGATGTTTTTTATTTTAGACAAAATTTTATTGTTTTGTTACCACAATAATTTAATCATAAGTTTCTCACGGATGAATCATTTTATGTTGTTAGGCAAGTCTTATTTTCAAGAAATTGTGCCTGAAGTTGGATGCTCTGTCACATTTCCACTTCACTCCAAAACCAGTATGCATACATACATACATACCTTTGTTACAACGCTTTAGTTCAAAATTACTTTGGTCTCGTCTAATACTTCCCGTACTTATCCATGACTGAATTAACTTGCATCAGGTTATTGAAGACATGTCTATTCAAACGAACGTGCCCGCCCTAGCAATGGAAGAGGTATCTGCTTCTCTACATCTCATTTACCTCATCCATTTTTGTCATTTTCTTGGGAACAGATCTGATGTTTATCCCATGGATGTAGATTGCACCTCTGGCAGTGTCGGATGCGGCTATGCTTGCTCCTGAGGAAGTATTTTCTGGTAAAGGAGACATCAAAGAAGAAGCAGAACTAACACAGGCCGATAGAAAGAGGAGGAGAGCTAACAAGAAAAGGAAATTTAAAGGTATCCTTCTTTACTAGTAACATGAGTTCTGTTCATTTTTGGTGTTGGTTTGATTACTGTGTAGGTTTAATAACCAGGGTAATGTAAGAATGCCATGGTTTTTAAGAAAAAATAAAACTCCGTTACATGCTTAACTTGACACATATCGGTTAGATATTGTGAATCTAGTTACGATGATCAGTGACCAATAGGTGATTTGAATTTGGAATCCAGAAGAACGAAATGTCACATGAATGGTTAATGTTCGACACTCGATAGCCTATTTATGTGGATTGTTAATACTATGGTTGGGAAATAGGCAGGTTGGGTAACTGGTTGGCTTGACCCGAAACACTTTCTTGTCAAAGTATGTACAGATATCTAATGCTTTAAATATGATTATAAAATTCATTGTTACAATAATAATCTAGTTTGTTCGGAAAAAGAAAATTAGTAGGTTGTATACAAACTGTTTCCTTTTAAGATGTTCCTTTTATTTCTTTTCTTTAATACCCATCTAAACCCTTATGAACATTACATAAGCCATGAAAAGTTTACTGCCACCATCCCACTCTCCCATGAGCAATATCGTGTTATTTCATTGTTTGCTTTGATTTATGATGACAGCTGAAAACGCGAAGAAAATGGCAAAGAAGCCACAAGAAAGCACACAGACAGCCGGTGATGGTGAGGATCATAGCCTGTTCACATCATAATCTTTCACTCATTTGGTGCCTGCGTTAATTTGTAGTGTCATTTATTTTTGTTTCGTATGCATCAGGCAAGGAAGAATCATGACTTTTTGGAACATAATTGTTGGCCATTTGATTGTATCCTCAAAAAGTGGAAGAATTTGAAGGTCATTCTGCACCTGTGGACAAGACGGAATGATCAGAATATTAAATGGTGGCCAGGCTGTTTGGTATCTGATGGCCGTGAATTCTGGTTGTGCGTTTCATCCATTTGGAAAAGTTTTGTTTAGTTTTATAGAGGTGAAGAAGATGAATATATACTATTTAGGTACAAAGATGCCCATTTCAATGCCAGCTTTTGTTTATTTATGTTCAAATATAGATTGATGATCATTCCAAAGATTTACCCCTGAATTTAATGATTTTATTAGATTAGATTATTAGAGAACAAAATGCAGTTGGTAATTGGGATCGCATTAAATTTCCTAAACGTCATGTTTTGTGTACATCATAGTTAAAAGATTAGCTGTCGTTACAAGACTTTCGTTCTAAGGTTTGACACACTAGTATTTGGAAGTTCAAATAATCTCTTTGGACTTTTGGACCTGAATGTTCTTTAAAGCAGTGAAAGCTAAAAGACATCTTGAATGAAATATTGAATCTCTATAATGGTTCAATAGTCAGCTAAATGAGATTTTTAAAGCAAATACTTTTTAGGCTCATTATGAAAAAATAAAAAACGAAGAGGCCAATATCTGGTGGATAAACTCAGGTGGTAAGATATAAAAGACAAATATTAATTTCTAAAACCTTTGATTTGGTTAGGTAACAGGTATGCGTTTTTAATTCATTATTTACGTAAGCTTGTCTAATGTTGAGGCTTCATATTCTCATACATAACTATAGACCCATACTTAGGGCCTGTTTGCAACGCAACTTTTAGAAGCTTTTTGGCGCTTTAGAGTATGTTTGGTAAATTAGTTATAGTTGTAGCTTTAGGTTTGGAGCTTTTCGCGAAAAGCTACTTCTAGTAACTTTGAGAATTTGAGATTTTCGTTGGATTTTAAAGCTACAGCTTGTACATGACAAACAAGACTTTTATTTTCATAGAAGCTTTTTGTTCAAAAACTAAAAGGTAAAGCTCCTAAAAGCTACTCCAACTAGCTTTTAGGAGCTTTTTATTATTTTACACTTTGATATTACAGCTACAGCTACTTTATCAAATACAGTTTACAATAAAGCTCCGGCTTATAGCTATCAGCTTCAGCTAACAGTTAATTTTACCAAAGATACCCTTACTCTTCAACCATAATATTTGATTCAAACAAATTCAAATATGAACTGTTCGAGTAATAATGATGCCAACTGATGTCACACACAAACAATACGATCAGAATTGTGCAGACTGATTGCCACATACGTATAACATGGTCCCAAACATACTTAGAACTGTACTACTTTTTCTGCTCAAAAAGCCGCTTTGGTTGAATTGTGAAAGTTGTACTATTTCATAATAATCTTGAAGTTGTGCAAATTTATTTTAGGGGAAGATGAGCACATTTTTGTGTGAGATATATGGAGGGAGTTAATGTCCCATTTTTATCATCAAAATTACAGTTATTAATTCATAACCAAATTTTGGAAAATGGCTAGTAAATTTGGCGAAGATAATGATGAGGTAAGCACATTCTTGAGAAGAAATGAAAGAATATGTGTATTACAAGCAGGATTACATTTAACTTATTTGGGTGGGTTCATTTGAGACATTCAAAAGCATTGAGAACCGGGGAGCCAATCTGGATTGACTTTTATCACATGATGTAATCACAAATCATATTTGATTAGGTCAATCTGAAATATCAAATTTGGTTCTCAATTCATTTTAGGGTGTTCAACAGTTCATTGGAATTTCTTACTTAACATATAAAGGCACCTTGTGAATCATGTTGGATAGCAGACAGCAGGACATGTTTTTCTTCTTAAAATAGCTTGTGACCTGTCATTTCCTTCCGTTATAGCAATCAGTGGGTCGTGTAAATGTGTTTTGTCCCACATATTTCAGTTTTGTGCAAATTTTTTCAATTTGCGCGATATTTTTCAATATTGTGCGATATTTGTCAACTGTGTGCAAATTTTTTTAATCTTGTGCAATATTTTTCATTACTGTTTGGTTTCACAAGCATTGACCTTCTCAGATAAGCAAAAGAAGGAGGTTGACTCCCCTAATGCTTCCTTTTGGATTGCATACATTGTTTTACAGTTCTTTTTTCCCTTTCTAATTTTACCATAAGTTTCTTATGGAGATTTCACTTTATGTCGTTAAGCCAAGTCTTATTTCAAGAAATTGTGCTATGTTCATTAATGAAAAAATACTTTACATATTTAACTAGGACACATACTAGTGAAATATTGTAGATCTGGATTAATACTAATGGCTCATTAGTAATTATGATCGCGGGCAAATAGGTGATTTTCCAAAGAAGGAAAGGTTGCAATGTCATCGCACAGAGAGTATGACATAGGGTGAGGCATGATATTGATGGATCTTCAACTCTTGAATACTTGATAGATTTTCGGAATTGCATGTTTATTTGGATTATTCATGCTAGAGCTAGCAAATGGGTGGTTCGTATACAAGTCGGCTTGACCCGAAACACTTGTAAAAAGTATCAATGCTTAGATATGATTATAAAACTTAATTGTTACAATAATAATCTAGTTTGTTTAAAAAGATATTTTGTAGGCTGTATTTAACCTGATTTCCTTTCAGCTATACTTTTTTTTTTCTTTAATCCATTTCAACCGTTAGGGATGAAGCACATGAACGATGAATAGTAAGATGCAACCCTCTCCCGTGAGCAATATCATGTAATTCATTGTTTGCTTTGACTCATGATGGCAAAGAAGCCATGAGAAAGCATGCAAACAGCCGGAGATAGTGAGGACCGACGACTATATCTCGTTCACATTATAAGCTGCCACTCTTCGGAGCATACAGTATTTTATAGCCTCATTTTCATTTCTTTATGAAGCAGGCAATGAAGAATCGTGACTTTCTGGCACATAAATGTTTGACATTTTGTTGTATCTTCAAGAAGTGTAACGTTTTGATTCTGCGCCGGTGGAGAAGACGGAATACTCAGAATTCAGATGATGTCCGGAGAATTTGGTATCTGATGGCTATTTATTTTGGTTCGGCCTTTCATCCATTTTGAAAAGTTACGTTTAGTATTACAGAGGTGAAAATGAATACATACATTATATATAGGTACAAGGATCCAATTTCAATGCCAGCTTTATTTATTAATGTTCAAATATAAATTTTTGATAACTATTGGACTTCATTTGTTAATTTCCAGAGAACAAAAATACATTACATCATATCATATTTAAATATTTAATAATTGATCTATTTGGACTTTTTGTTTTCAAAACGTTGAACGCTAAAAGCCATCTTGAACGAGTAAAATACAACCTGAATGAATACTAAATTTCTGAAATTGTACCGAGTCACATTTAATGAGATTCTCGAATGCATGTACCTGCCTTTTTAAGTTACAATACTATACTTGTATTAATAACGACACCTACATAATTAATTAAAATAAAAATCAAGGTTTAACATCTGTACTATATCAACAACGTTAGATGCATCAACAGTTATGTACATCTAAGTTGAAAAACTAAAAACAATTAACGTACTTTGTTGAGTTGTTCCATACTAAAAATCAATCTTTCTTTTGGCTTTGAAAGCATCTAAATTTACTAATTACGAGCACCAGATTAAGCCATCATTTTCCGGGGATGAAAGACTGCATTATACACTATTCAACAGTAGAATTAGGGGTATTTGTTCTGTGGGTTTTTTTTTGGTTTGGGAATTAAAACAAGTGTTTGGTAGAAAATTACAAACTTTAAATATGGTGCTGAATACTATTAGAGTACACGGAGTGGAGGGTCGAGCGTCGATGTTCACCGTCGAAAATGTCATTGGAATGATATTCTGTCACTCTGGAACGGTGTTCCGGCGACGGTGTCCAACTAGGAATGTTGCTTGAGCCTTATTTTTTTTCATTTTTTTTACAACGGCAATATAACTGTTAGTTTTTTTAAAACCTTATTTTTAATCTATAAATACTACACTTCAAACACAATTTTAAACACATCAAAACACTCTTTTTCATCTACAAATACATTTCAAAAACTTAAAAAATCAAAAACTCTATAATTCCATATAATTCACAATGTCAAACAACTCGTACAACCTACACTCCCAATGGAACCTATTTCAACAACAATCATCATATTCAAACCCGAATTCCGACATTCCCGCTTTTGTGATGCTTTCCTAATGTGGCAAGCATCACAAAATACCCAACAACCCGATATTCAATCGGTGGAAGACGAGGTACGGACACCAACCTCCCGTAAAAATAGGTCTAAGAAAGGCAAACAACCCGAGGTTGGACCATCACAACTGAAACAAAGAAAAGTTCATAACAATGTCATCGTTTAGGAACCGGAGGACAAACTCCGATTGGCCCAAATTTGAATTGCCATTTTTGAAGATTCCAACCGAGAAAATGCGCAAAACAATCACTCTTTTTGGTATCTTATCATGAAAGAGTACTATGCCTGCAACCCTCCATTTATTCGGACCAAAGATGTGTTGACCTCAAATGGAAGAAACTTAATGCCATTTGTCAAAAGTTAGGAGACATTTGGAAGTGGCTTGAAGGACAAAAAAGAAGCGGGGAAGATGCTAATGACTTTCAGATTCAGGTTGAGGTCAATATAAGGTTAAAACGCTAAAAACTTTTAAAAGTTTTCAAGCGTGAAACTTTTTGAAGGACCGCCAAAAGTGGTTAACTCCAGATCCAATTGTTTTCGGAAGTCGAAAATTTTCAAAATGCCGCAAGACGGTGCACTTGGACGACTTGAATTTGAACGAGGAACCGGAGACTAACGAAGAGAACCTGAATGTCCATTATTCGGTCATGATTAGTTCCAACGTCCACAAAGAAAAACAAGGAAAGCAAAATCCCAAAAGACGACATCCGGTTCCGCCGCTTCGTCTCGCGCTTCGTTGGACGACTCGATCACCGATACCTTTCAATGCATTCGTTCCGACAAGCAAATCTACCATTGGCCAAAGGATCTCGAAACACAGCTCCAAATTTTGTTTATGCCGACGGACCACTTGATGGGACAAAACAAAGTAATAATAGAAAGATAAAAGAAGAAGATTTGCAAGAATATGAGATTTGGATCGAATTTGAGTTCTGGAGACGCTTGATTGTATTTTCTTTTTATTTTTATTAATTTATACTTTTAGGACTTGTAATATTTATTTTTATTTTTAGCAACATTATTTCCAGCAAACATTGTTAATGTTGCTAAATACTATAACCACTAAGTCTCCATTCTCTGTGCTCTTAAAGATGCGAATTAAAAATCCAATTAACTTGCAGTTTTTGTAAGAGTTTTTTAGCACAAAAAATGGCTGTTTCCATCTCTCTTACTTCTCTACTTTCTTTTACTTCTATTTTTATTTTCTTTTTCATTATTTATTATATTTATATAATAACATAATCACTAATAATATAATCAAACCATTAGTACCTTCTACTTTTTTAAATTTCTTTCAAACTTATACCCATTAGCAAATTTACTTTAAAACAAACGCACCCTTAGTTCAATCATTAGCAAATCTACTTCAAAAACAATCGCACCCTTAGTTCAATCAAATACTAATACAAGTAGTGTAGGTTTTCGCCTTCATTTCTTGGAATGGGTCGTCCAACGATGATGCAAACCATAGTCATATACGAATTTTAATAATAATGCAATACCAATTGTAATAAGAAAAGGAGGAAAAAAATAAGAACACCATTCTTAAACATGTAGACGTACTTGTTAAACTTTTATTATAAGATCAGATTTTATTATATAGACAGTATCATTAGAGGATTAAACACAGTAAAGATCCATAACATTTTTGGTCATTCAAATGCTGGAGACTTGAGCAGAGTTATTACCAATGGCACCAGCTTCTGTCAGCAACGGCACCAGTTGCCCAGCTCTATGCTTCTCCATAACAGCTGCAACCAAAATTCCAAATCAAAGTCAACATACCATAACAAAAGAAAGTCAAAACCAACAGAAAATGGCTCAAGAAACACTCACAATCTGAACCACCAATATGCTTCCCACCAATGAACACATTAGGAACGGTGCTTTGACCAGTCAACTCCTTTAAAGCAGATTGAATCTCACCACCATCACCTTTCATAATTCATCAAAATTAGTTCTTGAAAATGATAGATTGCAGTCAATGTTGAAATGATGGGAAAAAGTCAGCTTACTTTCTTCATCTAATTCATAAAGCTTGTAAGATACATTAAGCTCTGTCAACAGTTTTTTCACCCTCTTAGAATAGTCACACCAAGTTTTGCTGCAAGAATATTATTAAACCTTGTTAGTTATTTCGAATTCTCTTGAAAATAACTAGCAAAACTATACTACTTTGTGTTTTAAGAACCATACAAATTATTTATATATCATGGTTTATATATACACATACACCCTATATTTTAAATCTAGTAACACCTAATTTATCCGTGTAACTAACTGTACATATTATTTTCCCAAAATTTAACAAATATCACATATAAAAACTTAACAGACATATTCAAATACAAGTAAAGTGCATTAAGCTTGGTTGATAATGGATTGGGACATCTTTGTTACAAATAGCACAGAGTTATAGGTTCGTGCTCTAATACTCCATGACCACAACCACGGAGTGAGCAAGATACACCGTACATTATAGATAGATAGTCTATTATGGACCGATCTGGGTTGGGTTGTTAGTTATCATCCTTTTTGCAAGAAATAAAAGTAAATTTTGTATATTTAACCTAAACAATAAAAACTAGGTTTGAATAAGTCAATTAGTATGAACAAATCACTTTGAAATAAAAGAATTGGGATTGAAAAAAACCTGAAGACGACAGCAGGATTAGAGGAAATAATTTGTTTAACTTTAGAAAGAGCCATTTCGATTTCTCGATTTCTTCTCTGGATACTTGTTTACTGCTCCATAGGTTTCCCATATTTATAGAAGACAATTTGGCATTTTGGGGGGTGGCTTATTATTCAAGCAATAAATGAAAGTAAGAAACAGGAGAATGGTGATGTGTTTGAAGGCGGCTTTTGCTTAGTGTATCCTACATGGCGTTTACCCAAATCTTCTAGAATTCCATTTATATTACATGTTTAGTCCTTGTAGTTGACTTTTTCTTTCCTACATCAAATCTTCTACTTTTCAGTATTTAAATATTTGGATTAACAAGCCAATAAACTTGGGATTTTTTTCATAAACGTATAATTTAGGTTATATAATCGCTTGGTAGGAAGTAGTTCGATACTATCATTTTTAACAATTTTTACCGGATCATTGTCCTGTTGGTAGTTATGATATGATCATTTTTAACGATTTTATTCGATTGTAATCGTGTGGTTGTCTGGGTGATCAAAGTCACTCCAGACGCAAGGGTCTTGGATCAACTTCCCGTTGAGCGAATGAAAGGAATTTATCTAGGCAAACTACTTTATGGGAGAAATTTTGAGTTACTTGGGCTCAAAAGATCGACCGTTATAAAAAACAATTATCTTTATCAAACTCATAAAAGTAACAAATTATGTGAAAAGAGAGTTAGTCTGATGTGTAAAATCTGCTTCTGAGAATTTAGAAAAAGAGCGAGAGCTCCTTCCTTCTAATCTTTTAAATGTTGCATGAGGAGCCATTTAGGCTTCTTCTCATGTTGCAGGGTTAATCGAGCCATTTGGTTTGCGCTTAGGACGGGTCACGGGCTTTTGGCCCTGGTTTGGTAACCTCTTACTCTTGAAAAAGACAATACTAATGACAAATCAACGTTTTGTAAAACCTCATAAAATCATATTCACAAGCTACAATTAAGCTACCAAATAACATTTATCAAAGCTTATTAAATGATGCATAATGTCACTTATTTGGGTCCAAAAATTGCTTCAAAATCTTTATACATTCCTTTTGGTCTCGACTTTGAATCCATGGAGGTTGTTGCTTGCGACGAACTGCCACTTCTCTTCCCACCCCAAAACCCGCTCCATTTTGTCTGACTAGTTGACGGGTCAGTCGTACTCGTAGTTCCACCACCTCCACTTTCTTTACCAAAACTGGACTTAGCCAAATCTCTTAGTTGCTTCATCCATGGCCTATCGGGTGTACTCGTGCTTCTAAATCTCCCAAGTGACCCCGCCACTGTATCCTCGTAACTTTTTCCTTTCAACGGGAATTGACTTTCGATGTTTTTCATCAACTTAATAGGAACAAAAAGTAGAAGAATACCCCATGATGCAATTTTTAGACCCATATACAGAGACTTGTTATCAGGATCAAGCTGTTTTATTTGACAGATCAAAGAATTCCATTCGTTCAAGATTTGAGCAATGAACGCGAATAAAAACAAGCAAAGCATGGCAATGCCGATCTTGGTTTGATCATGGGTCGAAAGATCTTTTCTCAAAAGAACCAAACATATCGCAAAGATCGCAAGTTGACTTGAAACTGAGATGATCTCCACTAACTGAAGCTTTTTCTTGATAAATGGCTTCTTGAGGACCATAAAAAACAGTTGAAATGCCGTAACACAAAGTAACACTTTTGTGGGTGTTTCAGAGTACCCGTTTCTTGAAAAAGTACCCACCAAGATTCCTAAAGTAACCCGTTTAATTGATTCGAGGAATATGTAATAGATTCTTAAAATCCCAAATACTTTTTGAACAAAGGGTGCTTCTGAATCTTCGTTTTCATCGTCTGATGCGATTATACTGCCTCTGTTTGTGTGATAGTCCAATCCTCCAGTGATTTGGGAAAGCATATATTTTGGTGGTCCTCTTAGATCTTCGAATAAAGGGCCTAAAATCGTTAGCCATTTGGAATTTGAATTGTTGATCCATGTCCATTGACCTCGTTTTCCAGGACCTAAAGTTACCTTTACTAGTGTTTGATACCAATGCATTTTTTGATCTTCTTGATGAACTTCTTTGTATTGAAGTAGCTTCCCTAAAGATATTCCGATAGAAAGAAATGTAAACAGTGTTAGTATTAAGAAAATCACGGTTCCTAATAGTAGAACGCCGACTGCAATCCCTGAAGCTGATCCACCTGCAACCACACAAAAAGTTTGAATCTTTAAGTCAAATGGGCTAACTTTGAACTCAAAAAATGGAACGATATCTAATCTTTTTCCTGCATACTATTGAACCTTTCAAAAGTATTATACAAACAACAAATAGCAGAAAAGTTTTGGATGATAAACTAATAAGAAATTCATGTAAAATTTGGATTAGTAATATGTTTGACCTTGCAAGTCAAAGTACCAATTTACCTTTGAGTAGAGATGCTGAGGCTGCAGAAACACAAGGAACTGCAAGAATTACCAAAAAGATTTCAAATCTTGGAAATATAACAGAGACGTAAGTGTCCTCTTTCTCTTTTTTCTTTCTAAGTTTCAATATAAGAAGAAACAAGATATGCAGAATAATCAATCCGCCGCTCATGACCGCCAGCCAAAACATGCTCCTGTTAAAATCTCTCCACCTGAATAAACAACCCAATTTCAGTTGAAACATAAGATGTACTCATGGAGGTGTTTCGGATTTTTCTTGTTATATCAAAACACAATAATCAGATAAAACACGGACCCGTGTAAATCATTCGAATCTATGATATATTCAGCCTCTGGTATCACATTTTGGCTCTGTGTAAACAAACCACCATTAGAAACCATAATAAAGGGGGAAAATAATTTTCTTTTATTTTTTTGAAAAATCACGCTCTGCTAACCTCGAAAAAGGACTTATACTCCATTGCAGTAAGTGGCAATCCATATACTGAGTCAGGCTTCATGTCAGAATCTTCGATTTTAGAACCATATGAATTTGGATTCATAGGCCAAACTGGCTTCACATAACCAGATTCCCATGGGAGTCTAAAATACGGTATGCTCCATCTTAATCCTTTCACAAATTCACTATACTCAACTGGTAAAGGAACTGCTAACCATCCAGATAACGCAAAGACTTGTATATGACATACAATTCTCTGATTTCATTAAACAAATCATGATTTAGAAATTAAAAAGTGTACAGAAAGTACTGTAGTTAAAAAGTTGTCTTACAAAAAGAATTCTAGCTGGACTTGAAGTTAATAATGGTGATGGTGATGCAAATGCACCGTAATTCTGGAGAGAAGCAGTGGAGATGGTGAGGATGGTGGCAACAACAGCGGTTAATGCAAATGCAGCGGTCGCTGAACATGAAAGCGCCAATGATGCAGCTGGTACGGAATCTGTATAAGAAGTTGACATTTATGTGACTTGTGTTGATTACATTTAAGATTTAGAAAAAGGATAGTAGGAAATGAGATCTTACAGTGAAATAACTGTAAGACGTTTGATGCGAGATTTTTGTTTCCTGCTACGTCTGTGGTTACATTTTCAGGTATGTGTACAACGATCATTTCTTCTGTTGGTTGAACCTCGAGTGTGTAGACACTTTTGCTTAATTCACGAAATCTACACATATTTGTTGAAAACGATTAGTATAGATTTCTAGAAGGTTCGACTCTGGTCTGATTATGGTGACTAGAAGCCACAATAACCATTTTCAAAACGCAAAATCAAAAAGTCATTAAGAAAGACTAACCCTTGAATCCATCCTCCAGATATGGATAACTGAGATGAATTAAAGCCAAAAACAGGCTTCAAGAACTTTACCGTTACTGGGATATGCTCCTGCTGTGTCCTCATATGGCTCATTGTGCTTAATCTTACATAAGGCCGTTGAGTATCTACACAAGTTCCCAACATGGACATTAGTTACTTAATGTTTAGAAACGAGCTTAAACTTTGACTTTTGAGGTCAAGTCTACTACATTTATGAAGTTATAGTTTCAGAAGTACCGAAAAGAAAAGTGACTGGTGCAACACGAGAAGCTGGAGTGCCTTGTCTTGTTAGGACTAAATTTGAATCTAGACTCGCGGTGACAATAGCGATGTTGGAAATATTTACAAATTCAAATCCGAATCTTCTGTTTCCAAGGCTTTCTTTGGTACTAGTAGTTGAAACAAGCGATCCTTCACTTACTTTGAGAGACTTCAAGACTTCGGCTGATGTGTTGACAATAGGTTGGGTGAAATATAGATATAACTTCAGGTTCTTGTATTTATTAGTCGCTTGAACTGATCTAACATTATTATCGAGTTGAAGTAGTTGTTCGGATATATGAGTCCTCATATCTACATATACCTTTCTTCTGTCTGCAAAATCCAGCCAATAAGTTATCCTTACAACTCATTCTTGAAGTATACTTAGACTTTTAAGTCAAACTACATATATTTGACTAACAAAATTAAGCAATGATATAAATGCAATTGAGTTTATTTCTTAGCATTTGCAATTGGTTTACATTATCAAATTCTTAAACAATTTCAGAATTTCAGATCAAAATTGGATTTTTAAATCACTATGTTTGACCTCAAGGTAATCAGTCTTACCAAAAATGACCCAGGAATGGGAACCCGTCGTTCGTGTAAAGTGATTTCCAGCAGCATCTCTACAGAAATCTTTATCTGTTACAAAAACGACCCTACCATACTCGATGCTTGTTGATAAATTCACAGAAATAGAATATTCAAGATTCGGTTTGATGGTCTTTAGTGTGCTTGGAATAACTTGGGCAGGACCATAAGCCAGAAGCTGCAAAAAGAGAAAAAAAAAAAAAGAAAAGAAAAAAAGAATATAAAGAAAAATTAAATTAAATAAAAATTCAGATCCAAATTTGCAACTGTACGTATATTTTAGTAGGATACCCCGCATTACGGTGGAATATTATAAATAAGAAACATTGGTGGTCTACAGTTTGAATTAGAATTGAATGTCATATGTTTATTAGTTCATAGTTTAATAAGGATAGTATTAATGAGAAATTGATGAATGTAGGGGTATGTTAGTAATTGATGAATGTACGGGTATGTTAGTAATTTCGATTAGTTTTTTTTAAAAAAAACTCTTAATAATTATAGGGGTAATTAGTCATTTCTATCTTTAAAAAAACACTCAAATGCATTATATACTACTATAGATAATACAATCATATATCTAAATAGCTGATAAGGTATCACTAATCACTTAGTTTGCTTGGATAACTAACACATACTTACGCTGCAGGCATTTGCAGACAAACATCTAAAACCACTGCATGGTTCACTGAAAGATATATACACGGAAACATTCAAAGCATTTGTAAACGATCTTGATGTTGCAACGAATGCTGTAGGAGGAACAGTGTCTGCAGGGCCAATGAGTAACTAGAATTATAATGGATACAAAATGAAAAATGTTTACTTTGTCGGATCTTTTACAAGATCATAGCTACTGAATCATATTAACAGTTTGAATAAGGACTAAAAAGATGAAGGTCAAATAAGTAACCAATGATCCAGTTATATGTAGCACAATGACGCATCTCGTTGGTGCACACCTCAAATGTGTGGTTCCCGTCTTTCAATTTTGTGTAAGAAACTTCCCCAGATGAACAATTTGATGGTGGGAGATCATCCAGCTGCATGTAAACAAAAGAATGTATTTATTTATGAAGCCTTATTCTTAGAGCTAGGTTGGTAAGATGGGCGGACCGAGTAACAGGTTAAAACTATTTCGGGTTGAAACATTCATTTATAATACGGGAAAAACGATTTGGATTGTGTTCGACTAGCAAACTCTTTGTTTTCCAGCTTTTAAATAATTTATGCATTTTTCTGTCCAGTTTCTCAAATAAAATGCATAAATTATGATTATTAAAATATATCACGTTAATAATGTAAATCTTTCCCAATAAAACGATTTAGAAAATGTATTGATTAAAAATAGGGCCACTTTCATCCCACCCATTTGACCCATTTCCTTTTTAGCTAAAGAACTAATTTGACCCGTTTGAGATGAAACACAACCCAAATCCACTACTCTGTGTTCAACAGTTGTTGAAATTTGTATTTGCAATAGAACAGTTCAATTTGCAGGTATGTAGTATCATTATTTTTGGTTTGTATTCCTATTGTTCTGAAGTCATAAACCATAGGTGCTAATCAAACTGTTTAGAATTATTCACCCATTTCAAAGATAGAGCTAATTATTCAGATTGATACTGATATGCTTACATCTAACAAAAAAACAACTATATTAATGTTTTGGCTTTATATCATATTAAACTCACATTAATTCCATAATTGCATGTTTGACTCAAAGGCTTAATATATTTCTTTAAGTTGGGAACTGAACCAAGTCCCAAGCCATGCATGAACACCATTAATGCATGACTTACAAGGTTTGTGATTCTACACGTCTTAAAACTATAGATCCAAATTATCTTAAATTCAAACTATTGTTAAATTTTATCTCAAGATTATTGCATGCAAATTCATATAAGACAGAATCTTGAAGCATTTGTAATTCATTACATCAACAACAACAAACTTGAACTTGCAGATAACAGCGGGTCTATATTCTATCAAGTTTCAGACCTTTTCCAATTTCAGTTCAAGAAACAAAACAGAGAGCATCGAATGCACAAACCTTGCAGCTGGATGTACAATTGATGCAAAAAGATTCAGCATTATTACCAACTTGAAAAGCAAATGTAGGAGAATCAAGATTGGCTATGGGTTCAGGTTTCTTGATTAACTTGATAAAAACCTGTGAGCTATCAGACTCAACTTCCACACACAAGATTCCAACAATGAATACTAAAATGATTGCCCATGAATACTTGGTGTAAGCCGGTTTATGTATTCGGGTCAGATGCTGGAATTTGAGTAGTGCAGCCATTGGAGAGTAGTTTGAGGTCATGAGTGCTTGAAAAGAAATAGATGCATGGCTGTATTAATGTATGTAAGTGTGTGAATGAGAGATTAGAGATAGAAATAATAAAGAATATTAAGTGGTGAAATTGAAGGTTTTGTGGAGGAGAAACCATGTGAAACTGACACTCTATAGTCCATACACAAGTGTGAATTTTTGTGTAGATAAGTGTGTGTGTGTGTGTGTGAGAGAGAGAGAGATAAAGTGTGTGTGAGAGAGACAGATTCTTAGTAAATTAATGTATGTATGCATGCATGAATAGTAGTATAGGAAACAGAACTTGTGATTCGGCCATTGATGACATCCTCCTGGAAGGACCCTTGTTTTTTGCTGTTTTTTTTTTCTGTGTCTTAAGTGTTATTAGTCGATGAGATTTATGTAAAACTTTATGGTATATATCTTGAAAGTTATAAACTTTTTGGTTATGAATGATCGTCAAGAAGTTAAAATTAAAAGTACATGTATAAGGCTCATGAAGAGTCTATTAGGGTCCTGATTAGAACCCTTTGTGGATCTTAATCAGAACTTTTAGTTAATTGCAGCAATCATATTATTAGAGTAAGATGAAATCAGACCTTTTTAGGTCAATGGTATATCTATAGAAGATTTTGAACATGTTAAGAGAATGTAAATACTAATTCACCTTATTGTTTGGCATTCTGCATCTTAAATTACTCTTTCTTGCAAAAAGTGATTTTGAGTGTACATTGTGACATAATCTATGGCTTGTTATATTATATTAAATATTAAATTACTACTATACTATTGTACGAAAAGTTTTTTGTTGTTTTTATTAGTTATTTAGAGAAATATTTCACTGATTTTTTGCTAAAAGATAGTCACTGAAACAACTTAGATTGAATTTAATAATAAATAAAAGTTATACTATTTGATTATACACATACTATTTAATTGGATTTGGGTTTTAGGACATAAAGAAACACACAGGATTTTATAAAATATTAATTGACACACATGTTAGTTGAGAAGACAACATGGAAGACATATAACATGCTTAGCCAGCAAATAGTAGCAAGAGTACAGACAAATAACATTTTTCTTCAAATTTCTACCATTCTATCTAATTTCAAAATTACAATAAACAGAACTATATTTTTTTATATTCAAAATCAATACGATAAATAATTATACAAAGAAGTTCGTAATAATGTCAGAGTGAATATAAAAGTTTGGTCTTAAAATGCAGATCATGTAAGCTAAAACCGTAGAACATATGAGGTTCACATGTTGGATTTGGCACAACTGGTTATTAGCTATAAGTATTAGTTTTTGAGATTAGATCTCACAAAATGAACATAAAAAATCAGTAAATGATGACAATCCACCACCATTTTTGCCCATTTTTTGGGTATGGGCAACCCTTTTATAGTAATTTCTCATTTTACACACATTTTGAAGTATTTTCCATCTGTTTCTGCTTGCAACAATCCTTTGATGGAATCTTTTTGTCTGTGTGCATAGGTAGGGGTTGCAACAAGGGAAGTGATAATGTTTATGAGGCCAATATAAAAAGATAAATCCATCATATTCAAAACTATATAGCAAACTGCCAACATGTAAAAAAACAGAATGTGAGTGGTCCTACATCATTTACAAGTAAATGGTAACTTTCTTTCTTTTAACTGCACCTAAAAAACTCTTACTATTTTTATTTATGATCATCAAGTCACTAGGGACCATGTGGATTTACAGGGATTAAACAACGTTCCGCTACATGATTGTCACTTGCACTTTTCAAAGAGGTTGTTTTGCGACTAGATCAGAGTCGTATAACTCTGTACAAGTAACTTCACCGTCTGTTATCCTAATGTGGACTTTTGAGTTTTGAGAGGATATAAACTCTATACTTTGAAGACACAACTAAATAGGTTTTTATAATGCTTCCAAATCAATGGAAAGTGCTACGCAGTGATGAGAGTGACCCTAAGAGCCACCTAAGAGGAATTTTTGAATGCTTCCAAATATCCATGGCCTACAAGTGTTTATAGAGTAGTCCCCAATATGTATTATCTCAAAACCTTAGGTTATAACCACAAAAATTCAAAACGACTTTAGCCTCATCTAAATTCAATTATGAAACCTCAAAATTTTTCTCCACCCTATCTATCCTTTTCAATTTATTCAGAATATGACACCAATTTCAACAATATCCTTTTTTTTCCTCCTGTTTTTAATATAGGAAAATTATAACCAATTATCATAGACATGAAAAATCTTGCGGAACAATAACAAGTCAATCTTTAAGAAATTTATCGTCTTAGATAGACAACCAAATGTTCAAACTTTCTAAAATGAGAACATCTAGATCTTAATATTTATCAATACAGTAGGTAAATGTATATAACAAATATTACCTTGAAAATATGAATTGTGCATTAGATTATATCACTTTCTGGCACCCAAACTCGAAGGAGTTGGTCATAAGATGAGCAGGTAGCAACAATAGTTTTCTCCTTTTTGTCTTCCTGGCATATAGTCCCTCTATACCAATCAGCCCCATAAGCAAGTGATTCGTGCTTCTTGTACTTTTCCACCATTTTGACTTCATCTCCATTGACCTTAACAATGGCAAACCCATTGTGCATACAAGCTGCCAGGATCAACCCGGGGACAGCAGAATGGTTCTTGATTCTCCAAACTCCACCCCCTAAATTGATTGATGTTTCACTAACAGGCCTTGAAATTGATCTCACATCCCATATTCTTAAGTATTCATCATAACTTCCAGTACACACAGTATAAGGATTATGGGGAGATTTTGCAATACAACTAACACCCATCTGATGGGCTTTTGAATTCTGAAATGTCATTTCAGATGGACTGTTTCGTAAGTCCCAGCCCTTAGATTTGCAGTCATCTGAACCAGTGTAGACTATATGTGGTTGGTCCGGGTCAAAGCTAGTAGTCCAAACTTCAAAGTCATGGGCTTTCCATTCTTGTAGTATGCTTGTTTTGGTCTCTTCGAGAGAGATAACTGACACCGACCCGTCTCAAAGGCCCACTGAGATGGATGTAGCTGATGGGTTCCAGTCTAAGCAGAGGCACATGGAGGAGCTGACTTTTACGTTACGTACCTCTTTCAAAGCACCCACTACATCACTTTCAACATTTGTTAATATGACTCTTGTGGTTGGACAAAAAACAAAAAGTTAAACTAGGGCAATGAACAAAGGAGAACTGATAGGTTGTAATCATGGCATCAATATATGTGGATCCTACTGGTCAATTTGTAAAATGGAAGGTTTCAAGTTCATAAACAATACCTCCATCAGATTGATCACATTGAAAATATATGATTTCAATGAATACATAAACAGCAATACAACCACATAGCTGATGACGTTAAAGTAATATTATAATATCCACAGTTTTGGTCTCTTGGGAGTGTACAAATTCTCATCATCCAAATTCCCCGTACAATTTCAGTTATGAAAACATTTCCTCTTAAATTATGCCATAAATTTTAATTATTTCTTACTTACGCCCTATATTTTGTCACGTTGAAATTTCAATCTAGTTTTTGATAAACCTTCACAGCAACTGCTTGATGAATAAAAAGGGTATAAAAGACTCATTAACGCGAGAATTGTAATTGAATTACCAAACTATTGATAACTCATAATATAGAATCATGATAGATACATATTGGAACTTCAAACTATTAATTAGGTAAATGGCACAAAATGGTACCCAACTTTGACGCCTCGGGTACTTGATCTTTTTCTGAGAGTACCACAAAACAGGGTTTTTTGTTTGTATATTTGAAAATTTAAGGTACTTGAGTTTTTTTATTTAGAAAGGACCTTTTTGCTGTCGTGATGCTTCAGAAGGTTTAAAAAATAACGTATTTTGACAGTAAAAGCAGAAGAATGTAGTACCACAACAGTCCAAAAGGCAGGTTCTGGCGTCGTGAAAAAACCCTTTGGTGGTAAAAAAACTTTGATACCTTAAATTGATTAAAAAAAGTTGAGTACCCAGAATAAGCAACTTGGTAAAGTTGGGTACTTTCTAGTGCCATTTACCCCAATTAACTTAACGTACCATCAATAGAGTTTTGTAAATGATGAACTCTCAAGCAACCATCAGCATCAGCCTGAGCAAGCAACGGACTTGTAACATTGTCTCCCACCGGGTTCCATTTCATATCAAAGATGCCAGCCGTCCTCAACCTATAAAACAAATCAAGTCCCCCCATATCAACATTGAAAAGAGATATGCTTCCTGATCTACTAGGTTGGTCACCCTCTTGCAGCGTGTAAGTCGAAGCAGCTAACACATTGTGGAACAAATTGTGAGGACAGAACTCAACAACATCAGCGTTTCCGTCTAAGTAGCAGTGTCCCACATCCATAACCTAAGTAACATGAGAAAATATAGTATATATGATTATGTTCAGATATAATTGGTTGATGCGCAGACAACGCAAACACATAAAAAAAATTATAATTTCACTCGGGCATTTCATCGAACAGGTTATGGGTGTGAGGACACAAATCAAGAACGAATACATACAATTAATATTTAAAGAGCTAATCTTGCACATAAATACTATGGGTGTGAGGACACAAATCAAGAATGAATACAGTTATATTTAAAGAGCTAATCTTGCGCATAAATATAGATAATTTAAAGCTATAATGCGCCAAACACAGTTGATTCGTTGAATTGAAAGTGGTACAGTTGATATGCACAAATCAGTTCGAAAATCCCGAAAACCGTTACTTTTAAAAGTTTGTTTTTTTATAGTTAAAGAGAACCTTGCAGATGGATTCAAAGTCTTATGGCCATAAGTTGCGGACGGATAAACGTGTGGTTTATTTGTTCATACATAAATTAAATTAGTGAAGTATGAGACCCAATAATAACAATATGCAGTAATTTGATTTATATGAAATATGTTTGAGGTTAGAGGGTTTGAGCACATCATTCTTTCTCTGCCGTCCACATTACAACAGATGTTCAATTGTTCCTTCTTTTGATCCATCTGGATCAAATGTTCATTCTTTTGAATCAACTTGCACAATTGGTAAATTGTCTTCAATGTCTTCGGCGAGTTCCACATCACTAGAAAGGATGTGTAGCATTAATTTTAGTCATAAACTTTCAACTTGGAATGCCAACATTATCAATAATCAATGTTAATGTAGAACTTGAGAGGCTAAGAGTATATGTAAGGAAATAACGTATCAAAATGTTATTTTTATACTTAAATAATATGTTGCATACTTTAAGAGAGCGAGTAGTTGTGATGAATACAGCTGTAATCCTTGGCATTCATAGAAGTCAAAATGATGACATAAGAGCCACAATTATGAGATTTCTTTTGCAGTAGCTCTTTTTCTAACCTTCTCCATAATGTTACTTTAAAGTTTGTTCCTCTATTTGATAAGTAAGTTAGGTTGGCTAGCCATAAGTTTTAAACATAGGAGATTTACTAATAGTTTTTGTGAGTATAAGAGAAGTAACCTTTGATTCCAAAAAGAAAAATCAAGGGTTGATGTGCCTGTTTTTTGCAATGTGATGTTGCCAACATTAGTAACATAACCAGTAACTCCAATTAAGTGTTTCTTACTGAATGGTAAATTTTAATTTTAACGTAAAAGTTTCATGGAAGTAAGAATAGAGAATCTTACCAACTATGTACTTTTTCTGAGTAGGTTCAAGGTTTTCAAATTCAATGAATTGAAAAGGGTATCTTATAAATCCGTCAATGTTGCATGTAGCTTTGGTCACATAAGTTGACCCTTGTAGCTCAATCATATAATTTGTATCCTTCAGTATTCAATATTCATCTTTGTTCAGTTGCATCGTAAAGTTCCCCATAAAATAAACACAACCTTCTTGGAACTTATCGACGAAACAATGCTATATTGTTCCTTGCGTTACAATGCATATCATATCTCTACATAAATTAACGGCAAGCATATGTTTACTTTTTGATTATATATATAGGATAACAAAAATATGCATTTTTATACGCTGATAAAAAAAAAATCAGTACTTACGTATTTTTCATAAAATAGTGTAAAATCACATTTACACCCTAACATGACCTCTACATGAGCATTGTTTCCCTCTTGCAGTTGGTCAAGAAAGATAATATAATTTTCTTTGGGGTCTTTTTTAGTGTTTTAGCGTTTTTACTCATTTGTAGTTTCACCTTTGTTTAGATGTGATGGTTGGTCCATGGGATACAATGAGTATTTATAGACAACAGTTACTAAACAACTTATGAGATGAAAGAAAGTTTTTTGTTCTTAATTTATTTGGAAGCTATATATGATAATCATTATAAAGGTGAACTGGGTCGGTTAATTAACCCTATGAAGATAAAGAGTTCAATTGTTAAGTATTAATTAATAAAAACATAGAAACTATATAGCAATCAATATATTCATTAATCAAATCATTATTATGGACTTCTTGAAACTGAATGTAAAACTTAACTATCATTACACGATGTTTAAACTTTATCATTAATAAACTCACCATTCAAAATATGACTCATGAACCTTTTATGTTATTATTAGTTACATAATAATTTATTTACCTTTTTCTTTCCACCATCAGACACATTAATGAAATCCTTATTAAGCCGCACTACAAAATTATAAGATTATTATTGATTAAATAAATTATAATAAATGAAAAACGAAATTCTAATTGGAGCCTAGTGAATATCTTACACTCCGCTGGTAACAATGTTTTATGTTTCAAAAACTTATAGCTAAAATATAAAACTAACTATCGCCCTTTTATAAAACGTGAATCGAAGCTTATTAAAGTTCAAAACCTTTTTCCTCGTTTTACAACAATTTTTTTTTATTTTATCACTAATTTGATAATATCTTTAATTTAATGTGATGAGTAACTATGAAATTTGATATGCATATTAAATTATATGCGAGTTACATATGATTGAGTTATATTCGGGAATTATTATTTTTGTTAGTTACTTCATCTTAACTCTCTCTCTCTCTCTATATATATATATATAACTAGATTTATATTCGTGCGATGCATGACAATTTAATTTAAACAATTTTTATAGGTTTAATAACTTAATATTATTTTATGATTATTGTTTAAAAAGAATTTATAGATTTTTTAAATTAATTAATATTATGTTCAAATATTATATAACTCTATCTAAATTTATTTTTTACGTTATCTTTTAAATTTAAACAATTAATGTTTGAGTAGGATGTTCAAATATTATATAATTCTATCTAAATTTATTTTTTACGTTATCTTTTAAATTTAAATAATTAGTGTTTGAGTAGGATTCGTAGATTATTTTACTAATTAATATTATATATTAAATATTATCTAACTTTAATTGTTTATTTAATTTAATTTAAAATTATGAGAAGTTGCCACATAACATTATATCTACGTGACAAAATATGAAGCAACTATTTATTCTCATTTAGTATATATATAGATTGATCAAATTAATAACATAATATTTATTCCTTTATATTTTTTCTCTCTCATTTTTTCTTCATTATCATCCTTTCACAATGAAACTTAAAGTAATCAAAAGAGGTTGAAAGCTAATAGTGAATATTGTTACTGGTAGATTAATAATTATACTAATAAAGGACAGTGGTCAATTTTAGCTTAGAGCCATTATCGCTTAAGATTTAGCTATCCATATAAACCATTGTAAGTTTTCTTTGTACACTACATTCACTTATCAATAATGTTTTCCCATTTTAGTTTTATCAATTAGAGCGAAATTCTAAATAATGAGGTTGAAAGGGAATTAACTGATTTAGTTTTGTGTCATAATAGTGAAGATACATATGAGATTCAGTTTTAATTCATAGTTTTATTTCAATGTAACTTCCGATTTCCATGGGTAATTATTAAAGTGTAGTTGAATATTACTAAGTCATAAACTAGTTGTTTCGATATTTCACTTTTATTGCTTTTGACATTTTCATCGGTATCGATATCACCATGTACTGGCAGGGTTGATCGAACAAAATATAGATCTCATGATAACTCACTTTAATAATTAAAATATTTTGATAATTTAAGTATTCATTTATTTATTATGGTGTAAGACTTCTACTTCTTATAATGAAGATGTTGGAAATTTGTTTAGTTGCGTGTTTATAAAAGTTGAGGGACTTAAAGAAAAATATTAAAGTGATTATAAAAGTTAAGGAAACCCTAACCCTCATTTGTTTTCGGAGCTGAATAGGAGAGAAAAAGATAAGTTTAGAAGAAATTGAAATTTTTTGACCAAACAAAAAAACTAAATTGTTCAAATCAACCAACGGATATGGTCGTGATCATTAAGGTAGTAATTATATTCCCATTCGAATATATTAATTTAATGTTATATTTATTGTTGAAATTTAGGGGGTAGAACTCTGGATGATGAACTATATTTTTGATTGTGATTGAAATCCATTAAGTTTTAATTAATGCCAAGACGAAAAGATTAAACCATTCAAATCAATCAACCGGTCGTCGTGATCATTGAGATAGCAATTCTTTTTCATTTTGATTTTTTTTTGTTGAGTTTATTGTTGGAATTTAAGGGGTAGAACTCTAGATGGTGAATTAGGGTTTTGATTTTGATTAGACTATAGATTAGAGATATCTCGAATGTTACCTGAAAGAGTTTTTAATCATTTCTCAAAAAGAGGCTACCTAGATTTAGTGCACATGATAGTCTAGAGTCTAGCCTCTTTTATGTCACTTCAGATAAACAATAAGTTAACATATGGTAACTTAGTTTACATTTACACAACTAACGGATACGTTGCACTATCACACACTAATAACATTATCTCGTAGAATAAATCACCAAGGATACTCATCACACACGATATTTGGATGCTACAATCATATCTTCCACTACGTTAGAAATTATATCTTTTCTCCTAAATAATTATTTGAGACTCATGGGTTCACATCCACATTGAATCTATTTCATTCGAAATTTTGAAACTTTCGTATGAGTTGAATGTCATGGTCGATTTTTCACCCGTTTTCATATTTTCTACTGAGTGATTGCTATTGACCGGTTATGTTATGGTTGGATGTCGGGGTTTGATCTTCGATATTCTCTAAGGTCGTTGTAGTTTTCTAGTGACAATTTTCAAGCTTGTTTTTGGTTAGACTATGATTTTTTTTAAGAGTTGTAATGGTTGAAATATGGTTCTTGTTTTAAGAGTTGGTTTGATCAAAATTATTATTTATGGCCGTTGTAATTTTAAGTGTCTTGTTAGTATCATTTTTATGGAGTCAATATGTATAATTTTTCTTTTTAACTTTAATTTAACTAGGTGTACACATATAATCTATAAATTATCATGGTGCTTTATATATGAAAATTCTTAAAATTAAGATTCAACGTTTCTAAATATAACTTATGTAATTTTTATTTAATATTAATTATATTACAAGGTTAACCAACATATCTCAAATTCTTAACTTTACATACAAGTAAACTACTATTATTGAGTCATTATTATAAATAACCCGTGATAAACAAACATAACATATAATTATCGTTAAGTCACAATTTAACGAAACACCATGTTTTGCTGGTCCTCGTAATTACTTAAACAAAATAGGAAAAAAGATGATAATAAAAAAATCACCTTAATTTGACTATATACATGTCCAAAGACTGTCATCGAAGATTTGTTTTTAGTGACTCAATCTTTGTCAAACTATATTTGTACTTTTTAGTTGGTGGACTTACCAACTTCGTAACTGCCTTTTGTACTTTCCGTTCAATGAAACTCCGTTTACCTTTACCAAGTTTATAAAAAGCACCGTTGATCCAAAAACCCTTTTACCACCGCTCTTCCGCCACCGTACTATTCCGCCGTCGTCCGCTTGCCGGTAGCTGCAATCGGCGATTCAACACTGTAACTCCTATTTCAGATCTTCTGTTCTCCATTGCATGCCTCAAAACAAACCAATTTCCAATTCCTCCCTGACTTCAAACCCTAATTTCTTGCTTTCTAAATTTTTTATTTTGATACATTTTTCGACCTCTTTAAGTGGACTTCCATTAACAAACAAAGAAACATACTGGTATAGTAACTCTTCCTTTTCAATTTTTCTTCTTTTTTGTTTTTTATACATTTAGGGTTTTATAAACCCTAATGTTGTTCTAATATGAAAATTAGAGGTGATTTTTGTGTTTATGTTATAGTCTACTTCGTCGTATCTAAGAATGTACTAAATATTTTGGTTTTCTATTGTAATGGTTTCACTTAAACTATAAAGATTGGTAATTAAAGGTGGCCATAATAGTACATTATTATAGTCTTCTATGTGAAGCCAATTTAGGGCATATACAGTGATATATACATGCACCATCTGGTTTCCTACTGAGAGACTTGGCAGATTTAATGCAACTCTGTAACTAAGATTACTGTGATCTTGTAGATATTATTTCTAGTTTTGTTAAAATCTCTTAGATCTATGGTTAAGTTAACCATCAGTGCAAAATATTTTTGTAATATTCTTGTAGTTTCTTTTTAAATTGTGAAAGTTATCATAATTATAATTATTTTATATTACAATTAATAGGAACACTTTTTTTTTTTTTTTTTTCCTTTTATTAAAATGTTTGGTTAGGAATATATGGTTTTTACAATGATAATATAGATAGTAGTTGCCTTATAAGACCCTCTGCTTTTAGCTTTATTTTTTTTCAGACTTTTGTTTTACCTATAGCCGGTTTTTGGCAAGAAAGTAACCCACTTCCTGGTGCCATTGCAGTGAATGAAATAATCTTGATGGACATTGCTGAGCTTTTGAATGATATTGGTCACGTAGAAGGGGATGTTAAATTGGAGACAAATTTAGGTGGCTATAATCATACAGATGCTGCCCTGCATAAAAAGTTAACATTTAATGGTATAAGACAAGAGGCTGAAGAAAACAGAAGCTCTAGTGGCACTAGTGTGCTGGATCAAGAACAATCACCCGTAGATGATGCAAACCTCTGTTCGACATCGCCAATATGTGCTGCACCACTTTGTAGACAATTTTGGAAAGCTGGAGCGTACAATGATGATCTTACTCCCAAGTCCACTACTAAATGTACTCATCTTTCAAGCTTGTCTTTGTAACTATCATTTGTAATGTGTAATGCGTATTTGTCCGTTTCAAATCTAATGATTTGTTATGTACATGACAGCTGGTTCTAGTTATCTACACATACACCCAAAGTTTCTACACTCAAATGCTACTTCTCACAAATGGGCATTTGGTGGTATGTTGAGCTTAACCTTATTTTTGTTTAATTTCTCGTTAGTGATAGAAACAGTGGTAATAACTCTTCACATGTGTAACAAATTATCTGTAAATTTGTATTTGCAGCCATAGCAGAGCTTATTGACAACGCTGTGGATGAGGTAATGAACATCATTCCCTACTACTACGGTTTTGTATTCTTTGCTACAGCTTGCTTCATGTTTTTGCATGGTTCATGTTTGCAGATTCAAAATGAAGCCACTTTTGTGATTATAGACGAAACAATTAACCCAAAAAATGGATCTACAGCATTGCTTATTCAAGGTAGATTTCTTTTAATTAGGTTTTCTTGTCGTGCTTTGGAGTATTCTGTTTGGCACGTTAGGTTGTGATACTAATTTCATCTTACTCAATTTAGATGATGGTGGTGGGATGGATCCAGAAGCAATGCGGCATTGTCTGAGTTTTGGGTTTTCGGATAAGAAGTCTAAGTTTGCGATTGGGAAGTGTATGTTGTTCTTGAAATGCAACTTATTCAATAATTTTCCTGCTTGTTTGTTTTGTCCCTTCATTTTGATTGGTTGACTTGTAGACATGTTCAGATGGAAATGGTTTTAAGACCAGCACTATGAGGCTTGGAGCAGATGTGATAGTTTTCAGCCGCTACTTAACTGGAAGGTCTGACTACTGTTGATGTCATTTGCAGCAATATTTCTGTAATTGCATTGATATTCCATTATGTGCATCAAGCTCATCTTGTGGTGCTTTGGTTTTCTTATGTACAGCACATTGACCCAGAGTATTGGTCTTCTTTCATATACATTTTTAACTCAATCAGGCTACGACAGGATAGTAGTACCAATGGTGAGAGTTCAGGAATTCAGTTTTCTTATTACTTCCCTTTTAATGGCTTATATGACATGGTTGATTTCATCAATTGATTTACTTAAAAAATTCCTTCCTAATAAAATGTATAGGTTTGTTGTAGTAGCATACGATAAATTCTTAAGTCCTTCAAAACTGCAGGTTCACTACCAGTACAACTTTATGACAAACTCTTTTGATCCCCTACATTCAGTAAATAATGAAAACCCAAATTCAAACCTATCTGTCATTTTGAAATGGTCTCCATATTCAACAGAGGAGGAGCTACTGAATCAAGTAAGTCCGGTTCCATCTCCTTATTATTTTACTATTGGGAATTTAATATTTTGATGAAACATAACGATGTTCTTGATGTGTGTAGTTTGAAAACGTTGGTGCTCATGGCACAAAAGTCATCATATATAATTTATGGCTTGACGGTGATGGTAAAATGGAGCTTGATTTTGACTCGGATCCTGAGGTTTTAACCTTTTTTGCTACTTATAATTTCTGCAATACATGCATGCATACGTACTTAATATACATCTTAGGCGGCACTTGGTTCAATTTTACGGAATCGAATGGTAATTGCAAGGGGATTATTAATGTATGCAAATGAGTATTGTCATTGCCTTACTTGTGCTTGGTAAAGATCATTATGAGCCACTACAGAATGAAAAATAAACTAACATGAGCATAAAGATATTATAATCAACCTACAATAACATTAGAAAAATCAAGATTTGTATACATGAATTTCTTTTCACCAATCCAGATTTGGAATCAGTCAATTTATATAGGTTTGTAATTTACTCGCTCAATGCTGTTTATGGATTCATGAAAATCCAATGAACAATTTTCAGCAAGACGTAAACTAATTCAAGCAGAATTTACTTTCAGGATATCTGTATGTAGTATCTCATGGCAAATTTTGCTTTCAGGATATATGTATTACATGGGATGGAAAAGGTAAAGTGAAAGAAAGTTCCCGTTCAGCAGCAACTGAACATCACATTGCGAATCGCCTGCGTTATTCTCTCCGCGTAAGTCTTCAATTCTATTAATTACATATCATCTTCATTCTACAATTCAATATTTTTACTAAGTTTTTTACATCTCGTTGTATTTCAGGCGTACTTATCTGTCTTGTACTTAAAATTACCAGATAGTTTTGCAATGGTGTTGCGAGGGAAAGTGGTTATTTATCATAATATTGCAAGCGATCTGAAACATACTGAATATATCATGTATAAACCTCATAGTGACGGACGTGCTGAGGTTGTACTTAGTTAACAAACAGTCTAAGATTTACTTTAGCCTTTTATTATTTATTATTTTATTTTTTCGTAGTATAATGGTTGGATTTAATTATTGATTCAGGGTACGGTGATTACAACGATAGGGTTCGATAAGGATTCTCCAAATGTTAGTGTTCATGGCTTTAACATCTACCACAAGAATCGTTTGATACTGGTGATTAACTGTCATCCCTTTCAACCTAATTTGAAGAATTCATTTTAATCTTTTGATGATAAATAGTGGCTCAGGTCTTTTGGTTACAAATTTGAAACATTGATGTGCTCTTTCTTTTGCAGCCCTTTCATCCTGTGGTCCTATATGCTGACAGCCGAGGCAGAGGTGTTGTTGGTAAGAGTTTGTACGGCAGTGCTCTTTTAAGGGAAAGTGAGTTTTATTTAACGAACATTAAATCTTTTGTAGGTGTGCTCGAAACAAATTTTATTGAACCTACTCACAATAAACAGGATTTTGAGAAAACATCTGTTTATCAAAAACTTGTGACTCGTTTGAAAGAAATGACATGGGAATACTGGTAAGCAATATTTATTACAAGGCAAAGTTATAGATTGTTTATCTAAAACGATATTTAATGATGATTGAAAATCTTCAGGGATTATCACTGTGGACTTATTGGCTATCAAATTAAGAAAAAAGCGCGCCCGCCATCAGATACCCCCGGTTTAGCTAATTTTGTTCATCAGCATCTTGTCGATAGATCTTTTCAAAGGAAAGCTCTTTCTAATACTGGAGCCAATAAAAACCCCCCGCCGTTTATAGCTACTGTGAACAGCAAGGCTGCTCTTTCTTCTAATTCCCCGTTTGTAAAACCAGTAGAACTAATACCAAACTGTCCTCCCAGTTTCAAAGAAGGTTTGGAGTTAACATTAACAATTAACAAATATATAGTTAAGAGAAAAGATTTAATATTGTTAATTTTTTTTATTCATCATGTCTTGTCATTACTTTTGAAAGGATCGAATTTGAAACGAAAGATGAGAGACGAGTCTCAAAGTTTCCAGTTGGATGCCCGGATGGGGAGCAGAGTGGTTAACGTCAGCACTAACTTGGTAACACTATTTTTGGTTTATTTTTTCTGTTGCAAAAGATTCAACTTAGCTATTGGTCTTTTATATTTTATATATAAATAATAAATATTCTATGATTCTTTATGTGTAGACTGATTTGGAAAACAATGGAGGGGCAGTAAGCGTGATAGATGAAAACAAAAAGCTCAAAGCCCAGTGAGTATATTTATAATTTGTGTCTACTCTGCTGTTGATTAATCTGACAATATCTTCACTTTTTTAACTATAATTTTATATACTTTTGAGAATCATGGTGATCATGGTGAGGTTATGATAATCCTAGTTGCAAATGACAGCATCTCGATGCTTTAAATGTTTTATTGTTCTTTTTTACAGATGCTTGGAGTTTGAGAAGGCAGAAGAAGAACTTAAGCACAAGGTACCATTAGGCCTTTATTTTGTATGCCTGCCCGATATAAATGCATGATCAATGTTTCGTTGACTTCTTTAGGGATGAAAATAGAGGTGCAATTATAGACCCATTTGCTTATGATAGGATTCATTGTGTTGGGTTTTATCTCAAATGTGTCAAATAAAAGAAAAATTATATCTAAAAGGATGGGTCAGATGGGTTGAAAGGTCACACAAAACTTGTTTTAATGCATAAATCGTTTGATTAAAGTAATTAGATTTTAGATCACTTATGTAACAATATTGTATTGTAATCATCTTTAAAGCATTGATGGACACAAAAATGTGTGTCAAGTGTCGACCAATCCAACCTGATTCGATTAGTAGTAATAGTTGACTACCCCGCTCATGTTGCTACCTGTAGATGAAAATGTCAGATAGTGGAACTAGGATGTTATGCTATGTTATTGTTGATTAGTGTTTCATGCTACGTATGAATGGCAGGCTGTGCTGCTTAAATCAGAATTGGAAGATGCACAATCAGAGTATGCTCGTTTGGTGGCTGAATTGCAGGACCTGGAGATTGTGAAGGGGGAAAACTAACCAGTTTGTACTCTAACTAAATATTCTTAGGTGTAACATCATGTGCCTTATTAGTAATAAACCTTCATTTTAAGATTTATAGATTGGCAAAGCATTTGAAGTTTTGGATGTCGGATGTTGAAGAAATTGCCACCTGATAACATTCTATCTGTAACTTTTGATGGCTGTACCATTCCTGTAAACTAACTAGGGTTTATCTCCGATGTATTTCAGGTACTTCTGATGGGTTTCTTTGTTCATTTAACTATTTCTTCAAGCCGTAATGTTGTCACATGTGACCAGATTAGGTTTAACTTTAAGCTTTGCTATTTGATCATCAATTTAATGCATAAGCAAAATCAAAGATCGTGTCATGTTAGCACCATTCTGAAAATTATACTCGACTCAAAATACACAACAGAAGTACAAAACATTTGATTACAACGGGGATGACAAATATGTTGTCAAGAGTACTTATATTAGATACATCAAAGGCAAAAGTATTTACATTTTCAGTGTTTAAGGTTTATTACTTACATAAATCATCCCTCGGCACTCCTATTTACGCCTGAATTAAATTTACATGCAATTAACACAACCTAATATTTTCTGTTTTCTTAAAATAATAATTTATCATTTCAAAAAGAATATTTCCCGTTTTCCTAAAATAATAATTTGTCCTTTTCAAAAAGAGTATTTTCAAAAATTGTTCTAGAAAAGATCACTTGTAAAAGATAGCTATTAAAAATTATTAAATTTTATACTTTATTTTATTTATTAAATTTTATACCTTATTTTATTTATTACTTTAAAGAACACATTCTAGATATTTTAAGCTAAATATATCTCAAATATAAATCTGTTTTAAATTTTTAGAGTTTCGTTGTGAACATTTTCCCCAAGACGAAGGGTGTACTTACATACCGATCATAATTAGTACTTTCTGTTTTAGTTAAAGTGTTCACTTTAAAAATGCATGCGGTTCTAGAACTGTCCATTAACTATACTCTTCATTAATCACGTATCATCTCTAAGTCTTTTAACATAAGTTGAAATACAAAGTCAACACTTAATTAGAGACAATTCAAAACAAAAATAATATTAAGACTCATATCGGGACACCCACGGCAAAACTAATTACTACTAACGAACAAAATCTTCACGACTTCAGCCAAGTACAAGTGTATAACTTTCTACACGAACACTAGCTAGTAGCTATCACAAAGTTTTAAAAAGATGCCATTTACCCTTTTGGGCTTTGTCCGTTTGACGCTCTACAAAACGGCACCAACTTGTGGAAAATACAATAATAATATAGTACGGTCAGATCACAACCTACCCTGCAAGGGCAAGTTGCACCACCTTGCCTGCCCGGCTGCCCTAAACCCTACCATAAATAGCAACACTTATCAACTATCATCTTTGCAGCCTCCATTCTTTCATCTTCATCTTTCTTTCCCATTTTTAGCAAAAACAGTCATAGATCTCCCTTACTATTACTACTTTTTGTATATACATATACATACTTCCTTTTATATCAAGTCATTTTTCTATTGCTTTTAGTATGTTACAACATGTATACCTTTCCATATTTAGAAAGCGTACCACTAGATTTGCTTTTTGTACAAGTTTAAATAGTCTGTTTTGTTAAATATATAATTACTACTGCAAAACTCTTCCATCCGCATGCGACGTGTTGTGGGCACTGCGGCCATATCTTTGCGGATATCATAGCTATTTAAATACTTATATATTTTTTAAATATATAAATGTTTAATGGCCGTTTTTAAGATAGGTTGATGCGAGTATATTCGTATCTATCATTTTCTTAACTTTATAACGGCCCACATTACCTATTGTTCATTTAGAGCCCAGCTTTTATATATTATAATATAATATAATAATTTTATTGGATTGGATCTGACTAGAAGATAATATGGAAAAATACTTGATATGTATGTGCAAGATTAACTTCAGTTAATTGTATGAAGTTGAACTCCCAATGATTGTAGAAAAGATAGTTTCAGCCTTATCTGAATCTCTTTGTTGACTTCTAAATATTTTTCTGAGGGAGATTTGACTAAACACATTTACATTAAATTATATTGACAACAGTCGATTTTCTACTTTCGTCACACAATGTAACCTATCATCAAAGTGTGCTAAAAAAAACTATAATTAGTCCTTTGCGAACATGAGCTAGGAAAAAGTTTGTGCAGAAACTTGAAAAGGATTAAAAGACTTATGAAGCTAGATGCAGATAAATCATCATATTCACATATATCTTAATGAAGATGTTATCTACACTTGTAGAACGTCTTTTAATACCAATCTCGAACATAGGTTATTGACTAGGGTAAAATAGTAGTGTGGTTCAAGAAATACCCGACAACCGAATCAGGAAAAAAATGGTATTTGGCTTCTTCATTAGAGTTCGAGACTGTACCCCGTATTTTAGAGGACCATGGGAAATTTATGATGTCCTAACAACACATAGTAATCGAACATCGGCCATTGCCAAAGAAGCCTCCTAAGCAGTGTCATGTGAGAGTAAGCAAAAAGGCTGGCTAGCTAGTAGCGAATGACGTGACAAATTTTGAAGTCCATGATCCTAGGCGTCTTTTCAACAGTAGATAAATGAAAAATAGACTCGTTGAACTACGGAGATGTTTGGATGAGTGAAAGTGAGCTCGCATAGACTTGGTATTTGATCGGATAAACTCAGGGATTGCAATATGCATCATGATCACAAATTTTCATGTCATATTTAACCCAAAGCTTCACGGATACCCCACACAAAAGGAGTTAGCAGGCAAACTGTTCATAGGAAACAAGAAAGTAAATGAACTAATATGTCATCTAACATGTTAAAAACTCAATACTCATTATTAAATTTCTCAATGACAGCTGAAAACCTTGAATAACACTCAATAACAAGTCAAAAGCAAATCTAAGCTGTCATGTGTTTATATCAACATATGACACAACAAAAACTAATCTATCATAAGCCTAATTAGTTGATCCACCTTTGATCTTCAACAAAAACTCCTATTTCTCGTCTCTTACAATGAACAAAAGAAAGTTACTATAGTCTATCGATTACCAAAATTAATTCTATCGAAAACAGTTCATCGTATAGTGTGTTGATAGTTCAGCGTTAATGTTTTCATTTCTTTGAAGCTTAAACTCATCAAACTTTCAAGCCTTTTCTTCCATACATGAAATGACTTTCTCCAATTTCTCATATATCTCTTTACGCAAATTCACTTCCAAGTAAACGAAGAAGTCCCCTTATGTCATTTTATCCAAATCATAACTCTCTACATTCTCCAATCGTTCAACCGAATGTTTATCAAGTTCAGCCTCTTTACATTCATCAACTTGAATGCATTTATCTGCTGGTTTTCCTTCATCATTCCTGGATAGTTTCGGTTCACGTTCAATCGTAACAAAACTCTTTTGCTTCTTCGAGCTTATCAATGTCATCTTACAACTCATATTTTCAACCTCATTTTTCAAATTCACACGTTTCTTACCTCTACTTTGCAAATTTCGCTTCTCTACCAGTGCCTTCTCCGCATTTCCCACAAAATTTTCATCAAACCCTAATCCTAGCTCACTCAATTGAGCTTCAATTTTCACAATCATTGATGTAAAATCGCCTATTTTAATACAATCTCCATCACTGAGACATGAGGGAGCATTAGATTTGAGACCCTTACCGTTCAAAACGGTTCCGTTTGTGAAATTGAGATCGCAGACAGTCAATTTCCGCAATTGATTATCGAATTGAATGCAAATGTGTGATGCCGGAGTCCTTGATTGCGATTGTACTGCCGCGAACTGTACAGCGCTTTTTTAAATGGCTGGTACAATTTACTTAAGCGCCCTTGTAGTTATAACTTATACAAGTTTAGACCCTAGCTCTTGAAAACATTTTATTAAAACTTTGGTTACTCAACTTTAACTTTGATTAACAATTTTTTAATATATAATCCGTTTTAAAATAGGTAGGGTCGGATTTGAGCATGTGTAAGGTGCTCAATCGTATAGAGTATCTATTTTTGGGGGCTCAATTTTTAGATATGATAGTTTATAAAAATTGAATTTTTGAACAATATGATTCAAGTTAAAAGATATCTTATAGTATAGAAAATACATTTAACAACATTTAATCAAACTATCGAAGCTATAACAAAACATTAAAAACTTAAGTTGATATTTTTATAGAAGAATTGAAAATGCATGTGTGTTAGAAAGAACATAACTTATTTGTACGTTTTGATTAAGTACCCCTATCATTATTAAAAATCTTCAATTTAGCCCTTAGCTTCTTAAATTTTACATTCAATCCTACTACTTAGAAGACTAAAGTCATAAACAATGGTAAGTAGTACAATGTGGTAACAGAAAATTAGAAAACCATATTTTTTTATTATGAAATATCATTTTGAATTATTACCAACTAAAACTTTTACTTTTGAGTATGATTAAAAAAAAAACATTTTATACTCTTGAGATTAAAATTATAAAAGCATAAAAATATTTTAATGTATTATTAGAGAGATGTTCGAAGTTAACCAAAAAATAAACACACGATATATTTATACAATCTATTAACAAAAATATAAATTTATTATTTTTTACATGTAACGAGATCTTACTTATTTGAGAGTCTAACTTTTAGTAACTGCATATAGTCATTAAAACTCACGAGACAACTCTGAAAATAAGTATCTAGTACACCTTTTACTAATAAAATGGATATTTACTAATTTAACTTTTTTACTTGATTTAAATTGTTAATAAATAATTATTTTATAACAAACTAAATAGAAAGATAGCAGTTCGACGAAATAAGCTAACTTTTAAATGCTTTTAAACTTGCATGCAACCATAAGTAATGAGGGACCATTTTTGTTTATACAGTAAACTATAAGAGTTAAATTTGAAATTTTTAGTTTTATATCTTTTCATTTGTTGCTCCCAATTTAAGTGTGCTAGCATATTTGTTGGGTTAAATTTTGAGTTTTCACATGTAAAATAGTACTAGTAAATCAAAGTTATAAGTTGAATTAATCATCGTCTTGTTATAGTTTTCATCCAAAAATTCTTCTTACAAAATGATTACAACTTAAGTTAATACAAATATCATTCAATATATATACCAATGATAATATTCACAAGGTAACTAATTAGAGAACAAACCCAAAAACAAAATTATACACAATAAACTCCAAACTATATTATACAACCAAAAAAGTCAAAAGAAAAACTAAACAAGTGCTCTCATTGAATTCTCCCTACTCATACTATGCATATGATGATCAAAAATACAACTTGTCATTGAAACATCCTTTTTAGAATGCTGACATGGCAACAATGTCATCTTATTCAAATCCCAATATTCATCACTTCTAATCACCCTATCACACCCCCATTTCTCATCTTTTCCCCCCAAATCAGTCATCCCATTTCCACCATTATGATCAGCATTTGATATTGAAGCTTGTTTCCATCTACACCATATTCTAAGAATTAGATACAACAGATATAAACATATCACTGTTGCACTGAAAACAATTGCCACCACAATTCCAGCAGCCGCTGTGTTCGATAAATGCCTGTTCTGTTGCTGTCTGTTTGATCTCGAACAAGGACTTAAAGGCGGCCCGCATAAGTTGTCGTTGGATACGAATGAATTTGGTGGGAATCTAGAAAAAGTTGATGGGATTTCATCTTGGAAGTGATTGTTTGTGAGATTGAGAACATGAAGACTAGTTAATCTTCCTAATGATTCTGGAATGCGACCATGAAGTTCGTTGAATGATAGATTTAGTCTCTCTAGTTTCAGTAGATTCGACAAGGAAACTGGGATTTCACCGGTGAAATGATTCATGCTTAAATCTAGTATCACTTGTAGTTCGGTTAATGTTCCTAGTGCTGGTGGTATTGAACCGGTTAACGAATTTTCTGACAAGCGTAACTCGAAAAGTTTCTTGCACGTGCCAAGTGTAACTGGAATTGGGCCAGAAAGATTGTTTTTTTGAAGTTTTAACACATTTAGACTCGTTAGATTCCCAATCTGTTCTGGGATTACACCAGAAAGCCCGTTCTGGTTGACGGAAAGTTTGAGTAATCTTGAACAGTCTCCGAGCTCTTCAGGCAACGTTCCATTGAAATTATTTATTGAAAGATCGAGCTCCCCTAGTTCCTTCATTGTTCCTAACCATGGTGGAACTGTACCCGAAATCTGGTTATTGCTAACTAGAAAATGACTGATCTTTGTACAATTTGAGAGCTCAAATGGTATCTCTCCTGTGAAATTGTTGGATGAAAGATCAAGAAAGTTGAGATTGCTGAGCTGGCTGAATTGCGATGGGATGGTTCCATTTAGATGATTATGAGCAAGACGTATACGCATTAAATTCTTTGACAGCGCTATTTCAGAAGGGATTGGGCCCGAAAAGCTGTTATTAGTTAAATCTAGTATAGATAGCATATTCGAGCCCGATATCGGATAGATTGAACCGAATAACTTGTTGTGAGAAACGTTAACAATCGTGAGGTTTTTCAAACGAAATAAAGATTCTGGAAGAGGGCCTTCGAGCGAATTGTTGTAAAGGCTAAAAAGCGTAAGCTCGGAAAGATATCCAAATGTGTCTGGAATTGGGCCCGAAAGCTTGTTATCACCCAAAGCAAGTGTTTGAAGCTTCTTGCAGTATCCCAAACTTAAAGGGATCGGGCCCGATAAATCATTTTGTCTCAACTGAAGAAAAACCAGACTCTTGAGCTTACCTATAGTTTCAGGAATCCGGCCAGAAAAATGATTACCAAAAAAGTCAATTTCTGTCAAACTCGTGCAATTCATTAGCTCGTTCGGTATGTTTCCTGACATCTGAGTATCGTAAATATACAGCACACTGAGCTTCCGCAACTTACCAATTTCAGTTGGGATTTCACCTGTGATCTTGTTATCAAAAAGATAAAGATTTACCAAATTACTCAGGTTTCCAATTTCAGGAGGTAAACTATCTGAAAAACTATTGTTGTTTAGATAAAGATCGGTGAGGTTTTTCAGATTATCGATCCTAGAAGGTAATTCATTCTCGAAATCATTATCAGAAATGTCTAATACTTCAAGTGAATTACAGTTTAGCAAACTCAAAGGGAAACTACCAGTGAGATGGTTTCCTGAGAAGAAAATATGACGTAAATTTGAGTTTTTTGAGCAAAGTTTTTCAGGAAAGCCTGTGAAAGAATTATCCGATAAAACTAGAGCTTCAAGGTTATTGTTTAATTCAAAATCGAAGAGGGTTATGTTTCCAGAAAGATTGTTTCTTGAAAGATCAAGATTTTGAAGTTCGGGTAGTCGGGCTAAATCCAAAGGGATTTCACCTGTCAACTGATTGCCAAGAACGTTCAAGTATTTTAATCTAGAAAGAGCCGATAATTCGAATGGAATTGATCCTGAGAGCGTATTATTCGCCAGATTCAAGAGTTCGAGTGATTGAAGCTGACCGATTGAAGAAGGGATTTCACCTTCGAGCCGGTTGTTTGATGCTGCAAAATCTTGGAGCTCTTGACAGCCGTTGATCTCTTTCGGAATGGTCCCACCAAGATTGTTGCTTTGTAAATGGAGAGAATTTAGATACTTCAGTTTTCCAATTAGAGATGGAATGCTTCCATTCAATTGACAATAAGCAAGTCCCAACACTCTTAACTCGGTTAACTCGCCAATACTTTCAATAATTTCTCCGGTTAACAAATTATCTCCAATTCGAAGAACTTGCAACTTCTTCAAGAGACTTAACTCAACAGGAATGTTACCAGAGAGATAATTCGAGAACAGGAGTAGTTCTTGAAGATCTTGAAGCTCGCCAAGCTCTCGAGGGATCAAACCCGTGAGCGAATTCATTGAAAGATCGAGTTTTTGAAGTGAAACCAGGTGTGAGAAATCAGGAGAGATCGATCCTGAAAGACGAGAATTAGAAAGATTTAAACTAATGATACTCGTTTGATCTTTGGAACATTCCAGGCCATTCCATGTACATATATTTGATTGTGGAGACCAATTGCTAAAAACTCCAATCGAATCAGTGAATTCTGATTTAATCTTGAGAAGCCAGAATAAATCATTTGAAGTAGCTCCAAGTGAAGATTTTAGGAAAGAAATGAGTACTATAAATAGAAAGATTGTTTTCTGTAAGTGACCCATTTGGGAAGCTTGGATTGAATATGATCAAAATGGAAAGATCATGGTTTTGTTCATGAAATTTAACAAGAAGAAATAAAAGAAAAATCTATTGAGAATGTGATGAAATCTTGGTGAAAGTAATTGGTTCAGAAAGACAACTTGATATGGGACAGATCAGTGTGTTCATGCTTCACAAAGTTTATGATGATTGTGCATGAAAAGTGAGTGCACCTTTTAACTTCCATAACTTTATATAAGCCTCTTATTTCTCTAATTTGACTTATAATTTAATCTGTTTTCAGAAACTTTTATCTTAATTTGACTATTTATTAATAAATATTAATTAAAAAATGGCCAGACCAATTAATTTAATCACTTAAATTTCCAAATTCAACCTTCATCATCAAACCATTTATAACGCGTTTATAGTGTATTTGAGAATGAAGGAATGTAAAGACAATGATACTATACATTGTGTTTGTTTTTGTCAAATGAATTTGAAAAAAAAAAAAGAATTCTTCAAAATTTTGAGGGATAGGTTTCATTTATCTTCATTTTCTTTCAAAATTTTCTTTCAAACTTACACTCATTCATAAATCATTCATATGTCAGTCTAAAATGAGGTCTTAACTTAGATCATTTATTAAACACCACAAATATTTCATTATTACTTTCCCAAATTTTAATCATTTTAAACAATTGCAAATATGTTTTTCTAAGGAAGGAAGTACACGAAGAAGATAAGATTGTGATGGTTGAGAAGGAAAAAAGGAATTGGGGGGAGACCCACTTGCTCTTGATGGATTGGACCATTTTAAGATGCATTTTTCAATTCATATCCAATAGAAAAACCATGGAGAAATATAAGATACATCACGAAAGTTAGATTAAGTTTGTTGACTTTGTAACATATAAAGTCAAAGATTTCTCTTTCTGCTCAACTTAATTATGGTATGAACCCATTTTCGCTTCATGAAAATGAAACACATGTAGCATAACATTTTGTTGTAATTTTTGTTGTCTATGAAATTAGGCCTGTCACTCATTTCTTTAAGTTAATATATTGTCCTTAACATAAAGAACTTCATACGTCAGAAAAACAGACTGATCTTGTTTTTAAGGATTAAATCACGGGAATCGTAGACTACGTTTATCTTTTGGGACGATTAATCAAGTTAGTGTTGCTTGAAGAACCTACGACGATAAACAAGACAAATAACCAGGTTGTTCGGAATTGGTCCCTAAACTACTTCTTCGACTCGAATCTCAAATCACTCCACCAAATCCTCACCTAATACTATGTAATTAAAAAGAAAATACAGATTGAATAACAACCACATGGGAATTTAGAGACTAATTATATGGAAATGTCTCTTAATCCTCAACCATATTTGTTCTTTTCAATGTCGTCAAGAATCATGCTTAATTGGGTGCACATGGTGCATTCATAGTTGTACATTGTGCTATTTTTAAGAGTATAATGAAGAAAGATTCTTGGTGAGATTGGAACCAAAACAAGACAAGACAAAGAGTTGGCTTGATATCTGTTACAAGTTTTGTTTTCAATTGGTATTTGTAGTGGGTAGCTAGCAAGCTTTATGTCTTTCAACATCACCTTTTCTTTAGTGTTTGTGTAATCAAAGAAGATGCAACCACTTTGGACTTATATCCCATGATGTTTTGTCACATCAAATACCACATATATATGTACACATGTTTGCTTGCTTGGTGGACCTTTGGACCATCCATCAACCATGAGTGCTTTTCTACTCATCTTTTCATATGTCCCATTTTACATGCATATTTTGATCATTTTAACATCAAATTTTTGTGCTAATTCACATCTTTAGACACCACATTTCATTTTCCTGCTCCATGCGTACATGACAATCACTCGACAAGATAAATGTAACCCGTGAAACAAATGAAATAAAACCTTTACATCTCAACGTTCTTTTCATAAGGACTATAACCTGCGAGTTTTTCCAAGCTAATCTTGGAGAATTTGTTTTTCACAAAAGATAAGAGTAAAAACAAAGGGAATGACAACAAAATAGGATACCTAATATGAAGATATGGAATGATATTAGAGGATGGTTGGATTATAGTAATAATGCCCTATTAAAAAACAAAGAAAGGCAAAAAATAATTAAAATAGACAAGACATAAAATCCAAGGTAGAAGGTAGTACATTAATAGATGCTTAATAATTGTAATCATATAATAATGATTTAGAGGCAGAAAAGAAGTGCTAAAAGGATATCACTTTTAGTTTATTGCATAATTCTCTATGTCTTGTAGATAAAAGTCAATGAACAAAAGATATGAAGCAAAAGTTGGGATGGTCCACTGCCTTGAAGATCAGGTAAATTCCAAGAGTAGCTATTGACTATTTTTTCTTTTTTTATTTACTGATAGCAACAACAACAATTATTATTTTGTTACTCCAAATTATAACTGTTAAATGATTGATTTATATTAAGTATATATCAAAGAATGTGATGACCACATGGTTAGATAACAAAAACACTTTACCACATACACGTTAACATCTTTTTGTACATTTTAAAAATTTAAACTAAGTGATTCAAGAGCCTAGCCTATGTATGTAAACTTCATTAATTAATTTAACCCTAAAGTCAAAATTGGAACGCTTCATCTCAATTTGTCTATATGTGGTAAAAATTTCCTTATGCACTGCACATAGGTAAGGTAGAATTGAATAAGAGTGTACTAATTAATTTTATATTTATTTTGGACAAATATACTAATTAATTAATTAATTAATTCTATTATATTTCATGTTAAATGCATTATTGAAGGAATCGATCTTGATAAGGATGATCAGAAAGTTAAATTCTTAAACGATAAAGGTTTCGAAATTTTTACAAAGTTCCTTTAATTTGTAAGTGTTCCTTCAATTCACCAAGAGAAGTTGATAAAAATGGAAAGACGATAGCGTCTAGACATAAAAGCATAATGAATCATAATCAAAATCATATAGAAAGTGGAGGATGCTACGGCTACAAAAAAAACATCTATAAGAGTTTGAAAAAATTCGGAGAAATGCACTCTCCTTAATTTTTAATTTGAAGTACAAATGTTTATGTTTTTTTCTTTCAATTTAAAGTACAAATGTTTATGTCTTTTTCTTTCAATATCTAAGGAAAACGTAAGGAAATCACTTCGAATTGTTTATTAGTCGCTAGAGATGGCTTAGGTACAATCGTTCACTATCTAATGGATCTTTCCATTCTGATACTCTATTCGAGAGTTAGTAGTATTTATCAAATCTATTCATATCTAACGGAACACTATTGAATCAAATGACAAAGATATTGTTGAGAAAAAATGACTTTTCACGGATGAAATGCAAATTGAATTCATGGAACAGGACAAAGATTTCCCACTCCTTAGCGGGAAAGATATGTGGCCATGAAAGGCGAAGGAAGGTTGGAATGCTAACATGCGAAGTCAAGTGGGAGAACTGTTGAAACCATATAAAACCCTGACAAGGATTTATGTACAAAAAATGGGCAAACCCTTATGGGTTGTATCCGAGACATGAAAGGAGATTTTTTTTTTTTGTGAGCAACAGAGACCCAAGCTTATGGAATTTTTTATCTTGTAGCGATTGAATGACAATAGCCATGATTTCGCGCCTTGTCCGCTTCGCCCGTCACACTATGGGAGCTTGTCATGCCCGAAGTCGTTACCTTAACCACAAGGAGGGGGGATGCCGAAAATTTTGTTTTCTTTTTTAATATGAAGAAATAAATAAGCTATTTTGATTCTCGGAAATACTAGGCCTACTAAAGGGACTAAAAGAGAGGGAAAGTAAGATTTATCATAAAATGTCGTTGGACCGTCTATATCACTCATAGCTACTTCCCTAACTCAATTGTTTCCTAATAATTGTTGTATCTCACAAGTCATTTTATTTCTATCTTTTGATACATAACCAAAAATGGAAAAGATTCTTCAAGCGTCTCAAATTCTAAAAGTGAATGATAAAATAATCGATTTATCATTAAATTAGGAAAAAAAATTCAATTCAAGGTACAAAACTTTATTTTTTTCATTTGTCATTTCATAAATGATGATTTTTCAGCAAACTTCTTCTGTGTATATAACATACATATCTAACTGATTCGTATTCTTCAAATAATTTTAAAAGGTATTGAGTGAGAAGAGATAAATTAAAACTTTAAGTGGTTATAGAGCTTTTTAGGAATTACTCAAATTCGACCATTATATTGAGTCAGTGGTCATGTTATTTTGCATATTTAGTTTCGCTTTAAGTATATCCATCAATCTATAGTCATTCTGTGAACTATAAGATGTCAATTTTAAGTCGAAATGTTAGTGATATTCGTAGAATCTCTAATTTGATGAAAAATTGATAAGTTAGATAGCTTAAATTGAAAAAATAAAAAGTTGTATATCTTAAATTGAAAATTTAGTAAATTAGAAAGCACTTTTTTCTGTATTTTCTTATAAAAAAATGTTATAGTTACAAACTAGTTCGCTATTATTATATCAATTCGCTTTTCCTAACTTTTTTTTTCCGTCACTTTTAAATGTGTCATATACGTTTGTATATAAAAAAGATTGTAAACTTTTTATTGTCATACCATTTCTCTAAAAAATTTGCCTATAACGTATCATATACGTCGGATCTTAGTTCTTCCGACGAAAAATGTGAGCAGTCATATATTAATTCAATTATTAATGACTGATTGTCAGATTATTTGTATATGTAATTTTAGTATCTCTTTTACCATCAAGCGCTAGTAGCTTAATTAATCATAAGGTCCAGAAGAACGAAAAAAATATAGAAACAGAGTAACTTTTTTGTAAAATTTGCACTATTTAAGTCAACATATATATTTAGATTAGAAACTTATAGTACGTACTATACCAACTAAATTAAATACGTAACGGTGGATGGAGCGTAAGTATGCAAAGCCTTGTAACAACTAACATTGACTCTAATTAATACCTTGACTAAGTTAGCTTTGACCTTTGACTTTTTATCCATTTTTCAAATATATTTAGTTTAATTAATAATAATGACTTGGGTATTGCTATGAACGAAAGCGGCAATCTCATCACACAGTATCTCATGCCATCCCATCAAACAATCTATTATATTAGATTATATTTAATATTATTAATAATGGGTAAGATGTCAAAATGATAATATAAACTTTATTTTTTTTTATCGTTTGAGGTGTATTATCTATATATATACAAAAGGAAAATAGAAGTTTGTTCCAGAATTTGTGACGTCGGTAAAATGTCACGTGACGACCTCTTATAATTTTAATACAAATTATTATAATTTAAAATACTAAAAGATAAACCTAAAAAATAGATTTAGATAGAGGTAGATAATATTTGAATATAATATTAATAATTAAAAAATCTATGAATCCTCTTCAAACACTAATTGAAAAATAATATTAAACTATTAAACTTATAAAAATTAAATAACTTATATTGCCGTACATCGTACGGGTTTAAACCTCGTTAAGTGATATATAAAATAAAGAAATAAAAAATTTCTTTTATAATATTTGAGGGTATGAGTACACGTAGCCACTCGATTAGATGTTAAATATGCTGATTTGGAGGTCAACGTGGAAAGAAACATACACCTACATTGCTACACAAATATAAACAGAAGGCAAATATTTTCCTCCACCATCTCTTTCTCACTAACCCCAGTTCTTCATCCTTTCCATTCCTTTTCAATCCCATACTTTCTTTATGTCACCCCCACCACTGCCCCACCGTCGTCCACCGCCAATCCACAAATCCATCTTTCTTTCCCATTTCATTGCCAAAAACTGAAAACATCATACTTCTCTTCACATTTTTCAAGCTTTCTCACCCTTTTCTTGGGCTGCCGTCGCCGCACACTCTCTTTCGATCTCTTCCGTTTTTCGTTATAATCTTCGAAAAGGATAGTGGAAAATATTGATAATCTTTGTTAGAACTCCATCTATTTTCTTTCTTATTTTCTTTTTCCAATTTCTATATCTATTTCTTTTGCGTTAATAACTTATGATTTTCAGATCTACACCTTGGGATTGTATTACAAATATGTTTTTCTGTGTTTGGTTTCGGTGGTTCATCAACGATCAACAGAAGTCAACAACGGTCAATAACGGTGAACAGTGGTGGTTGAAGGTTGCAGCTGGATGTATATTTGATGTTATGTTTAAATATCTTCAACTACATATGAACATTTAAGAGTTCTTGCTCTTAAATAATACTTCAAATCTTCAACAATTGTATCTTTGAACACAAAAGATGAGTGGAATCTGGTCGAATAGTGGAAGCATAAAGACTAATGAACACAACTTAAACAACCAACTTCACCAAGAACAAACAGCGACAATTGTTAAAGATATAATCATCATAGTTAATAATGATAATTTATAATCATATCTTTAGTTTAAATTTAAAGATCAAATGATTTAATAAAAAAATTATTTCAAGAAAATGGAAGTTTTTGGTAGCGTATCTTTTTATAAAATCGACCAGTTCTACTTTTTTAACATAATTTGATTATTTAATAATTAGATGTCATTTTTCCTTTAAAGTTTTATATAAAATAAAAATGAGCTGGACGGACATGTGGCAAAGTAAATGACGTGAAAACTTACCTGGACTGTTAAGTAGAAGAACCCCCAATAATAAGAAATTAGATTTCTCATTTCTTTGTATTACACACCCCAAGGTAATAACAAATAAATTTTATACTACTCTTTTTTTAATGTTTTGTTCTTTAAGTCATATCGAATGTATATACTAAAACCCAATATTTTTATAAAAAAATCTATCTTCAATCAATTCGTTAAATTTGGTGTAAATTTTATTCTACATCAAATTTTATAAATTTTGCACCAAATTCGATGCAACACTAAATCTTGCATAAAATTTTTTTAAAATTTTCAAATTAACCTTTTTGAAAAAAATAGTTTTATTATATAAGTCCAAAACTTACAAAAATAAACGTCATTAGTTGTATAATTCGTTTTAATACATTATATTTTGTCTACAAATAGACTCGTCTTAAACTCGTATACAAAATTATGTTTGTATACTTTATACTTTGTTTCCAATGAAGCTTGAAACCTAGACGATATCCAACATATCATTCTTTTAAATACGTTATATGTTATAATATACCAAAACTTTCACTTATTATCTACAATTACACATACATTGTCTTCAATGTTTATCGTTATAATGATATTTTTTAGACTAAAAAATAAACATGTTGTATCCATAGTTGGTTTCTAATAAACTTTATCTATTTAACGATATCACATATTTACGTTTAATATTGCTAAATTAATTTTAATATATAAACTTATAACTAAAATTATTACATATATACTAAGTTATAATATAAAAATAGTTTAGGGGGTTGTATGTAAATATTGTTAAAATGTTTGGTGTAGATATTTGATACATATGTTGGAGATGAATCACATTTGATGTAAATATATTCTTTCGCAATCATCAATGTGTATTTAATTAATTGTTTGATATAAAATTTTCAATTGTTACTACACTATATACTTGATAAGTATGTCATTAAATCTTTAGAAATGTTTATATGGTATGATTATATTTGTTTTAGTCTGCTTATATCTTTACAAAATAGTATGTAATACATTTTTGTATATTGTAAACCAAATGTTTTAAGTAGCTCGTAGCGTAAAATTCGGCTATGAACCGAAATAACTGATAAAAATAATCGACCAAAACCGAATAATTGAACCATAGAGAAATTGAAACTATCAACGATACTAGACGCGAGACTATTATCTACGGGTGGCACGGTTTGGTTCGATCAGGTGATTATTGAAAAATCAAAATATTCAGTTCGATTCGATTTTTTTGTGGCAAAACAAAATCGAATCGAACTGAATATTTTATCATTTTAATAATCACCGGATTGAACTGAACTGTGACCACCTGTAGATAGTAGTCTCTTGTCTAGTATCGTTAATAGTTTCAGGCTTGGTATCATGTTTGACTCAAGTATCACTTAATCCCATCTCCCGTCTGAAACTCGAAAAATAATTTGGTTTAGGATAAAGAAATATATGTTCTAAAAAAATGATGTAATTATTCAACTTTTTATATAAAGTCTGTGGCTTATGACATTATAACGTTTATCATTTAGATGTAAAATATTGTATTATTATATTTTTCTCCGTCTCAATTTAATTGTTTATATTTTTTTTTTGAAATGTTTTGAAATAATTATCTATTTTCAATTTCAATCAATTATAAAGTGTTTAAGTGGAGAAATATGAAATTTTATTAGTTAACCAATAGTTATTATGTTTTTTTAACTACGTGTTTAGTTATGGTGGACAATTAGATTAAGACCGAGAGAGTATAAGCTAGCTAACAGTAGAATGTATACATATTGTTATCAAAATATTATATCATAGTTGAGAGGAATCAAGGGTACTCTGTAACATATAAACAAAATAATAATTAGAGAAAATAAAAATAGAAGAAGACAATTGACCATGATGTGATGGAATAGTCAGTAACATCAAATTTGCATGTCAAACTCGTACATTCGTGTCGATAGAATAACCTCATTGACTTCAAAATACTGGCATAAACGCTGAAATATGCACTTTCGGCTAACTCCTCTAAAACTGCCATACAACAACTTATATAATTGAATTGAATTCCTTATAAGAAAATAAAATAGAATAGAATAAAGTTACAAACTTACAATACATTTATTTATAACCGCTATAATATATTGGTGACGTTTATAATTCAGACTTTTTTCAACTTAATTTTGCAAGTCAAATAAAACTTTTCAATTGTAAACAAAAAGTATACAATACTTGATGTAACATGCAAATATAAATTTAAAATAAAAAATAGCTGATTATTCTCACTATAAATTCTGAACTATATCAAGGGTCCAGTGAACTCTACATATATACCATAGGACATGTTGGGGTTGAATGCAAAGAAATAAGTCACAAGTTCTTGATAAGTATAAGATTCAAACACAAAACCTTACAGAAAAGCAGAAACTTTGTATGTTACAACACTTAAAGTGTCATATAGATTCATTGCCAATATGTGAATTTAGAATCCATGCTAAAAATATGGTTATTACAAAGATATCAACGCAACCCGAACCGAAATGGGGTTATCGATCTGCCTATAGAAGTTACTCGAGAATAAATAAAAAGATAAATCTTGAATATGATCCTAAAATAATCCTATGCTTTGCAATCTTAGATTCAAATACAATACAAGGACCTAAATGAAATTGGCTCTTTTCAAAAACCTAATGAATTTGCAATAAGAAGGCCATATTGATTCCACATAGTCCATATACTTATCCACGAGCCACATTTGTAAGTTTTTCTGGATTCTTTTCAACATTTCAATGTAGCCTAAGTTCCAAAAATCGGCCACAGGAGTCCACATGCGAATTCTAATAACTTCGTTGAGCTTCCCACGAGCTACATAATCGTACACCATTGGTGACTTCTGTAGCACTTTAACTGATTGCTTGAAGCTAAATATGTAGAGTGAGGTTATTACTTGAATCATGGTTATATATAGGGCCACGATGAGAGGTCCACTAAACCATAAAGGAGTTAGCTCCTTTACAACTTCCGCTCCGTACTTAAAGTTAACTGCAAGGTACATGGGTATGCTGCAAAATTAGCATAAGATTTTAGCCACAATTCCAAAGACGCGATCATAAAAATTTGCACAAAAATTCTTGGATGATTTTTATTTAAGTGTTCAGGATTTGCTTACTTAAAGTGGTTTTTATCCATCTTACAGAATAAGTATGGACCTGCTTATTTTTAAGTGTTTTGCCCTTCTAAAAATAAGTGGATTCGCAGTTTCTAAAAGAATGTTTGGGATTTACATATCTGCTATAAAAATAAGCAATAAGCAATACTAAGAAAAACACTCAAATAAGCAAAATCCCAAACACCCCTTATATCCAGAAAAGCCCAAATAGTTATATCGTATCACATTTGAGTTAACACATCAACGCATAATTCAACCCGAGACGTATGAGGTGGAACTACTTACAAAATCATTGCAGGCATCTTTATTGTTGGATGCAAACTCAAAAAGAAACACCAAACCATCTTCAAAATGTCACTTTTTTTGCTATTTTGAATAATCTTGTTCTCAGTTTCAGTTATCTGGTTCAAGAATGGCCCCTCTAATGTCCCTTCTACTACATGATGTGGTGAAGGCATGCGTAACAGAGTTAACCAACTTTTAAACAGATTCTGCACGGCAATAGACCTTGCTGTTGTCCCATTTGATTCAAGTGTAACCGGGGCTTCTGAGTTTTGAACCTCTTGTGAACCATACAAGATTTCTGTACTATCTTGAATACCACTTTTAGAGGATGATATTTTTAGAGAATTCCGCTTTGATGCATGAACAAGTCGAACTCCTAAGCTGTATTTCAAAACGAAAGTGTTGTTTGCATTAAGGCCATATGAACAATATTAAGTTCAAAATGTCAAAATGAATGAATAAACTCATGTTCTTACCATAAACATGATGTATGCTTCAATAAAATTCCATATGATGTCTTAACTTTTGGAAACACTGCTAAAACTCGCTCAGGCTCGGTGTCTCTCTTCTGAGATAGAAGCTTTGAAGGAAAATATGAACACTTCGCAGAGTATACACAAGATTTATTAGGATATCCGCTACGAGAAACCTAACTCGGTATTTACTTATTATAAGCTGTATTTTGCAAGAAATACAAAATGCCTAACATCCGAATTGTTCGTCTAAAAATATTAATGTTAGAAGATTTTATAACTGAAAAGTGATTGAGAAAATAGATGCATACAGTACTCCACAATCCTAATCAATTTTGTCCCACACTAACATTTTACTCATTTCGACCTGCATCCCAACCTGGTTGACCCGCCCATATTGCCACGTTCATAGCTGATATTTTTTTTAAAATCTTTAAGGCCACCCAAGAAAGTTATATTGTTTACTCTTGCCAGGTTTAACGGGTTACCGTGGAGGCCCAAGTTTGCCTGCAAGGTCAACAAAGTCGACTTCGGTGGGAGTTTCCACAGTATCTAAAGAATAAAAGCTGATTAATTGTACCTGAACCCGATGAGTGACTAATGCCATTATCCCTTCGCAATACTTACTCATTTATGTAATCACATTATATTAGACAACTAGATAAACACCTGAAATGTAAATTAAACAAAACCATCAATGAAGCCAATCAACAACAAACAGCCAGACAAAACAACGTACATACATGATTCTTTATTATGTTTAAATTCCAGAGTGCATAGAGATTATATCAAAACTGGAAGGAATTAATTTAAGAGAGACAAATATGTACCTGCAACAGGTGTTTCATGGTATGTAAGAATAATGTTGTTAGTATTTAGTTGAGTATTTCTTGGTGAGTTTGAACAAGAGAAGTGAAATTAGCTGTTTATCTGCTTTGTTGGGACGGAGCTACCAGAACAAAGATTGTCTGGATAGAAAAGAGGATGGGGGAACAGTATTAAGGGTACGTTAGACGAAGTAGTTGTAGACTGTAGCTTTAGTTTTGGAGCCTTTCGTCTAGTAATTTTGAGAATTTGAGTTTTTTATTGGATTGTAAAACTACAGTTTGTACATGACAAACAAACCTTTTATTTTCATAGAAGTTTTTTATTCAAAAATTAAAAGTTAAAAGCTCTCAAGAGTTTTATGTCAAATAGACCTTAAAAATGAAATTTTCAAAAATTAAAATAAAATTACAAAAAAATAACTGACAATATTTTTCACTTTTATTTAAACCTTTTGTTTTTTATGGATGAAAGTATTTCAATTATTGATGAAGGTTGAAGGTTGCACAAAATGCCAAAAACATACAAAATCCATACCTTTTACATCAATCAAATATTCAATTTATTTATTTGAATCAGCATAAAGACTGTTGCTCGATGGGTGTTTATACAAAAGTTAATTGGGTTTGTCTTAACAATAAACATGAGCCGTTCCACGTTATCTCCAGCGTGGAATATGTAACAGACATCAAAAGGTCTTTGATGTCGAAGCCTCAAAATCCAACATCCCGTGTGAGAATAGGCATTTGGTCGAGATTATAAAGAGCATGTAATGCGAATATGTACATGAAAGTAAAGAGAGTCAAGAGAGGGAGAGAGAGAGAGTCGAGAGATAAGATCATTTAGAACGAAGATGGTGACTACTTTGTCATCCTTCAAGAGTATATATTTGATACGGGAACAAACAATATGGGACCATTTAGAACGAAGATGGTGACTACTTTGTCATCCTTCAAGAGTATATATTCGATACGGGAGCAAACAATATGGGACCTTTTGCCGCCGTGATGGAAGGATCATAATCATAATGATGTTACCATACAGGTCCGAGTGGTTATCAGTGCGGTGGAACCGCAGTACTTCAAAGCCCAACTTATTTATCCTCCCTGTTTTAAGAACTAAAAAATAGCATGCGAGTCCCAATTCCTTCGGTGCAATCATACCAAGTAAAATGATATTCAGTGTGATTAGATGCTAATTGGGCACAACCACACTGAAATGTAGCCTCACCATACCCATGCTCCATGTAGCCATAGTGACATCATCACCATACATGTTTCAGTATCAAGAATCCATCTTTCGAGCCCACATTTAATGGTGAGGTCTGCTCAAATAGCATACCAATCTGACTAGCCTGAAACATGGCAAAGATGAACACAACATACATATCCAACAAAGTAATCAAATCTATCTACCAAACACCAGCCGATGATTAGGGCAAACAAGTTAAAAGTTTTCCACTAAAACTAATTTTAGGGCAAATAAGAACAGGCTCATCTCAACAACAATTTGCAAACAGATTCCACAGTGTATCCAGACTCAATTATACCATTAAGAACAATTACATCTTTTCTAACACAAAGCACATAAAAAACTGCCACGTCCAAGCTTCTTGTGCTGACCTCAATGTAAACCCAACATTTTGCCTTGATTACCATTTGCCCTAAATAACCCGACTCCATCCCTGCTCCAACCGCATGCCATAAAAATCACAAAACTGAGAAGAAAGTATTTAGCTACCAAATTATAACCAATACAGCCTATAAACCATACCTGACAACTGGGAACAATTTTCTGACTAAAAAAAGTTAATAGAAGCCCTTATCAATTCTCTTTAATCATTCATAAAACGTCACTGTTGTCGCCCATTGAAGTTGCCCCCACCTCTTCTGGGATGACCTGAACCTGAACCTGAACCCGAACCCCTCTCTTTGTACCTCAGACCAGCATTACCAAAACCATCTGCTGCAGGTGCATCAGGAGTACTGGTTTTGTTACCACTGTTGTTGTTTGATCCAACTGGTTGGTACTCATAATGCAAATTCTGTCTCGGTCTTTCCCGGTTAATATTTGCATTATGCTGATTATGCTTTCTTCTATCATCTTGACCACCAGAACGGTTGTTTTGACCTCCATACTTCCTAAAACCTGTGGAACCATGCTGCTGCGCAAACGGGGCTTCGTCTTCCATCGAAGAGTGAGGCTGTTGTCTGAATGAAGCCGGTTTTCTCTCTCTCCTAATCTCTTGATGGCCCTCATGTGGTGCTCCTCTACCATTCTTATATTCAGCAACCGGTTCTTCAGGTCGAACCCTTTGGACCTCTGAGCTAGCATTTTGACCTCCACCGGACCAACCACCCTTATATCCTTGAGGTTTAGGTTGCCAGTGAGAAGAACGATTCTCTTTCGAAGAAGTGGGCCTATCCGTTTGCTCTATCTCAACTTCTGCACCACTAATATCCTTGTGGTCAACATTGTGACTTTTCATCATGCTCTTCTGGCCCTTGTAAGCTGGTCTTTTTCCTTTCCCACCATCATCTTTCACACCAGATGTGACAGGTATAACTTCAGTTGGTGGGATTTCATCAGGCATACACCAGCCATCAGACGGGTCCCATTCATGCATAACCTTGGTTTCAGTTGGAACAGGGTGCGGAGCCTCAGATTGGCTCATAGACTTGTGATTATTTTTCTTCGCATCCTGTTGAAAACCCTGATCACGAAGCAAATCAGTTGGCCCACGTTGCTTCCATGCTCCATGGGGTTTCATCTGTTTATTTTGCTTATTATCTCCACTCTTGGACTCCACAGTAGGCCCTACATTCGCAGATACAGGGATGGCTGGTTGAGAACCCAATTCTTCTCTATCTGTTGAGTCTTCCAATGTAGTTTTCCCTGGTGAAGATGGTGATGCTGATGCTGATGGGTTAACGCTTCCCTGGTGAGCAAGCTCTTTAGCCACTGGCTTGGGGACATATCTTTCCATTTCCGCCCTTTTGCTTTTAAGGTTAGTCTGGCCAAGGTTGGTGCTCTTTGCTGACAAAGACACATCATCCTGCATGGCTTTGGGACTATATTCATCTCCCCGCTCTTCTTTGTTTGGAGCCCGCACAGGGGCCCACACAGCAACATCACCAACATGGAATCTGTCAGCTGGTCTATTAGCTTGTGGGTTTCTTGACATCCTCCTGGGATGCTGAGGTTTATACTGGTTAGGTACTCTATCATGGGCTTCCTCCATGTTAGAATGTGCAGCCTTCTTGCTATCAGTCACCATCACGCTAGTGGTGTCTATATCACTTGGAGGAGATTCTGTCTGTCTGCTTTCAGCAGAGAGATTTGCAATATCACCTTCTCTTGATGCAGAGACATCATCGGGTTTATACTTATTCTTGCTACTCTTGTTATTTTTCTTTCTCTGCTGTGTTGACTCGGACAATATATTTGGATTGTTTTCTTGATGTGGTACAGATTCTCCTGATACGGTCACATTACTAGTAGAGTTCTTTATAACTGCACCTGCCGGACCTTTATGTGCTTCACCTGTACTACCCAGCGATGACTTGTCAACCGAACTCTCTACCATTTGAACACTCTGCTTTGGTCTATGACTAGCACGCTTCTGTCTATGGAGGCTACCATCATTACCAGGTGGAGCACCTTTGCTTTCAGCATCATTTGCATTAGCGACACTTTGATTGGAAAGTGAAGACTGGTCAATGAGCTCTTGTTGACTTCTCTCCCCGATCTGGGCAACTGCTTTAGCTTTTGCATCCAAACCGGAACTTAGCGGTTCGGGTTTGCTATCATCAGTAATTGGTCCAGTTGGTTTTGGGAATCCATCCTCATCTTCCTGCTCTGAAACATTAGTCGCTGTTTTTTCTGCAGTCTGGGTTGTACCATCTGCTGTTGCTAATGTGCGCCTATTTAGCTCTTCCAATTTTGCAAGAGCCTTTGCTTTCTGTTCTTTTATTCTTTCTTCCTCTTCCTTCTGTAATTGAATTGTACGCTGTTTCGCCAACTCTCTCATCCTAGCACGCTGATGATGCAAATATATACATGCACACAAATACAACAAAGATATGAGATACATGGTAGGCCAGAGTATAAGACGTAAGAATAAACAAAAAAAAAATGATAATTTCAGAAAAATCTGGGTTTAATGTGTCTATGTGTGTTCAGTTACCTGTGCTTGGCCATCCTCAGGATCAACCATTGGAGTTAGAGATTCACTTGTATTCGAAATTTCAAGGCTCTCAGCAGAAACTGAAGAAGTAACCTCTGAACCTAGAATTGAAGGTTTCTTTCGCCACCCATCAGTATCTTGATTGTTTAATCTTCCTTTGTTCTGATGATCAGCTCGATTTCGAACTCCAGGATGCGATTGTCTGAAAACCGGAAGTTAATTAAAGACTTGAAACAAAAAAAAATGTCAGATATATATAGGTATGACATCAGAAAGTGCAAATCATAAACCTTGAGAATGATGAGACACTGGCAGTGGTAGATTTAGAGATATTGAGATCTCCAGTGTCGGAAATGGTTCCGAATGCAATTGTGGCGTTGTCATTAGAATGAACTAATAACCTATTCTTTTGCTCTGCATCCCCCCGAACATCAGAAGCCCGTACTTTCGCATTCAAACCTTCAATTTTCTGTATCAAGCTTGGATCTTTTTGGTTAGCTGAATTTTCAAGAGGTGCTTCCGGAAAAGATGACTTATTTCCCCAACTCTCAGTGGATGCTCTAGACTTGTGTGGACCCTCAGATGGATGCACAAGTAGAGAGTCAGAGGGATAACCTTGGTTGCCTAAATTTCTTCTTGAAGGCACATCTTCATTCCTCCTGATGTCTGCTCCCCGCTCATTCTTATGGAATGATGGTCTTGTCTGGTCATTTTTTTCTACATTCTGCTCCCAGTTGTCTCCTTCCACGTTCACATCCCTTTCACTTTCACGTTTTCTAAGAACTTTGTACGGTCCACGAGATTCCTCAGGTGGAACCGAGTCCAATTGTTCTGAAACAAACATATTTCCACCGCCACGCACACCACCCCTAAAATGGGGATCATGAAACTCCGAAGGGTTTTGAGGAGGGCCCATGTTGTAAACAGGTGGTCCATGTGGCCCGGGTGGTCCATGTGGCCCAGGTGGCATTCCCATAAACTGGATATCACGGTCATTAGGATTGTAGCCCATCGGAGGACCGTAGTAACCGTCATAAGGCACTGGACCAGGGTAATAACCAGGTCTCATTGGCATATTTGGACGCATAAAAGGTTCAGGCATCTGTGGCCTGTAAAAATCTCCATTTCCTGGATGGTGGCCTCTCGGACCAGACCCGGGTGGAGGACCTGATTGTGGATTTGCTAAATTAGGGGGGATCTGAGGGCGATAGTAAGGATAAGGTTCCATTGGATACCCACCATGAGGAACAGGGGGATACGGTGGACCTGCAGGTGGTGGTCCTCTATACCAAACACCACCCGGTGGTGCATTTATTGGTGGTCCACGCCAGGCATCAAAATGTGGAGGAGGAACATTAGGATTGATGTATTGTTGTGGGTCCCCCTGCTGCCACTTGTCACCAGGACGACCTCCATCTTCAAAATGTGAAGAACCATCTCTTGTCCAAGTATCGACAGTTCCACCCTTGTGATCTGCACTCGAAAATACATAACAATCATTTTGCTAGTTCGTGGTATGAATTAACTTCAGAAACTTATGTAAAGATCAAGGTAATAAACAAAGACACAAACCACCTTGAGCCATCACATTTCTGTCATTGGCAGGTGCAGTCCTGCCAGAGCCTGAACCATGATCTGTCCAAAAGCATATCTAGATTCAGTACAATGCACATGGTAAACAAAATTGCAAGACCAAATAATGCTACAGTTAACTTCATCATATGGGGATTTTTAATATACAACTAGAATGATCTTCGGCCATTGACATTGTATGTCAGACCTTCAAAAAACATCTTTAGGCCTCTTCTTTGTTTTAATCTCCTTAGTCTATCTTAATATTCTTTGTCTCTTTCTCCTACAGTTCCCAATCTTTTTTCTTTATTCACCTACCCTCTTCAACAAGCAAATGATACACTTTTCCTTTTTACTGTTAACTCGCAAACGTTGCAGGGATGGAAAATGACAACTTCAATGAAGTAGAGAAATATACTCTCATAACTTTAATCTCCTTAGTCTATGCTATGATTCTTTGTTTACTTTCATTCAATCCATACACTTATTGGTAAGACAGAAAATGTTGCAAGAGACATAAAAGAAGCGCTAATAACTATTCTAATAAGTCAATGCTCATTACTCAAGAACCCCTATGATAATCAATCCATAAGCATGGAAAACCAGACACAGCAATTTTGTTAAATCTGGTACAATAATAATACCATGTGGTTCACTGCTCTTTCCGGTATTATCTTTTTCTGAACCCAATGTTGGAAAATCCCCAGAAGTCAGAGAGAAATCATTAGCCTTGGAAGGTATAGACTGCAAAAAAAGGTCGACTATTTAAATAGTGATTTTTGAAAGCATAAAACAACACACCTGAAAACAGCACAAGAACATATATGTTAGCAGAACGACTCGAGCTAATAACTTACCAGCTTATCAGCAGTACCATTAGGACCCCATGCCCCAGAGTTCTCATATGCAGGCTCAGCAAAACGAGATAAATGTGAGCTACCTGGTCTTGTCTCTGCACTGAGTGGCCGTGAAGACGTTAGTGATGACTGGTTTGATGTCAATACCCCAGAAGCTGATGACGGTCTAGAATTTGGACCCCATGTAGTAGGTGAAGGCTCATGTCTATCGCTACCAGCAGTAGATGGTCGACTAAGGCCTCCACCCGATGAAGGACGGCCACTGGGATGATGAGGTGAAACTGTATTACCATCAGCATTTGGAGATACTGCTGATGAACCCCAAGGATTTGAGGTTGATGAAGATGGTCGACTGCCCCAGCTAAGACTACCCCTGTTAGTAACAAACATGGTTATCAATTGAAATATGATTCAATATGATTCAAGGGTAAAGATAGCATAGAGAAATTAGTATAGAGAAAGTATATGTGAACAGAAGGACTGGGTTCGGACGTTGAGTAAGCAGTACTCACTTGGGAACAATTTCCACATTTGGATCCAGACCATGATTTTCTAACCTTGAAACAGCAGCAAAAATATATAAGAATATTACTATAAATATTGTAAGACAATTTATTATAATTTAGCTGTAAAAGCATACTTTTGGCTAGGTAAATTAATAGGTTTAGGCACCGCAACTTTGCCCAAGACAGTCATGCCACCTCTTCTTGCAGAGGCCCACCTAAAACAGTAAACATTAGTAGATTAAAGAAATATAATCTCAACTATATTTCTATAAAAAACGCCACAAGACAATTGCAGCCTGATATTTGGATTTTACTTCAAGATTAGAAATCTTACACTGTTGTGTTGTAATACATCAACTGTTACGCAATACCATGAATAGTTTATAATTTTATCAATTGTAGTTAATTATCAAAATTGTCTTATAATGTGAGGGAGCATGTCCTCCAAAGGCTTTTCATTTCCTTAAGATAACCAGCACTATAATTATTGAACATGTTACTTGAAAAAAGAAAAACAGATAATAGAAAGTATATAAGAAATTTATAAGGCAATACTCGTTCTACCCATATGGTGTTCTTCCCCACATAATACACGCTTCATGAAATTATATGCAGTGACAGCATGTCAACATGCAATTTGATGCAATCTAAGTGAAAGAACCATACCTCCGTTCTCCGGCCAACATACTTGATGTCATTGTTCAACCGCAGTCCCAAGATCATCCAATAAGTTATCTATACGACCTCAACATCAAATCAAAATATTATCTCTTACCATAAAAAACAGAGATTTGATGAAATGACATCAAAACATTATTTTTTCCATATCATATTACCATAAAGAGCTGGTGACTTTAATGTAGCTATGCAGGAAGAGATAATAATATGTGTGAATTACAACATCAATACAATATTTAAAGCTGAAGAAAAACTTAAGTAAACTAAAGATCCTCTTTACTAATTAGACCCAATGGTCTTGTCTATCTCTCCTACATCAAAGTTCATATAATCATATACTCCCTCTGTCCCAAAATTAGTGCCCAAGACAAAAGGCAAGCAATCTTCAACATGTGCACTTATTGCACTCCACTTTACATATAATGTCTATTTTACTCTGTTTGACCCTTATGATGTACATACTTTTAGGATTAAACTGTTGTAAAAATGTGTAGCTTAAAGGTAGACTGGGAAATTTAGTAAAATATAAGAATTGGCCACTCTTTCAAAAACTAAAATGGAAAGGCAAACAATTATTTGGAACAAAGGGAGTGGTTATTATTTTTTCGGTTAATTCAAGATGAATATAGTAATCAAAACTGAAGACATCAGTACATCACAACTCAGTATGAGCTCCACAAGTTCAGCTTCATATGGACTGCTTAAAAATAACTAAACCAAATCATTTCAGAACATCATATCACTATTCTTACTGTACCTTGCTTAAAAATATCTAATTAATAGCCTGACTAAGAGAATGAATACATAGTGTGTCTTGGAAGCTACCAGGGTATGAACATCTATGGAAGTCCGGGACAATGGATTTTAGCTTCTAAGTTATGCTACTCTGAAAAAGATAAGACAAGAAATTGGTATGTCTAACTCCCCAAGCCAATTATAAAGAGAACAACAAACCATTAGTGATTTGGTAGACATTAATTTAGTGTTTTTCTATAGTTTGTGTGTCCATAACACCATGCCAATAATAGTAATAGGCTGATCTTATTTAATTAAGTGTTTTTCAGTTTTAAGATGAAGACTAGAATTGAAGACAACCATCATTATCACAGGGGCTTTTGGGAGGATAAATTGTGGATAACAGGCTAATCTTACTTAATACACATTCAAAAGACAGGATGCAAATAACATGAGATGTCAATAAAAATCAAAGTTGCCACCTTTTAGAGAAAGAAGGCATGATAGATAAAATTCTAGATTACAACATTTTTGAAATCTTGAGATTGAAATACGTAGTGATAGAATTTTGTTAGTCAAACTAGTAACCAGAGAGGTAACGATATCATTGTTGTACAAGTCCATGAGGTAGGCTTGAATGAATAATTACATGGTGTGACACTTTATATGGATGTAAGATAAGTTACTGGGATACAAATAAAAAACAATGCTCTCGTAAGAGATTTATCGGTACATCAGGAATATTTAAAGAGACTCCTACATGTTTTTAATATGGTAACAGGAATCAAGAAAATAAATAAATATATAAAAGACACCTCATAGTTTGTAGCCACTCTCGAAAGACACGTGATATTAATGGTGCGACTCTCCAAAGACACGTGAAATTGATGGTACCACTCTTGTACCGAACATGATGACCCACTTTAAACTCACCCCAAAAGGTAGCTTAAAAGCGGGTGTATTTATGTATAGTATTGTTATCTACCATATACAGATATATATATCCACATGTAGTGTGGTTCATAATAAGTATTTTGAGATGCAAACTAGTGCTTATTCTATATAAACCTAATGCACACCCTTTAGCAAATAGTCGAGCATAAGCCTCTCCAGTCCCCATGGATGTTACGTCTAACTTGTTGATGCCAAATTCAACTCAAAATAAAAAACAAGATGCTAACATCATACTTTACTGCTAACCACAACTACACACTTCTGGTCAGAAACATCTAAACTGGTCATGCTAAGTGATTAAAGCAGAACATAACATTCTCTGATTTAAAAAACCTAACCAAGAGTTGCTACCAATACATTACACTCAGCACTAAATAAAGTGAGCTTGCAGTGTATATGATCCAACATCAGCTCAAAGACATAAACTCCAGCTACATAATCCTCACACAACGGTTTCCCCAAGCAACCTCCCAAACATTAGTTGTATACACGTACTATTTCCCACATTATACGTGCATTAAAAACATTAGTATACCTTCAGTTAAAAGCAGATACTTTTCAAACTTATATGATATCACTTTATCAAAATTAAAACAAATTTAACATCTGCTCGTATGTAGTGTTTCAATTTAACGTCCACATAAACAGACATACATACACATATATGTCTGTATATAAAGGCAAAAGGCAAAAGGCAAAAAGTAGTTCCTGTATCAAAACTATTATCAGACCTGCAGAGCGTTTAGAAACCCTAACTTTCAATTACAATAAATTAACAATAACTGAGAAGCAGCAATTGAACTAATTACAATTAAAAAAAAACCGTAAATATATAGAGAGAGAAAAAGAATGCTCACCGAAGATAGATAGATAAATATAGATATAGATGAATATATAATAATTTGGATCTAGAAGTAGGAGTCGGATCTGTGAAATTTGGAAGCGATATCAGTCAAGAGCAAAAGGATGATTAGGAGGAAAAAATGACGGAGACGATGGCCTTAGGTATTCCGATGATGGTTTGTGATTGTGAAGAGAAGTGATGCGAATGGGGAATCGAAGGGGTCGGGTGGGTGGGTCGAGTAACGGAAAAAGGCTAAGCCCAAATTTAAAAGTGGATTTGGATACGGTCAAGGTTTTGTATGTCAGCCATTAGATTTTGTGTTTAGCATTTGACAGATGGTTAGAATCACGTAACTAAACTACGTGGTGGCTCAAATCTTTTATTTTAATTTTATTATTTATATTTATACTATGTTTAAACTCGCGATAACGTAGTATGAATTTAATTTTTATAAATAAATAAAATACTATGATCGATTTTTTTATATTATGACCGACTTTTGTAATTTAAACATTTATTTGGTCGATTTTTTTATATAATCTATAAATCCGCTATAACACGGGGCGAATTTAATTTTAATAAAATGAGTAAAATATTGTGGCCGATTTTTTTGTATAGTTTATAGACTCTTTAATTTTTGTAAATGAATAAAATATTTAGTCTATCTTTTTTATTTAAATAAATACATCAAATATTTAAGGGGGTAAAAGTGTAGTTATACAAAATAATTAAGATCGTTGGATCGTAAAGGGTAATGAAGGACCCATATTCCTCCATCGTATTCTCTTTTAATTATATATAAATATTATTTATTTATTTAGAATTGGGATTTTGTTAACGCAATAATTTTTTATATTTTAAGTATAATATAAAAAGCAGTTGATCATGTCATCAAATATTCAATTAACTAATGTGATTGTTTGATTTCTCAAATTGGCTAAACTCAAGGAAAATATAACATCATAAATCATAGGGGTGGCAATTCGGGTTGAGTCGAGTTGATGGGTCCAGGTTGGCGGGTCATAAATGATCAACTCAAAACCCACTAACCGGACTCAACCCAGGTAACTCAATTTTTATTCTCCTTAACGAGTTATCGGGTCATTTTCGGGTTAATAGGTCGACTTCGGGGTCAAATGGGTCATGTGGATCAATATTTTAAAAAATAATAGGTAATAATCTAGAGACATCAAATACTTATAAAATTCTAAGATTTGATATACTTAATAAAAGTTTTACTTAAAATTTGATATACTTAAAACAACTCATGGTTGTGTATGTATATGTAAACTCGTGAATGTAAATATTTGATATAATAAAATATATAAAAAGATGAATGAAACGTTTTGAGTTATTACTATAGCTAAAGTTTTACTTTTTGCTAGATTCTCTTCAATTGCTATTATATGGAGTCATGAATAGTTGAATTTAACAACATTAACAAACGACACATTTTTAGAAGGAACTTGTGTAGTTACATGTATAGGAATTGAATGTTAATATTAAGATTTAGATTGACTTATATATAGTTATTTGAACGTAATTTTTCTAACTTCAAAGGAAGCAAAGATCGAATGTTAATTAGAAGGTCACCACAAGTATGCAAGTTCACATGATAATTAAGTTGATTTTTCTAAAAAAAATTTCAAATAATGCTTTTATGTTTGAAGAATTGCAACTATACATGGAAGTGTTTTAGAAAATTAGCCGGTTTTTGTTATGAACAAATAATGTTAGAGAAAACAATTCGTGGAAGTTGGTTTCATGTTGTTAGATGGTTATTTTAATAGGCTTAGTGTCTTTTATACTTTGTGTTGATGATTTGTTAAGTACATAGGTATTTGGTCATCTAAATGCTACGTATATATCTTATAGTAAGAATTAAGATGATTTGAGATTGTTTATTTTATGGGTATGCTCGTATTAATTTGTACTTAATTTTTCATCATTAAAAAAACAATTAACAAATCAACCTCTCTTTCTTAATGTCGGGTATACTTACATGTTTTGTGGTTATTTACTATTGTATAATAATAATTGTACAATTAAATTGTCGTGCAACCATTAATAAATTTTATGTCATTGTTGATTTTATGTCTACTTATTTAAGCAAGTCAATTTTTTTTCTAACTTATTATTTTTTGACATGACCTATTTAAAAGATAATGATTAAAATACCCCCATATTTCTTATTATTATCATAGTTTTTAAAAACATGCTAACAAACTTTAACGAATTTATGATAATGTTTGATAGCCATATGTCAATATGAAAACCACAATAGTCGGTGATAATACATGAGAAGTTTAAACTCAATTGCAACTTTTATGGGTGATTATGTGACTAACTCGATAATCATACGACTAATGGTGCTAAGACGACTATTATACTTAATAGTAGTTGTTGTGTGATATGAGACAATCGCATGAATAAAATAAAATGTTACTATTACATGGTGTGATTTGTGAATCATATATCATAATAAAAGAATATCGTACGTAATCATCGATTAGGGAAATTAAGTTAATGCATGATATCTTTACGAGTTTTGTGCTAAAAAATTTAGTTTATTAATATCATGTTTGTCATAAAAGTTTAAACATCTCATGTGTATACATGAGTTTAAAAATTAATATATATATATATATAGGGTGAGGATCAAGAGGGAAGCAAAAAAATTAGGAAAGGAAGAAAATAAATCTTAACCTTTGATTTCATCATAAATAAATTTTAAAAATCACAAATAATTTCAAAATTTAACATTCATCACAAATGAATGTTAAAAATATTTTGAATTTGAAAATAAGTTTGAAATCATTTTCTACGTTCCTACGATATTTAGATTTTCTATTTAAACATAAATCTATATATATATATATATATATTCATTTATTTTTATTTTTACGTACATAATACACCCATAATACACGTTGAGTTATAATTAAATATCCAAACATTCACAACTATGTGCTATCCAAACAAGATCATAACACCTTGTTTGGATACAAGGTTGCATTTAAACAACTCAAGTAATTGATTGGTGTTCTTAACCAATTAAAATTTGGATAGATTATTTTATTTTTTATTTTATATCTCTCAAGTTTTCATAAAAATACATTAGACTCCTACTTTTTCTCAACTGCAGCACAATGTATTTCTCCATTTTTAATATAGACAAGTAAAAACACATCTGACTATTAAATATTTTCACCAAATGATTTTAACAACAGCTATTAACTAAGAGGTTCAAACCATCATTTGAGACGGTAAATATATATATTTGTGATACACTATACATAATATTGTGTTGCATTTTACGTTGCAGTTATAAAAGAAATTTCAATCTTTGCCCCCACTTTTGGGTCAACAACGACGTCGTAATTCTGATCGTCGAGCTGCCGATCATTGTGGCAGTCCCACAGCAGGTTTTCCGGTAATATCAGGAAGCGATAGCCGCCGGTTGTAATAGTATTCTCTGCACCACCTAATTCCGGCGTTTAATTTCATTAGAGACGGTGGATTTAGGCTTCAAAGAACATTAAAAGGTATGCGATTTACAGATCAATACAGCATTCAATCAGTCTATATATACATCCAAAAGTCAGATCCTGGAGTTATTGGAGCGACTGTTAGTCCCTTTAATGAAGGAAGAACAATACATACAGTATATATATAGATGTACCATATATATTTAATGTTGGATAGTGTTTTTGATCAATGGAACCCAAATCCCCTTCAAAATCAAAGATTCCAACTTTGGGTTACTTTCATCATTTTACAGTACTAAAATTAAGCATCACAATTGTAACAGTGATACTATTAATATATACTGGTTACTTCTTTATTCATAACCCAAATACTTCTTATTTCACTGTTGTATTGGACTGTGGAAGTAGTGGGACAAGAGTAAATGTGTATGAATGGGTGTTAAAAGATAGTCTTTTAGCTAATCGAAATTCGAAACTGCCAATTTTGCTACATTCTTATCCTGATAAATCGACAAAGATCAATGATTTTAAAGATGGTTGTGCTTACCATTGTATGCAAACCGAGCCCGGGTTGGATAAGTTTGTAGGAAATGCTTCTGGTGTTAAGGCTTCTATTGAGCCCTTGCTTCGTAGGGCCAAACATTGGGTACCTTATGAAAGACGTAAAGGTACTCCGATTTTCGTGTTGGCGACTGCCGGGTTGAGAAGATTGAGTACGGATGTTGCTAACGAGGTTTTGGATGATGTTGCGGGTGTTGTTAGGTTGCATGAGTTTAAGTATAGGAAAGATTGGATTAGGGTTTTGAGTGGGGAAGAAGAGGCGTATTATGGTTGGATTGCTTTAAATCGTCACATAGGTATATTTGGGAATTCATCAAGATTGCCCACTTTAGGTCTTCTTGATCTTGGTGGTTCTTCGTTGCAGGTAGCAACGGAAATAAACGGGCCGATAGTGGGTGAGCATGGTGTTTTTAGATCAAAGATTGGTCCTTTTGAGCACCAAATTATGGCAGTCTCGTTACCGGCTTTTGGACTAAATGAAGGTTTTGATAGAACAGTTGTTATGCTTAGTAAGTCAAGTGCGTTTATAGAGCGTGATTTAGGAAGTTTTGAGATCAGTCATCCATGTCTTAGACATGGATTTATGCAGAACTACACTTGTCATGGCTGCTTTAAAGGGAATTCAAGTAGGAATATGAGAGAAAATGAAATTTTGGCCTTAAATTTGGTTGGAAAGCCGAATTGGGAGAAGTGTAAAGTGGTAGCAAGAGCTGCAGCCATTAATTCAAGCAGTATATCAGACTGGTCAAACCGATCTGATGATTCATATTGCACAGGACTTTCTTCAATGAGTGGTCAGTTCAATTTTCTTTTTATCTGCTTCATAGTTTACATGTTTTTGTCATTTTCATTTTTAGGTTGTACGATGTGCAGTTCGGGCGGGGTGGGTAAAAAGTCAAAAGCCAAAACAGATTTTGATTAATATGGGTCATTTTTGCTACGGGTTGAAACGGGTCAGGTTGGGTTGACCCACTAACACCTTGGTGTCCACTTTAAATATTTTTAACAAATTATGTGTTAGTTGTGATTATAAAAACAATATATTTTACAATAATCATCTAATCCTTTGAGTAAATAAATGATTTACAACGTTATATGAACTGGAAGTAGACCTTAGGCGACACTCACCGTTCGACCCGTTTGACTTGTTGCTCTTTTAGCTAAATTATTTATCTGATCCATTCATAAGTAAATGAGTCAAAGTTTTCGCCTTTTGTTTAATGGATCCCATCAACATGGTGTAGAAAGAATGCGTATGAACATGAGACCCAACAGTGGTATTAAGCAATTAAAACTCACAGGGACTTATTATTGTAGGCAAAAACAATCTGAATTTGTTTGGAGGTACTCACTCAGTTTCACGTTTCCATGCATTATCTGGATTCTACGCTGTTTACAATTTGTTAAACTTGAACTCATCGGCAAATATATCAAGGATCTGGGAGGAAGGCCAGGAATTATGTTTAAGATCATTGACTGGCTTGACCAACATGCCGATAAACCAAAAGTATGCTGATTTTCTCTGTTTTCGAGTTCCCTATATAATTTCACTCATTGAAAACACCCTCTGTGTCCGTGATAAAGATATCATTTTTGGTCCTGGGGAAGTTTCTTGGACCTTAGGAGCTGCATTGGTTGAAGGAAAAGGCTTATGGCATAGTGACACTCTTACAGCTCAAAGTATCGTTTCTGATTTAACATTTAAGAGGGTGATATTGTCACCATATTTTTTGTTTGTTCTTCTTGCATCTCTTCTATTGGTTGTTTATCGCAGCCAAATTAAGCTGCCCATGTTAGGAAGGAAGGTGACTTCTTTACCATCTTACATCGGTCCTAACTGTCGGCCTGCCTAGGGTCTAGGCATGTAAGGGTTGTAACAATTGATTCATTCTTGTAGCCATTACTTGTAAAACATCAAATGCATTCATTTTTTAGAATTTTTGAATAATGATGGAGCTCTTAAGATGGTCTTTTGTAATCCCTAGTAGGGCTGTTCATTTTCTGATATCCGAAGTTCGGATATCCGAAATTTCGGATAGGGGATTTCACTACCCAAAACCTATATCCGAAATTTCGGATACGGGTTTCGGATAACCCAAATATCAAAAAAATATAAATATAAAAAAAATTATGAAGATTTTTGCAAACTTGATAATTATTTGATCATTCAACATTTATAATACAACAATCTTAATTAAGAAACACACAAATAAAAAATAGTCTTAGTTTGATACTTAAATAATTGAGTCTCAAAACATATAAAAAAGAAAAACATTAATGATACAAAATTCGGATACCCAATTACCCGAAATTTTGGAAAAACACTATCCAATACCCGAATCCGAAATTTCGGATATTTTCATATCGGATTTTCAGGTTTTTCGGGTTTCGGATTCGGATTCGCATATTTTGAGCACCCCTAATCCCTAGTATGCTTACCCGAGGAGGCTATTTCAAGTTTTCGACCCATTTACTCATGAATGGGTCAATTTAGCCTGTGTATTATCTCAAATGGGTCAAAAGGAAATAACTTAGCTAAAAGAGAAACAGGTTGAATAGGTCAAACTGTTTTAGTCAAGTATCTAGATTATTGGTGTATAACAACTATCTTCTTCTCAAGTTATTAGTAACATATTCCTTTTTTCTAAACAGTGGTAAAAATATGCAAAAACCGTTTGCAGGTCAATCCTGCCAAGCCTGTTTCAACATATTCCATAAATTGATCCACTTCAATCCGAACCTGTGTTATAACCTACTACTCAACCCACCCATCTCATCACAGCCAAGAAGGTCATACATTGTTTATATAATTAAGTATCATTGATTATGCCTTTGATTTTGTTCTTCATCATGTGGGTCTTAGTTTTATTTCTTTGCCGAATCAATTAAATGGACCAAGTAGACCAGAATCATAATCTCATCAGCATCTTTATCGTAAGCAATATGACAAGCACAAATGAAAATATTAAACGACCAAAACATACCGAACATAGGATCACAAGTAACTACGACTGCATGTTTTTATAACTTTTCCACCATAATTACAACCAGAACAGACGCAAGTTACAAGTCCTGTGGTATTAACCCAAGTATAGATATGGGTGTAAGGTGACATGAGACAGGTCGTCAGAAAGCTTGGCAAACTCGAGCATGTGATTATAGACTTCAGTAAGCAGCCACATTAGTGGATTCACAGCCATCAACATCCACCCAAACTTCATTTACTCGTCGAAAGAACTTTAAGGGAGAGTTGTATTGTGCAATTGAGTACGCAAAGTTACCAGAGGAAGAAGTAGAATATTGTGACGTGTTCAAGCTAGTGGTTAACTTCTCAACCTCTTTAGCTGTATTTTTATCTCTGGCAAAACCCGAGAATTGGCGGACTGCTTTGCATGAGGCGGCCCACGAATCAGGTGTAAGGTTAAGTTCCGGAAGTGGAAGTGGAGGTGTGTCTTGGAACTTTGTAGGCAGGTAGAAATGAACTATGTATGCTGATGGATCAAGAGGTCCTGATCCAGGGACCAGGCTTGTTAACACAGGTACAGTCATTGCTACTCGAGAATTGTTTAGGTTTGCACCTTCGATAAACTGGAATAACCTGTAAGACATTAGACATCAGTATGCTCAGTATGACTTGATCTGTAAATAATGAAATGCTAGAAAATTAGTGGAGACCAAGTTCGACTCCCACAGGTTGTGGACTCTGCCACAAATACATAGGCAAGTTGGTTCAGAAAGGGAGGATTTTGCGTTATCTTTTGACAAATTACCCCTACTTTGTTAGAAAAGACAAAAAATGGCTAAGTGTAAATCTATTCGTATACAATTATTTGTTATAGACTAATCAATTTGTATTGTGTACAAATCACACCTCTTGGTCAAGTTCCTGAGTATGGCAAGTACAGGTGTTAATGAACGGAGCAATAGCGAGTATCAGGATATTTAGGCTTGGCTCGATATACTATTACTTGGCTCAAACTTGACTCGAATCGAATAAGTTTTTTTTAAATTGGGCTCAAACTCGAGATTAGTATTCTATCATTGATTGACTTCCAGTTCGATTTTATTACTCGTTTATTATTTTCTTTAGCTAAATTGCAAGCTTAAATTGCTCGTTTGTGAGCTCGAGCTCGTTTAGCTCATTTATTAGCTTGTGCTTGAACTCGAATAATCATATTAGCTACATATAGAAATATAGGTAACGCTAAAGCTCCACCTCAGTTCGTTCTTAATCTCGATAACTTGTTCGACTAGAAACATCTAAATATGCTTTTGAACGGGTCGATTCGAGTGCGGGCTTATAGGCTTTAATCGAAGAACAATTTTTGTTCAAGTTCCATATGAGCTCGCAATACCTCCTCCTCGAACTCGATTTAAACGGGCTCGAGTATAAATACTCCATTACTCGCAGCTTTTACGAGTATTTTAAGTATTCCCAAACTATGAAATTGATTGTAAAAAAATTCCAGAAACGTGTAAAGTCAATTTGTCCTGAATTTAATCATTCAAATCACGAAGAAACGAATTGTATACATATATCTATAGGTCATAACACATAATGAAATTAAAACTAAAATAGTAAGTAGTAATTGGATAAGAATTAAACCTATGGAAGCCATCGTTGGTAGCTTTACGAAACGAAGTTTCTTTGACAGGAGCAGTCATCCAGACTGATTGTTTATACAATCTGATTTCGAACTCCGATTCGGAGTGAATCACTGTGTATTCTGGTGATTCGTATGCGTTAGTAAACCCTAAAATGCAGACGATCGTTAAGAGGCACAAATTCATCTTGCCCATTTTTCGTGTCTCTTGAAGGTTCGTTAGGTGCAGGTTATCAGATTATTCACTTTGTTAACGTAAAATGGTCAATAAACTTTGTTCCAAGACACAAATAGTATTTATCCGTGTTTAGGGTTAAAAGCATCAAACGATAACAAAGTTTCACAGGTATTCATGTCAATTTACCTATATTTTTATTATTCCAATTTAACTACTTAACTTTTATACAGTGTTCAAGTAAAATCATCGAATAAAAGAGTTTTACAATTGTTTATTTTACTATCCTAATTTAACCCCTTAACTTTTATAGTGTTCACATAAAATCACTAAATAATAATAAAATTTTATAAGTGTTAAAATCATTCATATTTTTATTGTCATAATTTAACCACTTAACTTTCCTGTAGTGCATAAGTCAATTTAATCTTTTTTACGTCGAGAATAATTCTTGTTTTGCCTTCTCTTATTAGGTTTTCCTATAATTTTTTTCGAGTGTGCTTTTCTTTTTTTGATGTTAAGACTGATGCTTTGACCGTATCCCATATCATTGATAATAAAGATCCGTTCAAATATAAAATTCTTTGAAATTAGCTAAATTTTGTAAACTACCAATATTTAATTTAATAAAAATAATGTTAATGGAAATTTAATTCACTAGAAAGCAGAGACATGGTTTCGTAACGTGCTGTAAGATTATACTGACATTAAATGGTCTATATGTACATACAATTTTAAAAACTAATTATTAAAATTGACGTGAACTGCATCAATTTTCACTTTTATATAGGGCGTGGCACATATATTGGGAAATAAATTGCAACGATTTCACCATGTTCAATCTTAAACTTTGATAGTACGTTTCAAATAATTTTCCATTTCAATAATTTTTCAGTTAAATAATTTGTAAAATTAGCTTAATTTCACAATGAACACTTTTTTAAAGTCGACGTAGTTAAATCAAGACAATAAAAATATCAATAATTTCTTATAAATACTTGTGAAACTTTATTATTATTTGGTAACATGAACTATTAGTTAACCCATTATAGAATTATTATCGTTTTTTTTTTCTTTTTTTCCGTTTATTTTATTCCTTTTTTTTTGTTGTTGTTTGTATTTCTTTTTCTTTTCTAACCTTTGTACCAGTTAAATTTCTAATCAAATTTTACGTTTGTATATTAGACACGTTAATCATTTTGTACAATTCTTTTATTTATTTTTTTTCTTCTTGCAATATACATGGTGCCACTTATGCATTGTTGGTGACACTGATCAAAAGCTATTATTTGTCACCGAGGTCCAATTAAAAGTGGGTTGGACTAGTGTTAGTGATTTCGACCTATTTTCACAACCCGAATCCATTTAACGTGATTGGGAACGATGTGCGTCATGTTCTTCACTTGAAATCGTATCAAAAAAGCTGTAGCTTTTCGCGTCTGTGCATATGAATTCAGATTCTTTCCTCGGTATGAATGGAGGTGGAAGATCCGAATTTATACAAAGAAATATCGACTTATTGAGCAAGAAAAAATCTTGTTAAAACTCGTTTTTTTATAAATATTTTTATACTTAAACTGATATTGGATCACTTCTATAAAGAAAACTGGACTGCGCGAATGTGGGCATGCATTGGTTCACAATGCTTGAAGCCAATTTTCTTAGAATCTGCACCCTTGCGCACGTGTAGGCAAGAGAGTAAAACACAAGTCAAAGGATTCAATAAACATTAAATCCTTTCACTTATAAACTCCTCCAAACTTATGTCCCAAATCTGACGTCGGACAATCTACAACCAAATTTCATTGCATCCATTCCGTTTCAAATACCTTACATTGAGAGTCGATATCTCATTCACATTAACTCCGTTTTGAACATATATTAGTTCGTTGCAAAGCTCTCGTCAAGAAGTATGAAAACCCATAAAGTATTACCAATATATATATATAATATACACATATTTATTTATGTCCAAAGTTAGTGAAAACTCATGTTTTTTTATCAAATTTCCGAACACTAATTACGTGATTTTTAATCTTTCGGTATGAAGCAAGCTCTTAGAACTCGTAGGTTGAACATTTAAGATTTTTCATCATTCTGTTTCGTACAAGTACTTTAACGGTTTGGGTTGATCCAATTGTACATGCCTACTACATGGTATGAGTCAAAAAGCTCGATAACTAATGGGCTCAAGAAAGCTGGGAAATAGGCTAACAAAATAGGTCTATGACTTGGTTCTCATTTAGTTGAGGATATGTTTTATCCTTCTTAGGAAAAGCATGATATTTTTTATTCGATTTTAGTTTTTAAAGTAAATTTCTTTAATTAGCATCTATTTATTTATTTATTCACAAGGTGAGTAATGCACTCATTATATTTTTACTTGCAATTTCTGTATCAACATTAAACGGATTAGAAGGGGTTTTGACTATATAATTTTAAATATAATATAGAAATTGTATGATATTTTTAATTAGTCAATTTTTTTTTTAATTTTATCAAATTGTTTAAAATGTAACATATAATGATAGAGAAATGTTCAAGTAGTTTAATTTTATTTATTTTTTTATTTTAACATAATTTTTTTGATAAAAAATTTATAACAAAATTATTAGAATTCTATATTCTTTAATATGAAATAAAAATTTTCAAAAAAATTACATATATGATATACAAATTAATTTTGTGTATCACAACTTTATAACTTTTTGTGTATCACACTAAAAAATTAATAGTATGTATCACACATAAAAATTATAAAGGTTGTGATACACAAATTTAATTTGTATATCATATATATAATTAAAAAAAATTATTTCATATTAAAGAGCATAAAATTCTAATAATTTTGATATAATTTTTTAATCAAAAAATTAATTAATATTAAAATATAAAATAAAAAGTTCATTTTTACCATTACCACCATAACGAACTAAACTATAACAACCCCTCCCTATAATGACATTATCTTTTAAAATTAAAGTTTAATTGATCAATTAGATCCTTTTATTTCACTTCATTTTAAAAATAAAACCTCATACTCTAAACTATTAAAAGATAATGAATAGTTAAATAATAAACATTTAGTTATAATATATGAAATTTAACAATCAAAATTTTCAATTTTTTATTATAATTTAAATTTTATATCTATTTTAAATCTTATATATATTTAAGAATTATATTACATACGTATATTTAATATTTACTTTAATCATTATTATCTCATGGCCATCTATTAATTATCTATATGTATGTTTCGTAAACAATTATCTTTTTTGACTTTTTATTTTTTATTGTAAAGTGATGACTGTATGTGAGTTATACATAGTGAATTAAAGGTTGTACGTTTGTTACTGAACACGACTTTGTTCGAATAAGAAAACAACATAGCTACTTAAATACGACTTGAAATGTTATTTGTTCAAACAAATTAAGACACCCGTCACTATAAATCATACATCCATCACCGCCGCGAGGGACACGGACTTCTATATAACAATGTAGTTATATGTCGTACTTTGATAAAAAAAAATTGCCTTTTGTAGTTGTATACTTATAACGTATGATGAAAAAAATTTAAAAATTGATCTTGATGTAAAGTTTTAGAATATATAACCGGTTTTTCTAAGAGTTTAACTTTATTATTTATTTTATAACTAATTTACCAAATTGAACATAATTAAATAGATATTTTTACCGTAATTTAAAATATACATGACTTGATATGCAAAATAGAAATTTATATATTTCTTTTAAATGAAAAAAATATATATTTATTTATATCACTCGTATATATACGAGTTTAAAAACTAGTATATATATATAATATAATTGAGTATTCTATGATCGTTTTTGATCACATTCAAACTGTTTATATGAGGAAGTTTGAACCTCTTCATAATTAATTTATAAATTAATTAAGATTATTTATATTATTCACTTTCTGAATATCTCTTCCTTCTCTTCAGAATCGAACATCAATCTATGGGGTTTTAGGCATACAAATTTGGATAGAGGGTTATTAGGGATTGCATATTTTAAGTAATTATGACTTTATGGCATTTCTGAAAAGTAAAATGCATTTTGAGTGCTTAGATAGCTAATGTGTTTTAGTTTACCATGAGACAAAACAATTTTTTTTTTGTCAAGATGGTAAGACGATGCACATTTTAAACAAAATTAGAAACCATAAGTAAACTTAAATTTTTCGAATTATGCTCTCTCTCAAAAATCTTATAAACACTAATATAAATATAAACATGTGTAATGAGACGGAGCAAATATAAAATAACAGAATAATATAGAAATAATAAATTAATGAAAATCTTAAATAAATCAAGATTGTAATATAATAACTATCCTTAAGGATGATTAGCCCTCACAACTTGATGTTGGGTTAATGGTTAAGAACCTCTCAGGACCACTTTGATTCAAGAGATGCAGGCAACAAATCCATAATCTTTCTTAAGAATAACTTGTGAATTTGTATAAAATATAGTATGAATATATGTGTATATGATTAACGGATGAGTAAGATGATATTCAAACACCCCCAGATGACATATATATAGATAGATATAAGTCATATTGGCAGTTACTAGACGTTTTAAGTTAGTTAAAGACTACAAATAATGTCCAATGAATATACGCATAGTTCAAGATATCTTTTTCTTTGAATCTTGACATAGTGTATATAAATCAAGTAGTCTAACGAAATCAGTGGCAGCATGTAGCATTTGAGCCATGATTCCATGTGTTAGACTCGGAGAAATAAAACACATAATTTTTTAGTAATGTTCTTAGCAAAGGGAGCACTATTATGACCATGCCCTCATCCCGATTTCATGAATATCTTCAAAAGGAAATGACTGGCATCGATTGTGGCCACAACTCTATGTCAAGTAACATGTTCCTTAGCCATTCTAACTCCTTACCTACTGCTGCTAAGGCCATAATTCAACCTCCACGATGGAATGATTAATACATGTTTGTTTCTTTGAATTGAAGCCCAAGAAACCGCACCACCACCTAGCGTAAAAATCCAGCCACTTATCATCGTTTCCACTAGTTATCCAACTAGCATCAAAGTAACCCTCAAGTACAGAAGAAAATCTTCCATAACGCAGAGGAAGTTTTCTAGTCCTTTTAAGATAACCAATGATCACTACTTGGGTTACTAATAAACCTTGAAAGTTTACAAACAACGAATGCAATATCAAGTCTTGTACAATGCATAGCATACGTTAAGAACCCAATTGCACTTGCATACTCAAGTTGAGCAATGATTGTACCATCATTTTCACTCAACTTGCAAGATGTCTCATAAGGGGTATTAACTTTTTAGAGTCTAAGTGTTTAAACTTATCAAATATTTTATCAACATAATGACATTGATTCAATGCATAATCCCTACTATGCCTAGTCACTTTAATGCCCAATATAGTATCAACTTCATTTAAATCCTTCATCTTTATTATCTTGTGAATTTATAGAAAATAGAGTATGAATATGTGTGTATATGATTAAAGATGTATTACCTCTTATAAGTTATATATATAAAAACTTTGGTATGGTATGAGTACGAGTGCAACATGTAGGATGGTTTATTTAGTGGGAACCTTTTTATAAAGCAATTCAGCTTTTATGTACCTTACAGAAGACATCATCTATCCTCCTCCACTAACAAGATGAAGATGGCCACCATATATTAAACCCTTAAAGCAGACACAAAATGCAGGTTGATCAGCACATTCACTTGTGTGTGGCAAATACATTATGTTATTTGGATTTTACTGTAACATTTTCAATTTTGATATTTTCAAATCCATTTTTCACATTTACACGCATTAGTTCTCCCTATAGTATATATTTATTAATTAAACCGAATAAATTAAAGTGCGATAAACATTCGGCCGTCCCTTGTATATCCGCTCCTACCTCAAGTATTTAAGTTGCCTTCCAATACTTCCCCAAACATAATAATTGTAACTATATAGCAAAACATAACTTAAAAAAAAAAAAACTATTCGAGGTTGAATACGATTACTAAATTTTATCCGAGTTTGAGCCACATAAATACTGAATGAACTGAGTTCGGATTTCCTGATACTCTAGTCAGCTCGTTCACAACATACTCATAGCTGAAATGAACCAATACAACTTGTAAACTAGTGGAAATTGATAACTCATTTTGGAATGAAGCTCTTGGTATACAAGCATGCTGAACTGCCAAATTTACAAAGGTAGAGAGTCAGAGTTATAGGGCATTATGCCTTTTGTTTTTGCTGTGGGAATTGTCCTTTTCATGTTGGTATCTTGTAAAAACTCACGTTATTAGTTTTGAATTTAGTTATATATTATCAATTACCTCAAGAGCTACGTCCACCGGTTGAAAGTTGACCATATTTTTGTTTAGATTGTTCAAAATGAGACTATATAACTTCATATAAGTTAATATACATATCAAGGAGTACTAACTAGATCTAAGATGAAATTGTTAATTACTCTAAAACTTTGTCACTACGACTTGTTAGTTTGCATACATTCAAACATCCTCTAACAAACTAAAGGAGTGTTTGGGATTGGTTATTGATAATGATTATTCTTTTAAAAGTAAGTAGGTGATGACAAGTTTATTTTTAGGTGTTGATTTTTGTATAAAATACGAAGTACATAGGTAATCAGTTTCTTTAAGGGTAATAGAAGATGTTTATGTGCGGTCAAAATAAACAGATAAACCTCTAAATAACAAAACTTTAAACACCCTCTAACTACCACAAGTCATTTATTTAAAAATAAAGATTAAGTGTTTAAAAATGTAACAAATTATGACAAAATACTCTATTATATGTATGAACTTTCAAAACATCGATTGTGAGTATATCAAATTTTAGCTTATGCTAATTGTATATAATTTGATTGACGTTTCATCCATACAAAAGTCTCGCGTGGAACTCGTACAAAACCCCACGTCAAAAACTTACTTAGAATTAGTAATAACTCGAAAATTAAATACATAAAATAAAAATATTAATACACACAATATAATTTTTGTTATAGTTTATTATATATGCAGACGCTTTGCCCAAAAAATAGGAGATCAAATGCTTCAAAGCTCATTCATTCCGACACAGTTTTACTGGTTTATGTTAAGTTAAACCGGATGATTAACAAACTAACTGATTTTTCAATATTAAATGTAGTATAAAGTGGGAGGCATTTTGTGCCTAAAACCTTGCAAAGAAAAGACATCAAAAGGGCCCATAACCATTTGTCCTCTCTTAAGTTAGTGGCAAACCATTGCCATATGGTTATCTTAAGGGGTCCAAATGGCCATAAAGAAAGATGGGTTTTCTATTATTTACTACTTTAAATTAAAAAGTGGGTGTGTCTTTTGACAACCTTATGTACAACTAACTATGCAACATTTTTTTCTTTTTCTTGGATAAAGCTATAACTCAATAATGGGAAAGTTCATTTGATAGTACAAAAGGTAAAGTTGCTTTAAGAATGAATAATGAATAATAAAGTTCAATAATAGTGAAAGATATTACTAGAGTGGTCATTTGATGTGTCGTTTATCTTATAGCGGTCGAGTGTATAAATAGTCATTACGAATGAACAAATCATGCATGAATAAGGTACAATTTACAAAAGCGTGATGTTGCTTGAAATAAGGTATAATGACGATGATCTAAAGATTTGTCTTTGTTAAGAGTTGATACGATTGAAAAAACAACAAAAGTTATTTCAAATGACAAATGTACAAATATCGATTCATTTGATCTCATCTCTCTCACCCACCTTATAACTACGCTCTACGTCTAAAATATAATTATAATTAAACTTAAAAGTATGTCTGATTATTTTATTGTTTTTCATCTAACAATCATTTATCATCTTTAGATATATTCCGGTCAAACTAGCACATCTTCTACTTATACGTCTGTTTTTTTTTTCTTTAACTTATATAGTTATAGAAATATGATATTTGTGATTTTAGTGTCATTTTATTGTTTTAGTATAATGGAAATAATATGTATGTTCAGGGGTTCAAATTTAGTACTAATTTAAGTTATGATGTGCGAAAAGCACACTTGAATTAGTTTGGTTGTTCCCGATACGACTAAAATATCGAGGGTGAAAGGGACACCGCCTCCTTATGGGGTCTTAGCGGCAGCGCCCTTAGCGGAGTTAAGGGGCAATGCCCCTAGAGGAAGTCCATATATAAAAATATGAATTCCAATTGCTAACCGTTTATGATTTCAAACAGAAAACGGGGATGATTTTATGAGATGCATAGAAAATAGTATTCTTTCAAAATCGTCGAAAATTTTGAACTTGTTTTTCTGCCTATATTAAGTTTGTTGTTCGTGAATTATTTAATTAATTTAAATTTCATGTAACTTAAACATTAAAGTAAAATATTAAATTCGAAAAGTACTTTATATAAGATCTGTGATTCATAATTGATTTACGGAACTAACATATGTCACACTCAAATTGTTTTGATATGACGTCAGTAAACAGCAACAATAACACCAAATAATAGAGGAATAACAACCTTCAACCTTCATCGGGGTGCTCCCTATTGCAATATCGGGCCAGACCGCACCACCTACGAAACCAAACAACTGTTTTGCGAATTGCGAGTAAAAGTATAACGCTCCTTTTTAGGCATCTGCGAGCTTGGCTGCCACATGTTTCTTTTTATTATTTTTTTCTTTTCCCTCACCTCTCCATTTCATATTCTTTTGGTTTAAGTTCGCAATATTTGATGTAGCAATGAGTATTTGGTTTTTGTTTGTTCGCCTTTAATCTTTATCTTTATCTTTATATATAACTAAAAGAGAATATTGTGAAGGAATCTGAATCCTTCATTGTTTTTTATCCTTTTCGATCCAACGATCTTAATTTCTTTCGTATAATTATACTTTTGGACCCTTAAATATTTGATGTATTTATTTAAATTAAAAATTGACCAAATATTTTATTCATTTATAAAAATTAAAGAGTCCATAAACTACATAAAAAATAGACTACAATATTTCATTCATTTTATTAAAATTAAATTCAAATTAAATGACAAAATATTATCAACCAAATAAAAATTAAATTCGACCCGCGTTATCGCGGATTTATAACCTAGTTCTATTATTAAAAATTGATCGTTGTTAAATAATTTTATGATTTAAACAAGGGTTAATTAAGTGTATGTAAATGTAGATAATTAACGTTGATTTTCATAATGTATACGTAATAAAATTGACCGTTACTGTGTAGACGGAACCATTAACCTTTTACATTGTATTTACAAGATAACCTATATAACAGGTAATCAGTCAACTTTTATGTTTTGTTAACATTAACATTTATGTAGTAGCATTCGTGTCACTATATTCATGACACGTCAATATTTAATTATGTTTAAAAAGTTTAAATTATGATTTTTGTTTGACTGGTGAAATTAACACAAAAAGCAAAATGAATTAACATATTACACATAAACACTTGACCTGATATAATATGTTTTATATAAAATACAACATTAATAGTTCTGTTCACATAATAACAGTCAACTTCATTACGTATACGAGTATCAATATTTAATTTACTATATTTACAATCACTTAACCCTTTAAACGAACATACAAAGCACCCCCACCATCAATGGAGTCGAGTCACATTCGTCATTCCAATTTTGTTTCTTTCAATATAATTTCTCACGATATATTATATTAGATACTTTTTACATAAAATAATCAATTCTATCTTCAAGTTCATATGTTACAATCAAGCAATAGATAGTTAGCACATATTGTTTGCATCAACTACAAACGGGTGTATGTTTGATTCAAGTTTGAACTGTCACTATAAAGGTACTCGAAATACATTATTCACTACCTTTACTATCCTGCAGCACCCCCAAAAATTTATGACTTCGATAAGTGATAGCTGTAACTTGGACCATCAAGGAGGTCCTGAAATTTGAATTACATTACATACAACAATAAACAATGTGAATATATCTTACCCATAATTATTTACACTTTAGCTTATGATCAATGGACACAACGTAAAAACTACTTGAAATATATATTCTTTAAAGGGTTTTGTTAGCGTCGTTAATAAAGTTTGGACATGCATAAGATAATTATAATGTAAGTATTAATGCATGTATTAAGGTCTTATTGACAACCCTAAAGGTGTTATTAGCAATATTTCTTTTTATAAGTAATCGAAGAACTACATAACAATAAGAGGAGTAATGTGTATGTTGTTATGTGCTCTTTAAGTCAAATTTGAAGTATAATATTTACATAATTGACCCTCCAATCTTCTAATTCTTTTTAGTAACATTCATAGTATTAGCCTCCAGCTTTTTTATTAAACGCACTTAATCTCTCAAGCGTGTTATTTAAATAAATTCTCAAAATTATATTTTAAACAACTTTCATTTTGATACTATTGTGTATAACGATTCTCAATTTAACTTTTAAACTATGTAGCTTCATTTTTGTTGATATCTCAATATATATGACTGCTATGTCAGTGACAAAATGCTATAAAAAATTAAAGTTTGATGATTACTTAACAAGAATATTTGAAAATTAATATATTAAAGTGTAATCTTAGTTCGAAAGTTGATACACACAATAAAAAAATAAAAATAATTGAATGCATTTATATATGTGTAGCTATATACTCTAACCAACATTATTGATTAGTCATGATAAAGTTTAATGATTGATTGCTAACTGTTATTTATTTTACTTATCTTTATGTTGATCTTCTACAGAATTGGCACAAACAATTAAAAAGGAAGATACAATATTATTTAAGGCATAGTATCAGGGGAAAAATATTTTTCTACCTAAAATTATAAATTGAAGTTCTTAGAGTAACATTATACTATATTATCGTTTAAATAACAATTATTAGAAACTCCTACACGCCTAAGATATTGTCAACATCAGCTAATAATTTACCAAATATATTATTAAACAAACTTTTTAGGGAAAACATTATAATGATATAATATTACTTGCCAGTATATCTAATATCTAAGTGGTGGGTGTATCTTGTAGTTATCTGACCATATAAGTCATTAAGAAGTAAAGGGAAAATGTTTTCAACCATTTTAAAAACTCAATTTCTTTGTCTTTTGAAACTTCAAGCTGCTTCTGTCTTGTATGCATCTGCATTTTGTGTGTTTTCTTCCTTGTGACAAAAACTTGGAATAAAACCAAAACTGTTTCTTGCTCTTGTTGTTTTCTTGAATCAAATCTCACTTCTGTTGGAAGGAGACAACTCCAACTACATATAAACACAAATATATTTATAATCAATGTTACCTTAGAATACAACCAAACACCAAGAAAACAAAAATGGCTTCTTCTTCTTCCAAAATCTTATTTACATTTGTTTGTATACTAATGTTTGTACCCGTTGTACCCAAAAATGAAACCTCCTTTAAACCAATGCAAGAGTTAAAAAAGCTAAAAAGAATTAGAAATCATCTCAAGAAGATCAACAAGCCTTCAATCAAAACCATTAAGGTATTTTTATTAATTTTCTTTCATGCGTGCTCCTCATTTTTACACTTTCTTGAATGTAAAGTATCAATTATTGTTTCATTTTATTTTTGGAAGTAGAGTCCTGATGGAGACTTGATAGATTGTGTTCCTTCTCATCTTCAACCAGCATTTGATCATCCTATGCTCAAAGGACAAAAGCCATTGGTATATTTACTTTTTAACTATGTATGGAAAGTGCAGTGTTAAGATCATATCTGAAAGGGGTTGTGATTTTTTAATTTTTATTTATAATATTTTTTAATTTTATTTTAGGAACCACCACCGGAGAGACCAAAGGGACACAACTCAAGTGACGAAAACATGGAAACTATTCAGTTATGGGCACAATCCAATGAAGTTTGCCCAGAAGGCACTATTCCAATAAGGAGAACTACGGAAAATGATGTTTTGCGAGCGAGTTCTTTAAAACGATTTGGAAGAAAGATCGTAAGGGGTGTGAGACGTGACACAACGAGCGGTGGTCATGAAGTTCGTACCAACCTTAACATTTTTACAATGCATATAAATGTTATATTTCAACAAAAAGTTGTATAAGTCATATTTACATGGTCATTTATATTGTAGCATGCTGTTGCTTTTGTGAATGGAGGTCAGTACTATGGAGCTAAGGCCAATATAAATGTATGGACACCGGCTGTTACAGATCCATATGAATTTAGTCTGTCACAGTTATGGGTTATTTCTGGTTCATTTGGAAACGATTTGAATACCGTCGAAGCTGGTTGGCAGGTAATTTTTAGCTACTTATTTCGACTGATAATATTACATGATGATACATAAGTAATGCTTAGTTCTTTTTTATCAGTGATGCAAAAGAAGATACTGCAAAGTTTTATTTCATCTAATGACTAGTTAATTATGATCATTCAGGTAAGCCCGGAGTTATACGGAGACGGTTACCCTAGATTTTTCACTTACTGGACGGTAAGTATTATCAACTTATTTCTTAACTGTATCATAACAAAAAGTGAAGAAGGTTGGTGAGTTGTCAGTAGAGGTTACGCAATGGGTGGATCAGGCAGATTGGGTTAACCTTTTTTTCTGTTAGAGATAAAACATAACCCAAATTGACTCATTAATAAGTAAATGGGTTGAAATTGCCACCTCTAGTGGCAGGTGTCAAATTTTTTAATAGCAAGCACCCAATTTTCACACAATATAGTTATAACTTGTGTGGGATTAATGAGTAGCTTCTAATGCTGATTTATTTTAACAGACTGATGGATACCAAACAACAGGATGCTACAACTTATTGTGCTCAGGATTTGTTCAAACAAACAACAGGATTGCTATAGGTGCAGCAATATCTCCAAGGTCATCTTACAATAGTAAACAATTCGATATCGGCATTATGATATGGAAGGTAAATCTTATTAACAGGCCGGATTCCTAGTTATGTTTTTTTTAAGGATATTGCACTATAGTATATATTTTAAGAACTAACATTATTTTAAGGGTCATCAATTAGGTGTCTATTTAACCTTTCACAAAGATATAGTTGAACATGCATATATGTATTTTGTTTAAATCTTTTTACCAATTTATGGAATAAAACTTGGAGAACAGTTTTTCTGCTAATACCACTGATCTTATGGTAGTATTAAATTATAAGATTCTCTTTTTTTATTCGAGGAAGTGGTCTCCCATGTGTAGACTTTTTCTTTGTGTTAGACATAGATTATTAAACTAATGAGGAGAATATTACTAAGTTAATGTCATTTTATTTTTAAATAATCAGTATTGTAATGTAATAGCTACTACTATCATAAAACTATTTGTTTGACCCCTAAATACTCAGAAGCTTAATCTGTTAAAGCAAAATTAATAGCTAGTGATTAGAAGTTTAAGAATGTAACAAGAACATACTGAAGTTGTTTTTTACATGTGTAGGACCCAAAACATGGACACTGGTGGCTGCAATTTGGGTCAGGACTACTGATAGGCTATTGGCCGTCGTTTTTGTTTAGTCATCTACAACGACATGCAAGTATGATACAATTTGGAGGGGAGATAGTGAACACGAGATCAAGGGGATATCACACGACAACACAGATGGGTAGCGGTCATTTTGCAGATGAAGGATTCGGAAAAGCTTCCTATTTTAGAAACTTGAAGATTGTTGATTGGGACAATAGCTTGCTTCCTTTAACAAATCTACATTTATTGGCTGATCATCCAAATTGTTATGATATAAAAGAAGGAAAAAACAATGTTTGGGGGAATTATATTTATTACGGAGGTCCAGGAAGGAATGGAAGGTGCCAATAAAGGAAATAACTTGGTTCATAGAATTTTTCTTTATATGGTTAATTCTTTCCTTACATAGTAAGTTGAGTTGGATAAGTTTTGAAAGTTGTAAGTTTAAACTGTTTATCTCCATAAATATCAGTTTCTTTTCTGTGAGATTTTTTGTATATTAGGTGTTATAAAATGATAAATATATTATGGTTTGTTATTATGTGTTGACCTTGCTTATTTTGTATGGTGCATGTGCAATGGTGTAAAATGATATGTTCAAACAAAAATTTGACACATATATATATCTTAAAAATGAAGTCAATGGCTTGGATATCTACTTCTACTATTTCTCTACTATTTGTTGGTACTGGAAGGAACCTTCAATTCATCAATGTAACCTAATCTTGGTGTACCAAACACCCTTCTATCACCATCATAATCTTATTCAATTCATAAGCTTTAACCAACTGTGGACCTGCGGGCCAAGGGTCATAAGTAAAAACTGATGTGGTGTGTATTATGAGAAGTACATAACATACTAGTTCAACTAGTCAACGAATCATCCTTGATTGAAGGAGAACTCGAATAATAGTAAAATTTTGTTGAAAGCGTAGTCATGCTCATACAATTTCAAATGTTAGCACATGTAAGTATAGATCTATTCTTATTTTCAACCACATTCATAACAGAGTAGGGAATTCTATGCGAGTAACGACCTAAATAAGCAACCTAAATATCATTTTCCATTCATTGTATGAAATATGACATAAGCGATCTCATATATATCATTAATTTTGCCACATGTCTCGATCTTTTGTTTAGATTGTTTTTCAAGACTATGAAAGCCCCAACTGTAGCATAAGTGATGAATCCTATATAATTAAATAAACACCTCAGTTAACACTTATAAATTTGGATTACTTTGAACACAGTCAACTCTGCACAGTTTATGGGAGATGAGACAAACATACTTGCAAACCCAACCCATCTTGACTCTCGAGCATTTAAGAAATAATGAGCCAGGGGGACAATTCCAAGATCTTGTTTTGTCTTTATTAATTGTGCCAGAAATTCAAACCATATCACATTTTTAACAAGTCAATGGTAGTACCAACGGTATCTAACTCAGTTCCCAATGGGTTTAATATGTGTTTTTTAGACACAAAGTACTTAATAAGCCACAATTAGAACTCATAAAACCAGAAACACATCTTCTAATATTTTGTTTATAGTATAAATAACCACAAATTGCTAACATAGCGTTGAATGTTATACAAATAAATGTTTTAGAATTTGTAAGGTGTCATCTATGAGACTCGCTAGATTTTCAGGATTACAGACCACGATGCTGAATAATTTACAAAGGCCTGCGTCCGCCAAATCTTCCGCTAAATATTTCTTTGTATCACCAATATGTTCATGTTGATTGTGTATGGAAGCATATGTTCTTTCCAGTTGGTAACATAGTTCCAAGAAAGTAGGTTCCTCCAAAATACTTTTGAAATCGAGTGATATGTTATGATTTTCAGACAAACTTGTGAGTTTTATCTTTATAGCAATATCTTTTGCAGACTCTAGGTTGAAGATTATATTATGAGCTTTATGAGAGGAACGGCATTTGCCAAACACGCTGCTTTTAACAAGATGACAAAGCTGGAGGGTATTTGCAAATGAAAAACGAACCATGAAGTTGAAAAAGTCATAGAAATTCATGCCTGCACGACAAACGCACTTTGTAAATATTTTAGAATTTCGTTAATTATTGATTTATGTGATATATTATGTGTTTGTTTCGATAAAAAGAAGATAGATTATGTTGGATAGGTTAAACTTTATTGAACTGCATAATCCATTTTTTAAAAAATACTTCGTAATTTATGTATTAACTATGGTTTACAACAAACCTGTATTAGCTGCAAGATTCCGCTGACATAGACCCTCATAATCATCACAAATGTCTTTAATATCTTCAATGTACTCTGCAGCTTCCTTGTAATCTCTATAAAGAAGATCCCACTACATAGAAAAAAACGCTAAATGATAACTTCAGTTGCAGAACAAAACTTTACTTATATACTATAAATCCTTTGAATTATTTGGCTGTACTTACCACCCATGAGAGGTTATAGGCATTAAACCAGTTGTGATTTATTGATATTGTGTCTTCCTGTAACAAATAGATTTAGCAAGAATACAATAAATAGTATTCAAGTAGCACAATCAACAAACAATATAAAATCTGTGTATTGCAACTTTTGTTATGTGTCATATACCAGATTGTGAACTTGATGATACCATCCACTAGGAACAAAAATGATTTCATTTTCATCTTGTGTGCATTCCAACCATAATGTCTGCATAAAACACACGAATGTAGAAAATCAACAGAAAAGGTAAGTTTAATAGGTAAACGTTAGCTAGTGATCTACAAAAGAAAAAATACCTTCTTAAAATTGGGAAATATTTTTTCGCTGACTTCTTCAAATATGTCATATACACAACTTTTCCGGTTTCTGGATGTACAAACATTGATCAGGTACAACATCACGAGATTAAAAATATCTTTATTGTACTTAAAAAGGTCTTAAAACCTTGTACATAATAATGCACTTAATGTTATACCAATTAGTAATGTGTACTTAGTACTTACACATAAAATTAAAACTAGTAAATGATATATCATATATGTTATATAAACGTACAAAAAACTGTAATATTCATCTGCGTTGAAGAAAATCATGATATACCTATCAAAGGCAAGGTGACATTGTTCTGGAGATAGAAAATACCATTTCTTCTTGCCACATACATTGGCTGACCAACTATAAGACCTAAAAACATCAGCATGGAAAGGTGTCCATGTTCCTGAATGCAAAAGATTTAAAACAATAACAATAAGAAATTGGTTGACATGGCAATAAGTATAGCATCAACACCTACACTTAAAATAAAACACAAAGACAAGGCTTTGTCTTGCAGGAAAAATGGGTCTAACCTTTGGCACCCATGTACACAAAACGGTAGTCAGAACAGCTTACGTCGTCTCTCTTTTGATATGTATCAGGGTCTTCATGCATGTGATAGTGGTCAAGATACAAATTTAGCCAATCATCACGAAAAAACAGAGGAGTTGCATATGCTGTATACTCTGGGTACTCCTGCAATCTTCAGAATATAAGATAATAATATACAACAAAGAAAATGCTGGTTCATGCTGTAGGTAATCCTAACTGAACTAACTTAAACGTACCTTTACATAATGCCAGTCTTTCAAATACAGCAGGGCTTTTCCATTCAAGTCATTAGTTGGATGATTGCCATGTTCCACTGAAGAAATCTCAAGCCAGCGATTGATAAACTCTGCCACTGACATCTCAAACCTCTTTTGCTCTGTAAATTCTCTGCTACCACAGTCAGCAACCTACGTGTTACAATGTGAAATCTCAAAAGTCAAAGTCAACACATTGTAAGAACTCAACATAATTTCCACTATATATTCCATTCATACATGTATAAATTGGTGTGTGCCTCTTCATTTAAGTTTCACCTACAGTTATACGATGTAAATTGTAATGGACCAATTTCACTAGTAGTCAAGAAAGGAAAGCTAAACTTAAACTTGATGCACATTTACAAACGCAGTCCTTGGTGGCAATCACTTCACGTTACACAATTTATCTGATAATGACTCATTTCAGTGAGGATGTAATATGATATTCAACAAACACTACATATACACTTCTAAGTTACTACGACTTAACAACCTAAACATGAACACTGGAAAGTAAACTTGAACTTGATATCAGAACACGTGTAATTAGTCATTCATTATACACCTAAACATGCCTAAGTTTTGCTAAGTTGAAATCACCGCAAAACCCCAAGTTGAGTTAAAATAAATGTGCAAGGCATACATTAAACAGAGTTTAGCCATTTCTAGTCATAAACCATCTCAAACAAACTCCTAAAATCAGTTGAAAACAGTATATAGGGAGCAATGAAGTATTCAATAGTATCCATATATAATCATCACTTACATATGCAAAAATAGAATCCCTATTCACCATATATCACACACACAAAGTCTAAGTTTATATTCAAGTCAATATAGTGAACTATACAAAATCAGAAACACATTTAAATATACACAAAACAAGTAAAATTTATCTAAATTAGGGAAATTAGGCACCTGAACTTTAGAATTACCGAAATTGGAAGAAATGAAGTGAAAATTAGGTTTTCCATCATCAAAAACCCAATCTTTACAAGCTTTCCAATCGTCCATGAGTCCAGTTATAACAACAGGTTTGTTCTTCGATAAATATTTCTCTACAAAACCACTGTAACACAAATCTTTTCCGTTAACCTTCTCAACGCTCCCCGTAATATTTAATCCCATTATTTTTCCGATCAGTTCTCTTCTCTCCGGCATACAGAGCTCCCGGATATTAAAAATAAATAAATAATGAGAAATGGTTGGGCTGGAAATCTGAATTGGGCTTTTCTATTGGGCCTTTTAATATCTTTTGGGGGTTATAGTGTTATACAAAATCCATTTTAAGTAGAAACTAGAAGGATTTCTTTTTTCTTTTTGTGTGGAAAGAGGGAACATATATGTTTTTGTATTATTTTTAAATGTTTGATACGTATTATTTAGGGATTTGGGGACTCGAAAAATGTATCCGAGTCTAGGACAACGTGAGCAAGCAAGAGAGCGAGTTCAAAACTTTGCGATTGAAAGACAAAGACATGGTCGTCTTTTTCTACTTCAAATAAATGCTTTCGTAAGTTCGAACCATTTTGTGCACACTACTAGTTAAGTGTATTATCTAACACCTCAAATTTATGTTTATAATCATAGCTAGAACTGTAAGTTTGTTACATGTAAAATGGCAAATTAGTTCAATCTTATAACACAAAGAAGAAAAAAATGTCTCTGATTAATTTTGAAGTTGAAAAAAATTCCAATGAATAATGAGTGATTACAACGTACCAGTGTAAATAGTACTATCTAAAACTACTATAAACAATGATATCTCTAAGAATAATAAGTTTTGTTTTTGACACTTTATTGTATGATATGTGCATGTCATTCCTACCCATATCAGTCTCACATGGCATGGGGTCATATTGATGAACTAGATGCATGAAGGTAAGGAAAGTTTTGCTACATTTGGACAAAATATGAATGGGAATTAACACCATAAGTGCGGGCCACCAAAATACCCCAAAAGCATGTTGTGGAAATAGCCAAGCACAAACATGCCATACAACTCATAACAAACATCCTTGTACTCCTTATTTGAGTGTGACATGATCTTTCATCCAACCTAAATGGGGTCTTTATTATTTTCAATCACTTGTTGATTGGATAGGCTTGATGCATATGTGATAATTGCTTTGTAAACGTTTTCATTTTGTTCTCTAACATTCCATTCTTCTTTTTTATATTATGATATAATGATATATGATATGATATGATTTTGGGCATATTAGACATCTTATCTGTATTAGTTTTGTTTTGTTTTGGGATGCACAATATGTGGTTAAAGTACATTGAAAGCAAAAAGGTTTTTTCTCCCTATTAGCAAGTTGGGTTGTTTCACATAAATTAAAATGTTGGTTATTTTATATTTCACACTGCATATAAACACCTCTGAAACTTAGAACTGCACAAAACATTCACATGACCCAAATCAGCATGTTTGAATAAAGCTCTTCTGGTAACACATTTAAACATTCAAGACAATAATAATTCATAATCAACTAATGTTGACTGAGATAACTTACAATCATACATTTACATTATATCATAGGCATCACTAGTCGCAATTTTGGCTCTCGATATCAACCAAAAGAAAACAGAGTCAATGGGTCAGGTCAACTTTTGAGTCTATAAGAGACCATGTATGACATCAAGATTTTTGATAATCAAAGTTATTGATCTAATTGCATACCTAATAACGTCGGTAAATAGTATCTGACATGTTAAAAAAATAGAAATATTGAAGTTTATAAGCCATACACTTTTGTTAAAAAAGTTTGATAGAGATGTACGTGACTCAATTATAAGAGACAGTGTCCCTCTCAATTTGCATCAATCCACAATAATATCAGTGATAATGAGTTTTATGTTATAACAGAAATGAAATAGTAATCTTGTTTGGAATGATTGGAAAATTCAATTGAGGAATGGCCCTCATGGCTCTATCCCTTTCCCATCTTGTTCTATATATTTAATAATCTAAAAATTACAAAATGATAAAAGAAGAAAAAATAGCATACTGCTTTAAAATTTTTACAATGCTAATATATCAACTAAGCCTAAACTTTTATTGTCGCAATTTTCATATGAATCGGGATTATGATGAGTAACCAAGGGAGCTATTCGATGAGCCTTGAACCAGCAATTGAGCTGGTGTTACTGATGATGACGGATAAGGACCACTTGAATCTTTTCGTGGCTGGTCGGTCTCTTTATGTGACTTGTTTGTTATTGCAGGCTGTCTTATTTCCCTTAATAACGCTACTACATCTTTCATTGTCGGCCGGTCTTCAGGGCGATTGCTTGTACACAGGAGTGCTATTCCAAGTGCTTGCAACATTTCTTGTATTTGTGAGTCGGGATTGCCATGTAGCTTTCGGTCTATTATGTGTACAGGATCTTTTTTACTCTTGAGATGATCCCGAACCCATTGAATCACATGTTGACCTTCAGAAAACGACTCATCAACTGGTTTTTTCCCGGTTATGATCTCTAACAACACCACTCCGTAACTAAAAACATCGCTCTTTTCTGTAATTTTCAACATGCTAGCATATTCTGCAAACACAAAATATAATCATATACTCCGTATAAATTAGACATATTCAAGTGGTGATCAAAGTAGAAATCAAATATTCGGTAACCAAATTTACCTGGAGCCATGTAACCATATGAGCCAGCAAATTGAGGCTTCACTGAAAATGAGGAGTTATCGTCTTCAACTAATCTTGCAAGCCCGAAATCAGCTAAACAAGCATCATTCCGATCACCCAACAATATATTCTCCACCTTTACATCGCGGTGAAGAATTGGTGGCACACAATCGTGATGTAAGTACGCTAAGCCCTCCGCCACACCTAAAGCAATCTTGAATCGAGTTTCCCACTCGACCACCTCGATGTTACTTTCATGTAACATGGTGCCTAATGTACCATTAGGCAAAAAGTCATAAAGCAACAATTTGTTTTTCCCATTTGAAGCCCAACCCAACAACCGAACAATATTCCGGTGTCGGATACGTGCGAGAGTCGCGATTTCTGACGAAAATGCAGCCGCGGAATAATTTTCTGATAACTGGAATCTTTTCACCGCTATAGGAAACCCCGACGGAATATTCACCCGGTACACGACCCCAGACTGACCCCGGCCCACCACATTTTCAGGTGTCAAGTACTTTGCCATGTCAGTAATTGACAAGTCAAGTTTCTGGTATAAAGTGATTTCCCACGGTGGGCCCATTTCCACGTCAGCATCATCCAAACCACGTTCCCGAGCACCCATTTTCCCAGCGAGTATGATGTAAAACGCCGATAAAAGAAGCACACACGCGACACCAATCAACACCACCATCGCCACCCTAGCACCCTTGCTCGGCCGAGAACCGCCACCTTTATCTGCCGTACACTCATTTCCCGCCAAACACAACGAAGGGTTGTTAGACAATACATTGAGTGGTAGTTTGGAGAAAAATGGCGTGTCCGGCACGTGACCTTTAAAATTGTTATGCGAGATATTGAGCGTCACGAGATTTTCAAGATCTACGAGATTTTGTAAATCTCCAGAAATCTGGTTATAAGATAAATCTAGAACTCCGAGTTTATCTAAAGCAGCAAACTCCGACGGTATCTTACCGGAAAGTTTGTTACAACTGAGATTAAGTGCAATCTCTAATGCTGGTAGCTTACCTAAAGTAGCCGGAATCTCACCGGTGAATTCGTTACTGCTTAAATCAAGTAACTGTAAGTTCATGCATGAACCAATTTCCGAAGGAATTAAACCGGTGAATCGATTGCTACTGAGCACGAGCTTGTTTAACGAAATCAATAAACCGAGATTCGGACTCAACGTACCTTCAATTTGATTATCGGAAACGTCAACAAGCTCAAGCGAAACAATCTTATTTAAACTCCCCGGTAACTCGCCGGAAATTGAATTAGAATGCAAATCTAGAAACGTTAAATTCTGGCAACCTGATATCTCCGGCGGAATTATTCCGGTCAACCTGTTTGATCCGAGATCAAGGAAATTTAAATTTCTTAACCGACCAATTTCAGGCGGAATCGATCCAATCAAATGATTGTCATTCGCACGAAACCGAATCAATGACGAACAGTTTCCGATCTCCGGAGGTATTTGACCGGATAAATCGTTGCCTAACAATAACAATTTATTCAAATTCTGTAAATTGAATAAACCGTTAGGAATTGGTCCCGTCAACGAATTCTGTGAGAAATCAATTGCTTCTAGATTCGTACATGATGAAATTGAACTAGGTATTGCACCTTCTAGATGATTCTGCCATAAGTATAACAGAGTTAAGTTTTCAAAGTTACCGATTTCGGAAGGAATCGTACCAGTGATCTCGTTGTTATCGAGTTCGATATGCGTGAGACTTTTGCAATTTCCTAATTGAGTCGGTATCGAACCAGAGATCTGATTCACGCTCAATTGAAGCTCCTGTAACAAACTCAGATTACCGAAAGTTACTGGAAGAACTCCTGTTAACGTATTCATCGAAATGTCGATTAACACAAGTTGCAAACAGTTTCCTAGCTCTGGTGGAATAGCTCCACTCAAACTGTTTTGCCATAGTAACAAATTCTTCAAGTTTTTCAAATTGCCTAATGAACCTGGAACCGAGCCCGAAAGCGAGTTTTCGTATAAGTAAATGTTTTGGAGCTCGGTGCAGTCACCGAGCTCTGGCGGAATTTGGCCCGAAAGTAAGGTGGTGTAAATGGCTAAGGTTTGGAGTTTTTTTAGATTACCGATTGTTAATGGTAGGTAACCTGATACTCTTGTTTCTGCAATGCCTAACATTACTAAACTAGTACAATTGCCGATTTCGTCTGGTAACGGGCCTTCAATGTCTTTGTTTCCGCCAGCTCTAATCACTTGAAGGTTTTTCAATTCACCGATTGAACTAGGAATGTTTCCACCGAGTTGGTTGTCGTAGCACGTCAACACGACCAAACTCTTAAGGTTCCTGATTCCGAGAGGAATGGAACCTTGGAGCCTGTTTGTGTTGAGGTAAAGCTCAACGAGCTTTGTGAGATCACAAAGCTCATTTGGGATTTCGCCGGTTAATCCATTATCACTCAAGTCTAAATAATTCAGGTTCTGTAAGGACCCGATTGCCTTCGGGATCGAACCAGTAAGATTTGTTCCTGAAAGCACTAACCTTTTTAGACTTGTTAACGAAGTGAAATCGAAAGGAATGGTTCCGAATAAATCCACATCACTCAAACTCAATTCAACAACATTTTTGTTAGCATCACAAGTGATACCAAACCACCCACAAGGGGTTTCATTAGTTGAATCCCAATTGTTTAAGACTTGTAAATTGGGTCCTTTTAAGGTTTTCTTCCATGAAAGAAGAGCTTCACCTTGTAGGTTGAGGGAGAAACAAGAATGAATTAAAATGAAAAAGAAAAAGAAACAGTAAGAAGGTTGAAAGACAGGCATTACAAAAATGCTAACAAGTTGTTGTTTTTGATGTTGCAAATACCAATGAAAGGCAGGGGAAGGAAGGGGATGAGCCTAGGGAGGAACAATGTGAGAAAAACCAAATCATTTGTCTTGTGGAGTTGTGGGCTTTAGTTTAGTGTGGTGTTTTTTTTTTAAAGTGTTATAAAAATGAAGAAAAGGAGGTTATAGTGAGAGAGAGAGACCCAGAATCTCCGGATCCAAGGACAGCTAGGCCATGATGTTTGTTCAGTGAGAAATATATGAGGAAATCAATATGGGTGTTGTTTTCTGTTACTTGAGACTTTTTTATAGATTTTTTTTTATACTTATCTTTATCTTTATATAGCATGGGGTTATAATAAGAGAGTGGAGTGTGAGTGATGTATACTTTAAGTTTTGGATGTTTCATCTTTGATAAATACAAAACCAAACACTTGGTATTATACTCATGTTAGATTTGAAGATGAGTGATTTTGGGTTTAGTAAACAAGTATTACTACTAGTAACTATAGTCTGTAAAGTTGTTTGTAATTCTGTGCGTTGTTGTATAAAGAAAAGATTGTTACAGGTTGTTATTGTATCAATGGTACCTAACTATAAAGTTGATCCTATTTATGTGAACTATATAGAGAAATGATTGGTAGATGTTACTTTTCAGTCTAACATATATCAACATAATGCATTCCATTTTGACATGATTTCCAAATTTTCACTATTATCATATGTTCTCTTCAACTTACAACGTGTTTCAGTCAAAGTTTTTAGTATATCATTCTCACAACGCAAACGTTCCTGAGAGGTCAGCCTTTCGTGAAATAGATAATGTGTTCGATCTCAACTCTCCCAATTTACGGGGATACAATTGAACATCATATGTGGTGCGATTTTAAAATAGGCTAAATGATCTCGAGTTAGAGTTGCCCGTGAAAACAACTTTCGGTGTCAGCTAACCAACAATCGAGTCATGTGTCAAATCATTGGTACACAGAGTAAAACATTCAATTTATGAGATGAATGAACTGTAACATAAAATTTTGATTTAAAAGTACATGTATACGGATGAATGAAGTACATCCTCATAATCATAAAAGATACAGATAGGGTTATCTATGCATTGACCAATTGTATAGTACAAGTTCCAAATGCATGAACAAATAGGGCCCACACTAGATTAACTTGCTTAAAAAATAGAAGCAGAGATCTGAGTCGAGTGAAAAGTGGGAGTGCCAGTGAGTTATATAGTACGTGACTTTTATCACCATCACATGTGAGGGCCTTTTTATGTTATCATGCCATATGAACACGTACAATCTTTTCTTAACTGTATTCGAAAATAGATACATACCTCGTCCTTGAAACTTTGATTCCTAGAGCTAAAATCATCTTCTATTTTAGGTGAATCATGGATAAACAAGATAATGTATACTAGATAGCTGCTATTAAAAGAATACAGTAATAACACAATTAAAAGAAAAAAAAATGAAAAGTAGTGCCAGAAGCATGAACGTTGCAAAATGGATACTGTTAGAGAGTTCACGGAATTTTTTTTGTATCTTTTATAATTTTTTTCTGAAAAGAATTTAAAAATTATGAAAACATGATCAAGTTGAGGTGTTTACATAAGTTTTTTAAGAAAATTAAAATTTATGGACGCATTTAGTACGAAAAAATATCTCCGTTTTCTATTTTCTATCTAATTAGAATTTTATGTCTCTTGAAAACTAATACAAAATCAAAAAACGTGTTCAAATGTATAAGGGATTGAGTTTTTGTTTTCCAAAATAGGAAATGTAGAAAACCATGAATCATAGATTATCTTTTCTTTGAAACTTTTTCAAAAAATCCCAACTTAAACATATTTTCTAATTTTCAGTTCTCTTAGAAAATTTTCTAGAAAAATGAAAAAGTTTTCTGTAATTAAACGTGCCATCTAATTTATGATTTTCTATATTTATTATTCTTGAACATGAAAATTTCATCTCCTACATTGGAATAAGACGCACTTTTCATTTTTAACGTCGAAGTGGGACTAGTAATGTATCTTTCAGCACGTTTTTTTTATCACTTTTTATATAATTCTAATCTAACTACATATAATGCATCTTCACTATTATCTTAAAATTAGTCTCAACACAAGAAAATGTCTAAATTACCCTTAACTTATTTATAGTATTTCCATTAATAAAATTATTCCCTATTCATAATTCATAATCTATTATTATATATAACTATAGAATGTGTAAATACAACTCTTTGTTATATAAAATAAGATAATAATTCATACAATACATATAAAACAATTAAACAATTAGTAGTTTTTCATTATCACCACCGTTACCTATCATCGTTATTTCTACCGCCGCATTGCGCGGGTATCATTCTAGTAAGTAATAAAGTATTACTAGGATTTACAGAACTTGACACGGCATTTGACATATTTTATTTAAGTTTTTTGATTTATTATCTGTGTATCAATTTTGTTTTGAAAGACTTTATGTAACATGCTATCAATAAAATATAATTCAAATTAACTTATTTATAAGGTGATTTGTTTCACAGTTGATATGTTTGGGTGCTCAGGTTGTTGCTATATATTGAAGCTAGTTGGTTGATACTTAGCTGTTGTTTTTTAAGGTAAACATCCATGTATTATCACAATTTATTACTTATTCGTCTTAAATAGAACTAAAATGCACAACTTATTGGTTGATAAATCACATCGATATCACTGAGCAGAATCATGTGTTACACATACTTAGTTGTTAGCTTCAACTTTGGTCTATTCACTCACAATCGTAGTTTGGTTCGCTTTCAACTTTTGTCACCTCATTACATTTGTAATCGTATAACACACATTTTACGGGAAAATTCTCCGATTTAATGGGAGAAAAAAATCATGTACGAAAACCTATATGAACTATCAACTACAAACGAGAAAGAAAACAAAATGATTGACAGTATATAATCCAACTGAATTATATACCAATTGCGGAATATATTTATAAAATAAGTTACACGATTAACGATTTGATGTTATTGCATAGAATGGAGAGTATGATTTATAGCTAGTTGAATAACCTAAAGTTTAATAAGAAACTAATTATATTAGAAGACAATAAGTGTTAAACAATTCGGATATTTCTTAGATATAAATAATTACAATAAAATATAAAATGAAAAGGAAAAGAAACCTTCATTTTTAGTGGTGGCAACCAAAGTCTCTAGCAAGATCGCTAAGATTGGAATGTTACGAAAATTTTATTTTCATTTTTATGGAAAGGGGATCATAAAATAAAATATTATTGAAAATATAATATTCTATTTCAATAAAAGTTTATATAAAATATAATTTACGACCGATAGAAAAAGAAAAAAAAGGGTAAAATTGATCATCTTCTGGCCCGACCGGTCTTACAGTCAACATAAGAAAGGTAAACCAGGTAGCCTATAATTAAAGGAATATAAAGTGAAGATTAAATCCATAACTTTCGCATTTATTCTGCATTTCCATGACAACTAAACTACTATCACGAGGACAAAAACCAATAATAATCATTTACTTAAATATCGTAACTACAATCGGAATCACGATTTTGATAGCTTTGGTCTTTATAATACTGGCCAAACCACTTACTCGTACAACTTGCAAAAAATACCATAATGTATTTTTTTTTGTATAACTCTTTCAACTTATATTCCATACAGGTATGTTACAATTATCTTGAATTAACCAATTCAATAAATTGATTATCTTGTGTTAGAATATCTTGGATCGGGTTTGAAGCGCCTAAGGTACGCATCGAGGTTTATTATTATTTTTTAAATATATTCTAAACTTATTATTAATTATATTAGATTAGATATATAGGATTGAAATAAAAAATGCATGAGAACAAAAAAGTGACGATAAGCGGTGGCGATCTTCAAATCAAACAAACGATTTGGAATCTATTTATAAAATGTTGGTTTCAGAAGTATCAAATTATAGATTTGGAATCATATATGAACTCACATCCTCCTTTAGATCCATTTAATGATTAATGATTTAGTATTAGTATCATCCACCCAGTCGTTGGTAAGATATTATGAACCTATCGATAATAAAATAAAATAAAATTATAAGTTGTTACTTAATAATTTCTATAACAACAAGAGGGCAAATTAAATCTTTATATATGCAAAACTGATCTCATGATACAACTAGATTATTTAATTCTTTTGACTTGGATTTTATATGTCATGTTGTATAAGTAAAACTGATTATTCGATCTTGATATGAGCTTTTAATTATAAAGTCAAGAACATAAAGAGCGGTGATACTAAATTTTTAGTGTTTTGGAGAAAACCACTTAAGCTAAGAATTAAGTGGGCAAATCTTTCTAATTTTTTTATAGGCATTTTTTCAGTTTCCCTTATAATAGTTCTCAATGTACATAATGTTTATTGATACAAGGTGATTCATTCACATACTATTTATAGGCCATTTATTTGTTATATCTTAAGTATTGTTTTATTTGATTCAACCCACATTATTATATATACATATATACTTATAGAGTGGAAAGTGGACTTTTTGACCTAAACATTCATCAATGAATACCATTTACATGAAATATTCATTCAGTGTAATATTCATCAATGAATATTTAAACCAAAAATGTTTCCATCCTCCCTCAAAAAAGTTACTTTCCTTTTGATTCTTCCACCGTATAAATCAAAAGGGACGAAACCAAAAGCCTTGGTTAATCCTAAAACTTAAAACTAAACCATCGTTGTTTGTTTTGATAGTATGATAGAAATTGAGAATCGTAACTACTTACAAGAAAAAAGTCACGAGTTAAAATAACATCAACCTTGAATGAGAAAACTAGAAATTAAAACATCGAGTTTAGCAAGAGGCGCGAGAGGACGAGGGATGATCTACGACATTTATAAATTTTTTAAAAATATGTGCTTTGTCTCATGTATGCAACGTTTAATTAGAAATCTCACAAGTATTGTAAACTAAGATCTAAAACGAAACATAAGCGTACTGTACTTGTATCCTTGTGCTATATGTACTAACCAAAACTAATATAATCCAAGCTGGTATGGTTAATTGAAGATGTAGCTAATTAAGTTAAGTAGCAGCCGTTGCAAAACCTGCCACATTGGATCTAGATCTACATCTAGAGGCAGTTAAAAACACTGCCTTTACAATACCTTCCTAATTTTATTCGACCAGATCTGCTAAATCCACTTGAAAGTTCATGTAATCAGACAAAAGCTACTTACAATCCCCTATAATATTCTGTTAAAAATTATTATTTTTTATCTTTTCACTAATTAAAATATTGTTCACAAATATTACGTCATGTTAATAGTACTTTTAAAAACAGAGCAAGTGATAGTACTTGTATTTTTGGTTTTACTTTTTAAATTAAGCTTAAAAAGGGTATTATATAATATTATTATTTTTCTTCGGATGCTTTTGTACTTTTGAAAAACTAAAAGGGTTCAAAAGACTACCATATGTATAGCTTTTACTCAACTTACTTTTGTCTAAATTTTATTAAATTAAAATACTTTTAATAAAAATAATATGATGATATATTATTTATTATTAAACGTATTAAAAACACATAAAAAGTGTAAACAAATATACTTTTTAAAAATAATAATTCTGGTTAAGCAGTTGAATACTGTAATAGGGTTATTATTTAAATTAGCTGAAGATTCGAATTATTATTTTTTATTATTTTTAAATACGTGTTCATATTGTTAAAATAATTGATTAAAAAAATTAGAGGAAAAAGAAGGAGAGGTGGGATCACGTGATGTCGCGTGACAAGAGGTATGTGGAGAATATGATTTGGATTTTGGTATACTTCATCATCCATGTTATGGAGTATGGCTAATTATTTTACTTAAATTATCTTACAAGTATACCCATTTAGGGGAATCTAATCACGAGGTTAGATTAGAGGGTGTCACATGATACATAAATATTTATATTTAAATACTACTACGGATTATTATTATTATTATTATTATTATTATTAGCTTCAAGATTTAGTCTATTGGAAAATTCCTTGCAATCCCGGCATGTATTTAAGATATACTAAGTTCTAAAATCTAACAATTTCATGATATAATCAAAAAGGATTTTGACCATAATGCAACTTTACTACTTGATTTTGCTTGATAATTTAGTTATTATTATATATTATATTAGTTAAGTTATTAGTTATTGCATGCATGGATGGATTTGCAAAAGGAAGCTGGTCTTCTTTTGGGTAATTATTGAATCAAATAATAAGACTATTAATTAATGAATTAACTAATTAAAGTGAACGATTATTTGATTGAATACTTAGCCTTGGGTATCAACTAAGAAAAATCTAGTCACGGTCAAACTAACTATGAATAGGTTGGCCAAACTTTTCAAAGTATTAGTGCCATCTCTTTTTTAGTGTAACTGAAATGTTCACAACAAGTGATTAATTGTTTGCAAATTTTATTGTAATTTAATCACTATTTAGTATAAATGCACAAAAAAGCATACATGGTTTTCAACAATAACCCATTTTTAAACAGATTTTGGAAATATAAATGCATCCAAAATTATTATAATCTACATATTCTATTCTTAGTGCAGTGTCAATACCTATTTGTTGCAAATATTATATATCCACCTTATGATTAATTTTTGAATTATAACTTTTTAACTAATTATTTTCCTTATGTAAAGTGAACTACTTATCCTTTTAAATATACTAAATTGACCTTAAAATATACACATAAATCTAACATAATTCATTTATACTTTAACATATCGCTTATATATAATTATTTAAATATTTTATATTATTTTATCACGCTAACCAATCAAATTTTTAGTCTTTAAACTTACAAGTTTAACCTACTATGATTTTTCTTTTTAGTTTTCTTCACCTACAACACTTTTATAGTGGTAGATAAATGATTATAACACGTGTAATCTATTAACTCTCCTTTTTATCTAATCCCTCAAATATGTTGAATATCATAATCTTGTTGTTAGTAGCTAGGCTTGTTTAATGAAAGAAAAACTATAGATGATAACTCCACAAAATTATTTGGAACATTAGATAGACCAATAACATTTTACAACTTTTTTTATCTCACTTGACATCATTTTGTGAACACTTTTAACATTTCTCAATAGTAATAACTCTCTTATGTTTGTAAACAATCAAATATTGATGGATGAAGAAGTATATTTTATTTATTAATTTCTTTTTGTTTTAATATACATTCATTTACATTTGTTTTTACTAGCAACACTTATTTATCAATAAAATAAAATAACAAGAACATTATAGTGTTAATTTTATATAAATTGTGAGTGATTGTGCTTTAGTTTCAATAAATAAATAAAAAAATCATTTGTAATGAGATATTTTGGTCGTATTTAATTGAATGTTCTTTCCTTGTTTCATGGATAACTTTTGATCTTTCGGCACTAAAGACATGTTTTAATATAATCTTAATTGTTTGCATCAAAGTAGGTATGTATGTTGCTTTCAACATCTTGAAGTAATGCATTTCAGTTTGATAGTGTGTTTCACTATTTAGTTTTCTAGCTTTGATATTATTTATTATTTTTATTATTATAATTATAATTTATAAATTATAAATAAATAATATAGGTCTTAACCCTTTTGTTGAACTTATGAACCGTTTGCTGAATTGGTCCTCACATCACAACACCTGCCTTGAGACAAAATTAAAGATTGTATTTAAGGTGAAATTTATATATACGGTGACAATTTAACATGTATCAAATATTAGCTATTGAATAATGTGTTTGTTTTTCTCACGACGCAACAACTACAGTTATATGAGAACCCATAACCAAGTTTTAAGAGTGTCATTTAAAATATAATATAAAATAATATAATATTCTTACTTTTGATAATAAAGTTCAAGGTAAAGTCACCTTGTATCATTAAAAAATATCATTATATTTATTTGGGTGCCTTCACATTCTTACATTGTGTCGTCCTAATCAAACGCGATGTATTTTGTCGTATCATTGTGTCGTTGTCCTGCAAATATTGGTCATTAATACATACGAAAATTTCTAAAGATTATATTTCCCCAAAAAAAAGTAAAATTATGGTAAAAAAGATCATGTTATTTCGAAGAAGAAACAGTAAAGTTAAGTCATTTTTACTTTTTACTAACTAAATTTGATGATATATGTTCTGAATAATAATTGGTTTTGTTATATATATTATATATATATAAATAAATAATATAATATAATATAAATATTTGAATTATAATGTTAAAATAAAATGTCTCACTAATCGTTATTGGTGATTATTAGTGCTAAAATTGAGAAAATGAATAATCCACTTCGTATAATGGGCTTTTTGAATTAGAGTATTATGGTCCATGATTCATTACAAACCCAAGGCGTAATGTGGACTTCGAGTTACAAACTTACATACTGGGCTTTTGTTCAAGTACTTTTGTGCTAACTTGAAAATTATTTGGCTGACATGGCTTTTCGTATAATGGACTTAATTAAAGGTATACGTGCTAGGAAACCCGAGAAGTTTGTTTGGTTCGTTCTAACTTGCTCGATAGAAATAAGATTATTGGGCTAAAATGGGCCAAATTTGTGGACATACAAAGAGCCAAGAGGTCGAGATAACCACACTTTTACTTTTGATTGAGGTGAAGATTATTAAAAATCACGTTTGATGTAAATATGAAAACTTTACATCCAATTATAGAATTGTAACTCTCTAAAACATATGGTTTATAGCAAACTTTATATTATATTCTTTAGATTAACATCCTAAAATGTATTACATATCAGATACAACGTGAAATGCACATAATTGTACAAAATATATTGACGTGACACGATATCAGAATCGGAACAGACCAATTACCAGATCCACCTATCATCGCCGGCATAACCATAAAGAATATTTTAAATAAGAAAATGATTAATACTTGCAAAAGTTATATAGAACAAAAAAAATGAGACTACATTATACGATTGAGTATCGTTATTGTTATTGTTTGAGTATCATTATTGTTATTGTTGTGTGCAAACATACGATTTTTTTTAAGACTACGTATACACATACGTACATTTCATTTATATATTTCTATGGTAAAGACATAAACAAAAAGGAATAATAATAATATAATTATAATATTGACATTTTCTTAAAAAGGGTTTTACATTTTCACCCAATTTTAATTATGATCATACTTTAGTATTTGAAAACCATGATGCTTGTTTCCAGCTAATTAATTATATGCCAAATTAATTTAACTTGCACGGAAGTAACAAACGGAGCAACTGCTTTTGGTACTTTTATAGTTTTATATTTACTCTTGTCAAATGCCGTGTTGAGATACAGCATGAACATATACATTTATACCTACACATATACACTATAATTGTATTTTGAGTTATATGCGAATTATATAAGTACTTTTCATGATTTTGTTTGGACTCGTAATCGTTTATGAATTAGTGCTCGAGTTTGCTTCCATAACTTGTGTGCTTCAGAATCATCATTTGCAAGCGAAGAACAACGACTCTCATTGCAGTCTGCAAAGTATCTCCCTGTCACCCCTTCTGTTTTCGAGCTTAGAGCAACATAACATGTGGTCGATGCACCCTGTGACGTCGATTTTAACAACTTGCAAGCAATAAAGAACATAGAATCTGAAGACAAAAAAAAAAGAACTTATTTCAGTGGATTAATCTTAACATATTGAGTAAATTTAACAACTTTGTGTGCATGAAGTGCATGTTATTAGTGTAACATGATTTCATATCTATTTAACTGTTGAACACTGATATAAAGCCTAAAAGTTGTAATTGAAAAAATAAAACCTAATCCACCATAAACCTTTTATTTCTCCTTATTACATTTGATCTTGCCACATGTCTTAGTTTTATTAGTACGCCAATTGTTAGGATTGCGAGATCAGATGATTGGCAGCTGCATTTTGAGATGATGGAGGGGCAGACAATCGGTCCAGATTGGCAACACTGCATTTTACGTAGAATGCAGTGTTGTTAAGATGCAGCGAATCTGGGCCGTCGATCACAGAGATCAACAGTTGAGATCGTATGCTCCTCCTTCGGCTCAAAATGCATCTGACCGTCGTAACCTTATCCATTTTTAGGTCCATATATTAGGTGTCACTCATTCTCATTAACTGTTTATATGTACTTATAGAAGCATACCAGTGATGATGCCTTTATGATCCCTGATGATTCCGGTTTTCACAATCCCTGGATGTACGGTGTTAATAGTTACATTTGCGTTTAGTTCCTGTAGTTAAAATCCAACAAAACCAACAACCTAAATTAGAACAGCATCAATTTTTTAACTTAACATATTGAAAAATACAAATTGCAGTATCTTATATTTAAGAACACGCCGTACCTTCATTTGTTTTGCGAGTTCATTCGCATGCATTATGTTGGCCAACTTCGATTGGGCGTATGCTTGTGTCGCATTATAACTATATCACGACGAACATACATTAGTGTGCATCAATGTGTATCAATAGATTATAATTAGTCTAAGTGTACATACCGTTTTGGTTGGAGCATTTGATTGAATCTGAAATGATCTTTTTTCACCCAACTGTGAATTACAGAAGAAACATTCACTATTCTTCCTTGAACTCCTGTTTGTCTTGCAGTTTCTATCATTTTTTCTAACAGCAGTTCTGTTAATAAAAAATGTCCTGTTCATAATCAAACAACTAAATATTAATAATAATAATAATCCCGGTCACTTAAATTTTTTATATAAAACTTTTTGGATTTATTTTAAAATGGTGTTGCATGCACCAGTAGAAGTGCATCAACTATTCATATTGCAAATTGACACGACATCAGTTGACCTTCGCTTTTTACCTCTATTTTCCCAAGTTACTTTCTCTATTGTTTTTACAAACTAATATAATATCATAATTTTTACTGTTAAACAATGAATGAAAAGATTTAAATTATCAAAAGGTATGTAATCACATGAACTACAAAATAACCTACTGATTTACATATGAACGAATCAAATCAAATGTAAATATGGATGGTTTTAAATATAAATCATAAAATTACTTTTAGATTCATGTGTGATCAACGGTGTGTTCACACGTGAACATATCAAATCACGTGTGAACTAACAATTAGTTTTATAGTTTTCCTCTATCTTTTGTTGTCCAGTAATATTCACGCGTTGATACGTTTAGATGTAATTGTAATTTTTCAGTACTCATGGTTCTCGACATCTTTGTTGTTCTCGTTCAAACTTTACTTCGATACGATAAAATGTAAATTAAAAATTTATACAAGAACTTTAATAAGAAGCTTTAAAGATTGTATTAAGGGTACAAAACTGATCAAGAGCTTAATTACCCAGGTAATTTGTAGCAAATGTCATCTCAAATTTGTCCTCTGAGAACTCCAGCTTTTGAGAAAATTTCCCTGCATTATTTCTAACAAAAGAATTTTTTTACCATTAGTAACATACTAAAATATATTAAAATCAATATGAATGCATAGTTGCAAACCCACAAAAAATCATGGTTAAACCTTACATGAGAATATTAAGAGGTATGTTTAGTGACAAAAACTCTGAACAAAATTTCCTGATAGAAGCAAATGAACTTAGATCGATCTCCAAAACTATGATCTCAGCTTTCGGGTGCTTCTTTTGTATATTTTCTTTCACTTGAGCCGCCTTTTTAAGATCTCTCGCCGGAATCACAATTCTCACACCTCTCTTTGCTAACACTCGTGCTGTTTCTTCCCCAATCCCGGATGTAGCCCCTTTAGAAAATGAAACGAGTAGCGGTTCAATTTGTTAATCAATACGGATACAAAAATAATACAAAAGTAAGTAACCTAAGGTGATAAATGGAACAACTATTGAATAACACTAGCTAGCTAATTGCATCGGATTAAGTTTCTTTATTATATTACATAGATTTATAAAATTTACCTCGGTGAAAATAGAATGTATCCAAATCAGGTAACATGAAACAGTAAATGTATCAATTTGTTAAGTTACCCCTGAATGTGACTGTCAAAGATAAAGGAGTAAAGAATTAAGGCTACTAAAAAGGATGAACATGATTGTGATTTTGTCGTGGATTGTCTGGAAAGCAGTGATATTGTTAAACCAATGAGAGAAAAAGTATTCATGAAAGACAAAACCATTTCTTTCTCAACATGAAAAAGGGTTCCACTTCATTACTACTCTTATGTCTTCTTTTATTTTCCTTAATTTTGAATTTTCATGAAAATTTCATTTTATAGAGCATTGGTTCTAAACCAATGAAGAATCACACAATGGATCACATTACTTTCACACCGAGTAGAAATGGTTTCACACAACATCTTCGCTCACAAACATTAGTTAAAGTTATTAAATTTATATATCTTGGAATAAACAATATATATACACATCGTTTGTATGATCTGTAGCATGAATTAGTATGTCATTAACCTAATACCATGCATATATTTTTCATGTGCATTAGGAATTTAATTCACAAACTATTAGTGGCACCATGATTCCCTCAAACCCTATCATAGTGTGGAGTATGATCAAAGAATACACATTTCATACAAAATGTTCATATATCAATTTCAGAAGAGAAGTCGGAAATTAAACGAATAAATATATCGAAAATTATAGTAGTAATTAGTCACGAATATAGTACTTAAAAGATTGAGTAACTGGAATCAACCGATACTAACTTAATTATAAATTAAGAACAAATGAAATTTTGCAATCTGAGTATCTTGTATTCTTGAATTTGATTATATACCAAGTTGCAAGACTGAAGTTTTCGACAAAAGAAAATGAGAAAAAAGTTACCGGTAACAATGGCAGTGAGATTAGGAGGAAGTGAAGAACAATCTTGTGTAACTTGATCAGCAGTCGACTTTGATCCATAACCACTTTGACCTGCAATCCCAGATAAGTATCTCACGGTTCCTTTCATGTTTGGTTTACACCTTATCACAAACCTCCACACAAATGCTATGGCACCAAATATATAATAAGTACAAATATATATGGGGATGAGTTTCAACATTGATATCCTACTCCATGGTCCACCATAAGCTGCAGCGGTCTTTCACAAGTAAGATTTGTTTAAGTAGATATTAGAGGGGAAATAGGAATTGAAGTCAAATATTTGACTTCTGTATATATTGTTTAGGTGAGATATTAAAAAGTGAAACAAGTGACTAATAGTGAAAAGAGTATGATTAATAATGTTGGTTTTTCTTTTACTTGGTAATTATTGGTGTTTTCTACACTCAATTATCAATATTTGGTCTCCCAACTTTTTATATACTATATACACTATATCTAATATTTGTCTATATATGTATATATGCATGTGTATGTAAGTATGCATAATTGCATATAACAACAGAATTGTGTTTCTAACATATGATTCATTTGGCTGATTTTTAACATTTTAATAAAACTAAAAATTATGTCACCTTGCTATTTAAATGTGTACACTAGTGAAGTAATTAGCACACAGTGGTGATACTAAATTTATTAATGTTCTTTCTGAATACTAAAGTTAAAAATTTGAAGAAGTAGAGAATACTGAGTTTCAATATTCTCAAGTTTTTTTTTTTTTTTAATGAGTATTAATGCTAGAAGGAAAAAAACACAGTCACCAAAAACATTTGTTAGTTACAACTGATATTTGATATTTTTATATTTATACTAAAATAAATATCGTTTTCTAAATTGTTTTTATTTATTATTCATGGACTAACTTTCTAGATTAGCATATTTGAAAATTGTCTTCAATTTAAAATTAAAGGAAACGAAAATTTACCTTGCATATATATCTTGTTAGTTACAACTGATATTGATATCAAACATAAATCTTTTCAAATCTTATTTTATTGTAATATAAATCATCAAGCTCACATTTTCTAAGGTAACTTTGATATATACCATGCTAACATTCGTCTATAAATATAACATTTTATTTCACTTTCATCCACCGATATTTTTTTGCAAATCAAGTTAGTAATTTACAAGAATCAATCACACAATTTTGTCATGGCTTGATGTTGCTCAATTCGATTGTGTTGGCGATATCATGGGGATAAAGATGCGTGACATGTCAAGGTTCAAGTGGCTATTTTGTGAAGGCAATTTTTTCACAACAATCCAAATATTGTAGTTTCTATGGATATGATCGTTGTTGACAAGCATGTAAGCTTTTGTACTTGTTATACTTCGCGCCATATGTGTTGATTTTTAAAGGAGTTTTTTGTTAGCACGAACATTTTTATTTTTTGTTATTATGCTTTGTATGGTCACAAGATACATGCGACAATAAAGAAAATTTTGATTGTTAATTTTGAGGATACGTTAGATGAAGACTCGGTTGTTGAACTCCAACTTTCGAGTAGGTTCTAATGTAGGAAATTACTCGTGAGTCGAACACCAAATAAAAATCAACTTCTACAAATCAATAAAAGTGAAGAAGTTACAAGCTTTTGAAAACGATGTTAAGGTCTTTTTATTATTCTATAAGCTAATTAATTCTTCAACTCAAATGTATATATATTATCTGTTCATATAATTATATTATTAACTTTAAATACTTAAATATATTAATCTGCATAACTTCAAATCTCTAAACGAATTATATATAAATGAAATATGACAATATACGAATCGCCAATAAAATTTAAACTTAGTAATTAATAATCGTTGGAAATAATTTAGGATATTCACCAAACACAATCCCCACGAACGTCCAAAATTTGTATGACCAAATATATTTGTGTTAGGTCATGCACCAACCACTAAAATGATTAAGGGAAAGAAATGGAGAAAAAAAGGTGTGTAGTGTACCCCATTAACAACCGCGTAACATCCATACTCAATTGTTTCTTCTCTCTCACACGTGCACATCTACATTAAATCTCTATTCCTAATAAGTTTGTCTTTCTTTTTTATTTTTCATTTACCTAGAGAAATTTGGGACCAAATATTGAACTAAGTTAATTAATTACCTAATGCCTAATGTGTTACACATAGTAAGTTTAGATCTCATGTTGATAATAGTATGTACATTAAGGAGATAACGAAAATATAACTTTCCCGTATAATAAGGAGTTGATGTATATATATATATTAGATTTAAATTGTGTGATGTACAACAATTTAAATTAAATAATTTTTATATTTATAATTTTATATATTTAATGTTTAATTTTTATTTTTTAATAAGTATTTGAGTAGGTATTATAGATTTTTTAATTAATTATTTTATATTCAAATATTATCTAACTCGATCTAATTTTTTTTTTATCTTTTAAATTTAAATAATTATTTATTTATAAATTATAAGAGGTCGCTATGAATCATTTTGTCTATGTGATAAAATATGAAACCATATTTTATTCTTCTTTAATATATATATATATAGATATAGATAGATATAACATCCACATTGATTTATGTAGTTTAAATTCATAGTATATACAATAACACAATTTTGATGTATGAAACAATTTATTTATTGTTACGCTAATACAAATCAACGTCTTTTACATAAAACGAATTATAAATTCTTAATTTACAAGAAAAAATACATTTGAAAGGACATATAAACCTTTAACCAGTGTGATCAAATTGACTCGTTACTTTTCTTACTAAACTTTTAATAAATCGCGTACATCTTCTCTAAATATAGTCATCGAGTTTTAGATAAAATGTCGAGGACAAAAGTCACAAAACTCAAAAGTACTTTTGGTGCGTGCAACCAACCGTGCAACACACGTATATATCTTTCCGTTTGTCTTTATGGTACAAAATTTCCACCTATTTTTTTACTTTTCAACCCTTTGTTTCAGAGATAGGTAAAAAAAATCCGAATTTAATACCCGCACTCGATTTGATCGAGGATGAGAACAAGGATAAAGAATCTCTGAATTTGAAAACTGGAAACGAGGCTAGGGATTGGAATACCCTTCGAATCTCCATACCGATATCCGATAACAATTTTAATGAGTCATTGAACCCATACCCAAATTACCTATATCATATAAATATTACATATCACAAATTTGACATTTTAATAATATAGACCATCTATGGATATATTTTAACTCTTAATTTTCAAAAATCCTAGCATATTATCCTATTATACATTTTACTTTTTCAACTCAACGCGCTTCGAATAGTCAAAGTTGTTTGCTCATTTTACTAATATTTTACTCAAACTTGTTTCAATTCATCAAAAAACCTTAGACACTTTCTTATATCTCTCTGAAATAATAAGTCGGTGTCATATTTAATTATGTTATAGATCATAAGAGTATATATGATTTATTTTATTCGTTAATGTCATTTCGGTTATTTGTATATTTATTTAAAGTTAAATTGAGAGTTGCGAAAATAATTTCTGAATACCCGGTGGGTATCCTGATTCCGTAGGGGGCAGGGATGAGGATGCAAAATCAATCTCTGACTGGAATGAGGGGCAGAAATGCGAATGAGAAATGAGAAATGAAGATGAGAAATGAAATTCCCGACAATTTTCACCCCGCTATCATTCTTAATTTGTTTCTTCATAAATAAGTTATTGTTTTTTTATTAAATTATAAAATTGACTCATGTTTGACGCCAACATATTTTATTACGAAACGTCGAATGAGTTAATACTGTATATTATCTTTGTTAGGCCTCGATTAATATGAAGCTTTGTTCAGATTTATAAGTACTTTAAATTAAAATTAATTATTCACTCGTCATTTAATAATTAAATTCATCCAAAACAAGTAAATTTGTAGATGGCATTGTTTTTACCCGACCAATCTACTCACAGTTCGGCTTGGGGTAAAATTTGTTGGGTCTAAAAACGACTATGGAGTCACGAGACTAGTAGTTGAAGTACGTCACCACTCACCACCTTCAACGTCATAACTTATTATATTATAAAATAATAAATTAAATAATTTAATCCTCTAAATTTATATTTAACCGTCATGGTAGTAAAATAATCCTTTTATCTCTTATACATTACATTCAAAATATAGCATATCACGTTATATTATTGTTAAAGCTAAGGCACACAACCTACAATATATGTACATTTTTCTTAAACGATAATAGCACATAGTATATATATTTATATATATATATATATTATCTTAAATATTGCTAGGTCAAAAGTATCTTAGATACTGCTAGGTCAAAAGTTGGTTATTATATCATGTTACATTAACATGACAACATAATATATTGGAAATATGATACAAGTCTTTCTATAGTATGAGTTAGTGTGTAAGAATGAGTGTATAGAAGAGAGGAACATTGAAGTTGACTACTCAACAATGGAGTTTTGAAATGGAAAACAAAAATGGACCCATTTGTTTCCTCACTTGTTTACATCATCCATTAAGCTGCCTCTTGTTTCACAACATTTTATCTTTTACTTTCTCATGCCTTTTACTGTTTTCTTGCCCCTCCAATTAAAGTAGATACAATTAAAGGTTAATTTTCATTTGAGTTAATTCTATTTTTCTAAATATCATAATGATTTGTAACTTGTGCATTAAAATTTGTACATTATTATATACTTGTGGGGTTTGGAAATTAGAAAAGAGGATGGGATTGATTAAAAGCTAAAAGTTGAAATCAATTGCAACCCCAATATTTCTACACCTAATTGATTAAGGGTTTACAGTTTACTAATCTTGTTTGAAACAAAAGTCTACTTAATTAGCCCAACACCCTATGATTAATTCATAATTTAATTAGAGTGGGTACTTTTAGCCATTTCGTGTTACCTAACGAATGACTAGATGTTTTTACTATGAGAAAATGACGTGTGTCTGATTTTAGTACATAATCGAATGTCGTGAGTTATTAAATTACCTTACAAATATTAAAAAATATATAGAATTGCTTACGAATAACATTTATTTTTCTTACTCGTATAAGTTTTCTGTTTATAGTAAATAGTAATTTTTCATACCATAGTCCTAATTTTTCTGTCAATTTAAATATAAAAAGGGGTTAAAATGAAATTAAAAGTAAAAAATGTTATATGTACTAATACATATAGTAACATACTACGTATAATTTCTAATTTCTCATCCCTCGTACAATTATTATTTCTCACGATTACATTCACGAGTCATTACAATATAATAATCGTTTGTTAAAGAGTAACAAGTATAATCAAATAATACAAGTTAAACTTATAAAATGATATCGTTTTGATCGTAATTTTCATAAAACCTTGATCAGTTGAGGCACAATCAATTCAACCCAATTCTCGAAACTAACGGTCACCCACAAACATAATTAATGCAAACAAAAAACATTCTTGATTAATACTTAAAATGCGTGACATGATGTACTAAATGCATCTTCTTCATTATGAATATCTAAAAGAACAAAAATAATGTTGGTGATTCGATCATGCAATAACCTTAAATTTCGTATCAAGTTTACTAACAATATAAACTAATGTAATACCCAAACAGTACTCCGAAATAATTAATTTTAATACTTTCAACCTTTTTTTATATTTTATAAACATCAATAAACGTAAAAGATACACTTAATAACTCACAATAAATTGTGTTCTGTTTAACGAATTAGCAAACCTTTCATGTCTTTTCCAATCAGGCGTTTTTCTTTAGAATTCTTAATTCCACCTCCTTATTTGTCCATTCTGATTTTGTACCCTTTATGGCTATGCTTAGCTAGCTTGACCATGTGACCCTCTGTCCGTTTCCATGAACATATTTTTGATACTCCTCGGTTGTTGAGTTCAATGCATCGCACATAGATATGTTAATCAATTAAACGTTCATAGTTGCAGCAAATGTAGAGTATGTATTTTTCCATCACAAGGGCTTGACCATAAACATATATGTTCAATGGGGTTGCACAAGGACATACTCTTACAAATAAATATCCAAAAGAAAAAGACTATTTAATGTTCAATGTGGTTGCTAGGGACACTGATCGAATGCAGTTGACCAGAGTCGATCTCATATGTTGCTCCTCAGCTTGGTTTTTCTTGAATGAAGCTTCAGGTGATGATGTAAACGATGATACAACGGCCCATGACTTGTTAGAATTATCTAACAAAATAGGAACTGACGACACCATTTGGATTTGCAGGAACCAAAGAGTATTTGCGCTTGTGAGTTGGAAAATAGCAACTTCTTATATCAATAAGATTGATATACCATTTAGGATGCCAATTCTCGACATGACCTGAAACCCAGCAAAAAACCAACACGAAAAGCAACAGTTGGGGTTAGGATTCCTAACCCATCCATATTTTCAAATTTCCAACTCACTTCGGGTTAATGGGTCAACCGGTTATAATTTAAAACCTATTTTCGGGAAACACCAACCCGCCAACCCGAATTCAACCGGACAAATATGAATCCGTTGACCGAAATTAACATGCCAACCTGAAACCCGTTTACCTAAACTATATAGAGAAGGGTAGGTTCGAAGTTCCAACCTTTTACATTCTCATGGGAGTTAGTCTTCATGGTGATATGATTTAGCCCTGGATTAAAAGAAAAATTTAGTAATATAAATTAGAAAGTTAAGGAAAAAAAATAAAAACTAAAACTGAGTTCTAGTGTAAACCGAAAAGGACAACATCAAGCTTTTGATGACGATATAAACATGACTGAAATACCTCTTTTTACTACAGAATGTTGAAGCATTCTCCTGCATAACACAAACACAAGAATACTACTTTACTATCCTTAGAACTAACAATTTTTCATTATTGTAATCTTCCTGTGGTAATATTTAAGTTCGACTTGATTTTAACATGTACATTTCCAATTATATCTAGCAATGAAAATATAAACGTATATTAATATTCCTATTTAGTCTCAACTTAGTAGTATTAATGGTGGGCTGAGCAATCAACTCAAAGTTTCAAGCATATAAACTTCATAGGAATAAATATTAAAATTCATATATGTATCCATACGCTTTATATCATTTACAATAGCAACAACAATACCCCAAAGAAAATTATTAAACTTAAGAAAACTACACATAATATCCTTGGAAATTCGGAAGTTTTAACATTTGTTAAGCTGTTAAGGACTGCAAATATCAGCAGTAAATTAGGAGTATAATCTCATAAGAAATGAAGGGAAAAACTATTTATATGATGATGTATAACACACTGGCAACTTAATTCATGAAAGTATTTACAATAGTATTTGGGTCACAAAGTTCTTGATTTTCTTTGAAGATATACCACAGGTAACAGTCAAAAGAAAACATAGGTCATCCAAATTCCAAAGTATCCCAATTTGTCATACATAAAATGCTTAGAGAGCAACAACACAAAGTGAATTTCTTGACTAACAAATGGAACATCAAAGGTAAAATTGGCCAATCAGTTATTAGTAATCGATGAAATTATATTAAGTATCCCGAATACCGCATAGCTAACAAATAAGACATGACTTAAAATTAGCCCTAGAATAACGAAATTGCATGCACATATTACGTTACCCTTAACTGCTAAAAACTTAGATTGACACAAACAAACAAAAAATTGTCAAATACCTCCTCCATGATTGTAACAAATCAATTTTAATGCCTTACTTCAAGGACGAGACTTCTCCTGAGCCGGCAATATGGATCTTCATCAATCAAGTAAACAAAATTAAGCTTGCAATACAAGTTACAGGATAGACAAGTTCTTTATTAGAGAGTTTATAGTTTTATCAAAGGTGTGAATTCTAAATATTAAACAAATGTTGTCGAAATTTATACAATTCACCTGAGTACCTGACCTTTTCTTTCACTCTTTGACTGTCTAGCTACTTTGGAACCCAACTTCTTAAGTTCTTCAAATGCAAATTTTACGGCTGCTTTCACCAAAATTATCTGGATATGACAAATTGTAACGATTACATACCAATAAGCAAAAGGTAACCCACATTGAATGCTCCAATGTGTGTATTCATTCAGTTTTGTTTAGAAGCTTTCAGCCATTCAACCAATATAACACGACATTAATTCATCAGTTTGTCCTTAGAATCAATTATTCCAACAATAATGTTTAGTAAATTTAAACAGAACGTTGTATAACCTGTTAATTAGGTTGTGATCCTTGGGTAAAATCCTTCAATTTCTTTACTTTCTAGGCTCGGCTAAGCTTCTTGTATTGCAAAATTTACACCATACAAATATGAAAACGTACAAATGATTGACGATCTATTCCAGGGAATCCTTTGAAAACACTGGCCAATTATTGACAGTCTTTCTTTTTACAACTAAAAGCATCAGTCAGAATCCTCACTCCTCAAATCACTGTTTTGGGAAGACGATTAACTGAAAAAAAGGATACTGATGATTAAAGGATTTTTTTGCATATATAAATCTGGTTTAGTGTTAATAATCTCAAATAATATTATATAATGGATAAGTTAGTGCTATCAACTATTAGTAAAAGAGACTGAAAAAGGTAAGTATTAAAAAAAATAATAATAAATAATTAGATCACAAAAACATAGGTCGTTCATTAGTCCTATAAGTTTAATCATCAAGAACTGTACATTCTCATAGCAAAATAAATCAATTAATCAAACCATGATAACAACGAATGCTTACGTAGCATTTAACAGATTACCTAAACTTCTAAATGTCAAAGAGAAGTCTTCTGAAGAAGCCACAAGTTCGTTCTTTATCTTCCAATTAATTGTCCAATCACAAAACCTAATTCAACAAAAGTAACAAATTTGTTGATCTACAAAAAAATTGAGCAACCCAAAAACCCTATTCAGATATTTTTATAGGTACCGTATACAAATGCGGGAACCATGACGAACAGAAAAATGGCGAGATGTAAAGTGATAATTGGGAATGTGATCTGAAGTTTTCAAGTAACAAATAAATTAAGACGCGTGTAGTGGACATGGAAGAAGAGAGTGGGTACCTTATGTCCCAGCGGTTTTACGATTGGAAGGCGGTTGTGGAGCGACGGTTGTTAACTGGAAAATAGATGCAAAAACCGCTCAGTTAACTGCAGGATAACCTTGATACTACATTAAATAGACAAGATTAAAAGTCAAATACATTGAATAGACGAGATTATTGGGTCAACCGTGACGATTGACTCGCCTCCGTCACTATAGAGTATAATTATATTTATAATTATAATTTTATTATCTGCTAGTTAACCACCATATGAGGTCCTCCTTCACCCGTATTAAAATCGGTATGTATGTGTTGTTTAATATGGTCATATTCTTAATACATGGATAATTTGAGGTATTGCAATATAAACCGACCCGTGATCTCCTATCCACCAGTTGTAATCGAATATTTATTTACTTCAACAATTGAAAGCATAGGAATTAGTTAAGCATAAACGACTATGATCTAGTAAGTAGCCTTATTCCGACTTACTATCTCAACTACAGAGTTCATATTCGTGTATAAAGATTGACGTGTTATATCGACTTATTCCGACTTATTCATGTCCAAATACAAAATCTTTTTGCGGAACCTTCAATAACCCAGAATTTCATTCAATTTGAACGTAAACTCGATTATATAAACCTTTAATTTATACCGAATGAAAGAACCATCAAGTCTGAAAGCCATTTTCAAAAATTCAAATACAACTATCTCTGTACCATCAAGTTATCAAGTTATAATTAATATACCAAGCTTTCCATGGTGAATGGGAATAAACCAGCAAGATAATATGCTCAAATGCCATTTTTAAATGCTCAAAAGCAGCTATCAATCTATCAGATACAATATGCTACCATCCATGTATGCATAATGATATTTTATGGCATCAAAATTAGACCTTTTATATATTTTACAACCAAGTAATACAGATCTCAAACCAAAACATATTGATTTTGTGTTGTATGCGTATAAAATCATCCTTTATTTACTATTCTCTTGAAAAATCATATAATTGTCATCTGAAAATTCAATACTTCCGACAATTTACGGTTCAGATCCAATACCTACAAAAAGATAAAAGAAAAATAAGATTAGAAATCCCAGTCCGAGGTGACACAATAGTTATGTTATCTTCCACCATTAATGTAAATAATAACGATCTTTTATTAGAACTTGAAAGAAACACGTATCTAAAGATTAAAGGGATAACACCCTTTTAATTTCTCGTTAAGAGTAAAGAGAGTAATAACTTGATCACTTCAAAAAAAATTAGACACATTATCACCACATCATTTTCATATTAAAATTACACTTCAATCAATTTCTACACTTACTCATCACACTGAAAATCGAACCCACATTTAAACATTTTTACCTTTATAAATAAATTACACACACACACACATAAATGAAAAAGAAAAGGTAGTTATCACTCAAAGTGATTACAACCCTTTTGAGCCTACCAATTTGTGAATCAAGTTGAGAGGTGAAGTGGTCACACCAAAATGATCCTTGATCACTTTGTGACATATCACTTCACTCCCTTCATTCTAATTAGCTTTCAGATCAGAGATGAAGCTTCAAATGAAACTGATAGTTCAAAAGAAACTAACATCAGACCTTGTGTACAATAATAGGTGAAGATTTCACATGTTAGTGTTTAATGGTACCTGAATATAAGAATCATTGCTAATTCTTGAATGAAAGTGATTTTTGATAGTAGTTTAAACTTTTGTAATTATAAATTCAAAAATATGATATAAAAGAAGAACATATATTTAATTATTATGTGATATATGGTGTTAATTAAATGATTTATATATTTACTAAGTGAAAGGATAAAATGGTAATTTTTGATATTCATATTTATATTGTATTCTTGAGTTTTTTTTAGTGGAAAAGAATGGGATGGAAAAGAAAAGAGAAGAAAAGAATGGAAAGAAATGTAATATAAGATAGTTACATGTATTGTCGAGTCGGAAGGAAAGAAAAAGAAAGGGAAGGAAAAAATTGTTTTCTATTCTAATCCCCTCAAAATTTGGCAGAAAATGTTTCTAATAAAAAGCCTATTTATTTCCATTCATTTCCTTTCCTTGCCCTTCCTTTCCTTCCTAAAAAAAACTCGAGAATCACTTTAAATTATTCTTTCCTTTCCCTTCTACTAAAAAAAACTCGAGAATGCATCGTTAAGGATTAAGGAAGAGAGTTGGAAACTCTTTATAGAGGTTTTAGATAAAATAAACAAAAAATTTTAAGAATTTCCAAGATTATAAACAAACACAAAAAATTTATATTTTATCAAATTATAAAGAGTAAATAAGTAAAAATGTAGCATACCTTGTCTTTTATAATCGAATCAAAGGCAGTCCTCAAAAGCATCTGCATGCAAAACCAAGACCAAAATAATTCGTTAAATTGACTCTCTACAATTGCAGGGTTTATTTGCACATCTTTAACTTTCATCATCATGAACAACAAATCGGGATATTAACAAACTTAATTAAACAAACTTAATTAAACAAACTAAACCTAAACATGACGAAATCGAACACACTCACACATAATCATTAGTACCCAGAACAATCCAATATAATTTTACCAATTAGTAATAAATATTTTCCTCAAAATCATTGAGCAACAAAAGTGAAATTAATATATAATAAAATGAAAGTGAAGAAATTGATGATCCATGTGATTAATAAAAACCCCAAAGAGAAAATTTAAACCACATTTTCAAAAAAAAGAAGAAAATTGATGTCCTTTTTGTATGTTTAAAAACTCACGATTCAAAAAACATTTTTACTAAATTTAAAATTTAAAATAATTCAAAAAAGAAAGAATTTGTTATTAGCCGAATTTATAATTTAAACATAACTGAAAAAAAAGAAAATTCATTAACTCTCGTGAACTTAGATCAACATAGCAAAATATAAGGTGACAAATCAGTTTCAAAACATCAGCAAAACTCTAATTTATTAGACAATATAGATATAGATTTACGATGTATTTTTAAGACCCGACATTATTATTATTATTTGAAAAATCTATTTGAAATTACTAACATACCTCTACATGTATTAAAATCTCATTAATAGTATCAATATCATTCTTTATCTTTAGAGTAATAAATATATGACATTTAATTATAATTAATTAAAACTTTTCTATGTCTATAGTAATATATAATATATTTGTGATGTTTTTAAGAGGAAATTTACTAATCTACCTCTAACATTACTATTAATCTTTAAAAATACTAACATACTCTACATGTATTAAAATCTCATTAACACCATCATTTTTAAACTTTAAAATAATAAACATATGACATTCAATTTAATTAATTAAAACTTTTCTATGTCTATACTAATATATAAAGCATTTTAGATGATTTTAATAGGAAAATTACTACTTTACCTCTAGCATTACTATTAGTTTTGGGAAAATCTACTTGAAATTACTAACATGTCCCTACATATATTAAATTATCATTTATACAACTATCATTCAAACGTAAACTAATAAATAAATGAAATAATTTTTAAGCCGTAAGGAGTTACGGAGCATGTTAAGTAGCTTTCCCCCATTTTTACATGTGTTTATGTGTTGTAAAAACTCAAAAACGAACTCCTAATTGTGATTTTTGTGAGATTATAAATCTACGCGTTTATTTACATTTTTAATTTTGTTTTTTTTACGGTCAATTTCTACACTCGAGAGTTTCAGTTTTTGATCTAATTTTAGGATTGCAATTTCACGTACATAATGCTTAATATAAAAAAATTGTTGATTGTTAAACCCCAACGACTCTGCATCTCGTAACTTGCCTCTGCTCTTTAGGAACTCGCAACCTGACCATCAAGTTCACATTATCTTTTATATATATATTTTTTGGTATTTTATTTTTTTAAAAAAATTAAAAGGGCAAAAGGGTGATTTAAAAAAAAAACATCATATCTTAGTGTATTGTCATATAAATTTTAATTTTAATATAAATACTTTATATCAAATAAACCTAAAACTCAATTTTTACCCACTACTTCACACGAACATTCCGCTAATACTAAGAGCATCCAACATGCTCCTAGTTGGCAAAGTCTAATAGAAAATAAGGGATGAGATGGCAGTGTCGATTAGCATTGAGGAGATGCCACTTCATTCATGCGTGCAATAGTCGCTCGTGTCTGTACACACTCTCAATAAACCCAAGGAATGGGTTAGGGCTTGGAGAATATCATTATTAAAAATTAATGAGTTATCTTGTTTGCATGTATGCTTGAAAATGTAGCCAACTTATTACTTTATATTTACAAAAGCTATAAAAGTGAACTATTAAATATTAGATCAACCACCACCATTAATATTAGTCATTGTAACTTTTCTTTATGGTATATAGTTTTAAATGGTTGTATACATGCATGTATGTTTATTTAAATCTATGTATTGACATTTTAATTTGCAATCCTTTGTACTGTTTTATCTATAAAAAAAAAAAAAGAGAAATGCAATATGAAAGTTTACATGCATTTATTATATTGTTATAATTAAATGGACTTAAAATGCAATAATAAATAAAATAAAAAATTAAAGATTGAAAGATAATAGTGAGGTGACAATCTAATGAGTTTTGTAAAGTTTAATGGATTATGAATATATTGTATATAAATGTAAGATGTTTATGTGACAATGAGTTGATAGTGCATTGAACTGTGGATGCTCTAAAGCTAAATAAATCTCAAAATTTTCATTAGAAAGGCTATTCTTCTGATAAAACTTCTTTATTTTTTATTTTTAAATCTTCTTATATAATTATTTTTTTTTACCGAAAACTTTCACTGAATATTTTTACAAACTTACCTTTTACGGATTCCTTTCCTACCCAAAAGTCTCTCGGCTCATATTTGATTTTGTCCGTCTCCCAAAAACCTTATTTGGCCTATCACGAGATTATATATTGATTCATCGTTTTTAGCTCCCTCACAAAAACTATACCTCCCAACAAAGACAAGGCTACAATCATTTTGACTCATGCGTAAACCGAAAAATGTGATTTTGAATGAGATTCATAAAGTACATGACAAGATAAGATTCAAACCTAAGGGTGGGTTCTTGATCTCAGTAGCACACTAGCTACTTTCGTGATGCCTCCTATGGAAGACATCGTTGCTTCATTTTGATCTACACTCACTAGATTGTAAAATACAATTCTTTCAAGCTAATCATAAAGGACGTCCGCTATAATAATTTGTTCTTGTTGTAATGTATGATGATATCGATAACGTATTCAACTTAAATCAAATTCAACTGTATGCATCCAACGATCGTAATTTTTATGGTATGTATTTAACTTTATAAAGAAATCATTTAATCTCATTGATGACCTACTAGATCATTAACATGTAACTTTCATCTTTTTTGATGATTCTCGGTTATCTTTCATTTTCTCTGACAACTTTCTCATCCATATTAAACTAATCATCTTTAACTTTTCAACTGACTGTCGTATTTCTTGCACATTGAATTAACCAATTTCCCCATCGACCCTATTGCACCAGCAAAAATCTCAACATCACCATAATGAATAATATTCAATTGAAAAAAAAACTTTACTGAATGATCTAAAAACATCAAAGTTCAATTCAACATGAAAAATTCAATTTTAGCGAAAGTTGTGACCAATGAGTATTTAAAGGGAGAAGATCAGTATTATCTATCCTTATCAATAAACAACCTAAAACTACTAGTCCACTTAAATGCCTTACCATTTATGCCTTACCATTTAGGACTATTACCAAGTTTTATACAAATTTATTTATGAAACTTATTCTTTGCATTCCTTATTTTTATGAGTTTAATATTTTTCATTTCAAGTACAATGTCACTTATGAAACTCGTAGATGATGAAAAAGAAAAACTTCAAATATGTGAATGAAGAAAATACACATAGTTTAAAGGGCGATGATATATTGTTTTTTCTTTCTTTTATATAATTGTTTTGTAGCGTTGTATAGTAAAGTATAATTTGATCTAATAATGAATATATAAAATATAATGGTGTACAAATTACTCATATGGTTTAAAATTCTCACTTTAAAAATATACATAATTTAAAATATAAACAATATTACTTTAAAATAACTTGGTCAATAAAATATCATCCTTTAACTTTTAAAACATTTTATCATAACCAACTGGGCTAGCTCAGTTGGTCACCAAGCTTTCCTTGTAAAACCTTGGAGAAGAGATGTTTGATTAGGGGAGGTCTCAAGTTTGAGTCTCACCCGAGACTTTTACCCTTCAAGTGATAAAAAAAGGAGGAATAGGAGGATCTGAGGGTTAGCATACTGCCCAATTAGATGTCACTGCTAGATCTGAAATACTAACATCTAACGAGCAATTTTAAAAATAAAATAAAAAATAAAAATAAAAATCATTGGTTATATGGACATTAGAATGGCACGGAAGGAATAACTAATAATTTCGTTGTTTTTTTTTCTTCCTAGAACGACAAATCCTCCGTATTTTATACGTTTCATTTGAGTAAAAACATACGGAGTACTAAAACCTGTTCGTATATTTTAATCACCCAATTTAGAGGAGCAAACACACGTTTGAAGTACTTTTCTGGACCCGGAAAGGGCTTAGGTTTTGAGTCACTAGCAAGAATAACAAATACCAATGGCATCTCGTTACGATGTAAGTTATGAATAAATTCTAGGGTTTGTATCTCATGCGTTTCATGTAATTTATTTTGTTTCAATTTGTACTTAAATCATTGTTTTTTTACTGATTAACGGCACTTGCAGGATGATGATTTCGATGGGGAATTTGCTGGAACCAACCAAACTAGGCACGCAGGTTATTATCAATTTATTGGTTTTGATTGTTATGTAATCTTTCTTTCGTTTTATTTTCGTTTCCCAATGTGTTTGTAGGAACTAAGAGGGAATTTGGAGATCTTGATGATGATGAGGATGATATTTTTGGGTCCAAAAAGGTTATTTTCCATTTATATGTTTATTTTAGCTCATATATAGTGTAGAGTGTCTTTGGGGTTTTAAGAGATACTTACTCCTGTGGATATGTAGTGGATGTGTAATGGCGCTGACATGCATTCTGATGCATCATTATTTTTTAGCTTGTGCTTTTTGGTGCATCAAGGTCCCAAACGTGGTGTATCGACACACATGTCAGCACCAGAATCATTCATACATTTTTCTCCACAAAAAGCATTTTTACCCATATCTTCCTGGTAGTGCAGATACATACATCAAACATGTAGTTCTCGTGTAGCCTTAGGCGCAACACTTTATGCTTGTTGATTACTTGGTTTAGGTAAGCTTGAAAGTTAAGGAACGCTAGTTATTGCTAAGAACACATGAATGAAGTAGGGGGCACATGAATTAGGGAATTCTCCTCTTCTTATATGAGGTTCCATCCTCTTTCAAGAAAAACTGAGACCGAGAACGGAGAACCTTGGTCCTACTACAAGGACCCGAAGACTATATGCTTTAACCTTTATTATCTATAGTACACGAAGATCATAGATTACAATAGATAACATTTGATTAGTGTCTCCTACTCTCCTAGGTTATGTTTGATCTTTCCTTCGAGAATGCTTTGTGTGTGATTATAATGTGGTTAAATGTATATTTCATACTCATACAACCTAGCAATGAGCATGATGCCTGACGGGGAGTCATATTATTTTCCTACACTATTGAGTTACACAACTGTCATTGTTAAGTCATCACCATTGCTATACTTAAGTACGATTGAAAGAAATCAAAATTTACCTTTGGACACAAAATAGTAACAGTTAATCGATTAATAATGCTCCCCCTGTCTCTAATAAATGGGCCTTTGGGCATCTAGTACGCCTTAATATAGTCGACTAGATGTACAATATGTCCCTTTTTAATACTCTTTTTTGTTCCTTCCCCTTCTTCTTTGGGTTGCTTATTAAACACTCTGTACATCATATGCTCGTAGTTGTCACCTGCTATATGTTTTATTTAACTAACATCTACAAAACCCAAGGGTACATTTTCTTCTTGGAAAGCATTTATTTTCACAATCAAGCTTACAAATCTCATTGATACCATTGCTTTTGCAAGGCATAATAGCTTCTTATATTTGTAACAAACTGTTTACATGTAATTAATCTTTCAAGAGGCTTGGTAAATTTAGATCATTGTGAAGTATCTTAATTGTATTTGAACTTAATATTAATATTAATTATTAAACACAGAATAGTAAGAGTTTCCCAGGTTATACGAAGATGTTTTACTTTGTTGGAGTCAGATATCTTGCTGGGGTTGATATAAAATTCTCCCACAAATTTTAACCTTCGATATTTACTTTTCACTTCACTTTGTTTGTGTAGCTGATGATCAGTACAGCGTTTATAGTTCTCATGTCAAATAAGTGTGTTGATTATTAATATCATACCTTTTTTTTTTTTTTTTTTTTAATAGTAACTTTGAAAGATATTAAATTTAACATTTAGCAAAGCTAAATCACTATTCCTTGAATACTTGATGAATAGTAAGTTGTTTTTTCTTAATAGTAACTTTGAAATATATTAAATTGATGAGTTTATTGTTTCAAACTTTATATTCATCTCAGGTAAAAGCAAAAGTAGAAGAAACTGCACCAGGAGTGGCAACTGGGATGATATTATCCCTTCGTGAGAGGTAGTACCAGCTGACTTTGTTTGACTTCTTTCATAATTATTGGCTATAGCTCTTTGTTAGTACTTGTCATTGGATCACAAGTAGATTATCCCTTGCATAACTTTCTCTATATTTTGACTTTTTTAGTCTCCAGAGCTGTAAGGATGATCTTGCAACGTGCCAAGTATGTTTGAAATTACTTTTTATGCCCGTTCTAGTTAAATTTAAGCATCATTCAATTAGATGTTTTTAGGTTGTGAAATCCTCATGGAATCTAAGTTCTATGATGCTGGCATTATCTGCAAATATGCTGTGTATAAATGTACTGATAATTGTGATTTGTCTCAGTCAGAGCTTGAAGCTGCAAATTCAGAAATTCAAAAGTGGCATTCTGTATTTCAAAGCGAGTCCATTACACCAGGCACATCAGTTGGTTGGTTTCCTTAACATATTTCTTTTGCATTATGGAAAAGATAAATTATAGCATATGGTTTGAACTTATTTTTTTTATGTTGGTATTTCAATTCTTCTACACATGCAGAACCTAAAGTTGTTGTCAGTTATCTCCACAATTTGAAATCGTCTGAAGAGTTACTGAGAGATCAGGTGACATGATAATGGTTTTGTTGTAACAAGTTAATACAAATTCTGAGTTCTGATCGACATTGCTAATTCTATATTTCTGTTATTTTCAGCTAGAAAAAGCAAAGAAAAAAGAAGCGGCATTTATAGTAACCATTGCAAAACGGGAGCAGGAGATAGCAGATTTGAAGGTACTCCTGTCTTTTTTGTCTATCGTGTGAATAAATAATGGGCTTATACTCACAAGTTATGTAAACAAATTCAAGTCTTATTTCCGCTATATGCGCCACATTGAATTGAACTGTTGCTGCTCTTGCTTGATTTTCATTAAGAACTTTATTAGATTCTACAACATCTCTAAAATTTATTATTGAATTGTTTAGTCTGCAGTTCGGGATCTAAGAGCGCAACTCAAGCCTCCATCAATGCAAGTACGTCAATAGTTGTTTACTCCATATGGCAAAATGAGGTGTGGTGTCAAAAAATCTTTCTTCTAGTTGTAGTCAAATCAACTACTGTTGACTTTCATAATTTATATGACTATATAACTTGCAAAAACGTTAACTATGTGAAGGATTAGCTTTAAATTAAAAGAAGTTGGTGCTACATATGATGAAGAATTCTATTCCTTCAATTTCCCTGTTGCAATTCTGTGTCACCAAGTTGGCTTTCTTGGTCTGACTTTTATTTTGGGGGTGATAAATCTTGCAGGCAAGAAGACTGTTACTTGATCCGGCAATCTTTGAAGAATTTACACGTCTGAAGGTATTGGAACAAATACCTATGTTTTTGATAAAATTGCATGTACCATGTTGAATTAGTAAAGTTAATTGAAAGTGATACATACCCGGTGGTTGAAATTAAAAGTTAGAAATTGGGTCTAAGATAAAAATGTAAAAAGAGAAGGACAACGACAATGAAGATCGTACAATATTAAACGCATAAATAACAAGTATGAGGCATCTTTCATTTTGATTATGGCAAATAGAAAAATTAATTTAGTTGATTCAAAGAATAAAGATGCAATTGCGACTGGTACAAGTTATAAACCACTTGAAAGATTTAGAAGTAGTGAAATGCATAAAAGGCAAGCAACAAAATTAAAGAAACACAAAGAATGTGCACACTTAAAAAGCATGCATACTGTAATTCCAGAATTTGGTAGAGGAGAAGGATAAAAAGGTGAAGGAGCTGCAGGATAATATCGCTGCTGTGAATTTCACTCCCCAAAGTAAAATGGGGAAGATGCTAATGGCTAAGTGCAGGACTCTGCAAGAGGAAAACGAGGAGATTGGAAATCAGGCCAGGGAAGGAAAGGTAGCAATTCATTATATCAGACTGATATTTTCATGCTTCTTTACATATTGCCGAAAAATTGCTCCGATTTATAGTTGTCTTATGCCTAAAGTACATTAATGACGGGTTCACATTTCTTTTACCTGGCAGATACACGAGTTATCAATGAAACTTGCGTTGCAAAAATCTCAGAATCTGGAGCTCAAAAACCATTTTGAGGGTTAGTGTTCTCTGATTATTTCAGTTTAGATATCTGATAATATATCGATAAAGTCATAAAGATCGATATCTGTTTTTATAAAGGTAAAAAAATATAGGATCTTGATATATGAATTTTATTCCGTCCTTTGCTGTTGCCTATTGTTATTAGTGTTTGCCAATTATGGACATGTTTTGAGGTCATTTGTTAACTAATCATGTTTGTGTACACAGGATTAAGCAAACACATGGAGGGGCTGACAAACGATGTTCAAAAATCTAATGAAACGGTGCTCATTGTTTTTTAAAAATCCAATTTTATATTAAATGAAGAAAAATACTTTGGACTGAGATATAATATGGGTCAAATTTGATGCACCAAAAAGGTTAACTCAATATGTTTTTGCCATGTTTCAGGTACTAATCCTCGAAGAGGAGATAGAAAACAAAGATGCTGAGATCCAAAGGCTAAATCAGGCGCTGCAGCACAAGCACCAGGGTACAATAGATGAAACAACTGAGGCTCTAGTTTTTGATAAAGATGCTGATGAGGATGATATAAAGCCAGCGGATTCTGAGATTGAGAGCGTATAGTTTTGCTGTCAAACATTGCATTACATTTTGTTGATGTGTTATCATTCTAAAAAGAGCTGATCATGAGATTGAATGCTGGAAACGCTAATCACATGGAAAAATGTAATCCTTTATCAACTGTATGTTGTGTCACTCTATACGTTAATGCTTCTGAGTATATGATAGGCAACTGTTGTTACAATCCATTATTCCATCATCAGAACATTGAAAAATATAATAGCTAATATGTTAGTTTTAAGTTTTAACTATGCATGATATTTGTTCGACTTCATGTTCATGCATTAGATTTGTTTGTATCCATTTAAGTTTGAATGAATGAGACCTGCGTTTGTCTTTGTTCATTAACGATCAAAAAGTTACGTTCATGTTCGTTTACTAAATACACAAACTCTCTCTTAAGCGATTCATGAATCAGTGCAATTCATTTATGGCTATATAGATCATAGGTCGTAACTATATATACAATTTGTGATTAAACTTATATGTGTTCAATTAAGTAATTAAGTTAGTCATATATGAAATTGTGAATATACTTCTTAAGAGAAAAAAAAAAGTCAACTCAAAGGTCAAATTACAAGTAAGAAAACCGGTTACGATTTGATTCCGAACCCAACCGTTTACAGGGTCCGGTAACCCGTTGCTGAAAATAGAAGATGAAAAAAAGAGCAAGTAATAATTCTCTAATGATCGTCAACTGAAGCGATTCATGACATGATAACGAAAGTATTTCATCAAAATTCTTAGTCAGTGTTTATAGGTAAAGGTGTATCGATTAAATTCAGTTGTGAAATGGAACATTACAAGTCCCGTAACAACGATTTCTTCTACTTCACAAACCCTCACGATGATGCTAGTCAATTAGATGACACTGATTACGATGATTCTCAATTTCAAGATTCTTTTGATGATGACCGTAGTTGTGATTTCAATTTCCACTCTTATCATCCCCAAAATATTATTCAATCACCGTCATCTAATTTCCAGGTATTACAATTTACGGTTTTTGACTTTTTGTATTAGTTAGGGTGTCAGTATCGTGCTAAAACCTAAATTATTCGTTTGTACAATTTGTAATCGTATCAGAAACAGTTTATATATCACAGTATTGTTTATTTTTACAGACAAGTAGTGTGATGAATTTGAATGATAGTGTGACTACTTCTGTGAATGAATTTGGGGGTTTTGACGTAATTCCGTTAGATAATAGAATGAAGGGAATTTTCGATAAAGTAAATCGCGCAATTGAAGGTATTGGCGCACGAATCTCTCGAGTGGAGGATGAAACTTGTAAGATTGATAAGCGTGTAAAGGATGTGAAGGACACTGAGGAAAGGTATCATGGAATGACTCACAGCAAGTTGCGGCAGATGCAGAGTATTTTACAAGAGGTAGAGTTCTTTACGGGCGTTCTTGTATTGTTCTGTTATTTGTTATGGTGGATTTCATATTAGGTTTATATTGGTAGGATCTACTAGTACTATTTTACTGCTTCCACTCCCACTGCTTCTCCCGCTCCAACGTAATGAATTTAGTTGAACAGATAGAATGGAGAACTTGAGTTGCGACCTTATACAAACAAGTAGGCCTTTGTTTAGAAACAGATCAATTTTAAATTGAGTACACCCAAGGTAAAGCCTAGAGGAAGCAAGAGGGAAGGGTAGGTAACGGGTTGAAACAGGTCATGCTTAGCACTATTTGACCATTCTTGTAATCCTTTAGCATTGGAGTAAAGCATTCTCGGTGGTTGTATGCGTTATAGTGTTACATTTTATGTTGGACGACCTTCAACCCATTTACCTGTTCCTTTCTTAGCTAAAATGATTTATGACATGTTCAAGAATATAACAACCTAAATTGGCCATCTTGAAGTCAACAGGCTGAAATTTGTACTTCTAGTGGTGATTACTCGCATTGTTCTCCATCTTCAAGTACACATAATTCTCTTGAGATTGTTACAACGTTTCAGTATTCCTTAGGTAGCGAAACTGAAAGAATTGAACTACCACGGGACCTCATTATTTGCATTAAGTTGTGCTTACCTCCCTTCTATCACAATGAAGTCCTAGAATTTGTTTTTAATTTTATCTTTTTACAGTTGAAGGGCATATAAATATTGGTGAAACATATGGAGTGTATGTTAGTTCTCTGTTATTATGGCCAAAGGTTATCAAAGGTATAATACTTATCTTCTGATTGTTTCAACCTGATTTGTATCAGGTGCAAGATGGTGTTCTATTTTTGAGAGATAAACATGAAATAGCCGAAACAAAACTTCAATTGGCTAAACTTCAAGTTTCAAAGAAAGATAAAATAAGTTCTGCTCAAACAAACCCACAGCACCAGCTGCTACCGTTGCCTGCTTCACAGTCATCTTGCTATATACCATTTTCACCATTTCACAACCAATCAAATAACGACACTTTGTCACCAGGTGTTTCATATCATCATCTGGCATTTCCTCAAGCTCCTGAAGTGAACGGCCAGCAGCATGTAATTCCTCCAAATCAGCAATTCCAGACACCTCAGTTTCCGCATTTCACACAATCATACCAATTGAATTCGTCTCAAGGAACACCTAACACAGCATCTTATAACACGTCATCTTGTAGTTTGGCCCGGTCGATGCATGTCGAATCCTCTAGAAACTACAAACCTGAGTTTTATGCTAAGTACATGCCTGAATCTGCTAGTCTTTCCGACACTCACGCTTGTGGCGGACCACCATCGTCATATGAAATCTCAAATTTGAAACCTGTTGAATTTTCTCTGCATACACAAGAAGAAAGTAGTAGAAATAGTTACAATCATACCCCTGTAGTTCAATCACTACCTCACGCATTGCCAACTGCAATTGATTTAGAAGATGAATCAAGTTCTGAAGAAAATGTTAATGCAATTACAGTTGAAGATATAGTTGATAAGGTCACAGCAATGGGTTTCAGGAGGGACCTTGTAATAGCTTGTGTGAGGAAATTGACAGTGAATGGGTCTCCAGTGGATCTCAACGCAGTGCTTGATAGTATGATGAAGAACAAATGAAACGACCCGATCAATACATGGGTTAAAGACCTATGATGTACAGAAATTCCCAGATTTATGTGGTTTAGTTTCATTGTTACAGACGTCCTGTGATTGGTATAACTTTTATATATATCATGTTATAGTTTGCATCAACTTGTGAATACATTGTGATTGTACATATGAGTATATGATATGAATATTTCTGGATGAAATATATTTGTAATAAAAGACGGAGCATCATTTATCCCAAAATAAGATTTGGAATCACCTGTATCGAAATCTCTCTAGTTTGCATTTCGTAATGATTCTATGATACAAAAATATTACTCATTTCCGTTGCACAGTTCAAGTTAATATATGAGTTTTACTGATAACAAAATTGCCTGTTTGAAGAAGTCCATTTCTCAATTTAGAAACTGCAGTTTTGGAACTGCAGATTTTGACACTTTTTTTGTGTGTTAAGAGATACCAAGTACCTATTAGTAAAAAATAATAAGAAAAGAAAAGCTCGCTCTTTCCTATTAACTTCCATTTATTGGTTTTCTTGTTGCGGAAGTTTGCCTGTCTCTCTGGATGGTTGCTGAAAAGTCCGAGAACGTCTAATTTGGACTGGTTTTTTACAGTTGAAAAGTGATCCCTATCCTGTCATTGTAGATGTATCGTACATTTGAGTCTGTATCATGATTGACATTTGACTATATTAGCTCTACGATATATGTAGGCATAGCCAGCCAAGTGGAGTGTAACTGTGTAAGGTGGATCATAAGCTGGGCCAATTATGAGTTTTATAATGTTCGGGGCGAGTCGATCAAAAAATGACTCTTAGTAGCAAATAACACTACAACACACTAACTTATAAGGGTTTTGGGATAGGATAGGGATCACTCCACGTCAATTTTACTTAATAAATAAAATGTTACAATATGAGGTTTGGAACCTATCTTATAAGGGTAGTTTTTAAAATTATGATACATCATAATTGTTTTTTCTGCAAAAACTATTAGTGATATGTGTAGTTATAATTTTGTGTTTTTTCTGCCATCACATTGTAACACCCGTTTATTTTAAGACACATTTTTTTTTTTTTTTTTTTTTTTATAACAACAACACTTTACATTCATATATATACGAAAGATACATCATTCTTAATATTACAATCATATGTTTATCTTTCCAAAAAGGCTCCCTCAATATCTGAGCATGATTCAACGGGAGTAAACACTTACTACCAAACATAGTAAGCACACCACTATTCGCACCGCGGCCCTTTCCCAAGACTTTCCTTCCCCTAGCTGGACCCACCTATAAAATAAAACAACAACGAAATGGGTAAGCCCACCGGCTTAGTAAGTAAGGGCAATACATAATCAAATCATCATTACACAATAAATTCACTTATGATCACTCAGCATAAGATAAATTTCACGGCACTGCCGCCAATCCCTTTATGACCACTCAGCATAAAGTAAATACACGGCACTGCTGCCAAACCCTTTATGACCACTCAGCATAAAGTAAATACACGGCACTGCTGTCAATCCCTTTATGACCACTCAGCATAAAGTAAGTACACGACACTGCTGCCAATCCCTTTATGACCACTCAGCATAAAGTAAATACACGGCACTGCTGCCAAACACATAAATTAACGGCACTGCTGCCAATCACATAAATTAACGGCATTGTTGCCAAACACACTCAATTACTCCTGTAATCTAAATGTATTTTCCCTTCTATTTAATCCCACCCATTACTTACCTCGAAACACGCGTAATTCTGCAAACCTCTGGTCTCTCACGGCTTTAGTACAACTCTAGAGATTTGTATATCTAGAATGTCAAAAACTTATTATCAGGTTTAAAACCAAGTTTTCATATATAATTGTCTCAGTTCGCAAAGTCAACTCGTAAAAGTCAACTTGCAAAGTCAACTGGCAAAAGTCAACTGAACTCAACTGAACTCAACTCAACTCGCAAGTCAACTCGCAGGTCAACTCGCAACTCAACTCAACTGAACTGAACTCGCAAGTCAACTCTCAGGTCAACTCGCAACTCAACTGAACTGAACTGAACTCGCAACTGAACTCAACTCGCAACTGAACTCAACTCGCAAGTCAACTCGCAAAGTCAACTCGCAAAGTCAACTCGCAAGACGAACCCCAAAACCGAAATTTCACAGAAATCGTTCAAATCCATCAATTTAATCAAATTAACTTTTCCAAACTTCAAATATAACATTAAGTAAAGTAATCTTACCTTAATCACGGTCCCAATCCTTCAAATCTTCGATTTTAAACCTTGATTCTCACTTTCTCTCTCTAAAAGCTTGTTTCTCTCTCTAAACTCAATTTTACAAACTTATTTTGGTTTCTGGAATTGTTTAGGAACGTTTAGGATGATTCATTATATATATAATTTGATATTTTCACTTAAGCTCCTCAATCTTAATTAAATCCCACTTGTGACTCTAACTTTAGTGTCGTACAACTCCAACTCGCAATACCAACAAATAATTTCTCGGGATTCAGAAAACTTTATTTTAAATTTCCAAAATTCTTTTCAAACTTTGGGATGTTACACACATCAAGTGTTAAACATATTTCTTGTGAAAATAAAGTAGAAAACGAGAAAAGATTGTGGGAATCAGGCGTCAATGTATATAAGGTAAATGAAAAATGATGTTAATATATTTAACATTTACTTTTGATTCATTAATAAGACGTCGTTATTAACTGATATTTACTCAACTTTTTTTACCACATATAATAACAACTCGCCAAATAAATTGTACCATTTTTTAATACAAAATTTGTCATTAACCATATTTAGTTTTGCATAAACTACTATTTTAAATATCATTTGATCTTTAAGCATGCGTACATTTATGTATATTTACAGTTGATTATGTGTTTGACAAAGAGTTTATTTAAATCAATCCATACCCTCAAAAAATCGTACATATATTTAGATATTGTTTGCTAAAGCAGAATACGTATATTTTACTTTTATATAATGTTTACGAACTCATATTAAGAATGTCTAATAGATTAACTTAAAATAAAAGTCTCAAGCGACGATGATATATTTTGGTCTTATCTTATGACCGATAAAACTCATATTACTTTTTGTTTCAGCGCATTATATTTTGACTTATCGTGCCCACACTTCTCTACGCAAATAAAAATACAGTAAGAACCTCTAATTAATTTTATCCATCAGCCCATAATCTCCGCACCCGTTTCACATTTATTTGTCAATATTGGGCTAGAAACCTAAGTTGGACGATGGGCCATGATTCTTTTAATAGGCCCATAATCTTTTTGTTAATTAATATTTGTTTGTTAATATGCCCATATTTTTTGTTTCCTTTGCACTCTTTTTCCTCGCCTGTCGCCTCCTCTGTTCCTCCTTAATCTGTCAAAATTTCAAATATTTGCAGGTTGTAGACTTATCGATTTGAACTTACTATGAGATATACTACTAAAAACATAATGCCCCTTATCAATTTGATGCTTAGACGATCGCACAGTTCACCCGTACTTAAGGCCGGCTCTGACCATGAGTTCACGACCCACCAAGTTTATTTACAATCCTTCAAGGCTTAAGCCTATTAACTAAATTGGGCCGTCAAATAGTAGTTGGACCAAGTAAAGTAACCAAGTCGAGTCAATTCGTGAAGATCTATCTATTAGTACAAGAATATTTGAGTTAACTAAATTAAAAATGATATTTATAGCTAAATTTGTAAGACTAAATCTAAATCTAAATATGTGATTGGTAGATGAGAAAAATTGGTTGGATGAGATTAAAAGAGAGAAAAACTTCAACCAACGAGACAATTAGGTCTAGATTTAGTCCTACGTAAATAGTTTTATATAGAATTACTTTGAATAAATACACGCAGAATGATTTTAACTATTCAAATTACTTTGCAAGTAAAACTAATATGGAGAATGCTAACTATAGCCCTTAGGGCTATGGTTAAGCTTTCCTAAAATAATATCAACAACTTAGTTTACAATAATTACAAGTGATTATATTCTATATTTATACTTACATTCCATATATACATATGAAAATATTTAATACTTATGGAAATAATTAGTTATAATTTTAGAAGGTTTGTAAATATGGTAAACTTAACCATAGCCCTTAGCATTTTCGAACTAATATTATCTTATATTGAGCTTGTGAAATCTTCTCGGCCAAATTAGTGAACACGGTTTCAATTTTTGAAACCATATCGGCCGAACTTATATGCCAAACCGAACCAATATGAACGGCTTAGGTTGGGTTGGCTTAATGGTTTAATAGAAAAATGTTTTTTTTTTCTTCTTTTAACTCGAATGTGTGATCAATCAAGTTGGAAAATAAAAATCTAACTAATATTGTGTTACTGATAAATCAAACATTGATTTCTTTTAATCAAATACATAATTATAAACTAAAAAACAAGTGTTTAAAAATATAATCTAAAGTTTCGTTACGTAAAAGGTGTTAGAGTTAGTTGGTTTAATGATTCTGTATAGTTTTCATAATAATTGGTACTGTGCATGAAAGTAACTTTAAAAACATGTGTATGTATAAAGGGAGCAATATTGAACTAAAATATTGAGTTTACTTTTGAGGGTCAAACTGAGACCTATTTCAAGACTTGAGTTGAATCTGGGAAAAAGGTAGGGAATCTTGAAAAGTGAGAGCAGATTGTGGAGCATATAATCATTTAGTATTAATATTGCAATCTTTCTTCTTTAATTTTCAATGGTGCTACTGAGGTCAGTAATGTATTCCGACTCCAATCAATTTGTAGCTTATTAGCACACGCAAAGGTTGATTTAGATTGACAAAATCCAAGAAATGAAATAGATTGGACCAAAGCCTATGAAATATCAATAAAATGGTTTATGTTGGTGTGACTGGACATGGAATAAAATAGGGTATCGATGTGTTTTGGAACTGAGCTTATTGAAGTTTATGTATATAGTTAAGCTTATTTTTCCGTAAAGTCAATATTTAGTATTGTTTAATTTAACTTACTAAGTAATTAAGCTCTAAAAAAGTGAGACTATTTATATTAATACAAGTTAAGGAACTCAAACACGATATAATATAATATGTTATAGATTTTAGTGTCGCGGACACATATTAACTGTTAGCGAGTGAATACCACACTAAGCTATACCGAAATGCGACTAATTAAGAAGTTGAAAAATCAGCTTGTAAAATCAGTTGGCTAAAATCATCTACTGATATCAGCAATGACCAACTTATAGTCAATGACCAGATTGAAACACTTATCAGTTGATAACTACAGGATGAACTGATGGTCAGATAGGCAATTACTGATCAGCTTTGTCGTTGAACTTTCAAAATAGTATGCAACGGTTCTTGAATTATAAGAAACCGTTCCTAAGTTTATAGGAAAACCATTTTTGTACAATTTTTACTGGCTATAAATTCTCAAATATTGGGTGATATATATATATATGAGACATAAACACAAATTCTGGTAGTCAAAAACATTATGCGTTCTCGTTTTTAAAAGGTTGAAATCCAGCTACCCAAGCGGTGCACGACAGACCGCTTTATGACCATCACGTGAGAGGTAAATTAAGCTCATTTAACGGTCCGCTTTAGATGGTAGCTCAATCAACTTATACAATAGTACTAAATAAGTGTTTTATAATAAATTAGGTTTTTTCTTACACTAAGTAGGAATTAACTATAGGATGCTCGTCAATGTGTTCTCATTTTGTGCCTAAAGCAGTAAACTAATCTCTCGAAATTATCCGAAGATGGATTTAAAGATACTTAGACAATTAGAGTCAAAATATACTTTTTGAAGTTGCTTTTTTACACTATTCAAAAGATATATTCGAAGATTAAACTCATTTACCCTGTTATCGTTACCCTAATTTTTTCCAACAATTTATGACGTCGTTAACCCCAGACAAGTCAAACCTGGTTAATCTCAATAATAATATTTCCGATGTACAATGAAAATTCAACGAATTGAAGGAATGGGTTTTGTTCTTTAAAATTGCACGGTTATGAAATGCCAACTGCAATCTAGTATACAAGTATGATGATACGTTTAATCAAAAAATAAAAGTGGGTGTCTGTTATGCATGTATGGCTACAGTTTATCTGAAAAATCATTCGAGTATGGAGGACAACTTGGGTTTCGATTGGAACCAACAATTAATTATTGGACCTTGTGTCATCCATGACAAGTCATCTTTTTATATTACACAATGAAAAATGCTTAATGTATCTAAAATTTTTAGACTTAAAACTAGGTCTAGAAATTTGATCGATGAATAAACTGTATTAATTACATTATTATTACGATTGATCATTTAAAATTTAAAAAGTCTTTATTTAGTGTTGTTGTTTTCGTTATGTAATATATTGTTAACTTCGACATGTTAAATCAACATTTAATCAATAACTAGCGTCGGATTCTGCGCATAAGAGCAGGTGAAGATTTTACATGTTGATGTTGAGAGATAAATATTTAATGGTGCATGAATGCAAGAATAGTTGTTACTTATAGTGATAATGATTATTTATAATTATTTAAATTATTGTAATTAAAAATTAAAAATGTAATATTTAAATGTATTATGTGAAATATAGTATTAATTGAATTATTTATTTTATATATATTTAATAAGTAGAGGGATAAAATGATAATTTTCAATATCATTATTTAAAAATTAAAAAGAAAGTGTAAAATAATCGATAAAAATAAAATCTTTAAGAATCGTAAACCATAACATTGTTATGTATATATCAACAAAATCTTTTTCGCATTGCTAGTTAGAAAAATAAAAAATAATTAAATAATTAATGATTCAATCATATTTATTTATTTACTAGCTAAAGACAATAAGCATGTAGTATTTGTAAGACATACGACGTGTCAGATACCGAGTGGGGGGACCTATTGTGTGAATGGACTTGAGTGAGAATAAATTGGGTCTCATGAGAAGGACCATACCCTACTCTCTAATATTTATTTCTTACTTGGACCACTTTTTTAGCCTTCTAAAATCACCAGACTTCTCTCTCCTATTCTACATACTCTATATCTTTATATTAATTTTTTAATACTAAATCAGTTATTTCTAATTTCACACTCATATATATGGAAAAAATTTATAGGGAAGTTTTAAAATTTAGAAAAAGAGTAAAGCAAATTTTAGCCCTTGATTTTTTTATTTAAAAACATTTTTAACATTCATTGGTGATGAATGTTAAATTTTGAAATTTTTTGTAATTTTTAAAATTCATCTATGGTGAAATCAATGGTTGAAATTTACTTCCTTCTTTCCTTAATTTTTTTGCTTCCCTCTTGATCCCCACCCTATATATATATAGAGAGAGAAAAAAAAAAGAGATAGTAAAACTCAAATAAAAACGTTTAATATTGTGAGAATGTCTTTTAAATTATCTTTTAACCATCTCAAATATACTTTTAATTTTTTTTAATAATTATTATTAAAATAATTTTTAGTAGTTATGATAAAAACATAAATAAAAAATATTAAAATTTTCAATTATAGTTGTTATTTTTATAATTATCTTGAACAAAATATAATATGATAATCAAATGTGATTATTCTTTAAAATAATGTGAATTATTTGTTATTCGAAATAATCACAAAATATGACTTAATAATCACATATCATTCATTTGATTATCAAGTTACAAAATGTGATTATTATTAATAATAAATTAATAAAAATAATTAAAAAATATAAAACGTCGGAAAAAAATTTATTTGAAAAATAACTTTTAAAAATTATTTGAATAAGAAGTTACAAAGAAAATTTTGTAAAATAATTTGTTTAGATATTTAAAAGGTGATTCCAAAATTATTTTTAGATTTTTACGATATTTAACTTTTGCATTTGAACATAAATATAATATATATATATATAGACCTAGGTTGGAATAAAAAACTTAAATGTCGTAGGAACGTAGGAAATAACTTCAAACTCATTTTTAAATATCCAAAACACTTTATTTTATAAAAATTTCTTCGTAACTTCTTATTCAAATACCTTTAAAAACTATTTTCAAATAAAAAAATTTTGACTTTATTTTTTATAAATTTTTTATGAATTTTTTTATTGATAATAATCATATTTTATAACTAGATAATCATATGAATAATATGTGATTATTAAAATTCTATTTTGTTAATCATCTTCAATAATCACAACAGTACCGACCGTAAAAAAAGTTCGAATAATAAGCTAATAATTTTTATTAAATTTTTATCATAGCTTGCAAAAGTTATTTTTATAATAATCAGTAAAAAGGTTTTTTTTTTAAATGTATTTTAAATATTTAAAAAGTAATTTCAAAATTATTATTACGTTTTCACAATATTTATATTTTTTATTTGAACCCTTATATATATATATAATAAATTTAGCTGCAGAAATGATCAATAAAATGAAAGAAATAAAAAGAATAAGTAGGAGAAGATTTGTGACTTTTCAAAAATACAAGCAGTCCATATATCCATATATTAAGACTTTATTAAATGGTCTTTGGCACCAGTGGTCCAATTAAAACATATTGATTTTTTGATAAGAAAATGACAGAAATTTATCTTGGACTAGAAAATTTTACTCATATTATTTTAATTTTAATGTTAATCTTAATAAACTTATATATAAAGAAAATCTTATGTTTTTGTATGGTGATGCATCATCAAAAACAAATCTTTTTCTTTTTCATATTTTCTATATCAATTTTTTTTAATGATAACAATAATCTTATATATATATATATATAAAGAGCCCTTATGTTTTAAACATAATACATAAACACTTCTATAATTGTCATTTGTCTTCTACTAACATCTTTTAACTTCTTAAAGTATTAAGCACATACTATGTAAAAAAATCAGAATTGAAATATTTAAGCACAACACATCATGCTAAACATGATTCTAATAAAATTATTGTATTACCACTTTAAGCTCCTACTTAGTAGCTTAAATTTTACACATAAACACAAGCATAATAAAAAGACTTAATTATATTACATTTACTGAAGTTCTATTTCTTAAATGAAAAGAGAGTATAGAAATATAAAAAACTAGCTAGCATAATTTCTTTAAGAATATTTTATATTAATCATAAATTGTTGAAACTCATCTAAACTCATAAATCTTTGAGTTTGATTATTGTAGTTTATGTTAATAGCTTGGAATGACTATAAGTGAAACGCAATTCTGCCACTTTAATTCATATAAAAATTGGATAAGCTATAAATGTAGATATTCACTGTAACATAAATTAAAACAAGCTAATGTACGTACTGCATATTACAAAATACTCGACTTCTAAAAAAAGAAACCATCGTTTTGCCACTTTAATACTAACTTAGAATCACCCGCACACCTTCTGATGCAAACATAACAATGTCAAAAACACCTGGAATTGACGGGAAAAACTGAACCCGAAACAATTAGGTTGAGTTTGGGGGTGGGTTCGTGGTTTATACGTGAGTTCGCGTACAAATAATTTTATTTGGCTGGTAAGTTTAATGACGAGTTCTGATAATAGCTACTCGATCTTACCCGTATTCATACTCATTTACTCGTACACATATCCGCATAATTATAATTATTAAATTTCATAAAATTTCATTTCACGGTATATAATCATTTTTTTATAGAAATTATGTCTATATAATTCCCATTTCACGCTATCTCCGTTCATAAGGTACCCGTACCCATACTGCCTAGTTATTGTTTTCTTTTTTTGTAGACTCCTAAACTTGTAAATTTTGATATAAAATAAATATTATAAAAGAACATACGTCTAAATGTTTAAGGTGAATTTTTTAAAAAACTTAATAGTATATAAGTTTAAAGATGTTAGTACACACTTGCTTTGATTATATGATGATTCTATAACAATACAATTACTTCATTACGTAAATGACTGTTCGTAAATAATACATAACTATACACGATACTTTATGCTTTAAATTCTAACATCAACTTACTAATTTATATATAAGGCAAACTCATTTCTTCTTAGAAGGACACGTGCCCTCAATCTAATTAATTATCAATATTTTCAAAAAACCTTTTTACGGTTTTATTCATGTAAAATTAACTAATTTTTTTTATAGAAAAACATGTAAAATTAACTATCATCTCATTATATATAATATAAATATAATAAATAATATATGTATATATATAGCTATTACATGAAAAATAACATGAACTCATAGGATCTAAAAGCATAAGCACTTTAGAAATTATTCATGTGTACTTAAAAAGAAATGCTACCAAGTAAAACCAATTCTATCTACTAAACTAAATATTAATTAAAACAAAAAACTCATTATCATAATCAATACTAAACTATAAAATTATGTTTCTTATATATATAAAATAGAACATGCTAACTAAATTTGCAACTTAAGCTTTTTTAACATTTACACCTACCATATTATAGGAAGACTAAATATATATATATATATATATATATTTTCTCTCTCTCTCTCTCTCTATATATATATATATAGAAGCTTTAGACTAATGATATTTCTTTCAATATATACACCATAGTTAACTTGTTTGTATTTGTGTGAATCATCTTAATAAATTTAGGCGATCATAGTAGGGTAAATAAAGAGCTCTTATTATATCAAGTCTTCTTTTTATATTTTGGGCAATTAATTCTTGTGTTTTCTCATTGTAATATTTCCAAAATTAATAACCACAAATCACCATAAACTTATAACCGAATAATTATTATAATCTCAAATCAAATGTTTATGAAACAAAAATACAAAAATCACTCACAAATTCATTCGGTTGTCGTGACTTAGTGATTACAACACTCAAGATCACCAAAAAGATGATCTTACACTCATGAAACTAAAGAACACGAATTAGGATTTGAGAGCAACAGAGAACGATCGCAGACACGGGTTGTAAGAAACCCTAGACATAGCATGGCTTATATATGAATTCTGAAATGGCAAGATTAGTCCCTGAGCTTGATATCTTCTCCTTTTAGCACATTACTTCTGGAACTTCTATTCTTCACACTAAACTTTCAGCAATCAACATTTTAACCCTCCAACTTTGAACACTTCCAATTATATCTTGAAATTGGTTAGAAACCACAAATAAGTACACATCATATAAACATTTTCAGAAATTAACTTGAACTTATATTAATTTTAACAGTCATGTATTATCATGTCATTGTTGACAAATAATACGTTTAGTTACAAACTTAGTAAATGTTATAAATGATACTTCAAATTTATAAAGTTTGAAACAAGTCAACGTAGCTAGATCTCATTATCAAAGGCTGGCTATAAATAAACCGGTAAAAAGGTCAAACAAGTTTAAAGTAATATCTCTTTAACTACACTACGACAGTCATATTATAATTTTTATGATCATATTTACTTCGGAGTATATTAACTAATAATGATTAAAAAAAAATATAACATTAATCAATAGAATCTGATTTATTGAAAGAAACCCATTTTGCATCACCTATTTTTTGACACTAAAATGGAAAATAACTAATTGATATCAACATTCCATGTGTTATCATTTTGTTTCATAATTATTATTTTTTTTGCTGATTATTTTCACGTTTTTAGGAATCTCTAAATCTAACCGAAGATTTTAAATTAATGGGCTTGTTGGAATGGGCCGTCAAGAACGGGCCCACTGAAGTAGGCTGATTTGGTGGACCCACAAAAAAGTTAAGTGGATCGAAGGTTTAGATTTAGGGCTCATCCGCTCATGTGCACATAATTTTCTCCACTCGTCCTTTTCATGTTCCGTTTAATTATCACATATTCTCCAACTATATAAATCATACCGTGGGTCTATGGATTTTAATTTTTCGATAACGACCTATGTTATATACATCTTATTATTATTATTATTATTATTCTTATTATTATTATTATTATTATTATTATTATTATTTAAAGTACGAATACAACAAGTTGAATAATAATGTGTAGACATAAATAAACAAATTTGTATAGTTAAAATATACCTAAAAATTTGATTGATTAATGTTCTAAAATAATATGTGAAAATTGGAACGGGAAAAATAATAAATAATATGTCAAATAATAAATGAATTGTCTTAGACATTCTTTTTACGTCCATTTAGTATTATTCTTAAAATTATGATACATCATATGTAAAAAATCAAGAGAATAAAATACATAAATAATATGTTAAATAATGAATGAATTATGCATAGTTCATAAAAGTACTTTTACATCAATTAAGTGTTAATTGATCATTTTACATAGATTACTGTTAAATGGTAACGGATATATGCATATATCAATTAAAAAGTCGAATAATTATACATGTATCTAACGGATATTATATGAATTTTCTATCTATTAACTACACCTCTAGTTTGTCTATGTGTCTTCATATTATAGTTACATGCATCTTTAGGGGGGTGTTTGGCTAAACATAATATTTTTTAATGATTATTACGTTGAATATGTTTGGTAAAGTAGATATAGGCTATAGTTATATTTATAGTTGTAATTATAGTTATAGTTGTAGGTTGTAGGTTGTAGGCTGTAATTGTAGCTTTAAGTTTTGAGCTTTTATGAAAAATTATTTATAATAGCTTGAAATTTTGAGTTTTTCATTGGATTCTAAAAGCTACAGCTTATACGTGACAAACAAGACTTTTATTTTCATAAGAATTTTTTGTTCAAAAACTAAAAGTTAAAGCTCCTAATATCAAACATACCCGTTATTTAAAAGCTAAAGAAATGGAACTTAAGTATTTTAGCTTACTATTCTCAAAAAGGATTAAATAAACATGAGTTCAAATATACCAAAAACGTTTCTTAAAAATCGATATATTTAGCAAGGAAATTTATATATTCAGAACACCTAACATGATTCTTAAAAAATCATTATATTCGGTATGAAATTTATATATTTAGAACACATTGTATTTAGATGGTAGTGAAAGGTATAGACGCGTACATTTTTCCACTTTCTAATTACAAATTAATAAACCACCCTGAATTATTTTCAAACTCTTCAATGTTCATTCATAAATTTGATTCGTGTTCTTTCTAAATGTCATTAAGGGCAATTTAGATAACGATGTCTTCCACTCTGTAGGTTTGATATCGTACATAATTAACCAAACATATCTTGTTTTATGTATATGTACATTATCTCATTATGTAGTGCCTCAACATCAATTATCTTGACATGGTGATTACGTCCCATCATGTATGAGCGTCCCCTTCAAAATTCGATTAAGAGATCACCTTCTACTTATGCTAATAAGTTTTGAAAATTCTCGATATGACCCAAAGTTAGATTTAAAATGACACGAACTTTCTTCATGCATAAGTATCAACTTGTTAAATTTTTCTTAGCGGGTGGTTCATATTAACGAGTCAACCTATCAATTAGAAAAATTCTAAAAGATACTTTTTATTGAGAATTTTAACCTATCATCGTAAAATTAATTTTTCAAATTTGACCCGTTTGACTTCAAATTAACTTGATAAATCATTCATTAAATTAAATTATGCTATCCATCTCCGGATTCCCATAATCTATTTATCAAGTCGTGTGTGATTCGGTTATCGACCTCACCCATACTAAATCTACATCAACTAATTGTTTTATCAATTTATATTTTAAACTAATAATTCAATTGATTCACGAAATATCTCTACAAAAATAAAAGCTACGGCTTACGACATAAATAATCAGAAAAATATGATACTCCAATAAAATATTAATCGTCCCTCTAGGCTCATAGCAATAATAATAATTAATAATTAATATTAATTTTAATAATTTAATTAAAAGGAAAAGTGAAAAAAAGAAGAAGAAAAAAACCTTTATAAGCAAGTGGAAAAGCTCAACTGCAAAAAGAAACAGGAAGCAGCCTTTCCATCCCATATTTCCATCCCCCCTTTCTCTATTTCCTTCTGATTTTAGATTTGATGTTTTATGTGTTTGTATGTATGTGTATGTGATCCATTGATTCACTACAATTAACAACACTCAAACATCTCTCGTTTTCCCCAAATCCTCTCCAATTTCGATACATATACATACATATTCACTCTATTATCGAGTAAAATGCCACTCTTTTTTTTTGGTCCAGATTCATTATCTTTCATGCTTTAATTAATGCTTTGAAATTACTAATTCTGCTTGAGATAGATTTATATCTTTTGTGTTATAACACAAAGAGAAGAGATGGCGGATTATGTGATTTTATTGAAAAATGTTTTGGTAGTATCACTGGCAGTGAATATGTGTTTGATTTGGAAAATAAGCTATTATGATGACGTGGAAACCCCAACATCTAAATGGGGGAATCATATGAATCACAAGCTTCATTTACATGGTGAGAAAAATAATTGTTTTAACGGTGTTCACCAAAAAAATAACAAAAGAGCAGAAGGGGGTGCGCATATTAGCAAGGTACTTCCAACAACGACGTCGTCTGGTGCTGCTCCAGATGGCGGGGAAGGAGTTGTCATCAATCTTGACCAGTAAGTACTCTCTCTGGTACTCCGGTATTAATTTTATTTAAATTATAATCCATAATCAGCGATTAATTACTGATTAGTTATAACTAATGATGATTTACAAATTTGGAAATAAAATCTCCAATAAACGTCAAAGAACAATGAAAGAAAGAGTAAATCTTTATGCTGATAGACTCATTTCATATCGTTACCCTCATCTGTTTTTGCTAAGAATATATATACGTATAATCTGTAGTTATTTTTTAAACTGTTGAATGACGTCATACAGATGTAGTACGAGTAGTATTTAATTGTTTTACTGTTGATATCTTCTTTACCTAACTAAATAGTACTCCAGTTAGTTTCCTGTATAATAAGGTTTTCTTATAAGTATCTGTTTAGAATCATAGCACAAAAGAAGAATATTTTATCGATCAAACAAACTAGGGGCATCCACATGTTTGATTTGATTCAGTTTTTGACAAAAATCAAATCGAATCATATATTTTGATTTTTTAATAATTAAAATTATTCAGTTTCGATTTCTTTATGTTTGGATTTTCGATTTCTTATCGGTTATTTGATTTGACGCTATGAGTTAATTAATATATTTGAAGTACAATATTGAACAAAAATGAATTATTGAGTATTTTGTAATGATATAAATGTGCTAAAGCAAGCATTATTATACCATATACATTAGAATACGTCAATAAATGTTATTAAGGATTTAACAAAACATTTAGTATCGATAATATGATACACAAAAAAACAAGTATGATACACAAATTTATGGTGGAAATGGTAAATTATGTATGTATTTTTAAAATTCGAGTATCGATAATATCATTAAAAAACTTAATGTACTTTATGAATTCGTATAGTAAATATAAAATAAAAATATATAATTAATTAGTAATTAAATATCAGTTTGATTATAAATGGTTCAGTTTTTAGATAAAACTCAAAACTCAAAACGAATCGAGATAAATCGAAAATCAAAATGTCAGTTTCGCCTCCAATTCAGATTTTTCAATTCAATTATTCCAATTACGATTCGATTTTTCAATTTTCTCACCCTGCTACAAATAGCTTCAAATTCCCAAATGCGACACAAGCTAGTAAGTTTTAATTCAATATTGGAACATAGGGTACATCTCCAGCAAACTGTATATAAACTTTGATGCACCGACTACATGTAGGGCTATATTCGGCATGCTAATTTATTGAAGTTACGGGAGTTTAAGTCTATTATTCTTATTAAAAGTTCAATTTAATAGAACTTTTTGAATAACAATGACTATAGGGAGTAACAAACAAACTCTATAAATATAAACAGCTTGAAATGCTTTTAAAATAAAGTAGAACGTATTAACATAAAATCATTTGAAAAGCTTTTTATTATTGAAGATTTCTCAAGTCTTTCATCAAAAGCTTTTTTCTTACATATCTGACAGTTCTTACAAAATGAGCCGCATTAAATCAAGATGAAAGATGAACAAGAGTAAAAAGTAATTAATTTAATCATTTTGTAAGTAATTCGTAAAATATAAAAACTGTAAAACTATTGTAAATTCAGCCCTTAGGCCTTTAATAATGTAGTATGGCATGGTGAATAGGTTTATAAACAAACCGAACATTATGATAATATTTTGTAAATCGTTTGACGAGATATTTGTTTATACCTGTTCATTGAACTGAATATGAACACGTTTTTTTTTTTTTTTGGTTTAATTAAATGAATAAACATGAGCATGTCATTCGTTCGTTCCATTAAGTTCGTGAATGTTAGTTAAGATACGTATATTTAAAAACTACTATATCTTTTACTTTTATATGGAATACATTGAACTATATAACTCGATGCAAACCTAAAAGGATTTATAGTTTATTTTTGTTTTATATATCTAAATTATCTTTTTATAATTTATTTAAATACTATGTCTTTCTCCGCAATATATTAATTTATATATTTGTTTGTTTGTATTCGTGTACGTTTATAACAAATATATTTTTTTATTTGTTATTTTTTTAATAAAAGAACATGTATAAAAAAATCTGTTCCTTTAACTGTTCATATTTACTCGTTTGTTAGGTAAAACCTTCATGAACAAATACAAACATACTCCGTTCATATTCGTTCAATTCATTTGCGAGTCTTACGGTGAGGTTCAGAGTCGGCTTAAGTGAGCCGAGCCGGATGGAGCTGACATGGGGACTGGGTTAAGATCTAAGAATAAGAATTGAAAAGTGACAATACACTAACATGCGCCAAATGATTTAGTTATGTCAGAATCGGAAGATTTTAGACAAAGACAATACGGGGTTTCGAATTCCGACGGTCGATGCTACGGTTTGGGGGAGCCACCCCTTTTCACTTCCCCATTCTCGGGTCTACCGTTTTATGCTAACGTGCACTCTGGGTTAATGTGCTCATTGTCGTCTTGCTTTCATTTTCACCTACTAATAAATCTTTTATTTTTATTTTATTAGCGCCACCACCACTACTAGTAGCACCACCATCGCCACCACTATCTCCACCATCACCGTCCATAATCATTTCCATTGCTTTGCTGTTTTTTTGCTTTCGTACTTCACCTCGATTTTTTCAATAAATAATCGTCATACCAGTAATAATAAGATAATACAGTACTAACTTTTTCCCTTCAGTATTACACTTTTACTATATTTACAGTGACAAAAAGGAGAATGGTCGTTTAGGGTTGTTTGGTCGGCATAGTTGTTTAGGGTTGTTTTGTTGGAATATTTATTACGATCGTCCTAATTTCTAGCATCTTACTAGTTTTAATTTTAATATATTATTACCTTTAAAGAAAATAAAAAAGAGAATGGCATTTGAAACTTTGCATGATTTTAATTTTGGCTATTAAACCAAATCTACTACTATGGTCTGTGTACTGTGTACATCTATTCATTTGCACCAATAGTTTCACTTTCACCTATGTTATCTTTTAGAGAATAATACATCTATTAATTTAAATAATTTATGGGAAGACACAAGCACACTGTTTATGTGACTTACTATTTTTTCATGTGGTTGGTTAAAGCCTCAAAATGAAACATGTTACTATGTCAGTCCCATGGCTAAAGTTATTTGTGATGCATTAATAAGGTTATTAGAACAAAATGAATCTTAATCTAAAATCAAATTTTTATTGAAGTTGAATTTACCAAGTTTGCATATAAATATGAGCTCAAACATGTACTGGATCATGTTGATTGTAATCTTATCAAACTTTTTGACCCCTATGGTCAACTTTTGGCCTATGTTTTTCTGGAGCTATATCGAGTTCGATCTTAAACTAATTAACATTGTATGATTGAGCTTAGATTGGTTTGATTGTGGCATATTTCCTCCTTGGACATACATGTAGCTGGTAGACAAGATCTGCCCAACATACCTAACTGCATACAATATTGAAACCTTCTTGCTTGCATATGTTGTTTTGATTTATTAAGTTCACATTAGGATCTTTACACATGTAAACACGTCAAGCCTTATAAGAATCTTATATCCATATATTGACCAAACATTATTTGATTATCATTTTTTATTTTTTTTTATTTAATACAGCGGCGATCCAACAGTGTATGAGAATTTTTGGAAGCAAAAGGGTGAAGAAACAAAGGTTGTGACTTCCAGTTGGCAGTACATAAGTTACTTTTCGGATGTAAAAAATGTTTGCTGGTTTATGGAGCCTGAGCTCGTGAGTGCAGTCACGAGAATTCATAAAGTAGTTGGCAATGCAATCACCGAGGGTCGCCATATTGTGGTGGGGACGGGTTCGTCACAACTTTATCAGGCTGCACTTTTTGCGCTTTCACCTCCCGATGCTTCAGGACCAATGAATGTGGTGTCTGCTGCTCCATTCTATTCGGTAATCCCTTACTCCTCAACTTACAAGTTACAACCTGTTTGACTTCTGATTTAGTTATTGAAGTCACACATGCTCTCATTACTATATGCATGCTTACTATTTTCTGATCACTTGTTGTGAAAGCAAAGCCACCCACATCTTTAAATATTCAGTTTGTAATTAGTGTATTGATGAGGTTTTAATTACTATATTCGTATCGGTTAGTGTTGTGTTTGCATGTGCTGGTGTCCAATGAGACAGGTGTTTAAGTCACTCACTCGTTAGTCACACGAAGCAGTTAATGGTTCATTGAACCAGAACTCATCGGGAAGACAATATGACTTTAAGAGGTCAACAGTTTAAAATGCCAACTTACATGTCTTCTTAGAATACAAGTTATCTACATAAAGTAAGGTTTCTCTAAATCATGCAAGTTGACAAAATAATGTGTGATTAACTTGTTATATTGCTTGCAGTCGTACCCATTGATGACCGACTACTTGAAATCAGGGCTACACAAATGGGCAGGTGATGCGAGTGACTTTAATAAAGAAGAGCCCTACATTGAGTTAGTGACTTCTCCTAACAACCCTGATGGATTTACAAGGCAAGATGTCGTGAAAGGAGATAAAGGGATTTTAATTCATGATCTTGCTTACTACTGGCCACAATATACACCGATTTTATCTCCAGCAGACAATGATATAATGCTCTTCACTGTCTCCAAAAGCACTGGTCATGCTGGTACCCGTATCGGGTAATATATAATTGTCTAATTGTTAGTCTAGTTCCAAGATGACGATTATAGTACCATTGACTTTTTGAGGTCAAACAGACAGTCTTGATCTCCAAAACCAATAAATTTTTTTCTTGTTCTTTTGGAAATCATAGAAACTACATTAAACTACTCTATGGAGAAAACATCAAAATATAAAAATTTATTGATTCTTGTAAAAACATCCTTGCCAAATTTGGAATAAAATAATTTCTATTGAATAAAATAGCCAATTTCTATTTTAAGTAACCATCCTTTTGCTCAGAAAAACCTTAAACTTTAACTTTTTTGTGATAAAACCCCTCACAACTTTCACTACAGACATGTGTAAATATTATGCGGTGCAGTTAGATATGTTTGTAATCTCCCAGAAAACCATGTTGCCCTTTTCGTTAACTGGCATTAGCGCTAACGAGATATTGGTTATGTGTATTCAAGGTTGAAGATCACCTTAAAACCAAAGTTTTTTAAAAGTTTAAGGCTTCTTTATCGTGCAAACAAAGTTGGCTATTTGAAACTGAAATTCAGCCAAAGTTCGCTACCAATTTATGCAATCAATCGTTACTTGAAAGTCTTATTGACCTTAAAAATCGAAGTTCACTTATGCTTGTGGGATTTCCATTGATATCTTGCAGTTGGGCTTTGGTAAAAGATAGAGTGATTGCTAAGAAAATGACAACGTTTATAGAGATTAACACCATTGGTGTGTCTAAAGATTCACAGATCCGAGCAGCAAAGATTTTGCAAGCTGTGTCTGATAGTTGTGAGCATGACAACCACAAAGATGCCGAAACTTTCTTCGATTATAGCTACAGACTCATGGAAGAAAGATGGAAGAAAATTAGAGAAGCTGTGAATAAGACTCATCTTTTCAGTTTGCCCAATTTTCCACAGGAAACGTGTTCTTTCAGTGGCCGGACTTTTGGACAGTTTCCTGGTAATTTCACTAGAAATACTATACCTGTTATATACTTCTATGAGTAAGATTTAAACATACTGACTACAAATAAATCATTTCCACCATTATTTTCCTGCAGCATTTGCTTGGTTAAAATGTGAGGGAGAAGTTGGCGATTGTGAAAGCTTCCTTAGGAAGCATAAGATTTGGACCAGAGGCGGGAAGCACTTTGGGGCTAGCACGAAATACGTGAGGATCAGCATGCTGAGTCGAGATAGTGAGTTTGAGCTCTTAACTCGGAGGCTGCCTGCAATTATCTCTTAAAAATCTAAGTCTGTCTTTTCTTTTGTACGGGTTAGCTTATAGGTCAGTGTAAAAAAGATGCTTTTTTTTTTTTTTTAATCTTTTTCGGTTTCATTTATCTTGGTGATGTTTTACATGACTATTTGGGTCGTTCTTGTTCTTCACTAGACATGAGCAACAACAATGATCTAAATAACTGAAAACTTCACGTCTGATCTTAGTATATTTATTTAGTTCAAACTTCCATAAATCCAATCTGCCTCGAGTCCTGCAAAAAATGACATTTGTAAACCAGAAGAAAGTAAAGAGTACCAACTGCCATTACAGAAAATAAAACCTGAGAAGTTCCATACCTCAAGGTTAGAAAATGATGAACCAATTGCTGAAGGAGATAATCATGTTATTCGTATTTCGTATTCCCCAGCTGTTGTTATATATCTCACCCATGGAATCGTTTGGTATCCACCTTTTTCAATTATCTTAAGATAACGAACCTGCAAGCACAGCAACTTAGATCAGGTTCAGTTGCGGGCTTACAAATCATACTGTCCACAAGAATGTGACATATCTCAAATATTCTTCTCTAATTATATAGCGAGTTTTGTTAAGAACTATTTCATTCCACTTCTAAAAATGCAAACCTGAATTCCAGAAACAGTGAAATATGGAATGTCAAACTTCACACGTATTGGAGCCTTTCGGTCAGGAGTCGTATCTTCAGAAGTTAAACTGGGAAGACTAAATTCTGCCCTCAACATATATTCCTGCAACCATTTGGGCTCAAGTAGCAATAAGGGAATCATTTTACAATAATAAAAGCTGATATTTCTTCATATTTACTACTTACCTTACTACCAGGGAAGGATCTGATCCTCCACACAAGTGACTCATGTTCAGGTGCATATGAAGCAGATCCCATTGTTGCCCGGACAATGGGTTTAGTAGCATCAGAAGGCACAGGTATGTGAATTTCAACATTTGTTGCCGTGCTGTATCAAGAAATCACCAACAATCAAATAACATTCTGAAATTTTTATGCATTGTGGGACCTTTGTTACATTTTGATATTGGTAGTCTGAGAGGAGGTGTACCTTCGTTCCTTGAATTGGCTCCGAGCTTTGATGAGCATCTCAATTCTGCTTCTTGCATGCTTTTCAATCAAAGCCTCAACCCAAATGAGAGGTTTCACCTAAAGAGTAAGGAATGCAGTACTTAAAAAAAGTAAATACATCTAAGAAATAATGAATACTTATATGTAGTCTATATAATAACTAAAAGCAAACATTCTTTAAAACTGAGTACAACCTGAGTACTGAGTCTGTACGTCATCAGATCAAATGATCCATCAGGAGGTATAAACGATATTGTGCGGTCATTCTCAAATCTTGCCAGACGTACACACCTATTCGGAACAATAAGCTAAGAAAGCTCGACAAGATAATGTTGATAGCACGGTTAGGAAGCGAAAAAAGGCCTCAAATTTGAGGTGCTTACTGATGAAATCGGATGTCATCCAAATCAATCGTTTTCCCTCTTGTTCCACCTTGAGCTTCCAACAGAACTCTATCATTTAGCCCGAGCTTACACTCAGGCATTCCACTATGAAAGACATATTTTATCAATAACGAGCTCAAAACTAGCACAAATGGTCATTTAATTTCGTGCTGTAGAATTGTACATAATTAGTATAGTTTTCAAAAGCACCTCAAATATGTTCTCATCTTTAGTTCCCCAACAACATCTGATCGGAGTATCTGGCCATTACTGTTGACCAGTGTGTTAACAGATTCGACCACATCAAGGAAAACCTGATAGATAACAGTGCAACAGTGATATCTGTAGCTCAACATGATCATCATAGTAAAAATGAGAAAGATACATACTTCATTCTTCTTGTAATATAACCCTTCATTTCGCCATGAGACTGCATTTGTGACAGCCATTGGCGGCCGCTGTGTAGTTTCCATCTTATATGCATCTGTCTTTATAAACTCACTTAGGATCATAGCTTCGGTATATTGAGGGTAACCGAAATCCATCACCTCATCAAGTAATTCATACTGCCATGTTTTACAAAGCACGGATTTAAGTAAAACACCAAATAGCTGTATTAAGGGGGTCTTTGGATCAACTTATTTCATGGGCTTATAAGCTTATTGAAATCTCAAGAGGCAAAGAAGCTCATTTTTATTGAGCTAATGAAAAAGCTCACAAGCTCAAATTGATAAACTTATAAGCCAAGAATTTTGAGTTTATGACCTTTTCTAAACTTCAAATAAGCCCAAAAGCCCAAAAAATAATCAAGCCAAGCACCCCCTAATATATGTCCAATACAAAAAGTGGATTTTCATTCTTTACAACTACAACGAAGTTATCTCGAAGAGATTCCTCTTCAAACTCGTGAAAGTAATGTTGGAAAACCTGCATATGGCATGATCTTAAGATATACGAAAGCAACATATTACCGTTGGTATATATGGACTATAAAACAATGAATATCGAGTACTCACACCAGCTAATCGATGGAGAAAAACAAAGAGACTGCCAACATTGCAGTTTTGTCTTGATGCTATCATTAGATACACATTATTGTGTTGAGTGAACATATACGAGATACCTTTATCAATGATCACAGGACCATGAGACTCTATATCTCCCTAGTAAAATCACATAATATTAGTACATATTTTAAATACGTTATTACCATCTGTATATATAGTTTTGGGTCAAGTCTCTGCAAAATTTTCAAACCTTACTCAAAATTCTATTGTAAGTGTTAAACATTCAATGATTGCTATTATATCTATCTGACATCGTAGCTCTAAATAGGTGATGCGGCCTTTGTTTTGAAGAGGTGGCAACTTCTATGGCTGCCACGTTAGCAAAAAGAAATACTGTTTACTCGATTAATAAGTTATTATTGAATTGAATACACATACAATAGCAACAACTGTAAGTCTGATAGTTACCAATAGAAACTATTATATTTTGATAAATACAATAGAAATTTTGTTAAAGTTCTATGCTAATAGTAGAATTTTGTTAAAGAGTTGATAGATTATTCAACGTTTTGTCAACAAAATATTTTGAAAACAGACTATAGTGTAACGAATTCCACAAGCACTCCAAAGTTTTGCGCGTTTGAAAACCTAGAAACCGTGATTTTTCAAATTTGAATGGAATTATATGCAGAAACTGATTAACAACACACGATCATATGAATATATAGATATATAATATAATGTACGTAGAATTACCTCTTTCTCGAGGAGTTTGGTGAAGAACTTTTCAGCTTCAACCGAAGAAACATCACTGCGATAATGGCGAGAGATCAAACAACGTCCTTTTATATCGAGGATGAATAGCGCGGAAGCGGCACCGGCCATTATTTTCTGCAATTAAGCGAACAATGAGATTGAGATCAACTGTAATAATTAATGTGAATTAATTTGTGGAAATGATGGGCAATAGTGTAGTTGATGAGATTATGAATGTTTGTTACCAAGTGAAACAATTAGTAGCAAAGTGTTAAAGAGATCATTTGAAATGATTTGATTTTGCGATCTGCATCACATGATCGCAGTGATCATGGCAAGCAGGGGTATAAAAAACCCGACCCCACTCGAACCCTAATAAGCCTATTAGGGTCGACTATAAAAGAGTTTAAAAAGTTTGATCTGAGTTATACAAGTCAATCGGTTAACCCAAATACTCATTAGAATAGAAGGGTAATAAAGAGAAAATTAATCGGGTACGAGTTTAACCCGACTAACTCTTAGCCATGTACACTTTTTTATTTTATTTTTCTAAAAAGAAAAATATTAGGTTAGTCTACGTACTATTAATCCATTAAGAACAAAAAAAATCTACTTAGCCTACATATTATTAATCCATTAAAAAACAAACATCCAACTTACATTAGTCCATTAAGACTTAAATAACCCAACTTACATATCCATTCGTCCATTAGGATTAACAGATCCTAATTAAAACCTTAAAACCTGACTGGTGATTATAATTTTCCCACGAAATCGTTTCTCATATTCAAAGATCAGTAACCCAAGTTCAGCATCTCACAAGTTGTAGTCGCAAAGATATATGGTCGCAAAGAAATACTTGAGAGTTAGGATTATACGCATGGTCCAAGAACCATTTAGCTCAATATTTGGTCATCCAAAAGTCCGGGTGAAAAGTGGTTAGTTATAAAACTTTAAAAAGTAAATGTTAAAATTAATATGAGTTAATATATGGAGGGTTCTTGTAGTTTACACACAATTACACATCTAATTTTCAAGTTTTGTATTTTGCATCGGCAATCCAAATATTTAAGATTTGCACATTTCATTCCTCCTTCATGTAAAATGACTAGCATACCCTTTTTGAAATCTCGAATATCCTGCAAATCGCATGAATAGGCGAACCCTAGTCTTTTCTTCCATTTTCATAAGAAAAACTTCGACGATTTGCGATACAAAACTCCGGCAAATCGCGGTCAAAAACCTCTGACGATTTGCTATCTAAAACCTCTTACGATTTCAATTGCATTTCAGTGATCTTCATTTGACACGTTGATCGAAACTTTTCTCTTCACAAGCGAGATTCTTTTGATTTAAATTGCATTTCAATGATCTTCATTTGACACGTTGATCGAAGATTTTCTCTTCACAAGCGAGATTCCTTTGATTTAAATTGCATTTCAATGATCTTCATTTGACACGTTAACCGGAGATTTTCTCTCCACAAGCGAGATTCCTTTGACACGTGACTCATTTTAATTGGGTCAAGTTAAATCGCTTGATTCGCTGGACATACATTTTAATTTTGACGACTTTTTTTAACATGGCAAAGAAATTTGGTAGGCGATTTTTTGAGTTTTGGCATTAATCAATAATTTTTATTATCTAAATTTAAAATATTTTCTGACTCGATCTATTATCAAATTAAATGGTTTGAAGGTTTATTTGGATAATTTTTTCATTAAACAATTAGTATGCTCCATTCCCATTTCGACATATATCACAATAAAATACAGATACATCAAAAATCAACTTTGCTTTTCGATTTGAAAAACAAAACATCAGAAAAACAAACAAACTGATTCACACCACCCCCACGGCCCCACTGTCAACACCCATCTTTAACACCAGTCCACCACCACAATAATAACCATCTCACTCACCACTCACCACCATCTCCGGAGAACACCTTTGCTCCGGTTTCTATTCGTACCACCACCATGACCATCGTCCCCTCCGAATTCTATTTGCACTCACTATCATCTCTGGCGAAGACATTTCCTCGGCTACAAGACCTAAAACTTCCGATTATCGATCTGCAACTTCTGGCGATGGTGGTGGTTATCACAGTTGACTTTTGACACATTTATCCTTCAAGTCAACGGTATTTAATGTCTTCGTCGGAACTAATAGTGACGGAGATTTGGATCTATCTATGAAGCTTTGGTTCTGGAGGTGAGATTGGCCGGTTTTTGAATCAGGTTTGCGTCTTATGGGTTCGGCTTGTACGGGAAGTCACATATCTGCGCCAGAAGCTACTGGTCATGATTTGTTTCTACGTTTTACGTGGCAAAATGGGAGTGACGAAAGATCATTATCCAGTGGACGATTTTATCAAATGTAAGGTTATTATATTGGTTAATGAACGACGGTGAGAATGCCGGTGCCAAAAATCGGAAGAGCCACCGGTGGTTGGGTTTACTAAATTAACTCAGGGATATTAAAAGGGACTGAGAGCCCTGGATCTTTTGTATATTCGTTAATTCGTAAAATATTATTTACTACTTTCGTCACATGATAAAATGTTCATTTAAATAATTTTAAATTGTTTCAGATAAATATTTATATTTATTTATATTTATATTTATGTTACATGTTTATATTTATATTTATGTTACAATCAATAAAATTTTTTAACAGAAATAAATACTTTTCAGTTAGTCTAAAGTATAATTAATGGAAATTTATAAAATTATGTACATAGATCAGGTCGGAGTTAGACACTTTAATTGAAATAAAAAATATTTAATAATAAAGAACAACTAAATAATTAAAATAACGAATAAATAGAGAACTTAAGGACATTTTGATCATTTTCTGTCAACAAGAAGTTAAAGTGTAAATACTTTTGAGTTTTTAACAGAAAGTACAAAATAAAATATAGAGACAAAATGTTTAATTATATATAAATAATGGGACTAACTAAACAATTAACATTTATCGATAGTCAATGACCAGTTTTAATAAATAATGATTAGGTTTAGATCCCGCGCACAGTAACGGATAAAGATTTTGTATGTTTATGTTGACAGATATATGTTAATTGGTACATGAATGCAAGAATAATTGCTACTTTTTTTTATAATAGTTTAAATTATTGTAATTGTAAATTAAAAAATATGATATAAAGGAAGAAAGAAGATATTTAAATGTATTATGTGAAATATAGTATTTATTATATTAAATAAATAGATGGATAAGTGGAGGGATAAAATGATAATTTTTGATATCCCTTTTTAAGGATTAAAAAATAGAGTGTTAAATGCTTTATAAGAGTTATAGAAGATAAATACACCATATTTTTTATGCTTACATCAGAAACTATACATTAAAAGATTGTATCATATGTGTAAAGAAGACTGTTACATCCGCTCAAAGTTTACAAAGAAACTCTCAAGAAATAATATGACATAAGTATTAAACCAATTAAAATATATCAAACTCAATGTAATGTCGAAAAGTAAAAATATACATAAAAGGTATTAAATTGCACCAATTACCTGCACATTGGATGATTAGTTTTTGTTGCACCATTTTTCTTGATTTTGTTTCAAATATTTCAGTCATTTCTTCCAATATGTCGATAACTTCTCAATTTTAATAATAAATAATGCATCGACTAAATATTCAGATTGCTTAACTTTCTAAATCTATCACGAAATACTTAAGTTATGCCTCTATCTACCGATCTCACGATTAACATCAGCACCATAGAGATAAATCACGTGATGTAAAAAGACTAGAAAACATATGATGTCATCTAGAATATCAATAATGCAACAACAATTATCCATAACAAACATTCATATTCGATTACAAATACCAGATATCTAAAATGTTGCAGATCGAATTACGTAGTTATAGTTGTTCAACCACTCAAATTTGCGATCCAAAATTGTAACACGAAAAACACTTGGACCGATGTTTTCGTAACACCTCTTTAACCATTTCATCTCTTACAACTCATATTCATTCAGTTAGTCAATTCTTTGTCTTCTTTCTCAGTTGTCGCGTTTGAAGGCTGAGAACACTCTCCTACCCCTTGAAAACGAGTGTATTCTTCACCATGTACCCACCAACTTGTATAATAAGTTTCAAACCCAAATTTCATCAAGTCCAACTGAACATCTTCTCTACTTTTGTACTTGGACACAAGGACATCTGTTACGTGGTGCTACTGTTTCATTCACAGTGTATCTTTTAACATCCTCTTCGTTAGAAAAGATAACGTCCAAGAAGTCCGTCTCTAGTTTCCTAACCGAATCCATACTAACAAAGCCATTATCTAGCCTTTTGTACATCCATCGTCTATCATTATGTGTCGACATAATTATTAAGTATGATTCCGTGAACAAGAAAACAGTGAAATAATGGTAAATATTGTCAAAAGCGGTCAAACTTACAGTTAACTAACCTATACAAGGAAACTAGACGTGAGCCTTAAAATATTAAATTCGCTATCTGAATTGCAACAAGTCTTCTATTTTCAACTGTTTTCAAGTCAAGTCGGAAATGCTACTATAGCATGATGTTTAATTTGCGAGTCGATTTAAATATTTAATTGTCACTAATCTGGAATTTCAAGTGGATAAAAATGCTACTACGTACTATTGACTACAAAAAGTCAAAAGAGGTATTCTTGAGAAACATATCAAACAAAATAGTTAGTGAGTTACACACAATTAAATTAAATGCGCAGCTCTCAAACAAAACATACTAGTACATTTCAAAATTTTATATATAGATTGTCTTTGAAGTTGTTCAAATTGACCTAATTTTATGAAAACTAAATTAGCATACATATTATAGCATCAGGATACAAGACATTACTAAAGCTAGGTTTTGATATAAAGGTACTTGAGATCTAGAGATGATGTACCTTAAAGCGGTGGTATCGCCGCGGTGTCGACCGCGGATAGTGGAGGCATTGTTTGCTTTCAAAGAAGATGGGGAGAGAGATTTGGTATTTTCGGGATAGAGTGAGAGTCACAAAAGGTAGATTGATCAAATCGGTTTTGGGGAAATGAGTAGGTATTTTCCCTCGCAAATCCGTCGCAAAACATAATTTTGAATATGCATATATTATAAAAGTCCAGCTCAAGTATGGAACCTTTGTATGTGTGTACATAACTATATACGTAATGTGAAAATGCAATCACTACTTAAATTTAATTATGTAGATGACAGCGTAATACCAAGAACAAATTGAGTTGATCTTTATCATGTTGCTCCCCGGGGGACGAAGCTGGTCCATCGAATCAGCCCCCAGAAGGGGTTTCCCTACCCGTAGTATCCAGACGAGGTGATAGAAGGGGATTTAGTCCTCTCTATATCCAGCTTCGTCATTTGTCGGGCAAAACCACACCTTCGTCTAACGCAAATCACCGCCGAAGACCTGTTCGAGTTAATAGTAAAATGAACATCAACCTTGGCAAATTAAAATAAGTTTTTTACATGAAATTCTTAAACACTTATGCGTATCATCATCATTCATATAAACTTTGCTTCCATAAAAACAACGATATTTCTTATTCAAGTATCCAACTATGCATAAAAGCCAACACAAGAGCATATCAACTAGAAAACCAAACCACTAGTAAAAAATCTAAAAATCTACACAAACGACCCGAAACCTTCACGAGGCCCAATAATTAGACCCTGAGGCCCTAACAGAATCTTGGGTTCTTTGGCCCACATCCTTGACTTTCTGACCCACATATCCAGCAGTATCTTGAGCCCTTCTCTTGGCATAATCCAACTGCTGTTGCACCGACAACACACCACCAGTATCACGACTCCTCATTCTCTTGAAGTAATTGACTATATAAGTAAGTGAAGACAATGCCGAGATACCGAATGCTCCGGACGCAATAAAACCCGTTACCGCGAACCCGACGGTTAGCAAAGCTGGCACTAAAACTGGGCTGAAAAGAACGAAAATCGGAGTGGCGATAGTGAGACCGATAAATGTTGCAGTGAAAATGAGAGCGGCTAGTATAAGAAAAAAGCCACTGATGGGGAAAAGGGTGAGTACTGCTAGCACTTTTGATGTAGAACGGCCGCTGTTTTTTTGGAAGCAGGACTTGGTGGTGTCCATGACCGGGGTGATGTTATTGTTGTTAATTGTTGATGATTGTGATCGAGTTTGTTTCAAAATGGTGTACATACTGGCAATTTGAGGAGGTGGGATATGTAGAGAGAAGAGGGGTGTGGACACGTGGAACCCATGGGACAGATGTTGGAAGCTTGCAAATACACCTTGTTTTTTTCTTCCTATGTGGAGATTCGATCTGTTTACTAAAACGAGTCGTTATCTCCATTTGTAAGGGAAAATGGTTTTCTCAATGCTATAATTATCAATTTATTATTATCTTTTATAGTTACAGTTATAGTTATTGCATACATAATTACAAAGTTTTATTTTTACTTATATTTTATATAATTCTATCTAAATTATATTAGGCCTAGCAATCCAGACCCAATCCTTTCTAAAAGTGTCCAGTGGGTAATTTTTAATAATCTGTTGAATCCACTAAAAGAGTAACATAGTAAAAAAAAAAGGTTCGACCCCGTTATAAAATAAAAATCATTTAAGAGCACTTAAATATTACAGTATTTAACAATAATATTTAGATGAAATATTATTACGAAAAAAACAAAAAGTGTGAATAATGTTCTTGACAATATTTATGATAGTGTTTAGATTTTATTTTTGAATTTTTAATTGTTAAAAAAGTCAAATAATTTAATAAATAAAAATAAATTAAATAAAAAATATAAATTCATTAAAATAAAATATAACCATAATCCATTTTAATTTAATTGGATTTAACTCAATTAAAAGAACTTTAAAGAATAACATTTTTTTTAATAAAAAAGAGTTCATTTTTAAAAAATGAATCATTTTAAAAATAAGTCCATTTTGAAAATTCAATTTGGTATCGTCTTGTATCATCTCCTTCCCGCACAACTTTGAATGAGCCCATTTTGAAAACCCAATTTGATATCATCTTTTATCATCTCCTTCTTGCATACACAGTACACATATACACATAAACCAAAACTAGCGATCTCCTTTCTCTCCTTCAAAAGAAAAAGAAGAAATCAGGCAAAAAAAGAGAAGAAAAAAAAAACAGGTCGCGGAGCCTCTCACTGGAGACGTTGCTCCGGGAACACCGTCCCGGAGTGGCAGGACGCCGTTCCAACGACGTTCACGATGGTGAACGGCATCAAGTGACCCCCACTTCGTGTGCTCTAACATATCTTATAGGTCCATCATGACATTCCACCAGGTCTAATGGGTCGAAGTCAAGAAAAAAAGTACGAGAAGGACACTACATACAATATGAAAGATGACAAATCGAGTATGAAATTAGATGAATACACCATAGATTGAAGTATTTAATAACAGGTTTTTCATCAAAATCATCAATTGTAGCTTCTAGGGGTTTCATTCGATTAGCTTCTCGGTTATATACTTCCCTAAATTCAACAAGTTTGATCCGATTCGCGTTCATAAATCAACGGTCAGGTACTTACTTCTCCCTCAATGATTCAATTACCCTCATATTTTTATCTTCTATAATTGTATATATAGGTGATGAATGTGTTGTTTTTTTGTGTATGTAATGCTGATAGTATTGATATGTAATTGTTAACCAATTTTTATTGTTTTGATTTTGATAATTAATTTTATCTCTTTTTGATCAGGCACTATATTCTACAATATATATCTTCCTGATTCAATACTTGATAATGCTTCTTTTATCAAAGTTCTTATTGTTTTGATTGTAGAAATACTTGGTCAGTATGTCAGAAAATGTTCAACATGAACCTATGGATGATGGAGAGAATGAAGAAGATGCTAGTTCATCTACAACGGGTGATGTATGGGACTATTTTGATAAATTACCATTAAGGCTTAATGGAAAACAAAAGGCAAGATGTATGTTGATGAAGGCTGATGTTAAAAAAAAAACAATGAATAAATCCAAATTATAAATTTGATGAGTCAAAATTCGAGTCAAGAAAAATTGGCTAAATGTTTGTGAGTCTATTTCTAGTGCTCAGTCTGAGTCTGGATGACGTCACAGAGACTCAGACTAAGACAGTCTGGAGCATTAGTCTATACATTATGCCCAGTCTGAGTCTGGGGAATACAAACTCAGACCACGATAGACTCAAATGGAAATATTGAAGGCAAACTCAAATCAATGCAGACTCAGAAGAACTTGGAGACAAAGATTGAAGATTCAAAAAAATCTTATTAATTAGGAAAATTCGAATTAAATTGTAATTGATCTGGTTTCCATAAACCCACAGGGGTTTGGTAGAACTCTGTCAGTTAGAGATACAGTATGATTGTATTTCCTAACTGTCCTACATTGTATATATAGTTTCTATGTGATTCATAGAAATGATACAATCTGTAGACGAACTTTGTGTCTCAAATTGTTCATAAATCAAATATGTTTACATTCGATAATTCTGTATGAAATTCGTATTGTTCTTGATCCTGCAATGATCAATATAACTTGAATTGTTATTAATTTGATATTAAACGTTAAATATTGAGTTTGTATTGATTAATTCTTATCGATTATTTAATAATATGTTAAATAGCTTTATGGATTCATATTTTAAGACCTAGCATCTGAGTTTGGAACGTCTAATATGAAACGACATATCCCTAAGTATTTTAACATTGATGAGTCTGCTCCACCACATAAGCGTATTCGTTTAGACCAATTGGTTTATAAAGAGAAAGTGGCAATTTCAATCATCAAACATGGCTACCCATTTACCTATCTTCAACATGAGGCAATCAGAGATTTACATTGCTTTTTAGATCCTGATACAAGGACCATAACCAGAAACACAACAAAGGGGATGTCTTGAAGATTTTTGAGAGAGAAAAGGCGATTCTTAAACATAAGTTAGAGAGCATAACTAGTAGAATCCATTTTACATCGGATTTGTGGACTTCTATTACTAATGATGGTTACATGTTGTTGACTGCTCACTACGTTGATGAGAGTTTGGTTTTAAGAAAAAAGGTGTTGAATTTTCGAGTTATACTCCCTCCCGCACAGTGGAATCTATTAGCAGATTATGTGATTAACTTTCTAAAAGATTGGGGCATTGAGAAAACAATTTTCACTATTACATTAGACAATGCATCGTAAAATACTGGCTTAGTCAATTCTTTGATGAATCATATATTATTAAATGATGGGTTGCTTTGCAAGGGGGATTTCATGCATATACATTGTGGAGCGCATGTGCTAAATCTCATTGTGCAATCAGGATTGAAAGTTATTCAAAGTGCCACCGAATAAGTTTGAGAGTCGGTCAAATATGCCAGAGGGAGTGCGACTAGAAAATTTAGATTTGCTGAATGCATCGAACACCTTTCACTACAGTGTGGTAGACATGTGCGTCAAGACATAACAGCGAGATGGAATTCTACCTTTTTAATGCTTGATCGTGCATAACTCTATCGATGGGCTTACGAACGATTGCAATTAGTGGATAAGGATTTTACCACTTGCCCAACACAAGTGGAATGGACGAGAACGGAAGCAAATAAAAAGTTCTTGGAACCTTTTTATGTCATTACAACATTGTTCTCGGGGAGTTATTATCCGACATCTAACTTGTACTTTCATAATGTCTGGATAATTCCACGGCGTATTCAAGAAGAGATAAAGAATCCAGACCCAATTATAAGTAAGATGGCACAGAAGATGAAAGTAAAATTCCAAAAGTATTGGGAAGACTTATAGTTCGGTTTTGTCCTTTGCGGTTATATTGGATCCGCAATATGAGGTAAAGATAGTGGAATATTGTTTTGATAAACTTGGCCTCAAGGATAAACAACTTAAAGCAAAAGTGGACAGAGTTGTCAATGGTTTGAAGAAGTTACACATGGAGTATGAGATGTATGTGATGCATGATTAGACTCTATGAGGAGGAAGCTCAAAAGTCAGTAAGGATGTAGTGGATGATTCGGATGGGTTCGATTCATAGCAAAGTAAATTTAGCAATCCCGAGAATGAAAAAATCTCAACTAGAGGATATAGAAGCGTTGATCTCAGCTCTTGGAAGTAGCGTTTTTAAAGATCAGCAGGTTACTTACATTTTTATTCAAGTTTACTTAAGATCCGTAGGTGAACATGTATGGTGAAATTGTGTGTGCTGTATCATTTTTGTTTTGTGTTAAAGGGTATGTTTGTATGGTCAAATGGAGTTGGTTTGATTGAAAAAGATGGAGTGTTTTGTTGGTTTGAGCACCTATACCGGTTGTATTTATCCAAAGTGACATTTTCTGTGAACTTCTCATTGCACAGAGGTTTCAATGATGAGGTGAGGGCTCTAATTGCAACAAATCTTGAAGGAAGAGGCATAATATTGCACCCACAGACAAACTTGGCACATGTTCTTATAATTTAGATATTTTTAATTATACCACTTCAAGTTTTTAGGACCTTCCAGTTTATATTTAAGTTGAATGGATATGTTTCAGCTGGTGCTAACTCGTACATATTTTCTTTTATAGCACTAAATGGATAGTAAATGAATCTTCCTTTTCTTGTTACAGGCTTACAGTCTTACATAATATCAACTTTTGGTATTTGATAATTCAACATTAATGCTCATATGTCTAGAAAGCTCTCTTAAAATGCTAAATGAGTTGACAAATGCTGCACATTGTAAGACTTTGTTCTCTTATGCATTGCCAGGGAAAAAATTTAAGGGAAAGAATGGGTCTCGACCCGACCTGACCTGGGTTTGACCCGACTTGCTCTGACCTGTCTAAAAATTCTGACTCGTTTGAAACTGAATCCATTTTGATTCAAGCCCATTTTAACCCAACCCAAACCCATCCCAACTCGACCCAATTGTCAGGCATAAATTATATCATACATATCACACCTTTAAATATAGATGTGGACACCTCAAAATCTTGAATTACTAAGTGTTGCTTTCCTAGGAAGGCAGTGCCCTTGTGATGTGGAGGAGTGACATTACTGAGAAAAGAGAAAATTCACTTCAGATAATCACACAAATACTAGAAGCGTGTGAAATGGCCGAGAACGACGAACCTCAATGGATATATAATCCAAGTCAAGTGTAGAGTTACAAGAACATAATGAAAAACAACTTTCACGTTCGGTGTAGAGAACACTTTGTTCATTAAATTTTTTTTTCGTTCCCTCTCGATTGATATAAGCAAATTCAAACTTGTGACACCCTATTCCGTAAACTCCGAAGAAAACTACAACATATGTTTCAAAGAAATATGATTCCGAAGGAATTAAAATTTGTCGTACGCGTTTGGTTGGCAGATAATTAAATTGAATACGAATACAAATACAAATATAGTAATGAATTTATATTTATATTTATATAATGTAGTATAATATTTTGTATCATATAATGTCACTAAGCTAATTTCTTAGTTGATGGAATGTGATTACATCTATTTTATTTAAAAAATTAAATTATTTCCTTTTATGAATTTGATAGAATCATTTTTCATAGTTATCCTCAAAGGTGTGCCACACGAGGCTTTCAAAATTTAAGAGGCACAATTCCTTATATAATGCGTAAATTTATAATTCTTAATTATATTTGCGTAAGTGTATATACGTATATTTTTTAGGCTTTCAAATAAAGTGTTAGTTAAAAAATAAGCTTAGAGTCGTAGAGTATACACATAATGGGTTATAGCTTGTTCTGAAAGATTATTAATAAAATGTATTTGTTAAATATTTGTATCTTTTAAAGCCCCAATAAGAAATAATATTTTCAAAACCCATGAACAAATATAGGATTCTTTAGTAATGAACAAATAGAATTAATTATGTATCACAATTTCATCACTACATCGAAGGATTTTTTATAAATAAAGAGGAATATTAAAGGTTACTAATACATATTGTGTTATATTGTGATCTCAATTTTCAACACCTTTGTAACTTGTGCAATAACTAAAACTTTCATAGTGATAATTAAAGTAATGGTAACAAAAGCATAGATGCAAGCCAAAAAACCATGACTACTAGCTGACCATAAAAAGAGGAAATTATTTCTTCAATTTTTATTCCTATGAAATTGATTTGTTTAAAGAAAGTGTATAAAAGGTGAATCTACGTTATCATTATATCGTATTGCTTTAGTTGGAAATAGAAATAAAAATATAAATCATAGGCACATTGTCCTTTCGGTTATAATTAATCAAGGTTCAAAATTATTAGAATAAATTACATGGAACTTTCATGTAATTTGTAAAAAATATCATCAATTGTCTATTTACTTTGAAAATTACACTGATCATTCTTGTGATTTGCAACCATGCACGTCTATAGTCCTCCTAGCAAACAACAACAAGTTAAGTTCGTTAAATTATAATTGATGATATTTTTACAAAGCACATGAATGTAGGCATGAACAAAAACCGGGTTCCTGAAAAACCGGTTCGGGTTGAAAATCGGACCGGTTTTTTTTTAAAGGTAAAAACCGGTTTTTGGAAAAATTTGTTTGGAACCGGTTCGGTTTTTGGGAGAAAAAACCCTACCCGATTGTAACCGGTTTGGAACCGGTTCGGGTTGAAAAACCGGTTTGAAACCGGTTTTTCTATATAATTCGGTTTTTTTCGAGCGTTAAGCGTTTTAAGGAAAATCAACGCATTCTTCAAATTTTTTCCTACAGAATGTTAGTACATTATGTATGGAAACATAACTTAATAATAACTTAAAGCAAAGTCTTCTAAATCTTCATAAAAAAATTATTTAAACCAATAATTCTATATAATTCAATCTTATTCGAGCGTTAAGTGTTTTACGGAAAAATAATGTATTCTTCAAATTTTTTTGGATAGAATGCTAGTAAATTAGGAATGAAAACATATCTTAACAATAACTTAAAGCAAAGTCTTCTAAATCTTCATAAAAATATTATTGAAACCAATAATTCTATATAATTCAATCTTATTCGAGCGTTAAGCGTTTTAAGGAAAAATAATGTATTCTTCAAATTTTTTTGGATAGAATGTTAGTACATTAGAAATGAAAACATATCTTAACAATAACTTAAAACAAAGTCTTCTAAATCTTCACAAAAATATTCTTGAAACAAATAAGTCTTCATAATTCTTCATATTCTTCAAAAATCTTCAACTTTTATTAATCTTCAATTCTTTTAACATCTTCAATTTGGGTAGTCTTCAAATGTCGAAATCTTCTTCGGAGGAAGCCTCTCGCGAAGCTTCATCAAGAGCAATCTCTTCATCGGAAAGTGATATTGCCATACCCACTTCCACCTCGATATCGTGTATATTTCCTTCGTATTCCAATTCACCTTCAAGATTTGACACGTTTTGTATGCGTTCCGCAACGTCTAAGTGATCCTTCAAGCATATACACATCTCTAATGAGGCCGGTGTGAGTTTTGTTCTTGGTATAGATAGTACCCTGCCACTAAGAGAAAAAGCGGATTCCGAAGCTACCGTAGAAGCTTGGACGGTTAGTAAATCTCGGGCCATGATGGTTAGAATGGGAAATTGAGATTCCCTCCTTTTCCACCAAGCCAAAATATCAAAATTTGTGAATTCGTCGGTAGGTATTGAGGATGAAAAATCCGTTCCGGTATATCTCCCATATTCGCTAGTGGCACTTTGGTCACCATCACCCATTGCCCGTTTATGGTTTTCTTGTCTTAAACTATTATATAAGTTAATCTCGGGATCTTGGGAAGAAGATGAAGCAAACATTGTGGAAGCCGGATTTATAGAAACCATTGTTGTTGAACTAAATTGTTGAAAATAATGACCAAATAAATCTTTAAAAGATTTGTTAAAATATGATTTTGTATTTTGTGCAAAAAGTGGATTCTCATCATTCAAATCCAAATTAAAACAAATGTTATCGATAAGTAATTCCACCCCGGAAATGTTTAAACATGGGTTTAACGCGGCGGCACAACTAATTACCGGTGGTATTTCTCTAAAATATTTTCTTAGTTTTTCTTTCATGGGAGCCACCATTATTGCATATACATCACCCCAAAATTCGTATTCGTTTAGTTTTGAACTCATTAAATATATTTGCTTAAGTACCAAATGACTCGTGGGATAATAAACACCCGATAATAAAGTAGTTGCCGTTTTAAAAACTTTGAGCAATTCGGTTATCTTTTGAATAACCTCCCAATACTCGGAGGAAAATGATGTTGCAAGGCCTTTTTGAACAAGTAGATCATGAAAAACAGTTAAAGTGTCGCGTTGCCGTAAACCACATATAAACATGTTGTAAGTCGAATTCCATCTTACGGGCATGTCCCAATTAGGGGTTAAAAAAATGTTATCCATTTCTTTACATAATCTCATATAATGTTTATATCTAGCCTTACCCGAACAAAATATATCTTGTAACATAGTTTTATACGCGTTTTTTACAACCATTATTTGTTGAACCGCTAGTCCGTCTTGCACAACCAAGTTAATGATGTGTGCAACACATCTACTATGGTAGAAAATGCATTTCAAAGGTGGTTGGTATTTTAGTATTAACCTTTGAACGGCGTTTGTATTATTACTTGCATTATCAAACGAGATTGAAAAAACCTTTTGTTCTATTTTAAACATTTTCATTACATCTCGTAACATGTAAAATAAGTTTTTACCCGTATGAGGATACTCAAAGTTTTCAAAAGCAATGGTACGTTTCATCATTTGCCAAGTTGAGGGATCAACCCAATGTGCGGTAACACAAAGATACGAACCGGGCAAACCATGAGGAGCCAACCATACATCGGTTGTTAATGATACATTTGTATTTAAGTTTTCAAAACCGATTATTAGTTGAGTTTTAGCATTTTTCCACAATTTAAGAGCATCACGTCTAAGAGTAAGACGACTTACATGATTATATCGCGGTTGAAGAGTATCTTGAATGACCTTAGTAAGCCGAGGGTTGTCGAAGTGGTTGAACGGCAAAGCTTCTTGAATCACAAAGCCGGCAAATGCTTCTCGACACCGCTCCGCTTGATATGCAAAAATACCCCCATCCCGTGACATAGTTGCTTGGCCCGACTCGGCATTACTTTTGATTCCATCACAATACTTTGTAGAATGTGATCTCAAAGTAGAGTTGGATTTGGCTTTCAAAAATTTCCCGCAACGTTTACAAAATGCCTTAGTGGAACCATCCGACAATAACACTTTGTCGTAATTAACCCAAATCTCCGGATTTCGTTTGGTTACCAAAACTTCAACAATAGTTGGTGCATTTGAAGAACCAACACCGGTGGAAGTTGAAGAAGATTGAGTTGCCATTTTGATAGGGTTTCAAGAGCGTTTTGAGAGGAGTAGAGAATTTTTTGAGAGTTTCGTACGTAAGTCGTAAGCGTTTTGAGTGTTTAAAAACTAGAATTAGCAAGATTGAGTGTTGTGACTAAACCAAACCCAAGGTATCTATTTATACTAGTTTTAGGATGGCAAAATGGTAAAAAAAAACTCAAAAAAGGGTCAAAAAATCAAAAAAACGGCTAGTTTTGTAACAGCTCCAAAAACCGGTTTCAAACCGGTTTTCCAAACCGGTTCCCCTAAACCCGGTTACAAACCGGTTCGCAACGGTAATATCAAAAACCGGTTCCCAAACCGAACCGGTTTTTGGAAAAACCGATTTTTATCGGTTTCAGTTTCGGTTTTTTTTCGGTTTCGATTTTTTTGTTCATGTTACATGAATGATCCATGTAATTTACTTTAATTTTGTTACTTTTAGCACCTCATTTTAAAGTTTTGTAAGGGCCTTCAAAAATTAACCACGATCACGTCAAATTCTATTCTTGAATGAATGGACTTAAGTTTCACCTCGCATATTCTTAGAAATTAGAATCACCAACACAGTATAAAGCCAAAACTCAACTAGAGAACACATAATAAACCCATATAACTAACTAAACAGTAACCTAGCACACTGCATAAAGCATAGTGCATACCAAAATTTTAAAGAACTGTTTTTACTGAATTCTATGACGCATTTCGTCGAACAGGTTACATGCAAAAAATTAAAATCACCATTAACAAAAACTATTCACTACAAGGTTTCCACATATCAACATAAAACCTCAAAGATTTATTCAAATTCTCCTTCCACAAATTCAAATCATTCAATTTCCCAGTAACAGCAATCGAACTATCATTCTTCCTACTTCCTAAATTCAACACAAACACTTCACCTTCAAACACTTTCACCATCGCTTTCAACGTTTCTTCCATAACAATTCTCCCATCAATCCTTCCATCTTCAGCTTCCACACAACTCCCACCAACATTCACCATTATCCTTCCACCATCTCTCAACTTCCTTTTCATTTTCATCCAAGTTTCCGGATCCTGGAGCTCCGGAATCACCCGCCCGTTACTAAACAAATCAACCAACAACCCTGAAAACCCGGACTTTATCTCCGCATTTAACGCGTTCCCTTCGTAAATAAATAGTCTTTCCGGATATTTTCTTTCAAGTTTGCTAAGACCGAAATATTCTCTTGCAACGGAAATAACCGCCGGGTAAAGTTCCCACCCGTGGATCGTTCCTTGCGGGTACAGTTCGAGGATGAGCTTCGAGGCTGACCCGGCTCCGAACCCGAGGATACCTAGCGGACCTGGAGGGAGGATTGGGGGAAGTGTAGCGAAAACGTCGAAGTAAGTTCCGGTGAGAAGTTTTAAGAGGAATGAGATGCTGTGGATGTTGCCGGGAGTGTCGAGTAAAAGGAGACGAGAACCGGCGAATGGGTGGTCGGATTTACGAGAGATTTCAAGGACGCTGATGTAGTTGTGGCGGGATTTGAATTTGACTAGGGTTCTGACTTCGTCAATTGGGATACCGTCGTCGGTTTGGGGCTTTTTGGATTTGGGTTTAGTAATGTCGGATTTTTGGGATTTGATGGGGGTGAATTGTTTGATGGGTTTGGATTTGGATGGGAATGGGAATGGATAGAGTGGGGTTTGAAATGGGTGTGAGACTATTGGTGGGTGTTGGAATCGGAGGGAGATTATACCTGCTACTGCTGCTGTTGACGCCATTGCTGTTGTGTTTTTTTACCGTAGTTTTTACCTCCAATTCGCCATCTGAGTGGTGTCTCGTTTTGATTGTGAAAAGGTTTAAAATACATAAGTTGTATTATTATTACAATTTCGTCCCCTAAAACTACGCAACGAGCCTGAATAAGAATATTTCTGGTCTTCGCTTGATATTTTAATTGCATTTCGAGGATATGCAACATTTCGTTACTCTTATTTAAAGATATAGGATTAAAACTGTTTTGTTTCGTATAATTTAACTATCCATTACGACATAATGAAACCTTATCTATCCATAGACTGTGTTCCATAACCTATTTATAGAGGTAGTCTCGTATCCATATTTGGTGAGCCACTAATACGTACATACAAATACAGTGTACGCATACTGCGTATACCTTTGAGTCAAGGCATGTATTGAATCTACAGAAATAACAGAGTACCTATACAGGTCCAGTCGTACATACGCATTTCATATACTTGATCCAAGCAAGTGTTTACACACAAAGGTACGATCTATTTAACAGATACAAGGGGGAAGATTCCCACTAAACAGAACTGAGCCATTATAGAAACTCCATAATCCAAACCAACCATTGTACCGGTGAAGATTCATAAACCACAAGACCAGCTTTCAAAACCCAGTGTTTTACAATATAAAGTCGAACACAAATTTAACAAAAAACTACAGACATCACAATGAAAAATTCAAAGCTTGGCTATCAACCCATTTGAAATGGACTTGGGACCAATTGTGTCTTTAGCATTGCTGTCTTTCACATCCGATTCACATGCTCCAGGAGGAACATCCACAGCCGGAGAGCAATTAAAAAACCCGTGAGGCTGCACACGATACAATTTCAATTTCAGTCACAACTAATATTTGTATTTGAAGTCCGGGTATATAAAACAAGTATTGTTCGTAATGGTATTGGCCCCTTAAATCGAGCTATAATCTCAACTTCCTGCAAACATTCTGGATAAAAGAGAGTATATCATAGAAAACATACTTGAAGCATAAACCCAATCTGCTCCACTGGCATCACAGGCCAGTCTTCCAACCTAGGAACATGAGTGATCCCAAATACATACCTGAAAATTTTAAATATAAAAAAAAAACAGTAAGTAGTAGATAACTTTCCCAATTGTTTAATAGGCCTAGATTCAAGCTAGAATTTACTCACCAGAGGACGATATCGGTTTCTTCAAGTGATCGATTACGCTGGACCCAAGAGGCCAGACCTTCACCAACACGTGGATTTTGGTTAGGGAACTCTCCTCCAGGAAAATCTTCACCCGATGCATAAGGTGTAACCCACAGATTATGCTTTAGAAAGGCGGCCCTTCTCAAAAATTTAGCTTCCGAACCTGCTAAAGGCAAGCAGTTCGAACCAGGTACCAACTTGTAGCCTGTCAACTGCCCCGTCCTATTCACAGTTCTCGTATTTCTAACCTGCGTATAGATGGATTTTGGTGAACTTCGTAACTAGAATTAGTATAAATATTTACTAACCTTCATGTTGATGTTTAGGAGTACTTTTTAAACTTATACTGTTATATCATGCATCTAACTAATAATACATGTAGTACATACTTTTGATGTCATAAGTCACTAACATTTCCACCATGAAGGACTAATAACGCTTCTGCCTGATAACCTTTTCAGATCAATGAGCAGACCATCCAGGTTTTTAACCATTTGTAAATAATTCAGCCTAAACTAATTTATACAGAAAATTACAGAATATTTATTAGAACGCATATTTTTGAGGATATTATTCTTGAAGGCAGCATAAAAAACTGGACTTACGATCCAATGACGAGCAGATAACGGATTACAATCCCGCATTGCTTGAGATTCAGTTTTAAGCAACGTTTCTTGTGTGTAGAATGCATTATGGTGAACATTGTTCTTTCCAGGTTCTTCAACTTTTACATCAACTTCAACAACCTAAAAGAACACAAGAGACAGTTGCAACATATATGTAAATACTACTTACATTCCTAATAAAAGGCCCACTTCAACACTAAAGATAAAGGTTGAGCACCATCCCTGGCACACCAGTCCCAGAGCCAACATAGGGGAGACTTCAATAGTATTTATTGAGAAGAAAAGGAATCTATACAAACCTTAACCAAAATACTTATCATAATGGGAACCATAAAGCATACCTGATTGTATGTTTCTCCAGGCTTACAGTCAACAGCCATGTCCATTCGAGCAACAAAAAAATGCTGATGAACAGGTGCATACAGTCCTGGTGCGATGGTGGTGCCATATTTTCTAACTTCTCCTGGCTGCAATGCTCCTAAGCTCAGAATTCCAGTCAGTTTAACTTCAGCTTCAATCTTTCCATCCTGCATAAAACAAGCAGCAAGTATATTAAATGCATCCTTATCAAATAATTAGAGCAAAGGCAACTACCATCACAAAAATAGGTAACCAAAACATAGCTATACTGCAATTATTCCTTGAAATTGTTATCCTGTTACATACAACTAAAAAGTTCAAAGTTTGTTATAGAACTAAAATACATGCAAACTTAGTTTTCTGAGATGTGAATATATTAAACTCACCTGGTAAAAGTGCCAATAGAAACCATACTCATAGTTTGCGACAGTACATATAAAAGAAACAGTGAGGCGTCGGGATCTTCGGACTTCTGCTAAGCCAGTTCTCCAGTCTTGGTGCTTCCAGAGGATTCCATGGTCCTCTTCATGCATGCATACACAATTCTCAATAGTTTCAACACCTCCGATGAAGTTTGTAAAATGTGCATCAAAGTACTTGATATGTCCTAAGCAATCACATCCCTGTGGAGACACATATTGTTAGCATTGGACTGCAATAGTCCTCAAGTTAACTGGAAATTTATTCTAGGAAGCTGAGTGCCGTATTCCCTAATGCTTTGGAATTGGGGCAGGATGCACACCCATATGAGGCTGACCATATCTCCAAATAATGGAGGATAACTTATAGTGATATGAGAACTGGGATACACAAAGGCTATTTTTTCTGTTTTACCCAAAAAATAAATGAAACATCACAAAGTTTGCACATTTTGGGCCTAAGGCTAGATTAGAGGAACACATTCAATCCAGTTATGTGACAATGAGTATCTTGGGCTATCCTTAATGGTTAACGGGTTATATGGGAAGAACTACAAGTTCAACTAGAAAGAATATGGCTCAAATTGTTTAGAAATCACCCAAAGAATACTTAATTGCATAGAAAAACCTATATCATTTTATTTGAAAAATACTGGATTGTTATTTTAATAAGAGCTTTGAAGGTGTTGGTGGGTCAACCCCAGCCCAATTTGACCTGGCCTAGAAGTTATCTGTTTTGACATATCAACCAAACCACCCAAACCACCCATATTTCCACCTATAGCTAAAAATATCCTTACAACATAAAAATTTTAAGACGTCTTAGCTATAACGCGATACAATTGAAACAAACCTTCTTAAGAGAATGAGCATTCTTTCCAAGGCCATCTTCCCCAGCGTCAAATGCATTCTTCCTGTAATGCGGATCATTTGGATCACCATAGGGCACAACCATCTCCACAAAGCTCAATCTATGAGCTATGGGTCTTCGACCTCTGCTACCATCAACATATGCAATGGAATGTATAACCAAACCCTCCCTCGGTGTGAAACCAATACGAAAGTTCCACTGCCAACCAAGCATAATACAGAAATCATGTACGTTATAATATAAAAGGAAGTTTCAAGAACATGAACTGGGACCTCAAACGTTACCTTTTGCCACTCCACATAGTTCCCATTTACACGGAAGCTTGGTCCATCAGGCTGAAGAATCTGCAGAGGCTTTACATCACTGCGATCAACACCGCCCCGTGTATGACCAGGAGTGTAGTTTCTCAATGGATCGGCTGGTGGTAGGGGAACAAGCTTACGGTCTTCAAATTCAAGCACTACCATATTTTGCATATCAACTAACACATATATGCCTTCAACTGGGCGTGCATATCCATTTTCCATTGGACTGTCGCTTTCTGTCCTACAAAATATAAGCGGCTTTGCTAATCTGCGGCTAGGAGCATCAGCATCACTATGATATCCAACACACCTGGAAAAGATTTCATAAGAAAATTTATACGAAGTAAGTTCCATTATATATGTATAGTGTCAAAAATTCCCATGTGATTTTAACTAACCAAGCATCAACCATCACGAGATCCATATCCTCGATACCTCTCTTCTTCATAGCCTCCTTAAAGGGAGGATAATCCTTCACAACAGCTTCACATTCAGCATATTCCACAGCATCCTGTGATGGATAACAATATGAGAGCAGGTAATGTGAAAATATTGGGTAAGCATACAAAATCTTGCTTAGGGTGAAAAAATCAGATGACAGCTTAACTCAAATCTGATCCTCAATGAATACGCCCAATTATTACTGATTTACGAACATTTCCTAGAATTTAACTAGCCGCAAAGATTTCAATGCTGTCATATCATTTGAAATTACTAAACTACAATCTATTCACTAAATAAGCCACAGCACTACAGAAAAAATAAATAAATCAATCAATCAGTGTTAGTAAGTTTATTAGATAACCAACCAGATGGAGAACATCATACTGTTAGAAGCTAATTAGCTAAATGGTTCTTCACACGTGTTAATAAGTAAATTATCCAAATTAGTAAAATGATACTGATATAAAATTTGAAAGACAAATATTGCATGATTAACTGCATTATCAATATCCATTAACTATCAGAAAGATATAATAGGCTTACCATGGGAGGCTGAACATCTCGGACAACTTGTGACGAAATGACTTTTCCTCTATGATGCCCACCACGAGTTGCTGCATGTACCTCAGATAATTCAACAATCCACACACTTGTTTCATTTGATTTTTTATTATAAACAACAAGCCGAGCTCTCCTTGGAGGAAGTTTAGTAGGTATTAAAGCTCCTCCTTTGCTTCCCCGCAATAATGATGGTTGAAATGGTGGAAAGAAGTATGCATCTGCAAGTGCCACAACATTTTTATCTGGTTCTGATAGAACAACCTCCACGAATCGCATGCCATCTCTAACCTGAAAAGGAGAAGGGATTAAAAGTTTTAAAACTTCCATCACAGATGCTTCCATATGTTACCATGACTTAAATGATTTAGTAATATATTCATAATAATATGAAGTACCTCGGGGGTTGTTCCAGCTGCCCTGACAGTTGCCACAGCTACTTTGATTTCAGCAGCAGATAATGGGTCCAGAGGATGACTGGTTTGAGCCCTTGTAAGGACTTGGATTCCTGAAGATCACAAGCTCAATTAGCCAATCAAAAAATGGAGAAATCAAAGTCAAAGAGAAAGAAGAATTTCCAACCACTAAGATGTCAACATCGCATTCCCTAAGCACTAAGTCAAAATCCGTCATTAATTTATGGCATATAACTATAGATATAAAGTGAGACCATTCATTAAATCCACTTTTCTAATATGATCCAAGATCGTTAGACATGCATTAACATAATCCTCTCCAGCTCTCCACCTTTCATCTTTTTGCTATGCGACCTTGTGTCTAATGTTAAATCTAATGTCTGTGTATGCGATACATGACTGGTAGGTTAAAAAAAATGTTCGTATGTACTAAAAAACAGTTAACTCTGGTTGGGTCAAGCAACATCATCCATGATTAGGAGATGAGTAGTAACTTGAAGATAGAGGTCAACAAATGGTGCCTTCCCCTTTGTCTGAGGTGCTGATCTAGCAGAATTAACGAATTCGGCGTAACCAAAAACATCATATTATCATACACCTTTTCCATTTAATGGTAATAGTTATGCATGGGCATCCAAAAGTCAACACTAGTGTACATCAGGTCTCAGTACAACTAGATGATTGGTTAGATACAAATCCACTGTTATAGCTCGAAGCAAGACATACGTCTAGAAACAGGTCAGCATAAGAAGTAGGTAGAAATGTTAAAAGCCTTATCTGATTAACTGACTTAGTATCATCTGCAAACTAGAGGCGTGGAAATTAAGCCGTGTGCATGAGCTCTATCAAAACAATGGACTAACAACCACAAAACACTGATAAAGTCATAATTAAAAATGATAGAAAATAATCAACTCCATGACCATCTTTACAGTCTGTCACTTAACAACTTCAAAAAACCCTATTGAATAAACGGATCTAATTATTTCAATATTAATAGTGGATTAACACATTGTTTCTTTAATTAAAATAATTCAATAAAATTTTATATGTATATAGTGAGATGAATATTCAAGTAAGCCCCACCCAATAAAGGTGACAATTAAAAAGAATACATGTTGACGAATCTCACCACCAAACACCAAGATCTGACAACAAAATGTCTGAATCTACACATAGAAGCAAGTATACTCCAAATTGTTTACAACCTATCATCCAACTCATATTTGTCTCCAGATAAATTCTCATCTAATTATATCATCCATAAATATACGTATCCGCATACCGGCATACGTATCCATTAGGTTTATAGGTATAAGTATATATGCCCTAATTTAACAAACTGCCTACTTATTATATACACATAATTCATATGACATGTGAAGTGAGGAATGAATAAATTGATACAAAAATAAAGAAATACGTACATACATATACTTATATACATCCAGAAACAATAACTACCTATGGTAGAAGAATTAGCAGAAGGATCAGAAGAACTGATCACGGAATTGGTAATCGGAATCGGCCGATCGTCGTTATTCCAATCGTCGACGACAACGACGTCACCGGAAGCGGTTGCCGGAACAATTTGACGGCAAATTGGAATTGAATCAGAATGCGACGTCTTTTGCGGAGTTGAGGCCATTGCAAGGGGTTAGCAAGTTCACTATATCCACCGTAATAGTTGCAGTGCGTACAATATACTGACATACAGAAGCGATTATCTCTTCGAATACTCGGAGTACCACACTCTCACCTGTTGTTGTAGCGGTTGAAGAAGTGTATAGATATAGAAATGTGTATGTAATGACGGAAAGAGGGTTTGTTGTTTGTTGTGAAATCTCAAAATAAATATTTACAGGTGTGTGTGACTGTGTATTTATATTTATAGTAGAGATGGAAGGAGATTGACGACTTCACACTTCTCGTTTTTTTAAACCACAACAATATATTTATATCGGTACCACTCACTATAATTTGTATACTACTAGCATAATACCTGCATTTGCACTAACATATAATATTTTATTTTAATTTTAATTTGTAATTGTAATTTGACAATAATTACATAATATATTTATTATTTATCAATCAATATATTGTCAGTGATGGTTATTTGATAATAATAATTTAGTATGTGGCGTTAGAAATTCAAAATACATAAATAAACAAAAAAAAGCCACTATATTTATAAATATTTTATTTATTATTATTCATATGAAAAGAATAAAGCCGCCATAATATAAAACTACACAATCTAAATTTAAAAAAAAAATTACTCTTGAAAATATCTAATAATAAATTATCAAGGTGAACTTAAATACCCTTGCGATGCATTTTCGAGTTTTTTTTTTCAGTGGAAAGAAAAAGATATGAACAGAAAGAAATAATAAAAAATCATACTTTAGTTTTTTTTATAGGAACAAAAGAAAATGATAGAAATGAATTTGAATGGCTTTTGTATTATAAATATTTTCTTTTTAATTTTGAGGTGATTGTGAAAGAAAACAATATATCTAACTATTTTCCTTTTTTTTCTTTTATCTTCCTCCAAACTCGAAAATACATGTGAGATATCTTATATTATATTCCTTTCCGTTTTTTTCTTTTATTTTCTTTTCTATTTCATTCTTGTCCACTAAAAGAAAACTTAAGAATACATCGTAAATATTTTCATATAAACATAAATACATAAAGTATATCCGAAAAGATGTATTACACATTTCTTTAATCAATGAAATATTGATTTTACTAAGTATTTAAGTACATGTAATTTTGTAATATCCACAATTTACCGAGGAAGTAACTGATAAACAACTCAACAACAAATATATTTGTATCTTTTTGTAAAATGGATAATTCTTGTGTTGAAATAATATTGTTAGTAATAAAGAACGTTGGAATGAGATGAGTAAAATATTGATTTTCTTATTATGATATTATTATTATTATCTACTGAATAACTTTTCTAAAAAGTCATTGAACAAAAATAAGTACGAAGTATTATTTTATAGTTAGTGTAATAGTATGTGTTGAAGAGTCCGTTTCTTATTTTATGTCGAAGCTATTTATTAATTATAAGCTGAAACATGAAAAATATATGGTTATTGCTTGAATTATATATACATATATATATATATGCAATTTGAAGTTTGGTGAACAGTTCTTTTGTTAATTATTATTCTTTTTTAATTATTATATCATTTTTTAAATAATTTTATGTAAAATCTAGAGTAGATAATAAGTGATTTATTTATTTATATTTGTAATATTGTTATTATTATAGTTTATTTTATTTTTTTGTCTTTTTGTGACTTTTTTTGTATTTTACCATCTATCTCTCATATATATATAGAATTCAAAATAGGTAAATGGTATATAGGTGATAAAAAATTAATTTTATTTATATTTTTTAATATGTGTTCATAGCTGTTTGTTTTGAGGGTTTCGGGGTAGGTTTAGGGGTCGGTAATGATAAGAAGTGTCTGGATAGAGGGCATAACTTTAAAATATGAGATTCAAAGTAAATAAGATAAACTTTTTGATTCCTACCGGTTTTGATGGTTGTAAGGAAAGATTTAGTGATAGGATTTTTAATTGTGTCTTTCTCTCCCTTATTTCTAAATACCTCTCTCATACTTTTTTCTTTATTTATTTATTTTATTTTTATAATAATAAAATAAATCTAATTTTTACTTTCAAAATAAATAATTAAATTAATCAATTATATAATTTCTTTTCTTAATATCTTTCAAACCTATATTCATTCCAAATCCATTCTCAATTCCAAATCACTTAAGAAGAAATGATAGAAGGTGTTTGTTTAATCACTTACAATATGTTAACTTCTGCAATGTGTTATGCAAGTATAATCACTTACAATACAAAAACACATGATCTAACAAAATTGTCCAATAAATAGTGATCATAAAATTTTATTCAACCAATTAAGAATGTAAGTTAACGATCTCATTGCTATGTGCGGGGTACCTACTTTCGTAGTATACATTCTAGAGTAAATTGGCTAGATAGTCCTTGTCGTTTATATACATTCTTATCGTTAGTCTTTGTGTTTTATTTTTTAATCAACAGTCCTAAAACTCAAAAGTTATTACTTATTTAATAACCGCCCAACTGAAATGACTACAATATCCTTATGTTACTTGTTTTTTTGCATATCTTTGATTTTAAATCATTTCATTTATTTATTTATAATATAAAAATGTCAAGTTAATTATTCTCATCATTACCAAAATCCTCCGCACATTCATTACCAAGCCCTATCTCCCTTAATCCCACCTCCACTTCCACCACCAACATATCACACCACCAACATATCACTAGCCAGCTGCCACTTATTATACCCCCACCATCCACCACCCACATACTATCACCACCCATCAAGCCATCACGACTGATCATCGACTACCATCGCAAACAAGTAGCGATCACCCCACATTCTTCGTTCTTCTACGACAAAATCGGTGCCAAGAGATGTTCGACCAGAAAAGGGGCTGAAAATGGTATTGGTTAGCCAGATTCTCTTCCGGAGTTGCTCGCCGGAAATCGCTGCCTGATGCTTTATAATCAGTCCCTTTATGAACCAGATTAAACCGACGACCACTCGTAACCACCACTGACCACCTACTACACCCCATCTGTTCACATCCGAATAAAGCTTTGGCAAACTTTCGGCAACATCGTCTTCTCCTTTGTCCTCCTTTGTACAAACCACCGACAACATCTACCCGTCGACGACAACTCTCTCTCTCTCTCTCTCAGCTCGATTTGTAACGCGAAATCCGAACAGGTCGTAATGACCACCCTTTGCTGAAACAAAACCCTAATTAAAGGAAATGACGACCAGTTGATGTGGAACCAGGCGAGCAGCGTCGGTTACCGGCTAAACTACACTATTAAGAACTAGGTATGTAGTGGTGATGATAGAGTTGATGGTGTGCTTCTTCATATTTTAATGGTTTGATCTATAGCTAGGGTTTTGATTAGGGATGTGATGTGTGGTGGTGGTTGTGATTCGTAGCTTTTGATTTGGAAATTGTTATCAATTCAAGAAGATAATGGAACTGTATTAATTCGTATTTTTTCTTCGTTATTAAAATTTACAGAAAAATAATAAAAACATAGAAAAAGGGTATTTTGGTCATTTAAGTTGAATGAGTGCCTGAACACGCAACAATTTTGAGTTTTTACCGGTCATTGTAAAAAGTAAAGAATATAAATCAATAGTAAAAATGCGAGTAAACTACACGAATCAACCATTAAATATAATTTCTTAAAAACATCAGTTAACTTTACTTTCTATTTATTTCATAAAAGTTAAAGTATCTTTAAATAGCAGAGTTTACAAAGTTTGTATGTGTTGGAAAATTAGTGGACTATATTTGCTTGCACTAAAAAAAGAAATAGTTTTTTCTTCCAATATTATTTCTTTGCATTTTAGTACAATATGTGTTTTTAATTTATTTTTCTTCAATTTTAATATTTAAATTACTATTTAAGGACGACATATTATCTAACGAAACTAGTATTTTACGTAATAGAAATTAATAAATCAATTGTCATCGTTACATTACGCGAGCAACGTGCAAATACACATGAAAATTATGGGAGTTAAACCCAATATTTATGCTGAGACTTGAGACAATTCATTTATATGTTATGAATGGTTTCTTAAAACAACTGTATCCAATATAATTTTTTTGAAATATTTTGTTTGTATTTTTATAAAATTATAAGTTATAGTATCTCAAATGGCATATTATTTATCAAAACATGTTGTCACTTACAGTATTACTCATCGGTTAATCATCAAACATCTAAATTATTCATAAGAAGAAGAAGAAAACAAATAATATCTATTGAAATAAACATGTTTATTAGATAATTCTAAAAATGTTATTTTCTCCGGATTATTATTATGTTTTTTTAAAAGAAAAAGAAAAGGATGCTTTATTTGTTTAAGACAAAAGGAGGATAAGTACATGCATAAAAGGGTGATTTACTTTTTGGGTTGGGAAGAGCACAATACGATAAGTTGATAGGAGCATCTCCATTCACTACTTGACATATAATATAAGCAAATGATGCCTAACCTTGTAATTTTCTCATATTTGCATGATAAGTCCTCTTCTTTCTTACTTTTTTTATTGTGCCCACACATCTCAAATTTTGTGTTAACTTATTACATCAGTTGTTATTAGCGGATGTAATAGTTATTAGGGACGAATTCACTTGATAGTACCGGTAGCATATAATATCAATTATGATCGCGTAGTGTAATTTTTATAGGATTTTCTGTTAGTGACACCATTGAATTAATTAATTGCCACCAGTAATTTAGGTTGAGTAGTGTAATTTTTTAAATTATTATATTTATGACACCAGTAATTAAAAATTTTGAGTCTGCCACTGAATTATAGTATCGTCACTGAGTCATAACATGTAACCTCCATTATTTAGGATGACGTAACTAAACTTTATATCAAATATTTGACCACTAGCGAAAGTGTTTGCTTATATGACACATATTACTTGACGTAACATGTTTCTATAACATTAAACTTCGACATCAAATAAGAATAAGTACAACCAATACAATTTAAGTTTTTACCTAACACGAAAGTTTTTCAGGATTTACCTAACGGCCAGGACATCACAGATAATTAAGGACACATCGTTGTCATAATGTATTAGGATAATGTCCAATCTTAAAATATGTTTAATTATTGTGTTAAATGTTAGTAAACTAATATTATTTATGAATTTTTAACTTTTCGCAACTATGACGTATGATTGTTACTTTATAATGTGGTGCACTTATAGGTCCACCATTGCTTCCCTTATGATAAAATATGTAAACTGTCAACCACATATGTAAACCATGCAAATCATGCTTGACAGGCTGTACATTGCCCGGCTACCTTGAAAATGTGATTTGTATGTACGTTTTTATCAAGGTTAAAATGAGCGAAATATGGTGTATACTGTATAGGTATGTTTGAAGTGTTTGGGGGTACGATTCTAATTTTTAAAATAGAGCGATTTGGGGATCAAGATAATTTAGAGGAGTTAATTTGATGGACAAGTTTTCAAGTTGCCTATATAAACAGGAGTATCGTGTTAAGTTTAAATGAGAAGGTTAAGAGAAAAAGAGTAAGTCTATGAGAGTCGTCTCTCTCCATCTTGTGCGGTGAGTTTTCGGTGATTCAATAACGACAGAAGCGAATTCCGTTATTGTAATCTATCGTTGACAGTGGTGTGAGAATTTGTGAGCGTATTCGTGAGTATCAAGAGGAGAGTCCATCATTGTAATATTGTTCATAATAATGGAGTGTTAAGTGGCCTACGGGTCCCGTGATTTTTGCTCTCCTTTGAAAGTTTTTCAAGTAAATATATTGTGTGTCGTGAATTTTTTTTTATTTTTTTATATTTAATTATTGACTTATACATTATTATATGATTTGTTATAATTGTGCTAAACATCGGCGGTCCCAACATAAAATACATATCTAAAAATATGTTTAAACAATAAATTCAATAATAAATTTAATCTATTAATTCACATGACATGCCTAAAGGCGTTCTCTAAAAATAAAGTCATTAACTAACATTCTAGAGATCATTATCTATATATAATTGTCTAATTTATACCGTATACACAAATTTATACGAACATGCACTATGAATATCGGTGTTCATTGGCACGGAATGGCGTCTAAAGGTGTCTCATAGAGGTGGTGTGGTAGAGTGCTAATAAGTCGAGCAATTAATAAGTTATTCGAGTTTGAGCTTGTTTAACTCGAATTTAAATTTGATAATATTTGAATTCGAACAAAAGCTATTATTCATGTAGGGTGTTAACGACTCGGCTAGTTCAAATGCTCGTTTAATTTTGAGTCGAACGAGCATGATTTATATAAAAGTTTTGTGTTTAGAAAATTTAATTAAATGCTCGTTTAACGACTCGGCTATTGAACTAGTCTATCGAGTTAAAATTCGTAAACGAGCAACCTGAACTTTAAAATTAGTTTATTGAAATAATATTTAAAAAATTAAAAAGGTATCCAATTCGAACGGGAAGTGTAACAAATTATTCAAACTCGAGCTTAAACACAATTCTTTATATTTATTTCAATTCAAGTCAAATTCAAATCGGATTGTTGTTAAACGAGTCAAACTCATATTTCTTGATATATGACTCGCATATGATCATTAACAACCCTACCGTCAAGGTCGGGGTCCAAGGCTTCAAATCTTTGTTCCAATGTCGATCAATATATAAATTTTGTTTTTATATATATACTTTTCCAACTTTAAAAGTAATAAAAAGTGAAAATGGTAATGACTGATAGGGGAAGAATAGAAGTGATAAAAATAAGTTAAAAGGGAAAGGATGTGGTGTTGATCTTACAGATAAAATAGAAGTGATTGGGTTTACACGGTGTATATTATGATTCATACACTATTATTAATCGTTACACTACTAATTATATTATGCTTGGTACTATACATACATTACAATAATATAACGCACGTTTAATACTTTACAGAAAAAAGAAAAAGAAAAAGAAAAAGAAAAGCCAGCGATGCTATGAATCACTAGTCAAAAATTGAGTGTGTTGATAATGACCAAGAAAAAGAAGATTATATGTACGGTTCATGATGTACTCAGAGACAATTATTTGGTCCGACTTACAACTGGATTCCACCTCATATGGAGATCCCTTTCAATATTTAATTATCAAATTTATAATTTGATAACTATCAAACTTTTTTTTTTTATTATTATTATTGTATATATTTAATATATTAAAATTTTAATATATATATATATATATTTAAATTTTAAAATCGTTTACGGTGTATCTTTTGTATAATTTTAGCTACATAAATTTATATATTTTTTATAAATTCTATACATACAATAGTAAATTAAATACATATTTGAAACTTGAATACTTATAATATAATTAAATATATATAATAATAACAAATATAAATTACATACACTTTTCAAACCACATACTCTTAACTATTTTACCACAACAAACTATAGTAATCATTCTCTTACATTATATCCATCCATATACGGAAAGATAAGTCTAATAGTTTACATCGTTACATAAATAACGAATATGTAGTTATTGACAACAAACTTTTGATCAAAAATATAAATTTATATTTCATGATGCAACATTTAAAAATTAAAAGAAGTTCAATAAGTATAAATAAGGGTGAAAATAAAATATATACATTATGAATTGTTGTTTAATTGGTTAAAATTAAACAAATAAAAGTTCACAGATAAAAAGATAAAAATGTATTAAATAAAATTTACTTAAAAATTAAAACAAAGAAAAACTCAACATCAATAAATAAACATAAATCCTTAACCAGTTTCAGTATCCAAATACTCGGTGTATATTGAACCCAGAAAGTTATACTTAAGCTAGGCAATGCCTTTTAGCTATAACTAATGAGAACATATAGAAATTATCATTTGACAAATTTATCATTAAAATCTAACATCGGAAAAAGTGACTTTATTTTTGGTAAAAAGTATACGAAAGTTCACATTATAATGTCCCAACTATTTTAAGAAAGTTTCATCATCAATATCTATGTTTGCCCATAAGTGTTGTGTAGTCTCATTATTGTACTCATTTCGTCCTATATATCGAGTATGCTTTAAAGGTTATATTACGTTGACGTTCTTAACTTAGCAAGGTATACCCTTATACTTTCTTTTCCCCATTGTGTTCTTATGACATAGCACTCAAATATAAATTGTACGGTTTGTTTACAAGAGTTTTTGACACATACGTACAGAGACATAAATCAATCATCCATCATATTCATATACGTCATATAAAAGAAAAATAAAAAGAAAATTATATGAATGGTCATTTAAATCCCTCGTTTACTCCATATGGTCATTGTCAGACAACTTTACACGCGAATAGACACAATTCCCTCGGAAAAAATCCAGCAGACCAGCGAGAATTAATTACCCATTGAAAATGCGCTACATATCCCAATTCCCTCGGATCAACAAAAATCCCCGCTGGTCAACCCTTCAATTCCCTCTGTTTTTGCCTCGTGTAACCCGAACCCGAATACCCTCTATTTTGCCCCAATTCCCTCAGTTTTCAACTAATACCCTCTGTTTTCAACATTTTCGAAAAATGGAAGATCTTGGAGATCTTTCTCCGATTGGTGTGCATTGAATCTATGTATTTTTTTGAAAACTTTTTATTTCATATTAAAGAATATAGGATTTTAATAATTTTGATATAAGTTTTTTTTATCACAAAGATTAGTTAATGTTAAAATAAAAAATAAAAAAATTCATTCGTACCAATACTATCATAAGAAGTAATTTTATTTCAACCTTCTATTATATTTATATTATGTTGAATTTATTATTGAAATAATTACAAATATAAATATCTTTGATTTAAAAAAATGAAAAAATGTACTTAATTTTTTATTTAGATAAACCGATGGTTGAAAAAATGTACTTAATGTATATCTTAGATTCAATGCACGTCAATCGAAGAAAGATCTCCAAGTTCTTCCATTTTTTGAAAATGTTGAAAAAAGAGGGTATTAGTTGAAAACCGAGGGAATTGGAACAAAACAGAGGGTATTCGGGTTCGGGTTACACGAGGCAAAAACAGAGGGAATTGGGGGGTTGACCCGTGTGAATTTTCGTTGACCTGAGGGAATTGGGATACATGGCGCCTTTTTAATGGGTAATTAATTCCCGCTGGTCCGCTGGATTTTTCCCAAGGGAATTGTGACTATTGTGGTCAGACAGAGTAAACGAGGGGTTTAAATGACCATCAATATAATTTTCTCAAAAATAAATACATCAACCGTTTAATGTATCAAGTCGAATACAAAAGTATCTCATTCCCTAGAATTAAAACATACATAAATCATTCGACATTGACGTTTGAGATATGCTTTTAAGAAACGGTAAAAATACTAAAACTGCGAGTAAATTCTACGGATTGTTTGTCTAGCTTTCACCTATTTTGCATATCATATATTAGAAAATTACTTCACTACTCGTCCTATAATCTGCAGATCTGATTAATTTCATCATTTGACCATTTCAAATGAAAATACCCTTTGTTTTGTATTACAAATACATATACGTGTTTGCATAAAATTGTCTTTTGGATATGGATATCAGGTCCAAACGGTCGAAACAAACTATTTTACCATAATTCGGGCAGCCCAATCAAAGCCCATTTACCTAACCAACACGGTTTCTACTTTCTGTTCTACACTAGAGAATGAAACCTGATGGTCTGAACTGCCATTCATGCTCTAGTCTAGAATAATCAAATTAAACCTGGGAAATTTTGTAGGTTTGAATGGCCAAAACCCAAAAGAAGAGTAGCACAAGAGTAGAAGTTTTTATATGTGGGTCTGCCTCGAGGTTATTTGAAGACAAAGGATTTACAATGTTAATGCTTTTGGGTAGATTGTTAAAACTTTGAATGGTTAAAATTCAAGTTCGTTTTGAAACAGTAATGATAAATTTGATCAAGGATACATACACCGACCCTCAAAAACAACCATAAAGAAAAGAAAATGGGCCAAATCATGTGTGCACACAAGAAAATAAGCATGCGTAGTCTAACAACGCGAGTTGTTGGTCAGAGTATCTATGGGGAGAAACTATTCAAGTGAACATTTAAGGATTGAAAGCATACAGTTAGGGCGGATCCAGAGTGTTAGTGGGGTGTCCTGACTCTCATCCTAGGCAGCTTAATGATAGAAATACATGTAATTTAATAGTATAAATCAAATTTGTGTGTAATTTGCCCCACATAAATAGTTCATTTGTGTGAATAAAACACTAAAATGACAACCTTTATATACATTTTTAATTTATTTTTAAGAAGATTTCACATACACTAGCGTTAATCTTTAGTTTTTAGTTTGATGTTAAAAAAAAATTATAGTAATAATATTTTGTCCGATATAAATTCTTGGAGCCACCAATACATATGATATGACTTGCTAAACGGTGAGTGGCATGGCAGACATTCCTAAACTGGGAAACTTTCACAGAAGAATCATCCGAATGTAAGACATGATGATGTGCTACAAGCACATTAGTAACATACTAACATCGATGGAAATTTGAGGGAAAGTTTGAGTGCACGCTACATGCAACAAACAGATAGTAGCATTAGATGGGAGAAAGGAAGCCACAATTGGAGGCAAACAAACAGGTAAAATAGATGGACAGATATTGATGATGGGTTACTTAATGTAAACAACGAGCATACAGAATACAATTAAGAAATTTGAACTAGTTAAAGATCTACAGGCTCCACATAATAAAACACAGAATCTAATATACTTAGATCCCCAAAGGTCCGAGTCTTATCCAAATATTAAAATATACCATGATCACATTATGACCAGAAAACGTACCCAAAATGAATTACTTGCTACATAGTCCCATGGCAGGTAAGATTGACACCTACATATCAAATAACTACAATCCTTAACTTACTTATTGAAGAACTCCACATTATGGTAGACCGGAAATATGGATACTACATGTATAACGCTAGCCAGAACATGCAACAAGCATCAAGACTAAAGCAATTTGTATAAAATGAGTATTTTTTTAACCCACCTTTTGTTGCTGAAGTTTTCTAAAAAAATTTAAACTCTACTAGAGAATGAAATCTATAATGGTTGCATAATTGTGTATACATTGAGTTGGTACAAACTGAATAATTCAATGTTTGGTTACAATAAAAAAATCTATTTCTATGTGTTTTTTCGAAAGCAATCTTAAAAACCTAATGAATGAATAAGAGTTTTGAAATTTTAAGAAAAATTTCTAAACCGAATTAACTAACGATAAAAAATTCTAAAACGCTAATTACTAATTGTAAAAATAGCAAATAAAATCAATAAACTTGAGAAAAGATATCTTACTTTATTTTTCCTTTTACAGAGTAAGTAATAACGTAATTTATCATGTTAATATATAATAAGATTGACATAATAAGGGGTAGTTAATCCTTCAGAAAAAGCGTATTGCTTATTGAAGTTTGGAGAGGCCAACAAGATCCTTTTAACAACTATGTAGCTTACCAACTCGAGCTTATGAATTGGATAATAAACCAGCAAAAAGAAGCTTATCAGCTTTTCCAAATTTCAGTAGTGGCCCCAAAAATAATAGCTAAAATACGTAGACTTCTAAATGACATAGAAACAAACCATCGTATTTCGAACCAATGTCATGATTCAACAAAATTCGTATCCAACACAACAATCCACATTCTAAATATGCAATTAACCATAACAAACAGGAGTAATTAAAGCTTAACCAAACCTAAGCAGTAAGCAAAACAGCACCACCGGCTTCCTTAATCTTTTTCTCAGCCGTTTTCGAAATAAGTTTAGCCTTAACAACCATCGGTTTCGATACAGGCACAGTTCCCTTGCCCAACACTTTGAAGTAACCAAATTGAGTCACATCAACAACAGGAACCTTACCACCACTTGAAGCAGCTTGATCCTTCACTTCTTGTGGGACCATTGACCACAGTTTGTCAACGTTGACTATTGGACAATGAAATTTGTTTCTAAGCCTGTGAAAGTATCTCATACCGACTTTACCGAAATAACCGGGATGATATTTGTCGAAAAGGATGCGGTGGTGGTGCATACCACCAGCGTTACCTCTACCTCCCGGATGCTTCCTATGTTTTCCGATACGACCGTGACCGGCGCTCACGTGACCTCTCTTCTTCCGATTCTTCCTCAAACTCGTCGGCATTTTGACCTAAAATTGAACAGATTACTAATCAAATATGTAAATAAACTGAAAACTCGAATGTATATCTATATATATTAGATTGCTAGTGCACCTTAAAGGATAACTCCGGCGAGGGGCAGCGGCGATGAAACTTGTTAGGGTAGTAGAAAAAAATGAAAAGCCCTAATTTTACTTATATATAGGGTTGTTGAGTGTATAAAATGGTAAATGGGCCTGTAATAGTGGGCTGGGCGCTTGAGGCTAATGCTTATTTTACTATGGGCCGGTATTGTTAATATTTATTCAGATCTGAAACCGCATTAAAATGAATTAATTTTATGTACTAGCTACTACGAGTACTTTTTAACACAGTACTAAAGTATAGTTGACCAATTTTGTTTACTTGTTTAGTAACATAGATAAGGGGAAAAGATAACATAAAATTTGAGCTTGATTTATGAGGAAGTAAACTGTCGGATCAGCTTCATTGGAGTTCGACATGTCACACCAAGTAGAAATGATCAAGACACTCATTGCTGTCGAAATTTGATGTGATAACTCGATTGTAGTCGAGAAACGTGACTTGCTTGAAGTTTGTAACATAAACGTTTTTCCTTTTAGATTGTGTGCTACGTAACCAGATTCAAATATCATATGACAAGAACTTGGCTATTGCCACCATGAAGTTGGATTTTTCGGAAATTTAAAGATGTGTGATTAACTGGTAGTAATATTGATTATTATTCAGAAGAGCTTCAACAAGTATTTAACAATTTTTGGAATTAAAAACAATTGCTATGGTCTCATGGATCACCCAATATGATAACCAAAAGGACATCCACCATCGCCTTGACCGTCACCGACATGGTTAGCAAAATCTATCACCTAGGAAGGTATCATAAAACTGTCAAGGTAGAAGGCGATACAATCTAGTTTCTCCTGACTTGGTGAAAAGAGAACATACAATTTGCCTTCCTCACATAGGAGATCAGTTAATATAGATACAAGTTAACTCCATACGTGAGATTGGTGTCTTAAAACACCAACCTCAATAAACTGCCAAATGCCAATGCACATTAAGAAATAAAGACGACTTAACAAAACTGAACTGACCAAATGGAAAATGCAATATAATTTTACAGCAGAACATATATAAATTGTGTTTTTCATATACCAACAGATTTCCGTATGATAGACAAAAACAAATCTACTTGTACAATAATATAAGAACGGACATTTGCGTACATCCTAAAAGTGAAACACTTCTGTAACCGTATGGGATTTAGGTACTGTAATCCCGAATATTTGAAACACGTCACATGTACCGATTTTAAACCTATACGAAACCCATTTAAAATCTTGTTTGAACAAATCAAGGTTATAATTCTGAAGTCTAACATCTTTTAGAAATTAGCCAATATCACAAGTAAGTGCGTTAACAAGAGTATAAAAACTCCATTTTTACCAAAGTCTAGTCCAAATTAATTTCGTATTTTTTATCCATACAAAATTTGAATCTATTTTGTGTAAAACCAAACGTCACACAAATAAGCCATTTTTCAAAATCGTAATCGTATAAAACGTTTTCTCAATACAAAAACTCTATCGCTTGTGTAGAAACAAGCTCTACAAAAATCTTATTTAGAAAAATCTTTCATAAACAACAATTCATTTTGTTTCATTTTAATTCTAAAATCAAATCACACACTTTGTGCATAAACCAAAATTATAACATGTTTTCAAAACTCAATCACGCAAAAACCCTTTCAAAAATGTCCAAAGTATGTTTTAAACAATGGGTTCTCAAAATTGTTTCATACAATTCATTTTTCAAAAGAAACTGACAAAGTTCCCATGAATCATTTTCAAGTAATATTTAACGACCTGTTTTAAGTTTGTAGGATAAATATCTCATACCCGAATATAATTTTATAATTGTTTTTTATTTATTAAATGTAACTCGATAGAATTACAAATTAAATTACATGTGTAACAATTCTAATGAATTAGTACAACTAAACATAAATAAATATCAACAAAAATAATATCAACAAATAATAGAAAACGATTAAGAAACAATTAAAATAAAATATATAAGTATAAGAAATAAGTCGATAAACTTATCTGAAGAAACCGAGGCTTGAGAACCTTATTTGAAGAAGACCGAGGGGTAACAACCTTATTTGAAGAAGACCGAAGCCCGTGTTTGACACGGTTCCTTTAAAAAAGATTCGTCTTCCATTTCCTAACATACAATGGCCAAAGCAGTTTGTATTGTCGGACTTGACTGACACTGTCTAAAATTTCATCGGATAATACTTGTATCTCCTTTAACGAAAATAGCGTGTGTGTTTTTGTGTATTGGAATAGAGACTAGACACATGTATTTAAGTTTGGTTGGTCCATCTAGGTTTAATTAACTCACCGATGCGGGTCAAAACTTAAACCCTCCAAACTACAAGTCAAGTGTCTTACTTTGTAAATCAATATCTCATTCACATTAGCTCCAATTTGGACACATATTACCCTCGTTACGAACGTCTTACAAGGGAGAACACAAATACGTAAACAAATATCTATATACCACACATACATTTATACCCCTTATAAACCATTTAACATTCTATTTCTTTATGTTTAATATGGGAAGATGCGAATTGTTTGTTTTACCCTTTCATATACTCGAACAATATGACATGTTATTATGGAAAGTCAAACATTTACACAATAAAATATATTTACACAATCATGTTAATATGACATGATTATCAACAATTATCATGTCATTTATCTAAAAAATATTATTCGTATCAACCTTGCCACTCTTAATCACTTCATATTTTTATCGATTTTAAAAATCTTTCTGCCGCATTGCGCATGTAATTTACTATATAAAATTATGTATTCAAAGTTGGTAAAAAGCACATGTTTCACTAAATTTTCTAACAATATGTATATATATATAGGGTGGGGATCAAGAGGGAAGCAACAAAATTAGGGAATAATGGAAGCAAATCTCAACCCTTGATTTCATCATAAATGAATTTTAAAAATCACAAATAATTTCAAAATTTAACATTAATTACAAATGAATGTTAAAAACATTTATTTATGAAAAAATCAAGGGCTAAGATTTGTTTCCCTCCTTCCCCAAAATTTAGAGCTTTTCTATGGGTCATTTTCCTATATATATATATATATACATACATAGGGTGGGGATCAAAAGGGAAACAAAAAAAAAGGGAAGTAGGGAAGTAAATATCTATTTAGCATCAAAACATGATTTTTAAGCAAGATTCATCAAATTAAATATTGAAATATAAATGAATCGATTATATACGTCATTTCATCAAACAATGTTGTCATAATTTTACGTTTTAAACAAAAAACTCTCAAAATCGACATTTATCATTCATTTGTGATGAATGTTTGTCAAAATTTCACCTTAATATTGTTAAAACATTAATTTATGATAAATATTAACTCATATATGTTATTATACACCGATTATACCATTTTATGGGTGAATGTTATCACTAAAAATTCATCAACAAATGATGTTAAGTAACATTCATGGATGTATAATAACAAAATATAAGTTAACATTCATCTGAAATTAATGTTATAAATGATGAAATCAAGGGCTGACATTCGCTTCCCTAATTCCTTAGAAGTTGAAGCTTCCCTATGGATCATTCGCCTACATATATATATGCTCATAAATAACAATCAACTTCTATTAGAGCATCTCCAGTGTATTGAACTGTTCGGAGTTCAAAATACTGTCACATAATTATCACTTCAACATTTTACATCATCTTATAAAATTTTCACAGTGTATTGAACTTTATATAGTTTAATAGGTTACCACGTCATCATACTATTTTTAATCATATATATTTATATTTATACATATCATTTATATATTTAAAACATTTTATATTATTAATACATTAAATTAATAAAACTTCTGTTACAAATTACGATGATTGTTTAAATTGGTCAATTTTGAAATTTATTAACGCTACATTTACCCAGTAACTCATATTTTCTTAAAACGTAAAAACAATTTAACTAACGTTAAAACCTTACCTTGCAGTCATCATAATATTAAAACAAACTGTAAAATATCTGATGAAGATTGACTTTATAACTAGTTCAACTCATTACTTGTTATTCGCCACTTGTCCGACAGATATATGCCATCTGACCTATTTGCTTTCTTGTAATTTCTCATTGTTTTTTCCGATACAAAAAGATTTTTTTTCACTAATCTTCATAATTCGACAAATATGTAATACGTATTATGCATTTAGCCATTCTTCTTTCATAATATGATATAGTTAATTATGTGCCATTATTAATTCGTTAGGATGATAAACATAAATAAAATAAATAATTAGAAGAATAAATTATTCTTTTTTGCAAAACGAACAAGACACATTTTTATTAAAAATATACTGTTCGTAAAATAGACAAAAAAGAAGATAAAAAATAATGTTCAATTTCAATAATGACAATTCATTTACACTAAAATTACACTTGCGCAAGGTGGCGGATCATTCCCACATATATTATATATGAAAAGTAATTTAAAATATTGTTTGATAAATAAAAAGAAGCGGTATATGATATTGCAAATGTTAATAGTTAACTAATAAATGATATTACAATTTCAATGAGAAAACAGCTGGACTTCTTAATTTGACTTTGACTTTGACTTACCATAGAAATAAAAATGATTTAGTACTATACAACCATATTTCATCCTACTATATTTCCGTATTTCGTTAAACAACCTTGAAAAAAGAATATCCGAATAAATATAATTCAAAGTCTCCAACAAAAGAATAACAAATCAAACAAATAAACAAATAAAACCCTTCACCCTATAAATACGCCGTACATGCCCGTTCCAACTTCTAACTCCTGAATATTGTCTCCCCACTTCTTCCAGCATCTTCTATTCTCCCTCCATCATGACACGTGTACCAAATTCCGTTAACAAACCCTCACCAACAATAATCAAATTTCTATACAGTTACGGCGGCAAGATCCGGCCACGTAAGATCGACGGCAAGCTTCGTTACGTTGGCGGCCACACCAGAGTCCTCGCCGTTAACCGTTCCGTCATGTTCGCTGAGCTCATCGTTAAGTTTTGGGAAGCGTGTGGTTTTTCCGTCAATTTGAAGTGTAAATTACCAACTGAAGACCTCGATGTTCTAGTTTCGATCACCGGCGATGAAGATCTCGCTGCGATTATTGAAGAATACGATCGAGTTTCGTCAGATTTGAAGATCAGAGCTGTTCTTTTCCCTGTTGAATCTTTGAAAACCATATCTCCTGTTTCGTCTTCTAGTTCGCTTGTCGATTTCGCTCTCGCATCCCCGCCGGATATCACCGTCGGAAAAGTAACGGAACGACGTCCAGTGGTAAGAGTATCGGATTTCAGGTTCCCTCGGTTTCCGGTTCCGTCGGTTTGCGGTTGATAATTCAACGTTGACGTACAGATGACGTGAATAATCATCTATTGGAACTGTTACTTTGTTACTAGATCTATAAATCGTTTATTACTCAGATTTATTAAGTTGAACATGACAGATTACTGGACTAGAGTAGATGAATTATATCTAATAGTTTATAATTTGGACTTATTACAACATATGTCTATGCACATATTGATTTGGCTAATTGGCTGTGAGAACTTTAACGTCTTGCGATTGAGAGAGAGTAATCTGTGTGATTGCTCGTTTAGTTTGTTCGTTAAAACGTAACGGTTATCGTTATTGATAAGCTGTGTTCAATGCAAGTAGCTAGGGTTTCAATTGGCACGGTCCGTTACTTTAACGGAGGCGTTATCATTATGAACTGTGAGGAGCGTGGTGCTTGCATCTTTCAATTCCAAGGTATTAATGTTTGACTAATGAATGGTGTTGACTAATGGAGTCAATTATGTTGAATGACATTAATAAATTACTTGATTCTAGTCAATTCTATCAGTTTATGGTCATTGCCAAAACCGCAACGGAGGTATATAGAGATAATAGAGAGGACCACAACGTGATGGAAGATATAACCATGGATGTTATTAATCAGGGAGTTTTTACGTAACAAATTTGTTGCATGCTCAGCCATCGAATCAAAACTATACATAACGAAGTTCTAAATCAAATTGATTAAATGTAAAGTAAAATGATACATACAGGGGTTGAGAGACGAGGCTCTTTGTTAAGAAGAATCGAAGGTAATTTGTGTGGCCATCATACTTGATGCACTCATATTGACAATGACGGATCTAGAGATTTACATCGTGGGGTCAAAATATAATTACTATAGTTTTTTTATTATCAAATCAAAAACTGAACATTAAAGTTAGTGTTAGGTGAAATTTTTCTAAGAACAAATCAAAAATGTATAGAAAGGAGATCATTTTAATATTTTATCTACACAAATGAGCTATTTATGGGGGTAGATTGCATATGTACTTGAATTCTACTGACAAATAACATCAAATGTTACTACTAAGTCCATTAGGATGGGGATTAGAATACTCCCGACTAACACTCTAGATCCGCCCATACACGTTGGTGTGGTGACTCCGACTTTGCCATGATCGATGGGTTGATATTGCCAAGGTGGTAATAACAATGGTATAAAAGGGTGGCTAGTTTCATTGCCGACTTTCGTTTTGCATAAATTTTGATTTCTTCTTTTGTTTATAAACGTTAATTAAATATTAAGAAATTTTGAAATCTTGAATAGATTTTAGGGTAGTTTTGTTTGTTTTGTCGCGGTTTTTTTTTTAATTTTTTAATCTCTAACCTCATGATTTCATCTGGATAATACTTAAATGGAAATAACCAGTGTTTTGAGGAACTGAAAAACTGATAGGTAATTCTAAATGCATATTCATAGGTATTTGTATCGGGTGTGTGTACGAATATTATAAATCGATTTGTATATTATGGGTGTGTTTGGTGAAGAGCTTTTAAAATCTTTTAGAAGCTTTTAGCTTTTATTTTAGTTAAAAGCCTCGTAGGAAAAAGTAAAAACTTGGTTAAAGATGTCAACTTCTAGCTTTTGATTTGTTTTAAGGGTTAATTCATCAAAAATGCAATGTACTGCCACATAGTGTTCCATGTATACAAGCTATCAATTTTATGTTCTGGGTATGTAACCAACCGGAAGAAACCGTTTCCATAGTTCGTTGTTCCGGTAACCGAATACCATATTACATATATCGATACAAAATATTCCAGTTTGTTGCATACCCAGACAATAAAATATGTAACTTTTATCCACGTCACTTTTTAAACAAATTGAAAAATGCTTACAAATATGTTCTTACCTGTTGTCCAAGTAACCAGTTACCATGTTGCATACATCGATACATAATTGTTCAGTTTATTGCATATCCAGACAATAAAATACATAACTTATATACATAAAATATGATATAACAGTATATTGCATTTTTAATAAATTAACCCTTATTTTAAAAGCTCAAACTCAGAGGCTACATATACTATTTAATAGATAGTTTGAATGGGTTCCTTACCTCCTGCCAATTTCCAACTGTTTTCTTTTATGCGGTGCTCTACTATCATACATAATACATACTTATTATTACGTTAAATATACAATATTACTCAAATTAATCACATCATATAAAACCATCAGTCCACCAGTAAATATATGTGTGTTAACTTTGAAATAATAGATAACAAAACAGGCGGATGCGGATGCCAAATATATGTTAAAAAAGAGTACTTCTAAATAAGATGAATTTTGTCATGAAGATATCTTAAAATTAGCGTAAATTAGCTTAGATTCGTAAGTTTAAATCTTTTATACTCTCACAATTCAGTTACATCTATCGTATATTAGTAAAATCATTATAAAATAGATCTGATTGTTTAAAATAAAATGTTCGTACTAATAAATTACTTTTATAAATATATTGCAAAGAAATGTCTACTTTTATAAGCATTATCATTTATATTATTATAGGTTCTTTAGTAGTTTAATTTATTTTAAAAGTTTTTCTTTCGTGCCCTCTTATATAATTTTACTTTTGTAAAAGTACATCTACAACTAATTTTGCCGAATATATTATAGTGAGACAGATTCATAATGATATTGTTAAATTAATATGAAAATATGAACTGCACGTCGCCAATGATTTATGATGAGCATATTATGTTTCCGTTAACCTTTTGATCTTTTTAAAAATTAACTATTATGTTATCAAATCGATAAAGTACTTCATTTATATAATGAATATCATTAGTTAAATTTGTTGTATAACTATGTTATCATTTATTTTTATATTATCGTTCTTTTATATCATTTTACAATTTGAATTTATAGTTATAACTAATTTACTAAATATTTTTACACAAATAAAGCTACAACTTATAGTTACAGTCTATAATAATTTTACTACACGAAACCTTTATGTACACTAACACCGTTAAGTTGACCCTCTGGTCATATTTATACATTTATTATCTAAAATAAATATAAATATTAAGATAATTGGATAAATAATTTATGCTTATATATTTCAAATATTAATATAATGAAATACTTTAGTAGTTGGAAAAGATGTAATAAACGTACGAAGCAAAAATTAATATTATAAGTAGAAATTAAAAATCTACACAACCCTTATTTGCTAATAAAATACAAACCTCTATTTTTAGAAATTAAAAATAAATCTCTATTTTAGGAATAGAATTACATATCAACTCTTATTTTGGATGAATGACATTAACCGAAAAAACTACCAGAAAATGTGGAAGTTATTCTTCAAATTTGGTTCAACAATAGCCAAAATAGCGTTATCATCGTCCTTCAATTGTTTTTGTTTTTTGCCTTTCTTCCGTTGTTCGGACGAGACATAGCGTGACGCTCTGATCTTAGAATATTTATCAACAACAATAAACAAGCGTTACGTTCATTGCTCTCTCTGAATCCTTCATCATCCTAATCATTTTTATATATAAATTTATATAATTAATTAACTATATATATCGCCATGGATCCAAATCCAAGCCCTAGGAAGATGCGAATCCTTTCGTATGTTATGACAAAAATTCCGAGCTTCAAACGTCGTCAGTTACAGGAACTCGAAAATGATCGGCTAGCTCGTCCTTCTTCTTTACCAGAAACATATACCGAACTTTCGCAACGTGAATCGTATACAGAACTCGCGGAACGTGTGTCTCAATTAACTGACGATGATATTCTAGCGAACATTCGTGCTGTTGTGGTTGAAGTCTCTCAGATCCGATCCGTGATTAAAACGTTAGGCGAACGTCCAGATCCAGAAACTGTAGAACTAGCGAAATCTAGATACGCTGAGGCAGAGGAATCGCCGTTTGCTGATCAATTTGACGAAATTGAGTTATCGGAAAGTGAAATTGAAATAGTGGAAAGGAGAAAGAGAGCCATGAAACGAGAACAGCAAATGTATAAAGCGTTATTATCGTTAGATGAGATGCACGAAACGTATTGTAATTTGTTATTGGTTGCAGAACGAAGGCTTCAGAAGCTTTATGATACTGCGAAGGCTGCTGGAAAGTTATCGGCGCTTGATAGGAAAGCTTCTTCTTCGATGCTCCCGACAATTGCTGAGGAAGTTAAAGAGGAAATGGCTGATATTCTTCAGGATGCATTGGTTAACGGTGTTGAACGGATTGATTTGTCGAATCGACGGCTGCCGTTTATTCCTGAAGCCTTTGGGAAGCTTCGAACTTTGGTTTCTCTTGACCTATCCAAAAATAAGCTTATGGTAATTAGTCTGCGGCATTCTCACTTTTAGATATTATGTTTATGTTTATGATTGACATCAAGTTCTTCTTTCAATTGAATTTTATTGGGCGTATTGCTAAAATCTAGAGCTAACATGCAGCTAACATTACCTAAGTCAAGTGTTGCAAAGAATATTCTTTTAAAAAATTCCAGCCCTTAAAGTTTAGTAAGTTAACACATTTGGTCCCTAATTTACTCTTTGCTGCACGTAAGCTTGCGTGCAGCTAACAATACAGATTTTTACCTTAGGAAACACATGTCCTAACATGTGTGCGGTTTACTACATGGATGTTACATGCCATCTAACTTATGATTGCAAATGTAAAATCTTCTTAGAAAATTTGACTATGTTGTACACAATGTCTGTGCAGTAAGTTGCACAGATTGCATCCTCGAATTAATAACCAAATTTTACATATATATCAGAATTGTGATTGAAACCAATAACAAAGAATCCTTGGTATCATTGAAACAGGCTATTCCAGATTCAGTTGCAGGACTTCAAAGTCTCGAGGAGCTTAATCTTTCTGCTAATCTATTTGAATCACTACCAGATGCCATTGGTTCCTTGCATAAATTGCAGATTCTAAATGTCTCTAGCAACAAACTCACTTCCTTACCAGATGGCATTTGTAAATGCAGGTAATAGTCTATTAAACAATTCTATCTCATAAATTAGCTAGAACATCACATCCTCTAAAATAACAGCAAGAATGTTGAATATTGTTGGTTCAGATCGTTGGTAGAATTCGATGCCAGTTTCAACAAGATTAAATATCTCCCCGCGAACATTGGCTATAAACTGGTGAATCTAAAGAAGCTTTTGATGCCGTTGAACAAGTTACGCGCCCTTCCTACCTCTATTGGCGAAATGATATCTCTTCAAATTCTAGATTTGCACTTCAATGAACTCAAAGGCCTACCACCCACCATTGGAAAACTAACAAAACTCGAAATTCTTAACTTGGGAAGTAACTTTAACGATCTAACAACACTTCCCGACACAATTGGAGAGTTAACGAGTCTTAGAGACCTCGATATTTGTAACAATCAGATTCAAGAGCTGCCCATTACATTTGGGCGGCTCGTGAATCTTACTAGATTGGTGGTGGACCACAACCCGTTGATGGTCCCACCACAAGAAGTGGTGGAAGAAGGGATGGATGCTGTTAAGGTGTATATGAGCAAAAGGTTATATGATATTATTGTAGAAGAAGAGAAAATGATGATGTGGGAACGGGAAGAACAGGCACAGGCTGGTTGGTTTGAGACGTTGTTTTTTGGGCCAGTTTCTGGTCCAGGCGCAACATATCCTTACCTCACTCATCGACTATGATCATTTTATAGTAAACATCCAAGGATGGTAGTTTGAATTGGGTACTCTATTCTTCATTCCACCTTGTTATTGATAATAGTATCTGTTTTTATGTATGTTTTCCAAGCCAAAACCAAACCTAAAAACATGCATATAAAGTTTTGCAGGGAGGATGCATATACGGTGATTGATATATGTAACATGCTGAATTTTATTCCATGTATTTAAGGATGATGTATTGAAATAAAATGGGCAGGTTTATGTTTTTGGTGTTTGATTGAGAAATATATATAATGGTATTGTTTCAGAAACCATTGATTAAAATGGTGTTCGTCTCGCTTGATGCAAAGTGCTGTTGCATGCAAGAAATATACAGCTAGCAGCTAGCAACATGCATCATTTCCTTGTATATAGTTACTAAAGTAATGCAACAATTACACTTAAATTTAACAATATATGTGTATGGGTATGGTGATCTTCTTTTTTGACGTGGAGCAGATAGAGGGACTGAAGACAGAAGCAAGCAAAACTTGATGAAAAGTGAAAATGTAAATAGAAGTTTCAGACTTGTACTATTTGAGACTTATACTACGCTACCTCATAAATATTCACCACGGAGTCAAGTTAAATAAGATCAAATTAGTTCTTTTTTTATGTTACTTATGTGCATAGATATTTTTTATCTTCCATAAGTAAGATTTTATCAATCTTTATAGAAAGCCATTTGATTAGTTCATTATAGAAATACTTATTTTAGTTGATGACATAATAGGGAACGATTTTAGTTTCGACAGAAAAGATTTTATGCAACCATGAAGATAAAGGTCCTGTCTTCACTTTAGGCGGTCTTAGTAATCTGGTTCAACTCCGTGTGACATCAGCAGAAGACTTCTTGATTAAATCCCAAATCCAGATCAGAGTGTATACTTTAAGATGATAATGGAAAATCTTTTAAGAAAAAGATGGCAAAATTTAGATGTCTACTTCTCTAATATGAGAAGTGACTAGGAGGGTATGTGGATGAAATTGTTGTTAACATTCATGCTAAAACAGGTGCACGGGTAGACAGTTCTCTTACTTTTAGACTTCAATAATACACAATGTATAAAAAGTTATCAGATAATTAAAGAGTAAATTAATAGACATATTAACGCTGATTACTGAGTCACAAACTGTATTAGGCTAGTCATTTCGCACGTTATATAAAAGTTATGTGACTTATATGATCCAATTATAGAAAAAAACCTAATGTCTTTTCTTTATTTAATTATTCATTCTCAGCTTTCACAAGAGTTTCATACTTGATGTTATATATACTTAAAAAAGAAAATTAAAAACTTATTTTTGATTAATATTCTATGTAACTTCCGAGGTGATTAGAGAAAACTCGATAGAAATGGATCAAGAACAGTACTCTAAACCACTTCTTGAGTCTTCTCTAATTATCCCAAAATCTATTTACCAATTGGAGATTTCAATACCAGAGATTTTTGCAGAAGTGAAGCAGCAACTGATGTTAGCAGGACCTTTTATCGTGATTAGCTTTCTTCAATGAAGTTTTCTACTAACATCGATCATGTTCATAGGCCGTCTTGGAGAGCTCGCCCTTGCTGGTGCATCTATGGCCACTTCTTGTGCCAGTGTTAATGGTTTCTCCTTCATGATAATGAAAAAGATCCGTAAGGGCTAGAGGTGATAACCTCGACCCGTTTACCTATTAATGGGTCAATTTGGGTTGTGCTTCATTTATAATGGGTCAATTTAGGAGACTTAGCTATAAGGAGAGTGGGTCAAACCGGTGAAAGTGACCCAACTTCTATATATACTGCATACAGCCTCATAAATTATGTTTTTCAAAAATATAGATTATTATGATTATTAGTAGTATATTACTGTTTTTGTACTAATAAGTAACACACTCATTATTCATATAAAATCGAAAAATGTTAGCGGGTCGATCTAACCCGGCCGAGCTTGTTTCGACTCCTACCAAAAATCAACCCATTCCAACTTTCAACCTGAGCCCATTGTGCATCAAAAACTTGGTTCATGGGTCAATTTCTTTAAGTTGATTTTTTTTTGTTTTTATTTATTTTTATCAGATGGGAATGGGAAGTGCTTTGGAGACATTTTGTGGGCAAGCTTATGGTGCAAAACAATACCAAATGCCCGGTGTGCACTTACTGAGGGCTATGGCTATACTAACGCTAATGCCTAATGGACATTCCAATTTCTCTCATTTGGGCATTCACAATGCCAATTTTTACATGTTTTGGACAAGATTCAGAGATCTCGAAAGAAGCTGGAATTTATGAACGTTGGTTGATCCCAAGCATCTTTCCTTAGGGTCTACTTCAATGCGAGTTCAGATTCTTGCAGACTCAAAACAACTTTAAGCCATTGATGATAAGCATCGGATTAGCAAGCTTACTTCACGTCATGTGCTGCTGGATTTTGGTTACAAAGCTTGGGTTCGGTAGCTCAGGTGCTGCTATTTCAGTTTCCATCTCATACTGGATTAATGTGCTGATTTTGGGTATTTATATCAAGTTTTCACGTACGTGTGAAGGAACGTGGATTGGGTTTTCTAAAGAGGTTGTTAGTGATCTTGCAGGATTTCTTGCTTTAGGCGTTCCTTCGGCTCTCATGGTCTGGTTGGTTCTGATACTGCTCAAGAGTTTTTTTTCTCTTTTTTCTTTGTTTTTCTTTGTTGCTATAATATATGCCTTCTTTTGGTTCTTATTTTCATATTATAAGCTTGGAGCATTGGTCTTATGAGTTACTGGTTTTATTATCTGGAATTCTTCCTAATCCAAAGCTTGAAACGGCGATGATGCCAATCAGGTGCATTTCTTCTGCGCTTAATTGGTTGTTTCGTACACATCATATTGAGTTTCATACTAACTTATAATCTTATATCTCCCAGCTTTAGTACGATTTCACTGGCCAACAGAATATCCTTTGGTTTTGGGAATGCAGTAAGGTATGCTTAACAAGTCCATATCCTCTGGCCCTTTTCAACCCTTCACTTTCATGACATCTGGACATCGATTCAAAGGGGTAGATCTGGATTTAAGTTGGTCAAATGAATGATCATATAACAGCCTTTCTAGCATAGGTTAATGGTAATGACATTAAATGTGTCATTTTTAACTCATTTACTTGAAATGAGTCGATTTGGTTTATGTTTTAGCTGTAATGGGTCAAAGGGGCCAGTAGGAATGAACTTATCAACCAGGTTGAAAGTCGACCAAACTGCCAAACTGTTGCTAGAATTGTTCACATAAATTATATATTATGTTAATTATATCATCCAATAGCACGGATATTACGTGAAACTTTCACATATATAAATAATCAGCCCATTTTTTGGACTACCTTGCGAGCTGTTAGCTTCAGAGATAGTTTCCCCAATATTTTCTAAATACAGCTAGCAAATTTGAATTTAAGAAATGGGCAAACGACATTCATGGGTTAACCCAACCTGACCTTACCATATTAAAATATAGTTTTTGACTAGAACACATTTTGACGGGTGCCCAAGTCTGTCCAACCTGCGGGATTAACCAACTCTAACCTACACTAATTGACAGCCCTAGAGTTTCAGATGAACTTGGAGCAGGACAACACCAAGCTGCAAAACGAGCAGTTTGGTTCACTTTATTGATAGTCATCATAGAAGTGCTCGTAGTTGGCCTAGTTTCTAGTGGCAGCCCGTAGGGTTTGGGCCAAAATGTACACCGATGAGGCTGAAGTTGTTAGTTATGTATCATTAGTTATGCCAGTGCGTTGGATACAAAATGAAATTACTTGCATACAATACAAGATAAAACACCACGAAATTTTCTGGAAACTGGGACTGATTTTATTTACACACACTTACATATATCACAATGAGTTTGACACATATTTATAGTAATAAACATAACTACCCATGACAGTTTTTCTTCACAGAAAAAACTGTCCACATAACTATCTAAATAGATGCCTTAACTGCTGTAACTAATAACTAACTTATCCTGCACCTTTTAACAATTAATTATTGCTTATATATATTCAACACTTGCTATATCTAATATCATGGATGGAATTCAAGGCGTATTATCAGGTTTTGTGAATCCTTATATCGATTGACGATTTAACTGCCCTCAATAAACCATTGGAATGTAACGATTCTCGTGGTTGTATGTCAGGTGTTGTGAGAGGATGTGGTTTGCAGAAGATCTGCACGTTGGTGAACCTCGCAGCTTATTACCTTGTTGGCCTTCCTTGCGCTATCACTTCGACATTTGTGTACTAGTTGGGAGGGAAGTTGAAGCTTGAATTCTTGTTCAATTTTACTCTTTTCAGAGGTTGATTTTGTTGAAATTTTTGTGTAGGGTCTGTGGATTGGAATCATTTGTGGGAGCAGTATTTAGGCATTGCTTCTTTTGGTAATCACAGTGCGTACAAACTGGGAACTGCAAGTGGGGAATTAATAGCTTTGTTGTTTTTATCTTCTTCAAGTCAAATTTTTTATGTCTAAATCCGTCTCATGTCCACAAGTAATGTGTTTGCAGGCGAAAAAGGCGATGAATAGGGTGTATGCTAGCAGTACCACCACTATGGTCTCATGAAGCAGAAACCACCATTGCAGCTTAAGCTGGATTCATACTCATGTAGTTTTCTTTTTCCCCTTCGGTTCACATATTTTGAATTATACTGATAATGGGTCACATAGGTGATCCAGTTGGTGTGGGGAAAAATACATACTGGTCTTCATGTAGTAGTTGTTCAAGGATTTTATGTTTAGGCTAAAAACTCTATTAATAAATGAATGTATGTTGACATGAGTGGATTTACAGCAAACATTTCAGAGTGTATAAAGCTAGTCCTCAATGGCTTGTGAATTATGTATGAAACTTAAAATGATCAGAGTACTAGGCTGTTAAAATTTAAAGTGCAAGCTTATAAAGTAACAGTTCGGCAAGGAAACAGTGGAGATGAAGCTGGTTACGTTGTAGGAATGTCCACGTGTTATCCTAAACCAGGTTCCGTGAAGATAAAACAAGATGGAACTTTAACTTTGAAGACCAAGTGCAGCAGTGAAACTATATTCTTGTCGCAGAGTCTTATATGACCTTATTAAATGGTCCGGTTCAAGTAAGGTTTCTTTCTTTTTTGCGGAGGACTTGGTTTTGTAGTCCAAGTATCCTTTCGATTTTATTGATTTCGTTTTGAATGCAGATTTAGTATAATAAATGCATGTATATATTCATAGTTATTTGCTTTATGTACTTATGTCTATATTTATATTTATTCTAACTTTATACTTATATTTAGGTTATATATTTATCTATATCTATATCTATATTATATAAATATATATATATATATTTATTTATAGGCATCCTATATTCTATACATCCTACATATTTATAGTTTAATATTGTAAATATATGTATCAACTTACTTTTATTTACTTATTTATACTTATTTGCACTTTTATATATTTAACATGTTGAAGGTTCTCTTCCAAGCAGTATTACTACCCTTAGGTCGCATGAATATTCACATTCTACCTTTCTCATACCCTGTCAAAGACGGATTTGGATATTATTGTTGTTGATGTATTCACTAGAATCAGATGTATTACTAGGTAAAAAGAAGTTTTGTTGTTGTAATTATGATACTAAATTTTAGTAGTTTTGTTTTGCAAAAGTTTAAAAATTCTCAAGAATTAAGTATGTGGAGGATTTTATGGCCTAAGAAAAAGAAGTAATAAATGTAGTACATGTTATGAATTTTGATAGTAATTACAGTCCTTACTTTATTTTAAACAAATATAATATAAAAGGCGAATTTACGACATCATCATTTATTAATTAGCTAATTAGAATTCTCAATTTGAATAAAAGCATTTAAATGAACATTATCATTTTATATTTTTAGATAACCATCAAAAAGATAATTTATATTTAATCTTTATAATAATTAATCTTTAAATAATACTAATTTATTTACTCGCATATATATACACGTTTGAAATCTAATTTTAATGCATAAGAAACGAATTTAGATTGACAATATTACAAGAACATGTTTTTTAAACCAAAAACATGTAAATATGTTATAGTTTCAATATAGCAATTCAACAAAAATTGTGTTACCTGTGAAACCAAAACTGGTATACGAACACAGTATAATTAATTATTTGTAAAACATCATAAGTTAACACATAGATCATTACCAAGACGGCCTAATGATAAGACGTCTTGAAATTTTTACAAGAGGTTTCAGATTTGTACTTTCGATGGTAAAAATCTTGAGGGTGGTCAAAGAAAAGATTTAGAAAATGATCACGGAGATATCTCGGTTAATCCATGTACATCATAATTAAAAAAAAAAAAGACTTAATTCATCTTTCGAGGTAACCAGCTGAACACAGAAGACGTCTTCTATTTACCAGTTTTATCGTAAGGTAACATGTAGACTCATTTATGCACATGACAAGGTATTGTACTTCCGCAATAATTTAGATTAAAGGCGTGCAATAATGTTCTGGTGAACCTTGCGAGTGGAAGTATAAACGTACTCATTCTAAAGCATGATTTCAATCATGTTATTTTACTAGCTATATAAATATGAATAAGAAGAATATATTTTGTTCTGCATATATATAATATGACATGTTATTAGAGAACAGTCCATTATGGATATCGTATAAATAGATTTTAATTGAATATCACTTATGGTTTTACATTCGGATTGATTTTTATGGAGTTTATTTGATTTTTGTTTATATTTTTTCATTATTTAGTTATTACGGATTGTGTTCAAAAAGAAAATATGATGGGTGCATTTTAACATAAGTACGTTAAATACAACGATAAAGTTATACTTTATTAGCACTTAAGTTAGATGTTGTTAACAACACCAATCATTTTTCCTAAAATGAAGTGTAACTTATGAAACTTCATAATACCTTTTGCATGAGCATCAACCTCGTTGATCACATAGAAGTCATAAGTAATTCGAGATCCTTTAAATAGTTGTTTATCTTTTTTTTTTTTTTTTTAAAAAAAAAAAAAAAAAAAACTGGCTGTTTGTGTGTACGAGGGGATGCAGGGGCAGGTGGTACTGGTACTTACTGAAAGCAGGGGAGAATCAGAAAAACTTCAATCACAAAACGGAATTGGCAATAACAATGAAATCTGCTAGTAACTTTTTCCCCCGATAAGGCGATAATCAAGTACAAACACAACTCAGTTTCTCAATAGAAATGTCAGAAGTTTCAAGCACCAGAATAATAATGCTCAAGCTTTGATGCTGACAAAATACTAAACAAATTGGAGTCCCCTCGATACTTGCAACATGTAATTTGATTTTTGTAATATTTGTTAAAGATACTCGAAAATAACCCCTTTTAAGAGAAATGTGAAGTATATGAATATTAATATCGTAGCTAACGGGAAGTTTTCATACTTGAAAAGAAGTTAATAAGCAAAAAGATTGAGGTGAAACCAATATCTTTCGATTCTTATCGTATGGAACCAGTCCGTCGAAACTACCTCAAAAGCTTGAACAAATACAACTACAATTTAGTTACTGGTTGATATAACTTTACAATTCTGTTATACTTTCTACATTACTGGATGTGTCGTTTCTCGTCATTCATGAAACTGCATTGTAAAGTTCGCTGAGCCAAGCGATAGAACCTCCATTCAAGCACTCAACATGTATCAATCGATGTCTGATCAAGGACTATGAGGTTGGTCTTACAATGATGACCATAAGGGTTTTGTCAGCATTGTTAGTAATTAATAAATTTCAACATGTATAAATTATTGTACTTCAATCAATATTCATGACATGATGTCAATTATTATTTATGTGTAAACATTCAGTTTGTTACAAGTGTTGATAATGTCTCGCGTCTTATTATTTTCCTAATTAACCAAAATTGAAACTTTAAAATATTTAATTCGCATGTACATATCTACTTATATGTTTAAAAATGAAAATATTCTTCCTCATTTACAAAGGCATACTCATATATATTTTAAGACACCTACTATACGTTTCAATTACTATGTGTGGTCACTATCTTGTTAATAGTCATCTAAATACCGACGGATTATATACTTGATTAGCATTTATGTTTGATTCATTCGTATTTATCGTCGATAATGATAATCATTTGGCAAGAACAATGACTAATTCTATATTCATAAGATGCAAGCGAACGAATATGTTGTTTTGAGTTGATCATAAGTATTAGTGAAGATACCATAAAATCTTTGGCGAAACTTAAGGTGATCAAAGTGTTAAAACAAAGGATGTGGTTAAACAAATATTGACATTATATGAGTATTTGATTTGTACACGAACCAACAGTGAGCTTAATTAATTACTCCTGGGCCTCGGCTTGCAGTTGGGCTTTTCTAAGTTGGAAGATACACGGGCTTGGTATGTATATTCTCATATATACGGTATTTTCTCAATTTTAAATCAATTATTAATCTAAAATTATATCTTAATCTTAAATCTTAAGTATTATATAAGAAAGATCATATTCTTTTAAAATATGTCATGTGTCCTCATCAAATAAAAGAGATGATTAATCATTTTAAATTTAATAATTTAATCAACTACTCTTAAACTCTAGCTTTTATTAAAAAGGAAAAAGCAAAAGAAATATTGATTCAAAGTATATAAATCTTAATATGTACATTCATAAATAACATATACATATACAAATATAGATATATGATTCATTTGCAAGAACATAACATATAAAAATTAGATCCATCACATAATTCACTTGAATAAATTTAAATACAAACTCCATGTGCTTTATTTGTTGTTAACACTTAGAAATTAAATACATGACCTTATCACTTAAATTTGCTTAACTATATATTCTTTAAAATTTTCAAATGAGCCACATCTTCATAAATTGCGAAATCCATTTTATTTCTTTAGAAATTAACTTGAATTGCTTTAACTATATTTTATTAACACATTCAAAATACAACTACAATTCAAAAAGGGGAACCCACTTTATTTTTATTTTTATTTTTTATTTCTATTATATATCAACCCTCCTTGAGTAACTTCAATGTAATTTTTATTTTAAAAAGAACATAATAACCATTATATGTAGACAAGATATCTCAATTTGACTTTATTGATTATACATATATAATGTATATTATTATATTATTTTAAGCATTATATTATTTTTATTATCTTTCTTATTCTTATTTTATTATCAACCTTAAAGATACTTGTTAAAAAAATTGTTCAAGGCATGTGTAAAGGCTTGATAATATTTTATAAACAATAAATTGATAATTCCACTCCATTTATTATCTCAGTTGTATATTAGAAAGACCCTATTTGTACCTAGTTAACTTAAATAAAGCAATCAAAATGGTGGAACTTAATTGGATGATCTTAATTTCAGATTTTTAGTCACATTCTAGATATTATCAATATGTCGAACAAAACTAAATTAGGAAAGCACCATCAAGTGTGTTTGGATGTGATGGTTTATGCAGGGTTATTGGTGCTTAACTTAGATTCATGGTTTGATTATTTTGATAGCTTTATGTATCTATTTGGCTTTATGTAGCATGTAAACAAACGTGAATATTCTTAATTGAAAACGTTAACCGATCGGCTCAGTTAAAAAACAATTCTGTTAATTCGGTTTTGAGTCCGCATGTAGGTCTACTATTATATGGTTAGTCACTTAATTACAACTTGAAATATTTTATATGCATGTGAAATCATTAAATCTGTAATTGGTAGAAGTAAGCTATATTTTTGTAATATTTTACAGAATTTGCTTGTAGGTGAACTCGAACAAATCAAAGTAAGTCGACGAAGTTAAATGGTCTTGTTGGTGTTGTTCTTTAAGTATGTTTTGGATATCACGTGGTTATAGTTTTTGTGTTGCTTCTGCTTTTTGGTTTTGACTATTTCCCTTTTGGCCTCTCCTTCTATTCTCCATATACCAGTTACCGTTTACCAATTACCATTTACCTACCATTCTTTTTCTTGTATCTTTATCACTTCTGAGTCGGTTCTAATAAAGTCGTAGATTTGCCACACAAAAAAAAGAGTCTATTATATCAAACCATATGATTAGTATATTTTAGCGTAATGGCAGATTAATTGATATGATTAGGTGATCCGAAGTGCATAACTGACTATATATTTTGGATCCAACTAATTTGCCCTTGCGAAGCCCTGAGTTTTGATGCAATCAAATTCTTGTTGTAATTGATAATAGTGTTGATGAATCACACATATTGTTCTCTGCTTGTCTTTTCCTTCTCTCTCTTCTCTTAGCACAATAGACTCAAGTCAAACTTTTTGCTTGCTATAAGTTGGGCTCAGGAATTGCAGTCAGCCGCTTCCCCTGTAGTAGTTAGCTTGTTTTTGACAGTTTTTATTGGGTGTTCATAATTTGGAGTAAAAGGATTTGAACCTTTGCATGCCGGTATCAAAAACGGATGCCTTACCACTTGGCTATACTTCATATGGCCTATTTTGGACTATAGAATGGGGAGAAGGGGAAGGGGGAAGTAGGGCTCAAAGACCGAGCTGAGCTGTGCAAGGACTCGGGGATTTAACAAGTAAGCGAAGTGTTCTCCCTTTAGGACCGACTACTACAAGCTCACGACTCTAATAGAAAGAAAGGGTAAGCTCCCTGCTCTATTTGTTTGTAATGCTATGCCTATCAAAGTTGATGAACGCTTATGCAATCTTAGACTTGTCACGCTATTCGACTGAACTTGTTGGCTCCACGTCCACCGAAAGTAGGTAAGCTTCGTCTTCATTGGTTCCCATAACCAAACATTTGTTATCTTTTTTTATTATTATGTCTTTACGAAGGGTTTGCGGTTCGTTACAACAAAGCTTTCAATGAACTCAAGTTTTGTAAAAATATGTTGAAAATCAACTATTTTACTATAGTTTAGTCGCATTGATTGAATGTTACATATGAAATATTAGTCGTTTTCGTTAATTGAAGTAGCAAAATGAGTGAGTTGTACACGATCGTTAATTGATCGGTTTGCATTACCTATCAAAATAATTATTTTGCGCAATGTATTTTTTTTTATTGAGATAATGTATAACCGGTATATGTTCATTACAAAATTTATGAGCTATACTTAATGTGCATAATTCAAATATGTCTATCATTTATTTAAATTATATATATATAGGGTGGGATTAAGAGGGAAGCAAAAAAAAATTAGGGAAGGAGGGAAGCAAATCACATCCCTTGATTTCATCATAAATGAATTTTAAAAATCACAAATTATTTCAAAATTTTAACATTCATCACAAATGAATGTTAAAAACATTTATTTATGAAAAAATCAAGGGCTAAAATTTACTTCCCCCCTTTCCCAAGATTTGTAGCTTCCCTATGGATCATTTCCCTATATATATATATATAAACACACAGACATTTATAGGGGAATGATCCATAGGTAAGCTCTAAAATTTGGGGAATGAGGAAAGCAAATCTTAGCCCTTAATTTTTTTTTTTTATTAAAAAACGTTTTTAACATTCATTGGTGATGAATGTTAAATTTTGAAATTTTTTGTAATTTTTAAAATTCATTTATGATGAAATCAATGGTTGAGATTTACTTTCTTCCTTCCCTAATTTTTTTGCTTCCCTCTTGATCCCCACCCCACATTTATATATATATATATATTATATATATAAGCATATCTTAAATATAATATAAGAAGAGGATAATGACATCATCAAATATTCAAATGGCCAATAAAATTCTTTAATTTTATTAAATTGAGTAAAATTAGGGATTTGATGATATCATCATTTAATTAAAGTTTTTGCCAATTAAGTCATTTAATTTTGCTCAATTCAAAATTGCAGTCTCAAACTTTTTAAATTATATAACTCTTAATCGAAATATTATATCGTTATCAAAATTTATAAAATCTATTTCATGTATTTATATATGCTCACAAACATAAAGGAATACTTATATCAATAAATGTTACGTTAAGTTTTTTATGCGTAAAGAAATTATATACGAACATATAATCTTAAATCTATGAATTAGTAATAAGGATAAATATAAGTTATTGCTCTATCAGCTAGAAAGCTAACTCTTAATTAAAACTGTGTCATTTATAATTCTTATAAAAAAAGTAGTCATTAATTAACGTAATTAGGTTATGACATTTGAACTGTTGTGTCAAAAAAATATAAATTTTTAATTCGATGTATATTTTAGTAGCTTAAACGACCCGTGTGTATACACGGATTTAAACGCTAGTATATATATATATATATACACTTGCACATTGATGTTATTTATTGGTTTAGGTTTTTAAAGACAGAAACAAAAGATCGAGTTACTTGTTTAGTATATGTCTTAGAACTATTGTTAGTATTTTTATTTTAGTTTTATAAATTTTACATAAAGTATACTACTTGAAAGCTTTATATTGTCGTCCATTGCGTGGATTGTATACTAATTATTTATATTTGAGTAATTCATTTGGATTTTATCGATTAACTTATTACAATTTGATTTATTCGATCAGTTACTCAACCTTAATAATTAGTAACGATAGAAAAATTTATTCTATTCCAGTTAAATTGATCGCTTTAATTATATACATAATTTTAAAAATCATCACTAATTGTACATTTCGTCAATCAAATAATATCACTGCCTACAAATTGTGTGCTTCTTCTTATTCAAAGTTTAAATAAACCCCCTTGATATTATTTGTTATTCATACATAAACTTTCCCTCCACGTTCAACTTTAAGATATTGACAAATATACCCCTTATCCGTATGATTACTTCAATTTTAATACAAATTGTAAACTGTTTAGAGACAAAAAAACCACATTCAAATTTACAACGTTTAAATGTTGCAATACTTCTATAACATAAAATTGAAAATATGCTAATAAACATAAATCCAATAAAATAGTCAAACTTTATATGATGATGATGTTATCCTAGAACTAGATATAGAAATAATAATAATAATCATAATAATAATAATAAAAATTAATAATTAATAATTAATAATTAATAATAAAAATAATAATGAGAATATAAAGAGGATGAAGACTTTTGGGTTTCCAAGTTTTCTTAATGTGATGGTTTTCGAAGTTTTCTTTGGAACAAAGATAACTCCATATCATAAATGTAATTTATAATTTATTTTTATTAATATTAATACTAATAATAATTTATATACATATAGGCATATAGCTCACATATATATACATCCTTCACCTCACACATAACTCATGCCATTTCCATAACCAAATTGCGATTAAATTCGCTTCCATCGCGGCTTACGGCTACGCGTAAATTTCCTAATTTCCATCTATCAATCCATACAATTTAATCGTTGTTTTCCTTTTTATCGTTAAATAATCAAATCAATCCTACGAATTTCCTTTTTTGTTTCGCAAGTTTTTATCACTTCAGTATCTAGACATGTCTTCTTCCTCAATTGTGATCAAGGTTCGTTCTTTTACGCTGTTAATTGCTTCAAGTGTACAATTTCACGTTTTAATTTATCTATGATCCGCACTTATTTGTTGATTGCTTTGTGTTGTTGTGTATTTTTTAACCTAGGGTTAGGGTTATTGTTGATCAGCCATTTTTTTTTTCCTTTTACTGTTTTTGGTTTTTAGTGGAAACCTAATTTTGTCTTTTAGGGTGAGATTAGCAAATTCTTGGCTTGAAACCCCAAGTATGAAAATATTTGTTGGCGATATATGTTCATATCTCTTTATTTTGTATATGTATATGAATATGAATGAATATGTATTATTTTTATTATTATTATTGTACGGAGTAGCTTAAACTTGTTGGTTGTTTTGAACTGTAGAATCATATAACGTTGAATTGCGCAAAATTTAGTTATTTTGAATGCGGCCTGGGTTCTTTTTGTTTGGGTGGCATTGAGCTAACGTTTTGATACTTTGGGGTATTTTTGCAGGTTAAGTATGGAGAAACACTCCGCCGTTTCAGTGCGTCTGTTGATGACAAGAAACTCTCTCTTGACATTGCTATGTTAAGGGAGAAGATTCGCAGTCTCTTCAGCTTTGGTTCTGATGTTGCGTTTACGCTCACTTACGTTGATGAAGATGGTGATGAAGTTACGCTTGCTGATGATGACGATCTTCATGATGTTGTTCGTCAGTCTTTGAATCCGTTGAGGATTACTGTGACGTTGAACAATGGCGATTTCAGTGGATCGAGTGGGAATTCAACACCCTTGAGATCACCACAAGTCCAGCTTCCCTTTCAATACTTGAATGCGGGGACTGCTGAACTTCTGAAATCTGTGCCTGATCCCTATAGGGAATTTCTTGCAAAGCTGCCGGCTGAATTAGCAGCTAAAGTGACGTCATCTTCTCCATCAGTTGCTGACATTTTGGAGAAGATGAAGGTGATGTACATGGATCCGAATTCTGCCACTAATGCTAGTCAGGGTGATTTGAACCCTGAACCATCAACTGTTAAGGACAGTAAGATTAACCTTGAAGCTGGAAGTTCGAAGTTAAAGAAGAGAGATAAGCATGTTGAAAAGGTGACTGAAGGCGTCCAGCGACCGAGAGGTGTGGATCTTAATGTTCCTTATTTTGAATATGAATCTTTTCAGGCTCCAATTAATGCTACTAAGGATGTCGGTGAAGGGTCTAGTGGCAAAAATAAGCACACTACTGATGGTGTTGAGAAGAAGAAGGATGATGTCAGCAGTCGATCATTGAATGAACCTCTGCTGAGGCCTGTTGGTCTGGGTTCTCCTTTAACTGATCAGTTAAATTCAATGAATCAAATGTGGAAATACTGTCAGGATCAAGTTGCGCCTCAGGCAGCTAAGGTGGCTCAGGGGACTGCTGATGTCAAAAAAGCTACTAATGATTCAGGCAGCTCTTCTGGCTGGGCTCAGGGGACGTTAAATGCAACAAATCAGTGCCCATTCTCCGGGATACCATTACCAAGCGAGTCTGATTCGCAAGGGTATCATCGTCATTCTCGCGGACATCATTGGAAGAGATTTAATAGCTTTGATAATTCTGGCGTGGACAACATATTCCACAGGGGTGTTCGTTGCGATGGTTGTGGAGTTCATCCCATTATGGGACCGCGTTACAAATCCAAAGTGTAAGTAACTGTAATATATTGTTTTGATGATCTCTCTATAGGCGGTAGTACGTTTTTTGACCTGTATTACTATTGCTACTTTTGCAGGAAAGATGATTATGACCTGTGCCGTGTATGCTTTGCGAGAGCTGGAGATGTTGCTGACTACATCAGAATTGATCGCCCTACAAATGGTTTTAGGCATCATGTGCCTTTCAAGGGGTTCTATGATCATGTATGTAGTTTTTAAATAAATTGTTATATAGGGTTTGCTTGGTGACATTTAAGTTACTAACTGTTGTATCCTTTGTGATTCGGTAGTCTCTTCGCATTCCACCTCCGACCCTACCTCATGCTTTGAGAGCTCCTGGGTCAAAGCTTCATCGGTCTAAGCTAGACAGTCGCTTCATTCTCGATGTCAATGTTCTTGATGGCACCATCATGGCTCCTTTCACTCCATTCACTAAAATTTGGAGGATGAGGAACAATGGTTCCATCATATGGCCCCATGGCTCACAGCTTCAGTGGATTGGGGGAGATCGTTTAAGCAACTCACATACTGTTGATGTTGAGGTCTATATCTATTATTATTATATACCTTAGTACTGTTATGGTTTCATTTCTTCAAAGCAGGCTTCTTAACTTCTATCTTTTGTCAGATACCTGCTGATGGTCTTCCTGTGGACAAGGAGCTTGACATTGCGGTTGACTTTACTGCACCGGAACTTCCAGGTCGATACATTTCCTACTGGAGGATGGCATCTCCAGCTGGACAGAAGTTTGGGCAACGGGTTTGGGTCTTGATCCAGGTAGTAAGATCAACTGTTTCTATAGGTGGAAATTGTTTAGTTTTTTATTGGTCAGTTCATTTGTTGTCTGTATTATACTGAATATGTTTATGATCCATGTAGGTTGATGCTTCAATGAAGGATTTGGGTGAAACATCGATCAATCTGAATTTGCCACCTGTCACGAGGAACGTTGAAGTAGTTAAACACGATCCTCTAATGGATAACATCCACTCTGGAAACAATCTCATCAAGGTCACTGAATATGAAAATACATCTGTTGATTCACAACCTAAGGATCAGGAGATGAATTTCCCCATTAACGACTCATTGATCATCGATAATGGTGGGGTGTCGAGCACCGTGTCTTCACTTCCTCCACTGGGACCAGTTATCTTTTCCGCTCCCAAATCTACAGAAATGGAAACCGATTTGGTTTCTATTCCAGCTGGGCCTGCGGTTTCCTCGGGGTTTTATCCAACGGTAGGATTGGATACTGGTTTGATTGACCCAATCAGTTACCCTATGGTGGATTCTTCAGTGATGCCACCACCTCCTGTGGTTAGTACTGTACCGTTACCATGGGTGCCGGTGTTGCAGCCATCGGGTTCTGCTTCTCAAGAGGTAAGTGATGAGCAGGAGCAGGTTCTTATGAAGGATTTGGAAAACATGGGGTTCAAGCAGCCCGATTTGAACAAAGAAGTCTTGAGGAGGAACAATTATGATCTGGAGAAGTCGATTGATGCTCTTTGTGGTGTTTCAGACTGGGATCCAATGCTTGATGAGCTGCAGGAAATGGTGTGTGTTTTATGAAGTCTTCTTTTATCTTTAAAGCTTTGGCGTCTATATGATGTTTTTATTAACAAGTGACATGCTTGGTAGGGTTTCGAAGATAATGAAGTGAACATGAGGCTTTTGAAGAAGAACAATGGAAGCATCAAGCGTGTGGTGATGGATCTTATCAACGGAGAGAAACCTTGACCCAAGAAGTCGTATGTCAGCTGAAGTAATGAAATATCTATCTATATCTATAAATAAATAAAGTGTAAGGAGGACTTTGTGTGTGTTTTTCGTTTACTTGTTTCAAACTTGGTGTAGTGTGGCGTGTGTCTGTTTGGAGTTGGTGAATAATGATGTTCAAATCTGTTTTGAAGTCGGTGAATAATGATGTTTAAATCTGGTTTATCGGGTTGATGCTATGGACTGCTGGCTATATAACCCTGGTCGTTGCTTTATCGAACTATGATGTTGTACGGTGTACACATGACTTACGTAATATAATGGCGCCTTTTGGTTTTGCTCTTTGTTTAACTTATTGGTCATGAATCTTGCTACCTTTTGTGCATTTGTATGCTATTTGGTTTTTATGACATTTTATCCTAGTATTAACGATTAAGGAAACTAATCAAGTGAAATGGAGCTTGATTTGGTGACTGGTCAATGGTCATATACCTGTATGGCTGTATGTAGTATAGAAGGAAATCTCGACTCTAATTGTTGGTTACCGAGGAGTTTGGGTTGGAGGTGTAGCCAAGTGAGCAATGACTGAGTTATTTGTTACAAAGCTTCTAGTGTTTCCACATCTGAAAGATCTGATTAAGTTTATCGATCAGATTTTGTGGGACTTCATTTCTTGTATCTGCATAATTTGACCCTGCATGTGTTCTCTTATTTTATAAGGCGTTGATCGACACAAATATGATGTGAAAATGCATCTCCATCAAAACTATCCGATTGTGTGCAACTTTTGGTGTAATGTCATATTTTTTTGTTATTGTACATCAAGTCTGCTACAACATCAAAAACTTTATACCGAGTTTTAACTACTTCCATTTTGATGCTTATGTACAGCATTTTTTTTATTATGTACCGTTGGTATACATTTTTATTTTGGTTGAGTTCTTGTATTATATTTGTTTTGTCGCTAAAAGAAAATCTAAATTATGTGAAATACTGTATTGAAAATGAAATTATGAGTATATATTTGATGTAAAAATAAGAATGGAAACTAAGTTGGTGCAAATTATTAGATTGTATAATTAGGTTTGGTTAGCAGACGGCTGTTGGCCTTAACTCGAGTTGCGATCTAGTAGTTTTGAAACCAATGTTGTATTTTCAAGTTTTTTATAGTGGAAAAAAATGAGATGGAAAAGAAAAGAGAAGAAAATGATGGAAATGAATGTAATATAAGATAACCGTATGTATTCTCAAGTCGGAAGGAACGTAGAAGAAAGAAAAGGAAAATAAATAGATATATTGTTTTCCATCCTAATCATCTCAAAATTGAAAGGAAAATATGTATAACAAAAAAATCCACTATAATCCTTTCCGTTCCTTTCTTTCCTAATGAAAAACTCAAGAATGACTTTTTATTATGTATTCTATTGATTTTCATTCCTTTCCACTAAAAAAAACTCGAGAATGCAGCGTAGGTGAAAGGCTTCTGGGATATCTTCCTCTATATACAATTCAACGTAACTTTTGTCCTCATCATAGTTGAATTCATCCACAACTTGGAATTCGTATTTACCGTAAGTAATTGCGAATTGAAAAATGCATCTGGGATTGTACATGTCATCTTGCGGTGATCCAAAACCTTTTACGCTTTTGATATTATCCATACTCGATAACTTTTCCATATCCTTCTTTATCAAAACATTCCCGGATTCAAATTCCCATGGATAAATCCACTTCTATGCAAATATGCAAGTCCATCCACTACTTCCCGCATTACTTTCAAGATTCCATCCGACATCCATGAATTAACATCTCTGGTCGATTCTTTTTTTTACGATACAAATACATTCAAATTATACATACATCTCTCAAAAACACGATAAGAAGAGCCTTTTATAACTTTCTTTTACCATATTATCTCATTGTGTTATCATGGCCATCCGATATCCTAAGATGTCGAGATTTCATGGCAGCTAATTTACGATCATCCTCAATACGTTTAACAGCTATGTCAAGATGACCTTCGAAAAATTCCTGTATATACCCCTTTCCAAGTACTTGGTTATAATTCACGATTAAGGTGCTAATGACACAACTAGGAAGGTCTAAGTTATACTTCGAGCTAAAACTAATCAATTTTATAGGCTCGAAAACTCGGAGAACCATATATTGAGCACCAAACCCTTGATCATGATTATCATTAACTTCATGAGAATCCTTATTACGTAGACAAGAGAATAATGCTTTAAATTCAACAAATTCCAAAGTCCCTGTACTAGAATTGTTCGATGAGCAAGAACGACAGTGGTCAACCCTTGTGATGCGGAAGAACATGCCCAGTTGTTAAATACTTGTAAGTGAATCCTCGATGACGTTACCAGTCTTGTAATCAACATTGAACACGGTAGTATTTGAAGTAACCGTGAAATCAACATTATACAAATCTTTTAGTTTTTCCCGAAGGCCTTCTATGGACTCGTATAAAATAACTTGTGAGTATCTGTGATTGTAGAGATGCATGGGTTCGTCTACCTCACAGTCGAGGTCAACATAGTCCGTAGTTTCATCAGTTGGAGGTTGTTTCGTATATAATTTTTCTCACAGATCGAATAGACAAGATGACATTACCCGACTTATAATTTATTAGATATACTTAACCATCTGGAGCAGCAAGCATAACTTCATCGACACCGGACGGTTTCACAACTTCTTCCTTTGCTAAAATTATACATATTGGTTTAATCAGTTGAAGGTTGTTTCGTATATAATTTTTTCCCAAATCGAATAGACCATATGACATTACCCAACTTATAATTTATTAGATATACTTAACCATCTAAAGCATTGGGCATAACTTCATCGACACCGAACGGTTTCACAACTACTTCCATTACTAAAATTATATATATTGGTTTCTTGAAACAAATAGGACTCAAATAAATACCCAAACGGTGGATTTCAAGCATTAATTCGTTTGAGTCAAACATTAATTTGTTTGAGTCGTATTAGAGATAAAGCCTAAACCCTAAGAAAATCCCAAAACCAACCCTAATAAAACCTCAAAATCGAATTCCTTCCCTTCCAGTTGCAAAACTCGGCCGCTCCGTCTGGTTTTGAAAATGTAAAGTGTAGTTAGTGTTGAATAATGTAAACCTCGTAGGTTATGATGTATTATTTCTTAACTATTTATAAAGTACAAAACATAATAAACCCTAATTGACCCTAAGCCCACAATCGGGCTTGGGCCGACCAACCGAACATAATTATACTATCTAAACGAGTAAGTTCACTTCTTGCATCATACTTATATATATATATACATTGGGGGTGATGATTTACTTTCTAATTATGTGTTTGTAATTGAACTACAAACACATAGGTATTGACTGAAAAAGTGAACATATGCGTATTTTAACATTCTACACCAGTGCCAAGCGATAGTGTGTTGGAGATCCGAAGAGGGTGTTTTAACTTGGGTTTTCTTCTAAAGTTATCACTCTTTGGATACATTGCGATTTAGTCAAAAAAAGATAAAAAAACAAGTAAGATTTGGCGAAAACTTGAGGTGGAAGGTGAAGGCACTAGAAACCTCCTTTTGAAACGATTCAACTTGAGAAGGAAATCTAAATCGAATCACATCTGAACGAAAACTGTTCTTTTTATATAAGGGTTTTTTTCAGATGAATAGATAAACGATGACGGCAACTACACTTTTTCCAAGGAGAAGACTTTTAGGGAAGATATATTTGATGGGGTTAGAACGGCTGACCATAGAGGATGACGACTCAACCACCAGGTCTGAGGATCAGACCCGCTCTCGCTCACATACCATATTGAATAATGAAAATCCCGTAGGTTATAATATGTTATTGCTTAAGTGTTTATAGAGTACAAAACATAATTGAACCCTAAGACAAATTCGGACTTGGGCCAACTAACTAAACCTACTGTCTAATACGAATAAGTTCATTTCCTGCATCATATATTCATATTATATATATATATATATATCTTGAGTCCGATGTTTTACTGTTCATCAAAAGTTTCTATCCACTATGATAACGCGTAAAAAGTCATACTTTTACGTACATTATCTTCTATATTTTAATCTCATAATTGATATAATTGTGCAAATACAACGTTTATCTATCTTATTTTTTCAATGAGGTTAAAAATATAGACGATGCTTCAAGAATCGCTAAAAACGGGTGAAAACAGGTAAAATAGAGGGAAAAACGATAATGACGCTTCACTCACATTTTAATTACCTATGTGATAAAGTTTGAGAATTATTTTTAAACAATCTTAAATTGTCAATCAGGAAATTACGATCACGTGAATTCAAGAATCACTATAAACGGATAATGAACGAAGAACTTATCACGAAAACAAGAATCACTGAGTTACGGTCTCGCGTACGAGGCAAGCCGTGACCAAGCTACACAACAATACGAGCAGCCACACCCGTATACAGGCCTTGCCACAGTCGTATACGGGCATTGTCACAGCCATATACGGGCCTTTTCACAGTCGTATACGACCGGTGATGCCCGTATACAGCCGTGGAGGGGGTGAATACAATTTAACACTTAATTGTTGAATTTTACACTATTAAAATCTGAAGTTTCTCAAACTCTGAAAACAACATTGCAACATCATCCATGTCGAACATCCTATACTGAAACAACATCTTCTGCTGCAAGGTTTTTTGAGCTTGTGGAGAAAATGAAGGCTGATGCGAGTAAGCAACAGTACTTGTATCCAGGGTCTCCTTCAAGGCTGGTGCGAGTGTGCAACCAACAACTTGTGGTTCATCAAATTTTGATGGTCAACCGGGTGCGACTTCTAAATATCAACTTACAAAGAGAGTAAGGTTCAGGTGAACCCTGAAGTTGGAAGTAAAAACTCAAAGAAGTATCAATCTAAGCTAGTCCAAATAAAGCTCTCACTCATCAAACTGTCGTAAATAATTATACGCCAACATAATGGAACTGTTACATTTGAAAGCACTTCATCATTGGGTCTTTAGTTATTATACTAGACTTCAATAGTTTTTTTTTTCTTGCAATAAAATAGGTAGCATAACAACAACAAAAAGAAAAGAAAAAAAAAATCAATCTCATCAGTTAACCCAATCCATATCAGACATATCAACCTACCGACTTATGGTTGGTTTTGATCGTATACATTCATATTTGACCTGTGTTTCTCGGTTTTTATCGTCCCAAATGTGTCATTTTTCAAACAATATATAGTATATATGCCGACAACTTGGTTATCCAATTATGTCCAAAATACGTTGAATATGTAGCATCAACCATGTGTATCATGATATCATATTGACATGTCTGTATTTGTTTCTACTATACTCTCAATATATATCGATTACTGATTTTAATAATCAAATAAATTTCAGATTTGGTATCACAATCTTCAATTAACTGTGACGCTGATAACTGAGAAATTTGTAACTACTATGGTTTCAACTTGGCCAAAACTGAACTATTATTGACTCAGGACAAAAGCATACTAGATTTTTCTTTAAAAACAATAGAGACACACAAATTTATCTATAAGAAAGTAATGTATTTATGTGTAGTTTACAGTCGGTCCTATATAAATGGAACTCCATTTTTAGTATGTTTTTTGAAAGATTTTAAAAAATTCATAATTCCACCTAAATACCAAAAGATTTTATTCCACATAACAAGCAATTCAAAATTTTTGGTCAGTTCGCAATATTAAAAATAGTAAATAAAAAAAAATGATAAATCTATCGCCACACCCTTTTAACAAGCAGAGGATTATATGGGTCATTTTGCTTTTAGTTTGGTCAGTGTCGTCATCTCCTTGTTAAGAAAATGAGTTATAATGATGTGTCGTTGTAATTTGTAAACTGGTCGAAACTAGAAACTAAAGCACTAAGCATGTAAATTAGGCTCCGAATTGAACTTTGATCGAAGTTGGTTCGATGTTAAGCATAATTCCTGCATATATTTTGCTATATACTTCATCTACTCCGCAGTATCGACATCTGTTACAATCAAACGCTAGACACCCAAAAGAAATAAATATAAATATATAAATAAAATTAAGTACAATTAACCTCTTTTGACATACTTTTCACTTTCTAAAAGTGGTTGATTAAGAAAGACAAAAGGTAGCAATAGCAGTGATCAAAAGAAACTTATCTTGGGGGGCATCATCTAAAGTCACCATCTCCCCCCACATGTTAAAGGGATCAGTTTCCATGTGCAACTATTTTATTTTATTCATTTTTTAACCAATATAAACTTCCATCTCTCGTGCTCTGTTTTGTTCTTTTCTCCCTTCTTTAAGACAATCACCCAACGTCTTAAATGATCATGTCTCCTCATCAACCATTTCAATCTAATCCCCCATCATCACTTGTTTCCCATTTTATCTTAATTTTAAAAATTACATTTTGACTACTTTAAAAAAAAAAAAAGAAAAAAAACATTGATAAAATCAAAATAAAAAAACTGGTAATTTGGTAGTTATTTATCTAGTCTATCCCCAAATGTTGGATCTAATCTAGGCTAACTAGCATCTGATTGGTTGCTAATGAGTTTTGTGTTAATGTTGCCATTTTATGAGTACAATAAAGTACAATACTGTCCTTTGGCTTTGGATACATCATCCCATGTGGCTTTAAATTAACCACCAAGAGAGAGAAACAGTGGGAATAACTCAAGGTGTACCTGATGGGTATTAATAATATGTTACTGCATTTGTTGGGTTAAGTTAGTGTTGACTTTATATTTTTAGCATATCTAAGAAGATGGCAAGTAGAGATAGTTTTGGTTCAGTTGATGATTATAGATTTGATCCCAAGTGGTTAATTGATCCTCAACATCTTTTTGTTGGCCCAAGAATTGGGGAAGGAGCTCATGCCAAAGTCTATGAAGGAAAGTAAGTAATATGTAAAGATTGTATAGTAATAATTTCATCAAGTTTATATTTTTCTTGAATCTTGATCTCATTGATGTTTCTATCTAGATATAAAAACCAAAATGTTGCAATTAAAATCGTTCATCGAGGCGACACGCCAGAAGAAATGGCTAAACGAGAAGCCCGGTTCGTGAGAGAAGTTGCTACATGGTCTAGAGTCCAACACAAGAACCTAGCAAAGGTTTGAAGTTGATGAGTAATTGGAGTTCATTTTCAAGGAATTTAATCTAACAAGTTTCATCTTTTTCTTAAACAGTTCATAGGGGCATGTAAAGAGCCTATGATGGTTATTGTTACTGAGATTCTAACAGGAGGATCATTGCGTAAATATATGCTAAGTAAACGACCGGGTAGCTTGGACATGCATGTTGCTATCGGTTTTGCACTCGATATTGCTCGTGCTATGGAGTGTCTACACTCTCATGGCATCATTCATCGAGATCTAAAGCCAGGTAATTATAGTTCACATAATCCTTAAATTAATTTCTATAAAATCTTAAATACAGGATTAGATCACTAATTTTAAATTTGTTATTTTTTTGTAGAAAATTTGGTCCTGACAAAAGATCAAAGAACAGTTAAACTTGTAGATTTTGGATTAGCTAGAGAAGAGACAGTAACAGAGATGATGACTGCTGAAACAGGGACGTATCGTTGGATGGCTCCAGAGGTAATACACAAGTGACTTTCCATTTATGAAAGTTTTAAAGTTTAATGTTAGATTAAAGATGATTAATTGGATATTGGAAATTGATGTGTTTTCCCAACAGTTATATAGTACTGTTACATTAAGGCAAGGGGAGAAGAAGCATTACAACCAGAAAGTAGATGCTTATAGTTTTGCCATTGTATTGTGGGAACTTTTACACAATAAATTACCATTTGAGGGTATGTCCAATTTACAGGCCGCATACGCTGCAGCTTTTAAGGTAAATTGAAATTTTGACCCATTTACTAATCAAAGGGTTGATTTGGGTTGTTTTTTTTGTTTTTTTAAGTATTTAAAATTGGTCAAATATACAAACTTAGCTACAAGGGAATGGGTCAAACGGGCTGAAAGTTGTCCAAAGTCTATTACGATGAATGCAACCCCAAAATTGTTTTTATTCAATGATTTAAACTATTACTGAATTAACATCATTTTTCGTATAATAATTAACGCATTACTCATTTATATTAGAAAAAGGATAAAAATGTTTGTAACTCGATCTTGCCACCTCTAAGAAACGTACTTCAAAGTTGAGAGTTCTGATACTTGCTTCATGCTTCAGAATGTGAGACCAAGCTTGGAAGATCTACCGACGGATTTAGCAACGATTTTGAGTTCATGTTGGATGGAGGATCCAGATTCTAGACCAAATTTTAGTCAAATCATAGAAATGCTGCTACATTATTTTTCCACAATTTTGCCATCGAGACCTGTAGTCGCTTTTCGGCTTTTTACAGCCGATAACGCTCCAATGTCTCCAGAATCTCCAGGGACAAGTGCTTTAATGCCAGTTTGCAATTATCCAGGGGATACACCAAGAGGAGAACTGGAAAACAAGCCAAAAGGTTTCTTTTTCTGCTTCAATCAGTGCTATTAATGAATTTAAAGGACAAATTACAAGGTGAAGAAACGTGTATTTTTTAAGAACGGTGTGGTATTTTTCTAAGAAAAATGCTGGCTTTATCATCTTGTAAATCAAGCTCTGTTCACATGATATAGATGTTGTTACCTTTTGCAGTTGACCATCTTATACTAAATACAGACCAGATCATTAAATTCATCCGGGCACTTGACGAACGTCAGATTCTGAAAGAGAAAACCGAAACAGAAAGTTTCTTATTAAATAAAGACACGATAAGACTGTTGTTCAATAAATATGTTACTTAAATGTATTCTATCATCCACATGTAATCTGAGCAGAACCATACAACAAGATGAACCATAGTTTAAAAAGTGAAATAAAGAGTACAAGTTCACCAACAATCATTGCAGGAACTTGAGCCATCTTTAAAATGATGAAAGCGAGTCCGATCCCTAACAATGATTTCTCTATCATAAACTTTAGAAATCATCTTTGTCGCATTATGGCAATCGCTACATACCCTCAGATTCTTTGATATTCTAATAGGGGTACCATGGGTAGTCTTAATAAGCCCAAAAGCAATCGCCGATTTCTCACTGTGATGAGACACCAAGGTTTTTCCTTGTCATATTCTTCTGCCTCCAATCTTGCCTCGGATATATTTGGTACATACCCAGCCAACTTTATCTTTTTCACCATTGTTTCAGTTGCATCGTAAATTGTATTAGACTCTGGGTGTGCATTATATTCTGAAAAGAATTCATGGATACCCCGTTCACCTCAATTGAGCTAAAACCGGAGCCTTTTTAATTCCGTTTTCTTTCATCTCACTCCTAACCCTAAGCGCATCTTCCAACCTACCAAGGGACGCATATATACTAGATAGAAGTAAATAGTCACCACTATGAGCAGGTTCTAACTTCGTTATATGATTCAATGACTGTTCACCAATCGTAACATGTCTATGAAATTTGCATGATGCCAATAATGTTCTCCAAATAACAGCATTATTGGGCATGTTTTGTATAAATTGATACGCTTCCTCTAATAGTCCTGCTCTCCCAAGTATGTCAACTATAACAAAGTCTCGGTTCTATAGCAAAGTCTCGACTCATACTCACAAACAAAGCACAGCCCTTATCAACCAGACCGGAGTGACTGCAAGCACAAAGAACGCCAATGAAAGTGACATCATTCGGTTTTATATTTTTTTCCCAGCACATGTCAAAGTACTTGAGAGCCATTTTCTGTTGCCCGGTACTTGCAAGACCTTAAATGAGAACAGTCCATGATGACACGTTTTTGCTAGGCATATTGTCAAATACTTCAACTAAATTCTTGATTGAGCCACATTTTGCATAGAAAACTGATAAAGCAGATCCAAGTGTTACTGTAAGCGGTAATTTTTCTTCTTTACATAGAAATGGACCCATGTACCCGTTGCTAGAGCTCCAAGTTCCACGCATGAAGAAAGCACACTAACCATAGTAACCTCATTCAATTCCACATTGGCCTTTTGCATATCATGAAATAAAGCAAGTGCTTCCTTGCATCTATTTGCTTGATTATAACCAGATATCAGCAACCACATCCTTCCGTAACATCTGATCAAACAAACTCTGAGCTGTATCCACACGCCCACATTTTGCATACATATCAACAAGAGCAGTAACCAAACTAAGATTCTTTTTAGCCATTTACGTCTACATATTCCTTAATCCATTTCCCTAACTCCAAAATCACCAATTCTCCAACACGCCGTCAAAACACTAACCAACGTAACCTCGCCAAACTTCTCATCTGTTTCCAACATACAACGAAACAAACCAAAAGCTTCTTTCCAGCACCCACTCTTCGTAGATCCAGAAAACAAAGCATTCCACGCATATACATCTCTTTCAGACATTTCATCAAACATGCAACATGCAACATGCAACCCCAACTTTCCCACAATTCGCATACATCTAAATTAAACTATTCTCAACAAACCCACAGTTTCCAAACCCTAACTTCATTATCTGGCCATGAATCTGTTTGCCTTCTTCTAAGGCTCGTAATTTCGAACAAGCTTTTAATACACAAGGAAACGTAAACTCATTAGGATGCACATCGTTTTCCTTCATTTTCTTAAACAAAAGAGTCGCATCATGAGATAAATGTTTCAATGTAAGTCCTCTTATTATAACATTGTATGCAGATGCATTGGATCATGTAATTGATCGAAAACTGATACTGCAGCGGATTCGAGAAAGTTTTCTGCTATTAACGGATCGTTGATGAACCCGGTTTTGATGAGATGGGCGTGAATTCGATTTAGGTCTTTTACAGTCTTGCATTTTTCTAAAAAATTAGGGGTTTGGGGTTTGCAGGGAATTGAGTGATTAAACTGGGTTTAGTGGTGGTTATTTAGGCGGGAGATATGGGTATAGTCACCGACATTATCCTTTTTCTTGTTGCAATCTATGAGATGAAAACAAGTCTTACGAAAGGTTACGATGAATTCTCGATTTTTTAGAGAAACCAGTAAAGAAAAAGTAATGACACGTAAGAATGACTAGACATATGTTGAAAAATGTTTCGGTTTAGGGCCGTCGATGGATGGATTCAACTTAGATCCATGATCCAGCTAACTTTAATAAATGCATCAATCCGAGTTGATCCGTTACATATTTATTTTTAAGTGTTGAAAATTTTGAACTCAAAAGGGGAAATTCTATTCTACTAATAAGTCTACCATGATGTCTATGACGACATATTTTGCAATCAACAATATTAGCTCCAAATTTACAATTCTACGTGATGCTCAATGCTAAAAGCAAAATCAAAATTGCCATTCCATTACTACGTCAGTAGTTCAAGTCCACTGTTATAGTGTATACAAACATATACATATATACAGAGGCGTTGATTATTGTAAAATAAATTTTAACATAAAACAAATAAAATAAAATGTGAGTCATTATATAATAATAAAATCATATCAGTTTTTACTCATTTCAAATATAAAAAAAAAGATATTATATAAACTGCTGAAAATCAACTCTAAAGCTGATGTTAAAAATAGACTTCTTACATGTAATAAGTTATTATGTCAAAAAAATGGTTTAGCAAACACATGTGAGCTTTTCTCATAATTAATTAGGGTTTGTCTAAAATCAATCTGGTACAAATAAACTTACATTCAGATTTTCTTATAATTTTTTCAAAAGAAATTTAAAGGTTGTATATTTCATTTTAGATTAGTACAGGAGAATGCATTCAACTACGCCACAATGTTTATTGTGTGTCCATTTTATTATATTATATGTATTCAATTTTCAATTATTGATGTTGTATATATCCAATAACTTTCAATTAGGGTTTGTCTTTCGCTGAGTTTTTATCGTCTCAAATTTTTTATTTGATGTTATTACAAAGTATTTAGTGAACTTCTCTTTGAAGAAAAGAACAAAAGATTGACATTTTACGATATAAATCTAAATGAAAGTTTAGTAAAACTATAAATGAAAAAGAGTTAAGTGATTGAATAACCTCTAAAAAAGAAATAAGAATAGAGACAGTGAATGTAGGGAAAAGGCAAAGAAAATGAGAAAACTACAAGACCTCAGGATTCGAAGACCGCACCTAATAAAAAATGAACGACGGGTTTAACCATAAAGAAAGAATACAATTATATTTATTTTTTCACTCATTTATTATCTAATTCATAAAGTTGAATATGAAGAATGTCATCTTCTCAAAAAAAGAAGTTACAATAGGTTAAAAAACGTTGTGAGTCAGCTGTCTACCCTAGTACCGCCCCTGGTGACATACAAAAATTTGAATGTACCAATCCTTTTTATTTACAGTTTAAATAAAGTTGGTATTTATTCCTGATATATTTGCAACTCATATTCCCGCGCTCCTTTCAAACAGCAGAAAAAAAGGATCTTCTTTCTCTTTTGGGGAAAATCACAAACCCTAAATGTGCAAGTTCGTTCATATATAGCTCAATAACTTGATCTTGATTTTGACCATTGCTATTATCAACCCCAATGACCTTCAAAACTTTATCTACAAAGTGAGTATATTATAAGTTTATAACATTATTTTATTGTTTACTTTTATATTTTATATAAAACATAAGGCTAATAGCCCAATGCTACTGTGATCCCAAAATACATCTACACCCACTTCATAAAAACATAAAAGACAAAAGTATATATTAAAAAACAGTATATGTCAAAAGGGGTAAGTTTTACTAAACAACTTCAAAGTAAACCTTATTATTTTGATCATATTTAACTATCTTTCTGGGTTTTGGCACCGTAAAAAGCAAATCACTTAAGCATCAAAGTGTTCCTTTTTTTTATGGGCAATTTCTATATATATTTCACACGTTCTAATTAATACTAACATTTAATTTATATTTGTTATAAGGTCAGTGCAATTTTCTTGAAGTGACATCACATGAGCATTAGACCACTCCCAATATCATCGTCGGTTTGGCAACTGACGCTTGCTGCCGACCGACGTCATTGTCACGGCTGCGTCGGTTGACCTCGTCGGTGAGTTTGGGTTGGTATACCGACGAGAGAGGTGACGCAATGGTGGGCCTGAGCACGTTTGTTTAATGTTAAAAATTTTTATTTTTTTTAAAGAACCCTAATTCCCGTTAGAAACCTTAAATCGAGTTGATTTGGGGTTTGTGGGTGTTGGTGATTTGAATTTTATTTATGAAAATGATTATCGAAGTAGTGAACGAAATGCTCGACGGAGTTCATGGTATGGGTGGAGAAGAAGATGCAGCGAAGGTATGGTGAGGTTTGCACATGAAAGAAGAGAGAGAGATAGAGAATCATAGAAGAGAAAATAACTTAAAACGAAAAAATAAAATAAAACCATTTTTTGTTAAGTTAATATCTCATTTATTATAATAATAATACGTAGAATTAAAACAAAAACAGAAATACATTAACTTGCCACACATAAGCGTTTAACTTGTTATAGCTTGATTTTAAAATAAACTAGTATAGTATTTTAAATTTAGTTTATTATTTTAATTATTATAATATTTTATTTTAATAAAATTTTTATATTGAAATAAGGAAGGCGTGAGACCTAGAAATTAAATTTACATATTCATATTTTGCAGGAGTATATCAGTTTTGTATCAATTTGAAAAATACAAAGATAACGCTAAAGTGAGACAAGTAATACAAAATTGACACGGTTAAAGTTTCGAGTGATCTTAAAATCCCCTTTGGACTCTACCTTCTCCCTGCTTCACTTAGGGGTGTCATTCGGATGGATTATGCGGATTTCGGATTATTCAGATTTTGAACAATCACAAGTTAACCCGTAATCCTAACCGAATAAGAAATGGATTAATCATATACGGGTTAAACCGATTCGGATTAGTGTTCGGATTATACGGTTTCATCCTAATTAGCTATAGTTTAAACGTATACTCACGTACCCAACCTTTTTTAGACGAAAAACTATAAAAATGTAAGTATGAAAAACTCACATTCTTCAAACGTTAGAAGATAGCCTTAGACAAATTGAACTAAAATTAAACTATTCACACAAAAGAAATGATAGTTATCCAACATAAAAACTACTAAAACTCGATAACACAAGTAATTGGAAGTGGAATAAGAAAGCATATACACTTGCCCCCTTTTGAAATGTCCATTCAATGTTTTGATATCCAAAAAAATATATTCGTAGTTTCTAAATCAAACAAACATCACCTCCAGTATAATTTAAAGAAAGGTCCTTTTATATCCAAAATAATTTTTGGATATGAAATGACCTTTTTATTTGGATGTATCATCTATTATTATATAAGATTTTATTTTTATTGATTTTTTATATGGTAAACATTAATATATTAGTATAAATATAATTATTTAATTACTCAAATTTTATACGGATTATTCGAATATCCAAAATATTTAATTTTGATCTTTTATCCGATCCGTATAATCCGTTTAAGAAATTCGTAATCCATTTAAATGATCCGTAATCCAAATAATTCGATCCATTTAATTTAACTTAAATTAAATCGGATGAATTTTTCAAATTTCAGATAAAAGTGACACCCTTAGCTTCACTTGACTTCTCACACACATACTAAGCAGTCGTCAAAGTACACTCCCACCTCAAAGATTCAATCTTTATTAACACCTGCAACAAAAACTTTCAAAATTTCTTCATAAATCACAAGATTCGACCTTTTACTTCATCTGGGGTTTACTGTTTCTTGTTTTTCCCGTTCAAAATATAAACTTTTTAACCGGAAACTTCTTGCCCAGAAAAATGGAAATGGATTTCTGGGGTTCACGAGCTCACTCAGCAAAACACAATCACCACCACTTTGATACTCTTCAGTCCGGCCGTTTTAACAACTCTGGTGACTCTCTCATGCCTTCCTTTTTTAATTTTTTTTATACATATATTTATAATAATATATTTTTTAATAAATATTGTTTGATGGATTAAATTTTATGTATTCAGTACGTTATTTATTGAACTGAGTTGTTTTTATTTTTTGTAGTTTTGGTAATTTACTAGAATAAAAATCCAATTTTTTTGGAAAGATTCCTATGTTGAGAACATTCCAGGTTTTCTCAAGTGTGTGTCTGTGTGTGTGGTACTGTGTGTATTCTGTTGCACTATAAGATCTGATCTTTCTTGTTACTTTCCAAACACAAGAATTAGATTAGGAATATTTTGATGTTCATGATCATAGATGAATAAGTTTTAAAAAAGACTTAATTTTGAGGTAAACACTAACCTTGTTTGACTTTTGGAGTCAGACCATAGTTATTTGTGCTCCACTGGTTCTTGGGTTGATTTTCGTTCAATTTAAGTGGTTGACCTTCGAAGTCAAACCAAATGCTTTGTAGCTCTTGAGAGAATTGGATATTGGTTCATTATGATTATCTATTAACATTGCTCAACTATTTACTTATTTTGTCTCTTGGCGTCGAACTGTAATTGTGTGATGTGTGTGGTTCTTGATAATAACAAAAACTGGGTTCAGTTTTTAATTCTACCCAAAATGTTCTATGAACCTGAAAATTAAATCTTCAACTGGTTCTTGTATGACACAGATACTCATCTAATGGCTACAATGGACGGTGATGATGATGTTAGAGCCTGGTTCCCCTGCCCTTTCTGTTACGTTGAAATCGAAATCCCTGTGCTTTGTTGCCATTTGCAAGAAGAACACTGTTTCAATCTAAAAAACGAGGTATACCCATAAACTATTCATCCATCACTTTTGTGGGATGCATTCATCTTGTGGGTCTCATCCTAGTATTCTATACTCAACAATACTCGATGTAGAATCTGACTCACAAAAGCATTTGTGCTTCTTGATTTTTTCACTTGTTTAGCTAATGTGAAAGTTTTTGTTTAGGTTTGTCCGATATGTGCTGCAAATTTGGGCAAAGATGCACTTTCCCATTTCACACCCCACGATGTCCATTCAATAATGGTAAGTAGTATACACATCTTTGCGGTACTTGGATACAACTAGTTGTAATATAGGTAGTAATTTTGACCCAGCTAACTAGTAATGGAATGATTTGAGTTGGATCTTATTTTAAATGCACTAAGTAAGTTGCTACAGAATTTTGACTCCAAGAAAACATGTCAAACGAGTTGAAAATTGTTCAAAATCTATTATCAAGACAACTTCATAACCGTATTATTCAAAAAATTCAAAGATATATTTACTCCGTTTATAAAAGTTTTTTTTTTATTTTTTTTTCTTTTGTAGCCCAACTTGTTTTATCCTGCACTAAAAACAACCCGTTTTGACCTAGCTCTGTTAGAACCGTGATCATCTTACCATATATATATTAAACTTGCTTGTTGGTTATTTGCAGAGGAGTAGAAAGTCCCAAAAATCTGGGTTGTGGAGTAACGGTGTCAGCCTCACACGAGAAATGGCTGATAGGGGTAACATGCTTGAAGCCACACCCGACCCTCTATCCGCATTCCTGGGCAATGTCCCATTTTCAGAACTTCAAGAAGATCAAGTCTCAAGTGCTATTTCTGATCCCAAGAGGTATTTGTTCCTTGTTATACAATTTTCAGCATTTTGTTCAATCATAAAACTGCTATGCAGCAAGTGTTGCATAAATTGCTGATTACGTGTTAAACATGCAGCAGCACAAGTGTAGAAGTAGAAGTGAAGGATCATGAAGAAAAGAGGCATCAAGCAGCATTTGTTCAAGATCTCATCTTTTCCACCATTTTCTAAAGTACATGTCTCAAACACAAAAGCCATATTAGCAGAGGAAGTAAACATTGTATCAGTTTAAGCTTGCAACACTTCGGTAGATCATCAATCTTGATGGATTAAATTAATTAGTCAGCAAGGTATCGGAAGTTACTGAATTATGTATCCATCCTGTATGTGTAACTTATGCAACTTCTCATGTGAATGAAAATCAAATTCTTCATCACTTAAACAGTGCAGCTATAACTAAGTGTCAACTGAATTCTACTTTCTAAATAGTATGCATTCAACCATTCATTCATACATAGACAAGCAATAAGCAGAAACTCATTACTGCAGCAAAACCAATACAATTGAACCGTAACAAAAGCAGCAACAAGCACGAAGGCAGTGCTAAAAGATCAAACAAAAATCATATTTGCGACGATGAAACTAAACAACTAGCAGAAATCCAAGAGATGAAACATGTATGATACCATAAAAATTGCAAAATTAAGAGCATACAGTTATGAATATAACGCTCCAAACAACTCGATATAAAAAGGCACAAATATGAGATAGAAATCACTCGATAATCGACTGGATAACACCAGCACCAACGGTCTTTCCACCTTCTCTGATAGCAAACCTCATTCCTTGTTCACAAGCAATAGGCATAATAAGTTCAACCACCATCTTCACACGATCACCAGGCATAACCATCTTCGATTCCTCATCTTTATCGTTCATAATAGACGTTACTTTCCCAGTAACATCAGTCGTCCTCATGTAAAACTGTGGTCTATATCCTGCAAAAAATGGTGAATGCCTTCCACCTTCTTCTTTCTTCAAAACATACACCAAAGCTTCAAACTTTGTGTGCGGTGTAATCGACCCAGGTTTCGCTAAAACCATCCCTCTTTGAATGTCAATCTTCTGAATACCTCTCAACAAAAGACCAACATTATCACCAGCCAACGCTTCATCAAGAAGCTTTTGAAACATTTCAACACCTGTAACGATTGTAGTTCGAGTATCTTTCAACCCTACAATCTCAACACTCTCACCAATCCTAACTGTACCTCTTTCAACCCGACCCGTCGCAACAGTCCCACGACCAGTAATTGAAAACACATCCTCAATTGCGCACAAAAACGGTAACTCAGTTTGTCTTTGCGGAATCGGAATGTACTCATCAACAGCAGCCATTAATTCGTAAATTTTATCCACCCATTTGTTTTCACCTTTCACAATTTTAGGGTTTTCAGTTAAAGCTTCTAAAGCTAACAAAGCAGACCCCGAAATAATCGGAATATCGTCACCAGGGAATTCATAAGAGCTCAACAATTCCCTAACTTCTAATTCAACTAATTCTAACAATTCTTCATCGTCAACTTGATCTTGTTTATTTAAAAAAACAACCATATTAGGCACACCTACTTGTTTCGCGAGCAACACGTGTTCTTTCGTTTGCGGCATAGGCCCGTCGGCGCCGGAAACAACAAGAATAGCTCCGTCCATTTGAGCAGCTCCAGTGATCATATTCTTCACATAATCAGCGTGACCGGGGCAGTCGACGTGAGCGTAATGACGGTTTTCGGTCTCGTATTCAACGGTAGCAGTGTTAATTGTAATACCACGGGCTCGTTCTTCCGGCGCGGCGTCAATTTCGTCGTATTTCTTTCCGATACCGCCGCCGGAGGAAGCTAACGCCATGGTGAGTGCGGCGGTGAGTGTGGTCTTACCGTGGTCGACGTGGCCGATAGTTCCGATGTTGACGTGTGGTTTAGTGCGTTCGTATTTGCCACGGGCGGCGCGGACGGTTAGGGTTTTGCGGCGGTGGGATACGGCGGCGGAGGAAGGTGAATTGTTGTGGATGAATAGATTTGTGGTGGATTTAGAGATAAATGAAGAAGATGAAAGGAGTAATTTAGGTGAAGGTGAAATTGAGGGGGATTGTGAGCTGGTGGTGGTGGTGGTGTAAGTGAATGACGTGGCAGCGGTGGCTGCGGCGGAGATGGAAGCCATTTTGATGGTGGTTTGAAGAGGATAGGATTTTGGTATTGGGGGAGAAGAAGGATAGGGTGATTTTGAGGGTGTGTGGTTTAAGAAGAAATATGAGGGGATTTTATTTGAGGATTTGGGGGTTTTTATCGGGTTGAAAATATGGTGGTGGGTTTTGGAAGATCCGTATGTGTGACGTGTATTATCATTTTGCCACATAGGATCCGGTTTATCTTTCCACCACAAATATTATCAATCGGATCCATTTGAGTCCGAATGTTTGTTTAATGTAATCATTTTTCTTCTAGACTACATAAGTAGCTAGAAAAAAATATACTTGTACGATATATTACCAAAAAAGGAATTGTTTAATGTATATATAGGTATGTTATAATAGTTAAAACTATAAACAATGATCGAATTAAAAGAGTTGGTCAATTAACTTTAATGCTAAATTTTAGCACAAAGAATTATCATGAGAGTTTAACATTGTGCAAGTCGTGAAGTAAAAAAAAAAGTCATATTTGACAATAAACATGATTATAGATTTACCGAAATTATCTATATCTTTACATGACTCGTGTGAATGAATAGTAACTTTTTGTCATTTTGTGAATTATAAGAGGGAAGAAAAAAATAGGGAAGTAAGGAAGTTAACTTCAGCACTTTATTTTCATAACGTTAATATTCATCTGTTACTCAAAATTACAATTTAACATTCATTTATAATGAAAATATTTATTTATGATGAAATAAAGGGCTGAGATTTGTTTCTCTTCTTCCCCAATATTTGAATCTTCCCTCTGAATCCTTCCCCTGTATATTATTTAATTGTTTTATATGTTAATTTTACATAGTGTTATGAAGATGTAAACACTTAAATTATAAAAATATCTCACATGAGACGTTAAATAAACAATAATTACGATATTTAATTCAATCAACGATGTAAATTTAACAATTCCACCCCATCACGTGGGACAGGTGTCCCCTCATTTTATCTTATGTATCATCTAAACTAAGGAGGCGATTGAGAAAAATCAGGATAATGCACAAAGGCTTGATGCTTATGTAAGTCCCTCAACACTATGTCTCGTTCAACGCATAATGAGAGCTACGAGATGATGCATCCCATAAAAGTGATTGACAACGAGTTTATGGGTATACAGTTTTTAGATTAAAACAGTGTTCTTAAAGATGGCAGCGAAGCTCATGGATTTCAGTTTCAATGTAACAAAAAGGGGAAGGGGAACCAGGCTCTAACATCGTCATCACCGTCAACTGTAGCTATTGTCAGATGACTATATGCCTCAAACAAGAAACAATCCAAGATTTGATTTGAAGGATCATTGAACAAATAACAATATGGATAGAATTAAACTGAACCAAAATTTGTTACCTGTCAAGAACCACACACGACACAATTACAGTTTGACTTCGAGAGTCAAAAGAAGTAAACAAGTGAGCAATGTTAGTAGATAATCAAAATGAACCAATATTCATTTTGTATCAAGAACTCAAAGCATTTGGTTTGACTTTAAAGGTCAACCACTTTATGAATGAAAATCAGTCCCAGAACCAGGGAGCACAAATAACGATGCTTTGACTTCAAAAGTCGAACAAGGTAGTCTTTAGCTCAATGGCTCCAACTACCATACTACCCCTTACGATTGAAATTCTGATCATTGAATTTTTCATTGGTCTATTCGATCAATGATTTGGCAGAAACTACTATCTGTGAATTCTAAGGGCAATACAGAAACAGGTCCTTATAACATTTTTAACACTAGTCCAAACGAAGAACAGGAAAAGACATCATAAATGTGTCAGTTTTTAGTAACTACCCAAGACAAAATAGACCACTCGCATTCCCGATGGAACTCCAGTGCCAACATTATACAGGCACATAACTACGTTTAAGACTAGTCAAATGCCTATAACGCATCAACACAAAATTCTCGTTGCAATTATTAACTAAAAGAGTGGTATAAGTTAGAACATTCTTAAACAAAAACAATGAGAAATAGTAAAATTAAGATTATATGATTCCGTAAGCAAAATTAATAGTTGGTTCACACCAACACAACCACCCATTCCAAGTACCTTTCAATTTTCAATTCGAGCAAGATGGTGATTACTATTTCCTAAGTGCATTCATCTTGTCCCTAAGATAGTAAAGCTTCGCCCTCCTCACTTTTTTCTTGTCCAAAACCTTTATCTCTTTTACATTCTGTGAGTACCTGTTACCAACAAACACACTTACTTCAGGACCACCTCCAACAAGGAAGTGTAAAAAAACATTGTTAGGATCATTTATGCAAACAGATGTTCTTAAAGTCTACTAAACTGTGTTAAAAATTTTCCTTCACTCTTGAGGACACTTGTAGAGTTGTCCATTTGTGGTTTAAACAGAGATAAAAGTTAGAGATAGCAATTTCGACCCACTAATTTATTAATGGGTTAAATTCTAGGGTCCCTCCTCGGGGAAAATACTTTTATGCATATTGGTTGATCCAATTCGAGATAGACGAAAACTCTTAACAGTTCTAAAAAGTTGAAATTTAGAAATATAGACGAGCCAAGTAGATAAAAAAAATTCGCTTGTTGGGGGGGGGGGGGGTAGGTAACTTCCTATGGTCAACCTGACCCGACCCGAGCACCAACTCATTTTGACCGTACCAATATTACCCTTTAGAGTTTAGAGACCCACTACGCAACCTGCCAATTCACCACCTCTGGTAAAAATATTAAAGGATGCTTACAGAGGTAGGAGAATTTCAACCCCAACTCCTGCAACCAGCCTTCTTAATCTGATTGTTGTATTTAGACCCGCGTTGTGTCTTGCTATGACAATTCCTTTCACTGTTGAGACACGTCTTTTGTTCTCAGGTACTTCCTGTGATTTCACGGATTATACCATGATATATGAGAGATCAGCCTTTACATAAGTTTCAAATACAAAATAAGCCAATGTTCACTAGTCCACCGCCACAAAATCAATACACTTCTCTTATTAATTTGAGCTGGATTATATAACCTAGCTTTATTTCAGGTATCTCTCTTTGAGTGCTCACTTCCTGCACCGCTTCTTTATCAAGTATCTGCAAATGAATTACATTTTATTTATGAGAATGACGAGAAAGAGGATATGCATGAATAAAGGAAAAGAGGATTTCCTGCCTGCACTATGTGTCTGGCTGTTTTATCGAGCCTCTTGAATTTGATGCGAGGTGCAACCTCAGTGGCAGCAGTTGTAGCAGTAGCATCCTCCGAACCATCGACTGTTGTAATGACCCTATTAGTCAAACGGGGCACCAGATGAGCACCCCAAAATAAGCCTGGCCTGGAGTCTCGGTAGGATGATGCTATTGAAGGTATGCCAGTACTTTTGCATGAAACCGGTAACTCTCTTATGGAGCCATAACGTCTGGCTGAAATATTCAGAAGTCAATGTTACATCCTTATTGCAAGAAGCCAAGAACCATACATTCAAAAATGAAACAATCAACAGGGTTCGCAGAGGTATTTCAGTATATGAGAAGTGTAAGTTCTTTTTTCTTCTAAAATGAGCTGGTACACATACAACTACTAATACTAAGTTCCAAACTAAAAAAAATAATTCAGTGGCCAAGCTAGGTTTCAATACAACTATACTGTTTCAGAGAAGGACCTTTTCCTTGAATGTAAACAGCTTAAAACATCTCTAAACCTGCATTATAACATCTGAAATCTCGGTAGTAGTTCCGTTTGGTAGATAATTTACAACACGTCAATCTAATAGCTTAACCTTCTTTAAAATAGTAAATTTTATAAACACATGAAGTTCAACAATATATCGACAGGGCAACCTATAACCGTTTCAACGATATTGAAGCTGGGTGAATAAATGTAACCCTAATGAATAAGTAATATATATTGACCATTGTACCATAAACTTCTAAATGTGTACAGTGTACTCTTAAATGCATCAAGGAATATATCTTTGCAGGGGTCAAAAGACCAGAGATGGGAGGTGAAATCATATCTTTAATTGGTCTAAAGCAAAAAACAAGTACTTCCAAGACCAAGGAGGCAGACAGCATGTTAGAAATTATCAGATGATAGAAAATGAACTTGTACAATCAACCTATAAGACACGACTGGAGCAGTAGAAGTTAATGCACATTTGTAGTTCAGTAAATGGTTTTCTGAAAGTTGCAAATTGGTAACGTTTACAACTATATGATCTCTAATAACATAATAAATTTCTGAATGTCTACATCTTACAACTATTTCTTCATTTGTGGTCAAGAAGGTTCAGCTCAAAACCATTAAATCCAACTTCTATACATGGTTTCAACCTTCAAGTTGCCAAACATTTTCAGAAAATTCAGGGAATGGTGGAGGAGAACAATCAGGTATTTATTTTAATTGGTGAGAAATATTTAGTTGTCAATTGGTTTCTTATTAAGGTGAAATCCTGTGAACAAAAAATACTAATAGCTCGCTAACCTGCAAATGAAGTTGAAAACTTAGCTGCAGCAAGATAAGATGCTTTATCTGACTCGGACCCTTCAGATTCTATAACAGTATCAACACTCTAAAGGAGTAAATCACAATTCTATCCCTAGTAACTGGTAGTGGGCTGCCATTTTATCATCATACAACCAGAATAAAAAAGACAACATCATAGTTGCCAATAAATAGATTAAATGGACAGTCACTTCACATAAGGTAACGGATTTTATAAATGGCAAAAGAAACAACTAATCAACTATAATATCTTGTTTATCTTTACATTTTAGTAAGTATTGTGATTAGTAAATAGCTCCTTGCCAAGGACCATGGTAAGAAAAACAATTGAATGTGTGTTTGAGGGCTAGCAAATTCTTTAAGCAACACCGTATTTGATCTCTATTTGATGACTGATCTACATCTACCCACCTGGAATTTTGGTTACTAGATGGTTAATGCATTAATGTCCCAAATGCAATTATTCTGACTATATCCAACATAACTAACTTCTTGCATCTAAACATGTTAATGCCCAAAAAAAACAAACTTCCTATGAGCTATGATGAATCTTGCTTTACTAGTGTCCAAACTAAATGTACTAAAATTTTAAGCAACGCTAAACTCTTCAATTATATATATATATATTAATATATTTACTAAAATTGAATTCGGTTTAACCGAATTTGAAAAATTCAAAATTGAAAATCAAATATTGAATTCGGTTTCGATTTTAATCGATCCGAAAACCCTTTATCAAATTCGGTTTGGTTTTAAACCGATTTTTATTCGGTTCGGTATTCAAATTAAACAATTTCAAACCAAATATTAAACGCCCCTAACCCCAGTGATATTCAACAATTAAAGTATAGCATAATATAGCATAATTTTAGTATTATGTATTAATTTATGTGGTATATGTATTATCAAACTTTACAATAGTACAAATTACATATATATTATTTTAAGTAAGATTTTAACTCATAATTATATTTGATGAATTTCTCACATATTAGTATATCATATACACTTTAATACGTGTATATCATATTCTATAATTTTAAACATAGACAGGCAAAACTATTCATAAAAATATATTTTAACTGTTGTTTATCAATAAAAACAATCCATGGTCAATCACAAGGACTTCTTTTTTCTTCGTCGAGAGAACCAAAGCATTAAAATATTTGTAATCGCTTTAAAAATGATATGCCTATACTAAAACATGCGTCAGTAGCCAAATGCTCAACAGTCTAAGGGATCGAAAGTGATGCTTTGGATTTCTCTAGGTATTTCAAACAAGATACGAAATCCTAAATCGCATTTGTACATTAAAGGCAAATAAGATATGGGATTTTTAGAGCGCGTTTAGTTACAGAAAACTCTTTCTATTTTTCAGAAAACTTTTCAAGGAAAACTAGAAAATTAGGAAACGTGTTCAAATCTGAATTTTTTAAAAGGTTTTTTGAAAAAAATAAAAATTCTTATTTTCTTTTCCATAACTATAAATTAGGAAACTCATTTTCAAGGTTGTCTACAATTTTCTAATTCTTCAATTCTTTTTGAAAAAAGAAAACTTCATCCCTCACATCTAAATGCGTATTCTAAATTTTCATTGTTTTTCTAGGAAAGTAAATTACTTCTCACTCCCTAGAAAAATGAAAAAAGAAAAATGAAATTTTTTTTTCATAACTAAATACACCCTTAACTTTCAGCCTTTTGTGATTGTTTTCTCGGTGATATATATAAAAATGAGGGGTATTTACTTCCCCTATTAGCCTATTAGTATTCAGTTATTTATTTTGGTGTAAAAGTTAACACAAACGAAATAGATAATGCATTGTAAGAGTACAAGATTTGACCAGTGAATATTTACGTTAGAAACATAGACCGACACATGATAGTATGAAAATTAAATAACCTTGATATTGCAAGAAAAATGGCCACTTTTCCTATAACCTGATGTGTGATATTAATGTTGTTTGACTTGTAGTTGCAATGTTACGTTGCATTCTGTAATAGATGTCATTTATTGCATCATAACAAGAGTATAAAGAGTAATGCGGTGTTAAGTTCGGTATTAAATTTTGACATCAAATTTAACACTAAGTAAATTTTTTGAAAATGTCAAACTCGATGGGGAAAAGACTGACAAATTATTTTTAGTCTAATAAAATTGAGAAAAAAAAAACAACAAAAAATTCTTTAATTCGGCGTTTGTCCACAACACCGAGTTTAATGTCAGCCGGGAATGACTAACGCTAGTCGGACCGATGTTGATGGTGATTACGCTGAAAAAATGAGCGCACTTTTCATGTTCTAATAATTACGTGATTATGGTCAAGTGACAATTCAAAATATTAGGCTTTTTTAAAAACATGTCCTTCCAAAGTAAAGCTAATTAATTCATAGAAAAAGAAGACAATATGATCAAGTTTAGTGATTTCATTAGAACTCTTACCGATAGCTGCAACTCTTGGGTCAAAAATTATTGGTGTTGTTATTGTTTAGTGATTGAGTTTGTCAAGTGAACTAAAAGAGGTTAACTTTTGGCACTTAGGCGTTCTCATAAACAAAGGAAGGTATAAATATAAGGGATTTTTTAATGTGTGCTTCTGAAGCACATGATAAGGTGAATTTGATAAACTCAAAAAAATAAATTATATATTAAAATTTATATATATTAAAACCTGGGACACTCAACTTTTAATCTTTTTATAAGAATTCTTTACCCAGATTTTTAATCTTTGACCGGTCACGAGTCAGAAGTTCTTCACATCATGTGATTCCTTTTCGTTATTTATACTTAAATCTATCATTCAAATGTTATTAACGAATGTTTATCCAATCAAATTTGTCGTTATCTAAATCAAATTAAATCTTCAATATTTATTTATTTTTGCCTGAATATACATAATTTATGGTGTGTAAACTTTTCTAGAGAAAAATATACAATGTTGAATCGGTACTCGATACTTGATACGTATAATTATGCATTATTTTTTTAATTTTGATGCATTATTTTTCAAGAAATGATGACATATTTTATTTTTTTGGTCTAAAATTCCAAACGCAATACTGAAAATACGTATATATGTGCGGTTTACTTGTTTATATATACTAGGTGAAATACATTATATGATTATCGTTTAAAAATAAGTAATAAAATCTCAAAAATGTGATGATGACACAAATCTTTCTTACAGTTTTTCGTATAAGTATTTTTTTTAACATGATTTTTCTGTATACAAAATTAATTTAGAAACTGATAATTGTAAAACAGGAAGACTTAATTGCTCAAACCGTTTCTGTGTTTGTCCAAAACATCACTTTCCGTCCTTTTAACACGAAAAGTCGAGGATAATCCCAACTTTTGTCCATTTCGCTCACTAACCGTCCCCGATCCAAACCCCGTTAAAAAATCTCGTTAAGTAAGGTCACGTGACCTGCACACGGAGGTTAATTTCGTCAAATCAGGTTCATCTCCTACCCACCTTCCCTTCCCTTCCCCTTATTTAATTCCCCCTTTTCCTTTAAACCTTCATTTTATAGTTTGACTCTTCAAAACTGAGAGTTGACTGCTTCTGAATATAGATGAACGCATCAAATAGTTACCACATTCTTTCTTCATTGATTTTTGATTATGAATAGAAAACCAAGTGGGTGGCAAATGATGATTCTCTTCAGCAGCAACAGACCACAAAGGGATCCGAAACCCAATAAAACCCAAGAATCCACCAAATGAACGAAAACATCGTATTTGCAGATTCCAAATACTTCGCCAACCCACTGCAAAACATACATTGTTAATAACTACTTATGGTGTTTGGCTAAGCTTATCTTCTCGGCTTACTGGAAACTGGAAAATCATATAAGCACAATTTTGACGGCTTATGAGTTTATCTTCTTATACTCTGTCCAAACACACACCATATGCACAACACACTGCACAACATACCCTACAATCCAAACCCTTAACCACGAAACCGGCAATTCATCCTGACTCAAAATCAAAACAAGAACAGCTACAAATACAAACGTTAAATTCCATACAAGATCAAGTATCACCACCGGTTTCGAATACGCCCAATCGCTTTGTCGTTCTTCCAGCTGTTCAACTGCAGTCTCCCTAACGAGCATCGAGGTTTCCCTCATCATTCTCCGGCTACTTGCTCGCCGGAGAAACCGTGCAGCGTCACGTAAACTTTGTTGCCGGAGTGATCGCCGGTTCCGATCATCTTCGTCGGAGTAAAGTAATGGTGTTGTTCCCGGAATGTTACCGGAAGGACTCGGAGCTAACATTTTTCACAAGTATAAAACCCTAATTTCTTAATTTAATAAAATCATCTCATATATAAATATATACATAGATACAGATATAGATATAATATAATTGAATTTTGAGTAAATATAAGAAAAACCTGGTGAAATTGTCAGCGGATTTGAGGAATATGTAATAACGGAATTGGGGTTTTGATTTTAATTCGGGAATTATAGATTCGAAATAAATGGGTTTTGATTTTAAAATGAAGGTTTAAAGGAAAAGGGGGAATTAAATAAGGGGAAGGGAAGGGAAGGTGGGTAGGAGATGAACCTGATTTGACGAAATTAACCTCTGTGTGCAGGTCACATGACCTTACTTAACGAGATTTTTTAACGGGGTTTGGATCGGGGACGGTTAGTGAGCGAAATGGACAAAAGTTGGGATTATCCTCGACTTTTCGTGTTAAAAGGACGGAAAGTGATGTTTTGGACAAACACAGAGACGGTTTGATCAATTAAGTCAAACAGGAAAGTGTTAAAAGTTGGAATCATATTTGACTGTTCCGAGTCAAAGCTGATGGTTGATTTATGTTTATCATATAATGCACTAACAGACATAATACAGATTTTATTATAAGGTTTTTAATTAATGATTAATGTACTCACTTCCATTATCTGACTACCCATCCACCTTTACAGTTTGAACACTTTCTTGATTTCATTTAAGAAACAATTTCCTACCATAAAACACCCAAATTTTCTCACTTTTTTACATCACCCAAATTCAAATCTTGAAAATGCTACAAGACCCAATTGGGTTCCCATCTTGTTTTTCATCAAGCACAAGTGATGATCACTCTACTCGTGTCACAAAATCAGGCCAGACCCTCTTCATGTCAGTTTACATGACCAAAATAGCCGGTAACTCTCGTTGCATAACTATAACATGGTCCAAACACATGCTTATTCACGGGCTATCGGTTTCTATTGATGGACATGAGTCGCATGACCCTGAGTACACTTGTAAAGTGGAGCTAAAACCATGGTGTTTTTGGAGAAAACAAGGGTCTAAAAGATTTAGTATTGAAGATAAGGATGTCGACGTTTTTTGGGACCTTAAAAGTGCAAAATTTCATGGAGAGACCGAACCGTGCTCTGAGTATTATGTCGTGGTGGTCTGTGATCAAGAAGTGGTGCTTTTGTTAGGTGATTTGAAGAAAAATGCTTATAGAAAAACAGGATGTAGGCCTGCTTTAATTGATCCTATTTTAGTATCAAGAAAAGAACATATTTTTGGTAAGAAAAAGTTTTGTACAAGATTGAAGTTTCATGAAAAGGGACGATTTCACGAGCTTTCTATTGAATGTAAATATCGAGGGACCGGAGACGAGATTAATCCGGCAATGGAGATAAGAATAGATGGACATTTGATGATTCATGTGAAGCATATTCAATGGAAGTTTAGAGGTAATGAATGTATTCATTTCGGTAAAGTGAGTATTGAAGTTTATTGGGATGTTCATGATTGGCTTTTTAGTCCTGGTTTAAGACATGCATTGTTTATTTTTAAACTTATTGTGCCGGCGAATTCTCCAACGATATCGGCCCCATCGTCACCGTTGTCGTCTCTTAGTTCGGGTTCGGTTGATGGGTTTGATCCAAGTGGGTTACATGAGTTTTGCCTTTTTTTATATGCTTGGAAGGTCGAGTGAGATCGTTTGTGTCAATTCTGATCAATTACGCGATGATCTAGGTCTAGATGTAAACAATTTGTTATATCTTATTCGTTCAAACACGATACAATCAAATTATCCTAGAATATCTTGTATAATATGATAATTTTTCCTAGAATATCTTGTATAATATGATAATTTTCGAGATACTAATGTATATACATACTAGCTTTTAGACCCGAATATATACACGGGTTATTTAAACTTTTATGATAAGCATGACATTAATAAATTAATTTTTCTATCACAAAACTCGTAAATATATCATACATTAACTTAAATTCCTAATCGATGATTACACTCGATATTCTTTTATTATGATATAAAAGTCACAAATTACGCCATTGGATAATAACATACTATTTAATTCATACAATTGTTTCGGATCTCAAATCAACTATTATTAAGTAGTATAGTCGTCTTAACACAATTAGTTGTAGAGTTATTAGGTTAGCCACATTATCACCCATAAAAGTTGCAATTGAATTTAAGTTAAACATCTCATGTATTACCACCGACTATCATGGTTTTCATTTAGACATGACATCAAACATTCTCATACATTCATTAGTTTTTTAGAATGTTTTTAAAAACTATAATAATAAAAGGATATAATGGGTTCATTGTCTCGTAAATAGGCCATCTTAAAAAAAGACAGGTTAAAAAAAATTATATGCTTAATAAATAGACATAAAATTCAACCTGATGATATAAATTTTCATGACATCACGATAATTTAATTGTACAATCATTATTAGACAATATTAAATAATCACAAAAACATGTAAGTATACCCGCCATTAAGCAAAAGAGATTGATTTGTTAATAGTTTTTTTAATGATGAAAAATTAAGTACAAGTTAATATGATGATACACATAAGATAATACAAAATATACAATCTCAAGTCACCTTACTTTTTACTATAAGATATATACAGAACATTTAAATGACTAAATACATATTTACTTAATAAAACATCAACACAAAATATAAAAGACACCAAGTCTATTAGGTTGTCCATCAACAACATGAAAAAATCTTCCATGGATTGTTTTCTCTAGCATTATTTGTTCATAACAAAAATTGGCCAATTTTTTAAAACACCTCATGTATAGTTGCAATTTTTCAAACATAAAAGACATTTATTTAAATAAAACTATAAAAATCAATTTAATTATCATGTGAACTTGCATACATGCGCTAACCTTCTAATTAACTTTTGATAGTTGCTATTTTTGACTCCATATAATATCAATTGAAGAGAATCTAGTAAAAGGAGAACTTTAGATATGGTAATAACTCAAATCGTGTCATTCATCTTTGTATATATTTATTATATTATAAATAAATAATCAAGAATACTCAATGATTTTCCACATTATAAACTTGCAAGAAATAAACAAAACAAATAGAAAAGAAGAAGAAAAAAAACTATGACAATATAATTAAATAGTATATCAATAATGCTTTAAACTTACATAGTATATTGAAAGAAGAATAAAAAAAATACTATGTAAATAAGAAATAACAAATCAACCTCTAATTAATACATAATAAGCTAATTAACAATTGAATGACTAGAATATAAGTTTTTGACAAAAAAAAGAGAGTAAGAAAGACAAAGCTATGAGATATGATGAATGTGAATTTTGAGTACTATCAGTTGTAGTTTATAGTTGAATAATGTGTTAGAGTTTTAAGTTTAGTTAATTAATTAAAAAGTTACCATATATTTATTTAAGATTTAAGAAGTACTTACGATTTAAGAATTTTTAAGATTTGGTAGTTTTATATATGGTAAGTTTAAGTGGCTACAGTTATAAAATTTAATTATATAAAATTTAAAATAAATTATTCCAACGTGAAATAATGAAACTACAAATATAGTGAAAATAGAGGATTAATCAAGCAGATATAGTGAACAAATTAAAGTTATAATTTTTAAACTAAATGAAAAATTAAACACTAAAACATATGGTAGTTTCATATATATGGTAAGTTTAAATGGATACACATGTGAAGTTTAAACTATTTTAAATAAACAATAATTAAACTATTTTGAAATATATTTTACGATCTGAATTGTTATTTTCTTAAGCAAAATATATATTTTATGATAACCATTTAAAATTCCAGTAACAAAAACATAGCGAAAGATAGATTATGTACACCTCTAGAAATATAGGGAATTGAATTTAAAATTTAGGTAAAGATATAAATTAAGAGAAATAATACGTTTGTATAATTTTTATAAAAATTTGTTCACAAAATAATGTGATCCAATAAATTAAAGGAAGATAATCATGAGAGAGAAACAACAAATAAACTTGATTGGTTAAATTTTTTCACATATATTTGAATTTATTTATTTTTTGAAGTTATTATTTATGATGTTATCGTAATTTTAATCAATTTGATAAAATTAACCAATTTTATTGCTGAATTGAATTTTTATGAAATCAACCGCTTCTTATATTATATTTAAGATTTAAGATGAAATACTAATGTTTGACTACAGTTTTGTGCAATGACCCATCGGACGAGGTTAGTGTCATCATTTATTTATTACTCCACCAAAATTGGAGTTAATGTAGCAATCTTTTATAAATCAACTAAAATTGTACATTAAAAGGTTTATATACAGTTTTAGTAAACTTATCAAAAATAATAATAAATATATAACTACTCATAAATTCTAGGCTAACATATTCTTTAAATAAAACTTATGATATTTAAAATTTGACACTTATGATATCTTTAAAATTTTATACTCGATCATAACATGGCATGTGGGAGGATGAGGGCAGACGGGCAGTTATTAGGCTATTTGTGTACTAGGGAGGACCAATAAAAAGTATACTTTTTGAGTGTTTGGTTAATATGTAGAAATGGGATTCATTCCAATTCTTTACTTTGGGACCACAAACTTTTACAAAGCGACTCAAAACCATATAAGATGGGAAAAAATGTCATTAAAACTTATATACATGATATTGCTTCACCTCAGCAAAATATTCACTCGAGTAAACTAAATAAATTTCATTTAATAATGTTAGAAAGTTGTCGGATTATTAGGTCGCAAGCAGTTTGAAAAAGAAACATATTTGCGGTTTATTGGGTTGGTGGGGCTAGACTTAAATGACAAGTCATATAACATGGTATTGTTTGTTATTGTTCTCCAAATCTTTAACCTTTTTCGAAGAAGATCATGTTCATTCATTAGCTAAATAGTTCACCGGATACTTATGACTCGTATTGGTCTGCATATTGGTCTTATGCAGGAGCGGAGCTAGAATATTATATACAAGAGGCTACATTTTCTTTTTCTATATTTTTAGGGGGCAACATTTTTTTATTAAGTTTAAAGGTTTTATTTTATTAGTAATTTTAAATTTTTAAAAGAGAATTTTTATAGGGCAGCTGTCCCGATTGCCACTTCTAAATTTGCCCTTGAACTTATGAACGTATTAAACACATACATTACAAACCAAAATATTGAATACCCATAAGGCCATAACTCAGTTGCGTGTTGGTTTCATTGATAACATCTCTTAATATCCCCATTCGTTATGATCTTGAAGTATCTAAATATTTGTACTTATGGATAAATGTTTGAATCCACATGTTCTTCATGTGTTCTTTTCTAGTTAAGCCTCATGTGAATGTTCAGTCCTTGTAGTTTGCTCTGATTTATAATCTTTGATTGAGTTATTGGGGAGCATGATGTATTATCCTCGAGTGAATTTGATATTCAACATTTGATAATTAACCTTATGCGTTCAAGTCTTCATAAGACAAACTTCAGATTGGACCAAAGGTATACCTAGTTGAGTATTGTGTTGTATTATTAATATTATTAACTAATAATCAATTAACTAGTTAGTATTAGAAAATCAAATATGTTGTTATGAGCACATGCTGTTAGAAATAAATGAATGGTTAATTTTGTATGATAAAAAGGTTGAAGGTTGCAAAATTTGAGATATAAAATTTAGTTGTTTCTTTTTTTAGATCGATCATGATAATAAAAATACATAATTATGCATAAGTCAATAATAAACACGTAAAAAAAAAAGTATAACACACACTGGTTTTTACGTACAAAACCTCACAAAGAAGAGTACAAATCACGGGACCCATAAACCACTTAATTCCACTATACAAAGAATATTACAGGTCGAAGACGCTCACCTCTTGACACTGTTGAATACCATCACACCTCTCTCAAAGGTATATTACAATAATGGAACTACAGTTCACATTATTGAATCACTAGAGACTCACCAAATGGGACGAATTGAGACTCACAATTAGACTCTCACAAACATTCACTCTTTCTCTGTCTTCTCACCAATTCCTTACAAATAGCTCTTTTATAAATAGACAGACACAACTTGTTCTTCGAATTGACTTTTTTCACAAGAATTCTCGTAATTTTGAAATTAAGAAGTTAACTCAACTCTATTTTAAGTAATTAGAATCACATCTTGAACAGTTTCTTAATTGGTAAAGCACACCTAACAATGTACGATGTCAACCTAATAGAGTAGATACCTTAGTGTGCGTTGTAAGTTGGCCAAGACAGCTGGTGTCGATCGGTAAAGATCGGCGTCCCACATCAGGGTTAACATGATCGGGATCCGCGAAAGGAATTTGGTGTGGGGAGGCAATGTTGTTGCTTTTAATGTTTTTCTTTTTTGTTTTTTTTTTTTCAAATTCTAACGACTATTTGTTTTTCAACCAAAAGATATGGCCACTTAATAAGTTAAATAATAATAAAATAAAAAGACAATTTGGCAATGGGGCCCCTGCACCTCGTCCTAGGTAGAGATGTTCTTTTGTGTAGGAATGCGAATCAAGTATTTGAAGAAACGAGGAACTATGCGATAGAAACCAACATCATAGTTTCCGGTCGTATCTCACGAAGCATTTTTCAAAAACCAACCTACCTTATCTTGATCGCTAAAAAATTGTGTTTTTTCATATCATGTAATGTTTAATTTTTGTATCTCTATTTTTCTACGAATTTCTTCCATTTTACTCTGTTGGGGAGCGGAGGGTTTTGATAAATTTTTATTTAATTTCGTTGTTGTTCTTATTTATAAAAAATAATAAAAGTATAAAAATTAGCGGTAGCGAAAGTGATTAGTAGTTAGATGTCAACTCTCATTTTGATCTATTGGATATCCACCCGATTCAATTTATATTGATGAATATTAATAAAGTAAATGTATATAGATATGAATCCGGATGTCAATTTATTATGCATAAAGACATTCCTTTTACCATTCTAAATAAGTCTTTAAACAAATTTAATATAAAAGGTCGTAAACATATGAATCTTCTAAGACAAAATAATACATAAGTTTTAGTTTAGTTTTGAAAAAAAAAACTATAAAAGTACAAAATAACACTATGATCGTAGGATTCATTTGAAACCCATATTTATCAAAATCACTATAGAAGCACAAATTAATCGCTGTGCATCAAGATGCATAGGTTTTGCCATATAAGTATAATACAAATTACTTCATCAAATACTAAACTATAAAAAAACCATTGAAATATATTATACTAACAAACAGTTAAATTTTAAAACATGATGAATTTGTTACAAACCAATGATGAATTTTAACACGTGATGAATTTATTTTCCTTTATTTTAACTTTCGTATGTTTGATGTATAAAGTATTATTGGATCTAGAAATAGACCTACGGCCTACCACCACTCACATAAAGCCATATCAAAAGTTTAGGTTATAGATTACTTGAGTATCTTTTCTATTACTTTTGATTTATATGTACTTATATTAATAACGATTAGGTCGAAACATTAATCTCTAGCCCATAGAAAAAACTTTATAGTGAAATTGATACGAGAATGAAATATTATTTTATTATATTATATTAATATTAAACTTCATCTAATTGAATACTTTGTTTTCTACAAAATTAATATTCAAATTACCTTTACCAATAAGTAATGTAATTGAGTTTTTAATCATGAGTTCGAGTCGTGGTAAAAGAAATAACATAAGAGAACTTATTGCTTGACGTAACAAATTCGTCTAGAAATTGATCCAGTAACACACAACATTGATCGATTAGTTAAAATCATTAATAAATATCATATGACATTAGCTCATGTTTTAATCCTCTACTTTGAGTATCTGTCATTGTTGGCACCCTAATATAGCTTTCTTTTCAGTTGATAGAAAAGAGTTGTTCAGGACCTACAGTTGATCACAACGCAACGCATGTGCAAGACGGCTCCATATACATCTATCGTATAAACCATTGCAATCACAAAGAGGACGACTAGTGTAAGCGGGAAGGTATCCTGAAAGGGAAATTCATCAGAGGTGCGTCGGAACTGCATGAGCGTCCACAAGAGTGCTGTGTATGTCAACAGCACCAAAGTAAAAGCATCTGTTTGTTTTCCTATTATTTGAACATGTAAACGTTAATTGGTGTTGAAGTATGATTTTGCTAAGCAGATTGAACACTGAACCGGTAGGTTTCAAAAACCATTTGCATTTTAAATTTAAACGTTAATTTGACTTGTATGTGGCAACAACCATTTGCATTTAACCAAAAACCAGACAACTAACCACCAACCATTTACATATAACAGAAAACATAATATGAGAATGTAACCTCATACATTTGTTATCTTTCAAGCTAAAGTTTAAGCTTTACAACTCTGTCCAAATATGGTGGCAAATGTATTGTTTCTCTCATATGATGCTAAGTCGACTTGTTTGACAGCTTTTAAGAGTGTTGCGTCAGCAATTTATGTATCAACAACTGGCGTGTAAACTGATGTCTTAGCACTTCCATTATTGCCATCACTAGTCATGCGAGATAGAATTCAATATGATACTATTACATTTTGATATGAAGAGAAATCTAAAATATAAGGTTATATAATTAAACCACTCACCATTAATGTTATCATTATGTTTATATTTGTGATAACTATAGTGTAAATTCATTTTCATAAAAAAATTGCTAATATCTGACGGATGACCCATCAACCCGTTTAACCTAATTGACATGGATATATATGACTAATTTAAAATTAAATGGATAAAAAATGTATATAAATACTTCACTCAATCCATTGTCATCCTAAGTTGGTAGTGGGGGATAAAAGCAGCAGTCAATGATTTTGAAGAAAAACTTCATGAGGTGTTGAAGTAGCTGACTAGTTTGGGTGAAAGATCTTGTCCCTTTATCGAGATGAAATGGAATTAAACCGGACCAGTTTCCGAAAGAAGCTCTGCTTTTGTTGGCCCATTTACTACCGATTTAAATTTTTGTGTCATAGTCGATGCAAACTGTGAAACTGCTAGGCGCTAGCTATTGGTTATGGGCCTGGGCTTTCCATGATGGTCGATTCTAATATAAACTTTTTTGACATGTTCAACTTCGACCTCTTCGTTTTCGTTAGATTTATTATTTTAACGTAAACTAAAATTAAAATGAACAAATTTTTAAGTAAATGACTGACAAGTAATATTTTGAAATGTCATAATTAAATGTTACACTAATTTTTCTTGTTATTTAATCATGACTGTCTACATGATCCTCATTATCTTTAAGCATTCTTTAAAGAATACCAATACGGCAATACGAATACCTATATTATTAAAAACCCTTTTTAGTATTAAAGAAAATAGACAAACATGACATTTGAATAATGACCATATATCCAAAATACCTAGTATAACTAAGTCTATGAATATGATTGCATAAAACTAATACTAAACAGAATTATGTAACGCGTGATTTAAAACTTATCAGCAAGTTAGCAATCATGTCGTCTTTATACAAATAAGCGTTGTATTTTCGTAAACAGCCTAAAGTAAATTATATGTATTCCTGTTAATTAATATTCGATTCTTTGCTCTAGCTAATAGATCACAAACAAAAATGGATTAATTGATAAAATACATGTTCGAAATCAGACGGGAACAATTGAAACCTCGCCTCGTCAAACAATACTTTCTCACTACACCTTGGTTAAGTACTTAACTGGAAACGAGGATAATACAGTCGTCCATAAAGAAGATTATGCCGAAACCACGACTTTTTTTTTTTTTTTTTTATATCACACCTTAAATAATTCTTTTTCTTCTCATTATTTACTTGAAATAGATAAACTAAAAATCAACGGGACGACAAAGACAAATGCCACCCTATGGGCATGCTCAAAAGGCAAATAAGGCATATTACAATGATTTTTTACTTTGGTGGTTACTCTACAAAATTTCTAAAAGAAAATACAATTCACCACCCCATGAAAAGACAAAAAAGTATATAATTGAATTTAATTCTAGCATGTTTTAGTTCACATAATTATAGAACTACCTTTGCTAAATTTTATACCTCACATTTTATTCACTACCATTAAATTAGTGATTTTTGACAAGTCTGTTTTTTATTAGAAAACATAAGTATTACAATTTATAAAGATAAATGGATCAAAACAACTGATTTTAGTAATTTATATACAAAAATGATATTGTACAAATCACTTTGCTTCCCTTGAAGGAGCACGTATTTGGAAATTTATTACTCTATTTGTCAGATTTTTTTCTTTATTTCATTTCACATAATAAAAATCAAAAATGTTTATTAAACCTAAAAATAAAAACCTAAATCTAAGCTTTAAAATGTAACTGGTTGAACTGAACAAATGATTAGTAAATAATAAAAAAAAAAAAAAAAATTAATAGATTATATATGTAATTGATTGCATAGCTTAAACTTAGATTTAGGTCTATATATACTAAGGTGCCTATAAAAATGAATGATGTTAAATATACTGAATTGATAAAAGAATATTACATTAAAAACTGTAATTATATGTATATTAACTAGTAAGTTAAGTAAATTTAATTAGTATATTAAGTTTGAGTCATAAAAACTCATCAAAATCTATTGCCTTCCATCGTAATTGTCACATTTAAAATATTGCATGACATGGGAGAGTGTAATTCATTCTTGTTAGTACATTATGTACGACACAATGTACGACATTATGTATCTACTAGCTATTATATATGATTATTACTTGGCCTTAATTAATATATATTTATCATAAGTTTTAGTTTATTTGATTGTTTAAATTTTGTCATCCACAATTCTTAAAAGATTGCGACGACAACTGGAAAATAATAAATAATGAATGTCAATATTGTTATTGTAATAAGTATTTCACAATTTTTTATTCAGATGATTTCCTAATGAAGATTGTTATTGACGTGCATTTTAAGAAAATCATGTAAAAGAGGTCAAAATCATTTGGCTGGTAATTAGAATGGATTTGCGGTCCTATCTTGAATGTATCTTGTCCTTAAATTGCCTTAGCTAACACTTTGTTAGTGTGCTTTCTAGCCTTTTTTTTCTAGTGATAATTGCCGTAAAATAATACGGTAATAATAATAATAATAATAATAATAATAATAATAATAATAATAATAATAATAAACTAATTAATTTTGGAGGCAACGTGCATTTGAAATTGCACTAATTAAATAGACCCTTTCACGTTATTTTGTAAAATCATATATCATGTTCTATGTTCTATGCGAATGAAAAATATGGAGGTCCTTTGTAGTAAGTCATAATTATAATTATTTTATTTATAGAGAAAACATTTACGTTGTTAACAATATAAATGTGTGGTGTTATTGAGTTTAAGTTTTCCAAAAATATTGACACATTTAATCTATTGTGTTTTAACATTTTCACAACTAGTCTTTTCTTTTAGCCAAACAACACTTAGATTTAGGTGTTGTAGAGAGTATACAGCCAAACAATCACTCTCTCATATATATATTTACATTTTTTGAAAACGGTTTTTTTATCCACTAATAAAGATATGATTGTTTATATTTTACGTCCTCGTACCTTATCAATAATAAAATTAAATATCATTGTTGTTGTAAATCTATATAAATTTACCCTCGATTAATCTATTGTTTCTTATCATCTCACAACAAAATGTAACATCATATTGAAAGTCAAGATCCCAATTTATTGTAATCAACTAATATACATCTTAAATATAATAAAAGAAGCGGATAATGACATCATCTAAAACTCAATTGGCCAATCAAATTCATTAATTTTATTAAATTGAGTAAAATTGAGGATTTGATGACATCATCATTTAATTTAAATATTTTATCAATTAAGTTCCTTTATTTCGCTCTATTCAAAATTACAATACCAAACTTTTTAAATTATATAATTGTTAACGGAAATATCATATCGTTATCAAAATTTATAAAATCTATTTCATGTATTTATATTGTCCACAAACATAATGGAGTACTTATACAATAAAAATAACATTAAATATTTTTTCAATTAAGTTGTATTTATATACGTATTTATATTACGTTATAACATTTGAACTGTTGTATCAAAAAAAAATATTACTTCTTAACTTAATGTTTATTTTAATAGCTGAAACCACCCATATGTATACACAGGTTTGGATGCTAGTACATGATATATACGACTTTAGTTAATTAAACAAATAGAGAAAAACTAGATGAGTACGGACTACGGAGGGGTATTATTCTTTTCTCATAAAACCAACTATAAATAGTCTCTTGGCCCAACTTCTAAAATCACAATTAACAACTTACGGTGGGTTGCTATCAAATTGACTTTTAGCTCAAAAGTCAACCTTTCAATGGAGGTTCATCCTGCTTTTCTTCTTGTTATTATTGTTTCTTGCTTTGCAACTGCTTCATATGCTCACAATGTCCACCTCTCCTCTCTTAACCAATCCCTCATTGTTTCGGCTTCGCCTACACCGGGCAAAGGTTTGCTACATGTCTTGAAATTTCAAATTATCGCAATACAACAATTCCGACACTTGAACAAACAATTTTCGGGTTTTTTGTATGCCAAAATCTTTCATCATAGTAATGTGAAATAGTGAAGGGGGGGGGGGGGGGGGGGTGGGGTTCACTAGTCAACCTTCTAATAATAATAACGGTCAATCCGAATTCAATATATGTTTTTGCCTCTTTTGTCATTTCAGTTATTAATTGTACGGGAAATAATATACACTTGTAAAATTAGATAACTGACTTCCAATTTTACACATATTAACAAAGTTTTACCAATTTATATTCTTAAAATTAAGGTAAAATAGACATTTGACGATTAAAAATGAGATTACATAAATTTTCAAAAGCTGTGCATCATTTGTCTGATAAACACTTATTTTATAAAGGATGAAGTAATTTAATCTTAGTTTATGAGCTCAAATTCGAGTAACTCGCTAAATGCTGAAGTTGTTAACATGCACCTTGTCTAAAATGCAAAGAGTGAGTGTAACTCATGTTAGTATGTAAACATAATAACTTTTTTTTCTTTGGACGTAGTATTGAAGGCAGGGGTAGATAATATAACAATCACATGGGCATACAACACGAACCTCACAGCTACCGCACCAGACACAAACTACACCACTGTCCAAGCCAAGCTATGCTACGCACCCGTGAGTCAAACGGGCCGAGATGATAGAAAAACAGATGACAACCTCGATAATGACAAAACCTGCCCGTTTGACATCATGGACGGACCATACAAACGCTCAAACAACTCCTTTATATGGCTCATTCCAAAGGATACTCCAACTGCTACATATTTTGTGAGGGTGTACGCCATAAAGGCAAACAAACATGCAATCGCTTATGGTCAGTCCACTGATGAGCTCAAGACTACTAACTTGTTTCAGATTGATGGTGTCGTTAGTAACCAAAAAGTATCGGCAGCATGGCCCATTATTGGGAATGCTTTCGGGTATCGCTATGCATGGGTTCTTATGCTATTTTTTGTGTAACTTTATCCAACCATATACTTGTTGTCAAGAAGCGAGCTTTGATTTGTCGATTTATAATGTTAATAATTTATGTATCGAAACTTGTGGTTTCGATATATGTTTGTGATTGTTTTGTTTGGATATATATTTGTTCAATATTAATTGTTACATGTAAGGTGGGTGTGTTTACTTTTGGCAATGAAAAAAAATCACATCTTAATTGTTAAACCATAAAAAAATTAAAAACAAATAAATTACACATTTGTTTTTCTTCCATTATCACGATCTTTGATTTTTTTAGCACAACTAGCATATGAAATAGTTGTTTTTCAATCTTTTAAAATTTTGTCCAGCGTTGTCTAGCGAAAGCATAACCTAAACAACTCCATTAGTATTTCGGATAAATATGGGCAACATTTAGGTTTCAAACGGCTTTTGTAGTATGGGTTTGTATTTTGTAGCATGGGTGTTCGGCTTTAGCTTTTGTAGTTGGCTTGGCATTTGACTTTGGTTTTTGTTTTATTCGTAGTCTGTTTTTTTTTTTTTTGTTTTTTTAAATATGATTTAAATAAGAAGTGATAAAACGTGAAAGTTAACCGATTCAATTGGATCGGGGTGGGTTAGGTTGAGATTATAGGTCAAAATGAGTTCAAGTCATGTAAAAGTGTGTCTAATTGTGTTAACTATTATATCTTTTCTGCATTTTTGAATTATTTTAGTGGAAATGAAAGAGTAGCAATGAAAATAAAATAAGAATGTCATTTCTTAAAAAGAAATTAATAGAAAGAAAAGGGAAACAATGGAGACGACCGGATGGATTAAAAGCCTTTTGCTTTGGTTCTTTTAAGTCCAAAAGTAGGCTAATTGCAAAGGAAATGTTATCATGTGTGTGGGTGTGTGGATAATGACTAAAATAATTTTTTTTTATTTTATTTGAGATAGTACCTTTGATTTTAAATTGAAATAATTTTTTTTTATTACCGATTCCAAACTTATGTATTTACGCATTTGATTTAAAATTCAATACTATGGTTGAAACGTAGCAAATAACATAATTGTAAAATTATATACTTTGGTTACTTTTTCGCTTTCCACGCAACTTAAGAATACAAAAAGTGATTATTTTTATTTTCTTTCTTTTGATTTTCTTCCAACTCGATAATACATATAAAAAATTTTATATTATATTTTTTCTTTTCATTTTTTCTCTTTTAATTTTCATCTTTATTTTCTGTTAAAAAGAATCTCAAGAGTACATGTTTATAATTTTTTTCATTGAACGTTGTAAACTAGATCTAGCGTCGTGCAAATTTAAATGATAAGAAAGTATAATAAATCCCATCTATAATCTTTTTTTGAATTACTTTCTATAAATGGTTTTAACAAAATCTAAAGGTATTAGACAAATTAAAACACTTAATGATTCTTCATCTTCCTTTTTAGATTTAAAAACTAAGTTTGTATTTTAGCACATTAAATTTCCGTCTATGATTTAAACCAGCCATTTATTAAAGTTATCCAATAAATTCCTTAGTAATCCACAATGTACTTCACTTATATTGTTTCCAAACCTTGAGCATGTTCAAAAGGGTCCCATAGTAATCCACAATGTACTCTACTGCTTAAAGTATTTTCACGACTTCCTACTTTGACAATAGTTTTGACACAGATGATTAATTTCCCTTAAAATTTAATCACGTTTATTGGTGGAAATGTGGTGGTTGATAATGAGGTTTAAAATCATAGATAGAAAGTGAATTCAAAACAACGAGTTTCTAATTAAAGACTATTTAAACATCATCCATAACTATAATTATCTATGGGAAACATACAAGCAACTACTCACAAAGCATGACAATGAAAAGTTCTAATATTAATGAATCACAAATATCAAACAAGAACATTATGACGAATTAATAAAAAAAATGATAGATATTACTCGTAAATATTGCGAGCAAAATAACACTTGTATTTCTTCTGAATATCTAAAGCGTTACATTACTAAGCTATCTACTACTAATAACTATTACATTAATTCTCTTACTTATCTGTCACTAAATTAATAAATTGAATTAATCCAGCGAGAAAGTAGAGAAAGAGCAACCATGTGCTCTGATCCAACTGGAAAAAGAATTAAAGGTTTTAAGTCAAAACCCCCAAATCGTCGTTCGAACAAACTTTAAACCTAAAAATTAGATCCAACCATAAATTATCGACCAAGAGTAACCATGTGCTCTGATACCATGTCAATGACTATAGAATCACACCATATCACACTCAAGAACAAGGATTACCATAACTGACTACTGTAGATTCAAATAAGATCATAACCAATAACAAAATCCATAAATGTACAAATAAACCTCACAATATCTCTCAGAAACCTCAAGCTAAATCTATAATCTAGTGCTAAATTAATACAAGAAGAGATGGTATAATCCAGAACAAGAAACCCTAAATACGGGTAAGAGAAAAGAGAAAGAGATCTCAAAAATATAAAACTAAAACTAAAAGAAAAATAGAAATATTACATATATTTATTTATTTACAAAAGTTACATTCGATTTGGGGGTTTTATTTATGGGTTAATAGATAGATTGAGTCAACTTTACTCAAATGTTCACTTTCATGAACCATATTCATTTCGATTCGATTGAATGAATAAATTTCTAAAATGTTCATTTAGATGAATGAATTTCATTAAGATAGTTTATTTTGATGAATGAAGTTAATTTGATGAATTATCTTGTTGAATATTTTTAGAAGTTTATTCATCCAATCGAATCGAAATGAAGATGATTCATGAAAGTAAACATTTGAGTAAAGTTTGATACTCAATCTATCTATTAACCCTTTATTTATTTACAAAAACCTCATCTTATTATATTTCAATATTTGACCATAAGTCTAATATAAGCTTTAGCAACTTGTCAACAAACTTATATAACCTTCTTTTTGAAACCTGCTATATGAAATTACTTCAATTTTTGTAGTCCTTACTATCCAATAACCATACTCAAAATTCATTGGTTGCATCAAATGCATATAGTTAATATGGTGTATACGAAGGTGAATATGGGGGTGTTAAAAGAACAATTTAGTGTTAAATTGAAGTATTTAACTTTCAAAAATTCATTTGATGTTTTATGTGTCAATGACAATTAGACCATAATTATCGGGATCTCATTTACCATCTCATTCTAGTCCCCAGCTTCCCGCCCCCATTCTTGTCGTGGAATTACTATACACCCTCATGCCTATACCGGACGCGGAATCAAAGATCCTCCATTGTGTTTTTGAAGTTTTTTTTCACTATCAAAAAACTTCAACAATTTCATTAAAATAATCAAAATTACCATGTCGAATAATACAACATATCAAATTAACCGGTTGATTTACAATTAAATTAACTACAACGTCAACATATTTCTACAACAAAACAAACTTAAATACACATTGATTTTAATGTTTCTAATTTATAATTTGATTTATATAAACGTTTGCAATGTTTTTTTTATATAAAAAGCCGTCGATGTCTGTTATGCGTGATATAAAAGGAATTAGTTGTGTAACATGTGTTAGATACAGGGGTTAAATATGGTAATCACCGGATTACTTTGAAGATCGTGTAATGTCACTTTCCGAATTGATATTTCTCCCCTATGTCGGGCTTATAAGAAACTCAGTCTTGCATAATCCTCAAAGGACAACCGAAATTCTTGATACAGAAAATTCGATCAAAACTAGAGAGAATATGGAGAGTAAAAATTTCTATGTGTTTCAAACTGTATCAGTTTTCTGTATGCGTTTTACCATGGCGGTTAGGGCTTGATAACCAACCGAAATTACATTGGAGACCCACTGAAATTTTAACAATTTCTATTAAGGTCCCCTTTGTAATTAGTTATTTTTCCTTGGAACCCCGCAAGGGGGTGCAACCCCCTTGACCCCGCCTTTTGGTCATATCGAGATTAATCTAGAATAATACAGGTGTGTGCTTCACACCTCCAAACTTGTATTAAAACTAAGAAATGATCTCATTTGAAACACGTATAAGTCTTATTACATAAAATGAACCAGTGACACTAAAATTTCCTACAACATGTGATTCTCTTAAGCAATTATATGCATATATCTGTAACGTACATACATACATGCATACATACTAATGTATATATTCGGGTATCGGATTTGGGTCGAAAATTTAAAGTTTCCCATCCTTGGTCAAAATTAGTTCTTTGACCGGGGATTCTCCATTCCCGATCTTATTCCTGGTTAATTGGGGAATTTAAGTAAAAATGAGTTCGTGTATTTATTTAGTAGTTGATTTTTTTATTACTTTTTGTCATTTCTATTCCTTTTTTGACTTTTTTTCTCTGGTAATATTCTATCACTAAATCTAAAGGGCATATTTATAGTGAAGCTTTTTGAAGATTCAAACTTATATTGTTAAAAAGATAAAAATTCCAATATCTAAAAAATTCATTCAATAGATAGCTCGAGCATTTATTTCGATGAACTACACATAAATGAAAGCTAGTTACAGTGTTTTTAAAATGAAGTTGTAGATTTTAAAAATAAAATTAAATATAAATGCCCTTAAACTATATACTTCACCTCTTATTTATTTCTTTATTTATATGTACTTGGTATTATCTTACATTTTTAACTATCGTAACAGCTAATTTACTGAATTTATTTTCCTAAATAACAAAAAGCTACTGATCACAAGTACAAGCTGCAACTTGTAACTGCAACTCACGACTTCCATTCAGCTACTTTTAGCAACTTACTTTAAAATAGTAAAAGTCAATGTTAGTTCTAATATTAAACAACTAAATTAGTATAGTACTTAGTATGAAAACCAACACGATATTTCTTGATTATCATATCAGATAAGTAATAATACTAATACTTTCGTTTAAAAAAAAGAAGAAGTAATAATACTAATACTATAAGAATAATAATAAATAATAATGGTAGCTTATAAAATCAACTTTCACCTCTATGCCTGACGTCTAATAAGAAGACTTTTACACATTAAAATCATTATCCTGTTCTCAAATAAAAATAAGAAATAATCACGGAGACACGTGTTAGATAATTTCCTTATTTAAAACGATTATTTTGCAAATATCAAAAGCCGGCAGAGTACAACTCCTATCTTACATTCTCACTACAGGCTACAGACTACATAATTTTTGTACAACTTAAAAAGATTATCTTTTCTTGTTAGAAAGTCAACTCTATAAATACTTCGCACCATGTTTATGTACTACCAGAGTTTCAAAAACCGGGTTTTCGAGCAATTCGACTTGGTCTCGGACTGGGTTCGGCCGGTTCGACCAATCATGTTGACAGGTTCAACTGCATGCTTAAATTTTTAGACTTAGCCCAAACTATTGAAAATGTTCAGATTTAATCCTTAAAATAAAAAAATAATAAAAAAATCCGGTCAAACTGGTCCGGCTCACCGGGTCAACCCCGGTTTGACCCGAAAACCGACCGAGTTTGACTTCAAGGTTAACACGCTAACAATCGGGTCCAGGTCGACCCAAGTTTGAAAACACTATTTACAACCACTCGATATAGGGTTGGATTCAGAGTGTTAATGGGGTGCTCGGCCCTCATCTTAGTGGGCTTAGGAGTAGATATACATATAATTTTAGTAGAATTCAAGTTCAAGTGCAATTTGTTCCCCATAAATAGCTTATTTGTAAGGATAAAACACTAAAATGACCTATTTTTATACATTTTTATATGTTATTAAGAAAATTTCTCATACAATAGCTTTAATCTTTAGGTTTTAGTTTGGTATTAAAAAAAATTATAATAATAATATTTTGACCCCCCCCCCCCACACACACAATGTAAATTCTTGAATCCGCCACTCACTCAATATATATATATATATTATATATTGTTTTCTCCAAAATTCAAACCCACAACCTCTAAGTTAGAGGTTCATCGCATATCACTAGGCCAAAAGCTATTTATATTTAATAAACACAAATATTCTTTAATTTAAGTGTATTTCATATTTTTACTTCAATAAAATGAGTGAGTTCGAGAGAGCACCTCTTAATTAGAGAGAAGGGAGAGCATGTTCAGGTTTAATTAGATAGCTTCACATATCATTTAATAACTTTTATTTTGACCCCTCTATTTTATTCATAATATATTTTCTTCCCTCTCATTTCTTCTTCATACACACTCCCCATCCCACCAGCTCCAACCTTCTGCCACCAGCAAGTCGGTGGCCCACCACCGACAACTGCCCATCGCCGAAATCATTTTAACACTTAGCTTAAAAAATTTTTGTCCTCTTTCTTCTTAGTTTCTAACAATGTAACCGAAATCGATGATTATGATATCTCTGAGGACGATGACAATCGTGTTTCGAACTAGGAAGTCGGATTACCTACCGTTGACGATTTTAAGCCATTGTCATAATAAATGGTGCCACCAGAGCTCGAATCGGCGTTCATTATTATGCCTGAACCTCATTAGAGTATTATTAAAGTCAATCATACTTCACAAAACACTACTCACTGCCAGAGGTGTGATTGAGATTAAATTCACGTTACTTGATAACAAGCACTAGTTATTTTAGTAGGAGTACTTGGCATACTTATTGCACCGTATTGTTAAGTTTGAACATTTGAAAGTCAGTTGTACTCTAAGAAGATTTGAGGACTAGCTAGATAGTTTTAATGTGCTTAAATGGTGTGAAAGGGACATCACCTCTTCTTCTAAGAAATAAAGTTGTTAGGTTGTATATTAGGAAAAATGGTCAAGATTCCTTCACTTTAATTTTGGAAAACAAAATATTTTTATTTTTTACTAGTTTACTTCACATTTAAAATCATTAATGTAATAATCAACCTTTTGGTTGTCTTGACTTATAAAAAGCTTAGTCATGCTAATATTGCATCATCATTTAATTAATAACATTGTATTATAGTTTAAATAAAAACACTACATTATGGTTCAATAAAATACATTGCATCATAGTTCATAAAAAACACTGCATTACATGTTTAAACACACTACAATATACTGCATCATAGGTTTAAATACAATGTATCATTGTCAAATAAATAAACATTGTATTATAATTTTATATAAAAACATTTCAACATAAGTTAAAACACAATGCATTATTGTTTTAAACACACTGCATTTATTGATTTAAATACAAAACATCATGGGGTTAAACACACTACATCATAGCTTTAACTACACTACATCATTATTAAATAAAAAAAACAGTGTATCATGGTTTTATATAAAAACACTGTATCATGGGTTTGAAAAATTCGCATCATTATTAAAATATAAAAACATAAAATATTACATCATAAGAAATACTGCATTATGATATCAAATAAAAACACTGCATCATAATTCTAAATAAAAACATTACGTTAAATTTAATAAAAAAACTTATATGTTTTAATTTAGAAACTATAACTCATTTAGTTTAATTAATTTATTTTTCAATTGAAATTGCTAATTAAAAGCAAATGTTTAAAGAAAAGCTAGTTGTTATCACTATTAATGAAGCTTCTCAACTATTTTAACATATTTGTAATATTTTACTGTAGCAGTTTGTATATTGTAATGGGATGATTGTTCCGTAATGCGCTAAACTTTAACTTTTTTCTAATATATGGGTCTAACTTTAAAAACTTCTATTGTATGAGGTAAACTTTCAAAACCTCTCTATTGTATGTTAACTTGTCTTTTTTGGCCTTGACAAAAAAGGAAACTTTCCTTCTTTGGAATGGCTAAAAAGGGAAATATTACATACAATAGAAAGGTTTTGAAAGTTTACCTCATACAATAGAAGTTTCTAAAGTTAGGCCTATACAATAGAAAAAAAGTTAAAGTTTAGCGTATAACGGAACAATAAACCCTATTGTAATGTAATCAAAAGCTCATTCATTTTCTCATTCACTCCACTGAGACCTTTTTCTCTTAAAATAGAATTTTTTTTTTATATATGTACCATTGAGTTGTACATTATAAGTTAGTGATGTTTATCAAACTTTACACTAGTACATACATTTTCTATCTTCTTTTTTGTTCCTATGTAGCATTGCTAGTCCCTTCTGTTTTCCAATTTCACCCAAAATATTAATCTATCTAAAATCTAAACCTAATCTAACTCAACATGTGTGATCTCGAACACACTTTAAAACGGCATAAATCCGCCAATGTTGATTCTACAATTGCACCGCCGCTACTAAATTAGAGATTTTGAAAATAGTTTATCCATTTTTAATTGATGTCGGTTTGAACAGATGCAAGAGATTAGATGCGTTAGGTGTTTCGACACTTGAACCTTCTCGTCGATTTCCAAAATAAGCTCTAATGCCGAAAGTTTGAAGCTTGTGACCGTCGGTATTTTGTTCACACGGATTCCTTTGGGGCATATTTCGATGGTGGCAACTGGTGGATTACGGTGGTGACGGCCAACATCTGTGGCCGACACGGTTGACCGGCAGGAATTGTAAGAAGGGCTAACGAGAAGGAATCTGGCCACTAGATGGTGATGGCAAGCGGACAACCGGTGGGTGGTGGTAGGTGGGAACGAGGGTGGAGAGGATGAAGGAAAGAAGTAGAATAGATAGAAATTGGAGGGACAAAAAGGACAAAGAAGAAATAGTGGAGTGGTTGTAGGTGAAAAATTATGTCATATTTTTTTCCTAACTTCTACCCTTATTTCTAAGATTAATTACAATACTACCACAACTTACTAAACACTAATTTAGATTAATACTTATCTAATGGTTCACATTTTCTTATGTGTCTTCTCTTATAACTCTCTTTCTCTCTCGATTCTAAATCTTCTCTTATAAGTTTACAAGAATGATAGATAAATTAAAGTATATAAAATACAGATGGGTGGATACTGGATACGTTCGTTTAAAAAAGTTATTGTTGGGTTAGAGACCTGACTAAATGTAATTTATAAATGAAAAATTCAATTAAGTGTTCATAAAAGTTCACTGCATCCGTTAGCAGTGAACAGATAGAGTAGAAAGTAGAAACTGTCGCTGATCAAATTGATCAGCGAACAATCCACTTAGAATATATTTCATTCTACTCTAATCACTGCATGTGTTGGCAGTGATTCTCCTGTAACTTGAAGTATTCTTAAAAGGCTTCATTATTCGTTGATCAACAATTAACCTTCAGAGTTACTAAGGCTGTCGCTGAAAAGAACAAGTTTCATCTGCTGAAGTCGATGACTGAAGACAGAGACAGAGAGCAGTTCAATGATGTGGAAATCATCACTGCTCTATTAACCAGCGGTCCATGCCTTTATCCCATGAAGTACAATAGGTCTGACAAATACCTATTGTACAATTGAAGGTCAACTTATGTATAAACACTTATTGTACAATTGCATTAAATTCCTTGTACCTTCTTCTGTAACCTAGGATTAAAGTAATGTATAAACTTTACTCCTAGTATGTACTGTCACTTCCAAACCCTGGAAGTTACTTTACTGTCCCAACTAATATGGTGTTGACACGTGGTGGTTTATCTCTCATTGTGTGAGAGTATAAATACCACGCTCAACAACCATATTAAATGTCCATAATTTTGTATTCAAGATCAACCTGTGATAAAGCACGTTCTTGCTAATCAGTGAACCAAGTGCCCTCACTTATTTGTTAAGTGTTGATCACTGAGCCTTATCAGCGATCCTTTCGCTGATAAGGTGTTGAGACCAAATTTGTCACAAGTTAGTTTACTTAGACTTGTCTGTCTTGTCTATTTCCGCAAGTAAACTCTGTAAAGTATTCAATTGGTTCAAATCAATAAAAGAAAACTTTAAACTTGAATTTGTTTGTCTATTTACATTTGTTGTTAGTAGTTAAACGTTTTATTTGACAAACCGGGACCAACAGTTATGGATACGTTCGTTTAAAAAAGTTATGTTAGAAACAGTAAATGACTTTGAAAAATGTCTTTTACTACCTTTTTAACTACTAATCCGTACAAGTTAAACAAATCCAATTTATATAACATTTAGAAACACAACAGAAAATATGTGTTCATAGATCAGTTTACTTTTAACTTTATTTTTAAGAAAACATAGACCCCTTGATGGCTTGATAGGAACTTGGGGAGTATTCAAACACCTCGTTACAAACAAAAAAACATAAAAAAATAATAATAATAAAATGAAATATTTCAAACTCTTTATAACTAAGGTCTAAAGGTATGCCCATGACTATAGATCCACCCCTCCCCGGTTGTAGATGCTCTTACGTAAGGGTGTTATAGGGTCGGGTTGTCAGGTTTTAGGTCCGTTAGAGGACACAATCATAGGTAGCTTAGAAAGAATTGGATTTTTGGGTTCGGGTTCATTCAGGATCTGTTCTATTCGGGTTGGGTTAATATCCCAGTCGGGTTAGTAATTGACTTTCGTTAGAGGACACAATCATAGGTACCTTAGAATCAGCAAAGCCAATTTGCTTGCTTTGACATCAAATATATCAGCCTAATATATACGTATCACGGGTCAAAACTCACAAGAGAGTAGATATCCTTGTATCTTCTGCACACATATCTAATAGGGAATATATTTTTTTTAAGACCACCCGCAATGATACGTGGTTGGGAATTCGTGCAGCCACCATGGTCGGAATGGTGTCATGTAGTCTATCGTTGTCGAAAAATTCACGAACCCAGAATGAAGAAATGCGGGGCCAACACGAATATATAATTGTTTTTCATTTGTTTTAATGAACTTTTTAAAAGATAAATTTTTTTAATAACAACTAATTTTTCAAAAAAACAAACAAACAAAAAAATTAAAAACATATATCCGTTGGAGCATCAACGGTTAAAAAATAATATTATTTTAATTTTATTTTATAAAACTCATATATAATACACAACAACTATACAATTTTTCAACACAACAACAAATTCATCGAATTCACTTACATATACATATTTACAAACACTATAATTTTTCTAAAACCATGTCTAATCCAAACGAAAACTTCTCGTATACGAATCTTCTCAATTTCGGCACTACGAATACCCCGGGTTCTAGCTCCTCATCGACAAACACGAATAATCCACAATCCAACATGTCTCAAAATTTGTATTATCCGCAACAATCATTCCAATTCAACCAACAATTCCAACAATAACAATAACAACACCAACAACAACAAGAATCCGTATTCATGGACAAAAAGGGAAAAAAATAATCAAATGAAGATTTCAAGGCGTGCCGGTCATAGGTAACAAAAAGCCATGGACACCTAAAGAAGAAGCTTGATTGGCACAAGGTTGGGTCGATACTTCGGAAGACGCGATAGACGGAAACTCTCAAAGACGCGCTAGTTTTGGAAAAAAGTGGGGAAAAATTCAACAATGGTTATCAACGAAGCGATAATCAAATTACCTCCAAATGGTGAAACTTTAACCAAGTTTGTGGTCAATTTAACGCAATTTACAATGAAAACTACCGAACACGGGTAAGCGGGCATGACGGTCGTACTATCTATGATCGAGCAATGGCCAAATACTCAAACTTCACTCTCAAAATGTTTAGTATGAAAGAGTTTTGGGAAATACTAAAAGACAAACCAAAGTGGTTTATACAACTGGGCGTTGGTAGCCCAACGAGACGCTTATTTGACAAAAATGGAGAATGTGAGAACAAGGCAGTTGATCTTAAAGACGATACTACCAACGAGCTATTTGGGGATGATGTGATTCCAAGACGCCTTGGCCGGTTGAGTACACGCCCACGTAAAGTCTCAAAAAGTTAAAGCTCTTCCGACGCGGCAACTTCTTCTCGTGCTACCGCTTTAAGGCTAGAAGTTGTGGTCGAATTCATAGCAAACTATAAAAATAGAATGGAAGTGTCACGTTTAGAAGTTGTGTATGAGATAAAAGAAGCCGAAAAAATGGGTGCGGCAATTGAGTCACTAAAGTTTCTAAAAGAAACTACCGAGGGTTACAAGCCGAAGGACAAAAAACGAATTAATATTGTGAAAAAGTTTATTGGCAAAAAACATGCGGAATTAGTGAACCTCAACAAGGACGAAGACGAAGAATAGTTTTATGCTTCTTTTATTGTATTGTGACGTTTTTATTTTTATGAACTATGTATTTTTATTTTTTTATTGTAATGTTTTTTTTTATTTTATTAATGCATATTTTATTTTATTAATTAATAAGTAGTTTTCGGATTAAGTATAGTGTTTTATGTTTAATTAAAAGTAATTTTGTTTTTAAGAAAAATGAAAAAGAAAGATGCTAGTGGTTCTAGTTATCTATCATGAGCTGTCATGAAAATGTCATTGTAGTTTAGTGGTGGATGATAATTCGTCGTGACTGACGCAGCACCTACAATAAATCACAAAATCTGTCATGATTGCGGGTGTTCTAAGGCGTAGTGCTTACGTATAGATGGAGCACTATAAAGGAACAATTAATTAATGAAAATAAAAGAGCATGAGCACTCTCCTTTTTTTCACTACACTGTAAATACAATAGTAAATAATAGTAATTGAGCACTTGGCATTTGAATGTGAAGATCAGTGTAAAAACCAACAGATATGTTCTAAGACGTAGTGCTTACGGAGAGATGGAGCACTATAAAGGAACAATTGATTAATGAAAATAAAAGAGCATGAGCAGTCTCCTTTTTTCACTACACTGTAAATACAATAGTAATAATAGTAATTGAGCACTTGGCATTTAAATGTGAAGATCAGCGTAAAAACCAACAGATATTTCATGTCTCTTCAATTCTCAAACAAGTGTAAACGATATTAGAGAAAATATATATGGACTTATAATAGAAATTCACACTTTTAATTACTGCAAGACAAAACGTCATGTAAAATAGAATAAAAGGCAGTGTTTTCGGATCCGGGGTTGATCGGGTGAACCGGACCGGTCGGACCGGATTTTTTTTATTTATTTTTTTAATTTTAGGGACTAAATCTGGACATTTTTTAATAGTTTTGGGACTAAATCTGAAAATTTGGGTGTCCGGTTGAACTGGTCGACCCGGCCGGTCGGACCGGACCCGGAGCCAAGACCGGGTCATGCAAAAAAACGGTTTTTAAAACACCGATAAAAGGCCTTTTAATAATACAAGTTTTTCTCCGTGTTCTTATCGGGTTGACCCGATAACAATGTCGGCTCAACCCTAATAAGAACGGACAAAAAGTGTTAACAGGTCAACCCAACCCAACCGACCTGTTTCACCCATTACCCAAACTGCCACCTCTAGGTCACGGCTAAGGGATGTCGAAGGTGTCAAAGTGGTCAATAACGGGTGAAGTGCCTTTCCCAAGAAGGAAAAGTCCATACGAATGTGTGTATGTGAGACTCGTTTCTTTTTTTCTTCTTATGATCTTTCAACGTTTTGGGAGACAAAGGAAAAAGTCAAACTTAAATCTTTTATGAGGGTGTGTGTGTAAACTTAGTCAACTGAAATAACATAGCCAACTCAAACACAAACAATCTGATCCCTTGAACATACTTAAGAGTTATTCCACCACATAAATAGGGTCAATTTTGAATGTAATTATGCAAACCTGTATATTAAAGATATTTTCAAATTCCTAGAAAACAGGTAGCTTATATTTGACTTCTAATTAAATGGATAATTTAAAATGTTAAAAAAATTTTTTTTGCTAGAATCATATCTTACATTTATCTCTATATATGCATGCTCAGATTCCATATCATACTCATCTTCTCATCTTTTGATAATCAAGAGCAGCATAAGTGAATTAAACCAAAAGACTTTCAAAAGTCAACTGATCATCATCAATGGCAATCCCTTCTCGTTTCTTGATTATTTCTCTTCTGCTATCTTGCTTTGTTGCAACTAGCTATGGTGTGACCTTCTCCTCCCTTAATCATACTCTAATAGTTACTGCTTCACCTACACCAGGCCAAGGTTTGACCATAACTCTGACTTTTATTTAACAGAACCCAATACTGCATAAAGCTCTACAATTTTATGTTAACTATCTTTGAATTTAATTTTGCAGTTCTGAAGGGAGGGGAAGATAAGATCACAGTGATGTGGTCATTCAACCAGACATTCCCAGCTGGGACAGACTCAGACTACAAGACCGTAAAAGTCAAACTTTGCTATGCACCCATTAGTCAAAAGGACCGAAAGTGGAGGAAAACGGTGGACCTTTTGAAAAAGGACAAGACCTGTTTACAAAAGATTGTTGCCAAGCCATACATGGCATCAAACAACTCATATACATGGACTGTAGAGAAACACGTACCCACCGGAACATATTTCGTGAGGGCCTACGCGTTCAACGCTCAGGAAGTACAAGTAGCCTATGGTCAGACCACAGACGCTAAGAAAAGTACCAACTTGTTTGAGGTCCAAGCGATCACAGGTCGCAGCACGTCACTTGATATTGCATCAATCTGTTTTTCGGCTTTCTCCGTAGTTGCATTGGCTGGATTCTTCTACATGGAGAAAAGTAAGGCAAAGTCATCCGTACAAAAATGAGCTTCTGATGGTGTGCTGCATAACTTGTTACAGATCACCTACAGGTGAACTGTTGGGAACCGCAGATAAATAAGAGATTGTTGTTTTAGAACTGAGTTAACCTTGTTTTTGTTTTTCTTTTTCATTGTTTTGGATCGAAATGTCAAGTTACAAAAATTTGTCCAACATATTTTTAAGTCAAAAATTTTGTAAGATCTTCAGCTAGCGTATATGATAAAATGGAAAACGGATCTGAATCTAATCAAAATTGTTGCTTCCTTTCAGAGTAAGTGAGCATACGGATTATAGGAAACTGTTTGGCTATATATTCTAATTTACTGTTGTCTTGATAATTTTAGTAACTTGGGATTGTATTATTAAAAGGTGAAATAACTTAATTGACAGCAACATAGGCATGAAATAGTGTTTATAGAGTATAGACTAATGTTTACATATCTACATAAAGTCAAGCATAGCATCATGTAAATGGGAATTAATTGAGACGCTAAATGGAATGGTGTACCTTGCTATTGAGGTGTAAGATGATGTGTTACCTGATTCAATTATAGTACAGTTTGCCACAGAAGTACACAAAAGATAGTTGACAAAATTTATTACAAAACCTATTAACTTAATATTAACTACAATACACGCGTTCATACTTTATTAAGTTAAAAATATAGAAGATAAAAAAATATACATGCCTGACCCACCAGATAACATCACAGAACACAGATCAGCAAACGGGCATTATTCTGTTGTTACTTACTAGAATCTTGAAGCATCCACTATGTAAGAGAATTACGCTGTTCTTTAATTCTTTGTATAATCAATTGACGAGTGTATGACAAGTTAAATCGATTATTGAAAGGCAGACTAGGCGGCCAGAAGAAAATTTATTGAAAAGGATCAACTATAGAAAACAAAGCAAGACAAAAAACTTTAGCAGAAACTCCAAGCTAAAGCCAATGAAAAGAGGGGACCCATAAAAAAGTTTAAAACTTGGGAAGAACAAACTTGAAACCGAAAAGCCGTAAGGCAACGATTCCTACATCTTAACCCTATATACCAAAACAGCTATAACGAAGATAACCAAAAATAACCAAGAAATGGTAGGACCCTTTCCCCCAACTGTTTATCAATAAACTGTCATTTCGAAATGGCAGAAAATTCTGGTCTCACATGAACACACCATACAGTACAAGCCTCGTTTTCATGCCTAGAATCTAGAGTGAGACTTTGAATTATCCGATTCTGGATATTGTGTAACCCTAGGCAGAGTGAGGTGAATTACATAATTATCCCGATTGTTAATTGATTATTACCATCTCCGCACAGAAATTTCCAACACACATCACATGATCACACCAATATTAGCTTATTCTTCAATGATATCTCTCCATGCTTAAGCACTCGAGAGTTTTACTAGGTTCCATTTTTGTCATCCATTTCATCTTGTTTATAAGTACATGGATTATCATAAAGTTTCTAGCAAGAACATACAAATTTATTATCTTCTTATTATTAGTAGTCCATGAGCTTATTTCAGAAGTAACATATATGAATAAAATTAACCACAAGAATATATAGAATGTGGGAGCTCGAGATAAGCATGAGGTAGTGTGAATAGACTAATCTTTTCCATATCTACATCAAAAAAGTCAAAATTGCATCAACAAACTTACAGAAGTTGAATTAATATATGGAGTGACGTACTATTACTTCGGAGGTGTAAGTCTATGTTCTACTTAAATTTAATTAATACAAATAATGCATGCCGATGAGTCATTAAAGTACATTATGCTAGACAGTTGACAAAATATATGACATATCTACTAATAGACAAATGAAGTAGGGAATAAATCTATATGCTTAAGCTTAAGTTTTACCCACATTAAAAACATAAGAAAATTCAGATATGCAAATAACTACAACAAATAGTAGTGCAAAGTATCATGTTATGATAATCAAGTACTCAATATTTAATAATACTGTCGTACGGTGTCTTACTTCAGTAGGTATCTTAAAGAAGGGATGAACTAACTAGCTTGTAAACAGTGTCAGATTTTATATTGAGAAGGAAATCACAAGAATAATATAATACCTCGGCCTAGGAACTATGCAGCATATCGTAAGTTAATCTTGGATAACTCATTTATTATAGAGCCAGCACAAACCAAAGTAAACTGATCCTTTGAACATGCTTAAGGGTTAATAGACCTGTTACAGAGAAACAAGCTAGCATATTAATACAACTGTCATATTAGAAAGAAAAGAAAAAGGATAAAAAATGCAATATTAATAAGGCAAGTTATTTATTAAACAAGATTGTTTAGGATGATAAATAATTAGTTTATTTCTGGCCTAGTTGATGGATATCAATACCTTGCATCATTGATATCTATATATATAGCTGGTCAAAAGCCAAACTTCTCATCATCTGATACTCAGTACCAACATATGCAAATTGCCTTCGATTTTGGTCCTACAGTTTGAGGTTTAAAAGTAAACTTATCATCAATGGCAGTTTGCTCTGGTTTCGTGTTTGTTTCTCTTCTAGTCTCTTGCTTTGTTGCAACTAGCTATGGTGTGACATTCTCTTCCCTTAATCATACTCTCATAGTTACTGCTTCACCCACAACAGGCCAAGGTTTGACCATAATTTTGACTTTACTTCACATAATCTAATACTGCGTAGGTCATGAAAATCAAATTGTATTGCTATCTATGCATAAAGTACTAAAGTTTATTGTTGATTTTCAGTTCTGAAGGCAGGGGAAGATAAGATCACGGTGATGTGGTCATTCAACCAGACTTTTGCAGCTGGAACAGACTCGGCCTACAAGACCGTAAAAGTCAAACTTTGCTACGCACCCATTAGTCAAAAGGACAGAAAGTGGAGGAAAACGGTGGACCTTTTGAAAAAGGACAAGACCTGTTTACAAAAGATTGTGGCTAAGCCATACATGGCGTCAAACAACTCATTTACATGGGCTGTAGAGAAAAATGTACCCACTGGAACATATTTCGTGAGGGCCTATGCATTCAACTCGCAGGACGTACAAGTAGCCTATGGTCAGACCACAAATGCTATGAAAAGTACCAACTTGTTTGAGATCCAAGCGATCACAGGTCGCAGCACGTCACTTGATATTGCGTCAGTCTGTTTTTCGGCTTTCTCCGTAATTGCATTGGCTGGTTTTTTCTACATGGAGAAAAGTAAGGCAAAGTCATCCGTACAAAAATGAGCTTATCAACACAGTGGGAATTTATATTCTACTACTCGATGCATATCTAGATATAGAAAAAATTATCATAGTTTGATTTCACAACAGTACTGTCTACATAACTCAGCAAGCTTCACCTTTTATTGCAGGACTCTGAAGGGTGAATCATTAAAGTATAGTTATCTGTAATATGGTTTCACCATGTTTGTTTGTTTAGATAAGTACTCTTTGTTCGTGTCTGATAAATACATGTTCTAAACGTGGAAGTCAAGATACAAAAATGTATTATTTACATACGGCAAACATCGTTGCAGTATTTTTGTTGAACATGTAATTAAGGTAAAAAGCACCTTGCCTGCAGACAATTAGCCTGGTTCCCTGACTGCAGTTCTTACACTGTTGATGGAGTACATGTTAATTATCTGGCAGTAAGAATCTGACCTAATTTATTAAGAATAAAGGTAGTAGCAAGGTACATAGACGAATACAACATGCTTAAAAGTGCCTTCAAGCAACGTTGCTAAGCCTAAACACATGTTGCATTTTAAATCTCACAAGGAAATTGATTCAATACTAAATAGTATATAATTAGCGATTGAAAACCATTTTGCTGCTAGCCATACGGTCAGTACCAATAAGTGATAACCTATCTTCAAAAACATCTATATATCCAAATGCATCTGTACCCGGTGGGCATTCTAAAGCAGCTTCAAGTACTCGATGATGTACCCCTTGAGAGTCAACCGAGTGTCCACCTTTATGAGCATGACCACCTAAGCAAACTTTCACACAATCATACCGGTGAATCACATCCATAACTTCATCATAATTCCATAAAAGTGATTCTTTCGATGTAGCTCCTGGATCTAAGGGAATATGGCAACATACAACAACTTTTTGATTAGAATTTGTAGCATCTTGGAGCGTGTCGTCTAACCATTTCAACTGTTTGTTCCCAACTCCACCGTTAAATTTCAGGAACCTTCTTTCAAGATCCGCTAATCCATTGGGACTATTTTTGTCTTCATTAGGATTCTTCGTAGCAAGCAAGTTTAAAGCCTCAACCATATGAGGGTGATCAACAGGCCAACCTATAGCACTAACATCATACGCATCAAGAACTACAAATCTATACTCAGGAATTGGGGAAAAATCATAGTAAGCATGTGTATCATCACTACGAATAGACAACAACGGAAGCAACATGCTTCGAGGGAGATTGTAGAGACAATGATTTCCAACCATGTGATACACAGGACCATTAAAGTTGTTGAATTCTGCAACAACTTTCTTGACAGCATTTAAAGATTGATCCTTGGGACAATACCCATCAACAATGTCACCAAGATTTAGTGAAAAACTGATGTTTTGGTGATTATTCCATTTCTGTATTGCGTTTTGCAACACGAGAATGCTGTTTCTGTAATATCGAGGAACACCAAGGAACGAACGACCATCGGGAATGTCAGCATACTGAACATCAGTGATAACACCAAATGAGAAAAGAGGTTGTTTCCCTTGTGGTACTAATCCATTTGGGTACCCCATTCTTGGTTAACTATCCTATGAAAAAACATATCAAGAATGTATCAAAACAAGCATGAGTATGTTTCATTGCTATCTATATTTTATATTTATTGAATTAAATCACCTTGATTCCTTTTCTATACACTATGTAGGTAAAATACATCAAGTGTTACTTAAGTTTTCAGTAGTATTCAAACATAAAATTCTAAATGTATGTTTAGTTGCATTTAAACATAAGGCTTTTTTTAATATCTAAAAAGAAAAAAAAAATTCGAAAACAATGTAGTTTAGAAAAAAGTAAGTTTTCTGAAGTCCAATTTGAACAAGTTTTCTGTTTTCAAGTTTTCCTTGAATTTTTTTCTGAAAAGCACCTCCTATTTCTGCAACTAACCGCACATAATTTTTAATTTTTTAAAATTTGTTTACATCAGATAACATCTCCAAACGTATGTCTGATTTTGTGGTTAATTAAAAAGATGTAATTAGCCATATAACTTGGGATGATCACAGAGACAGAACAATTAAAGCAGCAGCCCTAGTTATAAATCGAGTGTAACAAATGCTTTCAGAAAAAGAAAAAATTTTAAAAATTTGAACAAATTTCCAAATAAGATTACTACATGATTGCATAAAGTAATTAACCTGAAACTGCAAGAATGAAGCAGGTGATGAAAAAAAACTTACGATCAAATTGAGCTCCCAAATGGAGTGGAATCAACAGATAGATACAGAAAGTGAATGAATCAATGCGAGTGATTGTGTATCGACTCCGAGAATCTTTAATCGTTAATTTTTTTTAGGGAGGTATTTTGTTCCGATAAATTATTGGACAAATTAAGAATGTTTTTTGGCCCCAAAAATAACCCGAATATAGAATTGGCGACGTGTTTGGAAGGCGTTACTCTTCTTCTCTTTTTGTTCTCTACGTTACTACGGAGTGTTATATTAAGGAGGCGTTTGTAAGAGACTTTTTGGCTGAGGGTTTAAGTTTGATTGCTAAAAGTTGATGTTTGTTATGCTAGCATGAGTTTAAAAAGTAGATTTGATTATTTAAGTATTTAAAATGGGTAACAATAGAAGTAACCTTTCCTCTTACGTACACGACTTCTCGTACATAAATAGAGATGCATTTCATTGTTTGCCATTTAAAATATGAGTTTTCATAAACTCTCTTAACTTCCGAGGTATTTAGACATCACCATTCCTTTTCAAATACATCATCTCTTTCTCTCACTTTTTTTTTTTCATTTTCTTATCATATAATTTCAGCACCTTTTCTATTTCTCTTATTAAAATAGTATTAATATTTATATTTGTAATTACAAAATAATTTATTATTATTGTTCACTTTCACACCATTTTCTTTCAAACCTATACTTACTTTTAATCACGTTGTCAAATCAAACACCACATAAGCTTTATTAATATGAATTCAACGAGACAATCGAAGAAGAGCTAGAAGACCTTGATTTCTATGATCAACGATTTAAATTCGTAACACTATATTTTACGTATAATACATAGTATTATTAAGATGCAATATATCTAGACCGTTGATCATAAAAATTAATGACTAAAATTGTTTATTCTTTCTTCCCCTCAAAATGCAGTTCCATTCGGAATCTAACAACTTTTATAAGATAAATCTAACTTATTATTTTAAATATTATAGTAATTTTTCCTTATATAACTGAGGTAGTATAAAGGGTGTTGTGACTTGGGAGTTGTATATAGTTTGAGTCATTATGTAAGTTCTTACATCTTTATACGAAAAAGACAGGGTTTTTGGTTTTAGATTTTATAAAATTTTACATGTTTTACTATTGTATAGAATGAATCTTGAAAATTCATATTGTATGTATATCTTTATACTTTTGGCTATTGTTTATGACATAAAAGGACAGCTTTTTGTATGTTTTATACATGAAATAATAAGTCAATCGCATACAATATATGTGTTAAAACTTAAATACATATAATAGAAATTTTTAAAGTTCACAATGATAGTAAATAACGTAAAATTTAATACATTTTAAAATAGTAAACCTGACAGATGCACAAGACTATACTAATACATACACGTAAATGATAAAGTTCAAAGAAAAATGAATAATTATATATTTCTTCTCATCAGATTCCATACGAATAATAAGAGAAAGATGTCTAATGTATGATTTATATGTAGTGAACTTTAGGTATGATCTACGAGCACCACACGTTTGAGAAAATGGGTTACTCAACAACAATCATATCTCAATCACAGTAAACACACTTCAAAGTTCAAACAGCTAAGTGATAAATAAATCTGTAAAGACCGAATCTTGTAAAAAAGTCATCACAAATAGCTATAAATGGTCAATAATTCGAACATGAAGAACTTCACCCCGTTAAACTTATAAATATTTATCACGACAAAATTGCACATTCTGTGAAGACCATTAGCTACTTTGTATAAACTGGTGAAATAATGTGATAAATTATGAAGAGGATACAGGGCATACTGAAAATTTGTTGTACACAATATATCTTTGTATAATAATGTATCTTTCCCCTAGCCAAATGTTGCCATTGCAAGAATCCTTATGGCTCTCCCTCCAACCGCCCTTTTTATGACGGATAAATTATGCCGAAACCCGCACCACACTTTGGTAGGGAATAGCCAGATGACTTGAACCTTTGGTTATCTTGTACATTATGGGGTACTTGCATTGTTGCCAGAACCAAGAATCTGATTAATGAGCTTCTTCGGCAGTTTCTTTGTTGACTGAAAAAACAGAATATATGTAAATAAACTGAACAAACTTCTAACCGTTTTATTCTCTTTCTTTGTTTATTCTTGGCTAGAGAAAACATGACGCTTTGCATTATTAAAACTGACCTGATAATGTCTCATATGCAGAATTGGCTCACAACCTACATCTGCAATTGATTTCCCTTTTGGTGTATGTAAACTAAACCGTCCAGCTTCATACCGGGTTAGAGCATCTCTACCGAGAGGTAGGCTACTACAGACTTTCAGGAGTGAAGTAAGGGAGTTCATCTGATAGACCATAAGAAGAAGAAAATGAGAAGTCCATCTAAACAAAGAAAGATATCTTAAAGGTTAAGCTATAAGAAATTCAATAAAAAAGCTAAATATGAGGATGCTTGTTAGAGTTGTGCTCCATGTGCCTAGAAATATGCCTAATCAACACATCATTTGCAAGGTTGTAAAATTCGCTAGGCGCCTTGTAGCTATTAATCAGGAAGTTGAGGATTACTCGGATTGGACTTTTATTTACATTTAAATAATAAATTCAAAATTTTATGTGTAAATATAGAATGGAACCATAAACATTAACATAATTGGCTCGAAACATAAACATAATTGACATATTAAAATGTTGACCAAGTTTGACTTTGACCCTTTTTTACCAATTTTGAACAATTAATCCCAACTTTGACCAAATAATCCTGACTATGATCTGTTGACCGCCGTTGACCGACTTTTAAGCCGATTAAGGCCGAGTCGCTTTGGAGTAGCCCTAAATCCTAGTAATCCCGACTTTTACAACCCTGATCATTTGACACATGTTTTTGACATTCTCTTTCCTCATCTTCACCTTTAATTTTGTCACGTGTCATAATCTCTTTGTTAGATATATTTAGAGGCACATATTTTAGGCCTGCCAATTATTTTTCATGTTTTTATATAGCCCAAAGGTATCAAGTTGTCATACAGAAAGTTTTGCAGGAATTCTAAGATACTGCCGCAATTACAATAAAAGCTGGAGATGACAATTGCCTAAAATGAAATGACTTAGGTTGTATTCATCTCTAACCAGTCAGATAGAGAGGATTTTATGACTAATGTAAAAAGCAAATGAGTCGAACAGGTCAATTTGGTCAAAAGTCTACCATAACTATATTAGACAATACTAGTATTAAGAAAGGAACTTTATGTAGCGGTATGTGTGGTTTGTATATACTATGTGAGGTAGACTATAGGGTTAACGTTTTAAAGCAAAAAAATACTAGTATTATTTTAATAATGTAGTTTTTGGGAGCCATAGTTCATACAATATTTTTGTAGAGTTTATGGCCAGACTCGGACCATTTAAACCTGTATAATTGCTCGTTTGGTGTCGATCCAACCCATCCAACCTCCCATTTTCCAACGTCTAGTATAAAATACATAGGAATTTAAAATTTAACACACCTTCATATATGGACAGGATGCACAGCCTCCATGAAGAGAGCACCCCTCACCACTTGCAACTCCCGGTAATACAGATACATTCAAAACATTATCTAACTCACCCAAATTTAGGCTTGTTGATGAACTTTGCGAAGTGGTTGTCACAGAATCTGAAGATACTGGAAAGACTATCTCAACACTAACTTTTCCTTCCCTAGAAGATTCTGGAGAGCACAACAGTTGACGAACAGCTGCAACAATTGAGGTCACCATTCCTGATTCTGTTCCCAATACGAACTGAAGATGGTCGTCAACATTTCTATCCAGAGACTCTTGTACCCTACTCTTTATGAAATCTAATATGTTTTGGGTGGACCCTACCACCCCCATTCCTCTCCGTTTAGCTTCCATAGCCAAAGAGAACATTTCACCAGGGACCTCAAAATGAGCAGTAAGAAATGCATCACAATACATTTCATTAATCTTTTCCACAACTTCATGCCCAAAAAGATGATGAACAATGCATGTTCCATCCTGACACAAACAATTCATTGACACACTTGATGAAAAAGTAAAAACATATGCAACAGTATAAAATTATAACTTCGCAAGTCAAATTCAGACCGTAGTAAATAGATTACCCGAAAATAATGTAACCGAGGTAACAATGCCTTGATTGAGTTTCTGTTGTGATCCGGATGTATCTTCGCTATTTCTTCATCAGTCATCAATGTCATTTGCTGAAGCAACTCCACAATATTTGCACCCATGTAAGAATCAGGACCATACCATACATTCAAGTTTGGAACTTCAGCGAAGGCCTGATAAACAGCCGAGTAGGTTGATTTAGTAAAATAAAAAATATAGGTATTCTTATCTAACTGAAAACCGCAAGTACACAATTGATAATGAAAAAGCCACCTGTAAGATGGTTGGCACAACATTTGAAGAAGTACATGTGATAGTAGGCACAAGTTCGTGTGCATGAGCTTTTGTTTCTAGTGAGGTATTAATGTAGACGACATGCAAGGAAGGAGAGGTAATAGAAGCTTCAGAGAGATAATCCATATATGCGGGACTCGATGCGGCCACAGCTAACGAGCAGCTGATCTGTTCATCTGACATTCTGTACACGCCAACCTAAAATAGACCCACATAAGTCACTACGAAACTGAATTGCAAAAAATTGAAATTCTAGGTATAAAGTTTTATAAGGATACTACTCAAGGAACAGATGGATAACACATCCCTAAAAATCAGATTTAGTTAAGTTAAACAAGCCAGAAGGCGAATTAGAAAATTGGTAAATATTAAAAACAGGAGGCCATTACCAAGACATTCCCAAATGACATTTCACAGAGACGGCAAACACAGGCACACATGCCCTCCCAAAGAGCATCAGATCAATTTTGGCTATTCTTATGAAGTTGATTCATTCGTAACCTTTGACTAACCACACTGACTTTGACTGCTAAGAAATCCACTTTTGAATATATAATATTACTCTTTACATTCTTTTTAAAATATGATCATGTAAATTCTCAATTGACTTTATCTAATGAGTAATGACTACTAGCTTAGCAGTTAATAGCATTTTACTTTACAAGGTAAAAGTATATAACCAGCTTTAGGCAAACACTTTAATCGAATGCAAACTTGCCTCTCTGTGATATATATGCAGTAAATATGATATAGTACCTCTGTGTTTATTTCTTTAGAAAGGACCCAAGTACTAAATAATTTATCGTGAATAGTTTGATGCAGAGGTTATATATAGATTAACAGAATGATCTTTCACCAACCCTTCTAGACAAGTACATATCCAAGCATGAAGCATGTACTTTCTGCTTACATGTAACCAGGCTCATTCGAGTGGCGTAGACCGTCTATGAAACATTTAAACCACTAAATAAACCAATATGCAACAAACATGTAAATTACATTCATATAACTCATCACATTATTTGTATTTTCTTTGGGTAGAATCACTAGTCTTGAGAACTACATTTACACAGCATGCATAATTTTATTGCTATTAGATTCCTCAACTCACACTAGTCATAACAATTATAATAGCACCATTGCATGCATAACTTTATTGCTACTGGATTCCCTCAACTCATCGGAACAAAATAAATATAAATAAAATAAAATATATAAATCAAACAAATTGTAAGAAAACGAAGTATAATGAAGGTTACCTCAAGAAAACCAGCCTGATCAAGAATTGCTCGTACATTTTCCGACATAAAATCCACCCCTAAAACAGCAATAAACTTGCACCCTGCTTTTGCCATGGTCACCGCACTATCCGCCATAACCAACGAATCTGATATATAAATATGCGGCCAAAGCTTCTGCGCAGAAATTAGAACACCTTGCACCTCAGGATCCATATAAAAATGAGCAACAATCCCGATCTCCTTTTCCTTCAACAAATTCGCTAGCTCTTTAACCTTTCCATCGTCCGGAAACAAAAACCTCGCCTACAATTATAGATAACACATAAAAATAGTTATATATTAATCTATCATCTATCACATCAATATAAAAGACATCCAAAATCCCAACCTGAGCCTCAGCAAAACTTCCTTTCGCATCAATTCCATCTGAAGTGATGACCAAAGACGGAAACGGTTCACCGATAAACTGTCCATCTCGTTCCGCTACAATAGCTTTTGTTCTTTTCTGCATGCTAATTAACACATTATGCCAAGTATTAACCCTAGAATCAACAACTTTTACTCCATGCAATCCACCAATATTCAATTCCCCTAAATCATCACTTTTAAATGCCAACACTTCCTCCGGTTTCGCACCATCAAGCACCGAAATCAAACACGAACAGAATCCTTTCGTAATCTCAGAATCACTGTCAGCTAAAAACCTCATCAATCCATCACTATCCATCCGCACATCAAGCCACACCTGTGCCGTACATCCCATCACTCGATTTACCGTCAATTTCAACGATTCGTCAAGCTCCGGTAACCGCTTCGCATAGTAGATCAACCGTTTCACGCGGTCAACCGGTTCGGAAATCGAATTGAATTCGGAAACGAGGTTTCGAAGCTTTCTAGTAGCAGACAAATGGTGGTCGGAAGTGAACGACGGCGTGATAGAGACGGCGGAGCATGAGGATATCGATCTAGGGTTTCTGGAAATATGAACTGAAGGAAACGATGAATTTGTAACGGAATCAACGGTTTTAGTGAAATTAAAAGGGGTAGGGTTAGGATTTGTAAGTGTATTGTTGAAGTAATATGAAGTAGAATATGAATACGTGGCCATTGCCGGAATTTTTTTGCGGTGAATGATCCGCCGCCGTGTGTATCGAGAGCAGAGAAGGTGATAGATATAGTGAATGCAGGGGTATCAAAGAGACCATGTATTTTATCTTTGATTTAACCCGCGAAAACAATTAAAAATAATGCTTCTTTTGGATTAACATGTAAAAGCTAATATAACGATATATTATTTTTTTATTATTTTGTTACGTTCCAAACTTTAACTTTTTATTATTATATATTTTAAATTTAAATTTTTTGTTATATAAAATAAACTTTTAAAATCTTTTGATTTGTATCTTTTTCCTTAGAAAAAAAAAAACTTTTCTTTTTGAAAAGGCAAAAAAATAAAATATTACATACAATAATAAAACATTAAAATTAAAATTAACGCATAACGAAACAATTCACCCTTTACACTCTCTTAAGAAAAAATATTATAACGACTTAAAATTCTAAACTACAGTTTTGATCATTTTATGTCAGTAAATGGATTAAAAACTAATAATAACTAATTTTAGTTGGGTTGGTCAATCTAATTTTGAAGCTTATTTTGTGGTAAGGTGATTCTTTTAGTTCGAAACAGTTTCACATGAATTCTAAAGTTGCATACCAAACGAAAGTAACACGAGAGTCAAAAGATATGTTTGAAATCACATGAATGAATTGTATACATATAAATAAGGATATAAATTCAATAAAGAAGAATATACATATACATTTGAATAATTTAAAAGGTAAAAACGCTTTTATCAAAACTAAGAGGACTTTAAGAATCCAAATGAACACCACCACTTAGTAACAAAATGACCAAAGGCATAAAGATATGGTTGTCTTTGTCTCTAAAAACTTTAAAGCTATAACAACACACACCAATTTTTGAAACTTTGTTACATAATAATAATTACTATTAGTATACTGAGAATAATGATTTTTCCCCTTAGAATCAAGTACCGTAACATGAAAAGTTGACCTTAATAGAAATGGGATAGTTGGTAGGTTTAGAACCTTTGCTTTTTTGGTAGGGACTAGAGAACCTTGAAGCCCACCAAGGAATTAAGGGACGGCGGACCTTATTTTTATCACTTTTTTTGGTTTATTTTGACCCAATTGCGATTCCATTTATCTAGCCTAGGTTCCCCACTCAGAATTTGTGGCCAAATTCACTTTCTAAACGTATACGTTCCAAAATCGTATAATTGTATGTATACCTCTCAAGTGAAGTGTCTTTTCATGTGTTGAAAGAGTGCAAATCAAATTGGGAGTCCATTTTTGCCGTCTGTTTCCAAAATTATCTAATTTGTTGCAAGTAATAGCTCTACTTTGATTGTATGTTGTCCTTTACTTAACTTTGTCATGACTTTTACCTAATTTTCCTGTAAGGTTTTACTACAAGGTACAAAATGGCTTGTTAAAAAGGTTCATGTTATAATTCAATCTTATTGTGGAATGTACATATTTTGTCTTTTTATTCTTTTGCAGCTACAAAGTTATATTTAGGAGAAGTTTTATCGCCATGTATAAACCTGAAGACTCTCCAGAGGCTGCTAATTATAAGTTCAGAAGTGTAGGGTTTCAAGCGTAAATTTGTAAATAAGCCATAGATATATAAGGCTTTTATTTTTATTTCATTCATAATTTGTGTGCGTGTGTGATACTCTTTCTCTCTGGCTGTTGTTCATCATCCTCATATTAGGGTTTCTTGTGTCTAGTTGTTCATCATTCATGAACGATATTCTGAGTTAAATTTCTTGAGTGATAGAGTGTCAATGTAAGTGAGTTTTCAATTGTATTCGTACAAACAATCAAGGTTATTACAGAGACCAGTTACTCATCTTTTTAACTCGTTGTATTCTTGTTAATTATCACATTCAATATGTGTAGTCTTCGACTTCTTTACATGGTTTTTGGACAAACACATACTTTCCTAACCGACAGGGTAGGCTGTGAGGCGAAGGATATTTAAGGTAAATAGAAGAAGGATTAATAAAAGAACCCGAAAGCCAAAAGGTGATGTGGGGTTCTTGACTTTATTCGATCATGAAATATCTATAAATATCCTTTACGAATAAACGCTTTTAAAATGGCTTATGAAAAAAATGGAAGGATGTCGATATCTAAGTTTATTAAGTATTTCAGTCCAAATTTGTTTCAGAAACTCCATTAATTTATATATATCACGTAAGTGGTAAATCAAACTCGCTCGACGACCGACTCATATTTTCTAGCTATTTAAATTTATCTTATAAGTTAGCAAAAAGTGAACTCACCGATTTATTTTCACCAAAAAGAATTTCTAGCTATTTAAATTTATCTTAGCTATTTAAACGTTAGTATTATCGGGTCATTGTCAGACTTGCACGAGTCTGCTTAATACTCAATAGTGAGTCTATTGTTGAACTTCACAATGGTTAGGTTATTATAATCTTTGGTTGGAACTTCTTTTCCGCTTAGCTTTATCTTATATAGTCAACAATCACTATCGAGAATCTGTTTAACAAAATTAGCTGCTTATATTTGAAGCTGAAAATTTAAACTTATTCCTTTGACAAATATTTGGTAAAGAGCTAAGAGCTTATAACATAAATTAACATAAAAGGATGAAAGTGTAAACCGAAACAAAAATAAGATTATTAATAAAGGGTATCTAAGTAATTTTATATTAAGTAAGCTTCTATAATTGGCTCCACGTGATGTGATTATGAATTTAACATTTGTATGGGGGCAAGTGAGCCGTGAAAAATTGACAACTTTGCCCTAACAAATTTGTTATCTCCATAATCTCAGCATTGGTGAAATGTTTCAATGGAAGTTTTTTTGGAGATTTAGCCGATGATTAAAATGTCTTTGAAGTGTCCTGTATTAGGTTGTATCAATTTATAGCATGTACATTAGGTTGTCTTGATTTACGGTATATACGCTTGTATGTTTCCAGTCTTGCTTGCCTATTCCGGTCAGAATTGATCGGTCATGTTAATAGTTGTCTTATGATTGATATATTTTACACTTCAGCCGAAACAAAATTCTCTTATATTTTTCTTACCGACTAACACTAGTAGCTAAAGCTTACGAGAAAAATAATTTCTCCATAGGCCGGTATGCTAAACAAACCCTAAAATATATTTTATTTTATTAGGAATTAAAAACCAATCTAACCACCGACCCAAATAAAACATACTGGCTGATCAGAACATGGAAACAATTTGATTTATCAGATAGGTTGGAAGAGAAGGAATTTCAAACAGATTATGTCAAATAGAAGTGCTAAATCATGACATCACATATCCAAAGTTGAGTTTCTTTAGGGTTTGTACATAAGTTGAGGTCAGAGGTCAGAGCTCAGAGCTCAGTCAATGAGACATGCTTCACGATAGCCTACTTGGTCCTGAGTAATTTTTCAGACCACACCTTTTAATGGATATGTACACGGAAAGAACCTGCCACCATTGACGTAAACATCATCTCTATTTCAGATTGACCATCATTAAACTTTTATAGCTTGCATGTATTTTGCCTAATATCGTCTAAGATGATCCCTGGTGAAGAAAGGATGTCTAAGAGCTGCACGTGCACTTAGCCTCTCTGAAGGATCGTACCTTAAAAGCCCTTGCAACAGGTGAATTAGATCACCTGCAGAGTGGTCTACATGCTGCATGATCAAGTTCTGCATCACAAAATCCAATAGTTTAGAATGTGTATGGCCAAAAAAACAAAACAAAAAAAAGATAACTTTTCATCAATATAGACCTGAAGCCGAGGTAGCTTTGTAACAGCTTTAATACTATCTCTTGAGGCAGCACCCTCAGGCCAGTCCAACCTGCCCTTTCTCACATACTTCTCAGCATGTCGGCTGTAGAGAAATTGACATATAATTGATGTCAGTTGTTTACAAATAGAATTTTTTTTTGAAAAAAAAAAACACAAGCCAAAAAGATCACTAACTCTGCTTTCTTTAACATGTGCGCCGGCAACAAACCAAGAACCCGCTCCATCATTGCAAGATGTTCCAAGTTTTCGTGTGTTTGGAACACAGCTTCACCCTGTCAGCAGTATTAGAGTTAATCATAAAAATTAAAACTGGTAAACCAGACTTATGATGAATTGAAGTTCAAACTTACTGAGCAAAGCTCCACAAGAATGCAACCAACACTCCAGATATCACATGAGTAACTCCATCCAAGTCCTGTTTGAAACAGAGGTTTAGTGTCATACCACATAATCCACAATTTAATAATACATATTAAGCTGAGATCAAATGACATACCTAATATAACTTCTGGTGCACGATAATGACGAGTAGACACAATGTAGTTCTGATCCTGGCGATCATATGTTGTACTACCGAAGTCAATCACTTTGATGGCACTGGATTTCGGGACTCTTTTGGAGAATGAAGAATCTTTTGGTGATCTTGATGAAACCTGGAAAGAACAACATAAAGAAAGAAAGAACAGTTAGAACATGAACCACCAATATTGCCACAACAATAGCAGGGCCAAGCAAGTTATCATTACCTTGTAATCAGGCACTTTCACATACTCTGGAGACACAAGGAGAATGTTTTCAGGCTTCAAATCGGTGTGTATTAGCCGCAAATCATGCATAACTGCAATACATTAAACATAAGTCAATTAATCTATTCGTTGCACAGGTGCAGAAAATAGCAAACTTTAAAATCGGTTTACCACAAAAGAGGTTTCTTTTTTTAAAACAAAATAACAGAAAATCAAAAAGTAACTAATTTTGAATAGATGCATCAAGGGCCTCATAAAACAAAAACAAAACAAAAAAAAAGTAAATATGGAAGAGACTAGCTTAAGCGATTACTACACACATGCTATACATTCCAAGAGTTGTCTGCCAATCTCCCGAACTAGGTCAATTGGAAATGAGCGATAATTGTTTTTGCGTAGAAAATCATATAAGCTTGGTCCAAGCTTCTCAAAAACCTGTTAAGACCATTTAAATGCACCCAACAACTTAACCCCAAAACCTTTGTCAATCTGGGGAAACAAATCCACCACATTAATCATATCATAGACTTACAATACAGATATGGTTACGATAGTCAAACCAGTTCCTTAATTGTACACAACTGCAAAGAATAAACCGATTTAACAACACAAACACAGACATAAAATTACCCTAATGCAAATATACAGCATTGCACAAGGACATAGTGAAAGTTGTTTGTCACTCACCGATTGCCACCTTTGTCATGTTTACCAAGTTGTTGCAACACGTCAATCTCTATCATAGCTGCCTCTCGATATTTCTTAATGCCACGTACAATTTTTATAGCAACCATTTCCTTTCTTTCCTTGTCCCAACATTCCAATACTTGGCCAAATGTACCTGAATTACATAATTATCAATTAAATAATTCAACACATTATCAACAACTAGCCACACCCTGTTAACTAATCAAACTCACCTTCTCCCATTTTTCCATGAATCTTATCTGCAAGTTATGTCCAAACAAATAAAAAATAATAATCAGTACCAAGCATTTATGACCAACTACATAACAAGAAACCAAGTCAACTAAAATTAGTTCATCTACTGTTATAAACAAAATTCTATGTTCAACAAATGATTTATCATGATGCCAAATATATCTTAACATAAACAAAGATATATGTGCTATAGCATACACCTAATAATAAAAACTTCTTGATAGCGATTAAGGGTAGTTACATCGAGAAGTTAAATTATCTCCAACAGCAAACACATAATGTCCATCTTTATCATCTTGACGCCACGGTGGAGAAAGGTTTCGAGCCACACGCTTAAGGGGAGAACTAATATGGTTCGATGGTGCCCGAGAAGGTGCAAAGCTGGTAACATTCCCAATCTCTTGTCCATAAAACAATCTTAGCTGAGCCTACACACATGATCCATTCATGTTCCTTTCAATATGCATAATCAATTCCTTACCATTTGGTTATTTTTTACAAATTAGCAAGCAGAATCACAACTTCCAAAAGATTATCAATACAATATCAGTAAAATAATTAAAAAATAACCGCGCATCGCAAAGCCATAACATATGACTAATAAAACACCAAAAAAATAAGTAAATCGATTAACACAATCTTACTAATTTTAAAATATATGTCCTTCAATTGTAAAAGCTAGTCTTTTCTAAGAAGAAATAATCGTAAAATCGGATATAATTTGGGGCAAAATAACTTACAACATCAAAAATCGCCTAGAATAGAATAAATAATCAAAAAATAAAGTGTACGGATGTCATACAATTGCGAAAACAGTCGAAACCCTAATTCACGAATCGTGAAACACAGATCTAACTATATACATCAGAATTCTATCGACAACAACCGTTATTCAATTGAGGCTAAACAGATATAGATTAAAACACTTACCTGGAAAACGATAACAATTTCAATACGATCTAGCAAAAAATATCAAAAAACAAAAAGAATTAGAAAGATTAAAGGAAAGTAAAACAAGATCTATACCTTAGGCGGTGGAGGAAGAACGTCCCAGCCCAAACGCTGTCGTTTTCTCGGCCTGAGATCTAATTGACTCATCGGAAACTCGGTAACACGTTCAGTTTCCATAACCAGATGCGAATTCACCAAATAGAATTGATGATTGATGTTATCGGGTGGATGAATTTTAGAAGATGATGTTGTAATTTGCGTAGATCTGTGAATGAAACCTAACCCTAACGCAAACCTAATATTGACCAGACAATGAGGTGTTGGGTGGATGAACTTATATCCGGCCGTACACGTGTATGTGGTATTTGACGTTGATAAGGCTTTCCTTTTCCTAAATCATAGGGGTGTTGACCGTAGTTAGGTTCATGAGTTGTACATTTAACCGTAGTTGAACTTAAATACTTTGGTTCACAAAATACTCCGTAGTGCTCCTTGCTTGAATAACGACCGCTTTTTCTATCCATGAAAAGTAGTTACGTGAAATAATATGATTCGGTATTATATTATATTTATTATTTATATTTATTATTATTTGATATACATATTTTCTATAGTATTTATTAAGTATTTTTATGCTTAGGTGGTACATATGTAAAGAACACAAATAAAATTATTGTATGAGATTTTTGATCAAAAATATTTGTTTATTTGTAAAGTGCGTTATTATATAAGTAGATCAAAAATGATATAAATTCAATGGTAAAGATCTATTTAATTAGTCTTAAAAAATTATAAAGTGAATGAGAGATAAATGATTTATATATTATATATTAATATAATTAATGATATTGATTAAATATAAATAAGGATAATAATATGTTAACTTAAAATATAAAATTAAAAAATTAATTTATTGGTCCAGTATTAACTAACTCTAAGGTTGCGTTTGATTCACATAATTGATTGGAATTCAATAGAATTGGAATTGAGATTTTTGTTTGGTTAAGTAATTGAAAAGGTTAGAATCCATTAAATTCCTTCCACTAAATGAATTGAAATTTCTTTAAATAAAACTAGGTTATAAATCTGCGATAACGCGAGTCAAATTTAATTTTTATTTGTTCAATTTTTTTATATAGTTTATAGACCCACAATAAGACGCGACGAATTTAAATTTTATAAAAATTAATAAAATATTAATTTTTATAAATGAACAAAATATTTGGTCGATTTTTTATACAGTCTATAGATCTGCGATAACGAGGGACGAATTTAATATTTATAAATGAATAAAATATTGTGACCGGTTTTTTTATATATTTTATAGACCTGCAATGATGGGGTCGAATTTAATTTTATATGGTCGATTTATTTATGTAGTTTATAGACTCGCTATAATGTGGGACAAATTTGATTTATTAAAATAAATAAAATATTGTGGTCGATTTTCTTATATAATTTATATACTCTTTAATGTTTATAAATGAATAAAATATTTAATCTAATTTTTTAATTAAAATAAATACATCAAATATTTAAGGGGCCAAATGCATAATTAAACGAAAGAAATTAACATCGTTAGATCGTGAAGGAGGAAAACAAATAAATACATCAAATATTTAACGGGCCAAATGCATAATTATACGAAAGAATTTAAGATCGTTAGATCATGAATGGGAAAAATAATGAAGGGCTAGGATTCCTCTATCTTATCCTCTTTCAATTATATATAAAGAATAAAGATTTGCAAAGCAAACACAATCTAAGCGTATATTTGTATTTAGTAGGATGGGATCGTAAAGAATGACATAAGGTAAAGAATAATAATGGAGAGAAAGGAAATAGACATTAGAAAATAAAGTCCATTAACACGTTTGATACATATGTTAGAGAATATGCTAGGGAATGATTCTCCTGTTTGGTTCAAGTGATTCAAGTTTGACACGAATAAATGCCCATGAAACATACAGAGTGTCAAAATGCAATTCGAAGTTGAAAATTGCCCAAATGTTAACGGAATACAGATGGAATCAATATCCTTTCTGATTGAAGATCATATCCACTTGAAATTTTTAACACTCGAGCATCAATTCTTCGTTAGCAACTTTTGCATGTTCTTTGTTTTTGATGTCTTTAAATTTTTCACTTATTGTCCTTCTAAACAAATTATTAATAATAAATAGATAAAAGATGGTTAATGATTGCTCGTTAACACTTGTACAAATAATAAACCCTAAAACTTCAAAACACTAGAAACGGGACGTAACAAATCGAAACCCCAAAAAGGATTTGCATATCAAATAAATTAAAAACGGCTGCCACATATCTTTTATTTGTGCCTCGTTAAAAGAAAGAAAATCGATGAGAACCCTTTTTGGGTTAGATGCTCTTTTGAATTTTACATTGATTAACTTTTATTTTTTTTGCTGGGCTAATTTTTTAATGTTTATATAAACTAATAACTCTAGATGTTAAATATGCTTTTATTAATTGATTATTATTCATTTTTCGATTTGATGTTTATTCAACAAGCGACTTGTATTATAATATAGTTAATTCATTCAATTGATGTTGTATTAGTTCCAATCAGTGTAAACTCTTGTATTTAATGCCTTGTTTACATTGGTTGATTATATTGATCTTGTACTTTTGATTGAAGAAGATAAAAGTTGGACTAAGTTAGTTTTGATATAGGTGGATCGTCTTAAAAGAAATATTGTATGATTCTTGAAGTCTATGAGAGTAGGATCACATGATTAAGTCATCATATTAATTGAATTGTCTAGTTATAAGAAAGAGGTTTTTGGTGTAAACGAAGCTTGCATTTTGTAATAGCGATTTAGTGAATACGTTGTGAAAACGAATAGTCCAACTATGATTCTCACATGTTACTTGTCAATGTAGTTCTTAATCTAAATTTCTAGCACTAGAGATAAAAGGTCTAAATGAACATGCTTCTCTATTATGAGATTAAATTATCTTTTATTTGTTACTTTAAAAACCCAATTGACTATATATCGTTAAGAGGCATAAAACTCCCGCTTTTACTTGCTTTTATTTGTTTAATATAAACCGTATAAATAATAGTCAAAATATATTATATGTTCATGCGATACGATAACTCGAAAACTTATTTTTGCTATACTACTACTCATTAGGTACACTTGTCCAGTTGTGTAATAGTCCATTATTTGATATTTTTTCTTATTCTTTTTATAGCTCGGTATTTACAGATCATGCATTCCTTTGAATGAGATTCAAACATATTCAAATTCCAATTCATTTGGCAAATTTCTTTCCATCATAAATCATTCCGTGAACTAAACGGAGCATTAGCTTCAAATCATACTAAGGGGCTGATCATATTTTTTCTCATTAAGTCTCATATGTGTATAGATGGTTGTATGGGTAGTGAGGAGTTGTATGCATTAAGTAATCAATAAAGATTTTTACTTAATTTTGTATTGGATTAGGAGATTCTTAAAATGCAGTGGTGTAGTTTTTGAACTCGACCGAAAACTCTTGTGCCCATACTATAACACCCCTTAAATTACCTCAGGGTTAAAATAGTAATTTGACTCGGAAGCGATGGATAAAAGATAATATTATAACTTATCTTACAAAATGACCATAAATTTTTCGCGAGTTTACAATATTAAAATGTTGCTGAAACAAAACATATAATTGTTATACAAATCCCCATACATGTTAATTAACAAAACATTCATAAATATATCAGAGTTATGGCACGTATCAAACATTCTTCAAAACCACCTTCCTGCCCAACCCACAAAAGACATGCATAACCTGCAGGAAGGGAAATGGTGGGATTAGCACAAAGCTAAGTGAATGAATGTACAACTAACAATTCAACTTAGCTTAATAATCTGTTTACACTAAGCACAATAAACACATAAACTCAAGAGGATCGGCGGTTACTGAGGAACCCTACAGCCGCGGTGGCCCTCAGTAACACTTACCACAATCTGTAAAGGCCCATACAGAATAGGCCGATAACTTGGCACTACAACACCACAACACACTTTCCAGCGACAACACATGTATCTGGAACGTGTGTTGAACACAGTAGTAACCAAGTCCAATCGCAATTGACCTCTGAATAACACAGATGCCCGAAGGCCACATATGCATAACAAGCAGATATATTCAATCATAACTCAGACTAAATAGTCAATCAAGGTTTACGTTACTTATTGTAATCACACCATTACAACTAACTCAAATTATGAGTTGCAGATCCATTCACCTGAGGATACCAGCTTACAAGCTCAGTAATCTTATATCACTGAGTCTTCTGCGTTTCTGAGAATAAACAGAGTACAAGTCAGTAGTCTGTTACATAATTCAGTGATTAATACTTATATAATAATCACACATACAAATCATTCTCAATAACTCACTCGGGGTCAACTGACGGGGTCCAAGGAGCTGGCCCCTGGCTGCGGTGACACAACTTGCGACACAAACCTTGTGTCGCTAAACAAGTGTATGCGACATTAACATTGTGTCGCAACTAAAACATATGCGACATAAACCTTGTGTCGCAACATAAGCATGTGCGACATAGCCACTTGTGTCGCAGCATAACAATGCGACATAATCTGCGACATAACCTCTGTGTCGCAAAGATGAACACCCTTGTGTCGCAAAGATGAACACAGCAGACCCCAAGTCCGAAATTCACGAATTTCAACATGTAATACACAAATTAACACATATGAATGTATTCAAAACAAGTATTAACAATTATAGCATCAAATAATAAGAGTTTTACCTTGATTTCACAATTCAAACACTCTAATTTCGGATTAAAGCTTGCTTCTCACTTTCTTTCTCTAAATCTCCTATTTCTCTCTCTAAACCTCTCTTAAAACTTGATTTTTTGTATCTGGAAATGTTTAGAAAATAATTATGTATATATATACCCCACTAATTACACTTAAGCACCTCAATAATTTCATTTCAGCACGATCTGCGACACAAGCTGCGACACAACCCTTGTGTCGCACAACCAATACCTGCGACACTACCCTTATGTCGCAAAAACACTATAATAATTAATAATTTTTTTTTTTTTTTTTTTTTTTTTTTTTAAATTTTGGGATGTTACACATACCACCTCAATGAATAAGTTGCAAGTAAAAACCTTGTTTTGTGGACCGAATAAGTCTTCCTTCAAATCAGTCCATTAAGCCCAGCATAAACAGACTCTAAGTAAACATCTTGAAGGTACTCGAGAAGAGGGTTTGAAAATAGTTACACGAAAACCCTCATTAAACTGCGTACATCTGATAGAAAATCTCATTCATTTATTCGCATAAAATTAAAAATATAATGATCTTTTATATTGTATTGTAATTCACTTTACTAGGGGTGCAGTTCAAACTGACCGTATTCGGTATCCGAATATCTGAAATATATGATATGAAATTATACAAAAATTTGGGTATCTGAAATGAAATACGGGTATCTAAAGTTTTTTGTTTGGGTATTGGTTAATACTATTCAAAGGTAATTCAGGGTATCCGAATATCCAAAAAATAGGTTTTTAATTTATTAATTTTGTAGTATGTTGGTTTATTACGTGAAGAACAAGTTAAATGAGCTTTGCTTATATGTCTAAAAACAAAGGCATTGTGTATTTAGGAAATGTTTTAGTATTTATAGTAACCAAATCGAAATTTATTTGTATATACATATATGTACTTTATACTTATACATTATGTATAATTCATTATTTAAGTACTTATTGATTCAGATATTCGGATAACTCGATATATGTATTCGGAATTTCGTAATGCACTATCCAAAATTTCATCTCCGAACTTTGGGTATCTAAAATTTCGAATATCCAAAAATGAACACCCCTACGCTCTACTAGTTTTTGACTTTACAACTACACTCATTCTCTATTTATGTGTTTGCTCAAGGTTTTTAATAAATTTTTGTTCTTGAAAACTTCATCTTCTTTGATTTTTCAACCACTTCATTTTTGTTAACCAATGGCAGGCCCAGGTTAATAAGTTGTGGGGGCAAAAAAACTTCAATTTTCACATCACTGGAAAATCACTGTTAACTATCCACCAACTTTCACCCTTTACTCTAGGGACTTGTATCACCGGATATTCATCTTTCAACTACTTTCTACACTATTTAAGAACTATCTGCTTGAAAAACCCTTAAAATTTTGTATTTTATGGGTATCCAAACATATGTGCATTTCTACGTATTGGTTGAAGTTGTTGGAGTTACAAGTTATCTTGAGAAGAATTGAAGGACCTGTGTTTTGATTGTATGTTTTTTAAGTATAGTTGAAGACTTAAAAATATCTTAATGGTTGATATTTGTATGTTTGTTTTAATTTGTGGATCTTGTTAACCTTAAATGGTCATATTTGTTTATTTCAATGAAATCAACAAAATTTAATAGGTATGTGTTTTGCTTTAATGTCTAAGCTATTTTCTATGGAGATAATTGGATGGAGATTGATGAGGAAGAAGAGTGAAAATATTATAATATATATTGATCTGTAAATACCGAATTATAAATATAATAAGAAAATATCAAAGTATAGACTATTGCAAAACTAGGCAAGTGTGCCTAATTAAGTAGTAGTATAGCTATGATAAGATTTTGGGTTATCATATCGCTAGAACATATGAAGTATTTTGAATGTTGTTTATACAGTTAATAGTTAATTAAATAAAAAGCCAAGTAAAGATTGGAGGTTGTGTGCCTCTTAAGAATAGAACGTCAAATGTTTATAATTTAACTAATAAATTAAAGCAAATAAAGGATAATTTAACCTCATATTAAGGAAACATGTTCATTTACACTTTTTACCTCCAGAGTTAGACGCTTTGATTAAGAACCAGACTGATAATTAACGTATGAGAATTACTTAGTTGGGTTACTTGTTTTCACAATGCGATTACTTAATCAAGATTATAAAAAAAAGTATATTTGACACCTATATTTAATCATACAAGACATCTCTTAGTATGATCCACCTATATTTCAATTAACTCAATCCAATTCAACTTTTTTATTGTTTCTAATCAAAAGCACAAGATTAATAATCAAGGAAATATAACATTAAATCTAGAGTTTTCACTCATTGAAACAAACGCAACACCAATTTATTAACTTAAATATAAGGCAATACAAATCATTCGATGATAAGCATCATATTGTCTTATGAACTAATATCAATCAAATAAATATATGTCCAATATCTAAAGTTATTAGCCTAGACGAACGTCAAGAACTTAGCCCATAATAATGGACTCAAACAAACGAACGAGAATAATCAAAGGAGAATTCATAGTATATTAAAACGTGAATCAACTGAAGAAAACTTGTTGGATGTTTGATGATCAACTCTAGCTTCCGTAATGATTAGGATGGTGATTGGTAGCTTAGGGTATCTCCAAAATCTGCCTAAAATCGCCCAAAGTCGTATGAGATTAAAGCATATCCGTTTTTAGGGTTTTATTTTTATGTTTTATTAGAAAAACAATTATGGCCACGTTAGGTGAGAGTATCCACCAGGATCAGTGCAATACTGCCAACTACTTGTGCTTTATGGTCAGCTCGGTTGGAACTATAATGATCAGCCCAAAATCGTGTAACTTGACCAGCTTTTGTATTTCCTCTAAAATCTTCAATGTTTAAGCTTCTTTCCCTATTTCTTCAACAATAGCACCTAAAATCAATTTCTAACTAAATATGTATCGAAAGTTTATGAAATTGACTTAGATGATATATAATTAGGAACGAAATTGCCACTGAAAATGTATAGAAAATAGGCAATATTATTTATATATACATATATATGTACATACATATCTAAACAAAAATATAAGTATAATAATAGTGTTGAATAATGTAGTATAATATTTTGTATTATATAATGTAACTTAACAGTATTTTTTTAATGAGATTACATCCATTTTATTCATAGAATTGAATTCCTTTTTTTTTTTTTTTTATGAAATTTGATGAAATCAAATTCAATTCCACATTTCACCAAACAAATAAATGAAATGGAATTGAATTTCAATTTTTTATGTTTTACTAACCAAACAGACAAATATAACGATATCTAATTTAAATTTCATCAGATCCCATCAGAATTGGTGAACAAACCACACACTCTAATATAGTAAGTGTATTGTGTTTTTGTGACATGAAAATATCTAATTAATTAATATGTTGATATTGAAAGAGAAAATTATTCCCTCTAAAAATGTGTTAGCCTAACGGTAAATGTTTTAAGTTTGAATGAAAGACTTGTTGTTAAATATCAACTGTTGAATACTTATTAATAATAAATGTTTTATCTTTTTGTAACATGAAAATATATAATTAATTTGTAGATCTTAAAAAAGAAAAATGTTTCCTTTAAAAATGTGTCACCCCCAAATAGTAGATGGTTTAAGTTTGAGTAAGAACACTTGAGTCAAAGTTCAAATTGCCACATTCTTTTGTTATATTTTGTTTTTTGTTTTCTAGTTTATTAAACTACTAAATAATCCCCTAGATATGTAAAAGTTACAATATATAGATACAAAGAGAGAAATATACATATAGAAATGTATTTTAAATGGCAGATGCTTTGAGTTGAGAACACTTCAGCTAAAGTCCAACATGCCTCATCTCTTTGTTACATCTTGTTTTTCTTTTGTCGTTTTAAGGGTTGCAAACCGCTTATCGAAGGGTTTTTTTTCGCTTTTATAATTAATTATGCGGTTGGTATTTGTAATTATATTAAAGTTATTGATTTAGTCCTTTAAATTTTTTAAATATGTTGATAGTCCTTTATTTTAAAACCAGTTACTTGAATAGTCATTTAGATTAACGTCCGTTAAACATGTCTGTTAACTTTGACATGTGCAATACATGAAAGGACAAAATGATCTTTTTATATGTCCCGTTCGACAAAATGGTCTTTTTATTGGATAGTCCTTCAAACCACTACTTCAGTTCGGTTACAATGTTTTTATATGAAAGAGATAATGGGAAAGGGAAGAGAATCAGAAAAAAAATAGTTTTTAAAATATGTATACAGCATAATAAAATGACAGAGCTACCCTCACATTTCAGAGTTAACGGACAAACTTAACGGAAGTTAGTCTAAAGGACCATCCAAGTAAAAAAGTTTAAAAATAAAAGGCTATCAATGCAATTCAAAGGTTTAAAGGACTAAACCAATAATTTCAGTATAACCACAAGGACTAACCGCATAATTAACTCTTTTTTAAAAAATAACAATTTATTTTTCATTTTTGTCCTTTTAAGCCATTGTATTTTCTTTTGTCATGTGGAGCCATTGAAAGTAGGCATTTTTGTCCTTCAGGACCCTTATTCGCACTATTTATTGGGAGATCCGGCAAACAATATATGATGTGATCAATTTTATATGATTGATTTTGTGACTTGGAATCGTAATTTAAAAACGCAAAAATTAAAATAAAATACACATTAAACGACATCATTTTGTGAAAGCAAAATACTTTCGAATCGAATGAGAGTTTCAAACTATGTATAAGTTTTAACATGTAAAACGAGGTCGTTTCATGTGTATTTTTTTATGTTTTTAAATTATAATTCCATGTTGCAAAATATAATTGATAAATTTGATCATATCATCAATCGTTTACCCAATTTTCCAATGAGTAGTGCGAATAATGACACATACTGAAAGACAAAGATACCAAGTTTCAGTATCCCCAAAAGAAAAAAAAGTACGATAACTAAAAAAAACAAAACTGAAAAGTAAATTATCATTTTAAATAAAAACCTCTAGTACAACTCATAAGAAAATAATAAGTTACTGAATATGAAAAATTGAACCTTTAAAAAATTACGAAATAGTTCCTAAACTTACATAACATAAATGAATTATTTATTTTTATTGTTATTCGAATGTATAATGTATGGACATTATAAAATTAGTTCACGTCAATCGTAAAGGTAGTGAGTTTAAACCAGAATTCGCAGTCAAGTATCCTTTATGCTTGATTAGTCATGGTTTAGTTTCCAATGTGATCATATAGTACGAGTAAAACTAAACTTGAGCAAAATTGAATTCATTGTATTTAAGTATAGTGTTGATGTGACAAGTCTTTTAAAAATAGTTCATGTCACAACTCCCCATGATCGTGTATTTTGACATCGTCTTTAATACATTATTGGGTTATAAACTCGTTGGGTTATAAACTCATGATAACGTGAGTCGAATTAATTTTTATTTGAGTAATTTTTTATGAAATCTATAGATTCGTGATAAAATGCGACGAATTTAACTTTTATAGATGAATAAAATATTTAGTCGATTTTTTATATTGTAACCGACTTGTTTAATTTAAACAAATACATCAAATATTTAAGATAAATGAATAAAATATTGTGACGATTTTTTATATAATTTATCGACTCGCTATAGTGCATTTTGAATTTAATTTTTATTTGGTCGATTTTTTTATATAGTTTATAGACCTGCTATAATGCAAGAAAAACTTAATTTTAATAAAATGAATTAAATATTGTGGCCAATTTTCTTATATAGCTTTTAGACTCTTTAATTTTTATAAATTAATAAAATATTTAGTTTAATTTTTTTAATTTAAATAAATACATCAAATGTTTAAGCGGTCAAAAGTGTAATTATTAGAAAAAAATTAAAATCGTTGAATCATACAAGGTGAAAAATAATAAAGAATTTATACTTCTTAATCGTATCTCTTTTAATTATATATATAAAAGATTTTACGTATCTTTCCGAATGGAGAGAGTGTAATTAATTCACACTTATGTAAATTAGGTAAAATAGACATTGATGTTTAAGCTTAATTTATATTCCAATGTATTTTCTAATCGTTTGACTTTGAAATCCTGATTTGGAAGTAACGGTGACAATAGGCATGATCCGATAATGATTTTTAATGTGCAACGACTTATTATTACTCCTATTAGTTACTATTATTTTATGTAAGAAATGTTCCATACTAAAGTAATATTTTTAGAAAGAAAGTAAAATAACTCTTTAAACTTGTAATCCGTTGATGAATATTTTACTCTCTAGATTTATTTAATGTGAATCTATATTCCTTTATAATATATATATATTTTTTTCAAATTCTTAGAATTTAAGACTTAGTAAAATGGATTCTCACAATTCATTTAAACTACAATTGATCTTAACCATCTATTTTCTATCTTTTCTTTTTTTACCCCACCTATAAAAACTACCAACCAACACATATACACACTAAACACCTAAAATTACATACATCTCTCCGCTATCTCTCTCAAGTGGATGACCACAAGCACACCCAAAAGGCAAAAATAAGATACTCACACAACATATAAACACACATAATATTATTGTCGTCGCCGTATTGCGCGAGTATTAAACTAGTTGTATTATATAAAATCACAGTTTTATGTTTTATTAGAACAACAGTCCTGGTAGTGTCAGGTGAAAGTACTTGCAGGGACCAATGCAGTACCCGCCGGTTACTTGTGCTTTCTGGTTAGCCCGACTAGAACTATAATGGTGAGTCAAAAATCGCGTAGCTTGACTAGCTTTTGTATTTTCTCTAAAATCTTCACCGTTTAAGCTCATTTCATATTTCGTCAACAGTAACACCTAAAATCAATTTCGAACTAAATAAATATAAAAAGTTCACAAAATTAACTTAAATGACATATAATTAGAAACGATATCGCCACTAAAAGTATATATATAATAGGCAATATCATATATATAAATGTATATATTTAAACAAAAATATAAATATAGATATAAATATAATAATAGTGTTGCAATGTGTAGTATAATACTTTGTATTATATAAAGTAACTGAACTGAATTTCTTAATTGATGTAATGAGATTATATCCGTTTTACTCGAGGATTTGAATTCCTTCATTTTATGAAATTCGATGGAATCAAATTCTATCTCACATGTTAAACAAACAGATAAACGGAATGGAATTGAATTTCAATATTTCATGTTTACCAACCAAACAGACAAATTTAATGGTATCAGATTTACATTTCATTAAATTTTATCAAAATTGGTGAACCAACAGGCCTTTAATTATAGTAAGTGTATTGTGTTTTTATGACATGAAAATATCTAGTTAATATTTAATACGTTGATATTAAAAGAGAAAATCATTCCCTCTAGAGATGTGTTAGCCTAATGTAGATGTTTTAAGTTTGAATGAAAAATTTATCGTTTACTATGAACTGTTAAATACTGATTAATAATAAGTGTTTTGTCTTTTTATGAAATTCGATGGAATCAAATTCTATCTCACATGTTAAAGAAACATATAAACGGAATGGAATTGAATTTCAATCTTTCATGTTTACCAACCAAACATACAAATTTAATGGTATCAGATTTAAATTTCATTAAATTTTATCAAAATTGATGAACCAACAGGCCTTTAATTATAGTAAGTATATTGTGTTTTTATTACAAGAAAATATCTAGTTAATATTTAATACGTTGATATTAAAAGAGAAAATCATTCCCTCTAGAGATGTGTTAGCCTAATGTAAATGTTTTAAGTTTGAATGAAAAATTTATTGTTTACTATGAACTGTTAAATACTGATTAATAATAAGTGTTTTGTCTTTTTATAACATAAAAATATATAATTATCAATATATAGATATTAAAAAAGAAAAATATTCCCTCTAGAAATGTGTTACTCATATAGTAGATGTTTTAAGTTTGAATAACAACACTCGAGTCAAGTCAAAATTGCCACATTCTTTTGTTACATTTTCTTTTTTCATTTTAAAGTTTATTAAACTACAGATTAATCCCCTATACATATATATATATATATATAAAATTTACAATATATAAATATTCAAAGAGAAATATACCTATAGAAATGTATTAGAATAAGTGGCAAATGCTTTCGGTTGAGAACACTTGAGTTAAAGTCCAAGATGCCTCATTTTTTTGTTATATTTTTTTTATTTTTTTTTTTCGTTTTTAGGGTAGCCAACCACTTATCAAAGGGGTTTTGTTTTTTTAAATAATTTTTTTTTTTGAGGCTATTATATATTTTTTTTTTCTTTCGGAGTAGTTGAAAGTTGACTTTTTTGTCATTCGAGATTATTATTCAAACTAACTATAGAGAGATCTGACAAAAAAATGGTGACGTGATCAAATTTATATATTTAATTTTGTGACATCGAATCGTAATTTAAAAACGTAAAAAATAAATTAAAATATACATAAAACGACATCGTTTTATGTAAAGAAAAATATTTCCGATTCCAACAAGAATTTCAAAATACGTATAAGTTTTAACACGTAAAACGACGTTATTTCATGTGTATTTTTTACGTTGTAAAATTAAGATTCCATGTCACAAAATCAAATCTATAAATTTGATTACATCATCAATTGGTTACCGGGACCCGATAGATAGTGCAAATAATGGTCCCGAAAGACAAAAAAACCAAGTTTCAATAGTTTCAAAGGACAAAAAAAATATAATAACTCAAAAGAACATATATAAAAATAAATTGTTATTTAAAATATAAACTCTTGATTAAACCCCTAACTATATAATAAGTTACTAGATAAAAAAAATTGAACCTCTAAAAAGCTACAAAATAGTTCCTAAACTTACATGACATACATGAATTATTTAGCTTTATTGTTATTATTTTAATTTACTGGATATGTAACTACATTGTTGTTTCTATATTTCTTTTATCATTTCTTGTACTATTGTAGTTTACGATTTATATAGAAAGAGTTGATTAAATTAAGTAAATCAAAATTTCATTTCATGGAAAGGTTTTTTTTTTCTAAAATATATAGATTATTAAACCAAATCATACAGTACTTTCAAAATTAAAAAGTATCATACTCAATCAATCTCGATATTGCTATTCTAATGTATAAAGTATGGATAATATAAAACTAGATCATGTCAATCGAATAGCAGCGAGCTTAAACCAGAATTTACAGTCTAAGTATCCCTTTATGCTTGATTAATCATGGTCTAGTTTGAAGTGTGATCATATACTACGAGTAAAACTAAGGGATCTGCTATTTGTAGACCCTATAGAGAGTTTTGTGACTAAGATATACACATACATACAAATAGAGATTGATATGGTTTACATATAAGGTGATGAGACAACTATACAAATATATATACATATAGAGTGTGCACTAAAAAATAATAGAGTGTAGAATTAGAATTTCACTAAAAGTAAATTCATTGTACATAATATAGTATTGATGTGACAACGCTTTTGAAAATAGTTCTTGTAACATCTCTCCATGCTTTTGTATTTTGATATTTGTCTTGTTTACATTATTTGTACTTATCTTCCCAAATAGGGAAAGAGTAATTAATGCACACTTATGTAAATTAGGTAAACTAGACATTGATGTTTAAGCTTAATTTATATTGCAATGTCTCTTCTAATCGTTTGACTTTGCAATCGTTGACATGGAAGTCTCGATGACAGTAGGCATGCTCCGATAACGATTATTAATAGGATTAAATAATTACATCTTCGATGTATAAGGATTACATGCGTTAAAAGGAAATGAATATTTGCATTTTCATCCTTTTTAATTTGCAATGACTTATTATTACTCCTATTAGTTACTATCATTTTATGTGGGAAATAATCCATACCAAAGTAATATTTTTAGAAAAGAAGTAAAATAAGTCTTTAAACTATAATTCATTGATGAATATTTTACTCTATAAATATATGTCTGAATTGTATTATATAAAATTAGTTTTTAAATCTATATACACACGAGTGGTATAAATAAGTACGTATTTTTTTCATGTTAAAATAAACATATAAATTTTTACTCTTATATATCAAGTCATGTATATTTCAAATCACGGTAAGTTATGTCAAATTTGATAAAGATAACTCTAAAAAATATAAATAGATCAACTTTTAGAAAAAATCAGTTATATATTTTAAAACTTTACATCATGATCAATTTTTTAATTTCATACCTTACAAATATACAACTACAAAAATCATTTTTTTTTATCAAATTATGACATGTAACAAACACTTTTATATAAAAGTTCTGATTGCCTCGTAGAGGTGGTAGATGTAGGATTTATAGTGACGTATGTCCTTATTTTTTTGAACCAATAACACTTTAAGTCGTATTTAAATAGCTATGTTGTTTTCTTACTTGAACAAGTCGTGTTCAGTAACAAATGTACAACTTTTAATTCACTGTGTATAACTCACATACAATCATCACTTCATAATAAAAAATAAAAAAGTCAAAAAAGATAATCATTTACAAAACATACATATAGATAATAGATAGATGGTCACGAAATAATATAATTGTTACACCTTAACTTTTAGTAAAAATTTCTTTTTTTTTTAAACCATTTTGACAACCAAATCCAAATCTCTTCTTTTCAACATCAATTATACATGTCAAAACAACTTCATTGGGTCATAAACAACATTTATCATCAAACTTTATACAAAAGCATAGTCTTGACCCATTTGGACACTTACAAAAACATGGGTTCAATCTAACAAGTTCATGTGATCTCGGCTATGATTCAAAGAGATTAACACTTGTAAACTTACAACAAGTGCATTGCAATCCTTTTCTAAGCTTCCCCTTTTCGTGAGTTTCTTCTTATCCAATTCATTTGCGCCTACAAAATAAATACAACTAAAAGAGTAAGCGAAACGCTTAGTGAATTCATATGCAATTAAACAAGTGAACACTTAACAACCGAGTCAACATAAGTTGACTAGTAACTAGCATATACATGATATGCACAACTATACGGATCCGTAATCTGTACCACTTTCTCATCTCAACCAAATTAGCACAAGGCTAATAATCTCTACATGTAGAGCAACTTTCATGTGATTCATTTACAACATAAAACCTCATACTCCTCTGTCAACTAGATCCTCTTACATGGATGTAATCCGGACCTATTTTGCAACTAAACTGTGTGGTTCATATATAATATTAAACCACCTATCATTTGGTTCATTTACAACATGAAACCACATATTCCACTGTCATATGAATCCTTTTACACGGATATAATCCGAATTCATTCAATCAACATAACTCATTTAATTACAATATGAACTCACTTGGCGATTTAACGATGATCACTTGCTACTTGGATTCTCCACTTGTTTAACACCTATCAACATCACATAATCAATTTAACAATATAATAAACACGTATTAACATTCATACCACTTCTCTCCCCACTAATCAACAATTAATTCAATTATGTGCAGTTTGACTTTTAAAAGTCAAACAAGCATAATCTCACCATTCTAACTCTTAACTCATTCTAGTATTCAATTACTTTTAACACCACTTTAATCACAACTAATTACATCTAAGCAACATTTTTTATCTATCAATTTAGTGGGTTATTATGTAAAACCCGAATTCAACTTTTATAAGTTGGGTTGCATAAGCTTCCATCCAGTTTTCACCATTTCATGGTTCAATTCAATCACCAACAAGTTATAAACTCTTACAAGCATTAATTAAACAAGATTCATGGATCACTTCATCAATTACTATCAATTTTGCTCATGATCACCACCTTCCTCCATTTCTAGGTCAAAGAAGCAAGAATAAAAACCTACTTTGGATTAAAGATGGAGTATATCGCTCCAATTTGATTTCTATAGCTTCAATTTAATGATTGAGGCCTGATTTCCTTCCTTTCCTTCTTCTTCCTTCTTGTTCTAGTATGTACAGGGTGTGGGTATTCATGTGTATGTGTAGAAGATTTTAGAGGTTTTATTTAGGATATTTACATTTCCAACCTCCTAGTCTCATTTATTCGGTTTTACACCCCACAACTTAATATTTAAGCAACTTAAACATTTGAGTACCAAAGACTAATAGTCAAAACCTTTAAAATGACCTTCAGATATTTGGGTACCAAAGACTAATAGTCAAAGTCTTTAAAATGACCTTCATATATTTGAGTATCAAAGTCTATTAGTCAAAGCCTCTTAAATGACCTTCACTTCTTTAACCCACCTATTTAGAAGGATAAATACAATACACGTAATTTACACTACTAAATCAATAAAATAAAACATTACGCGTATTAAAATATTAGCTATAAATTTTGGAGTGTTAGAATAATGAATAAAATAAATATTAAATATAAGTATGTAATATAATTCTTAAAGGGCTAGCGGTGCAGCTTGTTGCTCGTTAGTGTACCACCTGTATGTAATTGTAATTTGAAATATGATGATAAATAAATAAAAGAATAAAAGATTGAATATTTCGTATATTACAATTCATAGTTGATTATCCATTAACTTTTAATATTTTAAACTATGATATTTTAACTTTAAAATAAAGAAATTTAATTGATCAATTAAACTTAAATTTTAAAAGATGATATCATTATGTGTAAAATTTTAGTCAATTTAAAAAAATAAAAGGTTTTAATTGATTAATTGAATATTTAATGATATTATTATCGAATTCCTATATTATATTTAACATTATCAGTTAAATATATAAAACCAAAATTAAATTTATCTCCACATTTCCCTAAAATTTACAATTGAAATCCTTTAATGTTAAACTTAATATGACATATCTTGTTTTCTTATAAACGTATATAGTGACTCCTACTATGATATTTAATTGAATGAGTTGAGTTCAAATGAGAAGGAAAAATTTTAGTGAGAATGAAGGAATGAATCCTAGTCATCCATTTGGCAAAACCCAAATTTTCCCCAAGTTAAATATCTCATAAACGGCTAATCAAAAAATTATAAAAATTGCACAATAAAAATCAACGTTCTTTTCTCTACGATTAGACATCTTTCATGATATACTTTCGCGATTTTTTTTTGTGGGGTTGAAAACCGTTAACACATGTGTTAGTGGTTGGTAACACATGTGTTAGTAACTAGATAACACATGTGTTAGTCGCTACGACTAACACATGTGTTACCAGCGACTAACACATGTGTTACGGAAACTAACACATGTATTACTAGTGACTAACACATGTGTTACGGAAACTAACACATGTATTACTAGTGACTAACACATGTGTTACCAGCAGCTAACAAATGCGTTACCAGCAGCTAACACATGCGTTACCAGCAGCTAACACATGTGTCAGCCTTTTTCAAAATCCACAAAAAAATGAAAAAATGTTTGTAGAAAGTTTACCTTGTGAGATGTCTAATCGAAGAGAAAAAAATGTTGATTTTTATAGTGCAATTTTTATATTATTTTGACAAGTCATTTGTGAGATATTCAATTTTTAAAAATGTTAAAGGTATTATTACCTTGATAAAATAGATGGTCGAAATTGATTCCTCTGTTCTCAAAAAAATCTCATTCTTATTTTAACTTAATTTGTTCTTAAGTGAATACTTCAACTTATATTATTGTTCGTTCTTAATAGAATACTTCAAGTTATATTATTGTTTTTCATTTGTGAGGTAACGTGACAAGATGAGAGAATCTCCGTCCAGATCCTTCCCATTATCATTCAATGATGAATTCGTTAATTATTGTTAAATTAGACGTCTTGTCATTGCATTATTTTGCTACATCTTTATCCGCCATCCAATTTTGTTCAAAGACCGTAGATGGTGTTGTTTGTGTGAGATCCTACGGTCTCCTGTTAGCTTAAATTATACTAGCTAATAGTTGTAGAAGAAGAACTAACTCTTTTAACACATGCCTTATCAACCCGCAGCTAATACATATATCATCAGTTTTCATGTTATGCTAGTTAAACACATCAACCAATTAAACTAGTAAAAGAAAGTTGCTAAATTGGATATCATTTTCATATATTCATTCACTACTTTTTAGATCATGTATACACAAACAATATGTAAAGTAACAAAGCGTGTCATATAATATTAAATATAAATATAATTATATCATGTTGGTTCAAAACATTATTAACTCATAAACGATTAGAAAGCAACCTTAAGATAAAATTTATTACATAAAACATCAAAAATCATGTTTCACAATACATACATATTCAAAATAAGAACCGCCTAAAAATTGATAACTAGAAGGTTATGTATTTGTTCACGTGTAAACATCGATGTATGTACGTATAGAAAGCAAAAAAGTCAGAAACTCTAAGTTTACCTGCAAAAATAGATAAAAATGCATTATCTCGGTGTGAATAATTTATGCCGTTAAAATGTAAATAAGTCAGTTAAAATGAGTTTTAAAACATAGTTTTATAGTTTTTGAGGTTTAACCGATTCTTATTAATATTTTCATCAATACTTTGACATATATAACTGTCTGTAAATTAACATGTAATTTTATGTTTCTCACGATTTGTTGACTGTTAGATTGTTTCAAGTACGAAACTTGGCCCGAAGAGTAACAAGTCCGTGGGTTTTCAAGCAGTGTGATACATCTTGTTTTGGTTGATTTGGAATTAACGTAATCGTATTTTACATGCTTCAGTGGAGGTGTTGGATGTAGTTCGAGCTATGGACCTATTTCCCAAGCTTCAATCGATGTCAAGAATGTGGATTTCTTCGAGATGTAAGCTTAAAAATCTGAATTAGAGCAAGTTGGTGGGTGATCCGAATAGCATATTTCAGTTGGGTTAGTTTTGGGTGTGTTTTTGCTGGGTTTTTTTTCTTTTTTCCCTTTGGGTGTTCCTTTATGCATACATTTGTTGCTGTTTTTGTTTGTCCAGTCTCTCCTGCTTGGAGAATCCTATTGTATCTGTTTGCTTTCCTTTGTTTTGAAGGAAGCTTTTAATACATTTCTATCGTTGGCTTTGCAAAAAAAGCAGTATGGATCATTGACAAATGCACTATATATCATTAGAGGGCGCTAGCTAATATTTCGTTTTTATCATGAGTAAACCCCGTTTTTACACCAAAAACATTTATGTGATTAATTGTGAATTGAAGGTGATCGACCTACCTTGTTAAATTGTAATTGTAAATATAATATTTAAAACTCAAAGAAAATACATAAGTTAGATTTTAAGACAATTAAAAGTTAGCAGCCTTCACTAGTCAAATTTGTATGTACAGGATTAAACAATCAATTACTTAAAAGTGCTTATTTTATTCTCATTGTAAATTTGGAGTAATACCTTTTCTCCTATAAATAGACATGACAATATCCATAGAAGACACAAAATCCAGTCTATTTCTTCACAAAAATGTCAAGTTTCACTCCACCAAAAGCAATGGCTTCTTTTGTGTATGCTTCACCTTTGTTACTCCTAATCTTTTTTCTCATAAGATTCTACTACCTAACTAGGCCTTCAACCAAAAAAAACCTGCCACCTTCACCACCAAAACTGCCAATAATTGGCAACCTTCACCAGATAGGCCCACTCCTCCACCACTCCCTCCATTCTTTATCCCAAAACTACGGTGGTCCGGTCATGCTCATCTACTTGGGCTCAGTCCGAACCCTAGTGGTCTCATCAGCTGATGCAGCTCGTGAAATAATGAAATCTCAAGATCTAATCTTTGCCAATAGACCAGAACTCAAAATGTGGAGGAAACTTCTATATGACCTAAAAGAAGTCTCGGTGGCGCCTTATGGTGAATATTGGAGGCAAGTTAAAAGCATTATGGTTCTCCATCTTTTAAGCAACAAAATGGTGGAATCTAGTGGTGAAGTGAGGGATGAAGAGATTGCTCTCGCGGTTGAAAACATAACGAAATCTAGTAATGGAGTGGTGAATTTGAGTGATTTGTTTCTGACACTCACAAACAATGTGGTGTGTAGGGTAACCTTTGGTAGGAAGTATAATGAAGGGGAAAGTGGAAGGAAGTTTAAGAAGATGTTAAGGGAGTTTTTTGAGTTGTTGGGTGGTCTTAATTTGGAGGATTTTGTTCCAAGACTTGCTTGGGTGGATCGATTGAGAGGGTTGAATGATAAAGTCGAGCGAGTGTCTAAAGAGATAGATGAGTTCTTGGAGGGTAAGGTGGAGGAGCGGATGATGGGTCGTGGCGGCAGTGGTGGTGGTCGTGAAGATTTCATTGATATATTGCTTAAGGTCCAAAAGGATGATGGCATCGGTGTGACTCTTGATAGAGTTGCCATCAAAGCACTCCTCTTGGTAACTTTCTTTACTCTATGTCTAATTGATCTTTACTTTAGATGAACACAATCTACACGAATATATAAATGCTTTTATTTGTCCAAATGAAATTTGAACGTATAACCTCATAATTGTTAGATCACTGTAATAATTTAAGTCAGACTCTTTGATCCATATCTACTTAATGTAATATTTTATTTCGTCATATTTGTTTTCTTGAAAGTCATATGGTTAGTTTTGATTAATCTTTGATTCTTAATTAAGTAAGAAAATGAAGGCTTGAGTGGACTATAAAACCCTATTATTAATGAACGCGTATATACGATATCTTAAAAAAGCAATTAGCAAAATGTTTAGTATTACATATGAAGGACCAATGACTAATTCAAAGTAACCATATTATATGAAGGCTACATTATTATCATAATAATCATTACTACTCGAAACCGCTTCCTTAATTAAGTGTCATAGTCCCTTACATAGTTTAAACGTCATACATAATTACATATTACATATGTGCGCCCTGTAATTAAATATGACCAGTTTAGACCATCAAATTACTCGATGATTGTATTTAACAACAAAAAGTTTATTTATTAAAATGAAGTTCCCAACTAGTGAGATCGAGGAAACCATTTATATAGACGCCCTAAAACATAGATTACATGGTTTAGGTCGGATTTCTTTTTGTAAACTTTTGTAATCCATTCACTACCTGTATATGATTTATAATGTTGTATAAAAAATATAATAAGCATAAATCATCACCCATGACCAAATGTTCTTCAAATATTCGCTAATTAGCCAATTAAATAAGGAAAAAGAAAATAGACAACAACATAATTAAATTGCCATCAGAGAACAAAACAAATTAAATTAAGTGAGGATTTAAGATTTAACATTTGTGAATAATCAATAATTAATATGTTTATATTTGTCTTAATTCGTCTTCTTGCTCATTGGAAAGAAGAAAAAGAAAAGAAATTTACACGTCTATATTTTGAGTTTGAAAGAAATGAAAAAAATAATATTTTACAACTAATTTAGTCTTCCGTTATTCAATTTTTTCCAATATATAAGAGTAAGTTTTAAGATGAAAAATGACATAATCTTTATTCCTCTTAAGAATACGATGGTCATACTTGATAAAACAAAGAGGTTAGATATCATCACATCACATAATCACATAAATAATATATAAGACCTGCAATTTTATATATATATATATAAATATAAATATATCAATCATTAATCATTATCATTAATAATATCCATAAACCGACAAAAGTAAATAACATATATACAACTTGAACAAGTATATAGGATTCTTTGTTTCTTGTATATTTATTCTCAATTCTCAACGATGTACTATTCAACCCGCACCATTGTTCTTGTGAGCCTACTCAATTAACGCTTTTTCTGAAACTTTTTTGGGTAAAAATATTTTAGAAAGCTTTTATTTATTTATTTCTTCAAAACCAAAAACACATGTAAAATAATTCAAAGAAAGTAAGAAATAAAAACAAATCAACCAAAAAATAAAAACAAATATATTAATGGTTGAGCAGGGTCTCGCGTGAGACGTCATCGTCGAAACACCATTCAAAACACCAGGCATTTCCGACAGTGAACGGGCACATATTCCTTATCATTCTGTGTCCTCTGATGACCCCATTTTGTTTACAATCTATTTTCTCTTTCCTGTTTTTTATTTAACTTGATTAAGTATCTAATTTATTATTATGCTTCAGTATGCTTTCATTCATTTTTACTTGAAAGAAATTTGTTCTTTTTTTTTTGTTGCTAAAACGGTATCTGTTTTGATTAACTATATGTTTTTAACTTAAATTGTCGTGTATCGTACGGTTTAAATTTAGTGTGTATATATATGGAAATGATTCATAAGGAAGCTTCAAATCTTGGAGAAGGAGGGAAACAAATCTCAGCTCTTGATTTTTTCATAAATAAATATTTTTAACATTCATTTGTGATGAATGTTAAATTTTGAAATTATTTGTGATTTTTAAAATTCATTTTTGATGAAATCAAGGGTTGAAATTTGCTTCCCTCCTTCCCTAATTTTTTTACTTCCCTCTTGATCCTACCCTATATATATATATAATCCTTATTAAGCATTTAATATTTACTTTCTTAAGCCTTAAAAAGGGGATATCAGAAATTACCATTTTATCTCTCCACTTATTAATTATATAAATCATTCAATTAATATTATTTGTCATATAATACATTTAAATGTCTTGTTTCTTCTTTTATATCACAATATTAAATTTATAATTACAATAATTTAAACTATTATAAAAAATCACTTTTATTAAAGAAGTATCAATTATTATTCCATTCATGTACCATTAAATATTTATCTTTCAATATCAACATGTAAGATCTTTATCCGCTGTTTGCGCGAAATTTAACGCTAATATATAATAATTTGATTTTACATCATATTTATTTAAGTATATATAGATAAGTTATATATGAAAATATTATAATTTAAAATATGATATGATATGATGTTGACGTGGGGGTACTTTCAACTTTATAAAGCTTAATACATTGTAAATAGCATTAGATAAAAGATAAAATGGTAAGGTGACAATGTTATGAATACTGAAAGATTAATACATTGGAAATGCTTTTAGTATATTAATTCCCTATACTTAGCTGGCAGGATTCGAACATGGATTTGTTCCTTAATGTGGCTAATAATGGTGTTTTAAATGAATATACTCCTAAAAAATGGCATGATTAGTGTTTAGGTATATTTAAATAAGAAGATTAACAGACGACATCTAATTAGATAGTAATTAAATATTTAATGTATATAAAAAAGTATTTCAATGCATCGAATCTTTCAAAGTCAAAGTTTTGTCACATCATTATCTAACTTTATACTGGATTTTAATAACAATGAATTAAATAGGTTGAAGCTTAACGTATTAAATATTTTTACTGATCTTTTTAGTTAACTACTCACATAATAGAATTTTTAATGTGATATTATGATTTTCAATACAATATTTTTCTTATTAATTTAGTATATTTAGTAAATTATTAAGATGCATATTACTTTCAATAAATTTTGATAATCAAATATCTAAAGCTGTATAATTATAATAAAAATATGCATTTATAAAATTAGAAATTGCATAAATTACACAATGATTTAGAAAACATATAAAATAGTAGATATGATTCAGGGCGTAACACTAAATATATGAACAAATCAGTTTTAGTTTATATTTAAAAAATAAAAATGATAATAGAAAACACACCATATTTAAACAAAATTTAAAAGTCATGTAATGTAACGGGCTTACATTATTAAAATACATAAACAAATATATACATGCATCACTATAGTAAAACAGTTTCTATATAAAAGTAAATTTAATTTAAAGGTTAAGTTTAATGTATTAATAATTTTTATTAGTTATATTAATTTACATTTATATAATTATAATTCTTAATATAATATTATAACTTTTAATACAGTATTTTTTATTAATCAAATATATTTAATAGTTTTCTAGCATAATGATAGTGTATGTATGCTTTTATATTGTTTAGCAGTCTTAAGCGCTATTTTAACTGTGTAAATAGGTGCCTACTTTACAGTGGGTTAACCGTTCAAAGTTGTGTCTAGCAAAACAGCTTTATATGCTCCAGATGGAGCGTTAGCTATGCGAATTTTTAATTAATTAATAATTAAAATAATTAATATGGTTGTTTTATTAGCCAAGAGGGGTTAGTAACCTACCAATACGTAGCTACCTATATACATATTTTTTCCATTTCAATTTAATTTTTTTTAGTGGTTCTTTTTAATTGTTTACTTTTAAAAATTGATTCGTATAAATAACTAAAATTATTTTATTACCTTTAATATATATCAATAACATACAAATTTGTGAAAAAAGTTAAAGATAATATTGTCATTTTATTAAAAAACAGAATTTAATGATTATGTTTCTTAAACTTTGTATATTTTATCTGTGAAAAATAAATTTCAGACGGAGAAAGTAGTACAAATAATTAATCAAAAGATTGTGTATTCGCATCTTAAGTACTCTTAATAATGATATAAATGTCCTAGTTAGTCTTTTTGTTAATTAGTAAAAAAACATGCTTGTATTATTGATAGCATACTAACATATTTTTGGTATCATAGGACGCATATGCTGCTGGAACAGATACAACGGCAACCGTATTGGAATGGACATTTACAGAGCTTTTGAAACATCCTAAAATTTTGGAAAAGGTTCAAAATGAAGTGAGGACGGTTTGCAAAGGCAAACAACATATAAACCAAACAGATGTTAACAATATGAAGTACTTGAAAGCCGTCTTTAAAGAGAGTCTCCGTCTTCATCCTCCAATCCCGACTTTAGTTCCTCGAGTTGCCAACCAAGACGTCAAAGTCATGGGCTATGACATCCCAAAAGGAACTAGGGTTATAATAAACGCATGGGCCATTGCAAGAGACCCTAAGGTGTGGGATAATGCTGATGAATTTCAACCCGAGAGGTTTTTGGATTGTTCTATTGATTTTAAAGGGCTAGATTTTAATTTGATTCCTTTTGGTGCCGGAAGAAGGGGGTGCCCTGGGATTTCATTTGCAATGGCAACAAATGAGAATGTGATTGCTAATCTTTTGCTAAAGTTTGATTGGAAACTCCCAAATGAAGGGAAGGAAGAAGATCTAGATATGAATGAACAACCGGGCCTTACGGTTCGCAAAAAAGTCCCTCTTTTGGCTGTTGCCACACCTTTTTAATTCGTGTGTATTTAATGTAAATGGTGTTTAAAATATGCATTGGTCATATTTTATATAGTTTATTATCAAGTAACTATGTGTTAAATGTGTTTATGGGTTTGTTGTTCGTAACATAAAGTATTTAATTGTTGTGTGTGACGGTCAAATGAAAGAAAACGAAAAATGGAATTGAAGTGAAGATCCCGACGGTATCAAGGTAATACTGGTAGTATAATTATGTTGGAAATGGATCATAGAGTTTTCGCATTCCCAAGGCTAGACCGATTATGTTTTCCGCAAGGCGAGTTTGGTGATCCCGGAGTGATCATAGGGGACTAGGCTTTTCTTGTTTTGCAAGTTTGCATACCTTATATAATGTAACCCTTATTCCTGTAAATCTTAACCTATGAATTTTAATAAGATTTTTCTCTAGTTAACCATGGATATAACCACATTAAATTTCTTATGTCGTTTATATTCTCGTATATCTTTATTGCGTGTTTGTTTGCTTTGTTGATCCGTTTATTGTTTATAGGTATAACTTATGGTTATACGTTTCATGATTGGCCCTATTAATTCGTAACAAGTGGCATTAGAGCCCGTGTTTCGAGTTACTAGGAAAAATGGCGGATGAAAGCAATGTTAAGAATGATAAGTTTGATGATAACGACTTTCGTTTCTAAATAATGTGAATCGTGGATGTTTTGTATCGGAAAAAATTATACCAAACGTTTTTGGGGTATTAAACCTAATGAGATGAAACATGCGGATTGAGATTTGTTAGATCGTTAGGCACTTGGGGTGGTTTAACTTTATCTAGGCAAGAACATTGCCTACAATATTGTTGGTGAAACCATGACTGCAAAGGTGTTAACGTTGTTGTCCATTATGTAAGAGAAACCATCAGCTTTGAATAAGGTTTTCTTGATTCGACAGTTGGTGAACATGAATATGGTTGAGGGTGTTTGGGCAGCGGGTCATGTGAACGAATTTGATTCGATCTTGACTAGGTCAAGATCTGTAGGGTTAAATTTAAGGATGAGCTGGAGGCGCATTTCTTGTTATCTTTATTGCCTAAGAGTTGGTTCGACATGGTTACAGCTGTTAGTAGTTTGTCTGGAATTACTAAGCTAACTTTTTAAGGGGATCCGTGATTTGATACTTGGTGAGGAAAATTAGCACAATGAATTCCGGTGAGTATTTGGGTTCGGCTTTTAGAGCGACAAACTGAGGCCGGAGTATGAGTAGGTCGAGATTGAAGAGGGAGCCGTTGGAGAATAGAAACGTCACGTGTTAGAATTGTAAGCAACTTAGTCACTTTAGGTATCAGTTTCCGATGAATAACTCGAGTGTGAACGCGAAAAGTGATACAACTAAAGATGCTTTGATCTGTTTCAAGGAGAATCTTGTGGAATCTTGGGTTTTGGATTCGGGTTCATTTTTTAATGTGATCCCATGCATAGAAAAGATAATGAATTTTAAGTATTATTCCAGTAGGGTTGTCTTGCGGACGAAAGAATATTGCCGTTGCGGGTATTGGGGATGTCGTCCTCAAAACTCACCTTGGTATGAATTGAGTCCTCAAGAATATGAGGTTCATTTCCATACTCAAGAGGTGATTGATCTTGGGCCAATTGAATGATGAACTAAACAACATTAGGTTTTTTAACCAATAATGGAAGTTATCAAGGGAAGTTTGGTGTTTGCTCTTGGGTGTAAATGGGAGACCTTGTATATGGTCGAGATTATGAATGAGGAATGGCTAAGCGATGAGGTAGGTGTTGGAAGTCCTAGTCGGCTTGAGCTTTCTAAGATTTTTGAGAGATCTGGAACTAGTGGTTGTTCGAGAAGAGTTCACTAGTGACGAGTTTGGCGTTGAGTGGGAGTTTTGGAGTTTCTACATATTTGATTTGTCATCTTGGTGCCACTAGAGTTTTCGAGTCTTCGGTTATATCATCTCCAATGGCAACTAGGTTATGACTAACTAAGTGGGGTGAGCAAAATTCTTTTCCTAGAGGCATGTTTGATATTACATCCGTACATGAGGAGTTGGCTAGTTAGGAAAATATGTCTTTGTCCGAAATCATGCGCATGTTTGTGGTCGGCGATCCAACAATGAAAGAAAGAGTGATTGAGTGGATGTTCAAGGGTGTGATGACGTTCTCACATGGCCGCCTTGATGGTGATATTTACGTGATTCTTCTACCATGTGTAGTGGCGAATCTAGGATTTACAAGTACTGGGGTCCAACCGTCTTTTATTCATGTCCTATTGAAAAACAAATCAAAAGGGGTATTTATTTAATACGGGGCCGATCGATACAAACAACATTTAACATACATGTATCATTGATAATAAAACGTAAATAGTTCAAAACAACCATCGTAGTTAATACAATTGCTCTTCACGAGTTTTCATACCGTGAAAATTATCTATTATTGCATTGTTATCTATACCATCTAGCACATCTTTCTCGATGTATGTTAACATACAATCATTCATAAACTCATCACCCATTCGGTTGCACAAATCACTCTTAGTCAACTTCATTGCCGAAAAAGCACGCTCCACAGTTGATGTCGCAACATGCAAAATCAATGCTAATTTCAAGAGAAGATACATCTTTGGATGTATCTCATGCTTATTCGCTTTAAAATTCTTACTTGGGTACCATGAAGCCATATAAATAAGTAAGGTAGTGTTTACTTCATTGAATCGATTGTTAAGCTCTTGAAGTTGCATATCTATGACCGAATAAAATACATCGACTTTCTAGTGGTGCAAGTAGGTAACCTGTGAATAATATTAGAAAAACATGGTAATTATTAGTTATGTAAGTCGAAATAAACTTAATTAACTTGGTTATATTATAAGTTCTAACCTCTGAACCTCTATGTCAACTTATCCCATTATAGTACGGGTCTTGCATATTTAAAATTTCAACTGCATTCTTTTGGCCAAATGCAGTAACCTTGTTTAACAATGGTTCCCATCCTCTGTTTCTCATTTCTTGAAGTATTTGAGGCCCTCACTTGGTGCATTGCATTGATAATATCCTGGTCTTTTCTTTGCAAAGTTGTGTTCAAATAATTGGTGACTTCTAAGATATCAACCATCAATTGTAAATAAAAAATGAATCAAACTTTAGTAGTGATCTCAAGAGGCGACGTGCTTCTGCTCTTTGATCTTGGCAATTTCCGACTTCAATAATATCTTCAGGTACCTCACAGATTGAAAAATATATGGTTAAGATGTTTAAGAGTGAGCCATAGTGAGAATCCCAACGAGTGTTACATAGTTATCTAATACATTAAATTCCCCGTGTAATTTATATTCTTGTATATCTCTATTGCGTATTTGTTTGCTTTGTTAATCCGTTTATTTTTTACAAGTATAACATGTGATTATACGTTTTATTAGCTGGGCGTATTAATTCCTAATATTAATAGCATTATTTACTCCCGAGATGATGAAATTTGTGACAAAAATATATTCAAGTAAAATTCTTGATCATCTCATACTTGAAGGGTTAAGGCTCTTTAGATGTTATATACTTTTGTATAATTAAAATATCAATATTGAATGTTACTTTTTTATTACCGATAAAAATGATATAAATCATTATTACAATCTTACCTCGGTAACAATGTGTTGTAATTTAATTTGGTTTAGTGCAGGGCTAATAGGGCTAATGTTGAAAAGAAATTATAGATAAAGGACTTCTTTTATTAGCATGAGAGAGAGTTGGTGGCATTTATCGAATAAAGTGAAGCTCAAGGACTGCTGGTGCAAAGATAGAAGAAGGAAGACTAAAAGAGTCAAATCTAAATCTAGAAGGGCCAGAGTTGCTTAGCTGTGAAGATTAGAAAATATAAATAGATATTATTTCCCCTTCTGTGATTAGTACTTCATTCATTATTATTATCTTCAAGCTCAGACTGTATTTGTATTCTCTGGTTGTATTTCTGTTCCCATAATTCATATTCTTGAATTCTGGTTGATTCTTTATGTTCTTGTTCATCATTGAACAAGTTCTTGTTTTCACATTACAGTAATTGTTTTGATTGCTGTGTATTGTTTTTTAGTGTAAGTTTGATTGCAGATTGTTCAAAGATTATTGTTCAAAGATTTGATGTTTGATTGATTCTGGGTTCTTTCTTCTATTACTTTTACAGATTTTTTCAATTACACATATATATTCCCATTGAAATTTTGATTTATCAGTAATATCGACTTCTCGTAACCTGTTATCAATCAGCGATGATAATTATATATTTAGCCCACTTCGGTTATATATCAATACGAGACTGAATACAAATAATAAACTATACGTATAAACTATACCAAGATGGTTAGATCTTATACATATGCTGTGATGTCCTTCAAAGCTGAAATTGACTACTCATGTATTTGTTGAACTAAAAATTATAGTTGAAGGATACCAGTAACCTACTACTTTAGAATTATAAGATACTCAAATTTCTTATCTTATATCGATACAGGACGGGTTGTTACACATGCATTCAAGAAGATCAATTTTGTATAAACTCAATTTGATTTTTATTTGTCATATAAACACCGAGGTCGCTTTTAATTACGAAAAATATCTCTATTTTTTCTTTCTTTTATTTTTCTAGAGTTTTGTGTCTCTTGAAAACTAGTGAAAATTTAGAAACGCATTCAAATATAAGGGATACAATTTTCATATTCTAAAATAGTAAGTGTAGAGGATCATAAATCATATATCTCATTTTCTTAGAAAACTTCTCTGTAAAATCCCAACTTAAACACATTTTTAAAATTTTCATATTTCTCAAAAAAAATTCTAAAACAATGAATTGAGTTTCCTTAACTAAATGTGACTCAGGTAACCTCATTTTAGAAATTTAACCATGATTAAGTTTTATAGAAAGTGTCAAACTTCGATTACAAAGCTTCAGGAGGATATGGCAAGCAGTTGGGTCCAAAATTAAGGTCTAACCTTAAACCAAATCTACGGCCTTTCATATGGAACATCGGAATGTTGAATGACCAGGTCAAGTGACACTATCTATCGATTTTTCTTCTTTCTAATTTTGACCAAGAGAAGATATTGATTCAATGTCATTATCTATGTTACTTACAATTACAATTTTTCATTTCAAATATATAAAACAAACTTATGAAAATAAGTTGTAGTTTGTGGTTTTCATTCACAATTGTCAATGTGTATAAGTTGATGTCGAACAAAATGACATAAATAATAATAATCCATCCATTTCAATTTGTGTTCCATTACACAAATATTAGAAATAGTTAATCTTTTTTCTTATCGATGATTAAATGTCTATATTACCCTTACTTTGAAATACGCAATACATGTTAAAATGTGTAAGAAAAAATATCTGAACGTGATAAACTAACTTTAAAAGTGAACAACTACTTTATAACAAACATATAAATTTAGAAAATCGATCATTGTCGTATTTGATACTTAGAAAATAAACCGGTCCTATGGGTTCAAATTGACTTTAAGCTTCATTTAATGGTTTAAACTCTCATTTAAGGATTACATCTCTGGTTATAGGTCTAAACGGCATTAAAGTTGATAAAGAAAAAGGTTTATAGTACGATGGACGATCAAATACAGAAAAATAGCAGCCGGTGAACGTAAGCTGATGTGGGTTTTAAGGTAAAAATTGCAACTAGCATATCTTTATTGAGTCAAATTATTATTAATTGAAAAAAAAGACATCGTGTTGCTATGGTTGTTTGTATCCCTTGAACGATACACGTTCTATACTTCAGTGTCATCAATTACGAATAAATGGCTCTTCCTACTCCATGATTATGGAGTGATTCGTAAACCACCACCTTAAGTAAATTGGTGTTGTGTTTATATATCATCATCATCTTGATTTTACATCTTACTTGAGTTACAATAAGTGTGTTGTATTTTATAACATGTATCAGACTTTCACGCCAACATACATTTGATATAAAAAAATTATTCTTCAAAGAAATTAATATTCAAAAGCATTTGAAAGTCAATGTTAATAATATTAAAATATGAATTTTTAAATACAATTCAGATCTCACAATCAGATCTAATTTTTTCTTTCAAGATCTACCACCAAAAGTAAATTGTCCTTAGTTGGGCTTAATTAGATTATAATAACTATGTTATTGTTGAATCATATTTTGTTTGATTGGACCTTTTCTTGTGCGAAACATCCGTGTGGAAAGGGGCGGTTTAATCACCATTCGTCTTTGCACCATTGATATAAAGTTTTATATAGTCTTTATTTAATTGAGTTTGTTTAGTGGAGTACGATTTGTAACAAAATTTCAACCTTAAAAAAGGTTAGATAGTTGACTAACTCAAGCAGGTTTACAATTGGTTGAGTATCACTTGTGTGGAGATTTATTTAATTTATTTAGCGATTGTGACTATAAAATACCTGCAGAATTTAAATATGTATTTTTATGCTATTTATGATAAAAATATCTATACCTTTTACCAATTAACCTACATATCATTGACAACTTTTTAACTTCTGTATTCGCCTATATATAGTAGACACCATTAACCATAGAAGTATCAAAAAAACAAACATGGTTCCTTTGGTGTACATTTTCCCCGTCTTACTCCTAGTATTGTTTCTAGTAAAGTTTCACTACGTCAACCGATCTACCACCAAGAAAAACCCACCACCATCACCACCAACACTACCAGTGATCGGAAACCTCCACCAAATGGGCCCACTCCTCCACCACTCCCTCCATTCTTTATCCCAAAACCACGGTGGCCCGATCATGCTCATCCACTTGGGCTCTGTCCCGACCCTTGTGATCTCATCATCCGAAGCAGCCCGTGAGATAATGAAAACCCAAGATTTAAAGTTTGCCAATAGACCTGACGTAAAAATGTGGCGAAAACTTCTTTGTGACTTAAAAGAAGTCTCGGTAGCACCTTATGGTGAGTATTGGAGGCAAGTCAAGAGTATTATGGTTGTCCATTTATTAAGTAACAAAAAGATCGAAGATCATCGTGAGGTACGTGAGGAAGAGATAGCTCTTTTCGTCGAAAATATGAAGAAATTTAGTAATCAATCACAAGTGGTGGATTTGAGTGATTTGTTTGTGAAGTTTACAAATGATGTGGTGTGTAGGGTGACATTTGGAAACAAGTATAGTGAAGGTGAAAGTGGGAAGAAGTTTAGGAGGATGTTAAATGAGTTTTTTGAGGTTTTGGGTGGTCTTAATTTGGGAGATCTTATTCCTCAACTTGCATGGATCGATCGAGTGAGAGGGTTTGATGCTAAAGTCGAAAGAGTCGCAAGTGAGTTACATGATTTCTTAGATGGTGTGATCGATGAGCGGTTGAGGTGTCAATCGATCGGTCGTGGTGATGAAGGTGGCAAAAAAGAAGATTTCGTCGATATATTGCTTAGGATACAAAAGGATGATCGCATAGGTGTGACTCTCGACAGACTTGCTATCAAAGCACTCCTTTTGGTAACTCAACACTCTTAATTAATTTCAATTCTATTATTTGAAATAAAGTATTTGTTATAGTGAAACCTTAATTGATACAGCTTACAACTAACTAGAAATTATCATCTTGGTAACGTATGCTCCATAATAAATATTACATTCGTCTTATGTTCGCTAGGATAATCTAGTAAATGAAGACAAATCAGTAAATATGTGACAACAATTAGACGCATCTTAAAAAGGAAATGAGGAGTACCAATTATTTGGGTATTTCCAATATTCTATAATTCCCACCAAACACGATTTACCCATTTTATTATTTTATATTAAAGATTCACCTTTGACACGAACTTTCAACAAATTGTACTTTATCTCTATTATTTTATTGCTTAGGTGTAATTATAATAATATTATCATATTACACACTTGCAAAATATTGATTTATCCACGTATCAAGTATTAAATATAAGAATATGAACTATTTGCAAAACATTTGCTAAATGATTAAGAATATCTCTATATTACGAAACTAACGACAACTCAAAAACTGTCATTAGCAAGTTATTACATGCATAACGTTTGTTTATTAGAATAACATGCTTGAGAACTTGACAATAAATGATAAAAGTGTAATCATTTAGTAACCGTAATATAAATTTAATGATAGCCCTAAACACTCCGGTTAACAAATTCATATTTTTTACAACAAATTCTTGGTATTGTAGGACGCATATACCGCTGGAACAGACACAACCGCAACGGTATTAGAATGGACATTTACTGAACTTTTAAAACATCCTAGGGTTCTAAAAAAAGTTCAAGATGAGGTGAGGATGATTCTCAAAGGAAAAGACCAAATAAAACAAGTCGATATCGACAATATGAAGTATTTGAAAGCTGTGTTTAAGGAAACTCTTCGTCTTCATCCCCCTATCCCAACCTTGGTTCCTAGAGTAGCAAGCCAAGATGTTAAAGTCATGGGATACGATGTTGCAAAAGGAACTAGGGTTATCATTAACGCATGGGCCATTGCAAGAGACCCTAAAGTGTGGGATGAACCTAATGAGTTTCGACCCGAGAGGTTCTTGGATTGTACAACTGATTTCAAAGGGCATGATTTTGATTTGATTCCTTTTGGTGCCGGAAGAAGGGGGTGTCCGGGAATTTCATTTGCTATGATGACAAATGAGAATTTGCTAGCAAATCTTTTACACAAGTTTAATTGGGAGTTGCCAAATGGAGGGAATGAGGATGATCTAGATGTCGATGAGCGTCCTGGTCTTACGATACGAAAAAGGGTTCCTCTTTCGGTTGTTGCGAAATATTTCTCTTCCTAAGTCACGTCTATGTCCTAATAAACTCGGTCAAAAGAATGTATTATTAGCACATGTAGGCATTTGTATACGTTGATACCAGATAACATAAGGCGACCATATATTTACTTATCACTATATAAAGGTAATCAGACAAATATTCTACACTGCAAAAGACGTACGAAAGTACATAGTAATTTTATTATAAAACCTATTAATCCTCTAACGCAACGAACATAAAATAGATCCTATCTTATCTTATTACTCATATAAAAAAAGATCATTATTGTCTTAAGTTGTTAAAATGAAATATCAAATTCATGCATATTATGAAATATGTGGTAAACTAGCATTTTTCAGGTTTATGTTGGCTTCGTTATCTGGGCTTTGGTTTCTACTGAGCTTGGAAATTTAGTTGGGTTTATGTTTGTAATGGGCGGAACTCTAATGGGCTTGGGTTTGTAATTAGTTTCGAAACTTAATGGGCTTCTGTTTTTATTGGCTTCTGTTTTAAATGGAGTTTTTATTTTAGTAGGCTTTCTTTTTAATAAACTTCATTTTCTAATGGGGGTACGGTTTCCATTTGGCTAGCATTTTTAATGGGCTAGAATTTGTAATTCGCTACGAAGGGCTAGGGTGATTAATAACGATAATGATAAAATTAATACGAATAATAATTATATATATATATATATAGCCACGTAATGGGCAAAAATGACCATGCAAAACGCAACATGTCCATGAGCTCAAGAGTCTCGGCCACCAAATCCTTTTCTCATACGTGACCCTGGACATGCAAAAGGTATTTTTCGTTTTGCGCCTGTCAGATTGTGTTTTGTGATTGGATGGTAGATTTTTGCAAATTTTTTCTTTTGGTATAAATTTAAATCAAGGTTTTTTTAGAATATTTTAATGAATTTCCCTTTTATTATTGAACAATGATGCTATACATTTAAAGAGTCCAATCAAATACGATGCAGTGTATTTCATGGATTAATGACGTAATGTTTCGTTGTAATGTTTTTAATTAAAGTCATTGTTATCCACTAATAATGCATTATTTAAAAGCATGATGTGTATTTTTGTTTAAAATATTTAATCAAATAAATGATGAGATAATCAACTCGTTTCATATATATTGACCCGTGTATACACATAAAGTTACTTGATAAGTGATTAGTTATATACATTTTTCTTTTATTTTATTAGATATTGTTACATTGTTTTTAACTATAACTAGTTTATTGTCTCGCGACTGTGGGGGAATAGACATGAAAATTTATAATAATTGGCATATTAGTGATTCGTTGTGGTGCATATTTAATCTAAGTACAATGAATTACAAACTTATTATAACAATAAAAAAAGATTTTTGCTGATTTACAATAGTACAAAAGTAAAGTCATATGAATAAAATAATGTTGTCCACCAGAAAATAAATATCAATCATTTATTGTTTTGTGTTTAAGTGAAAAAAATATTAATTAAAGTGTGAGTGTTTAACTGTAATTTAAAAGACAATTAAGTGTCAAATAAATAAAATAATAAAAAAGTATTATAAAATTTGTAATAACTAATTTTATTATTTTTCATAGTTCATAAATATATCAGTATAATTGACTTTGATTTTTAATATTAGATTTTCATCTTTAAATTAAGAAAAAAATAATGGAAGATTCAAATTCTATAATCCAGGGGAGTGAGCCATAAGGGAAATGAGCAATAGGTGGGAAGTGGAAAAGCAACAAGAAGCAATCAGAAGATGAAACATGTCTACAACCATTAAAGGGTATTCATGTCATTTTACTCTAGAAAAATCCGTCATCTTCTTTCCTTGAGTGCCCGATTTTCTTCTTTCTGCTCTAGTTTTCTATTTCTTCCCCAATTTCCCAAAACCTTGACTCCCGCAAACAATAATTCTGCAGTCATGATTTCTTGCAATGTCCGTGGTTTCTTATACAATCAAGCATACCTTCTGTCGATATAAATATACACGGTATATGTATATTTTTATCATTATCTCCTTATAAGGCCGTTTTCTCTTCATACGAATTGCTGATGATTATCAAGTTAAAGTTCAAATTAACGTTCAGTAATTCTTGTTCGCCTTTTTTTTTTTTTATTATTGCTGTTATGATGTAATTTATTTATGTTCAGTTTGCAATATTTTTATATATTTTTTTGTTGTAATTTATGATTTAGAGTTAAAGTTTCATGTTATCAAAGTCGTAGTTGTAAAACATATGATTCATTCGTGTTCTTATTTACACTGATGTACTTATGGTTATTGTTTTCTAGTTTCTGTGTTTTTATGTTTGAGATATAAGCTACTTTTCTATATTTACGATGCACTTATTTCAACATTGATGGATTGTCGTTTCAAACTGGTTGTGGTCATCATATAGTTCGTTTGATTCGTTGAATGTGAAATAGTGCTCGTGTTTTACTATTCGTTGAACATAAACCATGTGCACGCTAAATTTTCTACTCGTTATTAGTATATACTTTAATTTTGTGATTTTTAGATTGTACCGTGGAAAGTCGGTCTTGATGTTGCGGAAGCATAACATTTGATGGATGGTCGTCGGGAGCTGTAAAGGATATTCTAGCTTCGGTTAATTGGCGATGGCTCACCTCCGAAGAAAACAATTACGCAAACAAAGTGTAAGAACACCTTTCTTATTATAACAAAGAAAATAACTCAAAACTTCGTTACAATAATATGCTCCATGATACTACTTGATATCCTAACTCGATACCTAGCTACCATATATATAGACACAAAAGATAGAATTCTAAACCAACTCCAATTAGCCTACTTGCTTGTTGGACAAGACAATGATATCCTCACCAACTTGTGAGGCTAAACTATCGGAAATTAATAACAACCTCAGAGTAGGTACGACATTGTTTGTATAATATCTTGACATCATGCTACTATTAACTCTCAGTTTAGTATTTCATTACATAATTTTTAAAACTAGTGATCATAATCTGTCTGCAGTTTGTCTGCCTTCACAGTGTGCTACATGTTTCACATGACTTGATGTTAATGAGCCACTCTCTAAGTTTGGTAGGTATGATGCATTGAGTTTATAAAGTGTGACACCTGTCACTTTATGTGCTATAAATCTTATTCATTTAATAGTGTATAAGATAAGATGGGGCAAAATCCAAATTAATATAGATCGATTCGTGGAATAGAACAAATTACATTAAATTAACATAATCTTGTTGTTGTACTTTGTATCTTGTATCTTGTTGTTTGATTGAATAATAGAGTTTGAGTTTTGTACCGTACTCATTCTTAAAACAGTTCGGGGACTAATTTTAGCTACTGTGCAACATTCTATCCTTGTCGACAAGTAGGGCATTTAATGCGCTTCAATTTGGGGACTAATTATGTGAATTGCAGAATTGTAGTTGGCATTCTTAGTTAGCTTGGCTTAGCTCTTTGACATAAACTTCTAATCACAATCACAATTAATCAATACAAGAGTTGATAGTCATTCTGTAATATTTCGCTTTCCATAGTTATTACTGTTAATTATCACAATTAATTAATACAAGAGTTGATAGTCACTCTGTAATATTCCGCTTTTCGTAGTTATTACTGTGTGGTTCAAAGTTCACTTGTTCCACCTAGAATCGTCCAATATAATGCTCCGAAACAGCTGTATTGAATTCGTCAATATTAGTTACAGGAATGTGTACCAAACCACCGCCGCTGTTCATACCACTATCGGCTCCACCACCCATGCTCCACAAGTGAATCTTCACAGACACTTTTTGTAGACTTTTGTCAACTGCCATTGATATAATCACGTACCTTAGTGCTTCTGGAGAGGACGGTTACGAGAATTTCACTTCAATCAGTCTTAAATCTCTCGAATATCGCTTTATATTGAACATTAGGGTTTCTATCTGGAGGGAAAAATTTGGGGGTTAGGGTTTATATGTTGTGGGTGGTAATAATTGTCCCAGTAAATGACGGGGTGTAATATTGTTAGGTTTGAATTAGATGGGTCAAGTCGAGTAGATCATTAAGTGATATGGGTTCGGGCCGGTAATCGGTAATCCGGATCCATATGCCACGTCAGATTTATGATGTGTATTCTATGTATAATGTGTAAAAAAATGGAGTGAAACCTTTAATTTGACAAAATTGGAATATTGGATCCTTTTGTGGAGAGATAAAGTATTATCGAATCATTTTGTGGAAAGAGAACTGTTTTGGTTCGCTAATTGGAAGATCTTATGAATTAAGTTCAATTTCTAGGCAATTTGCCCTCATGATTAAAAGAGAAAGGGTAATAATAATAATAATAAATTAAGGTAATTTCAGAAGGACAAAAAAAAGGTTGTTGTGCGGTTGGGTTGACACAAATAAAAGGTAAAAATAATAATAATAAATGAGAAAATTACTCTCACATAGCCTATTAAAGGTAAAACACAAAATTAAGAATTTTTTTTCAAAACTAGACAACAATATAATTGAAATAAAAATATTCAATTCGGCCAACCTTGCAATTGGACAAGACCCATTAGAAGCTCGCTACATATAAAGTCCAATCGCTTATCACCAAATCGTTAGAAATCTTTTGCTAATAAATATTACACATAATCACCGAAATGCAAAAACATCCGGCCAACCCGACGATTTCATTTGAATCATGATGCAATAACATACTTTTCAATTCCCACTGAGTAAATATGTTACAGAAACGAAGAAATGCAAGCAACCATGTGAAATACTAATCAAGAAATACAAGTAACATAATGTCATCAATTAACCCAAAACATAAGCACATCATTAAAGTTAATGTAATTCCTTTGCTAAAACTAACCTTGCTACCATGAAAATGTTAGTTATATAATCTATAAAACTTCACGTGGTAACAAGAAGAGGAGAGATACTCCATTAATCATGTATCCAAAGAGAATGGATATACAAGTAGTATATATATAATATAACGTACGTCAAGCAACTGTGCAGTCATCAGTGTGTGAAACAAAGTAATAACATCCATACACGCATGTTTTTAGAAATTTCAAACGAAATTGCCGGTTGGCCGGATGTTTTTGCATTTCGGTGATTACGTGTAATATTGGCAAAAGATTTATGATGATTTGGTGATAGACGATTGAACTTTACACGTGGCAAGCTTCTAATGGATCTTGTCCAATCACCGTATTGGTTAGATTAAGTGTTTTTATTTCGACAATTTTGTTATCTAGTTTTGAACAAGAATTTTGACGCGATTTATTTTTGTATCTTTTATTTTGAATAGGCCATGTGGATAATTTTCTAATAATAAATTAAGGTAATTTGAAAAAGGAAAAAAACAAACAGGTTGTTGTGCGGTTGATTTGACATAAATGGTGAAAGTGATGAAAGCCACCAGGGTGGTTGCTCTCATGAGATAATGCAAAGAGAAAATTACCCACATAACCAAGTTCATGCATTAATTTCAAAAATAAACATGGAAATCGCCGAAATTCAATTATTTACCAGCGATTTCGGCGATTTTAATGAAGAGACAAATCCTTGTCAAGTTTAAGAAGGAAATCGCTTGTTGCATCAATATTTATACATTTGTGTGACTTTTGGGTTCATCTAAACTAATAGATATTAGAGAAAATTACTCAATTAGCCTATTCAAAGAATTTAATTCAAAAATAGACGGTGTCAGAATTTTTTTTTCAAAATAAACAAGAAAATCGCCGAAATGCAATTTAATTTCGGCGATTCTGGCGATTTTTGAAATTTTCGATTTTTATGTCAATCAAGTAAGTGAATTAAATATATGCATGAAAATCATTCAAAAAATAATGTTGGCATTAAATAGTGTATTAAATATATGCATGGAAACCATTCAAAAGATAATGTTGGCATTAAATAGTGTATTAAATATATGCATGGAAACCATTCAAAAAATAATGTTGGCATTAAATTTTATGTTGGCATATATTGAAACAAACAAACACTTACATCGACTAACGCAAAAATTGAAAATTTCAAAAATCGCCGGAATCGCCGAAATTAAATTGCATTTCGGCGATTTTCTTGTTTATTTTTGAAAAAAGTTTCTGACACCGTCTGATAATGAATTAAATTATTTGAATAGGCTAATTGAGTAATTTTCTCTAGATATTAAACCTCTCAGTTGTGTAAATGCATACACGAGAATATTCCCAACCACTTTGCTATTTTTGATGTAAAATCCCAACATCTAAAGAATTCACATTAATAGACACCACAACTTTCCATAAATTGGTCTCATAATTTGTATTTTTCATTTCAATCCCCCAAAATCGTTTTTAATTTCCAAGAAGTTATTCAAATGCTTGCATAAATATTTGATGATTACCAAGTTAAAAGGGAGTTCTGGCGAATTGTCTTCATCGGGGTGATTTTGTTTTTAACATGTGGTACATTATAATTGGGTAGGTAAAATCGAGAATTAAAATCGCGGGGTTGTCGGATAGGTAATTGTATTTCAACAATTTTTATGTTGATTTTGAAATTTGATTCTGACATGGTTTAGTTTTGAAATTATTGCATGAACTTGATTATGTGGGTAATTTTCTAATGCAAAACTATTTTTTTTGGAAAATGAAAAGACTTAATTTATTTTCCATTTATAATTTAATGATAAATACAATTCTTGCATCACCAAAGGACCCTTTAGGCGTGGTGTATACCTGTCAACCAATGGTTTGTAGTTCAGGTAAATTAAATCTCAGTTTACAATTTACAAAATAGTCTTCTATTCATTTTTAATGTCCTTCTCTTTACTTATATAGTATAAAAAATCTAACAAAGTCAAAACAAAATCACTAACACTTGCATTTTATAATTCAAATCCATCATCTATCTCTATAAATGAACAATCATACAAAGCATAGTCACTGCACATTCACATACAATGGCAAGCTTTTTGATTTACATCATATCATTCTTTTTCACGTTGTTCTTATTTTTTAGATTTTATTACAACTCTACTCGACCAACCACCACCAATAACCCACCACCTTCACCACCAAAGTTTCCGGTTATCGGCAACCTCCACCAGCTCACGCCACTAATCCACCGTTCGTTCTTCTCTTTATCCAATCGTTACGGAGGCCACCTCATGCTCCTCCACCTGGGTTCCGTCCCAACACTAGTGGTCTCATCAAGGGAATCGGCCCATGAGATTATGCAAACCTATGATCTTGAATTTTCTAGTAAACCATCCATCAAGGTTCACAAGACAGTTTTCTACGATTCAAAAATAATCGCAGTAGCCCCTTACGGCGAACACTGGAGACAGTCCAAGAAAACTATTGTCCTCCACTATTTAAGTAACAAAATGGTGCAAACGTTTAGTGTAATTAGGGACGAAGAAACCACACTTACTGTAAACGAGATTGAAAAGTTGTCTTTATGCAATAAAGTTGTGAATTTGAGTGATTTGATCTGTGAGCATGCAAACGGTATTTCATGTAGGGCGACATTTGGGAGGAAGTATAATAGTGGGGAGGCAGGGAAAAAATTTAAAAAGATTTTGCAGGACCTTTTAGAGGTTATCACTCATTTCTATTTTGCGGATTCTATTCCTCAGCTTCGATGGATTGATCAAATTAGTGGTGCAAATGGTAAAGCTGAGAACGTAGCACGATATATGAACGAGTTCTTGGAGGCAGCAATTGAAGAGAGGCTTGCAAAAAATGATCACGAGGTTCTCGAAGGTGTAGAACCCTTCATTGATGTGTTGCTTAGGGTTCAGAAACACGGTGTTGATGGTAAATCTTTTGATCGAGATACTGTCAAGGCCCTCCTCATGGTATGATTTTTCTTTTTTAAAGTAGCTACGCATTGTTTTTGCACAAACTAAAATAAATAGGTTAACATTTACGTATCTTGAATGAGAGAAAGTAACAAGGATAAGACCCAAGTTGTAATTCTACAGTTTTGTTGACGACGACCCTAAGGGCTGTTATTAAGAAACATCAACCATTTATTATCAATTTCTCAAGTTTGTTATGTTGATGTACAAATATTTATGCATGTAATAACTTGTTAATGACAGCCCTTAAGAATATCGTTTATCATTTCCTATAATTGCAAGCCTTCTATTATCAACCAACTTTTATACTTACCACATGACTATATGTTGGCTTCACAAAGGAACCCAATTCAATCTTTCTATATCTTCTGCAATATTATATAAAAACAAAACAAAACTATTAAATCTATGTTATTGTTTGGATTTATACGATGTAGGATGCGTATCTAGATGCCACAGACACTACATCGTCGTTGTTAGAATGGGTGATGGCAGAGCTCCTTTCGCATCCTAGTTCCCTAAAGAAACTGCAAGAAGAAGTTAGGACAGTTGTTAAAGGCAATCAACACATAACAGATGAAGATATAGAGCAGATGAAGTTTCTAAAAGCTGTAATCATGGAAACTGCCCGTCTTCACCCTCCAGTTCCTGTACCACCTGGTCGAGTTGCAACCCAAGATTCGAAGGTAATGGGGTTTGACATAGCAAAAGGAACTCGAGTTTACGTCAATCTATGGGCAATTGGAAGGGACCCTAAAGTGTGGGACAAACCTAATGACTTTGTACCAGATCGGTTTGTTGGTGGTTCGGTGGATTTCGTGAAGCATGATTTTAAGTTTATTCCATTTGGTGCTGGACGCAGGGGGTGCCCTGGGAGGGCTTTTGGCATGGCGGTCGTTGAAAAGTTGTTGGCAAATTTGTTATGTAAGTTCGATTGGGCGTTGCCCGATAGAAAAGATGTAAACATGGAAGAAACAGTTGGTCTAGCAACTCATAAAAAAGTTCCATTGTTGGCTTTTGCAACATCTTTCTCTTTGTAGCTATTTTGCAAACAATCTATTTCCGGTTATACGTTTAGTTTCGGTAAAATGTTACCTTCCTTTTTATAATTATGGTTGCTCTATTTGTTTTTAATTATATTGTTTTTATTTAACTATATTGTTACTTACACCCTTTATGTAATTAGAGATTACTAATTACTATATGTAAATAAAAGATGTGAAATTTTGATGGATAAAAGAAAAATATGATATAAATCTCATCTCATATCTCATAATTAATAGTTGTGTACAAAAAAATGACATTAAAGAGCCGACAATAATTTTTGCCCCTATTGTAGTAGGTAATCTCACACTTTATGATAGAAGTAATTGGCAGTTTGACAGAAGCTCAAATATACTGGAATATTTACTAAATTTAGTAATCAACATTCATATAATTATTAATATAATATAATATAAACTGATGATAAAGTTAATTAAAGACGATAAAATGTGAAAATACACAAATGCATGTAATTATGTTTGAGCACCCATGTCAACAAAACGAATGAGATAGATGAATATCATTTTTTATCTAGTTACCCATAACACTTTAACAATAAAAATAATGTAGCATACCGGTAGATGCATTCAATAATTAAATGTATAGAATTAAAGGATTACAAGGCACATTAAAATATCAAAAATTCAATGTACTTAAAATATATGTGAAAAATAATAGATGCAAATTAAAAAATAAAATGAAGAAAAATCATGTCAATACGTGTCGGTGTTGTTGAGACTAAATTAACAAAATAATTAGAATAATATGGTGCTTAGATCACTCCCTAATACTTTTATCCTTCATTTTCGAAATATGTGGTGTTCATTCTTGAAGATCACCATAGACACGGTTATTTTTTGGATGATCGTTTTTGTGTCTAGTTTCTCTGGAGAACGAAGAAGAAGTGGGCCACCAAAATCATTTTTTATTGTTTAGCTTTTTAGTGTATACATGTGTAAATTGTGAATTTGAGTAAATTTGTCTTTTAAATGAACTGTGACTTTAAAACTCGTAATTCTTTACAGGTTTTCCTCACTCAAATTTCTTTATAAATGTTTTCGCTAACTTGTTAATTGCTTCCTCACGAATAGATGAGGGTAGTTGTAATCACGGTTGTTTTTGATGAATGAGAGGTCAAAGGGCATTATAATTTAAAAAAAAAATATTACGTCTAGGCTTTTCTTTTATAAGCTAAAGTATTTTTAGCCTTTGACTTGAGTTGGACATGTTCTTACGGTTCTCATATGATCTTTGTTCTATATCATTATATATGCCAATGCCAATGTTTAAACTTAAAAGACAGTAAACCCAGGATGATCATAATCCAAAAATTTCAAAACCAGAATAAAGTACTAAGAAAAAAACTACAATTCTAAAAGTTTTTAGTATATGGAAAAAGTATTTTTAGATTTTTTAATATTTTGATTCATCCACCGTCAAAATCTAAAAGTTTTTACTGTTGACTTACAATTATCACAAACATACTGATATAAAATTTCTTAAAGATCATCAGATTTCATTGCTTAACGTGGACATCTTATGAGTCTAGACTAATGAACGTCAATCTAAATGGAATTTCATCTCTCATCGAAAAGGATTTTCTTTACAGACATTGCAAGGACAAAATCACTATCACTTCACTATCTATATTATATAAAAAATAATAGATGTATTTAAAATGTACGCCTAATAACATGATTGGTTGATATTTAATGGTGATGAGTGAATATAAAAAGAAGGAATTAGTGAAATATATATATCAATAAATAGATAAACCAAGTATAGTTTTATATTTATATAATAATAGTGCTAAAAGTCGTGCGATGTTGTTTATTTATTAGGTAAAATGTATGTAGTTATTAAAGTTTATGCGTTAATCAAGTTACAATTTGATCATGCAGTTAACTAATTTACAGTTAATTATGTGGTAAGTACAACATATAAAAAAATGAATCGGGCAGTTAACCAATATATTAAAGGTATTAATACAATTGATTCAAATAATGAAAAAAAAAACAATTAACGATGATCATTAATTTATTTATTTTATTTTATTAATTTTAAGAATAAAAAATAAAAATTGCAATTAATGATGATCATTAACTTATTTAATTATGGTCCTTATTTTTAACAATTAATGCAATCAACTTTAGCAATTATTCTGACTTTTGTAATATACAAAGACACATTAACATTGTATACGTGGAAAAAAAACCAGAATAATTGTATGCTTGACACCTCAGACTTTTACCTACGTGACAGTATATAATTGAAGCCAAATAGATAAACTGATATTCTCCTTTAGTTATTAACTAGGTTATAAACTTGCGGTAACGCGGGTCGAATTTAATTTTTACTTAGTCAATTTTTATATAATTTATAGAGCGCGATAAGGCGCGATGAATTAAATTTAACTTTTATAAATGAATAAAATATGTAGTCAATTTTTTTATATTGTGACCGACTCATTTAATTTTAAAAAAACGTCAAATATTTAAGGGTCGAAAGTGTAATTATACGAAAGAAATGTTGATCATTGCTAGTTATAGACTCACAATAACGCCGAAAAATTTAATTTTTATAAATGAATATAATATTTGGTCGAATTTTCAATACAGTTTATAAACCTGTGATAACTCCGCGATAACGCCGGACAAATTTAATCTTTTTAAATGAATAAAATATTGTGATCAATTTTTGTTGGTCCCGGTTTGTCAACTAAAACGTTTTAACTACTAACAACAAATGTAAATAGACAAACAAATTCAAGTTTAAAGTTTTCTTTTATTGATATGAATCAAATGAATACTTTACAGAGTTTACTTGCGGAAATAGACAAGACAGACAAGTCTAAGTAAACTAACTTGTGACAAATTTGGTCTCAACAGCTTATCAGCAAATAGCTCGCTGATAAGGCTTAGTGATCAACACTTAACAGATAAGTGAGGGCACTTGGTTCACTAGAGAGTAGGAACGTGCTTTAACACTAGTTGATCTTGAATACAAAATTCTGGACATTTAATATGGTTATTGAGCGTGGTATTTATACTCTCACACAATGAGATATAAGTACAACACATGTCAACTCCATATTAGTTGGGACAGTAAAGTAACTTTCAACATTTGAAAGTGACAGTACATCCTAGGATTAAAGTTTATACATTACTTTATTCCTATGTTACAGAAGAAGGTACAAGGAATTAAATGCAAATGTACAATAAGTGATCGTACATATCTTAGAAAAGATATGCACGCTTTCTTGTATGCTGCATAAGTTGACCTCCTATTGTACGTTGGGTATTTGTCAGACCCAATGTACTTTCAGGTAAAGGCATGAACCGCTGGTCAGTAGAGCAGTTATGATTTCCATATCATTGAATTGCTCTCTGTCTCTGTCTTTCAGTCTTCGACTTTAGCAGATGGAACTTGGATCTTTTCAGCGACAGCCTTAGTAACATGAAGGTTAAATGATCATCAACGAATGATGAAGCTTTGAGAATACTTCAAGTTACAAGAGAATCACTGCTAACATATGCAATGATCAGAGAAGAATAAGAAATATGTTCCAAGTGTTTCTGATCGCTGATAAGGTTTGATCAGCGACAGTTTCTCTTTTCTACTCTGTTCACTGCTAACAGATGCAATGAACAATAAGAACACTTAATTGAATTTGTCATCTATAAATTACATTTAGTGGGGTCTCTGACCCAACAATTTTTTATATAGTTTATAGACTCGCTATAGTGCGGGATAAATTTAATTTTAATAAAATATTAGGGTCAAAATATTTGGTTGATTTTTTTATACAGTTTATAGACCTGCGATAACTCTCGATAACGCCGGACGAATTTAATTTTTATAAATGAATGAAGTATTGTGACCGATATTTTTATATAGTTTAAAGACCCGCTATAAATATTTGGTCGATTTTTTTAAACAGCCTAGCGACCTGCGATCACGTCGGACGAATTTAATTTTTATAAATGAATAAAATATTGTGACTGACTTTTTATATAGTTTATAGACCCGCTATGATGCGTGTAGAATTTAATTATATAATTTATAGATCCATTATAATGCGAGACAAATTTAATTTTAATAAAATGAATAAAACGTTGTGATCTATTTTCTTATATAGTTTATAGACTTTTTAATTTATTATAAGTGAATAAAATTTTTGATCTACTTTTTTTAATTTAAATAAATATATCAAATATTTAAGGGGCTAAAAGTGTAATTATATAAAGGAAATTAAGATCGTTAGATCGTAAAAGATGAAAAACAATAAAGGGCTTATATTCTTTCATTGTATTATCTTTTAATTATATATATATATAATATAATATAATATAATATAATATAATATAATATAATATATAATATAATATAATCTATCTATATATATAATTAAAAGAGAATACAATGGAGGAATCTTAGGCCTTCATTGTATTTCACCTTTTTCAATTCAACGATCTTAATTTCTTTCATCTTTATACACTTTTAGCCCCTTAAATATTTGATGTATTTATTTGAATTAAAAAAATAGATCAAATATTTTATTTATTTATAAAAATTAAAAAATCTATAACTATATAAAAAAATCGACTACAATATTTTATTAATTTTATTAAAATTAAATTAGTCTTGAGTTATAACGGGTCTATAAACTATATAAAAAGATCGACCAAATAAAAATTAAATTCGACCCGCGTCATCGTGGGTCTATAAACTATATAAAAAATCGGTTACAATATTTTATTCATTTTATTAAAATTAAATTCGTCTCGATTATAGCGGGTCTATAAACTATATAAAAAAATCGATAAAATAAAAATTAAATTCGACCCGCATTATCGCGAGTTTATACCTAGTATAATATAATATAAAGATATAATATAAAAATATGATATGATATGAAGATAAAGAGATAGATTTAGCCGTATATAACCAACATTCATATTTTATTTAAACTAATCAAGACATCCGGCACATTTATACATGTCAACACTTTTTAGCTTACTAAAAAAAAGATTCAAGGCCTTCAAGAAAAAGCCCATTGGCCCTGGTGAAGGACGTACGGCCCATACATACATATATACACCATCCTGTATGTATCATCGATAACATCGTCTTCTTCTTCTTCTTTCTTTCTTTCTGAGTTGCCCGCCTCCTTATCTAAACCCTTCACGGCGAAAATGTCTTGTATAACAAAACCCATTTTAATGGCCACCAACAGTTGTTTAATGTCATCGTCTCCGGCCATTTTCGCCAGAAAAATCCACCAACAAATCTCCATTCCTTTAAAACCCATCAACCTCCACCTCTCTGTTTCTTTTAAATCTTTTTCTCTACAAAGAAAACCCAATTCAAGAAGTATTATAACATTTGTTGCAACCCAACAAGAAGAACATAATCCACTAGCTCTTGAACAAGATGAAGACTTGATATTGGAAAATGAAAATCAAGAAAATGAAACCGGAGTTGATGAGGACTCTGAGCCGCCGGAAGATGCCAAGATTTTTGTTGGGAATTTGCCATATGATGTTGATAGTGAGAAAATGGCTCATCTTTTTGAGCAAGCTGGTGTTGTTGAAATCTCTGAGGTAATTTCTTGAATATATATATTGGATTTTTGTTGTTTGTATTATGGGTTCTGATTGAAATTTATGTTTTTTATTGGTGGGTATAGGTTATTTATAATAGGGAAACTGATCAAAGTAGAGGATTTGGGTTTGTGACAATGAGTAGTGTTGAAGAAGCAGAGAAGGCTGTTGAGATGTTTCATCAGTTTGTAAGTTCATGTTGATTGCTTTTATCTTGTAAATTTGAAGTTATGATAATGCATTTATACTGCTTCGTAATTATCATGAGCATGACATGTGAACAAAAGAATGTTATCAGCATCTCATAATCATCTTTAGTTACTATGAATGAGCAGGGGATTGAGAATATTTGAAAATGAAAATATTTATGTTTTGGAAAGCTGAAAAGGATCTTGATTTTTTTAAACTGCAATCGTTCAACCTACCTCACATGAGAGACAGTGTTGATTTGTTTTGGGAATAGAGAGGATCCGACTTCCAATGTCGATATGGATGAGTGAGAGTGTACTTGGTGATTGGATTTTGAGTTTTGGAAATAAAAATCAGTTTTTACAATTTGGATGATTAGATGCTGCTTTTGATATCCGTTTGTATAGGGGTCAAATAATAACTTTTCGATAATCGGTTTCATACTGGCTGCAACAAAAATGAGTAATTGCAAAATGAATTTACCTAATGATACATCTATTACCATTTCGCTGACCATCAGTTTTGGCCATTTCAACTATTATTTTCTTATAATTTGCCAAAAACTTAAAACATATTATCTTTTGGTTACAACTTTTAATCTAAACTTTTAGAGGCTCTTATTTCATGATACTGTTTTATGCAGTTTATTATCCAATTGTTAATCACTTTCAAAACACACATCCAGAAGACCTTCCTAAAGATGCAAAACAGTGAAAGTAACTGTAAAAGGAAGTGGTTGAAACATTTTTCTTGAATAACAGTAAATGCCCAAGTACAGTATTCTTCATTCTGAAGGGATGGTTTAATGCGAATTTTGGTTCATACAGGAAATAGGAGGCAGGATTTTGACAGTGAACAAAGCTGCTCCTAAGGGATCAAGACCAGAGCGCGTAGAACGCACACCTCGAAGTTCTGGACCATCGTACACAATGTATGTTGGGAACTTATCATGGGACATGGATGGTGACCGCCTTGAGCAGCTTTTCAGTGAACACGGGAAAGTGGTGAATGCACGGATCGTTTATGATAGAGAAAGTGGTCGATCACGTGGTTTTGGCTTTGTCTCAATGTCATCTGAAAGTGAAATGAATGATGCTATCGAAAATCTTGATGGACAGGTATAAAATTATCTTTTTGTTTACTTTTTGGAATTTATCATCCCCCCCCCCCCCCCCCCCTTTTCGCGTGATAAAGTTCACAATTATTATAACTTAGTGTGCGTTTATTGGTTGCAGAGTGTGGGTGGGAGAGGGATCAGGGTGAACGTAGCAGAGGATCGACGGAAGCCTGGTTTCTGATTATTAAGATCTTCTGTTCTTGATTAATCTTTTCTTGGAGCGACATTTATGTTTTCTTTTTCAATATTCAACTAGGGTATACACTGTAATAGTTTTGTTAAGGACATATAGAGTGTAGATGCCTGAACTATCCTTTTGTCTGTCTATCACCATGTTTGTGAAGGTGAGTCAGTAAAGCTTGATTTGAAGGTCATCAAGCCCTGTTTGGTTCATGGATGTGTAATATTGATTTCTTTGAGAGCCAACTTGTAGAACAAATATATGTATAACACGATCCGGATTCAAACCCAAGAAACTTGTTTAGTATTTATTTTTTCATTGATTTTAATTTTTATTGTAACACTCATTTTTGTATTCTACATCAGTGTTAAAATAAAAATTATGAAGGATTATAAAGGGTAGACTAGTAACTGTACATTACTTAAATTGGCCAGCTCTTTGAAGTATGTACAATAAACATTATAATATTAATATATTATATCGTATCGAAGTATATTTCTGTCATATACTATTCTATTATGGTCTACAAGATTACATCACATTACATCACATTAATATAATAATAATATAATGTAGTGTGATATAATAGATTAAATGTAACCGATTGAAGTAGGAGACAACTTTTTTAGTAAAGTTTCATCTATAAATTATAAACATCAAAGAAAGCATTAGTAGTAAGATTGAGCACGTACCAATATGGTCAATCTTTTGATCTACATCCTATTATTCTTTTTCACAATGTTCATGATTTTCAGATTGTATTACTCAAGATCCTCAACTAGCACAAAAAACTTGCCACCTTCACCACCAAAGTTACCGATCATCGGTAACCTCCACCAGCTTGGTCCACTAATCCACCGTTCATTCTTCTCCTTATCGCAGCGTTATGGTGGGCCCCTCATGCTCCTCCACCTAGGATCCGTCCCAACGCTCGTGGTCTCATCAACTGAAGCAGCCCGTGAGATATTGCAAACTCATGATCTTAATTTCGCTAGCAAACCAAATTTGAAATTATATAAGAAGCTTTTCTACAATGCAAAAGAAATATCAGAAGCCCCTTATGGTGAGTATTGGAGGCAAGCCAAGAAAATGATTGTTTTACATTTTTTGAGTAAGAAAATGGTGCGTACTTATAGCGGAATTAGGGACCAAGAGATTTTGATTGTTGTTGATGAGATTGAAAAGTTGTGTACGTGTAAAAAGGTAGTGAATTTAGCGGATTTGTTTTTTAAACTCTCGAATGCTGTATCATGTAGAGCAGCGTTTGGAAGAAAGTATAATGAAGGGGAGACTGGAGAGAAGTTTGTGAAGGTTTTGGAGGAATTTTTACCGGTTTTAACTCATTTTTATTTTGCGGATTCTATTCCTTGGCTTGGGTGGATTGATCGAATTAGTGGTGCAAATAATAGAGTTGAAAAGGTAGCAAAAGAATTTGATGAGTTTTTTGAAGAAGTGATTAAAGAAAGGGACGTGAAAAAGGAGGCAGATGATGAAGTTGGTGAAGATCATGTTGAACCCTTCGTTGATGCATTGCTTAGGATTGAGAAAGACGGTGTTACCGGGATTTCTTTTGATAGAGATTCCGTCAAGGCCCTTCTAGCGGTGGGCATTTTTTTTTCTTTTTTTGCACTACATGATACTGAAAGATAATATTGTTTTTATCTGTACGAATGCAGGACTCGTATGTTGCTGGCACAGACAATTCATGGACACTAGCAGAATGGGCAATGGCGGAACTCCTAGCGAATCCTAGTGTCTTAAAGAAGTTGCAGGAGGAAGTGAGGATGATTGTGAACGGAAAGAAATATATAACAAATGAAGATGTGGAGAAAATGAAGTACCTGAAAGCCGTCATCATGGAAACCATCCGCATCCATCCTCCAGTACCAGTGACTCCTCCTCGAGTTGCTACCGAAGATGTGAAGATAATGGGGTCTGACATTGCAAAAGGGACCTGGGTTTACTTCAATTTATGGGAGATTGCAAGGGATCCTGAAGTCTGGGAGAGACCTGATGAGTTTGTGCCTGAGAGGTTTGTTGGAGTTTTGGTTGATCATCTTAAGAATGATTTCAAGTTTATTCCGTTTGGGGGTGGAAGGAGGAAGTGTCCTGGGGGTGCTTTCGCAATGGCTCTTGTTGAGAACTTGTTGGCAAACTTGTTATCTAAATTTGATTGGGTGTTGCCAGATGGCGTAGAGGGTGTAAACATGGACGAAACTTGCGGTCTTACATGTCAAAAGAAAATACCTTTGTTAGCTTTTGCAAAACCCATCGCTTCATAGGTTTGTTCAAACGGGTGTCTAACCCTGAATCTTCATGTAATCACTTGATGGGACTGCTGTTTAATTTAGCCCATCTTAATGTTCAACAAAAACATCTATATTAGCTTAATGTATTTTGGGTCATGTACCTTTCACAAGTACAAAAAAACAATTGTACTACCAGAAAAAATGCATATCTTTACTATAACTAGGTGCCCGTGCGATCAACGTCACCTGGTTAATCATCTGGTTCATATGAACTATTTACTCCATATAAACCCGCATGCCTGAATGGGCTTGGATACGAGATCTATATTTCCACCAGGTGACCCAAAAGTATACTTACACCTTATAAAAGAAACAGCAAATACAGAGTTCTATTTGTCTTTTAACTAGTGAACTTTCAAATATTCCTATTATTCTGGTACTTCATATTATAGTACACTTAACAACCAAAACCACACCCGTTTAGTTTTTTACATACAAGAAAGGAAACCTTTACAATGTCAGAGAGCTTTTATGTGCAGAAAAGTAGCATCAAGGGTACTGAGATTGAAGCAGCATGACCAAACCTCTCGTGCTCTCAGTAGCCACGCAACTGTGACTCCCTACTTGTGAGTGGTACATATCGTACTGAAGTCTCACTACGCACAGTTACAGAACCATCCTCATTCTTATCAACAACTTTCAATTCCTGAAATATGTTCCCAACTGGGATCACCAACCTTCCACCTGGCTTCAGTTGATCAATAAGTGGTTGAGGAATTTCGGGTGCTGCTGCCCCAACATGAATAGCATCATAAGGTGCAAACTCAGGCCACCCTTCTCTGCCATCTGTCATCATAAATGTAAATTTCATAAATAAAACATTCTTAGGTACTCAGAAATAACCAATGCATAGACACATCAGCAAAATATCTAAATAATAGAAGTCTAAAAATACGTGGGTTGGGCAAGTTGGGTTACAGGTAGTAATTTTAGCAGTGTTCTCAAATTCGGTCTAATCCGACGAATACCAGCAACTTTTTTGCTCAGGTCGGATAAGGTTGGGCCTACCCACAAGCATTTAAAGATCGAAATTTTTTTATATACACATTGGAGAATCTGTAAAAACGTCGCTAACAATGAAACAAAGATAAAGCAGGTAAAGGGATGCATAAAGTGTCATGACTCACCACCAACATGTAATGCAAGAGATCCATCTTTGAGTAATGGAGCAGCTGCACTTTTTTCAACATTCTTAACTGACAATGCAACTAACTCTGGAATATGATCCACACCAATTGCACGACCCTGTGGTCCAACCATAAGTGCAAAGCATGCAGTCAAGTACCCAGTTCCTACAAAGGTTCGAGAAGGCGACAATCAGATAGAAGAATTCAACCACACTAGATAAAATCAATAAGAGGTGACTCATTCAGGTTCATTAGCCAAATCATAAGCTAATGAAGAGATACATCCAAATAAAACAATCCTGGTTGGATTACATGTATGTTGGAAAATTACAGAATACCTGAACCAACATCTAAAGCATGCATCCCAGGCAGTAAATTTTTCTCCAACAACTGAAGGCAAGTAGCATGCATATGAGGTGCAGAAATGGTGGCATTAAAACCTATTTGCATGGGACTGTCTTCATAGGCTGGGGACCCATCAGGTACAAACAATGCCCTGTCGACAGTCTCCATTACTTCAGCCACTTTCTTTGACTGTATGACTCCATAACGCTGCAAATGCTCCACCATGCCTATATTCTTATTGATGCTACTTCCGGCCCAGTATCGCTGTTTGCATATATTAAACAATATCGAATTAGAAGATAAACAAATTATTCGGCTACATTACATGTCCTACTGGAAGTCAGCCAGCAACCTTAGATAAAGACTTTGAAAATAGAAAATCTTAAACATAATGTTATATGTTTCTATCAGATAAAAATCTTGATAACAGATCTCAAAGCCTCGCCATCACCTCAAAAAAATTAATGCTCTGAATATACGCTAATATATTTCTGAGAGATCTTTAAATGTCACATGCTGTTTAACAAAAAAGAAGCTATACATGTTTTGCAGAACGCCTCACAAACAATAAATCATATCCTTGGACCTTTCTTGAAAACTTTGGTAGTTGCATGCCCCAACATAACAACAATAACAAAAACAATATATGCCAATAGTGAAGAGCAAACGGAGGAGGTTTTCTCTGTACAGGTAACCCGGTAGGGCGAGTATTTTTAATCAGATGTAAGCAGCCTAACCGATGTATTCCCATGACCATTTCCGACCCTTTCCCTGACCACCCCCAAGATGTGCAGCTAGCGAGGTTTGAACCTTAGACCTCTTCTGAGGATATCAAGACGCCAACCACTAGGCCATCTTGGTGATGGTTGCCAATAGTGAAGAGCCATACTCCATAAGTGTTAAGGTGAATCAACATCTTCAATCATTGCAAAGAACTAAAAACTAGAAGAATAGAAATAATATAAATGCTGAATGATCAGACAAGCAATTAATTGATACTTGGATACTGCAAACCATAATGGTAAGTGTTAACTCGGCTAGTTATAAAATGTCACAGACCGTTGAAGTTCTTAGTTTACTTTCAAAACTTCTTGCCGAGAAAATTCAGTAAATAAAAGACAATCAGCCACTAAATCCTGTCCTCTAGTCCAACTATACTCACACGTTAAAACATTTTAAACTTACACAAAGAATTGGATATAAAAGTGTTCAAGTTCCGCCGCTGATTCCAAATATTTCTGGCTTAATCAGGATCTAATTTCACGTGATATGATTCATATGAACGTAATTTTAATTCAAAAGACTAAAACCGAATATAAATTGCACAATGAATCTATATACATAACAGATTTGACAAAAAAAAAACACAGTAATTAGAAATAAATATATAATACCTCCATATTACGAAACAACGAATTCCCCGTGAATGAAACCGTAGTTAATAGACTGCAAAAGGATGAAGAAGTGACTGTGCACGGCGGCCGGAGATTGTGACGGTGGAGGGAGAATAACGGGAGAGAGCGGTTGTTTAATTGGGGGAAATGGCGGAAGGTGTACGCTACTACTGAACTCGACATTTTCATTTTTTATTTTATTTTTTTTTATTTTTTTTTTTCAGTTGAAGCTTCAGGTACACCCTTTAGATGCCTCCACGCGTTACCGACTTACTTGCATGACAAGTGCCTGTAGTTGTTGGGCTTTACTAATGGGCTTGATTGCTGGTTTCTTTTAACCCGAGTAAGCCCTATAAAGGCCCAATAATAAAAGAAAAGGGAAAATACTGAAAAAATTATCATACTTTAACCAATTTCATCGTATTTAAGGTAAAAAAAATTATTTCTTTCAATTTAAAATATTTAATATATAATTTGTCATTAAACTAAGGACTCTGTTTCAATTTATGATACGGAACGTTATTTTCTTTATTTATCATTTTCAGATTATGTTTTATCAACAAATTTCTTCTCTGAGATATATACTTAATGGATTAATATTCGTCAAATAATTAAAAAAAAATATTGAGTGAAAAGAGAGAAATCGAAATAATTTTTATATAATTATTTATTTTATAATTGGTTAATGTTATGACAATAATGTATTAAAATCTTAATTTATGTATTTATTTATGTTATTAAAATTGTAATTATAATTTTACTTACGAGTATTCGAATTGTACTTGCAATCTAACAAGGTAACAAAAATTTCAAAAGGATAAGGTAATATAAATTGAGAGTTATTCTTATGTTTTTTAGATGCTCACAAAAACAAATATGGATATTATTGCAAGAAGGGTAGTTTTGTCATAGGCCAGGTAAACAGATGCTTGACTTTCTAATTTTGGATGAATTACGCTCATAACGATGGCGTTGATTGTTCTGTTATTCAGTATATGCCGTGGGCCAGCTGGACTGACACGTCGGTAGTCAGAGTCTTATGGTCTTCTTTTACATAAATAAAATATAGAAAGAGTATATAGACTCGGGGTTGATACACGTAGAAGAGATGATTTTGAAAGAAAAGGGAAGTAAATTTGAGTTGGCCGTTAATATTTATTATGAGTGAAACTTCTTCTTGATGAATGTTAATTCACTTAATTGTTCGATTTAAATCTCATTTTAAAGACAGCTTTGTAACAAACTAATGTTAATCAATGTCATACAATGAAGGTGTGTTTACTCGTCATGTATTATATAAAATTTACGAATCATTTTCACAAAATTTTCTTTTCTTTTATGTAGATCGTGATATTGATATAACATATTGTGATATTGATACAACATTTGATGGATCACTAATTCACAGAAATATATGCAAAGCGCGCCTACATATGTCGTACAAATATCCTTCCTTTCGGAAGGTGCGTGTGGCTCCAAAGGTACACTTTGGTGCTTGTGATAAAAGAAGAGAGTACACATTCAATGTCTTACTATTATTACATAGAAAGAACAGTTAAAATATTTGAGCGATAAGCCAACATTCTATCAAGTGACTTCACACATGTAACTTATTTTAATGTTTAAATCAACCAAACAGAGAAAAAACATCCCATACACAACAAAGGGTACAAAATACCCTCGTCTATAGATTAGACAAACGGAAAGAGTCAAAGATTTCTATGTATCAAAAGTTAATTTCGAATTCATAGCATCAAATTGCAAGGAAACTTACCAAGTGAAAGTCAGTACAAACAAGGCCCATCATCCCAACTTTTTCCACACGTTCCTAAGTCCAACAAACACTACTCATCATCATCACCTTTCGTATCATATTTAAAAAGAAATGCAACCTCCCATTTTTATCATTAATATATACTGTCACAATAATCACCATCTTTCTTTCCACCACCAATGCCCACAATTCACTACGTCACTTTCCTCACTTTTTTCACTCTTATTTTATTATGTCATGCAAGATTACATCTTCATCCTAATGACCATGAAGCAATGTTAACAATCTACAAAAACTTAGGTCATGTCACAAATGACACAAAAAACTTTTGCAACTCCACCGGAATATTCTGTGAACGTAGAATCTTTAACAACTCCGACGTCCTACGTGTCACCCGTATTGTTTTCAACCATTGTCGGTTAAGAGGTTCAATATCTCCGGCCATCGGAAAGTTAACCGAACTTAAAGAACTTTCTTTACCCAACAACCACCTCGTTGACCAAATTCCAAGTCAAATCACTAAGTGCCGGAAACTTGAAGTTTTAAATGTTAAAAGCAATAGACTTTCGGGTCAAGTTCCAGCTGGGTTATCTTCCCTTATCCGGATTCGGATCCTAGATCTATCAAGTAACAGCTTTTCTGGTGATCTAGGTTTCTTGAAGTATTTTCCAAATCTTGAAAGGTTATCACTTGATAGCAATAAGTTCACCGGAAAAGTACCGGCGTCATTGCGGTCGTTTAGAAATCTCCGGTTTTTCAACATCTCCGGCAACAGTTTCTTAGAAGGCCCATTACCGGAGATGAACCAACTGGAATCACCATCACCGGAGCTACAAAAAAACATCAACAATCTTTTTCCAAGACGTTACGTTTTCGCAGAAACAAATTCGAATAGTTCAACGGCTAGTTCTGACGATATCCAAGCTCCGGCACCGTCTCCGGCCAATGAACCGTTTCAAAAACATAAAAAGGATAAGAAGAAGAAAGCGGTACGCTGGATACTTGGGTTTTTGGCCGGAATACTTGCCGGAGTTTTTTGTGGGACAATTTTTTCAGTCCTGTTTAAGTTGGTTTTCAATATGGTTAAAGGTAAAAAGAAAGATCAGGGGCCCACGATATTTAGTAAATATATAAAAGTCGAAGAACTCGCATTTTTAGAGAAAGAAGGAGTAGAATCGTTACAAATCATCGGTAAAGGTGGATGTGGGGAGGTTTATAAATACGAATTACCCGAAGGCAAAGTGAAAACAATTGCTATAAAGAAAATAGTACAACCACCAAGAGATGCAACTGAATTAAGAGAAGAAGATACAAAGCTTTTAAACAAGAAAATGAGACAAATTAAATCCGAAATCCAAACAGTTGGACAAATTCGACATAGGAATTTGCTACCATTACTTGCCCATGTTTCGCGTCCTAATTGTCATTATCTTGTTTACGAGTTTATGAAAAATGGTAGTTTGCAAGATATTTTACAAGAAGTAAAAGAGGGAAAAAGGGAATTGGATTGGCTTGCAAGGCATCGGGTCGCTTTAGGTGTAGCAGCCGGGCTTGAGTATCTTCATATGAGTCATACGCCTCGTATAGTTCATAGAGATTTGAAACCGGCTAATGTGTTACTTGATGATGACATGGAAGCCCGAATAGCTGATTTTGGGTTAGCGAAATTTATTCCTGATGCTGAAACACAAATGGCGAGTTCTAATGTTGCTGGGACGTTAGGGTATATAGCGCTTGAGTATTATCAAACAATGAAGTTTACTGATAAGTGTGATATTTATAGTTTTGGAGTGTTGTTAGCGGTTTTGGTAATGGGAAAGCTTCCGACTGATGAGTTTTTTCAATGTACGAAAGAGATGAGTTTGGTGAAATGGATGAGGAATGTGATTGTTAGTGAAGATCCACGACAAGCTATTGATGACAAGATGATGGGGAACGGGTTTGAGGAACAAATGTTACTTGTTCTTAAGATTGCTTTTTTTTGTACACTCGATGAACCGAACAATAGGCCCGATAGTAGAGATGTTAGATTGATGTTGGCTCAAATCATACATTAGCTAAGTGTGGATTGTGGTAACTGTTTAGAATAAGGATGCAAAATGTTACTTAAGTTATAGTAGCTCCAAATGTTCATGGAAAGTGTATCAAATTGTTATCTTAGTACCTCTTTTAGCATCAATACATATGGTCATATAGTATCTGTTTTTGTATCAATTTATAAGACTTCCCTATTGGTGGTAAACAAAGTAGAGGAGACTTAAATGTAAGTCTCCTCTTTAATTAGTTCATACATCATCATAACAAGTCTCCTCTTTGAAGTCATACATCATCATCATTGGAGTATGATACAACTGAAAACAAGCCAAACCACAAAGACTAAAACTAAATAAAATAACCCACTTGCTAAGTTTGTACTAAAATGCAGTACATTATCACTTTCGGAGGAGGTATGGGCCATTAATATATCTCATTGTCATTTTCTTTCTACTTGTTTCTCGTCATTGGTATATACAAAAGTATAAACAAAGGAAATTTAAAAAATATATACAAGAAAAGGATAAAAAAATTAGGAAGGGAAGTAACTCCATATTAAATTTAGCACTCTTCAATTCATTTGATAATATGCTTTATACAGTTAAGTATATGGTCAGATTAGGTTGCTAACTTTCTGGTCGTCTCAATTAAGTCCTAAAGAATGAAAGAAACTAGGAAAGAGCTTCTTGCATAAATATATCGCTAACAATCGTAAGGAATTCGTGCATAGGTTATTATTAATGGAGTAATGCTAAATGTGCCTATAATATATGTCTAGATCTAAATCTAATTCATATATTTTATAACACATTAATTTCACTTATTTTCTCCCATTTTATCTACCAATTATTCTATCATATTCACCAATGAAATATTTAGGCACAAATTTAGGCATACATTTTTAGGCCTAAGAATCATTTTTCTTACGTATATTTGAGGTATTTTGGTTGAAATAATTAACAAGTTTAAATACATCAAAAACCAACTTCAACCAATGAAACATGCATTTTATGAATTTTCGCAAAAGATATATACTTAAACTGCAAATCAACGACTCAAGCATACTGTTTTCGGTGCGAGTTTAGATCAACTCAGCTAAATATATCAATGCAATGCAACAGAAAAAACGAAAAATGAATTGAATAGGAAAATTGAAGGTAAAGCAGATTGAACATTGCAATAATCAGATATTATAATATTCACTTAAAAATGGAGCAACACGTTATAAAATTAAAAGAAGGGAAAATCGAATGCATAAACAATAAAAGATCACTCAACAGTTATGGATAAAGTGACCCCTTAAATTGAAAATAGCCCATTATCTACAATCTGTATAAGCCCGGTTAAGACCAACATTGGAGGGAACACAGTTAAACTAGAGGTTTAAAATTTAAACCCAGGAACACATTATTCATATAAGCCCAGTATACCAGGCCCATTATTATAACGATCATTTACAAGTACACCTCAGACTTGAGAATAATCGTGTGTTAAGTAATCCAAATTTAAACAACTGAACATACAGGCGATGACCTATTTAACTCATACAGTCTTATTGAGGAGTAATTGCAACAAATCAAGTTGCTGCTTGACTGTTATAAAAATTGAACCATGTGATATTTTTCAAAGGATTCATCTACAAAACTAACTCCATTTCATATCGGTTGCATTAAATTAAACATATATATATATATATATTGTTTATATATAGGTTTGTATATAAGAAGTGGCTTAAAGTATATTTAAGGGCAAAACATTTGTACTGGAGACATTACTTATGCTAGGTGCAGTAATAGTTATTTCACAAAAAATATATTACAATTTATGTTCTTTCGTCTTTAAAAAATATACACAATCACCCTTTTATTTACACTTTACTCGTTGATGGACATAAGATAAGTGATGTAAACATACCTACCATTTTTCTATATAAATATATCATTTACTTTAATTTAAGATGCTAGATGACATCAATATTATATATTTTTTTTGCCGTTCATTGCGTAATATTATATATGTTTAAAATCAAAGATGATACATGTATTGCTAACAATGTTTATATTAGAGTGAACAGAGTGGGATGAGGTGACACAAGAGTCAAGATGATCCTGGATGCTATGGGGGGATCACTCCGATGTCGAGGTGGTCTTAGGTATGGTTCAAGCAGGTGGTCCGGCTTATGGTGAAGATATGAGGCTAATTGTTTATCTTTCGTTTTTAACTAACAACTAAATTAAGTGAATCTGATTTGCAAAGTGATGACCGAGAGTACAAGTGAAAATAGGATTTGATCTACTTGTCACCAAAGTGACGTAAAAGTAATATATAAATGATAAAAGTGAATATTTGTTTTGAGATAGATTAAATAAAATATATATATATATATATATTTTTATTTTTAAAGGATAAAATAATAATTAAAAATAAACAATTGTCCGTAAAAAATAAGAATAAGAATGAAGAGTTATTGGAATGAAGTATTCACGTGGCTCCTGCTTTTGTGAGCCAGCTTTCCCTCCGCCCCAGAAACCCGCACACACGGACCACTGCAATTGTCCCTTCCCACTTTCCTTTTTTAATTATTTCCTTAAATAATTCTCAAATCTTTACTCAACCAATACTAGCGTTTTCAATCTCCTAAATATATCGGTTTATGTGAAATATTTCTACCAAGTTATAATAGACATGTGGCTCATTTTCCCCCTTTTCAAAGAAAATCGCCCCCTAAGAAAAACCAGAGCCAAGGTCATGTTATTTCTTGTTAGATTACAAACTAACAATGCGTTTATGTGAATATGTAATGTCTATTATAAATAAGTGATACATGAAAAGGCGGTCATCCATCTTACAGTCGCTCGAAAAGAAACTACAGTGATCTAAATAACTGTCTTTTGTTTTACGGTACGAACCGAATGAAAAAATTAACAGAATAATTAAGAATTATTGATTCATTAAGTTATATATATATATGTTCATTAAGTGCATTAAGTCAAATACAAACAGTAACTAACATTCTTTTACGATTATGTAAGTTGTTTCTTTCTAATTATTTAGATCAAGTATATCCATAAAGTCCAAATGCACCCTCACGTACATTTTAACCGTGCGTAACTCTCATCTAAATAGTTTTCACTTACGTAGGCCTCTCAATAAATTCTATATATAAAATCTAAAAGTTACCCAAATTAACACACAAGTTAACCAGAGGTTTTATACGTGATTACTTAAAGGAGAAAGTTGTCATTTTCAAATAAAAAGTGTAAATAAAGACAAAGGGAGAAGAAGGCGGAGAAGAGGGCAAACAAGCTTATAAATCCAACCCCGTTAACGTAACGTGTTCCCGTAAAAAAGTAAAGGGGGACACATGTCCCGTTACTTTCCATAAATCCACTAAATTTAACCTTATTTCAATAACATCTCAAAATGTCCAACATTTAATCTAAAAGATTGCAAGTGGCATTTGGATTTGCACCAAATCGCCACGATATATTTCGCATATACGTTTTCAAGTGTTAACTTATATCATCTTTTATCTTTTAAATACAAACGATTTAAATTATATACATATTTGTTATTATATATCATACGTCATCAACTTTCTTTATTATTTATTATAAATCAATATGTTTTTTTCAAAGTATATAGAGTACTTAATTTCATACATAATTATATTTATTTATATTTTACAATTTAATAAATAAACAATATTCATAATCAAAATCTCTCGAACTTAGAAAAGAAATATTTTATTTTATTCATAAAAAATAAAAACAAATTTATTTCAAAAAGTGTTTACACGAAGACAGTGCCTTTATTTTTTGTTTCCTTTTAGAATAGCGCCTTTGTTTTATTTACGTTTCTGGATTCCAAACATCACAACTCACAACCAACGATCTAAACAAATATAAAATAAAAATAAATAAATATAAATATAAAATACAGTTTAGGCATATATATTGTGGCCGTCGATTCTTCACCGGTAACCATCATTTAACTCCCGTTCTCCTCAATTCTACCTCCCAATTTCTTCAAGTTCACATCAATTAAATCCCAATTTCTAACTTTATTATATTTCACATACAAAATGGGAGGTGTGAAGTCATCAATGGCATCAAAGTTAGCTTTTTTCCCACCAAATCCACCGTTTTACAAACTAATAACTGAGAAATCAAGTGGGTTGATGCTATTAGATAGATTCCCACATCGTGAAAACGTCGACGTTTTGAAGCTTCAAACTCGCCGTGGGAATAAAATCGTTGCGGTTTACGTTAGGTATCCGATGGCTACTCGAACGATACTTTATTCACATGGGAATGCTGCTGATATTGGTCAGATGTATGAACTTTTTATCGATTTGAGTATTCATCTCAAAGTTAATCTCATGGGGTTAGTATTTTTGTTTTTATTTACTTTTGTTGCTACTATTCGTGCCCTAATTTGTTCAGTTCTTGTTTTTTTTTTCTTTTTTATTTTGTTTTAATTTGAGGGGTGTTTGAGATTGCTTAAATAAGTAATTATCTGCTATTTGCTTATTTTGACAGCAGATAGAGCCAAACACCTTTCTGAAAACTGTTTATCTACTTATTTATTAAGAAATAAGCAAGGTGACACCTACTTATTTTAAACATGTAAGTGCTTAAGAATAAGCAATTTCAAACACTCCCTGAGCTTGTATGTAGTTTTTGTTGATGGGTTGTGATTGGGGATTACTTCCCACATAAAAGATTTGATCTTTTATAGGCAGTGTAGAATTAAGTAAGGGGAATTGATGGTAAATTTTAGGGTTTAACTTAAGTACCTTTAGGAGTTACTTAGGAACTTGGAACATTAGTGTTGTAAAATTAGTCGACATATGTTCATAATTGCATGATATAGTGAAGAATTTGCTGAGTTCTTGAAAAAAAATCCTTTTAATTTGAATTGAAATGAAGTATTTGTTCATGGGTTGTTAATTGGGATTAATTCCCACTTTAAATTTTTTATCTTTTTTATATGCGGTGTAGAATTAATTAAGAAAGTTAGAACGTTAGTGTTGTTAAATTTGGTCAAATTAAATCCACTTGATAATGGAGATAGTGGTTTTAAGTTTATGAATTGACCTCTATATACACGTTGGTTAAGTATGTCTAAGAATTTGTTGATGCTAGAATATTTGATTGTTCAGACGTTGAATTTTCAATCATTCTTCCTTTTTTGTATATCTTAGAGGTTTAAATTTTTGTTTGTTTATGTAGGTATGATTACTCTGGATACGGGCAGTCAACCGGCAAGGTGCATAAACGTGTGAACTTCTGTATAAGTATTGATGTTGTCTTAAATAAGAGTGAATCTAAATGTTAACTGTATGCTTTGTTTTTGCAGCCAAGTGAGCATAACACGTATGCAGATATTGAAGCTGCATACAAGTGTTTGGAAGAGAGTTACAATATGAAGCAAGAGGATATCATTCTTTATGGTCAATCTGTTGGTAGTGGGCCCACCGTGAATCTTGCTGCTCGGTTACCTCGATTAAGAGCTGTTGTTTTGCATAGTCCTATATTATCGGGGTTGAGAGTCATGTATCCTGTTAAGCACACATATTGGTTCGACATCTATAAGGTATTTACTCATTAGTCTCATTTCATTTTACTGATAGGTTAATTTGTATGTTATTTTTCCGCACATTTGATCTGATTTGTTATTAATGTAAATATGCAGAACATTGATAAAATTCAATTTGTGAAGTGCCCTGTTCTCGTCATCCATGTAAGCAGCACTCTATTCTTAATTTCTTTTTTATGTCCCTCTAATTAGGAAGATTGAGATTAATTTACCCATAATTATATTTGATAGCTTAAGAATTGCCATAAATATTGGATTTTTAGCAGTCTACACATATGATTGACCATCCTGTTTTTCTTTTTATTCATTTTGCGAGTCCGCCAAACAATGGGAATTAAATCCACCTATTAACTTGCTCTCATTTCTCACACCATTAAAATGGAGCTCACAGATTTACTGTGTTATGTAAGACATCCTGAAAATTTTGAAATTCCGAAATTGTTGGAAATAAATACATGCAAATTCAGGGATGAAAGGGAATAAGTCAACACTCTAAACAAGCAAAGCTTCGATTTACTACTGCAATAAACACTCTTGAAGAATTTGTTAGGAAGTCACTGTCAGTGTTTTAGGTGATGAAAGAAATCCAAATTAGACCAGAAAGTCAAACTTTGTCCATGAGTCGTCATCTTGTTTTCTATCATAAAAGTACATAATCTTTTTTCTCATTCTTGTCTTTCATGGTATGAAGAAAAGGGACATGTGACTATGAGGATTTCATTCTTGGTTTGACTTTGACCATCATCATGTTGAAAACTTGCAGGGAACTTCCGATGAGGTTGTCGATTGTTCTCATGGGAAAACACTCTGGGAACTGTGCCAAGAAAAATACGAACCGTTATGGATCAAAGGCGGAAAACACTGTAACCTTGAACTCTATCCAGAATACATCAAACACCTAAAGAAATTCATCTCCAACATTGAAAAGCCGCTCTCATCACGTAGGACCAACAATTCAAGAAAAAGTGTGGACCAGTCCACCACCACCTCCCACCAACACAACCATTCCGGCAGGAGGAAGAGCACTGATTGTTTTGAAGCTCCACGAAAAAGTACAAACAAAAAAGAACACTTGGACTTCATCAGTGAACTACACGAGTTCAAGTTTGATCAGATTGAAGACAAAATTGGAAAACTGAGAATACCTTATGAGCACATGGAGAGATCTCGAAGGAGCGTGGAGTACATTGAAAAGCCTCGAATAAGTACTGATATGAAATCAGAGTGGCCCAGAATGAGTGTGGATTGTATCAGTAGAATTCGTAACTAGTTATATAAAGATTGTAAAGTGGTGGTGGGGGTTTAATTTGTGTATTTGTGTTTGTGGAAAGTTAGTTGAGTTTCAATTTGTTGTACTAGTTCAAAGTTGGTGGTTGATGAAAATTTGAAATGTGAGCAACTTTGTGTGATCTTCATAATCACACGCGTAACAAACACAACCTGCTTTCAGAGGGTTCATGAGATTTGGCCCGGCTTTAAACTGGAGATGAGACATGGAAGGGCAACGGCGACTATTGGTACACACTAGTAGGACTTCCATTTGATCTATTTAAGCCATTTGATCTCATGAACCTGGCTATCAAATCAAACCATATTCGAGGTTAGATAATAGCATCTATGCTTGATTAAAAAAAGAGAAGCTTTGAACTTGAGATGTTAATGGGCTGAGTTTGGGACGACTTTAGGCTGGGTATCACCAATTTCATCCGGGCCCAAACCGCACAAAATGTCTTATAAAGTTATAAGTAATGCCAAAATCCTGGCCCGATTAGTTCAGTTTTTAGTTCCCTTATTTTTTTCAAGATTGTGATCCTCTCATGTTGTGTTCACTGTTCAACATAAGAGGCCATCTCCCTCGCATTACAAAGTTAAATACATTAGAAAATTCATATTTACGTTAGAATTTGGGACCCACAACTGTTTTATATGAGGTAATATGACCTTCAACATGAGATCTCAATCTATTTTTTTGCCATCCCTGTTCCCTAGACGTGTTTTGGGTCATCGTGTCAGAAACTATTGAACCATTTTGTATTATTCTACAATAAAGACATTTTTTGGGATGGAATATTTGCATGGCAACACTGTTATATGTCGTAATATTTATACGTGTATATATATTTCTGAAATTGATGGTGATCACACGGCTTCAATTGAAAGAAACCAGCCCCATTTCATCAAGAAGTGGTGAATAATTATCATGGTGATATAAGTTATCCTACAAATTCTGGTTTTAGGTGAACATATAATTCTGTTACACCATATTCAGATTCATAAAAGAAAATAACAACATTATTATCTGGCCATATTTTCCTAATATAATTTTTTTTTCACATATTGACGTTATTTTCCTTGAAAAATGAATATTGATTTAATTTTGTAGGACCGAGGATGAAATTGCAAATAAAGCGATAAAACATGCCATGCGGGCTCTTAGAAAGCGTCATTTGGCAGAAGAGGGAGCTCATTCGCCTGCTTTTACTGCTATATCTAAACCTGTAGTTTCTCAGGTTTTCGTTGCGGCTTTATTTTGCATATATGTGACATTTTCATTCTTAGCTCACTTGCATGTATGCAATATTTACATTATTATAAAAATATTGATTAATTTTAATTTAAAGGGTATGGAGTGGAAGGATAAGGTGGAAACACTTGAATTAGAACTTCAACAATGTTATAATTTATAAAGCTCAAGCTCGATTATCTGAGCAGCTTGCTGTGGAAGTTGAAGAGTCACGAGCTTCAAAAGCTATAATTCAAGAGAAAGAATTGTTAATTCCTAGTCTTGCAAACGAGCTTTCCCAAGCAAGGTTCAGCCTCACTCTCTCTCTCTCTCTCTCTCTCTCTCTCGTTATAAATAACCACATGGGTTATTAGTTGAGGAAGGTTTAACTGACAAAAATTTTAGAGTTATTGTGTAGGGACGAGTGTTCTTGTTTGATAGTGCTTTTGGAAGAAAAGACTAAAGGGCTAGAGTTGCTTATTGGTGAGAGTCAGGAGCTCAGAGCTCAATATGAAGAGATGAGAGCGAAAGCTAACAATGCTGAGGCTGAAAACAAGACATCAGTTGAAAAGTGAAATTTGCAGAAATTAAAGGATCCTGAACGCCTTAACGAGGTGCAAGTTCACGTTACCTACATTGTTCTAACATGATTCACACGTCTACCTTTTTTATCTTTTTGCAAGTAGTTCCTAATTTGAAGTGGTACAACCATCTGTGTTCACTTCATTCTTGCTAAACCCTAAACCCTGAACAAAACCGGCTCAATCAATTTGAGTTTTTTCTTTCACAAAGCAACATATCCAAACGGGTTCCAGATGGGCTAAAATTTAAAAAATTGCACAAGAACTTGCAGGTCAAAATCGGCAAGAATGCGTTATATATATCCACCGACACTTTTTCTCCATTATCTTTAAATAGAAATGATAACCAAATCACTGTAATCAGGGTCGGACCTAGGGGGGTTCCCGGGGGTGCACGGGAACCCGATAGAAATTTGTCGCGTAGTGTAAATTTTTGCTAAAAATCTCGATTTCTCCAAAATGAACCCGGTCTCAAAATTCGGTTAAAAGAATTAGATTGTTATTTTCGAATAGTCAATCAAAAACCTTAGCATCTTTAATCGTTACAAATGAATCCATACATGCATATTGTAACAAAAGAAAGCAAATTTTAGCCAGTGTTACTAGAATACTAGGTGCCTATATATTGCAAAAGATAACTGTGACATTAAAATAAAATTTAGGCCATAAATTGATGATAAGAAGATTACGTTACTAAAAGCCCAATATATCAAGTAGTTTAATTTAACAAAGCCCATTAAACTTTGCGTTTAGTTAAAAAAAAAGGAAAAAAACTCAATCGTTACACACTCTCATTATTCATGGCAAAGAGATGAAACAGGTACTACATTCGCTATCTGATGTTCTATGTTTGCTTTTTCATAAGGGTTTTAATTATGTTTACTTTTCCTTAATTAATAATGTTTGTTATTTGTTAGTAATTTTTAGTCAATAATAAACCACTAATTTGCTAATGTAGGTTAAGATTGGAGGTTATTTTAAAAGAAAAGTTTCATCAGATGGCGATAATATTTGTGAAGAATCTTCAAAACGAAATGTTTCTAACGATATTCCACAAGAATCACCGCCTAAATCTAGAACTGGTACTCCTTCGAGTAGTGTACCGATTAGAAGACAGATTTGCGTAATAGGATGGGTGAAGAATATTTTAATGGTACGTTAATTTGTACTATAGAAAAAGAAGAACTCTTAAATGTTACTAATGAGGTTGTATGTAAGCGATTTTTCAGTATGAAAGATCGTAGGGGACCTAATTAGAAGGTACGTTATCAATTTATTTACCGGTTTAATGAAATCATATATTTTAGTTCATTTTTATTTCCTTTATACTCGTAAAAAAAAAATTTGTGCACCCGATGACTTAATGTTCTGGGTTCGCCCCTGACTGTAATAAATATGATTACGGAAGCTATATCATTAAAAAATCAGGGATTAATAATATAATCTCTTGGAATGAAACAATTTAATAGAAATTGAAAGATTTCAATACTTTTAACCCATTATATCAGCATTCTAGGGAGTTTAATGCCTTTTAAGCTCAAGTTTTATTATTTTTAGTGATAAATAACAAGTTTTGAACTTTATTTAATACAATTGTCATTACCAAATTCAAAAGAAGATGTAAAAAGTTGTGGGTCAACCTACCCATTTGACCCAGTATGCAACCTAACCTGCCCATTTGGTCTGTTTTAATGTTTTGAAATGTTAATGGCTCCTTTTGTTACCCGTATGACAAATATATTTCTTGTTTCATCAGCTTAAGGCTCTGTACGAAGATACTCTTGGTAAGCTCAAGGCCGTGGTTTGGAGCAAATCGCAAGGCAGCAAGTTGATGGTGTGGTCCACCAAAGCCAAGAAGGCGCTGAACACTTAAGAGAATCGACTATACCTAAAAAACGTGTAAGAACAGGATAATGTCTCATGAAGGTGGCTGTGCATCTATAATTTTCGACAACAGTTCTGGGAAATTAATTAGTAATGGCCAGGACCAGAAAGTCAAAATATGGAACACGAATACCGGGTTACTAACTCGAACGTACCATGGCTCCGTTCTTGATACTTATGATAACAGATGTCTAATTGCAGCCAGTAGCTCGAATAACCTTTATGTATGGGACACAAATTCTGGGCGAGTTCGCCATACTCTCACAGGCCATTTAGATAAAGTATGTGCAGTCGACGCCAGCCGATCCTCAAACCGCCACATTGTGAGTTCAGCATATGACTGAACCATTAAACTGTGGGATTTAAACAAAGGTTACTGCATCAACACTATTATATTCCCATGTAACTGCAACGCTATTTCTTTCAGTCCAGACGGGCTGACTATTTTCTCAGGCCATGTTGATGGACACCTCAGGTTATGGGACTTACGAAAAGGGAAGTTACTGAGTGAGGTGGCTGAACATTCTCTCGCAGTTACATCTATTTCTCTTTCTAGAAATGGGAATATGATATTAACGAGCGGGAGAGATAATTTGCATAATTTATTTGATGTAAGAACCCTTGAAGTTTGTGGGACGCTACGTGCAAAGTGAGAATAAAGTTGCGTCTAATTGGAGTAGATCTTGTGTTGGTGCAGATGATAACTATTTCGCTGCAGGATCTGCTGATGGGTCAGTTCATGTGTGGTCGATATCCAAAGGGGATATAGTGAACGTTCTTAAGGAACACACGGCTTCAGTACTATGTTGTTCTTGGAGTGGTCTTGGAACACCTCTGGCCGCATCGGGCAGGAATGGAATCATCTGTATGTGGTGAGGTACCACATATCAGAGGTTAGCCACATTGACCTTTGAGATTGAAAATATGTCTTACTATATGCACGGGTATGTATACTTATATATTAATTTCAAACCACCTGATTATTTTATTATCAGATTGTTCAGATGGAAATAATCACTTTGAAAACGCAAATCATATTGACAAGCTTTCTTACACTGAAATATTGGTAATCGTTGCTTGTCTAGTACTCTAAATATATATTTTATGCGTATCTACGATGATTGCCTTTATGTAGTTTGTCCCCAACGGAATCCTTTTATTGAATTTCACAACATATGTTAGTCGACCAGTTGAAGATAATAATATAAAGATGATTAAATGTGGAAAATCTGGGAATAAGGAAGTTGAAATTGAAACTTGAAAGTACGTATAAATGCGCCTGAAGCCATAACAATGGCAACACATAGATAGATGAGCGCATACTACAAAAACAACTATATTGTTTTAATCAGATGATATGCTGCCAGATCATGATGCGTTGACAGTTAGCATGATTACGAGTGAAGTATCTAAAGATATATCAATATTTACCCATAATTATGTTGTTATCCGATATTTGAAGAATTTATTATATGTATTAAACAAGTTTTGCTATTGTATTGTTATTGTATGTATTAGATGATTTCTTTCATCGAGTAACAAGTATTATTTGCTAATGTTGCAGTCAAAGTTGTCATAAAAACAGTGTCACATCAAAGTTATAACATATCAGATTCATCAATAGCAATAATTGAAAGTCTAAAACACTCGATGAAAATCAATGATATAATTTCTTCGAATAAAATGGTTTAGGACATTGTAAACATTTAAATGTATAGTAGCAACTTTTGATATGTTTCATTATTAGTAAAAACATTTTCTCTTACATGTTTAACCTGTTATTAGTTAAACACAATCAGAATTGTCATCACAAATTACAACTAGAAGCTTGTTCATAACATGAAGTTTACACATAACTGTAAACTCTGAAGTCTAAACATGGATATATCAAGTCTGTTAACAATACCTTAACTTAAAGATTCCAAATTTTTAAAATTTTGTTCTTTCCGTTTCCGATCTGTCAAGAGCTTTCAATTTCTTCTTGCAATATAAGCCAATGGGCAATGATTTCATGGTTTTTTTTTTGTCTTTATGAATAAAAAGACACTTCCCAATGTATGCATAGACTTCGATTTAACATAACCTTGCTTAGAATGTTTATCTTCAATCTTTTTTACAATTCGTTACACGTAAACTATAAACGTCTCTCCACAATCAAAACTTACGTGTTAGGTATAGTAGATCTCAACCTTGTTCGTTCATCTCGTTATGGCTCATATAAGTCTAATCATCGAATAAATATGCATAAAAGTGACTAGTCAAGAAGATCGATTATTTGAAGAAGTCAATATCTAATCTAAAGATTAGTTGCTAAAATGGTATGATCTAGACTAGATAAACAAATTTTGTTATGAAAAAAAGTATGTTCTAAGAAAAATCTTATTTTTTCGTTATAAGATAGGACTTGGGTAATATTAAATTTTGTTATTTTGGTTGAAGATTTTAACTAAGGCTGAAATAACTACGTGCCAGGTGGTATGAAGTCCAAATATTGCAAATTCCTTCGATTACTTTTAATAACTTACTTTTACCTCAAATTTCGAAATGTGTTTCTTTTTTTCAAAAGATAATATATTGATTGCGAAGGATTATTCTAGCTTAGTTTTTTATAGTGGTAATAGTAAGAATAAATATTTTTACTTTTAATTTTGATATATTTATATATTTTTTAAAATAATACTAAAATTATTATTATTTTATTTTTTATAATATGAGATTATTTTTTTTCAAGAAAATGTATGATATACAATTTAAATTTGTGTATCACAACTTTTGTAACTTTTAACCGTGATACACACTAATTTTTATGGTGTGTATCACATATTTAAAACTTTTTATCTCATATTAAAAAGCATAACATTCTAATAATTTTGATATAATTTTTTTAAAATAATAAAAATAAAAAAGTTCATTCTTACCTTTATTATTATAAGAACCGATCCTATTTGAATCTCATTGATTAAGTTTTGAATTGAAATTACACTTGAGGCATACTTGAATGAATCTTGACGACATACTTGAATGGTCCAACTCACACACTTGATGCCGCACTCAAACTTACAATGTGGAAGTGGAAGAGTAACTAAACCCATTTGGACTTACTGGACACTCGCATTCATGGACAACATCCTGCCGCTTCTAACCACAAGAACACCTCGAACCTATGCCAACATGTAGAAACATAAACTAACAACAAATTATACATTTAAGGTAGTCCAACAAATTAAGCCCTACGAACTGCTGGCGTGAAGCCAGTGGCCGGAGGCAATTCAAATATAGATTTAGTGCCGTTCGTAAATTTTGTAGGCCTTGTGTCATACTACAAAATAGGACCCGTCAATTTTGTAGTCGTTGTGTCATACTACAAAGGGTTTTTCTATTTACACATTTTAAAATTCCTATTTGTACATCCTTCATGTGAGTATATGTGATGAGCCCCTCATACATGTATGTATGAATGTGGAGGTGTGCAAACACCCCTACTACAAAATAGAACCCCTAAATATTATCGTACTTAAAGGACTTATGTTTTCCTCATTTACCTTTTCCGAATTAAAAGGTTGAACAATAAGCAACAAATATCTAATTTTTTCTAAATTAAAGACATCACAGTGGTATAAATATCAAACAATAGCATTAAAGATCTAATTATGGCTTTAAAAAATTAACAGCATTCAGGATTTTAAAATTGTCATTCAAAATTATAATGTGAAACTGAATTAAATATCAATTACCACATCTTAGCAAAATATTATACAAGTTGTATTTCAATGTATCATGTCTAATCCTAATTTCAGAGAAAAGAAAATGTACCGACTATGGATCTAAGTAAAAAACTTTAATGATAGCGTACAATACTGCATTATTAATTTGAAAGGTATAACATTACGCATTTATGATGTATACGTAAAATTTGTACAAATATAAAAAGAAATATTATGTACACAAAAGATTTATAAAACTTACACACAAAAGGAGGTTGACCAATCATACTAAAAGAAATAACAGGTAAAAAGAAAAAAAGTTTATCCCAACAAATCTAAGTTATAAATTACATGGCACTTTTTGGATCACTATTTTTATGGGGAAAGAAGAAAAAACCCAACACGAAAGAGTGAGTAAATTATTACTACGTATTATTAAGAAATATAAAATTTAATTGCAAATTCCGATTATTTGGCCCGGAAAGAGAATTAATTAGTTGCAAAATTAGGTTTAATAATGGGGCTTACCTTCATTGTAATATGCACGTTTTCTTCCCTTTGTGAAATCAAAAGAACATTACCTTTTTGCTATGGATGAAAATATCATTTTTAGGTAATCGGGTATTTGTTCTTTTAGTTGCAAATTCCAAACATTTTGCTCGTATAGAAAATTAACGAGTAGCAAATTTGGCATAATAATTGCAAATTGCTAACATTAGGCTTAATTAGGCATATTCTAGAGACACGTTTTCTTCGTTTTTGAAGATAAAAAGGAGGGGTGACATTTACACAACGAAATTTGTTACATACACCATAACTATACATTGAATAGTTGTATTATATGCATTGATAGCATAAAACTATGGTGTGCCAATCAATTTTGCGGTGTAGATATCAACATCTACGCCCCTAGATCGAAATGTAAGAGTGATTTTGTCATATTTTTTATTGTTGTACTCTTGTTATTTCAATTTTAGTTTCATGATTCGCAAAAACTTACTATGCGTTTGCTTCGCAGAATATTTTTGATGAAATTAGAATTCATTTAAAGAATTAGAATTACAAAGAACATAAATTCTTTTGCACGAAGGAATTTGTGATTTACAACTAAATTCATTCTCACACCAAACAATGTTATCTTAAGTATATATAAATCATCTTCATCTTTTTTTATAAAATTAGACTCAACAATGATTAATGTTCAAATTACCCTTAAAAATCATTAATTACATTCCAAATGAACCACTAATTTATAAATTGCAACCCTTAAGTTTTAAACTTCACATATCCTTAAATTAAACTTTTAACAATATACTGTAAACAATAAAACCTGTAAATATCAAATTAACTATTTGTTCCTGCAATTATGCTCGGGCATACTGCTTGTATAATAAAATTGAAATCTCAATTCTATTAAATTTTGTATATCAAACACAACCTTCTATTATTAAACTTTATTAGTTCATCAGAACTGAACTCGAGAGAACAAATTTATGTGGCATCACATAATGATACAACACTTTAAATAAAGTGTGTCTTACTGATTTAGCCATTATAGTTCTCTAAACTAAACTACTAGATCATAATTCTTTATTTACAAAGACATAATCGTAGTCCCGATTATATTATCCCCATTATAATTTATTTAGAATAAGATAATGAAAGTAAATGTCACATTTGCGTTTATATTCGAAACAAACTTGACTTAAAATCTCAAGAAAACTGAGTTATTGTGAGCGATAAATGAGGATCATTTGAAAGTTAATTGATTTTTTGATACTTATTAAGAAGACAATACTGTTCAACAAACAGAAATAGTAACGTGTTGATCTTAACATCTTTAAATACTTTTGTTGTTGTGATTATTAACTTGCTTTGATTTAAAGGTTAAAACGTGTTAAAATGAGTAAATTTAAGGAAATACTTAATTATTCGAACCCAACCTTAACTTTGTTATTAATTGAATTCTCCTAATTAATTTAATGTTTTCACACTAATCACTGAGTTTCAAAACTACCTAATTAATTTGATGTCAGATTTACGCACTATAGTGTTATCATGTACGATCACAAATACTATATACAAAATTCTCTCGAATGAAATTTGAAACCACAATTATTGACGGATGGGATACGTGTTATCTGATAGGATCATACTGCTGGCTCATAAACTTAATTTTTGAAAATATGTTTAACTAAATGAAACTTGTTCGGAATCTATCGAATAACAGTTTGCTTCGAGGCCTTGCTTCTAATTTTACAAAATAAAAATCCAACCGATCATCAAATTCTCAAACCAAGAGCGAATCACATTACACGCTTAACTTTTTTTTTCATTGGGTTAGATTCGACTACTTTAGACCATTTTTTTTCCATTCGGTTAGATTCGACTACTTAAACGGACGATTTTTAATAATAGATTGTGTCTTGTGTATGAAATCACAATTTTCATACACAAGATACAATTTATAATTGCATTTGACAAATCTTTAGGTATGAGAAAAGCACCACCTTATTTAAGGAAAAAAAAAAAAAGAAAAAAAAATTATCTGGTTTTACGCTAGAAAAGTAGCCAACAACTTGATTTAACATTAAAGCAACCCAAAAAACGCTAAAAATAGCATTTTGAACAAGAAAAACAAAAAGTGCACAACAAAGAAACCAATATGATTTGTCGCTTTACCTCAATTTGTATCCCGATAACGTGTATACCATGCATACATACATCACACCGTAATAGATTAATATCACCACCCCTTCAATTCCTTTACTCAACCATCATTAACTCACTACCTGAAATCAGTTCTTATCACTTAAAGTTTGCAACCATTTTACACTTTTTGGTTCAATTTTAACCTTACACACATTCTTCTATTTCATATTTCCGTCACTATACACTCCCATTATTGAACCTTAATGGTTGTTCATGCCCATAAGGAACTTTTCCATCCACTCTTTAGTCTTTATCAACTTGTATTCATTTCAAGTTCAAATCTCGTACTCCTCTTAAATTACTCCTAAATCCTTCCTCTATATATACCACCCTCCAAGTTCTCAACTTTCATCATCTTTATCCAAATCCCATCAAGAAAACAACAGCAATAATTTAACAAAATGGCTATTAGTAAGTTTCTTTTGGTTTCTCTTTCTTTAGCATTGGTTATAGGTGTCACATGGAGCTTCGATTATCATGAGAAGGAGCTTGAAAGCGAGGATAGTTTGTGGGAAATGTACGAGCGATGGAGGAGTCACCACAAAGTGGCTACACACCACCAAGAGAAGCAAAGGCGGTTCAACGTTTTTAAAGCCAATGTGCAACATGTTCATGAAACTAACAAGATGGACAAGCCTTATAAGTTGCAACTTAATAAGTTTGCTGACATGACTAACCATGAGTTCAGAAGTATATACGCGGGTTCCAAGATTCATCATCATAGGATGCTTCAAGGAGATCGAATTGGCAACAAAACGTTTATGTATGCTAACGTTGATCGTGTTCCTAGTTCGGTTGATTGGAGAAAGAAAGGGGCTGTCACCCCTGTCAAGGATCAAGGACAATGCGGTAAATCTTTACTTGATAGTACAACCAAGTATGCATTGTATAGAATATCTTATAGGTATTAAAAAAAAAAATGATGTTTGTATTACAGGAAGTTGTTGGGCGTTTTCAACCGTGGTGGCAGTTGAAGGAATAAACCAGATTAAAACCAAGGAGCTAGTGTCGTTATCAGAGCAAGAACTTATCGATTGTGATACTTCAGAAAACCAAGGGTGTAATGGAGGGCTAATGGATCTGGCCTTCGACTTTATTAAAAAGAAAGGAGGTTTAACTAAGGAGGAGACTTATCCTTACACAGCTGCAGATGGGCGATGCAATTCTAAAAAGGTATAATTTTTCTACAAGCATAATAGAGGTGGCAATGTGGGCGGATTTGGTAATGTGTCAAACTCGGTACGGGTGAAAACATGTACTTTTTGAGGCTGAGTTAATATGATTATTTTGTAATCTATGATTACAAAAAGTTATGCTATTATATTAATAATCTTTAAATAAAACGATTCAGGAATTCTTATGCAGTAAAATATACTTTTGCGACTTTAACCAGTTCAACCCATTTGACATGTTCCATTTTGAAATAATTTTTTTCTTGAGTTTACCTGTTTGACTAGTTCGATATCAATTATAACAAGGATGGACTAAATCACAAGTAAATAGGTGTAAGTTGCTGCTTGTAAAGCATAAGTTACTTACGGAAATCAACATGTCTGATATTTTACTTTTTTCTTGTTAGGAGAAGGCACCAGTTGTATCAATTGACGGACATCAGGATGTACCTCCAAATGATGAGGAAGCACTAATGAAAGCAGTAGCTAACCAGCCTTGTTCTGTTGCCATTGATGCGGAAGGTTCTGATTTCCAGTTCTATAAAGAGGTACAAACAAATATTCTTGATATCTAAAACAAAATAATTTGATCACATATTCAGATGTAAAAATGGTTCCTTTTTTTTATGTAACAGGGAGTTTTTAACGGAAAGTGCGGAACAAACTTAGATCACGGGGTAGCAGCCGTGGGATACGGTACAACTCTAGACGGAACTAAATATTGGATCGTGAAGAACTCATGGGGAACAGAATGGGGGGAAAAAGGATACATTCGGATGGAACGAGGAATATCAGATAAACAAGGACTTTGTGGCATAGCAATGGAGGCTTCTTATCCTATCAAGAAAAATTCAAACAACCCCAAATCGTCTCATACATCATCTCTCAGAGACGAACTCTAGATTACAAGAAATTTAAACACATACAGACACACACACACACACATCAACTCATTTATTACTAAGATTTACCTTTCAATACTGCCTTAAGTTTTAGTTTTTATTCCTTAAACATTATGCATTTCACATCTTCATGTAAGATTATCTAATAAAGATTTCTTTTCGTCATAAACATAAATACAGATACCAATTGTCAACAAACTTACATGGTTAAGCGAGTTTTCTATTTACTAGAATATCTTTCCTGCGAAGAAAGCTTCTTTTTAGAATCTATTGCTACCGGTTGTGAAGAAATTGAATCAACGGCATATCCATTTAAAAGGGGGATACAGTCAGAATAACATAAGTCTGGTTTTTATTGTAATTTAGTTTTTGGAATACATACTTTGTCATCCGTAGCATCTGATGGGATCGTTGCATCCCTTTGCTGCACTTTGTTTACAACCCGCACATCCACCTTTTTCCAAGTACTGCTGGTGGTATTCTTCCGCCCTGTAGAATCTTTTGGCAGGAAGAATTTCGTTCACAATCTTATTTTTTATAGTCTTCTGCTTCTCATCCAACTATTCTTTCGCTAAACGCGTTGTTCTTTGTTGTGATAGTATATCCCTGGTCTATACTGCGTACCCACATCACCTTGCTATACCAGTAACACATTATCCAAATTAGGAAAACCTAAACAGCATTACCACATGATCAAAATCCCTCTTTTTCCATATGAAAAGAAAAAAAGTTAACTTCTTTTTAATGTATCTAACTTTATCTGAAAATCTATTGCACGTATCATACTTTCAAATTCGCTATTTTATGTACCATACATTGAAATGTATAGAACTTTCAACAGTTAGTTATTTTATACATGTGAACTTCCTTATAATTGATGACGTGCCACTAGTTCAGATGGTGTGGCAGCTAATATGACTACCACGTGATTGAAAAATAGAATAAAAAGGTCACATCAAGAAAAAACATGATACCATAACAATAAGTGAAAGTTTGATCCATATACAAACAAAAGTAAAATACCTACAATAAAATTTGACTAGTTAGATTTAATTTAAAAACATTAATAAATCATATGTAAAAGAGCATCCAAATTTCACGGCTTTTTAACCTAAGCAAACAATAATAATGACCAATTATATTCTTGATAACAATTTAAACCCTAAACCCTAATTAATCAAAAAACATTAAAAAAAAAAAACCTCTAATCAAACCCAAAAATTACATAAAATTATACCTGACGGTTGAGGGTAGTAGGATCATGGCTGGACCAAAAGAGGGAAAGTAGGTTATTTTAGTGACAAAAATTCGGGTCAAACTCGACCCGAACAACTTCAGAGTGTTTGGTGGTACCGGTGCAAACCATATTATCATTCGGGTAATGAAAGTGGCCTTGAGAGTACCCAACTTCAGTTTTCACAACACCTTCAATCCGCTGGAATGCAAGCTCAATACCCCAGAAACACCCGGCTCCGAATTGAGCTAATTGGTGGCCCGAGTTGCTCGGGTGATCCGTATCCGGATCAAGCGCTGGATTGTTGGTTTCATTGGAAGCCATTTTTCTTTTTGTGTGGGAAAGGAGATAGAGCTCTGATTTGTGGAGGGATGAACATTTGGTTAAAGTCAAAAGTCAACTCGATGATGAATTTACATAAGTTCTCCTTGGAGTATCTTGAAGTTATCTTTTTGGGCATGCTGAATTGCAAATTTGTATTTTTGGTATTAAATTAAATGATTGTAACATTATGGTCCTTGATGAGGTGAAAATGGCATGTACATTGTACAAGAGATGATTTGAGAGTATTGCTAGTCTTGATTATTAGAAATCGTTAAGACAAAATATCGAGCACGTGTCGAGAATAATTGTTCTTCTCCATTATGTGTGTTGATTGTAACAAAAAATGAACACTGTAAATGAACGTCGAAATTGTTTCTTAACCTAATAAAAATGAAAATTTTCAATGGAAGTCGGAATTATATTAAACTTCAAAAATATATAGGTTGAAAATTCAATAAAGAAGTATAAGAGGAATTTTCATATAGTCTCGTTGACTTGTTCTTAACCTTATTTTCTCTGAAAAGTACAACTTCTTAATGCACATAATATAAAAAATTTAATACATAATTGAGAAAAAATGATAGTTAAATGATTTAACAGGAGGTAAACAAAATTTTCTCAAGAAAATAATGAATTAATATCGAACATAGGAAGCATATGTTTAGATGATCCATAGGAGCAACCCAAGAAAGATATGTGGGTCACAATATGGGGTTCACTATCTTGAATAATGGCTGTTTGTTTATAATTCCTTTTAGGCCCAATAGCGATAAGTTGATATTCGTAGGTTATTTGCTATAAGTCTATAACTAACAGCCTAAAGGAAAGGCGTTCGCCCGTTAAATCGATTAATCATTCAACTATGAATTAACAATAAATCACATTAACTTGTATAACTGTTGGTACTAAACATCTGAATCACATTAAGTAGAGAATGTTTAACAGTCATAGTTTTTTAATTATCTTATGTATTATTTCTAATTTTGCAATATGTTTCACATAATTATGCTAAATATGACCTCCGTTTTCATTCAAATCATTACTTCTTATTTCCTTCACAAAATATGTATGTGTTTATACATTATGTTTACTTTCGCTTTGTATTAAGACCTATATACGTTTCTAGTTGTTATAATATTAACTCTTTTTGGTCTAATATACCGAGAGTACATGGCGTGACTGCTGAATTTTCAGTGTTAAATGTAGTATTAAGTTTAATATTGTGACAACCCTCAAATTTCGGTAGATTCCGTACATTTTAATTATGTGCATTTAGGCTAATTCCCTATTAAATTAAAGTGAATTCGTTTTTATCAAATAAAGTCTAGCAAAAAGCCCACATTTGCATATGAGATGCACAATAATTTAATGCGAGATGCATTAGTGATTTTTAAGAATTATACGAAACAATCGGTAGAGACCGAAATACACGAACGTTGGTGATCTATTTTCTTAAAATAACGTAAATCTATTTAATAATAAATAGTAGTCATTATTATTATGAAAATTATGCTAATTTAAGAGCATAGCGGATTTTAAAAATCGATAAACGTCCACGTGAACTAGAAACGTGCAACAATGAAATAAATTGTGAATTTAATTGAACAAGGTATCGATAAAATGCTTGAACGTTATTATAATTAATAGTCGTTAATTACTATTATTATGCAAGTTACTTTATAACATTCCAAATAATCAAATCAAAAGATTATACGAATTTGATAAACGCGAAAATGTAGAGATTTCGCGAATAACAACAAACGAAGTATCGGTAAACGACTTGAATACTATCTCAAACAATTAACAACATTATAATATTTTAATAACCTTAATCTATCTTAATTAACCTTAAACTACCTTAATTATTCCTAATTAACCTTAATCGCACAATTAAAACCTAAGTAATCAAGACTTGCATCTAAGGACCAAAATATCTAGACTTAATCAAGGATTAAGCCTCCTCTCCCCTTGACCAAAAATCTGCCCAAAATCGCCCATAATCATCCCTCTAAAACAAGGAAACAAGAGCGCATGCTTCGATGTCCCTTACACCCCTTAACCTTGACTTATGCATATCATTCTCCACATTTCCAAGCAAGAAACATACACTTTTCTCTCCCTCTAGATCTCTGCTGGAAATCAGCAGCCTCCCCTCTCCTTCTTTGTCCCCAAACAACCACCACAAGTTCACCATTACACCACCACTCCACCACCATGAACCACCACTCCAAAAACACTCATCTTACTCTCATTTTACTTACAATCACTAGCTCATTTTGTTCCCATATCATTCGAAGGGTAAAACAACTTTAAACTTTCAGATTTGGAGCTAGGTAGTCAACCACAACAAGTTCAAACCGTCATCTTGCTCAAAATCGCCTTTTTAGACTTTGTAAGGAAACTCTAACTAGAAACTCTTTGATTCTTTTATTAAAATGCTTATATAATAGTTATAATATGTTTAGATGTTCACTCATGCTATATATAACCTTAAAAACTCGTATTTGTATGAACTATAACAAGAATGTGTTAAAAAGAACCAAAACAAAAGTTATAAAATTCGGACAGAAACTTTGCTTGACTTTGGAAGTGAATAACTTGGTCAAAACTTAACTAAATCTAGTGTTTCTTTAGTCTAAAATTAAGTTCAAAGAGTTAGCTTTTCAACCAGTTTCATGAATTTTAGACAAGTATTGGTACTTCAAAACTTATTTCCACACCAAAGTGTACAAACTGTTTTTAAAAAGCCGAAACTGACCTAACTTTGGAATGACATAACTTTTAAACCACAGATCTAAATGGAGTGATTCTTTTTCCTACAAGTCACATATGTTGTTGGCTTTCAAAGTAGTATAATTACACTTCGTGAAAGTAAGTATAACTCCATGTACAAACATATTTTTGACCAAATGTCCAGGAAGGTACCTGTTGGACCTTTGTGTGGTATTAAATATGTTTGAACACCTTAAACGTGACCAAAAATTATGAACCTTACATTTCTGTAAAGATAAGACATAGAGGAACATGTGGTAAAAATTTTATAAAAATATAAGCTCATTTGACTAGTAAAAATCATGGCCAAAGAAGGACTAAAATTTGGACAGAAACTGTGAAAATGTGACATATGAAAACTAAAAAGGACCAAAGAGATAAAAATCATATATTATGGACTTTTACTATAAAAATGAGTAGATTTCATGTATTTAAGTATAAATCAAGTATTATAACAAGAATCTAGGTTGTTAAACATTAAATCACTAAAGTATTTTGTTAAAAATGAGATAAATGAAACTATAAGGACTAAAATGCAAATATCCGTAATTATGGGGACTGAGATGTGGAAATCAGTAAATAAAATAATATTATGATTTAATATGTAGTTTAGAGTTTAAAAATCGAGACTTGTACGATTAGATATTGAAAAACCAAAATTTAGGTTAAAAACGAGATTAAAACGAGTTAAACGGTATTATAATGATAAAAGTTATAAAAATGGATTATAAAGATTATAAAGATATTGAAAAATATATATATGTACATACATAAGTACATATATATATATATATTGGTTAGGAATCAAGACGATAACATATTACCATACGATTCTCGAATTAAAGTTATAAAATGAATTATAAAAGTTATAACGATATTGACATATATATATACACGTGTTCAAGTATATATATATATATATATTTGTTAAAGTATCATGACGAGATTATATTAACCTACGATTCCTGATTTAAAAGCCGACTTAATGAAGTCGAGAACTTGAGACAATGTATAAATAACGAATCGAAATCAATAATCTATATACTATGACTTGTAATATGTTAAAACGTTGACTTAAACGATTTTAGTGTTTTGAAAACTAATAAAGATCACAACGTGTCGCTTTCGCCTATGATGGCCTTACATGATATTCAAGCCCGTCGATGGCATATTTAAACCTAGTTAAGTGAACAACTGGCATAGACTGACTATTGAGTCGTCTACATATATTAATTTGAACTCTTGCGTTTAGGGCGCTAAGAGACTTTATTGGACATTTATATATAAAACTGTTTTGCTAGCACGCTCGGACTCAAGTGAGTTCACATCCCCACTTTTACTGTTTTACTGTTTTCAACTTGGGGTGAAAAACATATAACTGAATGTATGTGATTATTAAAACTTGACTTGTATCCTTATGAGCGACTAAGTTGGATAAGTTGTAGTGCCGAAGGCCTAGCATGCAATACTATAACCATTAGTTAGATGACTCTAACCGCTGAGTATACAGATAGTACTATCGGGTTTGACAGGCCTATCCCAGTTTGTTTAAAGTTAGTCGCACTAACCTGCGACTTCGTTTGCGTGTTCTTGGGGATTAGTATACTTAACCGGTCTAGGCAAATGTTTCATCCATTGTTGTGTTGTGATTTGGTTATAGGCTTAGTTCGGCATATTAACTCGTCGGTTTAGCTAACCCTCGGGGGATCGTAGTCAGAGGTTTTGATTGATTTAAATTGAGAATAATCGCAAAATAGGCCTTTGTTGCCATTTTTGATCTATTGATAAAATGTTTATAAACGATGGTTTATGATAGAGTCATTAAACCTGTGAATTCACTCAACGTTATGTTGACTTTTTTAAAATATGTTTTTCAGGGGAATTAGCTATGTCGTAAGACACATGCATATTGGGACCGTACCTGCCACGATAAATTAGGATGCCATATTTTAAATTTGAACAATGGGATTAATTGACTTGTAGTCTTATTTATGAAATCCCGAAACTTGTATTTTATTTAAAACGATGTATTCGATAACCTTGACAATTGAACGGCTCGATGAGCCGAAATGTTTGTAAAACTATTTTGGTATCCTAAAAATATAGATGTTCTGCGATAATCATAAGCTCGAGGTAATGTTATTCGATCGATGTCACGCCCCGAAAGCTTCCGCATAAAAATTTACTATAAACGTCAAATTTGAGGGTGTGACAAATATTAAATTTAACACGTGAAGGCAGGTTAACCGCTTTTATTTATAAAAAAAATTTAGAAGTTCAACAAATTTAATAAATTTAAAGAATAAACAATAAATTTATTAAAATAAAATGCATTTAAATTTTAAAAAGTATAATATTAAACATCCTAAAATTTAAAAAGTACAATAAAGAAAATAATTTTTTTATGTGTTTTTGATCGATTTTAGAGAGAAAAAATAATTTGAAGTGTGAATTGTATGATTATATATAGATTCTAAAAAGTAATCATGAAAAGAAAAACCCGACTAATTTAAAACCTATTTTTTAAATTATTGTTTTTTAGAGTTCTAGTCATTGGATTTTAGAAAGATAAAAAAAAAAAGACTACGCTACAAACCAAATGGTAAAGTTTAACGCATGAGCATAGTGGTTTGATGCCGATCATCCGTGTTAACTTACAGTTAATTGTGAGTTACAGTTAATTGTGAGTTAACAAGGACGACTATGCATGTTCTTAGTCGTAAGCGGTGAGCACATTGTCACATATATACCAACTAAACAAAATTCATTGTACGGGAAATTAGTGTGTTGAGATGTGACATAATAATACAAACTAGGTTTGGAAACGAGACATCATACTCATACAATAAAAAGGATAACGAAATTCTAATGGCTGAAAGAAATATTATAATTCAACACTGAAAATGAAATGAACAATTAGAAACGTACACATTGATTGGTTATGAGCATATGTTGAACTTGGTTTTTCAATGGTATAAATGAACCAAGTTTTACTTGCACCGTTGTCTTTTATTAAACTGCTATTATTAATATTAAAAAAAATCAATCTTTAGTTTTGTTCATGGTAATTTAAATCAATGCAAGAATCGATATATTAAACCGTTGCCGCATATAAGATGTATTTAAAATTACTAGTGGAGTGTCCGTATAATGTGCCGGAAAATTATTTTTACGATATTTCTATTTACATCAAGAAATTAAGAAGAAAAAAAAGTAAATAATATAAATTTTTAATTTAATCCTTAAAAAATATGTCAAAACAATGTGAATTCATTGTAAAAAGTAAAATCAAATGTTAATTGTGGTATCTTAAATTTTTATGGTCATATTTATGTATAATTGTTTTATTATGAAAGTTGACATAACGTTCTAATTATTAAATTAAATAAAATTATTATATAAAACAAGTAAAGTAGTCATTTTTGTTTTTTTATATTTAAATTCGTAAGGAAAAAGTAAAAGTAATTTATAAGTATTTACTGATTAAGATAATATTTCGTGATATAAGTCAACGGTACTGGTACAAACAGAAAAAGAAAGTTAAAAATTGTTATGCCATATCATGTCATTTGAACTATCATCTTCGTGTATTTAACACTTATTTCATGCATATAAAAATTACCATTTGCTACACATTACTAGCATGGCCGTCACATGAATTTGGAAGAGTCGTATGATATTAAAAGGTAGGCCTCCAATAGACAAAACAAATTTAAATATTGATATAGAAAAATAACGAGAATTATATAAAGATATAAAACCGAAGTTATCATCTAACAATTTCAAAATCCTAGCGATTTATATTCTTCATTAAAAAGAGCTATTCTTCAAAACATAATCGTTAATCTTTTTTTACTTATAAAAGAAAGTCAAAATTAAGTAGTCCTAAAATTATTTTTTTCTAAATTAATCTTGACCCTACAATGATTTGGTCCTTTTAATTAGATTCGTTGATTTTCTTTTAATAAAATGACTACCGAAATAGCAAAATGGGTGATGAAAAAAACAAAATAACCCTTCAATTTTTTTCTAATTACCCGTGTTTAGATTTGCATTTATCATCTACTCATTCAGATCATCTATTCATCTCTCTTCTTCAACTCCAATTCAATTATCTAGGGTTTTTGATTTGCAAGTAATTGGCGGAGAAACACAAGAACAACGATAAGTATAGATTTGGGTTATATGAAACAAATTGAGTCTTCTGTAAAGCTTCTGAAAGGTACAGATAATGGACTGAATGAAGACTTTTCCGCTGACATGGATTTGGGCAAGTTGTTCCTCTGAATCATTTAATCTAACTTCAAAAAGTTCAACATACTTATATTTATGAAGTATTGATTCTTACTTTTGGGGTTTTTCCAAATTAGTTCGAATCTCTCAGAAGTCGTTATATTTTTTCATTTTTCACCTTTTATTTTTTAATTTAAGTGATCGAAGAACGAGTCAAACTCTCTAATAAAGCTCTATTGTGATTGTGATATTACGGAGTTAGTAGATTTTTAGCATATATTTATAACTATGGAACGTTCATTTTTTATTTTTATTTTTTAAAATATAATCATAATTTTGTTCTTATATTGAATACATACTAATAATTATATAAATGCTCGAAAATTTAGAGCCTCCAAAATTCGATGATCCTATACAGTGATACGTAGAGCACATGTTTATATCCTCCACGCATGTATATACGGTTGGTCGGTTTTTTGCTTTGTCACCCAAATTTGTTTATTTGTAGTCCTCCACAGAAAATGAAAGGTCGGTGTGAATTACACGTAACGATATAATGTTATTTTTACCAAAAAATTGTATTGCACTGCCGTCTTTTTTTCTTGTATTTTTAACAATTTTATCCGACGTCACGATCATTTGGTCGTGATCAATCTCGTATTGCATTGCCCTCTATCGATGTTTCTGTTTTATTTTGTATTTACACCGGCAGCTGACTCAAAATTTTTATGGTGACACAAATATAATAATTAAAAAAATTATATTATTAGTACAGAGTTACTTGTGTCATTTAATTAATTTTAATAATTTCACTAAAAGCAAAGAAAGTGATAACTCTAAATCACTCAAAAAGGTTGACACATAAGTGTCACATTAATAAATAAAAAACTCACAAAAAGAAAGGTAGAATGAGATTTTGTAACCACATTGTCCAAATAATACTAACATCTTTTTTTCTATTAGAAAATCAATCAAACGACATAATAACTACTTTTTTAAAAATGCTTCATTTATTCATCGAGGCAGATTAAAATACTACATTGTTCCTGTAGTTCCAAAGCATCCAGATATAATAATAAACTGATCAACTCTTTTGTGGACTTGGAAGTAATAAAGAATAAGACAGTTTTATTAATGTCTCTATCGAACAACATACTCGAATATAATAGTAAATATAACACTGAAAATATTAACATTAATTTTTTTAAACGTGAACTATATATAATGCATATTCAAAAATTCACCATTCACTAGTAAAAGTATCAAAATAGAACAAAATTCTATTATTTTTTTAACATAAAATGTCAATAATTAAAGCACAAGGAGTGGTAACCCTTGTGTCTCTGTGTTCAGCAAAAACACTGTTGTTGAAAAATGACGGAGTGAGAACAGTGTTCAGGAATTTATTTTTAAGTTTTTTATTGGTTAAAAATTTCAAATAATTGAATAAATAGAAATAAATAATAAAATAAATTCATTAATTTATTTGATTTTAGTTTTAATTGGTTTAATCCGATTAAAATAATTTTAAAAAATAGTCTATTTAGAAAAAATGAGCTCACTTAAACAATGAGTCCAATTTTAAAAAGTCCATTTTGAAAATCTAATTTAATATATTTTTTATCTTCTTCTTGACTCCTTCTCTCCTTCTGCACAGACATAGTACACACATACACACAATCGAACTTAGCAATTCTCTTTCTCTTATTCAAAACAAGAAGAAGAAATCAGGCAAAAAACAGGAGAAAAACAAAAAGAAAATGAGGAAAAAAGAAAAAAGATAGGTCGCAGAGCGTCTTACTGGAGATACTGCTCCAGAAACGCCTCTGAAAACATCGTCTCAAAGTGAGAAAACGTTATTCTGACAGCATTTTAGTCAAGGAACAAAGTCATATGCCACTCTACTCCACTCCGATGCTCATATAACTAACGTGTCTAACATATTATGCATAAGATATGTAACCGCAGACACAATCATAACTTACCAAAACCATCCATCACCTACTAACCCACTATCTTCAACAAGAAAAAGGAGAATGAAATTTGCACAGCATCACCACACCTAAATATAAGCACATGCTTTTATATTAAGTTTGAGAAACAGTGAAAGTCAAACACCTATTCATTGATTTATTCATAAAATAAATCAATTATTATTTCCATGTTTTTTTCTTAGGCAATAACATAGACGATGTGGCCTTTGCCAACACCACTTTTTCACCAAAAACTCATCCAACTTCTTCCTACTTGTTACATTAGAGACCGGCAAATGCAATTCAAGAAGAATATTACGTGTTATATCACATCATACATTTCTTGATTTTGTCCTTTTCTGAAGGAAAAATAAAAAAATATGAATCTCAATTAAGTTGCACACACTCGACAATAGCTAATTTTACTTCCACATCAATGCAATTCACTATAAAAGCAAAACAAAATTACATTTGATTTTACTATATCAATACTGTTTAGTTAACATACAATCATTTTAATTCACTAGCCAATTATGATATATATACTCACGAATCGTCATCTATAAATTTAAGTAAAAGTATTTTCAGGGTGATATTTGATAAAGCGACGTGAACGATTGTTCAGGGTCTTCAATTTAAAATTCCTTCAAAAAATAATATAAGAATCTTTTGTAGAATTTGATTTGATAGATAATTTGGTCCGTTATTTAAGAAATGAAAAAGGAAAAAAAAAATGAGAATGATTGTATTAAAGGTAATTAGTTTTGCAAACACTGAGTTAAGTTTCATATATAAGGTAATATTAACATTTTTTCGCACAATATCTTTGAAAACTGTTTTTAGAGAAAGCTCTACGCATCTCTGACGAGAAAAATTATTGAATGTTTTTTAACATTTCATATCATCTTCAATTAAATAAATAATCTTTTCTAATAGAACCATACTCTAACGATTTTTTTATAAGCTTTATTCAACAAATAGAAAAACAGTCTTTCCACCAAAATTTAACAAATCCCAATGAGAAAAACTTATATGCAGTCTAAAGACAGAAAAAAATTTGGAATTTTTTATTTAGAAAAACTAAAAAGGAAAAAGAAAAACATTTATCAAAGATGCTTTAAGTTATGGTTAAAAATAATTTTTTCAAAAATAAGCAACCGTTAAAAGTAATCCTTAATTTCTTTTTTGAGAAATTGTTCGATGAAAAGTCAAAGTCAATAGTTGATGTGTTAAGGGAGTAAAATGTTCTTTAAAACCGGATTGATTGCGATGCTAATTATATTAGGGTTTAGTGTCTCGTAATGCTTACATATTTGTCAAAAAAAAATTATTGTATGTATCGTCTTTTTTGTGGCTCTATTAAATGTATCAAACTTGTAAAATCTCAAATTAGTGCATTAAAAAGGGTATAGTAGGTAAGTATGTAATTTTTAACCAGTTACTACACTTTCCGATCATCTTCTTTAGTAAGATTTGTTTTCAGCACCTGATTTCCGACGAGCTTATTTTTTTTTCCGACTTTGTAATGAGGCTAAATTCATTGTTCTCTAATCTTGCTCATGTTGCTTATTAACATACATAACCATTTAAATCCTTTCCTCTCTCAAGTTATCATCTCCATCAAAATATTAGTAACTCATTTAAACCCTTGTTATTGAATAAAAACACACACACCAGAAAATTTGTTTGGTAACCACATACCACCACCGCCACTATCGTCTTCTGTCCTACCTCTCCCGTCGCCATACAATTAAACATAAAAAACCCATCAAATCAATTTTTTCCCAAATTACATTAACCCTAATTTTATTAAATACCTTAATAATGTAATTAATCACATGATCAAAACAATAAGAAGCATAAATGTGTCAAAGATCTTCTAGTCTGAATGTTTTTTCAGGTGGCCGGAAAATTACTTGAAAAAGATATTAGATGATTGATAAATTTCAGGTGTCTGGTTAAGGGTTAAGTAGGTCATTCGATACATTAATTTTAAATTTTTACGAGTTCAATACATTTAATAGACCCCTGAAAAGAACGATACACACAATAATTTTTTAATAAAGTTAGATACATTATGAAACACTAAACCGTCATGTTATCCTGACTAATACTTTAACACCGAATATTATGTCACATAATTATCTATTGCTAATTTTAAAGTTTGTTTTACGTAGTCATACACTTTTAAGAAAAAATTAAAATGCCTAAATTATCTCTTTACACCTGGAGTATCCATCCATTCAATCTCATTGACTTGCTAAAAAGAAATTCAAATCAGAATTATTCACCAGAATATCAAAAAGATCTTTATCTTTATATCATTTACAAAAATTATTCACAATAACTCTTCATCTTTTATTGCTTTACATTTCTAAGTATACCAAATTAGAATCATATTTATTTCATTTACAAAAATTATTCACAAAAAATCTTTATCTATGCATATTATTACTTATTTTTAGAAAGCTTTAAAATTACATTGAACATTCCTAACTTAATTTTTCATTAATATTCTGAATATTGAACTTTACGCATAAACAACCTATTTCTAATAATTCATCATTACGGATAATCATGCAATTATTATTGAGTTATTATTTTACGATAAACTATTATATTAGAATGCATAATATGAATATTATGATAGTACTAATAGGTTCTTCCTTATAAACCAAACACTATCCCCGACGTCTAATCAGACAAACATTCCATTTAGTAAGTTTTGGTTTTCTACGTTATTCAATTTTAAACTATAAAACTTGGTTTTATGATACACAAAAATCGGCTAAAATACTTTATCAAGGGAAATTCGCCTTTTTTGGGAATACGAGCCAATAAGTCTAGGAATATAATTAATCGGTTGCTATCCCAAATCGTGTTATTTACTTGTTCAATTCGTCTCAAAAATGGATCGGATAAATTAAACTAAGAGAAATGACGCGTTTACAGTTTCTTTAGGACAAAAAGAAGGATACAAATAAATTTATGTGGACCAATAATAGTAAGATAATAATAAAAACGGATGCACGAATTATTAGTGCCTAATAACATGCGTAAATATTTGCAATATGAAAATTTGTCATCCATTGATAACCCCTAATTGTTCTTAGATCAAAATCCTATAAGTTGCTATCAACATACATTGGCTATATGCCACATTTACATCACTCATCTGTCTGGTTCTCGTTTCGTTTGTTGCGGTACGTCGTTTTCTAATATCAATAAGGGTTATTTTGAACATTTTGATAAAAAACAGCTTTCAAATATCTAATAGATGTGGCATTTCACAACATAATTACTAATTGGTAGCTTAGTTGGTATCCTCTAAGAAGTCAAAAGAAGGTAGGCTTTGCACATGCAAATTCGATCCTTATGGTTAGTACAGACAATTTCCGACATGACCATGTCGAAGTTTGACTTGAAAACAAGTAGGTTGGTTCAGAGTTTTTACCTGCTAACCTGCTTTCTTTTTATTAGGGTTTGAATCATCCAATAAATTTTTGAGTAGATGTAATAATTTAAATAAATTATAAATATATTTAAAAATTTTAATATTTTGTTTTAATTTAATACACTAAAGTGTGTAATGACGTTTTAATATCAAATTTGAATAAAATACTAAGTAATATGATTTTTAAAAAAATTTATAAATATTTTTATATTTATTAGTATGGATTATAAATTAAGAGAACGACCCATGTGATTCGTATGACCCAAAATTTTGACAAATTAGTTGAAATTGATCTGAAAATCTGTTGACCCGATTTGATAAACAAATATATAGGTAAAGTTTGAGTTAACAGGTTTTAAGTTGTGTTGAAATATTCAATTCAATTAAAAAATTAAATCAAATTTAAATTAACTAGTTCTAATCTACTAATCCAATAATTCAGATGAGTCAACTTGATCCGATTTGAATTTACCACCACTACTTATGTACCACTTTCCTTTTTCTTTTCTTCTATTGCTTTCTAGTTTCTGCAACACAATTAATACATTTGTTGCTTTTGGTGCACTATGATAATTTATACACTTTAATTTCAGTCTTACAAAAAGACAACGTATATTTTAATATTTAGTTATATAAATATATTTTTCTAAGAAAAGTAACGAATATTGAGAAATATTTTGGTTACAAACAAAGTTTAAAAAAAGTGTTACAAACAAATGTAACACCATTAAAATAAAGAAAAAGAATGAGGAGCATGAAAAAGTAAAAATAATTGATTTGTATCATATCAATAAATAAGACTTTTTTGTAAGTGTATCATTTCTCATAAACATAAAAAATCAATATCATTGCACAACGTAACAGCTGTTAGTATATATCATTATACTTAGTACAACAAAAACTATAAAGGTACATAAAGACAAGCTTTTAAACTTACTAACATCGATTTATATTTGTTATAATTAATTATTTATAAGTAATTTTGTTTAAGAACCACAAAGACCCGCATACATATGTTTATAATGATATGTCCTAATGGCAGCATTGTAGTAAGGTAATTCAACAATTAAAAGGTATTGTTATGAGAAACGATGTGTATATAACGTCTTATAACTTTACAATATGTATTAGGATCTATGTTTAATAACTTGTTATGAGAAATGATGTCGTACCAGCGTCTTATAACCATACAATATTAAAAGTTATGAAAATCCGCAGCGAAGCATGAGGAACTATCCTCGTTATTATACATCTTCCATACATATACATCATTAGTACAGTACAAAAATAATGTTTAGATTTCATTGTATTAAAAAATAGTCATTTCATATTTTAGCCGTACACCATTAATAATGTGTCATATTATTATTATATTATACAGTATTTTAAAGCATAAATAATGATATATGACTAAAATTTAATGGTGTACAAATCACCTCACTTATATAAATTTAAGGGTCCATCATCCCGAAACGTTTCGTAAAATATGATATAAGAAAAAATTTAGAACCATCTATATAATATGTAACCTACCAACTCACTGTGATATAAGAAAAAACAGGATACAAATTATGGGGTATCCCCACACCCAACAAATATCACACATATATGCTTTCCGATTTACTTTAAGAAATAATAAGAATCAAACAACTAATTATTCGTTGCTATGATTAACAAACTAAATTTCTAATAACATAATTATGATTATCATTGGCTTCCCTACATGTTGCTGTTGGGTCTTCTTCGATCCTTTTTCGCTTAGGCAATAATAAAGATGACGTGGCTTTCGCTAATGCAACTTTTTTTACTAATAACTCCCATTGTATCGCTTCCTTCTCGTTCTTCATTTCTTCTCCAACCCTCGTTTTGAATCGACTGCAACATTATAAAACCGGTCAGATCGAATATCATGTGAAGAACAAGTAGCTTATCGAACTATATAACATTCGGAAATTGAAAGAAAATACAATGTATTATTATAGATTGTTAGTTTCTATCAACATAATGTTAGTTTGTGATGATTGATTTAACAGGTTACATAAAAAAAATCTAATTTCATGATCTTGTCCTTAGTTTTTGTTTTTCTTGAAAAAATATCATTGAAGCTTAAGTTGCACACAATGATATCAACTATAGCTGCCTACATCAATGCACTTTGTTATCAAAATTATTGCACCTAATTTCCTCAACTACTCTTCACATGTGAAAGGCTGCTCTTTTCTAGTACCCAAATCCAGGTATACGATTTGTCTAATAAGACCTACGTACGGGACCCATTACACTGATTTTATTAAATTAAATTAAATTAAATCCGAATTTAGCGAATTAGAGCTAGTCTCGATCAACACTTAATACTTTTTAGTGATTTTATTAGATTGAATTAAATCCTAAACATTCGTTTGACTTAATGCACGAAATGTGCCCCTATCATACGACCTAAATAACTTGTGCGCACGTGAGTATTTACTGCTTAGAAAGTGAATAAAAATTCAAGTTACCTGCAAAGAGGAACTTTACAAGCCGACTCAGGTGATTCGCAAATAGATGCATGAAGTTTAAAGAGCTGCCACATCCTTTTACACCGAACACAACCTCCATTAACTCTCTTTTTGCAGTTTGCAAAATGTTGTATCGTAAGTTGAAGCCCTTGACATATTGAGAACTTGCTACAAGGAGCCATATTTTTACGGGGTTTCTTGTCGTAGGGTCCCACACTTATACAACCTTCCGTACAAATATGTTCCAAACAATCCATCGCTTCAGTAAGCTGAAAATACAAATTTTGTTCTCTCATATGCCTCCTGCTCCTCTTCCTCCTCTACACATTTTCAATTCGAACAAAAAATCAGATGGAATTATATTTATTTTTAGTTTTAAATTAATAAACTGCAACAAGCTACGTACCGATTCGGTTTCATCGATGAATTGGAGGATCTCGAGTTCAAGAAAAGGATCATTGTTTTGTAGAAATTTCCAGCCTTCAGTTTTTTCAACGGATTTAAAACTATTAGACGCGAGTTTCATGCATTTGAGGTAAAGATCAGGTGCATCGCAGAGTCTAGCTAGTTGAAGTACATCAGTCACGTTTTCAATTGTCAACCGTTGGATCAAAGCTTTAGTACACCGTGATTTTAGTTGTGGGACCAGGTATACGTGAGATAACGCCAATAAATGTATCCCGTATTTTTCCATATCTTCCTCCGTGCACCTGTTTACAAATGGACCATTTGGTCAATTACTACTTTTTATAATTTTCTTTATACGTTTAGAACTAAATGAAAAATATAAAACTTAAAATAATAAAATATCAGTGTTAAGGATCTAACAGTGATTGGTGACAGATGTGCCACGTTTCAATCATAGTTAGGTTGGACGGTGTATATTTTATCACACGGCTAGCATGTAATTAATATAAATTAAATAAATATATATACGTGAAACATAAATAAATAAAAATATATAATATATAATGATTATAATAACAATTAAATAAAATGGTTGGAACTGACTTGTAAGAATGTAGGTATCCAACGAACACCACCACCGCGTCACACGGAACGCCGAGGATCGGAATAGTCTTCTCGGAGCTCTGATACTTACGTGGCCTATTAATTAAACTTTCGAACACCGTTGAAGCCGATGCCTGAATGACATGGATAGTAAACCACAGTTTAAGATATTTAAAATTAGTACGGTTTTAATGATAAATCGAGTTCAAATGAAATAGTTATTAAGCCATAACTATTGATATATTTGACAATGACGATTATTTTGATATATGTATATACATCAATATGAAAAAAGTAATTGTGTTCTGTTAATAACAGCTCCAACCTAAGGAGTAATCTTTTGTAACCATAAAATGCAGATCATATCAAATATGCTGAAAAATAACTATTAGGGTTGTCATTACCCGTTCCATAATAATTTTGAAACGGTAAGAAATATTGAACAGCTATTCAAATGTTTAAGGAGGTGACATATTACCAGAATCTTGGTGTTCACAGGAATCTTTCGACCAGCGGATGTTACAACCTGGATATACGTTTCTGAGGAATGATTGTCGGAATCAGTAGGACTTCTACACATCTTGCCGGATAATAATTTAATCGCGGAGACAGTTGCTTAGATTAGTTATCTTCTCAATATTGTCGTTTATTTTTGATGGCAAATACAGGGAGCCTTCCAATATTTTGGGTGATCTACTTGGCCTTGTTGGAGTGTTTGGTGTATGATTATATAGACAGCTCAAAGCCAGCCATGTATGGAAGATATTAAGTTACAGGTTTAGTCCTTGAATTATTTACAAACATGCAACTTTAGTCCTTCAAGAATTGTTTCTGAAAATTTGATCAAATTGGAACTCCTTGGCCTTGTTGGAGTATTTCAGCCCTTACCATCCACAAGCTATGTACCTGACGAGTTCAATGCTCCTCAAAATATTCGCAGTTCCACTTCTACAGCATATGACAAACGAGAGATACATCGATTTACACAAATCTAAATTTAGATCTAATAAAGAGAGGGAAAAAATTCAACTAATAATAAAATTATATTTATTTTCATATCTATGTAAGTAGTTATATGTAGCGTTGCTCCAAACATGTAATATTTTAGTATCACCATTTATAATTCATTCATCATTTAACACATATTTAAATTATCATTTTTTGTTATTCTTACCTTTAAAATCAACATTGATTATAATCTTTTTGCTAAACATATTTTCAAATACATATTTTAATATTTTAGGCATACAATATGTTTTTTTTACTAATAAATCCATAACTACAGAGTCTGCCGTTGCATATACCAAAGACTCCCAAATGATACTAGATCTCAACAATTGATTTCAAAATTATACACTATATCAGCCGTTCAATATCAAAATGATACAAATCATATCTCAACCATCGATTTTAAAGTGCAAATGATACAATGCATATCTTTCACCGTCTCATTATAAGTGTCCACTTGAAAATGGTCAAAAGTTTTTGGAAACTTCACTAAATTTACTTTCCATCAATAAAATACCATCTCTACCTACTAAGGTTTTTTTTAATTGGTTGAAATACAAAAAAAACATTTAATTTGGAACAATCCAAAATATAAACATTTATTATGAGTGTTATTATTATTATAATAACTAATAAAGTTCTAAAAGTGACATAGGGGAAACCTGATGTGGCAAAAAAGGGATAAACCACCTCATCAGGAAGGTTAAAGGCCGGAATAAAGGAAAACTGGCCTTTGAAAAAGGGCAACATTAGGATCTGATTTGGCAATAAAGTGGAGGTATATTGTCCACGTGTGCTTACATGTCCATCTGATATATACCACCACTTGTATATATACCACCACTTGTAATACTTTTGAAATAATAATGTGGAAGAGAACATAATTATTAGTAATACAGTACTAGAAAACAAAATATATTTGTCGTCACAATGTCCAGCTAGTCAGATATTTTAATCACATTTCTCTTCATGGCAGTCATTTCGACGTTGATATTTAGTTCAATGTTATTTTACGAAAATTAAAAAGTCACTGAACTTAGAACTTGAAATCAATAAGAATATTAGTACTAACGTTTTGCTTTTGGTTAGTCAGGGTTCTTTAAAATGAAAACTTGCCCGTAAGCCACCATATTAAGCTATCGGGTTCAGGTTATAAGGGTTGTGGGTCGTATGATTTGGGTTAAATCCTGTTGTGGATTTGCTCACAAATAAGTCCAAACAAACAGCCCATATTTAAAGCTGTAGGGCAGCCCAAATCACTTGAATATGTTATACTAGTATACGTGGTGGCTGACCTGTAAATCTTTTCACTCGTTTCGCACTGTTCTTAGTCTTACAGTCTCTAGACATTGGCTTGTTCAACAGTTTGATCTCAACAACATATTTTTATATGGCTCCTAATATGAGACGGTTTATATGCATCAACCTCCTGATTTTCTGGACCCACAACAACCTCATCATGTTTGTCTTTTGCAGTGATCAATACCCCCCCCCCCGGGGCGTGGTTTCAGCGGTTTGCGAGTTATGTTACTCGTATTAGATTATATCACAGCATATGCGATTCATCTCTGTTTATTTTACGTCAGGGTTTCGACATTGCTTATCTTAGATGTATGTTAATGATATACTGCTAACCGCCTCTTCCACAACATTTCTACAGCGGATCATATCCTCTATGCATCAGGAATTCTCCATGACTGATCTTGGTCCTCTGAATTTTTTCCTAAGTATTTCGGTTACATGTACTGACTCCGGGATGTTTCTATCTCAGAAGAAATATGCCTCCGAGATTCTTGAGCGGGCCGGTATGCTTAATTGTCATCCTTGTCGTACGTCAGTTGACACAGAGACCAAGCTTGATGTCGATGGTACACCGTTCTCTGATCCGACACTCTACTGGAACCTTGCTGGTGCACTTCAGTATCTCACGTTTACCAGGCCATATCTCTCTTGTGTTGTTCAGCAAATATGCCTCTTTATACATGATCCTCAGGAGCCACATCTCGCTGCTCTCAAGCGGATCTTGCGTTATGTTCAAGCTACTATTGACCATGGCCTTCAGTTGTATTCATCTTCGATGTCATCACTGGTTGCTTATTCGGATGCTGATTGGGCTAGTTGCCCTATTACTCGACAGTCTACCTGTGGGTACTACATTTTTCTTCGCAACAACCTACTTTCTTGGTCTTCTAATAGACAATTTAATATTTCTCGTTCCAGCTGAGTATCGTACTAAATGAAAACTCAATATTACAGTTAACCTCATTCGGTTTCTCTCTGGAACCCGAGACAGTGATACTGATATTATAAAATTCAGTGCACCTTTGATATATAAATAATAACGAGTAATAATAAAGAAAAAAATTCATAGATTGAAAGTCTTTTTAAGTAAGATTTTACCTTGAAATCGACTTGTCTGCAATGTTATTCTAATTCTCACTCGGAATTGTGTGATGTATATAATTTGATGTACATATCAATACTGTTATAGTTTTTTCGTTTAGAAAGAAAATAGATAAAATAAAATTATGTACATGTTAACAAATTGAAAATTTCTAACAAGTTCCGTCTGAGTATAAGATTCTATTTTATAATTTTCAAACCCTGCTCGTGTCTAGACCCAACTCGAAACTGAAACAAAACCAAGGTCAAATTGATTCGTTTGAGCATAGTCTATAATTGCATTACAGTTGAATCTGAGTTATCAATCAACTCACAATACATTTTTCGTAGTGATTGTATGTGAAAATTTGCTATCTCAAAAGAGAAAAAGAAAAAACAATCATATGTACGGTAAGCATTTTCAAGTCAAAAATCAAAATGAAAATAAAAACACTTCTTTAGATGAAGACTAGTAACCCAAAAAACAATGCTCCAAACACGGACTAGAAGCTACTCAGTCTTTGATCATGGTTTAGACTTTAGATTAACACCCTCATATGCTCATAAAATCTACTGAGAACACCAATCTAGTTTGAACGTAACGGAATATGAATATGCCAGAGGGCTGCTCCAAGAACGTACTTGGTAGGACTTCCCATTTTCCATCCCCCAGATTTTTTATTTAACGTCTTTTAACCCGAGTATTTTCTTTTCCATCATATCCCTTACCAATAAAGTACGTGTTATTTTTTGGGTCAGTATGTCTTCATCTGCCTTTACGTAATTAGGATGGCAAACCGCAAAAAATGCATCTACAAGTTGCAAGTGCTCCTACAAGTGTCCAACTGAATGTAAAAGCCAATTCATCATCACTGATCCAATCATTTGCCAGGGTCTCCCAATTTGCAATGTGAAGGTTTTTTATTTCAGCATCTTTCAATTCAGACCAATACCCATTTTTTATTTTTCTTCTCCATCACCTCATTTACCAGTTTCTTACTAAAGTACTCGTTCTTAGACGCGATGATGGGTTGACACATGGTTACATAACAAGGATGGCAAACTGAAAAAAATGTGTCGAAAAGATGTATGTGCCCCCATGAGCAATAATCTGAAGACGTCGAAAACAATAGTCGTTGCACGTTCAAATTAGGAAATGGAACACTTCTTCTCAGAGCATCAATATCAACGTTGGAGTCCATAAAAAAACTCACTCTCCTCTTCTGTACTATTTCAATGTCAAATGTGCTTGAAAGATTGAGCGTTTCATTAATTTTTAGAAAGAATGAATGATCGATGCGACTCCACAAGTTCAATGTCGGCTTAATTCGCTCAGGAGTAACAGTTGGAAACAGAAGTGAAAGAATTATGAAGCCTGTGTAGCTGAAATGAATTAATTTTGGAGCGTAAGCAAGTAGGTTGATCTCCTTCATTCATACAACAACTGTATGGTCAATCTCTTCAATGAAAGACAAGTGATATTCATACTTTCGAGACTATAAGATTCTATTTGAAGGGTCAAACTCTATAAAAAATGAAACTTCCATTTGATCATGTCCAAAATGTATCGTCTATGATAACACCACCCAGAGATAATTGTGTCACGCTTCCGAATGAACCCATGTTAATTGATATTGGTCCCCGGAAGAATGATACTACCTTGTTGAGAAAAACGGACTGCAGAATTGGGACATCATCAACTTCCAATGAAAAATTGTGGTTCTGAAGATATTTGTAATTCTTGAAGATTGTTGAAGCAGGTAATTCAAGCGATTACCAAGTTGGGCATCATGATTGCGTAACTGTTAGGTTATTACTCTAGCATTATCGTTGCATAGCGGTCATGCTATTATTGGAGCATTATTAGCATAATAAACTAGTATTATTAGGAGAATACAGTTAGCTGTTTTAAGGTCTTTTATGTTTCCTTTCGTAGCCTATTTATAGAGACACTTTCCATTGAATAAAAGGATGTGAGTATGGTTTTCTAGATATTCAACACTGTTTGAAAACCAAATTACTCCAACATTGTGGTATCAGAGCAACCAGGGCTGAGTTAGTAAGAGAGAGTAAACACAAGAAAGTGAATAAAAAGAGTGATGGCTAATGGGAGCACAAGTAATGCATCAGGGTTTGCACAACCCCTCATTCCCGTATTCAAAAGCGAAGGATACATGCAAAATCCATCAACAGTCCACTTTGGAGCAGCAAAAAGGATCCTTCGTTACATCTGAGGGACTGTTGAGTATGGTCTTTGTATAAGAAATCGAAAATCAAGTTCATAGGTTACACAAACAGTGATTGGGCAAGCTCTCGTGATGACAGGGTAAGTATTTCATGGAATGTGTTCTCTATGGGCTCGGGAGCTATTTCTTGGAGCTCGAAGAAACAATCTGTAGTAGCTTTATCCACTACGGAGGAGGAATATGTTGCAGCAACAACGGCTGCATGTCAGGTAGTATGGCTGAGGTAATTATTAAATGAATTACTTCATGAGCGAGGGGAAGCGACTAAACTCGACTGTGATAATAACTCGGCCATCTTCTTGAGCAAAATTCCATCATATGGCAGTAGAAGTGAACACATCGACATAAAGTATCACTACATACGAAGCTTAGTTGTAAATAATGAAGTGGAGCTGACATTCTGTCACACTCAAGAGCAGATAGCAGACATCTTCACTAAGGCGTTAGGGAAGGAACAACTCTGTTACCTCAGGACACGACTTGGAGTTGGTAAGTTGAATTAAGGGGAGTTGCTGAAGCAGGTAATTCAAACGACTACAAAGTTGGGCATTAAAGTCATGATTGCGTAACTGTCAGGTTATTACTCTAGCTAGCATTATCGCTGTGTAACGGTCATGCTATTATTGTAGCATTATTAGCATAATAAACTAGTATTATTAGGAGAATAAAGTTAGTTGTTTTGAGATGTTTTCTGTTTTCTTTTGTAGCCTATTTATTATAGAGGCACTTTCTATTGAATAAAAGTACGTGAGTCTATGGTTATCTAGCTAACACTGTTTGCAAACCAAATTACTCCAACAAAGATAACGAAGGTTTTTAACCTTGATCTTCTTCAAGTGGTTGCGAATTGAAAGATTAATTTTCTCAAGTAAGCTACAAGTAGACAGTAAGTTGTGAAGTACCTCTTCACGTATGCACACACCAAGTAGCTCAAGTTCACGTAATGACACACATTTGATCACGGCGCTATTGATCCGAAGGTGATCGATCATTGGCGGATTATATATTACTCTTATCTTATTTACGTTTTCCCCGGAGAATATCCCACTTAGCAATATGAATGAATAATGGTCGACTGATATTGTAAGGGAGAGCACCTTAAGACAACTTTTGGAAGCTACGTGCCGAATCCACTTTTCTGCAAGAGAAGTCGACTCATTGTTCTTGATGGTGAAGTGAAGATCAAGACTTTCGATTGTTATTTTATCACGGTGATACCTTAGCAGTGTGTTGTCGATTGAAATCATGTACCTTGTTTCTTCTTCAGTGAAATTGTGCACACATTTAGTAAATCTTAGGGTAAGGGATCGTAGACCAAGCGTGTAGCAATGACTTTGACATAACACATGTTCGAGCAGCTTCTTTTGCAGCCAACAACGATTGTATACGGTGGATCAACTCTGGAAAATCTTCCGATTGTGGTGTTCGGATCAGCTTGCTTCTATTCATTTCTTCCATCTTTCAATTAGTTCCTCAACAACAGTTTGGGAATCAGTGAGACTTCAATAGAACAACTTATGTATCTCCCTCGGCTAGTGCATTCAACAATGAGAGCACCTGAGATTGGTACCTACTGATCGACAACGTGTTTAATGCAATTGATCTGTAACAACAACAAAACAAAAAGAAAATGCATGATCAACCCCAGCCGAGCTATGTTTGGCCCAAACCCAGGTTTCGACATAACTCGAAAAAAGAAAAATACTTATACAAATGATTAGTTAATTATTTACCTTAGAAATAGATTTAAGAACTCTTTGTCTTCAACGTCGCTACTGTTGCAAATTCTCTCTTAGAACCAAATTAGACTATTTTCCATATATTTTGCAGGAATAGTTACTAGTTAGAGCCGAGAATTTGTGGCCTATTACTGTGGCTAATACAATTATTTCCTTATATAATCCCTAATAATTTAAAATTCAAATTCTACAATCTCTAAAACAGTCCCTCAATTTTATTCTTCTTGTCAAATTCCACCAAGTAGACCATTTAATATAAATATCGGCTGAAAATGGGCTTGAGCAACAGCAATACAGGCCAGCAGTAGCTGGGCCAATATTGCCAAAAAGCTTTATCAAGTTTGAAGGCCTTTTAGACCCATGTGGCCCAACAGATCGGAGACATAAGATGGTTTTACATTAGAACTTAAAACAAATTGAATTTTTGTCACAAAGTTGTAGGATCGCAATCAAATAGTTGACTGACATAAGGTTGAAAGTTGACGATGGTTTGATCACAATTATTATTAAGAAATGTTGTATTAGTAAATGATCAAATTTTAGATTTGTAGTGAAAAACTAGTTGTTTTAGGCGAAGTCAAACAAAATCTTTGTACTTTTCAAATTGTATACCGGTATGCAATGTATTTTGTAATTATTTAGTGTGTGTAACGAACTTTCAGATCTTGTTTCAAGGTACACAGATGCTTTCAAATTTTGTTCCAGTGTTCACAATGTACAATCAATAAGGCAGAAAGCACAAGCAATATGAAGCATGATAAAAGAATTGAAACATTTGCGCTTTATGTTTTAGCAGTCGTATGTTTTGCACCTTGAAATGAAATTTAAAAGTAAAGTGGGCACTGTGAGTAATACAAAGTATATTTTCATATGTCATTTTGAAAAGTACAATCAATTTTTTTGGTTTTTACCACTGTTTTCAAAACTCTATACAGTAAGAAATTCGGTATGACATTTGTTTTGCATTTAGTGTCGGAAAAAAATCAACCAAGCTATTTAACTATGTGTTTTTTCAATTTTATGGTTGTATTATGTGATCCATTTTCACTGGCTTTTAATGTGAAAATTTAAGCGTACCCAATTTAATAGATTTGATATTTATGCACACGAAACTAAAAGAACTATTGTTGGTTGAACCAATTGAAATAGGTTTGGTTCAATTTGCTTTATGTATCGGCAATACATTTTTTCATATGCACATATATATATTATATTATAATTATATTATGTATAGACTAAAATATTACAAAATGAAAATATAGATTGATTTGAACAGTTAAATTAGGTGGAAAAGATATTAATCACCTAAGGTCCTTAACTCGTAAAGTGAACTAAAACGTTGATTTTGTAGCTTTGAATGTAGGCTCTTACATTGAAACGGATGTATTGCATGAGAAAGTTAGATGATAAAAAACCTTTAAGCTAGCGGTTTGTAATGGACATTCGATTGGGAGGTGAGATTGTAGGTGCATATTTTGTAAAAGACAATGTATAATTAGAGTAACCATCATCGAGATGGTCTAGTAGTTAGGGTCATGATATTCTCACACAAGGTCTCATGATCAAATCTCACTAACTGCACATCTTGAGTGTTCAGGGAAAGGGTCGGAGACAGTCATGAGGATACCCCAGTTAAACTGCGTACATCTGCATAAAAATACTCGCCTTCTCCGAATAACTTGAACTAGAAAAATTTCATTTACCCATATAATTAGAGTAATTCTACGTACAATATAAAAATATATTGTAAATTTTGTTATCATCTTACAAAAGACTGAGATATCCAAAATAGTAACTAAAAAATATGAGAAGAATGGAATCTTTCTTAACTATTTATCTAATGATGATCTCACCATTTAATTCGGTTGTATAAATGACAGTTTCATTAACCATGTGATTTGTAGCTTTCGTACATCTTGTAGAAAATACGGAGTACAAAAGATATACTATAATTAAGGAAAACACTAGAGTTAGAAACATTTTTCAAACAAATTGTCACAAAACTAGGTGACATATGACATGCATCAATAAAATTTCAAACGATATCTATAGTTCGATAAAAATCGTTTGAAACTGATCAAATTAAAGTAACATGATCGGTCTAATCGGGTTCATTTTTATGGTTTGGATTTTTTCAAACCATTGTTTATGATTCGATTTATGATTTTAATATTCAAATTTGTCGTCTAAATCAAACTGGACTGAGATATGTTTTTTATATAAATTATTTGATATATTATATTTAATTCAAATGATTAAGTATATCTTTACTAAACAATATGGTATTCAAAATTTTCATTTGAAAAATTATCAACTTATGCAACTAACTAAGTTTAAATTAAAGATAGTAAAGAAAATTTTTGTTATGTTACAATGTTATAAGAGTCAATTTTTATTATATAACACCCCTCTTTAAATATAAGAATATAATATTAATAAACACGGAAGCATGAATTTAAAATACATTAAACAGTTTACAATTCTCAAAAATACACCAATTTCAAACTTTTTAAACTACAAAAGGCGGAGTATTATAAAATTACAAAACAAGGTTTATTACAAAAATCATATCAGAGACTAAGGCGCAGTCAAACATTCCCTGATCAACCATTCCCTTCCTGATCCCACAATAAATCAAAACATATCCTGCAGGAAGTAAAATGAGGGGTTAGCACGAAGCTAAGTGAATAGATTCATCACACTCCATTCAACTTAGCATAACTAGCTAATTACACCAATTAATCGTAAACACACATAATTCAATGAGGATCGGTGGCTCTGGGGATATCATAATACCCGGGGATTCCCCCAAGAACACTTACCGTCAATCCGTATGGCCAATACAGAATAGACCGATAACTAATGGTTATTAAACTCATACACAGGTCTCAAACACAACAAATGAATCAAAACCTGTGTAAAACACATAATAACCAGAAGTCCAACTACACGTTGACCTCAATAACATAGCACATTGGTTCACATATCACGTAGATCAATAATCAAGAATCAAGACTAAACAGTCTAATACACATCTACGTTTATTTGTTGTAATCAAATAGTTACAACTAAATCAAATGATGAGTTATGAATCCACTCACCGATACCTCTGACGTCTTCACACTCAGGATTCTAATATCACTGAGTCTTACGTTGATCTGAAATAGAAAATCATACACAAGTCAGAAGTTCGTTCCATAAACATCATTATAGCCTATTTATCAAATCAGGTAATCCCTGAAGTCTAGGCAAACAATAGTTCAATCAAAAACGAAATTAGAAAATTCCACAATGACGTTTAAAACTGAAAAATGCCATTTTCGGGTCCTAGATGACCCCGGATGGCCAAAAACTGCCTAGGCTATTAAAATATAGCCTTGATCACTAGGTTGTTTCTGAATGACCATACGAATTTCAACTAAATCCGAGTTAGTGATATTTTCACAAAACCGCGTGTCGCACCACAAATGATACTTTATAGACTTAGCGACACAACCATTGTGTCGCACCACAAACCCTTGCGACACTACCACTGTGTCGCACAACAGAATCCTGCGACACAAAAATTGTGTCGCAATACTCAAAATGGCCGCCTTTAGCGACATAACAACTGTGTCGCAGAACATTCATGCGACACAACCTGCGACACAAACCTTGTGTCGCAATGAAGAACAGACCAGTTCTCAGATTCAAAATTCACGAAATCAAACATGTAATACTCAAATTAACCTATATCAATCCGTGTAATTCACTTATAAACAACAATAACACAATATAATCGGAACCTTACCTCGGATTCACAGCTAATAAGCTCAAATTGAATCAAAACCCAACTTTCTCTTCTTTCTCTCTAATTCTCTCTCTAGAAACGATTTTAAGGGTGTGGAAATGTTTTGGAAATGGTCTGGAAGTATTTGGGCGGTGTATATATGTATTAAACTTGCAATTACACTTAAGCTCCTTACTTAATTTCAGTTCAGCCCGTTTTGCGACACAGTCCTGCGACACAACCATTGTGTCGCACAGACACCACCTGCGACATAACCCTTGTGTCGCAGAAAATTAAAAACTTTTAAATTTTGAATCTACTAATATTTCACTAGTCACAAATAAATCTAAGGGTTTATTTATCTACGTTTCACAATGAAACACATAATAATTAATAATTTCTAAAACAATTAGATAATCAATTAAATAATAGAAATTACCAGACTGCAGAATAGGATGTTACATATTACTCCGCAATTGAAATTGTTATATGCTACTAGTAGTTTACATATTCGTGGCTACACGAGATGACACATTCAAATTTAAAAAATTAACAATCAAATTTTAACTATAATAATACCATTTGTGATATAAGATCGAGTTAAATATTTAGTGAGTTATGATATAAGACATAGTTATTAAGTGTGTTATGGTTGGTGGTAATTGAATATGAATAATTTGACATTACATATAATATATATTCATTTCTTTTATATGAATATTATACATATTTTATGTTGGTCCCTTTCGTCTAATTTAATTAATATTTACTAACAACAAATGTAAAAGTAGAGAATAAATTCAAGTTTTAAGTTTTCTTTTATTGATTTAAGTCAAATGATACTTTACAAAGTTTACTGCGGAAACAGACAAGACAAACTAGTCTTACTAAACTAACTTGTAACAAATTTGGCCTCGACAAATCATCAGTGAATAGGTCGCTACTGAAGATCATTGATCAACACTTAGATAAATGAGGATACTTAGTTTGCTGACAAACAGGAACGTGCTTTGAATCAACGGTCGAAGGTGAATACAAAATTATGAACATTAAATATGGTAAAATGGACACTACACATGCTAAGCAGTGAACATCTTTATACTTAGAATATTAACCCAACTCTATTAGTCGCTACATATGTTAACAGCGACTCTACTAGTAACTTAAAATATATTTGAGTGTTCTTATCATTCACTGATAAACACTTGACTCATGGAATGAGTTACAAGAGCCTAACGCTAATATGATTATTTGAAGCATATATCCAATGTCGAAGACTGAATATAGAAATAAATAAGTAATCAATGAAGTGGAATTCAGAGTTATTTTCTATTAACTAGCGAATCAGGCTATTACCCAGCAAAGCACATTGGGTTTGATAAATACTCAATGTACTATTCAAAGGTCAACATATAAAGTATAATAACGTTGGAAATATATTATGTAAAGATACGTACAACTGATTATTGTATTTTGCATAAAAAGTTCCTTACCTTTTATGAATCCTAGGAATAAAGTAAACTGTAAATATTATTTTTAGGATGTTATGTCACTTCCAATCATTGGAAATTTCATTTTACCTTCTTCAATATGGTATCGACATGTGTTAGGGTTTGCAAGCTTCAAGCAAGTATTTATGACACTATAAATACTCTCTTTAACTACCATATTCAATGTCCATAATTGCTTTAACCTCGACCTTTGATTTAAGCAATAACTCATGTCTAAACAACGTGCATTGTGCACTCACAACTCACTTTCTGTTGAGTGTTGATTACTGATAATCATCAGTGTATGTTAACTTATAGGCTTCTTGAAGCTAAATTTGTCATAAGGGTAGTTTACTTACACTAGTATGTCTTGTCTTATTTCGCAGTAAACTATTGTAAATTATTCTTCATTTGAATCAATAAAAGAAACTTTTAAAATTGAATTTATTGTTATTATTTACATTTGTTATTAATAGTTTAACGTTAAACTTGACATATGGGACCAACAATAATAGTATCTATATACTTTAAAACTTGAGTTTCATGCTGTTAATGTGGAGTATTAATGAATACCAAATACATAAATGTGAAGTCTTAATAAATATCAAATATTATGATTTTTAATATCATGTTAAAAATACTTATCAACAATGCTAAAATATCAATACCAAATAATTTTAAAAATGATAAAATTCTTTTTTTGTTTAAGTTGTCAAATGTAATACAACCTTTAATCGAGACTCTTAAAGCTTTAGCTAGCGATTCTAATCGTTGTTATTTGCAATTAGATTGAGATAATTAAAGGATTAGTCAAAAGTTCCTTTTTGGTTTTGTGTTTGATTAATAATCTTGAGTTATGTTGAAAGTGTTTTTGAATTTATTGTCCATCGATTGTAAATGTATTGTTATTAAACCAGATAAAACTTAGTAGACGGCGTATGTAAAATTGAACTGAAAATCGTAACACAAGCTATTAGTAAACACCGAGCTGGTGCAACTCGACTCGACCCGACCCAATCAATTAATAAGTTATAATTGAAAATTTCAACAACCCTTTTATCGATACTTTTAACCTTTTATGCTAAACATCATATTTTAAAAAATTATATTGCAACACACGGGTCTAACTGACTAGTTAAGTATAAAGTTAAAGAAATATGTGTAATAAATAAGACTAATTATAATTGACTAATGTCGAGAGTTAACCTAAAATTTGTGATACATTGAGTTTAGTATTATTTATATAAAGTTTTTTTGATAGTTTGATTATTAATGACCATAAATGACACTTTAAAAGGTTAAATTTTTTACATTTTTACATTTTGACTTAAGATTAATCTTTTAAAGGGATTAAAACAGATATAACTAATAATATAAGATATTATAGGGTTATAGCTTAATAATATTATTACAAAAAGTATATAACTTATAAAAGTAATATTTTATTATTAGTATATAATAGTTTAATTATATAATAAAGAGAGTTGAAATTAAATATAATAAAAAATAATGATATAAACAATAAGATAAGATGTAATTTTAACTTTAACTAAAGTTAATAATTAATAATAACATGCAAGATAGTAGGGTTATATTAAAGATCCGCAAATACAATAAGTAGTTTAAATTGTTAATCAAAGTAAAAAGGCTTAATTGAAAATCACATATACTTAATTTATATACTTTTTGATTAATAATGATTAACATGCAATTTTGAGGGACTGTTTTTGACACTTCGTGAAAGTCAAGGGCACGCATATAAAAACAAACTTTGAAGCCATGATTAATGCATTCCCTTATATTTAAATGAAGGAAGTCAATCAAATGTTCAATTTCCTCTATAGTATTCTCTTTTATTTATTTAAGTAAAATTATTTTACCAATGTTAGATTATGCATTTACATATTTGAAAAGTTTGTAAGATAATAATAGTTGTATTATTACTCACATTATAGAACTTGAATGTTAGTTAATTATACTTTTTGTTAAAAGTTAGATTAAACAAAAATTAGTTCAAACCGTCAAACTGACCAAACCAAATTGGTTTCAATTACTTTGAATGGTTTGGTTTGACACATTAAATTGAGTGATTTAGTTTGTAAAAATGTTAAACTTGTGTTTACCGGTTTGATCTAAATTTATGTTTTAACCAACTAACCAAACCATAAACATCCTAAATATTCCATTCTCTTTTCTCTCTCATCATTTTTTTTCTTCACCATCAAGTGACACATACAGTTGTAAGACTTTGTTTATAAAAGTCTAGCATTAACAACTTAAAAGAATTTGAACACTTTTTAACAAAGGAAGTAATTTGTACACTCACTATTTTGATGTAACAGTCACAATTTAACGTTATTAAGGCACAAGAATGTATTTAATGCACATTTATAATGAATATATCTTAAACTCTTATAAAGTATTTAACTACAAGGTTTAATGTTTAAAAATTAAAAGATTGAAAATTACATTTATACCCCTCTCAATAAAACATAAATATAGAAACTAAAAGTCAAATTAATCTATTGTTAATTGCTTCTTTTTAATATATACACCTAATAATTATCTTTATATGAAATATAAAATACAATTATTGTGATAACATAAAGTATAAATGAAATTGAAATAAAAATTTACAATTATTATCATTAGTACTTTATTTTTAAAAATTTCTTAAAATTAAGACTCAACATTTTCATATTTAGTTATATAATTCTCATTTTACAGTATAATCCTATCATTTTTACATATTCTCACTTTTCACCGACTATATTTCAAATCTCGAACTCTACATACAAACAAACTACTATTATTAACTCATAATCATGAGTAATCTATCAGTAAATAATGAAATTAGTATATGACAATTATTGAGTTGTTATTTACAATAATAATATTAAATTTCACATAGCATATGTGTTATATTAATATATATAGGGTGGGGATCAAGAGGGAAAAAAAGAAATTAGGGAATGAGTGAAGCAAATCTCAACCGTTAATTTCATCATAAATGAATTTTAAAAATCACAAATAATTTTAAAATTTAACATTCATCACAAATGAATGTTAGAAACATTTATTTATAAAAAAATCAAGGGCTAAGATTTACTTCTCTCATTTTCTAAGATTTAAAATTTCCCTGTGGATATTTTTTCGATATATATATATATACATATATCAATCACCTCCCATTTAATAATCTAGGCCAGTCTCTTGAACAAGGAATCATAGAGTATCCTTCTCTGGCTAGAGAAAATAATTATTAAGGAACATTATGAGGAGGATTTAATTATATTTAATGTTGTTTGAATAATAAATGATTTTAGGTTTTATTAATGAAGTCTAGACAGACTCTTAGTCAATCACTCTGATAAGTAATTTGACCCGACAGAATAAAATGGTCCAAAATATGGACCACATTTGTAGTACACGCGTAGGAACTGTCGCGTAGGCATGGCGCGGTCCAAATAGGTATCAATTTCGGTTTAAGCTTTCCTTCATTTGCATCCTGAAAATATTTCCAAGAAGAAAATGTCCGTATTACCCTTGAGTCAGACTCTGTTTATGATGTAACATCCATCGCCTCACTAGTCTAGCACCTATTTTGTTTTCTACGAGTACTTTAATGTTTCATGAAATAACATCTCCAATTGTTTGATTTGGAGTCCAATCCAAGTTAACTCGCTCCTCGAAAACCTCAGCACGATATTCTGCATAAACAATAATGAAGTTGAATAAATAATCATGCTCAGGATCTACTTAATCGGTCATTATTCTTTCCCTCTTCCTTTTTAAAGTAAGTGTAAATGTAATAGAACAAAGATATTTAATCTTGTCAAGAATAAAATATAGAAAGGTAAGACTTAAACAATTATACACTTATCTAAAAGTAAAAAGATGATAAGTATATATTATAATAAAAATAATAATAAAAATAATATTAAAAGTAGTAAATACACCGATAATAATAATATAATGAACAAAGATATATAAATATATAGATATAAATATATTAAAATCTATGTAATCAAGCTAAATTAAGAGTAAATGTAATACGTCAAGATAAATGTTAACATATGTTTACGTAACAATTCCTTGAATCTTTCAAATAAAATAATGGTATTCATGTTTTAAATTAATTGTTTATTTTTACTTTTCAAAATATTTGAAAATAATTGGTCCACTTTTAAATTCAGTCAATCATAAAGTATTTAAGTGGATAAATATAAAACTTTATTGGTCACAACTGTAATCAATACACTTTTTTTAAAGTGTGTGTATATTTATAGTGAACAATTAAATTATGATAGAAGGAGTAAAACATTATGTTATGAATTGTTCAAGGTTCAATAACTTGTCCTTTTGTCCCGGTCATAGTATTTATTTTGACTATACACACAGTTTTATAAATATTTACTAATTAGAGTTTTCACTAATCAGATATAATCTTTGCCCGTTCAAATTTTTTTAATAGATGAAATAGTAAAATGAACACTTATAATAAAAAAACTTTAATAGTTACCTGAACAATTTAAGTAGAACGGAAGAGTTATTTTGTTTACCCCTGATATTGTACTAAGTAATGGAAAAGTTCCTCGTTTAGTAACTTCCAATGTACAGCTACACTTTTTTCAGTATTTTAATTTTTATTACCAATATAAAATGAGGATATTGATACGAACAATGATAAATATACTTAGAAATAGATATAAACTTAGCTCTAACTATAAAGTGTTTAATATATGAAGTTTATTTATTTTATTTTTTTTATATTTATCAATCATTTTAACTTATTTAACAATTAAATTATTAAATACAATTGTAAATTTACAACTTTAAGCTCATCTAACATTTCCCCTTTTAATAGCATTCGAATTTTCATATAAAATGCCTGGTTATTATAACCAATAGTCAAAATAGATATAAAAATATAGTATTTAATTTGAAAGGTTTGACAATTTATTACTCGATATACCAAGCAAAAGTTAGGCCAGAACCATGAGATACTTATTACTTTTTGATTTTGAATTGCATTCTATTTAGTTACAACATCAACACATAGGATTGACGTGGGTGTTGAAAATAATCGAATTCAAATAGTGAATCCAATTTTAATTGGATTCTGATTAAAGAATTGAATTATTTGGTAATCGATTCAAATAACTCGAATTCGATGTAACTTAAATTTTATTTGGATTCGATTACGGATAAATATTCTGAATTTGATTAATCCGAATAATTCGAAAGAGATACTCAACATATAAATTATTTATATATGTTATTTATGATTTATATGAGTTTATTTATATGCAATAAACATATACATTACTTATAATGATTTATTTATATAAAGCTTTTAATATGATTTTGCGAAGTTTGCGTTATGTTAAAGACAAGAAAATTTAACATTTTTTCTTATTCGAATTAAAATACATTATCTGAATTCGAGCCAATCCAAATAATCCAAAATCGAATAATTTGAATCTTTATACAATTTAGGTTACGAATAAATTATAAACTCAAAAAATTCAAAAAATTAAACTCTAATTACTCGTAATTCAAACAATTTATCCAAACAACACCCTAGACGAATATTGCATGTAAAATGTCGGATTAATATAGAACGTGACGTATTGGAATTTCAATTATTCATGTGTCAATTGAAGATGGCATCACAAATCAATGTGAATACTCAAGTATTTGGAAACAAAGTTTCTAGTGTTCAATCTTTTTTTTATTTTTATTTTTTTATAGAAAAATATGCTGTTTTCAAATTTCAAGTAAAAGTGGAGTTGTTCGACACATCTATGAATAAACAATATAATACTTTTCCGAGCAAATTAATATCAATATCAATACTATATTATTTTATAATGCAGGTGTCATTGGTTAGCACTTCAATAAAATGGTTATATGTTTAATTACGTTTACATGTAAAATTGTTGTCTAAGATTTCTTTTTATCTTTGTGACTTAACTTAAGTTCAACCTAATTATATAGAGACGTAACATAATACTCGTACAATGTAATGAATTAGTGTTATTGCCCCGCTTTACCACCAATCTAATATGACACTTTATTCTCTATAAAGAAGTTACAACTATAACTTTTGTTCATTTATATTTCTAATTAAGTAGCTTGTAATCGCTTGCGATATAAATTTAGATATATTTATCGATGAAAAATCACAATATTACATTTATCAAATATTTATATACTCGGTTAATTATTATTTAAATATATAAAAACTAATTATTTATGATTTATTAGCTTTCCGACATGATTGAAAAAAGTTAATACTATGTTAATAATTATTTTTAACTTATAACATTATGATATTTATATAAATAACTGATAAAAGGTATTTATACGAATAAATACATAATACATAATAGCAACTCAAATGATTTTCTTTACGTAATAGCTTACCGACAAGATTGAACCATTTACATATTAAGCTTTTTATTTGGTTTGGTCTAAAACTAAATTATTCTTTTTATTTTTTGATTGGTTCCGGTTATTATTATAGAACAATAGTCTAAACAAATCAAATGTATACATACACCGCTTACTATGTTATTGTCAAGACTTAAATATAAGTGCATAGACTCATTATTTACTTTTGATAAATTATTTATTCTTAAAAACTTTAACTTTATACTGACTTTGTCTTCAAACTTTACAAACTCTCTTCGAGTCTTGGAGTAACGTGATGATAGTTATTTTTGTCAATTATCGTTGTCTTCGATAATCTCGTGATATTTGAATACACGTTATTAGATGGTTGACAAAAAACTTCTCAATCATGTTTCAGTATAATAGATCAACTATACTTAGTATTGATGTTCTATATTTTCTATCGGTTGTCTATCTTAAAGATTATAAATAAAAAACATAGTTGTAAACATATTGAATTAACAAGAAAATAGTATTTTGGTTTGACTTTGTCCAGTTTGTTTTATTTGGAAATTACTAAACATACTGAATTAATAAGAAAATACTGTATTGAATGTTGTAATTATGTGAGTATAAACTAATAAGACTAATAAAATTACTAGTACATTAAACTTAATCCTTTTATTTGAATGGTTAATTTGTATACAACGACAAACAAGTAATTCACCTTTTTGGTTCAACTTAAACCGATCAAACTGGATGAAGATTCCTATAAACGTCAGTCTTCAACATCAACAAATACTCCATATATTTATATTATATATATAAACATTGTAGGTCCACGACGATGATCGTGTCAAGTCTTATATATATATAAAGACAACATAGTTCTTCATGAGCTTCACATATAAGTGACAAATTGACACTTGTCAACTATTTAATTAATTAACACACGTAAACTAAAATTTAGTAAATAAAAAGTAAAGCTAATAAAAATGTATAAAGTTTTTAATTCTATAAAAAGTGTTTAATAAAATAATAAAATAAAATTAAAATCAATATATATTTAACATAAAAATATTTGTTCTTGTATCTTATCTTACTACATTCATTAAAAAAAGCTCACAAACTTTATTTTACTTAAATTTACATAATAAGATATCAAAATAAAACAGAAATCAATGTATAAATAATATATAAATCTTTGTTTCATGTATCTTATCTTACTTCATATGATTAAAAGAAAAAGAAAATTAAAAAAATATATTTTTACTAAAATTTACATAGTAAGATATACAACATTGTATAACAAGTGTGTAATACAACCAATAAAGTAACACCAAAATCAAGGCATACATAATTATATAAATATTTGTTCTTTTATCTTATCTTTCATATAAGGGAAAAAAATACTCCTAAATTACTACTACACAAAGATATTTTAGATGAACTATTGAATTACTCTTTCTATACATGTTATTACATTCAAAATTGACAAGTAGTTTTCTCAAAACAATCAATAAATCTATTTATTTTATGATATATAACTCTAAAAGTTATATTAGTTTAATGTGATATAAAATTTTAATATATTAAAAATAATTAATAATTAATTAAAAGAGATAAGTTGTTACTTTTTTAGAAGAAAGGATGTTAGAAGAAATTTATATTTGAATTACATAAAAGGGTGTACCTTTAATTAAAATTTACCATAACAATTACATAACAATTATTTTTATGAGGTAGATTTGTAATGTTGTGTCAATTTTTAAATATTGGTTGTAACTTTTTTATTTAAGTTTACAATTCTTTTTTGTTTATTTAAATTTCAACAACTAAAGGTCCGATAAGGTTTTTTTTATCAATACACACTATCATTGTTATAACAGTTCTTTTCCATTTTAATCGAGCATCAATCTTAGGTAACATCTATGTAATATTGTATGAAACTAACATTAGCTTCTTCTTTTTTTACGTGAATCAAACATCGCCCGACCCTATAATTTACTAGTATATATTATACATAGAAGTAGGTTAAAAGGAAAAAGAAAAATTGGTGAAAAAAGGGGGAAAATGTTTCTCTAACCATTTGATTCAGCAAATTAACTATTTGATTCATCAAATTAACCATTTGATTCAAGAAAAATGTTTATTAATAAAAATATTTTTTGAATCATAGATAAGTATTTATTGAATCACATAAAACATTTTTTGAAGTCATATTTATTTTTTAACTGAATTTTTATTTAAAAACTTTCTTTCTCCCCAAAAATTATCTTATTTTTAGATCATGTTACATTATATATATAATATAATTTGGGGTAGAGTTCCAATAAGAACACCTTAAAAATAAAAATATGTAAGAAAGATTTATATCCGCAAATATATCTTAGAAATCAATAGATTCACATTTATACATCTTAAATATGTGGAGAAAAATAGATGCATATCATTATAAATGCATAAAAATTGAAAAAACGACATATGCACGATTTTAGATGAAAAATGTAGAATTATGCATCAATAGTTTTTCTCAAATTGTATATAGTTTTAGAAATGTGCGTTTATTTTTCTTTATACTTTTAAAATAAATAAATGTAAATCTAATAATTTTATCAAATATAAGTACAAATTTGAAGTGTTTATATCGATTCATACTAATATACATATAGATATAGAAAGAGAAGCTTGTGACTGGAAACAATTGAGTAGAGTGTAAAATAAATCACCTCACCTTCTTTCATTAATAACAACATTTACTCTTCACCTCTAATCCCACCACATTTTTCTTCGAAACTCATTCAACATTTTACCAATACCAACATCATATGATATCTTTGTTCTTGGGTTAGGGTTATTTTTCTATTCTATTTTATTTTTTTATATATTATATATGCTTACTGCTTATATCTAAAAGTCTTCAAGCTTCCGTAATCTTCGCCCATTTTTTTCAAATTGTTTTCAGGTACGTGTGTTTTTGGTTATGTACATTTTAAACTATTCATTTTGATTTGTCGTTTTACACATTGTTTGTTTGTATTTTTGCACTTAGTACTATTTTTTTATCATCCCCAAAGTCTTTGATTTTGAGCTCCGTGAAGCTGCATTTTTTCTATTTTTGTTGTTAAGATTCCGTGAAATTGAAGTACTTATTGTTTTTATTTGGGACTACATTTTTGTTAACGTTGTTTTCCTCTGCTTTTTGTTACAGGTCAAGAAGGGAATGTGGGTTGCTTTTACAACTGTTTTTGCTGGTGCTGCTTACTGATGATGAAAAGGGTACCTACATTTTGCTATTTTTGTGTTTTTGGCGTTGATGTTTATATAGTTTTAAGTGTTATTATATTCCCATTTTGATTGTTAAATATGATAAATGATAAATTTATGTGGTAAACTCACTTTTGACATTTTAACTACTAAATGGGTATTCTGAAAATGATGTCGGTATATGAAAAAATTTAATTGGTGATCTGGGTTAGAATCTTTTTCAGAAATAAAGATGAAAGTTTGTTGCTTTTTGATCTTTATAGGAGAATACTTTATAATTGTTAAATGTTTTCACCCCTTTTCAGGTTTGTAAGTCATTTTGTGTGGGTTTATGGTTTATAAACTAAATTAATTTGAAGATAATGGATGGGCGTCGACATTCGGTTGACCTTCCTATATCGAAAACATTGATAGCTCTTCGACGAGTAAGATCACTTAGAGACCCAGATACTAATTCACTAAGCAGGTTATCTAATTTTGCTGATAATTTGAATTGGGAAGTAAATTCGACTAACGGCATTGTTCTTGAACAAGTAAATAACTGCCTCCATGGAATCGACATTTCTGAACCAAGTGATTTAGGGTTATATAGGCGAAGTGTGGATCATGCTCCTAATTGGGAGATGTATCATGGTCAAAATACACATAAACCTAAATCAGGATTGTGTAGAAAAACCGATCAATCAGGTTTACTTGTTACAAATCAATCGGTTGTTTGTGAGAACAAGTCACTCAGTGAAAGATATTGTAATAATTACAATGATTTACCATGTATGATGCCGACGAGTGATTATTTGGAGGGTGCGCGTTCATGTAATGAACAAATTAAGTTGTTCCTTGAGGCAGATAGACAAAATCGTAACGAATATAAAAGAAGATCAAGACATAAGAAAAACTGTCGATCATCTAAAGATGTTGGAGGTGATATCATGAGTTGTGTAAGCAGTCCATGTTTATCCATTAGTGGGCCATCATTTGAGGGGTCGAGTTGTGGGACCCCATTATATGAAAATCATGATGTTGATCATCAAGATTTTGATAATGGTGGATGTGGAATCGGTTCTTGTTGGTCAAGTACTCCTCGATTTCAGGAAGTCGGTGTTTCTAAACACTATGAAAGTGAAACTACTCCGTTTGCCGAGAGTCCGAGGTGTCTAAGTCAAAAGTTCGGACTGAAGTCGTTTGATGACTTGGTGGGACAAAATGTGGTATCAAAATCTCTTTTGAGTGTGATCTCAAGTCGAAAGATTTCTTCTTTTTATCTCTTTCATGGGCCCCGTGGAACGGGTAAAACGTCTGCAGCGAGACTATTCGCTGCAGCGTTGAATTGTTTATCGTTCGAGGAGAAAAAACAAAAACCGTGTGGAGAATGTCAAGAATGTGCGCTTTTCTTTGCAGGAAGGAGTCGAGACGTTAAGGAGGTCAATTCGGTTAGTATGAATCAATCCGAAAATCTTCGATACCTTATCAAGAACGCTATGCTCCCTCCAGTTTCTTCTAGTTTTAAAGTTTTCATAATCGATGAGTGCCAGCTAATGCACGGGTCAACATGGTCAACACTTATGAATAGTCTTGAAGAAGTATCTCGTCACATTGTTTTTATAATGATCACTCCTGACCTCAGCACGCAACCTCGAACTGCAGTATCGAGGTCCCAAAGATTCCAGTTTCTGAAAATTAACGAAGCAGATATTGTTCGTAGATTGAAAAAAATTTGTGCAGAAGAAGGATTCGATTATGATTTGGATGCTTTAAATTTCATCGCTACAAGATCTAATGGATCACTTCGAGAAGCAGAAATGACTTTAGAGCAATTAAGTTTGCTTGGAAAAAGAATCACCATGTCATTAACTTATGAGTTTGTAAGTGATTTTATAATTTTACTCCCTTACTTTTGATATTAATTTGATTGGTTAATAATAAGATCTAAGAGGTTTTTTTTTTTTTTTTTTTTGGGCAGATTGGTATTGTTTCTGATGAGGAGTTATTCGAGTTACTGGCTATGGCTTTATCATCCGACACTTCAAATACAGTTAAAAGGGCGAGGGAGCTGATGCGCTCAAGAATCGATCCAATGCAATTAATATCACAATTAGCAAATCTTATTATGGATATTCTTGCTGGGAAAGTTCAAGAAGGCGCTTCTGAAGTTAAAAGACAGTTTTTTGAAAGACATACATGTGAATTTATTTCATTATTATAGACAATATTTGTTTTACAACATGTTTGTGCTCCTAATACTAATGACTATTTTCTGGTTATCTTAGCTGAAGCCGATTTGCAGCAACTTAATAACGCGTTGAAGATACTATCTGAAACTGAGAAACAACTTAGAGTATCTAAGAACCAAACGACGTGGCTCACGGTTGCTTTATTACAGTTGAGCTCTGCACCATCCTTTAATACAAACGAGTCAAATTTGTGTGTTAGATCGGAACAGCCAAGAGGTATGAATTATCTCATCACTGCTAAATTATGATGTTGTTCTTATATAAACAAATCCGATATTTAAATATTTCTCTGTTCGAATATTAGTTTCTGCTGATGAGAGCTTAAAACATCTTGTGCCGTCTCAATGCGGCCACAATGATGGATGTGAATCAGAATTACTTAAAGACAAAGTGGCACTGGAGTTAATACGGAGTAGAGCTATGGAATTATGCAAATCCATTTCACTCAGTAACTTCCTTAGAAGACATGGGAACTTAGCTTCTGTTTGTTTTCACCAAGGTATTATTTTTTTAGGGTACGTTAAAACAAATAAAAATGAACAATTGTCTGATTATCGATTCTAAATATCAACTACCTAAATTATTAGTAATCAGACAATAGTTCGTTTCCTTTTTGTGCAATTTGCCCTTTTTCTTGAAAGAGTTTTTTTTTTTTTTTTTTTTTTTTTTTTTTTAAAGTTATATTCTGTACCCTATGTTCCCTGAAAATTGAAGCATTTTTATTTCTAAATATTTACAAGTTATTGCTGCTTATGAGAATGTTTTCTATACATAGGATTGGCGGTAGTTGAACTCGAATTCCAGCATCCAAAATCTGTATCAAAAGCTGAGAAGTCATGGAAACCAATAGCAAGTGCATTACAGGCTGCATTGGGGTGCAATGTCGAGATCAGGATCCACCTATCTGATTATCATCACGCTAAAAATCATCCAAAAGTCAAAAAGTCCCCGTTCTGCTTATTCCGTTGTGCACGAAGAACCAAAATGTCTAACCAGAACGACACCCGTTTATCTGAAAATGTGAAAGAACCTGCAAGAACGATAAGAAACACTGATGGAAATGCTGTAAGTATCGACTTTACTGGTCAAGAGCCAGGGAAGAAGTCATGTTGTTTTTTTCGAAGTGTGAAACTTCATAAGAAGATTCGTTCATTAGATACCTCTACAACGAGTGAAGCAGACAACAATCTTGCTTTGCCTGTTTCTGGAACCACAACTTCTAGGACATGCTTGTGCATTGATGATACTTATGTTAGATGCTGCTTCTGCAAAGAAGTTGCTTGCTGCAATGGGGTTGACAGGTCAGATGCTTTGTTTTATCTGTATCTATATCTATACTATACTATGTATATATTATATAAAGGATTTAGGACCAAATACTTGATTACCCTTGTTTCAACTATACTTGGCATAAAAATAATAAAAAAAACTAAAAAAAAACTATACTTTAGGCAATAATAAATGCAAGTAAATACTAATCCGTATTTCCTCCACAAAAATTGTAAAATACTAAGTACGAAAATAAAAATAAAAAAATGAAAATGATTAATTAAACAAAGCATTATCCGACCATATAAAGAATCTCCAAATTTTTAGGTAGTAGGTAAATACATATGACCCAAACTGATGAATGCAAAGAACATATAATCCAGATCATTAAACATCTATCAGTTTACTGCTTATTCAATGAAGATTAGCCGGAACTGACTGTATTATGTGGGTACCCTCCTGCAAAGAAAGGACTTGAAAGTGCAGTGTTAATTATAAGCACTTGATTAATCACACATTATGTAACATGATTCTCGATGGTGCAGGCAAAAAAAGGACTCCAAAGTGCACTGTTGGAAATCTCCCATGTTTCCCTTGAAGAAGGTAATTTCATTTTATTGAATATTATCATCCTTTAGAAATGAATTAACTGTATTGGTTATGGCGTACGAGATTTTGTTGTTTCTTTTCATTAAACTGTATCTCAGACAATTAATCAAATGGGTTACACAAACTATGAGCTAAGAGTAAAAAGTTGTACTTGTCTTGGCAGCATAGAGTCCGACAACAAGGAGCATAGTTGGTGGTACAGATTTGACCATGTGCTAGCCGTGCAATGTAATTTAATGCTCGAGGCAGCAAGATTCTGGACATACGTTGTGGTTGTAGATTATCAAATCTGCTCCTCGTGTAAGTATTAGCATGAGTAGATTAACATATAAGAGCTTCATGGAAAAATATTTCTTTTAGAGTATATCATGACTTGTTTCAGCATATTTATTGTTTATGGATCAGTGAAAGAAAATGATTATGAAGAATTTGTATCATTTTGGAAGATTCTTATCCTTTTGATGGATGCACAATATTTGAGCTATCAAAATTCATAAAAAAGGGTTTAAGAACTTAAGATACCTCAGATTATTATGCACAATATTTGAGCTATGAATCCTGGCTTGACGAGAAAAACTATGTAAGCACTTCAGCTGTGGATTCGGCTATAAGTTACCACTAATTCTTGAAGAAGGAATTCTAAAGCCATCCTATACATAAAAAGTATGAGCATGTATTGCAAGAAACTTATATCTTACCATGATGATGTGTTTCCCTTCATGGAGTAGATTTCTTAAAGTACTACTCCATCCATCTCATTTCAATTGTTCATTTTCAAAATTCACACAATTATAGAAATGTGAAATTATTACTATGTTATCCAATAAAATATCATCTTTACTACTTGAAATCTTTTTGGACCCAACGTAATAATGTAGCCAAGGTTATAATGTAGACACTTGAAATGAAACCTTTTTGGACCCAAGGTAATAATGTAGACACTTAAAATGGGACGCATGGGGTAGCATTTAAGATGTAGATAAATAAATCAACATCATGATTAATCCTACAAAATTTGATAGTGAATACATGTATTACTGATGTTAATTCTAAGAGCCTGCATTGCAATTTTGTTTTAGCAGTACGCACCGAAACTATAGAATACTTTCCGACAAGAAAACTGTAATCAGACTTGATTGAAGAAAAAATTGATATAATAAAAGTTGCAAGTATTTTAGAATGATAAACCGACAACGTACTTCAATTCTGATGTACAATGGCACATAAATTAGTTTATAGACAAGCTAAAATATACCAAAATAAACTAAATGATTGGTACAATTATGTTTTATCGAATACAATGATATATAATCAATCTGAATGCCTTGAAGACCTTCCTTGGGAGTCAAATATGACTTCCATAACCCTTAAATTCATCCAAAAGCTGTTCGAGATAAGTTGTGAATTGATATCTAGGGTTTAGGGTTCGTTTCCATATATAAGGCTTTCTGCTGACTTTCGATTGCAGTGACATCCTTATCCATTCGCCGAGCCGATCTTATCTCTTCACAAAGCCCGTTTCTTTTAATCGTATCTTTAAGACGGTGCGATAAAAAACCCCTAATCTTGTCTCTTCTCTCGGAACACATGTCCAGATGGGCTGAATTTTGGATATGTTATTGCCCTATATGTCTATTGAATCTGGTCTTTTGAATCAACTCATACGGAGTTTGCATGAAAGAGTTAATGACTAAAACAGTGAAACCTCGTTAAGTTTGCTGTAAAATTTTCAGTTTTGTCTTCTCTTTGGTTTTCGACTCAATTTTTGTCCCTTCTGCGTTTGTCCTTTGATTTGAACCTAATAACATAATATAAACCTAGTAAATATAAAATTAAGGATAAAAAGACTAAAACTGTTATAGAAAAATATGTGTAAATTAGACGATATCAACTTCCACGTATATCTCAATTATGCATTACAAAAATGTTGTAAACATTCAAGTGACTTTCTCTAAAACATGTATATATTCATCAAAGAAATAGGTTGATGTGCCATATACCAGTACTTGTGTGACGGACGTGCAATTTGGTTAGTGCTAAGACCAAATACACACATCTACAATTGGGTTGGGGATTAAAATAGAAACATTGCTTCTCACGCCGACAAAATCTCCTAGTGCTCTAATTAAAATTTAATGATCATTGTTATGTTTCTTTTACAATCATGTACTTTCTAGTTCTTAAACACATATTTAATCAATGTCTATTCCACTAAATTAACATTTATCTAATAAAAAAGAAATTGATTATCAAATTTTATCAATAAGCTAATGTATATTTTATAATATAATAGAAATATAGGTTGGACATATAAGTTGGAATATACCTTTAGAGGAGGTTGAGTGTACAAATGGAGTATGTATAATGATATATTAAGTATTTGATTCCTTCTTACTCATTTACTTTTTAAGACTACATAAAATAAATCTTTATCATTAAATCTATATCACTTTTAATCTCATCATTTCATTTCACTTTAGCCTACGTATATAATAACACACCTAACAAATAAACAAACACTTTTGACCAATCTCATATAATAACTTTTTTGTCTTCCTCACATATTTGTCATTTAAACATAAAAAACATACACATTAAACGCTAATAAATATGATATCGAACCAAATTATTTAGCGCCGTTACTTTACGCGAATACAAGACTAGTCTAAGTAAATGAAATAAAGAAAACCATACTTTCAATCAACAAACATAAATTTAAATAGTATACATAATTACATATATATTTCTGGTCCAAAGGGGCCCCAAAAGTTGGACGCTCCGCAAAGTCCTGAATCCGGCCCCTGATCATAGTCAATTTCCCTAATATCTTATCATAAAGAAAAATATTGCTAATAAGCAAGTAAATAGTTTCGAACACAAACACATCGTAAAGAAAATATAACATTTCTTCGAATTATTTTAGGTTTCTTTCAATGAAAGCAGCCAGGTGCCCATAAAAGACATGTATGGGGACATTTTCAAAATGATAAAAGAATACTAGATAGTCAAACACCATTCATTGCTAAGTTAAATTTAAAGGTAAATGCTATATACTATTTGAGTAATCACTCAAAGAATCTGCCCAACTAAACTCTTGATTCACATACAATCGCTTAAAGTCGAATAATAAGTATATACTATCACTGTACATGTGCCTGCCAAATGAAATTAAGCCAGTCTTTCTTCGTCTACAAACACAGGAAGACATAAAACTCAAAAGAGGCATAATTGTTTTTACGACATGTTCACTTAATACCAAAAAGAAAGTCTAGATTCAGAAATTGATACATAATTTGTCCAAATTTTAGCATCTGTACATTTACTAGTTGTAGTTGATTAAACTCAAATCGGTGACAACAATGAGGGTAAAGATGTATGAACTAAATGTGGCAAGGCCAAGTTACAAATTATGGGCATCGATATGCTAAAACTTTGAGGAGCATTGTCAATGAAGAGCTTTATATAGTAAAGAGCAAAAAATCCACATTCCTAGTCACCTCTCTATTGTGGAACTGGAACCTGAAAAGTTTTGTTTGAGCACACAAAAAGTAGTTAAGCACTCGATAGATCACATTAGACCTGCCAATGGGTAGGGGTGGCAACTCTTGACACAACCAGAAACCCGACATGAAAATAAACGAGTAACGGTTGGGATTCTCAACGCACCAACTTGTTTTAATTTTCAGGTCGGGTTTAGCCATTCGGGTAAATGAGTAGAGCCATCAACCCAAAATGCGTTTTAAAATTTTCTTTTTAATAAAATTAACATACATCCCAAATTTGACTTACCCAACCCGAACCAACACTACAACCTGGAACCAACCCGTACAATTTGATCTGGTTGGCGTAAAATTACCTGTCAACCTGTTTGAAACATTTACCTAGACAGGTTATACGGGTTGTGTCTGGGTAAGTAGGTAATGGGTTAAGGTTGCAATTCCCAACCCATTTATCAACTCAGGCTATGTTTGCAATGGTTTATTGGATCAAGTTTTTTACCCGTGGGATCATACAAACGGGTCAGATCATGTCTAGATCAAGATCCAACTCATTGACATGACATCAAGGAGAAACAGTGAGATATGTTAGTCACCTCAGGAACCAAAAAGGGCAACTGTTCTGGATCCTCTCTTAACTTATGCAGATGTCCAAAACAAATCTTAAACCAATGTAGTAAGAAAAGTGTAGTTGAAGACCTCAACGACTCTCGTGATTATTAACAAATCTTACCACATTGGTTTAAGATCTTTTGTGATAGGTTAACATTGCCTAAGTAAGAGCATCAAAAACAACAATAAACTTATAATAACCCTTTCAGACTTTTCATTTAATCACCCTTTGCGTGAACTCTAATTTATAACTAGTTTCACGAAATTAACACAGTTTATTTTTCCAATTACAAAACATATTATGAACACCGATAAAGGTTGCATTAGTAACTGCTAACCTATCACAAGATCGATCCGGGTTGCACCCAATTGTCCTGCACCGTAATTCTAATACTTGTTCCAACATCAATGGCAAATTGTATGGGTATATATGTACAAGCAACAAAGTTCTAACACCATATTGGTAATAACATCACACAATAAAGCAAAGTTCTAGCACCATAGTGATAATAACATCAAACAACAGCAAAGAAATGGCAACAAAATCGAAGATAAGCATTTAATATAAAAAAGTCGAACATAACCAGAAAATAGTTATTTTTACCTGATTCGGGTTTAATTCTGATCTGATTCGGGTTGGATCTGATGCTTTTCAGGTTGATGGTGAAGCCTTGAAGAAGAGCTCCATCGATTTGAAGAGGGGGAGTTGTTTTGAGAACGAATTTGAGAGCGTGAGAGAGGGGAGAGGTGGGTGTGTGTTTTAGAAGTAGGGTTTTGTTTTAAGAGGTCTATAAGATAGTGTTTTGAGTCTGAGATATAAAACCTCTGAACATTAAGATAAAAAAAGCCATGTGAATCTGAAAAAGCTCTGACCGAACCAAACATAAGAGGTTTCAAGTGCTTTTTGGAAAAAACAAACAATACCTTACATACAATTGTTATAAACTGCACAATTTGATAAGAAGAGAAAGGAAATTCAATCCCAAAAATGAATTCATTATCGACAATATATATAAGCTGCTATGATATGCCCGGCTGATGAAAAAGCAATGATAAAAACCTTAATTTCTTATAAATCTTTTAAATTTTATTACTACAAAACTATATGTTACCAACGATGTCGTTTTGCCTCTGAAAATATGTAATTTTGTACTCCGGAATCCGGATATCATAAAAAAAACAGTGTAGCTCGAAGCTAAAAGAAAACAATGGCCGTCACCGTCGGTCTCAACCACAATTCTTTACCGTCAACTTTCTTCAACTACCCATCAACCACCGCCCCATCTCGCCGTCATCTTCACCGTCTTAAAATCCATCTATCAAAACCCAAAAAGCCCACTCACATCTCCTCTGCTACTTCACCCCCAAATAAAAAACCTTCATCCTCAATTTTCCTCCCTTTTCTTCAAGAACAGGAGCAAGAGAAAAAATCAAAGCCACAAACCCAACAAATAAAATCCCAAGAAGATGAATTAATCACAGACCCAATTCATAAATTTTTCAAATTTCAGACTTCTTCACAACGCCCAGACCCTCCCAATGAAGGTAAATTCACTCTCCAAAAAAACCGCCGTTCTTCCTGGCATCTTTCATCCACCACCGGATCCGAACCAGAACCCGACCCAGTTGCCAAAATCGGACCCAGGACAGAACCCAGAAGGGAAATTGAAGAAAGTGGTGGCTTTAGTGTCAATGGGGTTCTTGATATCGCTAGAAATTTACCTGAGAATGTGACACTAGGTGAAGTTTTAGAGGGGTATGAAGGTAAGTTAAGTGAAAGAGAGTGTGTTGAAGTGTTGGGATTGATGGGTCAAGAAGAGGGATTGATAATGTGTTCTTTGTATTTTTTTGAGTGGATGAGTTTACAAGAGCCTTCATTAGTTACACCATGGGCTTATTCTGCTTTGTTTCCTGTCTTGGGGAGAGCTAAAATGGGTGACAAGTTGTTGATTTTGTTTGATAATTTGCCCGATTCTGTGGAGTTTAAGCAAGTTCATGTGTATAATTCTGCAATTTCCGCTCTTTCGGATTGTGGAAGGTAATTTTTTGTTTATCTTTGTTGTTTATTGCATTGTTTTGTAGCATGAATTACTAGTTCGTGTATAATTCCATGATTTTGTGTCTATTTTTTGATGTTTTTTTCATATCATTGATTACTTGTTTTGACGTGATGTATTGTACACGGTCTGTTTAGCCTTTAGGTGATAGATGATGTAAACTTGGAATAATCAAGTTAGTTTAATTTCATGGCCTTATTTGAGTCAGAATTATTGAAATTTGAATGGACATGATTAAGAAGTTATGTTATGTTTCATATACGGAGTAATTAAGAAGTTACGTTATGTTTCATATGATCTATAACAAGCAAAACACATTCAATCACACGAATTCATGTGGTTATGTTAATAAGACTAGACCTCAAGCTATGTCAGTTGATTGTTAGGATATATGTAAAAGCACCTATCTATCCACTATTTCTTTGCGGTATATATTTATATGTTTCTGCAGTTTTTTCCTGGATATATTGTCTGTTGTGAATGGTGATGTTGTTCATATGCTTAAACAATATTTAAGCTAAGATTATTTCTTATACACTTGACTTTTTGTGATTTGTATTAGGTACGATGATGCTTGGAGATTGTTTGAGTCAATGGAAAAGCACAATGTGGAACCAGATCACGTGACTTGCTCTATAATGATCACAATTATGAGAAGAAAAGGCAACAGTGCGAAAGATGCATGGGAGTTTTTTGAAATGTTGAACATGCGAGGAGTCAAATGGAGTTTAGAAGTCATGGGTGCTCTTATTAAATCCTTTTGTGATGAAGGTTTGAAGAAAGAAGCACTTATTATCCAATTAGAAATGGAGAAAAAAGGTATCGCTTCTAACGCAATTATCTACAACACAATTATCAACGCTTATAGCAAATCAAATCAAATTGAAGAAGCCGAAGGTCTTTTTTCTGAAATGAAATCAAAAGGAATCATGCCTACAACTGCATCTTACAACATTTTAATGGATGCATATAGTCGAAGAATGCAACCAGAAGTCATTGAAAAACTTATGGTTGAAATGGAAGATATAGGATTGCAACCCAATGTTAAATCATTCACTTGTTTGATCAGTGCGTATGGGAGGCAAAAGAAAATGAGTGATATGGCTGCTGACGCTTTTTTAAAGATGAAAAAATTCGGTATAAAACCGACCTCTCATTCGTATACAGCTCTTATACACGCGTATTCAATCAGCGGGTGGCATGAAAAAGCTGACATGGCATTTCAAAACATGTTACGCGAAGGGATAAAACCGTCGATAGAAACGTACACAGCCCTACTTGATGCATTTAGACGAGTGGGTGACTCCAAATCGTTAATGAGAATATGGAAAATGATGATAAACAATAAAGTTGAAGGAACCCGTGTGACATTTAACATTCTTGTTGATGGGTTTGCAAAACAAGGTCAATATAGTGAAGCACGAGACGTGATTTGTGAATTTGGCAAGATCGGTTTCCATCCAACTGTTATGACTTACAATATGTTGATAAATGCTTATGCTCGTGGAGCGCAAGAAGGTAAATTGCCACAACTGTTGAAGGAGATGGCGGTACTAAAACTGAAGCCCGACTCAATAACTTATTCAACAATGATCTATGCGTATGTTCGTGTTCGTGATTTTAAGAGAGCGTTTTATTATCATAAACAGATGGTGAAAAGTGGGCAAGTGCCTGATGCGAAGTCGTATCATAAGTTAAGGGCGATTCTGGATGTGAAAGCTGCGACGAAGAATAAGAAGGATAAGAGTGCGATTATGGGGATTATTAGTAGTAAGTTGGGTTGGGTTAAGATTAAGAAGAAAGCGAAAAAAGATGAGTTTTGGAAGAATAAGAAGAAATGGTCAGGAGCTCGTGGTCCAAATTCAGTTGGAACCGGATGATTCTGCGAATTTGGTCTTTAGGATGGTTAAGAACATGACCGACCTGACCTGTTTGAACATGGAGCAGTCAGGTAGATAGTAAAACAATGGATTTGGGAAACAATTATTAAACAGATGATTCCATAGTTGGAATGTTTAATTAGGTAAGGAAGATAGTAGTTTCGACTGTGTTATCGGTTAGATCATTAAGTGTATAAATTGTTTTGTTGTTTGATTACATACTTATATTTTGTAAAGATTATTGTATCTGATCACATTTATTAGTTGTTTTGGGTAGGATTTTTCTGGTTACTACAAGAAAAATTAAAAGAAGGTAAAAAAAACCCAGATAACACCTTAATTATTTCGATTGATGACTGACTGGAATAAATGCCTTTAAAGGTATGGTTAATAAGAAGACGAATATACATGAAGAATTTGTTATATAGTTGAATTTCTCGTATATTACAATCATTATTAAGCAACCATTTATAAAGTACAAGAGAAGAATAAATCCTAACTATAAATCTAATGGATCTCGGCCATTTACAAGCTAAGCTCTAATACTATCATCTAATACTCTTTCTGAGCGGCAAAATCACGAAAGCTCCAGACTAGAGTAGAAAATTATATCGAGAGCTAATTTGTTGAAGAAGACATCGTAGACAAGCTGTTTTTCTTGAACGTCCATCACGATAGAAGTAACTAAAGCTGCAAAGGAATTGAATTGTGTTTCTTTTGAAGAGAGGTAAGAAAAGAAGTAGGGAGTATTGGAGTAATAATAAGGAGATAAGATGTAAAGGATATATTAGAATTATATGATTGAAGGTTTAAATAACAAGGATGTTATAAGAAAATAAAGGTGGACTTTAATGGTATATGATGAACGAAAAAAGAGAACATGAAACTTAATTATTATTTTTTTTTTAAAGAAATTATATAAGAAGAAAAGAGATAGATAAGCTTAGGTGATTAGAACAAAAGTCAAACAGTGAAAGAACGAAAGATAATGAACAATAAAGCAAGGGTTTACAATTGACGGAAACGAGCAAGATTGATCTTTCTTCTGTATTTATTCAAATTTTTACTAGAAAATAAAAATAAAATAGATAATAGGAAGAAAACTTAGAAAAGCAGTTGTGTCGGCCTGACATCTATTTGGCAGTGGTGCGGTTGAAGAAATCACATGAGTTTTTTTAAGAATAGATAGCTTACGGCGGTTAGGGTCTTGCCGGAAAAAAAAAGGAGAAGGATATATCTTTTAACGAAGATAAATTTTTATGGTTTTAGAATAATTAGAGGTGACGGTCACCATAGCGGAAGTCAGTTCAACGGGGACCAATCCTACCATATTAGATATTGAATTCTCCTTATGTTACGATAATTATTTATAGAATACAGAAGAATAATTAACCCTAACTATAAACCTAATGGCTCTCAGTCCATCAACATAATAAGCGAAGCCCTAACACTATCATCTAACAGAAATATATTCTATACACTTTATAAATCATCAGACAACCTTCAACCATGACTAATTTATATGCCAACTTCAGTCGATCATTACTCAACTATAGTATGTCGGCAGCTATGAAATTTCTATACATCATAGTAGAAAATATTGCATACACGTATCACTGTTGCAATATGTTGCCTACTTGCCTGTACTAGATGAATACAGTCTATGGTGCAACAGGAACATGATTGAATTTCAACAGAATGATTAAAGATTCAAAACTTGTACAATGTTAGCATAGAGGAAATGATACATATACCAATTGATTTTCTATGTTAGCACTTGGGGGAGTGTAAAACATGGTACCGAACCACAAAATTGGTAAATTGAGTAGAAATGTCCTGACCCAGAAGTCCGGAACTAGTGCATATTCAGTCTTTTAAGTAGTTTTAGACTTGGTTATAACAAAAGATCCAATCTTGATCCAATTCAAAACGGGTTAGTCACATTCTTTTTACATGAACGAGACATTATGTAGATCTGAAAAAGATAGACTTAAATTACAATTACAGAGTTCAATTCTGGTTCATTTTTATGTTTTTGAAGTTCAATTGACACGTTTTATAGTAGCTATTTTTTATCATAAAGAATGTGACGTAATATTATGAACAATAACCTTGGTGTGTGTTTTTTTCCTTTTTCTGGGATAATTTAACCAACAGGAATGTTCTTTAAAAGCCTTGTAACTTGCTTGATATTGATGAATTAATCTAGAGATTTCCAACCTAAACAGATAAAACCTCGTACCTTTATCCGAGATGTACAGACATAGAGTTATTATTTTCTTTTAAAATTTATCTTTTTAAAATAGGCATGAAAAATTTGTAGTTATTTAAATTAAGTTCCAAACAAATTCACATTCTGATACCTAAGTTTTTACTTCCATCAGTTAACTTTCATTTTATGTGTTAAAAGAGCAAACTTTATTAGGTCCCAACAAATTGATATGTAAAGTTGGGTATAAGGGCCTGAATATACGTACACATTTATTGAACCCATTTAACAAAGGCCAAAATCCATTAGAAAGCTGCGGAAACAGAGTCGGGTGATCAACACAATTATCACAAAGATGAAGCGATTTTTTCAACCAGTGCAGAAAGACGCTTCTTTCAAGAAACCCGCTCTTTCCTCACCATCATCAGCAGCAACCAATGATGCTGACACAAAAACAGAAACAGAAACGACAAACCCAGTTGAAGATGAACATAACAAGACCCAAAGGAAAGAACCCACAAAGTTCTTGACTTGGAATGCTAACAGCTTTCTTCTTCGAATTAAAAACAACTGGCCGGAATTCACTAAGTTTATTGATGAAATTGATCCTGATATCATTGCTATACAGGTGAAAATTTTGCCCTAGATTTTATACTTACATTGTTGAAATTTAATTTCTTTCTTCTTATTTATGAGGACCCAACAAATGTTGTCAAGACATTAGGGTTTTGTATCATTGAATGTGTGAGAAATGGTGAAATGGGGTATATGGAATATCAAAAAGTCATTGTAGGTGATGTGAAAGATGGAACGTGGAATCCTTAAGGTTAAGAGAGTCTTGAAAGATGAGACTTCTTCCTTGATTCGCATAGTTATAGATTGAGAAAGTATAGTTAGTTAGAATTTCATGTATATTGTAGGTGATGTATAGGGCCTGATCTATTGCAGATCAGGGTTTTGCATTGTTCTCTTAATTTTGTGAAGTAATATAAAGTTTTTGTTTGCCAAAAAAAAAAAAAAAAAAATCAAAAAGCCATTTTCTTTGCTGTGTTGAAAATTATATTGAAATTTTGGTGAATGTATAACATATGGTTGTATTTTCACCTTAGTTTCTAAATTCTTTAACCCGGTGATAACTTATATGAAGAGTTAGCTTCACTCTATGCGTATTTGGTCTATAGATTTGGTTTTTCAGGACGCACTTCTTAGTGTTTATTCATTTTAAGATTTTTAGTTGTAGGAGCTTTTGGTTGAAAAATATTTGGAGTGATTAGCATTCAGAACAATTGGACATAACGGAATCTAAGAAGCCAATATACTTGCACATGGATTTTTAGTGAGAAATTTTGGAAAATTACATTTGTAAATTGTGTTGCATAATTAGTAATGTACCAAGTATTTATCTAGTTTGTTTTGGCAGTTGTAGTGCAGATACACTCTCAAAGTATTGAGGGTTCTCGGTGTAAGTATCTATCTTAAATGTTATATCCCTCAACTTTGTTGAAGTTATTACACAATGTTTTATACCTTGTTTTTGTCAGCCAAAAATATATAGCAAGTCTGAATCTGCAAATTCTTGAAGTATGTTGTTGATATTCATCTAACAGTATAATGGATGGTAGGAAGTAAGGATGCCTGCAGCTGGTGCCAAAGGCACTCCGAAGAACCCAAGGGAGTTAAAGGACGACAATAATGCTTCACGAGAAGAAAAATTGGTAGTTTGTTATCATCATATGTATATGATTTAAGTTTTCTTTCTGCAAAGCTGATAATGTTTTTTTATGTTAATGTGATTGAACTTCTAAGTCTTCCTCCATCACAAAAAAAAAAGGGCCATATATTTGAGAGTGAATGGTATACATTTCGTTTTCTTGATTGATTAGAACTGTATGAACTGTCAAGAAATAACCATATGAAACTGCATAAGAAGTAAAAGATTAATTCACGTGAATGTTTATGGGTTTGATTATTTGTTTCCGTTTAATATCTTCAAAACATATTAGTCAAATAGTTTCATATCAGAGCTCAATGTTATTAAATATTGCAGATAATAACACGGGCATTATCAGGTCCCACTTTCAGAAAGTATAATGTATGGTGGTCTCTTTCTGATTCAAAGTATGCTGGAACCGCATTACTTGTAAAGAAGTGCTTTCCGCCAAAGAAGGTTTCCTTTAATCTAGATGGCTCAGGTACTCCCTGATATATAGTTTTTCAATTAAAAACTTTATAGGAATAAGACTATATTTTCTGATTGTTGTGGCTAATTCGAAGAAACATCATCAAAGTATTGAGTTTTATGCCAAATATTAGTCATCTGAATGTGAAATGAGTGGGAGCAACGGATTGATAAATTTTTGTTTATTACTAGTTTCGAAGCATGAAGCAGATGGGCGAGTAATTATAGCTGAATTTGAATCTTTTCGCATCATGAATACGTATGTTCCAAATAATGGCTGGAAAGATGAAGAAACCTCATTCCAAAGGAGAAGAAAATGGGATAAAAGAATGAAAGAATTCATCTTGCAATCCACAGATAAACCCCTTATCTGGTGTGGCGATCTTAATGTTAGGTACCTTTCTTTGGTCAAAAAAATTTTAAGCATTTTTGTTTTTGAGTATCATTATTATTAGACATCTGCATATGTTATTAGGATAATCAATATCTTGAAATTGTCGATTTTTTGATATTTATATTTACTAGAGACATTACATTGGAAGATGCTTTGTGTGTACTTTTTTGTTAATATCAATATGATATTTTCTTTTACTGAAGGGCCTGTGGCCTAGCAGTATGTGGGGACTGAGGAGCCCATCAACCAAGAGGTTGTGGGTTCAAGCATCATGGGAGGCCCGTATATATATATGTGATATACATATTATGTAGGTTATGTTAGTTTGTAGGATTGCCTTTCTAAAAAATATATATGATATTTGCTTTTATTGAGTTTATATTGTATCTATTTTAATATCTTCTGCAGTCACGAAGAGATCGATGTGAGTCATCCAGAGTTTTTTCAAAGTGCAAAAATGAACGGTTATATTCCTCCAAACAAAGAGGTTACATGCTTTTTTCAAGAAAATTTGTACAAAGCGATGCAGATTTTTAATTATAAAAAACTGACTTCAACTGCTGACTGCAGGATTGTGGGCAACCCGGCTTTACATTATCCGAGAGGAAGCGTTTTGGTTCCATTCTAAAAGAGTACGCATAATCTTACACTTTTTACAAATCTCTCAATGGAGTTACAAACATGTTTGTCATTATTTGACAGCCGTATGCAAAATCTTTGATATTGTTCAACTTTTAGGGGAAAGCTAATAGATGCATATAGATTTCTACACAAGGACAAAGATATGGAGTGCGGATTCTCATGGTCTGGCAACCCTATCGGAAAGTATGTACTTGTAGATATAAGCACATGTTTTGACCTTTTGCTTAAAATAATGGTCATAGCTCTCCATTTCATTATTATCTAATTATATGAATGTTTTCAGGTATCGTGGGAAAAGGATGAGAATAGATTATCTCTTAGTGTCAGAAAAACTTAAGGATAAGATTGTCAAGTGTGAGATGCACGGCCACGGGATTGAATTGGAGGGTATGAATACGATTTTCTCTCAGTTTACACAATTTCAGATTACAATCATTATATCTAAAGATCATTAAGGGGTTGTTTGGCATTGCATATTTAAGTGTTTATCTGCTTATTATGACAGCAGATAAGCAAACCCAAACACCGTTAAGAAAAGTAATTATCTGCTAATTCACGAATGAATAAGTAGTTTACTGTCGATAATGCTCCTTTCTTCTAAGTTCTACAGCAAACCATATTTGCCCTTTAGTGATACGAATGTTATTTATGACATGAATGGCCTTAATGATACGATCTACATAATGTGTTTTGGTTTTCTTGCAGGCTTTTATGGGAGTGATCATTGTCCTGTTTCTCTCGAGCTTGCTGAGCCAAACCTTGATGATAAGCAGAGTGACAGTTTGAACACCAAGTAATCACCATGTACACATAGTATTATTTTCGGTAGAGATATGGGTTTGATGATTAATGCTAATAGACACAGTGGGCGGTAGTATTTATCATATCATTAATCTGAAACTGACTTGGCGGTTTCTTGACATCGAACTTTTAGGGGCTTGTGGCGATGACCTTGACATGATTTCTGTGTTATTACCATTAGATGTTATATTGCATCTAGGAAAAGTTTATGCATGGTATGGCAAACATGTGGTAAAATGAATACTTTCATGCCAATAGCTCAAGTTTTTTTTAAGAGTATGGATATCTCTTTCTCATTGAGTAGATATGATATAGGGTAGTAATTTGTGCATCACCACATATGCCACTACCAAATATGCATTATGAATTTATAAAGTTGGTGTAATACACACCATTACGGCTACAAAAATACTGGTAGTAAGTTTGCAGCTTTTGTGGTTACAAAATGGCTTTTGATTTTGAATTTATGGTCTCGATCATCAACGTACTTTACATTTTGTTCTAATGTTATGAATGTATTCATTTTATTATCAATGTCAACACATTTTTATTAGAAATGTGTTGATGTCACTGACATATTAAATTTTTATCGACAACTTTTCAGAAAAGCTATCATGTTATTACATGACTTCCACGTAAGTTATTTTGGTACAAGTGGATTACTTTTTTCATTCCATTTTTAATCAAATGTACAACAGCAACGTCATCTAACAACAATTTTCATCTTGTTCGGATTCCAAAGAATCAAATTCATACAAAAATTGAAAGAAGTGAAATCAATTTATATACCATATCACCATAAGCACCAGTCATTTTTGCAAATCATAAACACCTAAACCTTTTACAAACAAAAACACATAACTGTGTTTGAAGCTAAATCGATCTTCTAGTCAAAACCCAAATCGGTTCCATATGCAAGAATTCTCCCAAATCGGTTCCATATGCAAAAATCGAATTCGAAGTTCATAAACACCCAAGTTGGTACATAAAATAATTAATAATTAAGGTTTGTAGATTAATTATCATTAAGGTTTGTCAAATGCCATAGTTTCGGTATTTAGTTAATGATTTAGTAGTTTGATAATCATATTGCTTTGTAGATTAATTAATAATTAAGGTTTGTTTATTGAAACTGCAACTACCGTTTTCTTGAGATGGATATTCGATTAAACTTATCATATTATACTGTTATCGACAGGTTTATCGTCTATGTGATCTAGTTTTAGTTAAGTTTGCTTAATTGTTTTTAAAATTATAAAACTAGATTTTACATATTAGTAATATTAAGTGGATTGTAAATGTGTACATTTGAGTTGGTTTTTACATAATATAGACAAAACTATTTATTCAATTTGTTTGATATATCCAAAGAAAAGACATAGTACCTACGCAAACTATTGAATACAAGTATATAACTCATATAAAGGTTGTTTCGATGGGTAACTCTATCATGAAGTTCTTTGAATTTGGTGTAACCCTTTTTCAAGAATCACGTTTTATTTAATGTTTAGTTGTTTCCTATAAAATTAGAAGAAATTGGAATTGAATCTGTAACATATTTCACAAAAACCCCTCTTTTTGTGTCTCACGAGACGTTTGCACTAAAAAAATTCGAATTAATAACTATTAGCTATGTTTCTTGGATTTTATATGGTCTCATTTACTTTTAACCTCATCACACAAAGGCTTAATTTTATAAAAAGTAACGACCTTTCCTTGATTCTTAAGAACCACTTCACATCTTTTACTAAATTATTAACTATACTTTTCATCCTTTTATAAAAAGTGTGTATCCACATAAACTTTTTGTAGTTGAACAATGTTGAAAGTATATGTTAAATTATTAAGTAATTAATCAAGTAAAAACACTCTTATTTTATTTTTTTTACAATTATTATTCCTTTTTACCAAAAATTGACATTTTTCTTTTGAACACACCATCTCACCTGTTATCAGACTACCAATTTTTCGAAAGAAATAAATATATTGTAATCGTTGTACTTATGCAATGAATCAATCGTCATAATTAAAACAACTCGTATTTAATGAAGCATGTATTATTTTGTCAAATGAAATAAATATTTTGTAATCGTTTACTTATGCAATGAATCAATCGTCATAATAAAAACAACTCCAAAATACCACGTATTTAATGAAGCATGTATTATTTTGTCCAAAACTAATGAAGTGCAGTGGCGTGTTTTGTGTTAAAATGAAGGGTTAGTTACAGAAATCGTCCATGTGGTTTACCACTTTCATATAAATTATCCTTGAACTTCAATAATATCAATAGCAATCCTTATGATTGACAATTTTATATCAAGTTCAACCCTCCTTCATTAATTCTAATGAATAAGTCATTAAATCATGATAAATGATTGTTTTACCCTTCTTGTGCATCATACCCTAGTTATAATAGTAATAATCCACACCCTTGATATCACCACCAAGTAGAATTCTTCAAACTGAAACTCACACCTACACACCACCACTACATACCTGATTTGAAAAATACAATCTATTGGATACATTTGAAACCATAACTATGATGTTGTGAGTTGAGATCTGAAATCACACGTACGATAATCTCAAATTGTTGGATTTCTTTAAATCGATTTCGATGGCAATCTCCGACCTAATCTCCAAAGGCAATCTCTAGTGAGATCTCTTGCCTGATCTCCAACGATGATGGATGAAATTATGGTTTCGTTTTGATGGCATGATTAACAAATAGAGAAAAGCGAGAGAGAAAGAGAGTAAAGATAGTGGTGTGTCAAATTTGGTCGGATCTAGCTTCAATTGTGTCAGATATGGTTGCAGGTTGTTTTGTGATTGTTGTTCTTGGTTGGTGGGTTACGGTGAAATTAGGGTTTGAGGAACAAATGAAATATAATGAACAAGGGCATTTTGCTCAATTTTCGTTGTATCCATTAGATTTAATAGATGAGGGATGAATTTGGAACAAAATTGTCAACCACAAGGACGGTTACTACTATTATTGAAGTTTAAAGATTATTTGTGAGGGTGAAAAACTACACGGACTACAACACAAAAATCAACAAAATTATGTAACATACATATTTTTTGCTCGTAATAATATATATATATATATATATATGTAGGGGCTGATCTATAAGGAAGGGGTAATTTTGAAGAAATGGAGAAAATAAACCTGACTGCCCGTTAACATTCACCACGGGTGAGTTAACGTAACATAATGTTAACTCACATGTGATGAATGTTAATGGACGATAATATATGTATAGTTTGATTTGATAACTGATAGGATTAAAAGAAAATGATTGGTCGTGACAAAATAATTAGAGTTAACTTACATATTATTTTTCTTACTAGCAAAGTTGATTATCTTGAATCCAGAAAATCACAAATTAAATAATCACACCATAGAAACAACGCACAATGCATTTGTACATCCACCTTTGTGCTTAGCTCGACTCACTATTGTAACAATTTGACACATGTTGATTGGCCCTATAATTAGTCAACGTGATCAGCCGGTCAAATTAGGACTTTGTTCATATCTGACTTAGTTTTTAAGATTCATTATTTTCGCTGTTAATTAGAGAACTTTGGTAGTAAAAATAATCAAGGTATCGAAACGAACATGTGTTACACTATTTCAAGTCAAATGAGGTAAAACAGAAAAATAAACAGTTTTAACAAGGTTTTGAAACCCGGATTAATCTGATCGATCAATCCAATTCAACTGCGACCCGGTAAAGTAAACGGGTTAAAAATGCAGAATTTTGAGAGGATTTTGACTCGGTATGACTTAGGTGTAGGGGTGTTAATCGGGTTCACCCGACCTAAATAAGGGTTAGTCGGGTCGGGTATTTTAGAAATAAAAATTACCCGCAACCCGACCCTATCAAGCAATCGGGTGTTCGGGTTCGGGTTAAACGAGTTGCGGGTTGATCGAGTCGGTTAAAGCGGGTTTCGAGTTAACCCGTATAATTTTACGAGTAGCTAATAACTATCGTAAGTAATCAATATAGTTTTAAATATTCATTAGTAATCAACCTTTGCGAAGTCTTCTGTTTTTCTTGTTTGTATGATTTTATTTGTTTTGTTTTTGTATGTACTATGCAAACAAAACAGGAGGTTTTTGATTCGAACGTAAGCAAAAATAAAAGAGATGGTTTTTGAATTAATTGTTATGGTTCTCCAATGTGTGCGTATTATATTTAAGATAACCAATTAAATATTCATTAGACAAAGTCGGTTACTGAAAGAAGCGAACTACGACTTTTCTTTTCTTCTTTTGAACTTATATGAACTCATTTAGTGCAAATACAAAAATAACTATCTTTACTTGTTTCATTACTTGAATAATATATATAACATATGTACTATTAATTGGTGTCTCAATGTTCTTTGTGTGTGATCCACAAGTTCATACATAATTAGTAATATAGTTATAAACGTTTGTACAATACACATATATATTCAGGTTAATCGAGTCAGCCCGTACCCGATTATAATTGTCTTTATTAGCTCGTAACCCAACCCTAATATATATTCGGGTTGATCAGGTCAACTCGCACAACCCGATTATGCCTTTTTAATTCTATTAAACCTGACCTTATTAAGCTTAATCGGATTAGAATCGGGTTAATCGGATTAGAGTCGGGTTAGCTATTTTAACACCCCTACCCAAGTGAATTTCCGGTTCAACCATCAAACCGGCGACCCAATATTCGGTTTAAACCCCATTTGCAAAGAAAAAAGTAACTTCTGGTTCATTTAATCTTTGTTTTCAACCTCATGAAAGCCTTTTGTTTTGTCTCCCCCTAACTATCAAAACCTAAGCAAAAACCATAAAACTCTCCCACCCTTTACACCCATTGTTATCATCGAAAATCACCGCCAAATAAAACATGTGAAATCCTCCGGCAGGATGACTGAATAAGAAAGCCACTTTATGGTCTTGTTGACCGATTCCGGCGATGTATGCGGCTGCCCAAAAAAACACGCATGAGAGAGAAAAATAGAGTGGTGTTGTGAGAGAGAAAAAGAGAGTGATTATGTGAGAGAGAAGATGAAAGCGGTTTTGTCCTTTGAAATCAAAAACCTGGGAAAAAGATTGAATATTGAAAAGAAGAGATCGAGTACGGTGAGAAAATATTTCTTGGTGAAAGAGAAATGGAGTATGTCTTAGATGATACAGACAAAAGTAGAAGTGATGGTTGGAAGAACAATTTTTTTACACACAAAATATATCATAATATTTTAAATGTTCAATATTAGCAAATCGGGTTGAACAGACGGTCCTACTGGTTCAACCGGAATCGGTTAGTTTACCGGATCAAACATGCATCCGGGTTTTAAAACTATGATTGTTAAAGTAACTTTGATAACGTCAATTCCAGCAAATCAACAATATTGATACGCTAACGCGTCCAGCTTCAACAATTATGCCATATGATGTCTAAAACCGTGTCCTCTCCTCGCTACTAAGTTTTTAACAACGAAATTACCAACGATCACAAAAGGATTCATAATGTTGTGTCTTCTGTTATTACAAAGCTATTTGAAAACGGAAATTTAAGATAAAGAATCATAAAAAAAGAAGAAGCAAAAGTATGTTGCGAGTTCAACTTTTGTAAACAAAGTTAATTACAAATAAAATAAAAAGAACAAATAATTTACCATCAACAAAATTACAAACAACCTCATATTCTATTAATAATTTGTAAGTTTTATTAAATATATTAACCTTCCCTATACGAATAGAAAGCTAATAACACAAGCATTACAATTAAAATTTCACCAACAAGTTTCTAGGCCGTTGATATGTTTCTATAACAGAGGTTCACCCCACAAATATATTGCCCGCTAAAGGAACTATTCCAACATTTTGCTCTGTTCAAAAGTTTTACTAGTAATAATTAAAAACTAATAATAATAGTTAAGTAAAAATATAATAACAAATAAAGAGACGAGAGTTTCAAATATACTATCAATTATCAAATGATCTTATGATCGGTTTAGACGATATTGTGAACGGTCTTACAATCCCATAAACCATCTTATGCTCAACAGAACCTTAACTTGATCCTACGGAGTACTATTATTTCGAGATATGAATTTTAAGATGTTTGAGCCTACGAACAGAATCACGATTTTGATAACCTTGCTCTAAATAATCATCAATCTACTTGACTCAATTTAACCATCACCAAAGTAGTTCACTGATAAGATGTTTCGATATTTTTACAAGAGATCTCATGTTGACCCCATTGTTTAGGGTGATCAAAGAAAGAGTCGAAATTAGTAAGAAGTATACTTCAGTTAGAATGCGTATTTGATTTAAAAAATACTTGTCCTCCTGGATAACCGGAACATTAGAAAACCTCATATGTTTACCGTGAAGAAAAACTCAACTTATTAAACAAAAGTATTAGTTTAATATGTTTTTAGAAACCAAATTAAACAGTGTTGGTCTCAAAGGTTAACAACAATGTTGTAGAGGGGGGGTGAATACAACTTTTTCGTTTTTTTAATTGAAATTGTGAATCAGACTTAGTTGTATAATAGGAACATATAGAGGTTTTTCAAATAATTCTTTTATTTTGATAAATCAAAGAATTACAAGTTAGATGCGGAATCTCTAACTTAATTGAATACAGAATCCTATCACTAAGATCAGCTGAGAACAGACTCAAAGCTGATTACAAGCAATACAATTCTGCTAATACAAATGCTCTATGAACTATAATTGATTCACTAGGAATTCTTGCTAATTCACTCGCGCACCACCTGGGCTTTGTAACCCAAGTCTGATATTTATAATAGAGCTTGTGTGATGCTTAAAACTTGGTCAGCCAATGAATGTTTTCCAGATGTCTTCATCTTCATTGGTTGACTTCAGACATGCTTGCTTGTGTGTTCTGATGAAGTCTGCACGATCAGGTCTGGCAGTCTGTCAGAAAGTACACTGCATTCTTGTCTTGTAGGCTGACCATGATAAGGAGACATGCTGTGCATAAGGGGCCAAGAATAGCAGATATGTACATTGAGTACAACCTCAGAAGATGCCATTTTGTTATGCACAAACATTCCCTAAGAGTTAAAAGCATGATCACTTGAATCTGTTATAACTCAAGTGTTCTTCAGTTTCAGTGCTGGGTGAACTGGGATAATGAACCCTATGTTGGATCTTCATTCCAATGTTCAAACTTGATATTGACAAACAAAGAAAGTCTCCACAGCTTAACTGAAGGATACTTAAACATGTTTGTGATATAAGACTTTGAATATTTCAGAGCGGGTTGCTCTTCAAAGATTTCTGTCTGCTGGGTGAACTAGCAGTTCTGTCTGCTGGGTGAACTAAACAACTGTAACTCCTTTGCAGCCAGCATACAAAAGACTTGGCTTATTCAAGCGAATTTCATTTCCTTAAAAAGCAATCCCACCATACTTATATAGTTATTGTCATCATGAAATCATCATAGGAGTAATCATGACTTAACAAACAGGAATCGCCATATTCCCCTAGTTGGAACCTTCAAAAATACAAGTAATACGTTTAAAACTTTAAACTCTAATAAGATTCTACTAACTTTACGTTAAGCACAACCGATCAACAGAAACAAATATAGTTAAATAAATAAAAATAAACAAAATAATAAATAAATAGACACTTCGTATTTCCGTCAACTTTAGATGAAAATTATCCGTGCAATCACACGATTCAAACCTGTACATTCAAATTCATTATTTTGTTATTAATTAGTTAATTAATATGTTATTATAGTACTTTTTTTTATTTGTATACATATCTAAACCTTTTCTTTCACACAATTTAACGTATACATACTATAAGTGGACACTATAACATATACATATTCATGAATGGACATATTTATAAGTGTAAATGATTTTTTCTGTTCAGACTATTCGAAAAGAACGGTATTATTTATGTATACATGATTATTTGACATTTTAACTCTTTTGGGACAACTCCAAAAATATAGAGTTAAGGAGATTTGATAAAACACCTGTTATAAAAATATTAAGACGCCAAACGCTGCGCCAAGCCAACCTCGTCTTCACTCTTTCTCTAAAAACATAAACAACAAACACCTCAAAAACCCTTCTTTCTGCAGATTTTGATTCATAAAATTTTCGAAAACTGAAATGTTGAGTTGTTAAAAATGGAGACACTTGAAGCAAAATCACAACTCAATAATCAACAACAACACTCACAATCTGATCTATCATCTCACAATACCGATGAAATCGTTTCACTTTTAGCTCAAGAACTCGAAACCCTAGTTATTTCCAACTCTTTCGATCGAGACCTCCACATTCATACGGATCAGGACCCATATCAATGTAGGGTTTTAGAAGAACAAAAATTAGGGCAGACTGATGAGTTGAAGGAACAAGATGAGATTGAAACTGTGGATGGTGATATGAGTAGTGAAATTAGGGTTCATGAAAGTAATGGTGATGAATGGAGGATTGATGATGAACAGGATCTGGAAAATGAGAGTGAAATTGGTGGTGGTGGTTCAGTTAGGGTTACAGATGATGATGGTACAATGAAAAGTTATCATTATCCAGTAAGACCTGATGCTGAAGACTGTTCTTATTATATGAGAACTGGGATGTGTAAGTTTGGATCACATTGCAAGTTCAATCATCCTCTCAGAAGGAGAAATCAGGTTTGTTTTTAATGAATCTTCAATTTCATTAAAAGTAATACTATTAGGTTATATTTGTATCTTTAGTTTAAGTTATAAAAAAATTCAGTTGTTGAAAAGTGTTATATTTGACTAGCAGCCTACTAGGGAGATAAAGAAGCATAGGGAAGACAACATGGAGAGACATGGGCAGATTGAGTGCAAGGTTATATTTATTATGATTTTTTTTATATTTAGTAGTGTTCATTATTATTTATTTATTTATTTGTATGTTTATTTGAGTGTATTGTTGTGTAGTTCTAATTTGGTTTGTTGTTATATCTGCATATTAGGCATTTTTTTGTGGCAAGTACTGAGGCTTTATAATTGTGAATGTTAACCTTGATCTTTAGTAAGATGTGGTATTTCTTTGGCCTTTTTAGTGGTGTTTATGGTGTAAACTAGATAAACATGATATGATATGAATGATATATTGATGGCTTGATGCATTTGTAACTTGTTAAAAATTTGACTTGAGTTTTCTGCAGTACTATTTATCACCTGGGGGTTGCAAGTATGGAAAAGCTTGCAAATACATCCATACTAGAATAAAGTCTGTTATAACTCCGGTAGTGGAGTACAACTTTTTGGGCCTGCCAATCCGACCGGTATAACAGTTTACAATCATAGTTATGTTCAAGATCCATTTTGTTATTTTATGTTTGATTAAGTTGTATTACAGGGAGAGAAAGAGTGTCCTTACTACATGCGTAACGGTTCCTGCAAATACGGGCCAAACTGTAGGTTTAATCATCCTGATCCTACTGCAGGAGGAGGTGATACTCATGCTCATGCTCCCGCCATGTATGGGAATGATGGACCGGTTCCTGTACAGAGCCCACCCCAACCAAGTATGCCCTCCTGGTCAGCTCCTAGAACCCCTGACCCAACTGCTGCATTTGTACCCATGATGTACTCACCAACCCAGAGCATGCCCCCACCAAATTCAGATTGGAATGGTTATCAGGTAAATTGCTAGATTCAAATTGTCTGTATTCTGGTTGAATGAAGTCTATAACTTCATATATCATATACTTTATCAATGTTTGTTGTTTGTAGTTTGTGATTTAAATATAAGTTTAAACGATGGTGGAGGATTTATAATATTATGTTTAAACAGTTGTATCTAAGGACACAATTAAGCATTGAAACAAAGAGTGTAACTGTCAACATTATGACCTATGAATGCCCTTCTATAATTTACTTATTCAGTATTAGATTGCCACTGCATATTTGATTTTTGTTCTCTTCTAACTTGTTTATGGTATTGACTTGATGAGGCTCCTGTTCCCGCTCCTGCTCATGTGTACCCCAGTTCAGAACGTGGCCTACCTATACCGCCAGCTTTTTTTCTGAACAATCCACCAAGTGATACCAACTTGTACACACATCATCAACAACAGATGCCAGTTTTAGATTATCCTGAAAGGCCCGGACAACCTGATTGCAGTTACTTCATGAAAACTGGAGATTGCAAATATAGAGCAGGCTGCAAGTTTCATCATCCTAAGACTCACAGCACTAGAAACACCCCATCTGTTTTGAGTGATAAAGGGTTGCCTTTAAGACCTGTAAGTATAACCTTATATTGCCTTCACGTTATCTTGAAAATAATTATAGTCTTTGGAGAATACACTGACATACAGAACTAGCAACGTCCTGTATAAACACTGGAATGTATAAGGTCCTAGTTAGAGTTGACAAATGGGTAATAGGTTCATTTTGGTTGTGATATAACTCAAACGAGCTAAATTAAGAAAAACAAGTTGAAATTCGCAGGGAGTAACATATAACACATACAATCTTTCAAGTTTTATTTAAAGATTTAGAATATTGCTGTAAAATTATTGTTTTGCTAATTATAACCAAGTACTAACACCTTAATCTTATGGATATAATTTTTTAAAATGGACAAAAATGAACTTGTGGGTCAAAGACAACGCGACCCCGACCTGGCTCATTACAATCCTTGTGATAAAATCAGCTTCAACCTGAACCTGTTTAATGTTTACCACCTCTTGAGTGGTTCTACCAAGTTTTCTTAATCTTTCTATGTCCCAGTTGTCTGCTTTTTGTATAACTTTTATGGTTGCATTCTTATACTATGCTTTTCCTTTTCTTGAATAACTATCAGGATCAGAATATCTGCTCGCACTACAGTCGGTATGGCATATGCAAATACGGGCCTGCTTGTAAATACGATCATCCAGTAAATTATAGCAATTCAAGGTCTCCAGGAGAAGGGTATCGACCAGATGGGCCTCGGATACAACAATCTGTGTAATCAAGTGATGCTCTCAGATACAAGCTTAATTTTTACATGTTTTTAGACTAACTTAAACTTTGAATTCTGTCTAGAAAATGTTGAATGATATCAGGATATGTTTTAATTATCTCGATAGTCCTGTGCTGTGTCCGTCTATGCTTGTGTTGTAGTCATGGTTGCATAAGTTTTGCCCACCCAAATTTTGTTAACACACATGGCCTTTTGGCTTTAGATTTGTGTAAGCTTTCTGGTACGGCTTGGCTGGAAGATAATTTTTCTGAAGGCTTCCAACCAGATAATAGTAATTTTAAGGGGTCTTAGGGAGTATTTGGATGTGCCTTTTCAATCTGTTAAATTAAAATTTACTCAAAGGGTGTTTGGATGTATTTTGGCAACATTATGAATCAAGATATGCTGAAAGTGGTCATAGCTTAGAATTGCTTTTGCTACAAAACTTCGTATATATATTTGAAAAAATCAGTTTCGTAATATGACTCTGTTATTCTAAAAAATTATTTCACACACGAGAGGCGGAAAGGGAATCTTTAGGAGTGACTTTTGGAACTTCAAGAGGACACAACGACCATAGGGAGGCACGGTGGTTTAGTGATGAGGTTCAAACCAAGGTAGCTGTGAAATAGATTCATTTCAAGGAGTTTTTTTCACTTCGGGATGGAGATCCAGCCGATAGAACTAGGGAAGAAGAGAGGTATATAGAAGCTAAAAAAGAGGCAAAGAAGGCAGTTGCTAGAGCAAAAGAAAAAGCGTATGAAGACTTGTACAAGAAACTAAACTTGAAAGAGGAAGTTAACGATATCTTCAAGATAGCTAAAGCCATGGAGTGAAGAAAAAGAGAGACTTAGAAAACATCAAATTTATTAAAGATGAAGGCAGACAAAGCATAGTTAAAGAGGACTGAATTAGGAAAAAATGAGGAGAGTACTTCTTTACTCTTTTCAATGGAATGGAGAATTAGAAATCACTGCTACAGGACAAGAAGTACAAAACAACTGCATCTGCACGAGGATTAGATAGGAGGAAGTAAGGTCGGCTCTATGAAAGATGTGGAGACACAAAGCTGTAGTACCTGACCACATTCCCACAGAGGCATGGAAGTGTCTTAGAGACGGTGGAGTGAGGTGGCTTACAAATCTTTTCAACAAGACGTTTAAAATTCCTAAAATGCCAGAGAAATGGTAACTCATCGAGATTATCCCGATCTACAAGAACAAGGGTGACGTGCAAATCTGCATTAACTACAGAGGTACAAAACTTCTTAGTCATACCATGAAGCTATGAGAGCGAGTGATCGAGAGTAGACTTCGACGTGAGACAAATGACTCAGAAAATCAATTCGGCTATATGCTAGGACGTTCTTCAATCGAGATGGTACCTAATATTTGCCGAGGATATTGTTATGGTATCAGAAACCAATGATGAACTAAATAGAAGACTTGAGTAGTGCAGGGAGGTTTGAGATGACCAAGGTTTATGAATCAGTTGACAAAAAACTGAATACTTACAGTGTAACTTCGACAGGAATGAGGAAAAGCATAATGATGGAGTGGCCATCCGTATTGGGGACCAGATCCTACACCCACATGAGTCTTTTAGATACTTGGGATCGGTGCTACACAGTTCAGCGAGGAGTGACGAGGACGTGAGTCACCGTATAAAGGTAGGTTGGTTGAAGTGGAGAGCGGCGACATGCATCATGTGTGACAATAAAGTCCGTCTTAAACTAAAAGAGAAATTTTATAAGGTTGCAATTAAACCTGCTATGTTGTACGGAGTGGAGTGTTGGTCGATGACTAATACACAAGAAAGGAGGATGGAAGTGGCAGAAATGAAGATACTAAGATGGACATGTGGTAAAACCCATGTTAGATATGATACCGAATGAAGTCTCGAGCATCACCAACAAGTTGAGGGAATGAAGGCTAAGATGGTTTGGACGTGTAAGGAAAAGACCACAGACGACGCCTGTTACGATAGTGGTAGCCCTCACTGTCGACGACTTGAGGAGAATGGGTAGACTAAGACATCGGTGGAAGCCCTCACTATTAGTAGTATTACTTTGATCTATTATTCTTAGTTATTAATTTTTTTTTATGTGTGTGTGTGGGTACATATTTTTATACATACGGGTCGGATGACGGTCCTTTTGCAAGCAGTCTCTCTACTCTTGGGTGGAAGTATGACTGTCTACATCTTGTCTCCAGATACCCTACCCTTGACGGGATTGAGTAGTGTTGTTGTTGTTGATGTCATAAAAATCCAATTTATCATTAAGATTGCTTAATTTTGTCAAATTAACTAAAATTAAGGATAGGATGACGTCATGAGTAATAATTAAAAAAAAAACAAATAAATTCAAGTATATGTTAAAATAGATTTTAAAGTAACCTCTAATGAAACGACTACATCTTTATCTAAATTTAAAATCTAATTCCTTATATTTTTTTATATCACACGTGATGTATGTATTGAAGTATTTTTAAGTAAAAATAAATAAATGTTTTAGATAACATATTAGTTTTAGAACATACATTATAGTGACATCCTATAATCGCAATCTTCGGTAAATATGAAAATAGATAAATTAAGACATTACAACCTGGACGGACTAAAACAAAAACTAATTCAAAGTTTCAAACCTAAAATTCCTAAAATTTGGCTCTATAATAATATAATCTTCCTAAATTAGCTTGTAGTAATCAATCAATTAAACTAGTCGGAGTCCCGCAGGAGTTATGAATAGAAAATATGACAATGCTTAATAATAATAGTCATCTTAATGATAATGATTGTAAACTTTTGTTTCAATTTCATTTACACTTTATATTATCAAAATAATTATTTTAATTATTATTTATTTTATATTTCGAATAAAGATACTTATGATGTGTATAAACTAAAAAGAAACAATTAAGTATAGACTGATTTGATTTTTAATTAATGTATTTATCTATTATTGAAAAGGTTATAAATGTAAGTTGCGATCTTTCAACTTTTAAACATTAAGTCTTATAGTTAAATACTTTATAAGGGTTTTAAATAAGATCAATTTATTGCTTTTTTTAATCTTTTTTCATTAGAAATTATTTATGGATTATTTCTTTATTTTTTGTTTCAGTTTTTGCATTTATCCTTATAATCATTTATTATCATCTATAAATTAATTAATAATAATTATTAAGTTATTTGAAAATTTGAGAATTAAATCAAAATACAAAATCGCATAAAAACATTTTATATGTAACTTATACTTATGATACTAAAAGTTGACAAATCTTGTATTAGGGTAAAGTAAAATTGTCTTGGAATGTCCTTTATGCACATAAAAACTTACGTAACCTTTCTTTTTATGTAAGTTATATCTATTAAATTTTAAATAGATGCTAGCAACAATTTAATTATATAAAATTAATTTTTGCAGTATCTATTACATTTGCATTTGTTGATAAGAATTTTAATGTTGTAGTTTACAAAAAAAAAAAAAAAAAAAGATTCATTTTCAATCTTATTTCATATCTTTTGAAACTTATAACATGTCACAATTCAAATATCTTGTGAATATAAGGTATATAATATAAAAAATAGTTTATGTCATAATTATATTACACAGTTTTGTTCCTGCATCGCTTTAACTAATTATTACAATAATGTTATAGGGGAAAATTCAAATAGTTTAGTTTGTTATAGTAGTAATGATAGGATTGAACCTTTTTATTTTTAGTATTAAAATTAACTAATTTTTTTGATAAAAAAATTATATAATATTATTAGAATTATATGTTTTTTAATATGTGTTAAAAAGTTTTAAAAAAAAACATGTCATACACACTAGAAATTTTTAATGTGTGTCACAGTTAAAAGTTACAAAAGTTGTGATACACTAATTTAAGCTATATAAAGAATAAAATTATCAAAATTTTAGTATTATTTTTTTTTTCAAAAAAATATAGATATGTTAAAATTAAGAATAAAATACTCATTCTTACCGTTACCACTAACAAACATAACTACAATAAGCCCTCCCTAATGTTATATCCTTCCATCAGTTTGCTTGAGTAATAAGATTTACAACTTTTAATTAAATTTACCATAGCCAATTCATAATTAGCTAAGTGTACTAAGAGGACTACTAATTTCTACTCAATAAAACGGAGTAGTTGATTTGAGAATTAAGACAATTATATAGACAAATGAATCTAATAGTATGATATGTGACTCTTATCCTAATGAAAAATAACGCAATCATTGATTAATATAATTAAACTAATCCATGATAGTTACGTAGTTCTATCTAATTTGATCTTGAAATAACTACATTTGACATGTTCATTAAACAGTACGGCCGAAAATTTGCATAAAGGGAGCTATTATGATAGTTCGACTTTGCCAATTGTCTTGTTTTCTTTTTCTGTTTTCCCTACAACACTTTGCATTTAACGATCAAAATTCAACTGTAAATCCGCAAGCACATTTATTATATGACAATAAAAGAATATTATATTTCCAAAGGTGCTGAAACTGGAACTTGTTAAAAGATATACACTACACAACCTGCAATAAATTACAAACTCTGGTTTTCCCGTAACTAACAAATACAATCCGGATTCTACTAAGAGAAACAACTTATGAAGTAAATACCGAGTTTAACAGGCAAACAAAATCTTACATCTCATCATATATATTCACAAAGACCCATTGAAACTTCATCCCAGCTCTCTCATGTACATCAGAAAAGTACAAAACTCATTACATGATCAACAAGGCCACGAGAAAGCTAAACATAGTCTCTACAGAGTTAGATATGTCGATGCATGTACGTATAGGATCATGCCTGAACATTAGCCTTGTTTCCTGCAAGGATAAGAGAGATCTCGAGCCCACGACTGAATGCTTGATTGAACAGAAGCCGAGACTGGAAAGTGGAAACAAATGGAAACCATGATAACATTGCTATGGGTGCAAAAATGATCATACCCATTCCAGCATCGTACATTCTTGCAAATTCTCTCACTGAATCCCATAATCCCAAGTGCCTCACAATTCCTTTCCAAGCAATCGCCAACTGTAAATTGTCACCAATAGGGGTTATGTTTTATCTCTAATTGTCACCTCAAATCATATAATCTATAGATTTTGACTATCTGTTAAATTCTGTAAGTTCCAAAGTCGTATTTGATATGCTAAATTGTTTATAAAAACAATCTTGAAGAACTGTATTGCGGATAAACCCAAACCCTCCCATTTCGATGAATACAAAAGTGATGTTGTACTAACCTACCCAGTTTGCCACCTCTATCGACTTGTACTAAATCATTGACAAATTTTGGAGCATGGTGTGAGCAAAATAAGTACAATGTTCATTTCAAAACAAATGTGAATTTTATGATAATGACAACAATATCATAATAATTTTGACGCATGTATGCTCTTTAGATTCCTCTTTTTTAATTATACCAAAACAATGGGAATAATGACAGTGAAGTTTATACTTGCATAAGATATAATGCAATGAACTTACACTTATGATTGCCCAACCAGTAGCAACAAGAGCAAGACAGCTGGCAAACAAGTCAGCAACAGATAGCCGTGTAAAGATAACAACGAGAATAAGGGCGGCAATAAGGCTCAGAGCTGTAACTCCTTGAATGAATCTCAAGACTAGCTGGAAGTTGGACTTCTTCGATTTAAAGGTGAAAATCTGCAAACCAGTAAAATTTACAATTGGATCATGTGAGTCACTAACAAAATAAAGAATGAAGCAAAATCAAGGAAATGGATATATAATACGACACAAACCTTGAATATCATGACAATACCAGCTAACACCACCCATGAGAAGCCATAAAGCTAGACAATAGAAGTAATACGTCAGGATCAAGATAGTTTATAGTTGACAAATGATTATATTTGAAAGAAATCAAGCTCTAAAATAGTACAGCAAATGAAGTATTCTTTCCCGTGAGCTCAAGCTTGTAAACTATTCCATACTGAAACAAGAAAAATCTCAAGCTCAAGATAGTCTCGAGTATCCGGCCTCGGAGTGTCTGGATATGTGCCTGTGAAGAAAATAAGGTAGATAATAAAAAAATTCACCAACATGGAAGCATAATAATAATAATAATAATAATAATAATAATAAAATGAACGATTAAAAAACAATAATCATGATGATGATAAAAAAGATCCGAGTGGAATACCCACTCATGCAGTTGTATTTCCATAAATAAACTGCATAATATTCAAAACACGAGTATAATGTAACAAACCAGTTCTTCATCCCACCAAGATTCCCAACTGTTGTCTCCTTTGACTCCAACTCCACCTTTATAGAGAAGCCAATTTATCCAATCATCAAAATCTTCCACAGTCCTGTTCATATGGTAGCATACTCAAAACGTAGGAGCAGCTTATAATTTAAGACCGTAAACTCAAGAAAGTAAAAACTAGGTTATTGAAACGAACATACTTTTGCCACTCAAAACCAGATGGGTTGAAGATATATGGAGCAAACAACCATGAAATTACAAGGAACCAACTGCTTAGTGTCAACAAGATGTATGAAACAGCACCTCCTTGAGTGTACCCATAAGCAATATAAACAATAAGAAGCAACGCAACTTCCAGCCTGAAAAACAATTTAAAACACTTTTTAGTTAACAATTCACAAATTTTCATAGCTGAAAAATTAGAAACCCCAACGTTAACTAAATAAGTAAATTACTCACGCCTTGACAAAATGACTTCTTGAGTAGAGCCTGTAGTTATCAGCGAATTTAATATGTTGCACGACAAAGCCTCTACCAGTCGCTCGGTACTGCAGAACAACAACAAATGTAACTTGTAGACACAAAAGTTTAAATTCTTTCACCACAAATGACATGACGAAATTATACACACCTTAGCACCACCGTGTAAGATGGTTCGTCCAAAATAATGAGTTCTAGTTCCTAATGAGAAGGTGAAGAATACAGAACAAAGTTGAAGCTGCATTGTGATAAAACTGAAAACAGCCTGCAAAAGAACAGTATCAATAGAATAGTGAATTTATGCTGTTGCAAGATCAAATAAATCTTGAAACAAATGAAATGCGACCAGTATTAAGAATTTTCAATATCTCTGAACAAACCTTGAGTAATCCAAGTTCGAGTATAAAACCCATAACCATTGGAACAGCCGTAAATATTCCAATCTGGACTAAGAACTGAGCATTTAAAACTGCATTGAAAGCAGTATTACCTAGCAACATTGATCTACGACTAATTCCCTGATCAAGTCCAGAGAAAGCCTGAAAATTTAAAAATACAATGATGCATTAATAATTAAAGCAAACCATACCCACAAACCACTAAGAACAAGTATTATATGTAAATACACATTTCTCTGGTTATCTTATAACTTGATGCAATACTTAATAAAACAAAAGAAACCAAAAAGGTTCGAATTAAATACTGAAAACACATAGTCAGAGAACATCATTACTTATAACATTTGCAGTTTAATACGTGAACCTTAATCTCAATTTAAATAGGAAGATAGAAGTCCAAGTAAATTTACCAAGTATGCCCTCCCATACAAGAAGACATAGACCGTTAAAACTGTCATCTGCATCCGAAACAAAATCTCCATCAGAAAGAAATGCTTCAGCATACATATTTTATTAAAAGAAGATATGAAAAAATAGCTTACCATTGTGCATACATAGTAACCAACTGTGGTGAAGTAGAAAGAGAGCATTCTAAAAAAGTCAAAAAGTTGGCCAACTCTGTACACATCTCTGCTTAAAACTTGCTCTCCGTTTCCACCAGCAACTTTACCTTCGAACAGGGCAATCTGATTTAACCCAACATCTCTTCCTTTGCCCACCTACACATAAGGAGATTAGTCATTCTCAATTGAATATCATTGTTGGAATATTAGCAACATTTTCACAAACCTGAATGTATTCATGGTGAGTGATGTTACCCTGCCTCAACGTAGAATTGAACCCTGCATATATATCCTCGCTGATATTGATAACACGTGATGCCTTACTTATTCCACCCCGAGAAATATGAAATATTCGGTCAAAGATGTCAGGATGTCCGTAATGCATCCGCACTCTGCAATTAAAACCAATCAACTAAAGTATCAAGATTTCACCCTTCTTAATGGCATCTACGAAATTCTCCCCTTCTAATTAAGATTGGGAAGTGTATAGGATGCAGCAAACTCCAGATTTAAAGAAATGTGGTGATATATAGTATATCCATTTATTCTACCTTAAACACATATTTGCAACAAAGACAAAATGTACTCAATAAGTAAGCTGATATATACATGCAGCTAAGTTCAGAGTACGAAAACTAAATTAGGTTATAACAATGCATACGCAAGTCATAGGCAACTCACTTGAGAGGATATGCTAAAACCCTTTGTCCCAGTGTTACAAAACTCGTCTCTTGGTTGGACATAAACCAGGCCAAGGAAGAAACACTGTACCATAAATCAAGAGAAGCATTTAATATAATTATTCTTTGTTTATTTAGTTAAGAACGAGATTATTATATTACCGAGATCATAGAACAAAATGCATACCTTCCAGTAAATACGTGCTCTCTAACACCAAGAATAGTTGGAGGGCGTAGGCCGTGATTGCCTTGAAATTCCTCAAGGAGGTTTCTCATTTTCATTGCCTCCTCAAGGTAATTGTCCTTTAAAAACAACATACAAATCATTCAGAAAAAAATAAAAAACAGATGATAACAATAAAGCTATATGATGTGTTAACAGTCAGCACTAAAAATTCAACTGGAACCCATCATAGTTATAGTGTAGCATTGAAACCAACATTTGACATGATACGACACAATATTTATAAAAAATGAAATTTATTACCTGATTCATATCTATGGTCTGGACAGCTTCTCCACGAGTGAAAACAATTGCATGGTTCTGATTCTCAGGCTTTCCCTCGCCAAGTTTCGGATCTCCAGGGAGCTTAATGGAATATATTTCCTAACAAGTATTATGTTGCATCATATTTAGCTATCCTCAAAAGAGATTACATAATTACAAACTTGTGAACTAAAAGAAAGTATTTAGACGGGAATTTTCCATAATTAACCATTCACAATATGGTTTTACTAGCAGGTGAAGATTTTTGTGCGTAGTTTAAAAAATCAAGAAACACGACTAAACAAAAGCACATATCAAGGGCGAGGTAATGATTGCGATTAGCCTAGCACAGTATCACGTTGTCATACAAGAACCCAAATGTAGATTATGGTAAGTTTAGACAAGAATCATATAATTGTAATCAACATTTCCATTCAAAGATGATAACTGAAGACAAGTGGCCTAAAAAATGGAATGGTTAACTAACCATGGAAAGTAATTTATAAAATGGAATGATATAAAATTATTTGAAATTGCATACCTGGTCTTTTCCTTGTATATCAGCTTTCACAAGCTTTGAATAAAATGATTTAACAATCTTTCCATCAGCCCCAGCACTCTCTTCCACATGTATGAAAGCAACTCGAAGTGCCTCATTCCTGTAAATATAACATGTACGATAAGGTAGCATAAATAAAGACAATGTAATAACATAATACAAGCTTTCAGTACCTTTGCAGCAAAAGAGCAATATCAGCAGCCTCTTTCTCCTTCCGTTGCTTTTGTTGTCCATAAATTTGGCATGAAACAACGTATGTGAACTTTATATCTGCCTGAGCTCTAGCTTCACGTGACAATTCAAAGCCTTGGGACGAAAGGGATGCTTGTAGATTCCCTTCTCTTACTATAAAAGAGAAAATATATAAACATAAAGGTCTTGCGTAACCATCATAATCGTATCATCCATAGAACCCAAGAAAAGAGTACCTCCTAATGATCTGTTCTCCAAATAACTTTGAAGCATCAAAGCCCTCCTGTAATACATCATACCACGCACTATACACCAAAAAGGTGATACAAGATAATCACAAATGTTAATAACAGTATCAGACCACAAGTTCTATCAAACGACAATTTAAATCAAGTATCTGAGAATCTGACCAGTCCTAGCTAAGGTCTGTCCTCGATAAGATACCCAAAACCGGAGCTCCAATGCATCAGTAGAGCTATCTTGAAGTTCCACATCTCCAGTGTTACCACGCCCAATCCGTTCCAGAAAATTTTCCCATTCATCTGAAATAGTGAGAATTGTTATATCTGTATCAGAAGATAATATATCCTCCAATCATATAGATATCTAAATAGTAACAGTTTTAGCAGTCACCTGGAAAGATCTTCTGAAGATAGAAGATGGTAGAGATTCCATCCTCATTTTCTTCCCACAAATCATGTGAACTATAAAGTACAGTCTCACTGTAGTATGGGGTGAAGACGCTGTATCAAACAGACCACGAAACAATCAGAGGTATTACCTCAGAGAGCAAAAGAAACATTAGCTTCTTCAAGATCGAAAGATACGTACCAGAATGGCATCATTTCACTAACTGGTTTTGCTTGAGGCATATGCATAAAGAGAGAATTTGTGAAAAATTCCAATCTTCTTCTTGCTTCAAGATTCTTAGGAACATTAGCAGCAGAATCCTTTACTTTTAGAAGTAAATGCAATCGCTTCACCTGCTCCTTCTGAGGTAGAGATTATAAGCTGTCAAATGAAATTGAACTTGTTATAAGACCACAGAAACTCTAAGAAGCTTACAATGTCAGGATCTCTAGGCCATCCAATATTGGAAAATAAGCGTCCTTCATTTCTTGCCCTTGCCACAATATTCCATGTATCAATCTGCTCACTAATAATTTAGAAACCTCAATTAATCTACTACGGAAATGAAAAGTGCACAATTACCAGTTATAAAGAAGGTACTATAAAAAGGGAATACCTTAGATCAGATGACAAAAGACCATGAGTAACTACCTCATATAAGTCGTATACGGCTTTAGCAGCTCCTTTTGCCAGTTCAGGCTTTTCATCCATGATCTGATACAATGATTTTAAAGCAAAAATATCACAAAATACACACATAATCAGCTAATTGTCCAAATTGTTGCTCAAATGATTCATAAAAAAGGGAAATTTAGTATGACATGTATAAGTGTCAATAATCTGCATCAATACATAAGAGCTGTAAGCATAAACTTGGTATCAAATCTTGTAGAGCAGTAAGACCCCCTTCCATGTGCAGGAGGGGGCAACTATTATTACTGTTCCAAAAGAAATGGAACAATTTTAAATTTTTTATCAATTCAGACTGGAAAAGTAACATGATATACCAAATATTAGATGTTTTGTAAATCAAAACAGGACAGAACAGTTGAAGTATAAACATGTACACATTTTCCTTATTTCAAGCCTAAACGTGCATAAAAGTTTTGGTGGACGATTTAATTAATATAAGATCCAAGCACTTGTAATTAACCTTCCTACAGCAGGACATTGTCATGTAAAAAAACTGTTTCTTCTATTTACCTAATGAATGAAAGCTAATTCTGCGTATGTTTCGATTAGCTAACAAATGTGTTCAAACTCCCATTGTCAATAAATTTACCAGAAGACCAGTCAATGCACTAAATCTTGACAGCACCAAAGGAAGCTTCTTAAGATCTAAAGTCATGACAAGTGAATTTTCCATTATACTATTGTTGATCTCGCGAAAAATCCTTTCGACCCTGCAAGAAAGTAGATTGTTCAGTTAAAAGGATGGAACAAAGAAGCAATATAATAATAACACCTGGTACTCATAACAACATTTCAAACACAAACTATGAAAACGAACCATAGCTTTCCTTCTCCATCAACTAAAGAAAGTAAAATTTTCTCAATACTGTAGTAGCATTCCTGGACAGCATATGCCATATATTCATCCCTGATAATTCTACTCCAAAGATCTGCTTGAGTATCCTTGCAGTCTATAGCAAGGTCAATTGCCAAATATATCTGATCAGATAATCAAGGGTCAATACAATAAATATGTGACTGGTAAATAACTCAACTGGATGTTAATTAATTAAAAGGTTTACCTTGCTACTTAATAGAAATAAAGGCCACTGAACTAGTCTTAGACTTCCAGTGTTGCTAGGCATAGAAAGCAAATCCATTTCCCTGAGAAGAGTAGCATTCCAGATTTCAAAGCATGTTAAACAAGTAAGCAATCTTGAGATTGATCTCTGAAATCGAAAAACCACACTACTGTCACTTGCCTATTACTGATGTAATCTTCTTCACGCAGACATTTGATTATCTCGTTCCAGAAAGGAGAAAACTGAGCTGCATACGCCTTGTCATTATTTTCTTCAGGGCCCTGCAATTAGAAAATCCACATAAACAAATAAGTGAATACCCTAAGCAGATATTTAGTTATGACCTGATGTAATTGCCAACTCAATTTAACCACCTCACCTGAAATGGTTGTCCACTGATTGGCATCCTGGAGGAAACATAATGTAAGACATGAAATCAGAAAATCTAGAAAGGAACTGACTGGGAAATTAATTTAATATTCCCCCGTCATCGATAAGAATGTGTATCTTCTATAGTTTAACGAAAAGGTGATACCAAAACCAGGCATAGGAGAAACCAAACAGCAAAAAATGTATATGAGCAAATACAAGGTAAAATCATGCAGAGATTCTGACAAATGGAACTGTAATGTTTAGTGTAAGGAAAACATAAAAACATTTTGTACATGTATCCAAAAGGTTACGTTGCCATCTAAAATTAGGGGGGGAATAAGAAATCACATAACAAGTAAACACCAACCTCTTTGCCTGTGAAGACACAAGTTGCTTGACAAAGGCCTCCGGGAAGCTCTCAAACCGTTTATGTACCATCTCTATTGAACGGATCTACAAAAAATACATGTGTGTGCCATTTATCGTGAACAAACTTACAAGCAGTCACACAAAAAAATTCACCCTACTGGGAGTAGGTAGACCGTGATACTCGCCCAAAAAAAGAGCAGAAACTGTATGAGAAGTCCATAGATAGATTCTTCATACCTTACCTAATCGCCCCCGTGCACCCATTACACCACCAACAATTGCGGATAGGAGAGTGTACCATATATGGATATCCATAAGATAGATCTGAGAATTTAGAAGAATAACAACAAACAATAAAGCAACTGAAAAGCATTTGTGTAACAACCCGTCCCACATCGGTATAAGATAAGAAATTTGAGTCCCTTGTAAGCCTAAAGTAGTGGGCTACTAGCATCTTTCCATCATGGTTTTTAGTTGAACCTGAAGGATACCCGAGTAGTCCATTGCTTTCGGCTTTGGGGGACATTACAAATGGTATCGGAGCCATAGCCTCTAGGGATGTGACGGTTACGCAGCTCGTGCATCTCCTAGGGTATGGATCCAAGTTATTGGTTATGTTTCGGCCTGACAACGACGTTAGGAGTTTGTAACACCCTGTCTCACATCGGTATGAGATAAGAAATTTGAGTCCTTTATAAGTCTTAAGTAATGGGTCACTAGTATCCTTCCACCATGGTTTTTAGTTAAACCTGGAGGATACCCGAGTAGTCCATTGCTTTCGACTTTGGGGGCGTTACTTAATGGTATCAGAGTCATAGCCTCTCGAGGTGTGACGGACACGCGGCTCGTGCATCTCCTAAGGTATGGATCTTGGTTATGTTTCGGCCTGACAAGGATGTCAGGATTTTAAGTAGGGGAGTATGTAACGTCCCCCAAAGCCGAAAGTAATGGACTACTCGGGTATCCTTCAGGTTCAACTAAAAACCATGGTGGAAGGATACTAGTAGCCCACTACTTTAGGCTTATAAAGGACTCAAATTTCTGATCTCATACAGAAGTAGGATGGGTTGTTACAAACTCCCCACTTAAACTCCTGACGTCCTCGTCAGGCCGAAACATAAGCAATAACCAAGATCCATACCCTAGAAGATGCACGAGCCGAGTGCCCGTCACACCCCGAGAGGCTATGGCTATGATACCATATGTAACGCCCCGAAAGCAATGGACTACTCGGGTATACTTAAGGTTCAACTAAAAACCATGGTGGAAAGATACTAGTAGCCCACTACTTTAGACTTTGTGGGACAGGGTGTTACATTTGTGTGACCATACAAGATAATAGAACTCGAGTCGAGTTAAGAAAAATAATAAAATTTCAATCTCAACCTCTAAAACTAACAAATTGTTGTTCAAAATAAAATGTTTCATAAGTTACTTGCAGGATGATGGGAAAGTTTGGAGATACTCACAGCCACAATAGGAGCCCATATGCTAACTAAGGTTAGAACATTATTATTATCTGCAAAGGCCAAAGGATAACCACAATGTAAATACGGATAACTAAGTGTTCAACAAGTGATCTGAAGAGATGGTTCAACCCTTACTCTTTGAGACAAAATCATGCCAGGAATATTGCAGCGATGGAAGGTCCTTGATTATGTTGGTGGGATCAACTAATGGTTTAATCTGGATAGTTAAAAATAGATATCACATTGATGAGTTAGTACCATAACAATATATAATGACAACTTAAAATAACCAATGTTAAATACACATTGCCAACACTTTGACATCATGCATCACAACTTGCCTGAAGAAAGTAGGCGAAAGTGAACTTGCAAGCAAATATCACCAGCCAGTAGAGCACATATCTGCAAACATTAAGCACCAACATTACGGACTCCATTTGTTTTACACAGAAAAACAGTAGTTTCCTAAACATTAAACACTCTTGAGGATATGAAAAAATGGAAAAATATGTAATTAAACCTTATGTAATCCATGGGTCTCTCATAAAGACCACGCCCAACAAAATATCGCTCCTGGATGACCAACAAATTTTTTTTAAAAAACTGAGAATTTAATGATACTTGTTACATTACCAGAAACTGAAGTTACAATACATAAAAGAAAGGTACCTCGTAAATCCACTTAAAAAATTGGAAAAATGGTTGATCAGACATTTCAGATAATGAATGGCAGCCTGGGATCTTTAGTAGTAATGCGAAGACTACACGGAGAGCAGCATATCCACCCACAACAAGTAGATACATTCGATAGTATATGGAATTTGAGGTGTTGTCAAGGCTTTCCTCCATAACTTTTCTAACAAGATTCAAGATTCACATAAAAACAGTCAATCGTGGAAGTGCATAAAACCGTTTTAGAGACAGATGAAAGTAGACTCACATATATACATATGTAATAAACACTGAGCTCAATCCGCCCCAGAAAAACCTAATAACCAGCCTTGAGATTGCCATTCCTCTTGCTGTGCTATAAGCCCCAAACATTAGAAGTACATCCAAGCAACCTACATTTATAAAAAGATTACATAAAAATGGTAGCATAAACAGAACGACAAAATAAGACTCGCAACATAAATAACTGCTCACATTCTAGAAACTTCAAGATAGCATAGGTGGGACCGATGCTAAGCAATGTTTTGAAAGTTTTAAGGTTCAGTTTCCCATCATTAAACGCTACAATTGTCAATCCCTGAAAGAACATGAAAAATATTAATAACCAATATCACACAGAAAAGAAAAAAAAAAAAAGGTTTCGAAATTGAAGTTGACCTGGAACATGACAATTAAAAAGATCCACATACGATGAAAACTACGATACAAGTGGAGGAACGTCCGATGCTCGACAAAAGTGCTTTTACCAGTCTGATTATTCGAATAGAAATTAGGAAAACGGCCACACAAAACCAGATCACAATATAAAGACTACATGAATGGATGACTACAATTATATTAAGCAAATGACTGACCCTCTTAGTAGGTTTGGGCCATCGAAGAAAAGGTGAATCCTTCTTCATAGGCCAGCTCAACTCGAAGCACGCAGGTGACCTGAAAATATTTCAAGTACAAGCTCTTAGACATTTACTAACATAAGAATAATATTTCACGAATAGCTACCAGAAATATTCATTGAAATCATCATAATTCCGCCATGCTGAGTGGGCAGCTTTCCCATTATTGCTTCTAGCAGCTTCCTGTTTGAAAAATGCAAAATTAGCACCAAACTCAGTGATAAAATAAAAATTCAAACAGTGAATGCAGCAATAATCCAAATTATTGATCAGATATTAAGTGAAGAACAGAAACTACATCATCTATGGTAGAATTGAGAAATCATGCACCAGTAAACTTTACTTTAACATATAAATATCCGAGTGTCAGAACTCATTAACCAACTCATTACAAAACAATGCATCAAATGTATTTATTGATAAATATTATGAAGAGCTTTACAGACCTTAGACAGTGTGTTGTAAATTGGTTGAATGACTTGCGCCAGAAAGGACACTGAATCGGATTCAACAATACAACTAGGAGCAGGAGTAGCTTCTCCCCGATCCAAAGTTGCATCTAACTCCCTAGCCATCTAGATTATACAAGTATTAATTAGTTTCCAGTATGTTCAAAAGAAATATTAACAGAAGCATGATGAATGTTAAAGAGTATTGGGTTAACAAAATGATCCACAAATAGAAACACGAGGCTTACATGGTGAAATATATAGCAAATGCATTCTGGAAGAAAGCGCACATTTGCAGCTTCACCCCAGATTAAAAAGTACAGTGAAACCAAGAAAAGCTTCCTGTCCTTATTAATGGCTTGTATACTATTAAAAGAAACATTCTTAATAATTTAGCAAGGTATACAAACTGATGAACATAAAAGGTAGAAGTGCATGTAAGTCACCTATTCCAAACAAGACGTATACGCAGATATTTGCACCATTTGATGTAATTGTCCAGAACCTTTAGGAAAACTTCAGTAACAGCTCTCTCATCTATTTTCTACAAAAGTTATGAAGTGCGGATCAGCAACATTCCGTTAATTGGGTACGAGCTGATTAAAAGACAGGAAAAACCCTGGAAAACATAGAGAAACAGATTGAAATGGTTCAGATACATATATAGCATTACTCACTGGATCAGCATCCACAGGTATACCAAGCCGTGATTGTGCATTTGCTAAAGCAAGAACAACATTCTCACGCTGATTCCTGATGTTGTCTTTCTGCACATGTGTTATCACCACATAAATAAGCATATAGCCAACTAGATTTTGAACCATAGACTTAAAATGCATATCTAAATGACAGGTAACTGCAAAACTGAAATATGCAGACATAGATTCTGTACCAACAAGGGTCGAATATGAAAGTGTCCGAACCTGAAAACCGAACACAAACTCCAGAAGATCAAACATGTCTAAGTTACGTTGTGCAGGAACCTCAAAATCAGCTGGAAGCCTTGGGAATTCCTCATGATATTTAAGTGCTGAAATTGCACATCTAACCTGCGAATCAAAATAAGAAATGAAGCCTTATTCAGGAATGTCATGCCTCAAAGGGCATCACAACAATTTTGTGCTATGTAGGACAAAATTGCAACTAAGGTAGTCATATAACTTACTTCTGGATAGAACCCAATAGCATTTGTCATAGATGGTGCGTCAAGAGGAACGATGTTGTAAGGCGTTAGATCTCCCGGCAATCCTTTGTCTGTTTTCTTTAACCTCTTTACCTGGTGTAAACACATAAATACATAGACGATTAATAAAAAGATGGCACAAATTAACCATTATAGAATAAATGATTTTGACATCTGCCAGCGTCACCGAGTTCATAATATTTGAGATCCCACGAAGCTGTTGCTCTTACCAAAAAGTATGTTACACTTTTCTGTGAGCACTAGGGGTGCTAACAGAAGTTACAACATATTGGATCAAACTAAAAAAAGAACAATAATTATACTGATAATAATCAACTGTGTAGTATACTTGAGATGTTAATCGTAAGCAGGGGAGATAAACAATACCTCTTCTAAGATATATCTTCCAACTCCATCAGGAGGAATGTCTTTGCTAAGGGACTCCATTACCTCGACAAGAGCTCTCAGTGTGGTAAATACCTTTTTAGTTTCTTGAGATCTCAGTCCCAAGCTGAAAACCATATAAAAGTTCTGCTGAAGCTTTTATTTTCACAAGTAACATTATTATGTTTACCACAAGAACAATAAACAAGCGTACCCTCCCATATCAGCACTGAAAGTTCCAGATTCAAGCATTTTTTGTTCCTCCTTCTGGATTTCGTCAACTCTGTGCACTCGCTTGTAACGCTGATAGAAATCCCATAGGTGTTGAGCATCACGGTTACGGTCTATTCTCCCTCCTTCCTTTTTGGCTAATTTTTGCTGCAACAGACTCACAATTTCATTCTCTAATGCTTAATACTCTAAACCATAACAGGAAACTCAACATAAGCACAAACAAAAAATTGAATAATAAAGTTATGTTATTGGCCCATATATTTGAAAATATTGGTGCTACTGTAATGCGACTAAAACACATATACTCAAGAAAAACTCAAATTTTTGGCTTACCTTGATCACAGACATTAAACCAGTCTTAAACTGAAGAACTCCTCTTCCATCACTATTGGGGTCCAAATTTTGAGCCATGGAATATGCCTGCTCACACACTAAGATTTGAACAACGTACGTTGTTTTACAGTCAGATTTAAATAATGAGGTCCCGGTTCATAACATTATGACATCACATAACCTTACAGTTCAACCAAAAAAAGTGGAAATTCTCGACAGAATGGATACAAGGTACAGATACCAATATATTTTAAAACTCATGAACTTAATGATAGAGCCATTTTCTGCCATTGCAAGTATTCAAGTTCACATCAAGCCCCTTAAGTAAAATCATTAGCTTAATAACAAAATAGCATGCCTCCTAATTTAAAGAACATATCCGCGGACTGTAGAAAAAAAGAAAGGAGATAGCTCTCCAACCAGCTCCGTCCAGTACATAGAATTCATCATACAAAACAGTATAAATACTACATTGACAATACTGCATGTTTTGTGGTTTGTACTTCCTTTCACATGACAACCTCCTTACAAAGTTACCTTAATATGTTCCTACACGGTGTACATGATCATAAAGCATTGCTTATAAAGCCTCAAGTTTATAATCACATCTAGTTCTACAGCCACTACATACAGAAACCTAAATGTTACATTAGCAGCAAAATCCACAATCTTCCAAAATTCAAATATAGTATCAAATTATCTCTCTATTGATGGTGTGTATATGTATGTATACTAAACTTATTTAAAGAAAATGAACTTCTATTCAAGTTTACAATCACATTAAGACATTAACTTATACAACCGCTACATACAGAAACCTAACGATTTCAGGGTAGCAACAAAATCCGCAATAGTTCTGAATTTATATCAATTATCAAATTGTATCTCTAATCTCTATTAGTATGAGACAGAAATAGTATGTGTATATATAACCCGCACATAAAATGAACTTACATATCCTAGCAACATGAGCATCTTCAGCTTGAATCTCATCAGCAGCTTGTAAGATCGCATTAATATTGGTAGTTCGTTGAAGCGAATCAGGTACTGCACTAGCAAGTCCACTTGATTTTTTTCTCTCGTGACTTTGTCCGGCTAACCGGAGCTGTTCTCGCCGGAGCGTAGCTCGCACCAGCCTGTTCCAATTATCCGACACTCTCGCCATTTATTCAAGTTGAAATTCAACTCGATTAAACCCTAACTTAACGCAAGTAATACGAGATCTGATTATAAACCGTAGAAAACATTACGTATAAATTCAACACGAAGAACGAGTACGGACTCGACGCGTTATGTGTAGGTTTGATTGTTCAGACTTCAGATTGGATATTGAGTAGAGCCGTTACGGTGATCGTGTGATGTGCAGACTAAAATTAGTAATGTGTGCGTATTTGGTGGTTCGTTGGATGGGTGATGGAATAGATCGTACGGTATTGGTGCTGTGATTCTATGGCTAGATTTGGATTGTGGTTTGTAGTGGATTGTTACTGGGAATGTTTTCCGGCCCGCTCTTTGGGTTTAAAAGAATCATGGCTCGGTCGTAGTAGATTTGACTTTTTGAAATTTTTGAATTTGGAACTTTTTTGACAAAGTTTAATAAGTTAGGGGTGAATTGTAAAGTTTTAGCGAAGTGCACCTTTGCCGATCTTTGATGAATTTTACCCTCCGACCCCTAAACTTTATTATTATTTCCAATTTTTATCATTTTCATGACTTCACGTGATTAAAGTTAGCTTTAATGTTCTCTGTATTTCTATTTTATTCAGAATCTTTCACTTATCATACTAATTCTTTACAACATGGATGGTTAGATTTTATTGTATCTACTTTTAATAGAATATCTAACTATGCAGTATGTTCATAATTATGATATCTAACTACATCTAACGACAAAACTCTTTTACCGTGCATGTCTCATGTAAGAAAATTATGAGTTTTTAATCATAATCCAACAACTATATAGCTTGGTGTTTATACAACTTCAAAATATCCTTTACATTTTGCTATAAATATCCCTGATTGAGCATTGATTATCATCAACTAACACTTGTGGCAAAAAGTTTAAAGTTAAAATTGTAATTTATATATTATTGTTCTCATCGGGAAACGATTTGTACACTCACTTTTTTTTATATACACACCATTCTAAATTTTTTATGCATATATGCGGCGGTGTACACGTAGAAAAGTAACTGTACAAATCATGTATTTTCTTATCGCTTTGAAATTGAAATGGTATTAAATAAACCGTACAAGTAAATCTTTATATATTTGTACAAGTTTGGCGATTAACTCAACTATCAATATTTTATTAAAAGTGTAAAGTAACTCAGAATGGCTTGTAAAAAATAAAGACATAAATAACTCAAAAGGGGGGGTGTTGAACCCAACGTAACCTCCTACAAATAAGGTCAAAAGCTCTTACCTTATGTTTAAGAATGGAAATAATATAATGGGACTAGGTGAGTGAATGAGAGGCTTGTACTACTGGATCAATGTGCCTCTTCATCAAAATTGATAAAAGGCTTACATCTATGATAGTGTCTACTGTTAATGACTGTAGTTTGTTTTCTATGTCAGCAAAATCAATAAGGAATGGTTATACAAATGCCACAATTTTATCCTATAGTTTGTGGCATCATAGATTAGGGCATGTGTCAGATTCCAAGTTAAAACACATTCCTTGTATAAATCCCAGTGTAACCAAAGAAAACATTGATACATGTTTGTCTTGTTTAATGGCTAAATTCACAAAGTTACCTTCTACTAATGATTCCCACTATCCTGCTAATTTTCAAATGATTCACATTAATATTTGGGGACCCTATAAAATGTCTAAATTTTGTGTTTTCTTTATATTTTTATTTATATCATGGAAAAGTAAGAAACAAAGTACAGTATCCCAATCCCCTATTGAGTCTAAATACAGAGCCATTGCATCTCTTACATATGAAGCAATTTATATTTTAAAACTTTTAAGTGACTTTGGTATATCTAGCTTGTTACCTGTAAGTGTGCATTGTGATAACAAGTCTATAATTCAAATTGCAATTAACCCTGTATTTTATGAGAGAACTAAACATTTGGAAATAGACATACATTTTGTAAGGGAAAAGATTATTGTATATACAATTAAGATTGTAAAAATTGTAAAGATTGATTCAGATTCGAATCCTGCAGATATTTTTACCAAGCGGCTTGGCAGAGGTCAACATGATCTGCTTTTCAAAAGGTTAAGAATGTTTGACTTGTTCCAAAATCAAAATTTAAGGGGAATGTTGAACATGTAATGTGTCAATCTTGTTTTAGATATATATATATTGTGTTTATTTTGTGCGTTATATGTAGGTTTTAAAAGAAGAAGGGTTGAAGTGTAAATGTGGTAAGTTAGTTTGTGTAGGTTTATGACAAATACAAGTTGGAGGGGTCAAATTGAAAGTTTATCAATTCTTTTTTTCTTCTATGTATATAAGTTTTATTTTTTAGTTTTCTTTAATTTTCGTTTTCAGAATTATCTCCAGATTCAAGAAAGTTCACATTTTCATTGTAAAATGAACAATATAAATTATAAGTGAGGTTTTGAGTATTGTGGTGAGGATTAGTTTTGTGTAATTGTTATCAGATTTTGATTCTTGATTTCTTTTTGTGATTTGATTCTACTTTTGTTGCTGTTATTTGAAGATTTGTTATTACTTGCTCTCGGATGTCTTCAACAACAAATTAATTATTACTTAAATGTTTTTAGTTTTCAAATCCAATCCGAGTTTTTGCGATTTTTCCGCTCGGATTGTAGGAGAGTATTAGATGATAGATTAGAATGACCGAAACATGGTTGTGGGTTTAGGGTTTATTAAGGTTCTAAGATTCTCATGTACTATACACTATAAATATTAGATCAGTAAAACATAACACCTATGTAATTTTATTATTCTAACAATTTTTGTGATTCTGAACTCGTTTATAATTTCGAATTTAGCAAGACCTTTCATTGTGAATGAATTACACTTACAATGGAGGGATTGAGAGTAACACATGAAAACATGTAACTTTTACGTTATGTACGTATCAAAACAAGTTTTAGTGTGCATTAAAACTGGCTAGGTTAATTTGACTTGAATCGTAAGCAGAATTTTGTTATTTTTTCACCAAAGTTCGTAAATTACTAGCAGATCCTATATGTTTACAGCTTTACATAAATCATATTGTACTACTCTTTGGCCGTAGTTACTAATGGCATTTAGTTGAAACATGTACCAACTAACCCTGAGCTTAATGAATTAGGTGTCATTGATTTGAAACTTGATATTTAACAGGTGGTTATACTGAATTAAGAGTAGCATATATTTATTTGTACTTGTCTATTCACTAAAATAAATATATGTCGAAACACTACTTACTCTTTTGTACTAGAAGTTTTTTCCTTTCTTTTGCAAATCTTGTTACTTTCATCAATCTTACAAAACCATACGTCATATCTTCTTTTCCTTTCTCGTGGATCTCTACTACATATATTGATATTCAACTGCTTACAACTGCTTACAAAATGATATTCACTAGAATAGAGTACATTTTATACCATTTTTAACGTGTTTGTTTTTAACTCAAGTTGTGAAGATACCCACCATAGAGTACAGGGTCGAGTGTTTTAAATTTGTAACTAACTATGTCTTAACTTACATTACGGGTATAAGAAAATTAACTTACACTGTAGGTAATTTATCTAGCGTGTCAATACGTAACAATTATATAAATGTCAATGTTAAAATATTAAATGCAAAGTGCAATAATCAAAAGTTAAATACATACAATAAAAATCATTTTTATTACTACACACGATATAAATCAACGCATAATTAGTTAATTTTGAATCCAATAATCCTAAATTGTACATGCCACAAGATGATAATAATAGAAATAAAAACAACAAATAAATTAATCTTCACCGCACAAGTCGATGGCTGGGTACGATTCATCAGATAACATTCAAAGCTTTATAAATTAACCGAATTTCCCAACTACCCCCCACATATTTATTAACCTCCATTCTTCACTTCCCCCTCCATGATTTATAACAATAATTACACATCGGAATTTAAATTAAATTTGTTACGTACAACATACTACATGTACTATACTATATTATTATTTAGACCTTTAGTTTCACATATTTCAAACTATAAATAGCCACAAACATCACCAACAAAAAAATACCATCCACCCATCATTGCCTCATCAACCATGGCACCATTCACCACCACCGTCGCCATATTCCTTCTTTTCGTCACCACTTCTGTCACATCAACGTCACACCCGTTTAAAAAAATCTATGCATTTGGTGACTCATACACAGACACTGGAAACACTGCATCCGCTAATGGACCTAAAGCGTTTACTTATGTATCCAACTTACCATACGGTAGTACATTTTTCCACCACCCTACAAACCGTTACTCTGATGGCCGTTTAGTCATTGACTTTGTAACTGAATCACTTTCCTTACCCTACTTGCCACCTTATCATAACACGAAAGCTGACACCTCGTATGGTGTCAACTACGCCGTAGCAGGGTCCACTGCGATACCTTATTCGTTCTTTGTTAAGAATAACCTTACTCTTGACATACAAAGTCAATCTTTACAAACTCAACTTGCATGGTTTAATAAAAACTTGGAGGGGCAAAAGTGTAAAAGTATGAAATTAACTCCAAAAGAATGTAAGGCGGTGTTTGATGATGCATTGATTTGGGTGGGTGAAATTGGAGCCAATGATTACGCGTATACCGTTGGATCAAATGTTAATACAAAAACAATTCAACAGCTTTCTATTCGCAATGTTAATGGATTTCTTGAGGTAATTAGTACTCTAATATGATTATAATATGATATATGATATATGATATGATATCATAACTAATTAATTATAGTGATGTAATCATTTATAGGTAAAAAGGTCGATCTTGGGTTTAACATTATGTTAACCGGATCACATGGGTAAAACTACAATTAACTAAAATATAAATGGGTTAAATATTTTATTCAAATTCATAAAACCTTCAAAAGATCGTATTATTAAACAATATTTATGTTCTTAGTTCTTATAGCAATTTTTCTTAGAAAGTAAAAATAAGTTGATATGTCGATCGGCCGAGTCGATTCACCAAGATTTAACTTGAACTAAAAAGTGACACGCAACCTATGTTTGATCCGACCATTTCGTCATTTACGTGCGTGCTGAGAAAATTAGTGCTTAAACTGTCTATAGTTTTACTACTTCTATCCTCAACAACACATAAACTATGTAGTGTTTATATAATGTTAACATTACCATGTTATTTCCGCATTATCTGAGAATGAATATTGAGCCTTTAACCGGTAATAATTCAAACTTTTATGTTGTATCAAATCTTGTACATTATTCTAACCAATCTACTTTTTTAGGAATTGCTCAACAAAGGTGCAAAATACATAGTAGTCGAAGGCCTTCCTACAACCGGTTGCCTAACCCTCTCAATGGTACTAGCACCGGGTTTCGACCGTGACGACATGGGATGCGTCGGTAGTCTCAACAAACAAAGTTATGATCACAACACCATTCTTCAAACCAAGATCCGGGACCTCCGACAAAAGTACCCAACAAGCGTCATTATCTACGCTGACTACTGGAACGCTTATCGTTCTGTCATTAAAAACGCACCCAGATTAGGATTCAAGGAGCTTTACAAAGTGTGTTGTGGGTCAAATGGTGCACCATATAACTTCAACGTACTTGCTACTTGTGGATCACAATCTTCGACCTCGTGTAAAGATCCTTCTGCGTATATTAACTGGGATGGGGTTCACCTTACAGAAGCTATGAATAAGGCAGTGTCTGAATCATTTCTTAAGGGCGGATATACTCATCCTCCATTTGGGTCACTATTGAGCAGCAAACAATATTTGGGCTAGATTACTATGAACATGTTTCTTAGTTCCAACGGGTCAATGTGCGTATTTTCAAGTATATGATCTTAGCACTTGTAGTAATCCTCTAGTTATTAACCAAGTTTGTTTCTTAAGTGTTGTCAACATGATCATAAATGACAAGAAAAGGTGCTCCGAAAAAGAACTAATTTTTAGATTATTTATCAAGCCTAAAAATATATTGGAAAAAATTGTTAAAAGTTAAAAAGGTTTTGATTTAAGGTAACTGAAACAGAATGATACGTAGCATCTTTTACATACTTGCATGCCATCAAAGTTGAAAATTCCCCTGATCAAAACTTTCCAAAAGTTTAAAGGATTTTAAAGGTCATAACAATGTTGATTATAGAATCCACCCTTCTACATTATGCAGTAAAGCCAAACCCAACTGAGTCATGACTTTGGATTTTAAACAAACATGAAAAGAGAATTAGTAGTAATACTATATTATTATAGGCCTTCAAAATGAAATTGGATTGTTTCATAATACTACACAAGTAGAAGTACTGGCCACTAGATAATCTCTGTGATGAAAATGTGAAATATTCAAAGCTAATTTGAATTTAGAAAGTGTTAGGGTTGAGTTTCAAAAGTCAAAAGAAGACATTTTAGTGTAGAGGGCTAAAGCATAACATGATATGACATGATAGAATGCCTTAACATCGGAGCTTCAGAAAACCTGTCCTCTATTGTAAATGATAATGATATTGTAAACTAGTAATGTACATTATTTTGCAGAAATAGACTGCAAAATCAATCGCGCTAAGTTTAATATACGAGAAAAAGTTACCATTTTGTACCAAGTCAAATTAGATTAAGTAGTCATTGTATACCAAGAAAACAGCATCAGGGATATCTTTAGGAAGCTTGTTTATGTAATTGTAGAAGCGTTTTCTGTCCTCTTTTGACACTGTTTTATGGTCAACCACATCTCCTGTACACGGAAGGACCCATAAGTCTGCTGAATTCACTCTCTTCAAGCTGCCACGACAAAAGGGGCAAGATACGGACCTCATGTTCCTGTACAAATCTTGCAGATTTAGCCTAAAAGGCAACAAATGCTAATTATAAATATGTAAATAACACTTACCAGTCACGGTAACAATTGATGCACATTGCATGGCAACAGTTAGGCAAAACCATCTTGGTGCAGGGCTCTAAGCAGATGCCACATTCATCTTCTCGTTCCATATCACGATCTGAATTCTTAGTCTGTTTTTCTATTTTCTTTGTGGGATTTGTGGCAAAGGCTTGAATATCATCTTCATTGATGTCTTGCTCTAATGGGTTCGTGCGCAGACGCTTAAGGGATGGTAGTATCACATCTGCAATTTAAAATGTGACATGGCTATGAAAATTGAGATAAAAACAGCTATCACATTAGAGTTCCAGAATCTCTACTTAAGAAAGAAATGTATTTTGTTAAAAATACTTAAGAACAAATATGATGTTTGAATACCGTAGAACTCTCTAATTGATGCCTTCCTCCCATGTGAAGTAGGCTTCCGCTTTTCATCTGGCAATACCTGAAAAACAACCAAATCTATGATCACTTATTGACACAAAAACCGATCCAAGGAGGTTCTTCATCCTTTGCTTGTTTATACATTTAAGGGGCAATGCTGAGTTATCAATCCATTTACTTATGAGCAGGGTTGATTCATGTTATGTTTATCTTTAAAAGGTTCTACGGAAAACTTAAAAAAAAAGAGCCTAAAAAGGGGTTTAAATTTTAAAAGAGGAAAGAGTTGCCCAAAGTGTATTTTTGATGCATAATTACCTCCTAATTTTAGTATATTTCAATATAATAGATTTATACTGAAAAAAACATAATTATTGTGATCATATTCAACACACCAGTTTTACATGAATTTTTTAGCAAAAGTGATTCAAGCCAACCCGACCCACCCCATTACCCAACCTGCCTAAATTGACCCATCAAGTAGAGTAGTTATACACAATGCTAACCTTGTCTACAACCACATGGCAGAAATTTAGACACGATCGAAGCAAGCATGAACATGGAGAATCAATCCATTGGAGTAGAAATGATAAGATATAAGCCATGTCACTGTAACCAAGCTCCATTCGGAGATAAGCACCACTTTTATCCCTAGGAATGGAAGCTGCCCTGCAAATAATGGATTAAAACTCGAAAAAATCTAACTTCCCGTATTAAGTCAATTGTACTCCAAATCAAAATTAACAAAGGATATATTGCCACATTTCAACAATGAGGTTAAATTGAACATGTCGATCGCATTGTGACAAAAGCTTCATCTAGTAAATGACTAAGGAACTTAAGGGCGGTAAGAATATATACACAATATCAACTCATTGTTCCTCTTCTCTCATCACCCAAAAAGAAGTTAAAAACTGCAAAGATATTGTCTTTTGGTCAAACGGTCGAATCAAAATAGATGGCATACACGAATTTGCCTCACATATGAAATAATTAAAGGGTTCTATGCTAAATGATCCTAAAACATTAACCAGTTAAAAAGAATTTACCCTTTAAGCAATCTAGCATACCTCATTTCAAGTTTCTCATTCAATCTCCTAGGTTTGACCACCAAAGTCAAACTATAGAAACAGATGTAGTATTAGTCATAAGTTTCTCCAATTATCACGAATTTTAATATTGCTCTTGCAATAATGCCAATATTATGAAAAAGACACATGCTGCATGTAAAAATGCATTACAGATTATAGTCTCACTTTCAAACAAATTACTTTGTACTTGCAAATTGACATGAATTTTACTACTACTAATTAAACACCCACAACTTCATACATATACAATTCACCACAACCTCAACAATTAGTGAAATTTTTTCTCAAAACTCATAATTAATTTTAAAGTTCAAAAGTTTGCCCTCATCAGCCAAAAAATTCACATTTTTATCGTACACAATTAAATTAATTAAAATCACATATACCCCAAATCAAGAAACTATATAATAAGTTTCACCTCAAAAGCAGCACATAAAAACAATGCCCATGTTCACATTCTTTTAAAAATTCATTAAACCGCCCTAGTCCACCAAAATAAAATTAAAAAAAAAAAAAAAAAAAAAAAACTGAGAGTGAAGAACTTACAAAATATTAGCAAACTGTATATCAACTTCAAGAACCTCTAGTGAATCCTTATAAGAAGGACATGATGCAAGCTGATGATAATAATAATTATCCATCATAAGTATTATCAAAATTTGATATAATTGAACTTAAACTCTCAAAGTAACCAACTTTCTCACTCAAACACAAAATGATCGCACTTCACATATACCCTTTTCCTCAAATAACAAAAATGAACTATAATCGGAGAATTTGAATTTTTTTAATTTGATGGAGAAAAAAAACTGAAGCAAAAGTTATGGGAATTTGAAAACAGGAGGGTCAGAGTTGTTGAAAATAATAATAGGACACTTTGACTGCGTTCTTGTTCAGCGACTACATTAGAGAGGTGAATTTTGGGGGTTGTTTATGGTAAATAACATATTTACCCTTGGTGTTGACCTATTGTATGGAATGATTCAAGATTGTTGGTGGATTTTAAGGGGTAAAAATGACTATTTGTGGTTTAGTTTTGGAACTACTTTAAAACAGGAGGTAAAAATGGAGCAAGTGGAAACCAGGTGGCCTTTGGCCATATTGGGTGTTTAAGTTTTTTGAAAAAATAAATAAATAAATAAATGACTATTAAAAGGTAAATTTGTCCAGATATGTAAAGTAAAATTATTTAACACATTAACAACTTTACTAAATATTTTAATGAAACTATTTCTAAAAACCCTTTTTTGTGAAATGTGATTTGCTTTTGGCGAGGATATATTTTTTTGTTTTTGTGTAGTTTGAATCATATGTGATTTTGATATTTTATGCAGTTAAAAATTTAATGTTGTTACTAGTTAGGTTTAGAAAAGAAGTTACGTATATGTATGTGTAAGAGAGTGTAAAGCAAAAAATACATAATGTGATAATGTATTTTTGTTGTCGAATGATCAACATTACTTAAATTTTGTGTTTTTATAAATATTATTCACTTTATAAATTGATAAACTTTTCTAAAAAAAATGTCAAAATAGTTGGTGAAACCACTATGATTGTAGGGGTACCACATGTTACTGGTCTAATTTTTTCGCACAGTGTAAAAAATTAAAATTTTATTATTTAATAGAAATGCAACTAATAACTTTTTTAAGTGCAACTACTGAAATTTGTTAATTGCAACTACTCGTTTAACGGTCATATTTAGTTAAAATCGCACTTCTTGATTTCATATATGTTGAAAGGGTATGCCTAAATATACACCTTAATTTCACTATTTGGACACTAATGATGATATAATAATTAAGTAAGACATTAATCATTATACTAATCATTTATATTTTACTTTTTATTTTTCATTAAAATTTTCAAATGATTATCCCAATCATTATTTATACTTATTGTTTTACTTATCCAAATATTATTAATTAATCATTTATATTTTTACTTTTTACGTTTTCTTCGCTTTTTTACATTTTTCTTTTTTTCTTTTTTTCTTAGCTTTTCTTTTTCTTTACGTTTTTCCTTCTTTTTATTTTTTTACGTTTTCTTTCCATTTTTCTTCGTTCTTTTACGTTTTTCTTTATTTTTGTATGGTTTTTCCGTTTTACTTCTTTTTTTATTTATGTTTTTTCTGTTTTTTACGTTTTTCTTCTTTTCTTTTTAGATTTTCCGTTTTTCTTCGTTTTGTTTCGTGTTTTTTACGTTTTTACGATTTTATTCATTTTTTAACGTTTTTCTCCGGGTTTTTTTTTATGTTTTTTCCGTTTTACTTCTTTTTTTATTTACGTTTTTCCTGTTTTTCTTCGTTTTTTTTACGTTTTACCTTCTTCTTTTCTTTTACATTTTTCTTTGTTTTTTTACGTTTTACTTATTCTTCTTTTTCTTTTACGTTTTTCTTCATGTTTTTTTATGTTTTTTTTTTCGTTTTTCTACATTTTTTTGTTCTTTTTCGTTATTATCCTTTTTTTTTTGGCTTTTTTCTCATTTTTTCGTTCTATTTTGTTTTTTAAACTTTTTTTTTCCGCTTTTCCCCCCTTTTTTGAAACGTATATGAAACAAAGAAAAACGAAAAAAACATTAAAACAACAAAGATAAACGTAAATAAATGTAAAAACGAAGAAAAAAGAAGAAAATGTAAACGAAAATGAAGAAAAATGTAAAAAAAAAAGAAGAAGAAAAGTTGAAAAAACATAAAAAAATGAAGAAAAACGTAAAAAAAACGAAGAAAAACGAAAAAACGTAAAAAAAACGAATAAAAACGAAGAAAACGTAAAAGAAAATGAAGAAAAACGTAAAAAAGAAGAAGAAGAAGAAGAAAAACGAAAAAATATAAAAAACGAAGAAGACGTAAAAAAACGAAGAAAATCGAAAAAAACGAAGATAAGCGAAAAAAATGAATAAAAAAGATAGTGTGAATATATGCATGTAAAGATGAATGAATTCTTAATTAAGACTTATAAATATAAACAAAAATATCTAGCAAATTAAATAAAGTTGTAGAATTAATGAGATAGCTAGTGTGAACATGTAGATGACATTCACAAGTTTCAAAATATTGGGAATTGAATTGCTCATTCTTTTGGGTATATTTAATAAAAATGGGGTACATTTAATAGGACCCATGTTGAAATCATACGTCTAAAATTATTTGTGTTTTATTTAACTCTTATAAAAGAAATCAATGATACCCCGGATTTCATCATAATTACGTTCTTGGTCGTAGTCATTTGAAAAAATGACGTGATATTTACACCATGATTTTGCTTAATACATAAAAATTATGCTCCGTAATTACTTATGTATATAATGAAGTTTTGGTGCATCTATCACAAACAATAGTCTAAATATGATCGATTTTTGGAAAAAGGAATGCAACACAGTGCAAGACACTATTTTAATCACCTTCTTAGTTCTCATCAATAGTGTCGTTTCAAGTTATTTTTGTTAAGCGAAAATGGAAATATAAAATGTGGTATCAAATTAATAGGAAAAGTAAACACTCCCCAGTTTCAAATTAAGGAATATTTTAATTTTATGGAGCTAGTTCAAGTTTTGACACCCTTTTTAATTCTCAACCAATTGCTTTGCGATTGTGACTTTCAAACAAAATGCGTGGAAGGTTTGATAGACATTGAATCAAAAGTCAACTTTATCCTACTCGAATTAATGAAAATTTTGAATCACTTAAGTACAAGTACATTATTTGACTTAATTGCACTTTAACACACCCACATTCCTACCTTCATAATAAATGGTCAGGCTGACAGGCTCATTATAACTTATCGATTGGTCAACCCAGCCAACTCTTTTAGTTTGTTTGGGTATGTTCGTTCAAAAATTAACTAACACCATCCACAATGCAATGGACTCTCTATAATTTAATACATTTTTACATCATAATTATATTTTTTAAATTAAAATCTCTTCAATCCAATAAATCTTATTGTTGACATGTGATTGTACTTTTTTAAATTACTTTTCATTTAATTTTTTATATTAATTAATACTATTTTATACCCCTAATAAATCAATAAGGTATAAAGTGAAGCCTACCTAAATAATTTATTGATCATTGCAACATACAAGAACCTTGTTTCAACCAACTCATGATGTGACATGTTCACAATGGAAAGAGGGTTGGTGTAGTTTTTATTGCATCTTCCATGTCACCACATTGTGGAAGGCCTAAGTTGCCGGTATGTCATTAGAGTTTGTCTAAGCTTTATTAACCGCATAACGATGTTATAAACTACGTTCTTATGGTAACTAAATTACAGATGTCACATATCATTTTTGTTGATAATATTTTGTTATAAAATAGTAGCAATTCTAAGTGAATTAAAGTGTAAATTAGATTAATATATGATTCTTTAATCGTACTTAATAGATAGAGTTAGAGTTAGAGTTAGAGTTAGATTTAGACAAGGATTGTTTAGCTTGTAAGCCAAGCAAAGGCCTATAGAACCGAGTTTTATAAAGGTAATATTTCATAGAGATTATACCTTCTTATTTTTATAAAAGGAGGTGAGAGGATACTAGTTAGTATATTATTTTCAGGACTGTCTTGTGAATTTCGCTAACCTAGTGTCATAACTTCAAAATATGCCCATTATTCATGATTTAATTTAAGTTTTGTGTTGCTATAAAATATTATGTTAATTGATTATTGAATTGTATAAATAAATTTTCATATCCTAACAATATTCTATTTTTAAATTTGAATTTTAAGTACAATAAAAATTTATATATCAAATAAATTATACCTAAAAGAACAAGTAATGATAGTAAAAAAAGAAACAATAATTTAGTAACTAAGATAAACATAATAACTTTACTATCCTAGGAAGATTAGCATGTAGAGAAAGTAAATAGTAAAAAACAGCAAAGAAGACTCGAACAACTGACCTTGCATTAAGTTAATAAATGCCTTGTCCACCGGAAACAACAACATTTAGACAACGGTGATGTTTCATATAATATATAAATAGACATTAGATCGACATATTAGGCCAAAAAAGTTAGGCCTGTGCAACAGCCATGCTGCACCCCGTAGGTCGGGTCTGATTATTCCTTGCGCATTGATGTTTAATAAAAGGTTGAACACTTGAACGTTTGAGGTTGCGTGTCTTATTTTTTAAGTCATAAATTATGTACTAGTTTCCATAGTTTATTGATTTTCTTTCAACATGTTCTATAGGAGTACGGTCAGCTTGATTTACTTAAAGAGTGAATCAAATAACTTATCAAACACACAATTAAACATGGGTTTGTGGATTTATACCCCATTAATCTAGGATTTATACCCCCTTTAAATGATTACCTACACACACAAAAGTTATATCTCTGTCACCTCACTCAATACATCTATACACACAAGGGTCATGTCAGGATGTATAAACCACATGACCCTTAAACATGAAAAAAAAGACATTATCATGAACTACGGACCAATTTGTACAAAATATAGTCAAAGTCATGGTGAATATGTCAAAAAGTTACATCATGATAATGTGACTTAGAATGTCTGCATGCCTCTATACGTCAGACATAATAGAATCTTGTAACTGAGGTAGACGGTTTACAAAGAATTTCATTCATATTACATTGGGTTACATTGTAGCTCTGGTACTATTTGTTTGGATCTTTTACGGCTCAACTCGTACAAAGCATGGTTACACTCTTACACGTACATCGCAGCCTCATCAACTCATCTTGCTGATTAAGAGCTTGGTAAAGAGTATGAGGTCGTGACCTCAACATACCCTAACAGACCATTATGTAACTTACCTGATAATAATAATAAAATGATGTAAAGGAAAGTTGGTGCACAGCTGTAACTTCAACTACATGCCCAAAAAAAGAAAACCAAATGAAAAAAGAATCCAATGTCACATCTATTGATGCATTAATCAAAAGTCAATCACCACTAAAAATAAATTACGTTATATGGTTAGACAGATCATCTAGGATGAACTCGTCGACTTGATATTGTAACAAACCTCTTTATGGTTTCACCATTCGATTTAACCTCACTCTGTCATAACATTCTTGGGAATATTCCATGGTGGAGTACAAGTTTTGGTACATTAGCATTGTGAAAATTGAGAATCGAAAGCCCTTGTATATCACAAATATGATATGATTGGGGTTTCAAGTGATGATCGTATTGCAAATAACTATGGCCGAAATGTATCCCCAAACCTGTACTTGACTATTGCAAATAACCATGATATGATTATTGCAAAGTGGATGCATACAAAGTGGATAATCGTGAGTTTCTAAAGTTAATTACATTTAATAGAGACGATTAAAATGGATACATACAATCAGGGGCGGATGCAGTGAACACTTAGGGGGGTCACGGGCCCCCAGTCAACTTGGCCCAGTAAGTAGTATAATATCAAGTCCAAATATTAATCCCTAACCAAAAAATATAATGGGCCCCCAACAATCGCATTTTGGAAAACTGAACATGTTCAATTAATTGTGTGTTTGCTTTTTTATAGTGTTTTATCAAATGTTATGTATGAATCCTAATATTTGAATTAAACTCACAAATTGAAAAAACTGAATACGTTATACTTGAATAACCAAAACATCAAGTGGAACGTTAAACTTAATAACTTGAACTCGAAAGTCTAAGTTGATTTTTCTTGTTAGTATTTTTCATATTTGTTCTTTAAAAGTGACGTTTGATATTTATATATATATATAAATATATATTTCGTATCTGATTGGTTTTGATCCGACCCGTTTTAACCGGCTATCAACCTTTTATTATTGCTACCTCTAGTGGCAAGTGCCCCCCGTAAACATATTTTCTGAATCCGCCACTGCATACAATAGAGATTTGTATGTTAGTTAGATAATTTTGGGAGACTAAGCCCTTTATTAGTTGCACACAAAAAATATGAATTAGGACTTTATTTAAATTTGGCTCTTTATGGAATTATTTGCTGTATATGTGCATTTCAAGTGGAGGATTTGATGTTTTTGGTATAAAGTCATGTCAATTCGTACACATTATTTCGCCACAAATAATGTGTATGAAGTTTTTTAAGTAAACATATTGAGTTCATTGGTGATACAAATTAACACAGAATTGCTAATTATGCCCCCAACACATCATTACCTCGACCTTTAATTTGTCCGCATTGTAGTTAATATTTCCTAATTTCAGGAAGCATTGCAATTGTCTATTCAAATAAGGGAACAATTACCATTTTCAGTTTATATATAAAACTTGCGAGATTTCTTTGGAGTATGGATAGATTCTGAACAAAAAGATTACATATATCAAGTCATGTTCAATGGACGATGTGTGATTTTTTTCATAATTATGGAAATCTTTAGCCAATTAATCTGCAAAATTCGAGTTCATGATCACATAAACTCGAATCATGTAAAACTCTCCTAACACTCTGTTCCCGAGTTTTGTAAAGAAAGAAAAACAAACCGTCATTTGATGCAGAAGGGAACTTGAACGACACCAAGACAAGGAACCGTGAGACTCCTACAGAAGTAAATGGCAATAGCTATAAAAAGGTCAAACTAGAGCCTGATGACTATGAGGAACCCCTGACAATTTTTTTAATGAATATATCATAAATTAAATGAACAGATCATATACATTGTCACGTCAACCATAGAACATGACTATTTTCACTCAAGCTTGTAATACAAAATCTCCAAGTCTTCCAGAGGAGGGCTTTGAATGTCTAACGAGTTTTAAACTTCCACAATTATAGTACAATACAAACCTCAGATATACATCGCTAAAATACACACAAGCTTGACAGACTTGAGCATTATTTGGCAGTGGGGAAAACAACTGAGCCATCATTAGTGTCTTGGTGGACCATTGAACAAACAAATGCATCTGACTGAATTGTCGAGCCTACGTTCATAAGTATTATTTTGAACCCATGTGTTTGTTTTTCTTGGTGCCTTTCTTTCTTGAACTACTGGTTTCAGGACCTTCAGCCTCTTCGGCTTTCTGCTCTGCCTCTAAAACAGCCAGCTGCAACGTAACACAAAATGAGGAACAAGAAAACAAATTAGTTGTAGGCGCCCGGTTTGTGATCCAACTAAGCAAAATGGATACCTCATCAAGGATTGGCTTCAGCTCTTTGTACCGAGTTTCAGCAAGATCAAAACCATCCTTACGGAGTTCCTGTAATGAACATATAAAAGTCAATATCACCAAAATCAGAGCTATGACAACAGTCAGTAAAGATAACAGTGTTGGGGCATCAAAAGAGACCTTTCCAGTGTGTGCAGTGTGTTCATATGCTGCCATTTGCCAATAGCTATTCGTTCGCTTATAAAAGTCCTTCAGAGCTTCCCCAGGCTTTATGGAATATAATAAATGAATCAATGACCAATCCGAATTCATGTGGAAAAAAATAAGTCAAAACTGAGCTCATTATGTAACCATTCTAGTATATTATATATTATATACATATATAATCCATAATAAATACTTTGTAGCGAGAATTACCAATGGAGTTCTTTGGGAGTCAGAAAGACCAAGACTAGCCCTTATTTGCTCGATTCTAGCTCTTTTTTCCTTCCTTCGAAGTTTCTTCCCTTGACCCTTAATTATTGCAATAGCATCTCCCAACAAACCGTCATTTGGAGCCTTCAAACACAATTTATAAAATAAAAATCAAGAAAAACAAACACTATTTATATTCTAGAGGGAAAATGTATCAATGTGACAGTGAAATAGAATAAAGAAAGAAGCACCTCCACATCATCATCATCATCATCATCATCATCATCATCATCATCAGTTTCATCACTTTCACCCTTGTCCTCGTTTTCATCTTCACTATCTTCATCGTCGTCGTCGTCGTCGTCATTGTCTGATGCTTCAACCCACTCAGACTCAGATGCCTATATAAGAATAAAATAAATCAAAAACTGAGATAAAATCATGATAGAAGCCAGGAATCCAACTTGTCTTCTGTAAGAACAATAAAAGAGGCAATTTCAACCCATTTATTAAAGAATGGGTCAATTCGGGTTATGTTTCCCAACCCGTCATAAAGGTAACCAGTTTGACCCGTTACCCAACCCGTTAAGGACTCGGAAAAAAAATTTATCCACTTCATGAACATTAACTTAAAGAGTATGTAACAAACCGGTAAAAGGCACTTCCACTCATCAAGTTTGCTAAGATTAAGTGCATACAAATCATCAAGTGTGATTTCTTGATCTCTTATTTCCATCATACCCCCGTAGATATACAATGTATCTCTTCCCACCACCATGCTGGAATTTATACGTCCACAAGGTTTCACTACCTGAAGTTCAGCGCCAGTCAGATTGTTAATTAAAAACACAAACAAAAGAAGATTTTTATTTAACTTATAAACGTACCTCTTCTAGAGCAGAAGACGAACTAAGTAAATTTGAGTCTGATTGAGTCTTCGTATTAGATTTACCAGCCACCTTAGAACCGTTAACCTTAATGTGTGTCTCCATATTAGACGAGATATCGTCAATATCACAGTCCATATTATCATCTTCATCATTTGTATCTACTTCCATTGGATCAATAGCATTACAAAGAGTCTCTTCATCTTTTATCCTTTTCATCTGCAAAAATGTTTCAACAACCCATTTTCATCAGATTTATAGGTAAAGATACATAGAATGCAACTAGAACCAATCTTATAATTCTTGACAAAAGCAACATTAACCTAAAGACAAATAAAGCTAAACATATATGCCAAAAATACCTTATCTTTTGTAGATTTCTCCTTTCTCAGCTCCAAAGGGTACCTGCAAAATTAAAGATACGTAGAATAATAACCAATCTGTAAAACTTTCGATAAAAGATGGCATTGAAAGAATAATTTAAGTTCAAATAAATTTCTATAGATGACAAAATTATGCAGGAATGCAAGATTTACCAACGATGAATGTCCAATTGGAAGCCATAAAGTTCATTCAAGAACAAGCTCATTAACACATCACCTGCATATCCAATACATTAAAAAGAAGAAGAACAAGGCCAGTTATTAGATTTCAACAACCACTCCCAAAAATAAAACTATAACAAAAGAAGTAACTTTTTTAGAGACTGCCAACCTTCAGCCTCCATGTCTACGACTCCGCCAAAGAGCACGGCTCGCTTTTTGTGGACGCACATAGAGAAACCAGCACGAGGCCCAGGTGGCATCCCACCTTTCTTTACCTAAGATCACAAAAGTTTAAATATGGAACACGGAGGACATAACAGTCATTTTCGCAGTTGCAAGTGTAACAACAATTCCTCTTTACAAAAGCTTGAATGTCTCAGTAAAATATTGCTCCATTATTTAACCACATATATTGAAGGGTCTGAAATTGTATCAAGCTTTACGATATATTCTATTGTATGTATCCAACTTTATAAGTTTATATTGTATGTATCAAACTTCCAATTAACTGCTATTGTGCCGTTCAAAAAAAAAAAAAAAAAAAGAAGAAAAAACTGCTATTGTATAATTTTAAACTGGTCACTTGGCACCAGTTTTGATGATATGGAAACTGATATGGCTGCCACATCAGCAGAAAAAATATTGGTTACCTGACGAAGAAGTCATCGAATAAATACAATAGCAATAGTTGGAAGTTTGATACACGCAATATAAATTTTTAACGCAAACTTGATTAGGTTTAAAGTTCAATGCATACAATAGAATTTGGATAAAGTCTAATACATTTCAGAGTTCGGACACTTACACCTAAATTAAAATGGGAGGGGGAGTTAGAAGAAGCATAAATACCTTGTTCCACACCCAAGTCTTAGGGTCAAGCACCCACATATCCGAATGAACGATACCTTTTTCTGAGCTGTTTTTATCAGAAGATACCTCTTTCGAATAGCCACCATATAAACAAATCTACGATCAACAGTGATAAAGCAATAAAAAAATAATAAAATTTATGTATATCAGTATATGTATTCTAAATATAAATTAATATAACTCACATCGTCTTGGTAAACAAACAGCTGGAAACCACTACGAGCACTAGGCCACAGGCATCCAGGTGTCGGTTTGATCTCTTGCCACTGCAGCAAGCCAGCAACACATTTCACTTGATATATATCAAAATTAGTCACCAACAAGATTCTAAGTAACTTAGGTTGCCATTTTACCTTAAAAGTATCGAGATCGAAGACGTACAGATCATTGAAGTATCTGAATAATGAAACAAAGTACCAATAATTTAATCTAATACTTTATCTGTGTTAACTTAGTGTTCAATATGTTATTAAAATTGAAATAACAACCTCACTTCACGCAGAGTGTCATAGAAGCCACCAAAAACAATGAGCTTGTGCTTATACAAAACCTGCAAATGAGGCATAAGTTAACATGATGCGTTGGCAAATGGAAACTGGAAGCACTATTAAGTTTTAACAACCCAAATGACATACCATCCGATGACCAGAACGTGGACTAGGACAACCTTTATAGTTCAACTGTTCCCATTGATTTGTTTTCAAATCCAACATCCAGAAATCCTGTAATCATAGAACAATGTACATTCCAAAGATAAGAAACACTTGGTAAATTACCCGTCTACTTGATCAATCTAATCCTTTTATCCATGCCCCTAAGTACTCTACCTTGTAGTGATGGAAACGCTCTTGATTAGGAGAGGTAAATTCACCACCTAGTGACAAACAAAATTGAAAGTTTGTTACTTTATACATATGCAGTATGCCCATTATGTATACTAGCTATATAATACTACATTTTACTAAAAGGGCTACATTTTAACTTTTTAATGTAAAATTCAGGATGTTGTTATGCTTTGTTTATATGGGTGTCGAAACTTTGATACTAACTTCACCTTATACATAGTACTTGCTATAACGTCTAATGTAGCTCACAACTTTTTCTCACAAAAAACTATATTCCAAATAAACTAAGCATCAAAAAGCAACATGTTTGACACACAAAGTCAGCGTGAAATTCTTTATTTGGACCGTATTAGTACTTCAACCGTGTGATTTATCCAAATTCTAATACTTTACCAAATATATATAAGTAATTCTTCCACGTGACAGCTTGGTGAGCACTGCGAGGAGGAGGACTATTAGGGCTAGAAACTAGCTTCCAATCCCCTTTATCCACATCATACCGATAAAGATCACCATAAACATACGTCTGCATAATAATAATGCAAATAATTCTCAATGTTAAGTCCCCTACACAATTCCAACAGCAACAAATTACATAAGAACAGCTATAGCACGAACCTTGGTACCGTTATAAAATTCACCACCGTATAATATCACTTCACTCTCTTTCAACGGATTAATATTCAGCTACACAACCAATGACCCCAAATCAATATTCCCAAATTCACAGCATATACCTTTGTTTTACTACTTTAAATACAAAAAGAAAAAAAAGCAAATTAATTTACCGAACAATTAGACCGGGGAGACGGCCGAGGAGCATTTTCTTCAACATGAACTTCTTTTTTCTTAGCTTCTTCCTTTTGTATACTTAACTAAACACTCAAGAAAACACAATCTTTTTAATTAATTTAATAAAACAAAAGATATTTATATTTATTTATAAATATGGGTATAAAAAGGTACCAAAATGGCATCAATGTCATCTTCAGGGGAGGCTTTTTTAGACTCCCTACGAGCTTTCTTCTCCTCTGCTTTTGCTGTTTTTCTCTCTGTTTTTTCTTTTCCTTTTCCTGGCTTTTTTGTTTTCTTTCCCATTTTTTTCAATTGTAAAATTATTTATTATCTTTGCCGGAAAACAGTTCAGTTCATATCAAAATTCTTGATTCTTGACGGCAGTACGGCAACATTTAAAAGACTGTCGAACTAAACGTGTGAGGGGTTTTTTGAGGTTTTGTGTGAGGTTTTTAAAATGGACCTGAAGTTTAAGAAATTGACAGATAAGTCTATGAACTTGACTTTGTATTTTTCTTTATATCGTGGATGCAAGAAAGATTACAAGAATGGCCAAACGTTGGGTGGTATGTCTTGGTATGCACAAATTCTTCAAAATCACGGATATTGACAAGAATCTCATTTTCAAAGTCACTTCAGAGCTTAGAGCGTAGAGTAAGTTGTCGTTTCACTCCAATATAAACTAAATTATCACTATATAAGACAAAACACGTGATACCACTAAGTAGTCGACAACCTAAATAGTTTGCTCTGATCAAGGGATTCTAGGCAAAATCCTTCAATATTTTTTCCTCAAATTCGCTTTAATGATGAAGGAGCTAGATCCATGGCCACATTATGCTGTACTTAAACTCGTTGAATGATGTGTGTGCTAATTTTCTAACTTGACGTAACATACCATGAAACTATTATCCAATAATTTCCACAACAACTTCCCATACATATTTTAATATCTCAACCTTAAAAGTTCAAGGTCTTACATCTACTTTTTTATAAATAATTTTTACAAGTACGACACTTGTCAATAATGAATAAGTCTTGAGATATCAATTTCGTCTATATTATTCATTAGAGCGAAATCTGAAAAATAAAGCGGAATATATTGAGGATTTAGCTATGTTAATCCTATTAAAGAGAAGTTTGTGAGACCTCAACTATTGCCTTGTGACACGCAGGGGCAAATATAGCTCTTTAGAGAGAGGGTCACAGGCCTCCTTTCATGCTAGTCCAACAATAGTAAAATCTCATTATTTTCTAAGAGGCCCTTAACTTTGATTATAATAGACCCCAACTTTGATTATAACATACCTCTAATTTTGATTATAACAATCATCAAAGCAGGAAAAACGAAATTGAAGGACTACTTATTTTATCTAAAACTATGTATGTATAATGTATTTCACCAATCTTAAAATACATCAATATTTTAAGTTGATATTTATAGATTTTTGTATATTTATAGTTGTTTTTTTTATGTTTATTGTTGTTAAAACTATTTTTAGCTATGTTGTGTGTCGTTCAATTGTTTAAATTTGTTTAAATAGTTTTAATGACATGTTTAGAGTTGTTTTTGTTTGCTTTTGTGATTCTACATAATTTACGATTATTTTAACTCCCACAATATGATTTTTTGGATTTGCCAGTGGTGGCACGTGTCTTATATAGTAATGATATCTTATACGTGTGTCAAATTGTGATGTACATTCTATCCTAAAGTGACTTTTAAAGTAAATCTTTTATAATTTATATTAAAATTGAAATATTGCACTCAATATTTGGACCAGTCTTATAAATTATTCTTAAAAGGACAAAATCAAACAAATGCAGGACCAAAACTGTAGCAAGTAAAAAACATCAATGACCTGAAAACAAGTCTTAATGTAAATGAGATCCAACATGTTAATTTATGGAAATAAAGGGACTAAAAGAGCAACTTAGCCAAATAAATGAGAATCGGGTATCTCCTTCTACAAGTCAAGTGAAGAACAAAATCAAAATCGAAGCATTACTTCGATCACTAAACTCAAACAGATTAAACAATCTAACTCAATGGAAGGTACAGAAGGCACACAGCAACCTCATCTTGTTCTCGCTAACAAATTATTTCTTCTTACTCAACCCGATGTCGATGATATCGAAAAAGTCCGTCTCCGTGATGAAGTCATGTCCACCGTCGTCGCCGACGGTAACTAATTCCACCGTAATTGTTTAGATCTGGTTAATTTTTTTGAAATTAGGGTTAAGGTTTGTTGAAATTGTGTATTTTTTCCATTTTGAAGATATGGCGCCGTTATACGAAACCCTAGCTGAGAGTTCGGTGTTGGAGCTTGACCAGAAGGTTCTGGACTCCATGCGTGTTAAAATTGCGGAAGAGATTAAGAAGCTTGATGAAAAGTAAGCATATGTTCGTTTTTTATTATGTATATATACATGTAATGAATTTTGATTGTATGGCTTTAGTTGCTTAATTTACGAGGTCTGTGTTAATTGTAATTGAAGTTTGTTCATGAATCAGCTACTGAATGGCGATTTACATTCCGTATTTTGCAACGTGTACTTGCTTGAAATCGCGTTGTAGATATACTTTGAATAGGTTGAAATAAATAGGCTGAAGCTTAGGCACTGAACTGTAAATATGAGATCCTAATACAATCTATTGCAGTTCGTGTGTTGTGTTATACTATGACCTTTCAAATTTCAATAATATATAAGAAGCCAAGAAGGTTATGTTGAGACACTTTATGAGCAAACCGAGCTTGCTATTTTCTGTAGTGGCTTAGAAGGTTTATGCCATGTATTAGTTATACAGAAAATTAAGTAGGTTATGGCGAAAATGAAATTAATGGTAGGGTATATTTAGGAACAAATCTGAAGCGGATTATAAAACAAATCTGAATGAACATGATTAGGTTCTATTACCCAACAAGCACTTGCATCTCCTAGTTAACCGAGGATTGCATATCACATGAGTTGCGTGACTGTTGGGAAACATTGTTGTTGAGTGTCTGACCGACTCACGATTAGGAGGTGTGTGTGTGTGTGTCTGGCTCTGATACACATCAATGTCTGAACATGCATATTTTATATATAATTATTCTGTTATGATAACACTATAACTTTCTGGGCTCCTTAAGATGATACTCCGTATATGGAATCCTCTAGATAGAATTTCTAGTCGAATAAACTTGACTTCTGACCCAAGTTTATGTAATGACTAATTGCTTGTTTAATGACAGTGCTTGACGCAGGGCATCAACATCAAGCAGTTAATTTCCATCATGTGGAACTTTGTTTATGTGTTTGGTTGATTAACACGTTCTCTATTTATTCGAGTTTGATGATGTGTAGATTTTGAAAATGTAAAGTTGCCACTTACTTTGTCATTTCCTGTAATTGTAACACCATGTCAGTGCAGTTATATGCAGTGACATGCAAATTATTATGTTATAGTGTGTCTGGTGTGTACAAAAAGGGACTATAGTTTTTGGAACACTTGTCTTTCAAGGTTCAGTGACTTATAGTGTACAGTAGTTTCTTTGTACATGCCTTTGAAAGTTAATGGTGTTATATCATTTGGTTGAGTTGCTAACGTGTGTTATCGGAGGAGCATTGCTGCACTCATTAAGCTCGTCTATGTGTTTGCAGGGGTTGCTTGTTTCATTAACCATTTTTACTGTTTCTTTATATTTTCAGGATAGCTGACGCTGAAGAAAATTTAGGAGAAAGTGAAGTCCGAGAAGCTCATTTGGCAAAATCTTTGTTTTACATCCGAATTGGCGACAAGGTACCCAATAAATGTAGTTAGCCAGTTCATGTAAATTTTACTCTATTAGGTCCAGCGTGTAAGTTGTTTCACATCTTGTAAATGCAACCAGGAGAAAGCACTAGAACAACTCAAGGTGACAGAAGGTAAAACAGTTGCTGTAGGCCAAAGAATGGATTTGGTCTTTTATACACTACAAATGGGTTTTTTCTACATGGATTTTGATCTTATATCGAAGAGTATCGATAAAGCAAAGAAGTGAGTTGAAATTCTTTTGTTGATCCCGTTATTCTCTTCAGTTATGTTTGCCTTTAATTTATGATTTTTATTCTGATGGCAGTTTGTTCGAGGAAGGAGGTGATTGGGAGAGGAAAAATAGACTGAAAGTGTATGAAGGCTTGTACTGCATGTCTACTCGCAACTTCAAGAAGGCCGCTGATTTGTTCCTTGATTCCATATCAACATTCACTACTTATGAAATTTTCCCCTATGACACCTTCATATTCTATACTGTTCTAGCAAGCATCATTTCATTGGATAGAGTTTCCCTAAAGCAAAAGGTAACCGGTAGTCCTCTGCTTGGCTTCTGCTTAATGTGCCTTTTCATTAATGTCAGAAATCTGTAAAAAATGGGCATAACTTCATGCAGGTGGTTCACATTTGAAGTATTACTTACTGTGCAGGTTGTGGATGCACCTGAGATTTTGACGGTGATAGGGAAAATTCCTCACTTGTCAGAATTCATGAACTCCCTGTACGAGTGTCAATATAAATCCTTCTTTTCTGCTTTTGGTGAGTTTATCTAATATGTTTCACATCTTGATATTGTTTTAAGGTTATTAAATTGACTTGCTGCATCTGAGTAGTACAACTTAGAGAACTCATTGTCTGCTGCCTGTGTTTTTTAACCTGCTTAGTGTTCGTAAAATAGGAATGCATAGTGAATCTATAGGATGATTGCTCATTTGATATAATAGTTACATCTGAGCTACACTAAAGCTGCTAAACATATGCATACAAAATTAGAAGTGCTTATGGGCCAACCGGTAGCATGGAGTTCGTGCTCAGTAACGTGTAGTAGTTTACTTGTAGTGAATCAACACCTCTAGTAAACAGTAATTGATAGCATTTGATGCCATAAAGTAGGTTGTCAAAGCTTTATTTCTTAATAAGCTATGAAGCCATAGCAAATCATGCCTGTTATTTTGTTGATCGTATGAAGCTTTATTTCACCAACTATAACAGACTTCTCAATCGGATGGTTTCTCATAAAATTTCATGGCTTATGTCTTCGGGTGAGATTATGTTGAACAATGCTGGAGCAACTAAACTTCTCTCTCTCTCTCTCTCTCGTGCGCGAATATAATAAGTCCTACATATCTAAAATGGAGGTTTAATATTCCAAGAGTAATTCGACTATATATAGTGATCAATTGTCATGAACCTTATCCGCAAATCATAAGCTCTAGTACCCAACAGAAATTAAAGCATATTATAAAAATGTGAAGCCAAGTGTTATTTTTTGATATCCAATCTTATTAATTTACAGCTGGGATCACGGAGCAAATTAAGTTGGACCGCTATCTGCACCCACATTTCCGATTTTACATGAGAGAGATCAGGACAGTTGTCTATTCTCAATTCCTGGAATCTTATAAGAGTGTCACCATTGAAGCAATGGCCAAGGCTTTTGGTGTGACTGTCGACTTCATTGATCTGTAAGTAATTCAAAATACCTTTTATATATTTTATTATCGTTTTTCTATTATATATTTATTTTTTTTGTAATTATTTAGTGGCGTATGTGATTATAAAAATGACATTATGTCAATGATAGTCTAATAGGTAAATGATTTAGAACGTTTACTGCATTACTTAGGACCCGACTTTTGACCTGCTTCTTTAAAGCTATCTTTTTATTTTACTTGTTAAGGATATAAGACATAACTCGAGTTAACCCATTAGTAAGTAAATGGACCCCGATTGTACTTGAAATGAAAACTTGGATGTCTCTTGCGTTATCATCCCATAATTAATTCATCTAACATGACTTTTTTGCTGCAAACAGGGAACTCTCACGATTCATTGCAGCAGGGAAGCTTCATTGCAAGATTGATAAAGTAGCAGGTGTACTTGAAACCAACCGTCCAGATGCAAAGAATGCTCTGTATCAAGCAACTATTAAGCAAGGGGACTTCCTGTTGAATCGTATTCAGAAGCTTTCTCGTGTTATCGATCTTTAAGCATGTAGTTCTCTCCTTCCATTTTCCCCATATTTAAGACCCCTTGTGCTAAAACTCTGTATTAGCTTCAGTTTTTCACCAAATTCTTCTTTTATAATATCTCTTTTCGGTATACCTTTTTATGGTCAAGAAGAACTCAAGTTTTATTGGCTTCTGTGTTTCACGATGTTGCTTCTTGTGCAATTACATACTTGCGTTTGCATACTTTAAAGGTGTCATGAAACTTCTAGTAACATTTCACGCGATTTGAATGTTTCTAACTGGTTTTAGCAATTTGAAGCCAGATTTCATCGTCTGGCAACTGTTGATAGATTTATGGTGAAGTTATAATTAATTAGTGATAAGTTACTATGAGGAAACACCTTTCCAATGGACGTTTGGAATTGATGTGTGAACTCAGTCCAGAAAAAAACAAACACAACGACAATGAAAAGGTTGGTCAGATTTTATGTCTTTGTCAGATCTAGTTTGACACTGACGAAATATATGGTGTGGATTGCCTAAATTTGAATTTTCTGAAACTATCAGTTTTATGTAATAGTACCTTATATAACTCCACACCTTTTAAAAAGGAAATAAGTTACACCAACACGTTTCTAACTTTTCTTGATTACATTTCACATCACACCTTGTCAAAAGATGAGAGTAATGAATTTTCATCAAGTTGTCTTGTTAAATTCTTAAACAAATGCGTACGATCTTAATCATCTTCCAATGTACCATTCAATCCTATCAATTTCAATATTGCACATGTTTTGATCACCGATCTTACATAAATGTATAAAGGTAGAACTAGCACTATGGTGAAAGGGCTGGTTATAACAGGCAGAGTCATAATTTCAAATTACCATAAAAAGGTAATGTTGTATCATTAAGCATCTCGGTTGTGGGAACACCCATTACTATTAACCACTGCGGTCACTTTAATGTCACAATTTTTTTTTCAAATCATTTTTTACCAATTTTACCATACTATCATTGCTCTCACCACATTTAATTATTTTTTTTCTTAAGAAAACCGTACATCAAACATTGGAAGAAGGTAATGAGCGTTGAAATCCTAATTTTGCTTTGCGGCCTTTGCCCACGCCAACCACTCTCGGGCTGATGTGGAACCCGATGGACCACTCTCGGTGCCGATGGACACTACCAAACACATCGATCTATCTTTGAATCACTTTAGACGTGAATGTAGGATATAATAATGTTATGGAGCAAAGATTTTGAAGTAGTATTAGGAATTCGTAGATGCAACTAAAATAACAGTTATAGTTTTATTGTCATAGTTCAACATCAAAGAGCTCTAATAAAAAGTTGTCACGTTACATTTCCTTAGGCCTTTCTTACATTTTTTTCTTAAATTAATTCACTAATCATCATTAAAATTATTGAAAGTTATGAAAATTATTTACCATTACTGATTTATGCATCACGTTAGATACATATATGACCAACCTAATTTTTGAACGAAATATACACCCATCTTTTAGACAAATACAGCAGATCGTTTTCAACGAAAATTTCAAAGATAGACTTGTCTACAAGATCATACGCATCATTTTGCCAAGTATATGTTCAACTCATATGAATGACCATATATATTTGTCTATATCAAATTTCTCATTTCCAGCCACCATTAAAGCTCCCTGCCCATCTTTTGGACTTGAAGTGAAGTAAACTGTAAACCACATTCATGTTCTTAGCTTGAAAAAAAGAAAAAATCCCACCTTTATGCCTCCATTTAATTTCAAGAACAAAAATATCACTAAAATCCCAAAAACAATTCAAGAATGCCTTCTTCTTTTGATCTCAAAGAATTTCAAGAAAAAATATCTACTCAATTTAGACCTTTGCATAGATCCTTCCAGTTTTGGGCAAGAGCTGCTGATATTTACACTGGGTATAAGGTGAGTTTGTAAAGCAAAAGACCCAATCCTTTTTCCCCAATTTGGGTTTTGATTAAATTATCGATCTTGGGTGTTTGTGTGTGTTTTTAGGTGTTTCAAGTTGGGGTTAGTTTGGAGAAAGATGTGAAGAAGGCAGAGGCAATGTGGGAGAGACAACATGAGCATGCGGCTGATAAAATTTATTCCATGTGTTATGACATGAATGGATTCTTTCTCAAGGTTAGTTTAATTTCAATCTTTCTTTAATGGGTTTAATTCTTTAATTTCAAATTTTGCTTTTTCTCTGATGTCTATAATTTATTTTCTGTTGATTTAGAATTGGGACATTCTTTTTGTGTAAAGGCTGAATCTTTGTCAGCCTACTTTCAAAATTTTCATGTTTTCTCTATACCCTAACCCTAAAGGTGTTATCTTTATGCTATTTTGTTAACCATTAAAGTTTGAATCAATTTTAAGGTTTCTCAGTTTGTGTTGTATATGAGATTGGGTGGTAACTTTGTAAGAAATTGTATTGTTATTTATTCGAGTTTTTGGACTCTAATGACGTCTTACTAAAAAGGGCGTCTTTATGTAAAATGGGGTTTCAGTTAGGTGGCTCAGGTAATCGGGAAGCCTGACTTAGCCCCGGCTGCATGGGTAAGGAAGTTAGTAACCCTGTGCGATCAAGCTCCTCGAACTCCATCAAATATGGTGCGCGTTGTTCTTGAAAATGAGTTGGGTAAAAGTGTTGACGAATTGTTTGACCGATTTGATTGGTTTCCTATCGGCTCTGCTTCAATAGCACAGGTTCTTCACTTTGATACCACTCAAAACATAATATTTCACTCAAATGTTGTGAACCCGAATTTGACATTTTATTAGCACAGAAGTTTTCTCACATATGTTACTTATATCATATAGGTTCATCGAGCTAGGCTGAAAGGTGATAAAGCAGACATTGTTGTGAAGATACAACATCCTGGCGTTCAAGATTTGATGATGACGGATCTTAGGAATTTACAAGCTTTTGCATTATGTGTACAAAAGATGGATCTCAATTTTGATTTTTACTCTGTGTGCAAAGAAATGGAAAAACAGGTGAACCCCGATCGGAACACATAATTTATGAACTAGGACTTCAAAGGTGTGTTTGATTGTGCGTTTCAAAAGTGTTTTGACTTAAATGTTTACATTCATCTCAATAATCACTTATTCTGCAACAACTTCTTGTTTCTCCAATAAATAGTCGGAAAAATCATAATCATGATAGGTTTTTTGCCAGATACTCACAAAAGTTCTAATAATCATGTTAGATGCACATCCAAGCATCCTTTTCATAATCCCTTTAAACGGTAAGCATGATCATAAATATTAGCCTTTTGAAGCATGCAAGGTGTAAAAAGATTTCCCTTTTATTTTTACATTAGAGGTTGTTCTTTTGTGTATGTGGATAATAATCTTATGCTCATGCTTGCCATTCAAGATAGAGTACGAATTCGATTTTACAAGAGAAGCTGATGCTATGGACAGAATTAGACATTTTTTAAGTGAAAATAACAGAAAGGCTGTTGTCAAAGTGCCACGCGTGATCAAGGATATGGTCACTAGGTAAGCAAACAAAAATCATAGAAGCTTTTTTTTTTCCTTCTGAAATTGAAGCTTTCATATATTTAAATTAGCAGTTCTCTAGAACTTTTTATTCTTTTTGTCGGTTTCAAATAAACTATGATGAAATGAAACTACAGTTTCCTTGAAACAGATCTTTTAACTGTTTTTTCAATTTCTTAAACATGTATTATTTTCTATGAAACTTTACGTGGTTATCTCAACTTCTATACTAAAATAAGTTATTTCATTGAGTATGAAGTTAACATCTAATCATGTTACCATCAGAAGTCAAAAGGAATACTTCTTACACTGCATCGATCCCTCGAAACGTATTCTCACTTTTCATTTTTGATGACATTACCCTATTTTAGAAAGATTTTAATTTTTAAGTCAAATTACGTAGTTGCCCATCATTGTTACAGATGAATTGATATTTTTTCAGAACGTATCTTTCCCTATCTTGAACGGTATTATAGATACATAACAAACAATTTAAGACTTTACTTGCATTATGTGCATAGTAAATGCATAATTTCAAGTTAATTCACTACTAATAGTAGTTCATTTAATCCGTTTTGAGTAGGAGGGTCTTGGCAATGGAATATACAGATGGAATCCCATTTCTAAATCTCGGGACGAAATTATTAAAAGAGGAATAAATCCTGATGGTAAGATTGCAGCAGCAGCAAAGCAGTAAGCACCATAGACCCGGAGAGTATGAAACTTTTTTTTGCCTTAGTTGTTTACACTCTAAACAACACCCTCCCTTCATTGTGTATGTGAATTTTCTAATTAAACACGCATATCCATAGTGTACCACATTTTGTGTTGTTGCAATATTGCTTTAAACTTTCTTAAAACGCAAGTTTAATAACAATATATTTTTTGATGCAGGAACATTTTAAAAAGTTTGGGGCTTGCATATGGACAAATGATACTCAAGAGTGGTTTTTTTCATGCAGATCCGCACCCCGGAAATATCCTTATCTGTAAGGGCTCGGAGGTAATAAGAAACCAAACGGTCAAATACTACCTATATGTCTTAAAAATTGCTACATTTACTTTTTTTTTGTTTGATTTGAAACTAACGTATTTAGAGTAACATACTTAGTTTTAGTAGAGATTGGTTTAATCTAGATGCTAGCTAACACACGAAATTGGCAAGTGTACCAATCGCATGATTGTAGAAGTTAGGCAAGACTGAGTTGTCGAACACAGGGAGCGAGAATCTTCTTTACTGACACTTGGGAGAATAATAAGCAAGTGTTTTAAGCTAGAAGAAACAGTTGGGAGAATAATAAGCAATGATAATAATGATATTCACTTATACTTGATATTCAATGAAATGATGAAATCGTGTTACAGAACTTGTGTGAATTGCATGATTAGTATGGAGTTCTCCAGTATTCCTAATTACTTTCAATTTCTAAAGCTGTCTGCCACTTTTCGAGAATTCCTCTCAGGGTCGTCGTTGGCTGTCACAGGTGCGAACAGCTTTAGAAATTAGCCTTCTCGTGCCGTTTCACTCCAATTTCTGCTCTCTTCTTTTTCTTCGCTCCTGATCTTTGGCCTGGATGGCAAATATAACTCAATTAAGTATCAAAATCTTATCATTTGTTACTCAAACCAACTCGAATGAGGGGGATATCACCTCCTAAAATGTGTATATTTTAGGACATATCGGAAATCTTGTTAAACGTTTCTACATTGTAACATTGTTCCCAAATTTTTTTGCTTAGGTTGCTTTGCTCGACTTTGGACAAGTCAAAGACCTTCCAAAACCCTTGAGGCTTGGTTATGCAAATTTAATTCTTGCTATTGCTGATAATGATCATATGAGGGCATCCGAGGGCCTTAGGTAAATATACATCCTTGTACAACTTGTTGTATCTATACTAGCTGGTAGAGGTGGCAACATGAGTTAGTTGGGTAATGGGCCAAAATGTTTTTTTTTTTTCTCTTTTCTTTTCTTTTTATTTTTTTTTCTTTGTCAGATCCAGCATCTATGAATGATTATAGATAGTTAGTGTGTGAAATATTCTTTCAATGAACGTAATAATCTAGGTTTTTGAACCAATATGTAGAAAGTGTAAGCATTAAAAATACAACTATGTCCGGATTTCGACCTGTTTCTTGTAAGTAATTTTCTTTTTCACCCATTTGACTCGTTAGAGATAAAACATAACTTGAATCAACCCACATATTTATAATGGCATCAAAATAAATATATCTACTTGTTGGTTAACATTTACAAGGCAGATAGCATGTGTGTTAAACCCACCATCCTTTATTCTTGATAAATTATCAGGGAACTCGGGATAGATACATTGAGCCTATGTGAGAATGAGCGGACAGAATTGTTCAAGCTAGCACAAGTTATGTTTGACACAAAGCTGCCGCCCGGAGTCAATATATTGCAGCCTTTTGCAGAGGATTCTTCATTAAAAAAGATTGTTGTTCAGGTTTGTGTTGTAACAGGAACTACTGTTGTCTTGAATTTTATAATTATCATTGTGTTACTTTCATAATTTGTGTTAACTCGTTAATAAATGTTGATTAGGCCTTCCCGGAGGAGTTGTTTTCAGTTCTACGCACGGTGCACTTGTTGAGAGGGCTTAGTGTCGGTCTTGGACTCAACTACTCATGTGCTGATGAATGGCGACCCATTGCTGAGGAAGCTTTGTATTATTCTGGTTGACTAAATGGTTTGCTTGTACTGTATAAATCTTAAAATGCATGTGGTTGTTACTAGATGTAAAAAAATGGACAATTGGATAGCAAGTTATGTGGGTAAATTTTTTGGTACAGTTTGAAAGCGAGTATATTATTATATTTCTTTAGTAAAGGATTTAGTAAGATGCTTACATTAAAAATACACGTTGGACAACTTTCCGTCTGTTTCTTTTGTAACTGAATCTTGATTTGTTCATTTTGCATGTTAGAAATAAAACATAATTCAGAATGAAAGTGTTCATAAAGTAAGTGGGTCAAGATTGCCACCAGTTATATAACTAGTGAGCTTGATACTTAAATTTATTTTGTTTCAGATAAAGATCTGAAGTCTAGAAGCCTACATAGACGGAGGTTTTTCAGAAGATCGTCAGGGTGGAGCAAGTAACTGGAAGGCAGAAACCACCACTGTGTTGTGCCTCTGGCAACCTTATTTACAAATCAGTTAGATTTGATAAATTTTCCATTTTTTAACATCATCCAGTTCTCTTCCTTCTCCAATTTCTGAAGGCAAGAACCACAGCATTAGGTGCAGAGTTTTGTAGCAATAATGTTACATCACTTCTAATTTGTTCATTAGAAGTTGTCTCGAGCTCTTGTTTGTATCATTATTTAATAAATTAGGTACTTGGTAATGTAAATGTACTTTATACAATACCATCAAAATACTCGCGCAATACCTCGGAAAAAAAATCATTATAGTGGTGAACCGGTGATAGTGTTGTATTGTTTTCTCTTTTTCAACGGACGAACCATGATGGTGAATAGTAGGGGTGTAAACGAGACGAGACAACTCACAAGCTACTCGAGATTTTTAAGAAAATACTCGTAATCGACTCAGTACAAGTTGAGTTGAGCTCAAGCTACTCGAGTAGACTTTTGAGTCGAGCTTGAGAGGCTCGTGATCCTAATTGAGCTTTCGCTATTTACAGTTTTACCCTCCATTTATATAAATATTTAACATATTTTACCGCACTTTCTTAAAAAAGTTCAATTCGAGTCAAGTATGAAAGTGCCGATTTGAGTCAAGATTGATACTCTTGGAAGTATCAAGTCGAGTTTCGAGCTTTGAATTTTCTAGTCGAGTTGAGCAGTTTAGAGAAACAGGGGCGCAATGATGGAGAAATTTATGAATTCTATATGTGATTAAAGTGTGGGAGTTATTAAATTCTTAAACTATAATTATTATTAAATCTGTCGTTAAGTAAGAAAATATTTAGTTTTAATTTGAGGTGATTGAATGGTTGGGTAAAAACGTAAATTAGTAAACTTTTATATTAAGATAAATACAATTTTGAAATCAAAATATTTTATAGATGGTTATTAATGAGGAATAGATTTCTAATTTTAATTACGTGAAACTCATTTTTAACTTATTAACGAAATTAGATTTTGAGAGACGAATTCCGTGCAAGTCTGAAGAGATGGATTTTGTAAATTTTGGGTTTAATTTACAATCTAATTATAGTTTAAGGACTACATTTATTAAATGAAAGGAAAGGGGCAAAAATCTAAAGAAGTAGTAACCATAAATTAAAAAAAGAGGTGGCATTTCCCGCTTCTAAAATTCTAATCAAATTTGTCGGAAATCATTTACCGCCAATCTCTATATCTTATCTATCTCTATATTTGTATATCTATAATCTCGAATTTGCAAGGATAGAAGAAATAAGGTTTCAGGAAGGGTAAGAGCAAGTTCATTGAGATCTCTTCTTGAAAGGTTCGTATAAGAGTAAGCTGCTAATTGCAGTTACAAAGGATGCTAATAATCAAATATTGCCCGTTGCCTATGCCATTATTGATGAGGAGACAAACCATAGTTGGTCTTGGTTTTTTGAGCAACTTAGGGAGTTTGTTGTATTTGATAAGTATATATGTGTTATTTCAGATGGACATAAAGGAATCATCCATGCAATGATGCATGTAATGGGATGGCAGGAGCCATTCACATATCATGCAAAATTCAAAAGCAATGAGCTTAAGAAGCTATGTCGAGCTGTTGGTAGCACCAGTCAACAAAGGAAATATACTAATTGTCTTAGGGAGATAAAAGCCGTCAGTCCACAAGTTTGGCAGTATCTAAAAGCAATTGGCAAAAGTAAGTGGTGTCTTGTACACGATAACAATCATCGATGGAGTTGCTTGACAACAAATATTACTTAGAGTTTAAACAATGCGCCTAAGGGAGCTAGGCATCTTCTGATAAAGGCTTGCATTGACCTTAAATTCAATAGAATAGTGCAACTCTTTTGAAAGTTTAGTGAAGCTGCAATGAACTGCAATACGCCTTCATCTAGAGATATGTGGTGCCTCTATAATGTTCGTGAAATACATGCACGAGAACACAATTTGAGTGAGTTTAATTACATCAATGGTGATTATAGAGTGATCTCAAGGCTCCACATAAAGGAAAGATATCCATGCATGTAACAGTTATATCTTGCATTATTATTCAACTATATTAACATGCATACAAAAGACTGATTTGAAGTTACAATATTATAAAGATCTTCACGTTTAAAATTGGATATAAAAACAAAATTTATGATGATATTGCTTGATTTTGATGTGACTAGGCATCATGGTTTGCAAATTCATTTTGCAAGAGTAAAATGACAATATGATGAGCAACTGACAACACTGAAGGTTTGCAAACACATGCTTATAAATAGACTTTTAAAACTTGTTGTGCGGAAATTGGTTTGCATTTTGCAAACCATGAGAACTATGTATGCAACATGATTTTGCGTGAGACCTACTTTTTGCAACACCCAGAAAGATCACACCATTACTGTAAACACAATAAAAAATAGCACCATTCTTTAAAAAAATCGTAAAGGCTCGGAGGTAAATAAGAAACCAAAAGGTTAAATGCCACCTATACTTCTTAAAAATTGCTACATCTACCTTTTCTTTTTTTCTTTTTTCGTTTTGAAGTTGATGTATTTACAATAATATACCAAGTTTTGATAGAGATTAGTTTAACCTAGATGCTAGCTAAAACACGAAATGAGCAAGTGCACTAATCGTATGATGGTATAACGCATGCCAGTGTACCAATCTTTGTTAATGACACTTTTGTTAATACTTAGTTATCAGAGTTTGGTTTGATTTTGTTAACATCCTAAACTGGCAATTGAAGGTAAATCCGTTCTAGCAAGTGTTTTAACTAAAAGAAACATTTGTGAGTGTAATATGCAATGATATTAATAGTATTCGCTTAGACTTTTTCAAAGAAATGATGAGGTCGTGTTATATAACTCATGTGAACTGGAAGATTAGTATGAAGGTCTCCGGTATTTCAAATTACATGAAATTGAAAAAAACAACTAAATCGACATAAACTTCATCAAATTAAGTGGGAAATCTTTGTCTAAGTAAATACTGGGAGACTACTCCCAAAGCTCTAACAAAGAAACACAACATAAAGATTTTAACACCAAACAAACATTTCCCAATTAATTTGAGGTGAAAGTTAGGAACAATCAAAGTATGAAATGATCTTCAATCTCTTGATCTAGCTTCTACTCCCAAATTGCCACAAAAGTTGCCTCAGAGTTTTCTTTAGCTTAGATTTTAGTTGGTATACAAAAGATAGCCAAGCACCAAGTTGCGGGTTTTATATGGTTCAGGTCTGGTGCATGTCACAGGCTGCGACTAGACTGTGATCATGGTGCGACCATGGTGCAACCATAGTACGACCAGGTCGTGACCAGGGTGCGACGAGGGAGGACCATGGTGCGACCAGCGTATGACCAGGTGGAACCAGACTGCGACCAGCGGCCAGCAACCGGGAAGGCAGAATCACAATTTCTGTCACTTTTTGAGTCTTCACCGCAGGGCTGTCGCGGGTGCAAATAATGTTGCGGGCTGCGACAAGGGTTTTTGAAATATCCTTCAATTAAAACAGTAACCTAGATTTTTGAATAAAATGGCTTGAAGGTTATATGTATATAAAAATACATGCACCATGTCTGGATTTAGACCTGTTTCTTTAAAGTAATTTTTGTTTTTACCCATTTGACGCATTAGAGATAAAACATAAGTTGCATCGACCCACTTATACATAATTGAGTCAAAATAACCTACCATCTTATATTCTTGAAATGATGTTTCGTGGTTCTCATGAAGGAGGAAAACAACCCAAACATACATAGTAAAAAACACAAGGTAATTGGGTTGGCTTATGCAATATCTGATAGGATATTTTTGTTTGGAACATTGATATTATCAGGGAGCTGGGGATAGATACATTGAGCCTATGCGAGAACGAACGTTCAGAAATGTTTAAGTTAGCCCAGGTTATGTTTGACACGAAGTTGCCACCCGAAGGCAATATGATGCAGCCTTTTGCAGAGGATTCTTCGTTAAAAAAGATTGCTGTTCAGGTCTGCGTTTATTAGAATTAATAAATTTTGAAGGGCAAAAAAAGAAAAGAAATTGCAAGTTTTTTTATAAATTATAATGTTAGGTGTTTTTTTTTGTGTTCTTTATTTTTATTTTTAATGTATGCATTTGGTCATCAACTTATTAATAAGTGTTGATTAGGCCTTCCCGGAGGAGTTGTTTTAGGTTCTACGCACGGTGCACTTGTTGAGAGGGCTTAGTGTTCGTCTTGGACTCAAGTACTCGTGTGCTGATGAATGGCGACCCATTGCTGAGGAAGCTTTGTATCATTCTGGTAGACTAAAAGGTTTGCTTGTACTCTTTAATCTTAAATGCATGTACGTGGTTGTTACTTGTTACTAGACGTAACAAAATGGACGAACCATGATGGCGAATAGGTGATGATAGTATGATCATTAACGCATATAGATGCCTGGAAACAGGTGTGCAAGATGGAGAGAGTTATTAAATTCTATATGTAATTAGAGAGTGGAAGTTATTAAATTCTTAAATTATAATTACTTGTGAAATTGTTGTTAAGTAAGAAGATATTTAGTTTTAATTTGAGGTAGTTGAATATTTGGGTAAATATATAAAATAGTAACTTTAAATATCAAGAAAAATACCATTTTGAATAGATGTAATTTTAGGTTTAATCTACAATCTAAGAAATAGCTTAAGGCATATATGAATACATATAAATAGTTGAAGGACTAAAATTATAAAATAAAGGAAAAGGGGCAAAAGTCTAAAAAAGTAGTAACCCTAAATTAAAAAAAGAGGTGGCATTTCCCGCTTCCAAAATTCTAATCAGATTTGTCGGAGAACATTTACCGCCAATCTCTTATATCCATCTCTCTCTCTCTCTCTCTCTCTCTCTCTCTCTCTCTCTCTCTGGATATATATATATATATTTATATATATCGAAGTTACAGAGATAGAAGAAAGAAGATGTTAGGGAGGGTAAGAGCATGTTCATTGAGCTCTCTTGAAGTGTTGGAAATGGAGAGAACTCCTTCTAAGCTTCTCAAAGACGATTCTCTCTCCATCTATGGTACTACTATCAACTCTTTTTTTAAATATATTTTTTTGCTAATTTTTAGTTATTATTCGATTTTTTAATTCTTTTTTTTTCTTTCTTTATGTTTGAATTCAATCGGATTGAAGTTTTATTACCAGAAAGTAAGATCCACAGTCAAAATAGAGTTAGATTTTGAAACTCTAACACAAATCATGTTAATTAGCATCTGTTGATTACTGATGGGAAGCGATTTGTAGGATTTCAACGAACATTGTTGAAAATTCGCAAAACGTGTATAAGTGTCGATGTTGACCGGTTCACAAGTCTATTGAAATCAAATTAGTGTTAGGTTTCGAATCTGTAACGCGAGTCGTGTTAATTAGCATCTGATAATTACGGACATGTAGCAATCTTGTTTAATTTCAACAAGTATCTGGTACTTATTGAAATCAAAGGATCAAATTAGTTATAAGTTAGTGACCAAAATTACAGATCTATGTATTTCCTCGAATTTGATTTCAACAATTTCTGGCACTTGGTTGTTGAAAATTCGTAAAACGTAGATAATCAGGAACGTTGATTGGTCTGTCTATTGAAAAATCTTTTTGTCAGGAAATCAAATTTTTAAAATGTGATGGATTTGTTTTAAATTATTGCAATTTTTGTGATGTAGAGAAAACACTGCTGAAGCTACAACAAGGCTCTCGGCGTGATTTAAGTTTAATTCCTGAGATATCTACGAACACGGATACAAATTGTTTCATGGATACTATTATCTCATCTAGTGATGCATCAGTGGTAGTGGATGCTCCTGATTATGCTTCCACAAATTTGTTATCAAGAGAAGGTAATGGCCAGTCTATGATCATTTCAAAAGAGGAACACCGTGGGAATTTATCGGTTGTTTATATGTTTTCAAAATACAAGTCTTCTAAAAGTTGCAATATAAGTTCGTCTGATGATAGTGCAATTGCGATGGAGGATGATTGTTCTTCTGCAAATACATCGCCACATGGATGTATAGTTGATCCACCGTCACCTGTTTGAATATACGTTTGAGTTTGAGTTTATGTTCAGAAGAAAGCTTCATTGTAATTGTTATCTCAATAGATTAGGAATCTTAATATTGTTTAGTTTAAGCAGATTGAAAATGAAGTATGTACTATATGCAAATGCTTAAAATTTCAAGTTTTATTGCCGTTGTTTTAGTCTATATGTAACCAAAATACAAGCGATACAAGCATATTGCCTTAAACATATTAATTTATCAAACAAAATTACAAGGTGAAAACAGATCCTCAAAACTAAAGTTTCATCCCGCAACACAATTGCATCTCATACATTAATCAGCCGCAAAAGAAGTTTAGAATTGAATGGCTCTATCAATGGATAACTTTGTTAGGACACATCATTCTACCAGCCATGGAGCTTGAGCTGGTGTCCAATCAGCTAATTCGCCTTCTTTGAACCATAGAGCTGTCACAAAATGAACATTGTATAAGATGGTCATGTTACAACATTAAGCATGTACAAGATTTGTTTGGTTTCTTTACCGTCTATGACTCTATGTAACATTGCAGTTTTAACAATAGACAGTTTTCAGGTATATGGTACAAGTACAAATCCACATAACACACTTGTATTTTATTTTTTAAACCTAAACTTGTTATTTTACGTACTCAAGGTAGATCTCAGCTTATGTAGGATGGTGATCAGGTTATCATCATGATTATCTATGAATCATAACCAGTTGGCAAGTACCGAAGAAGAAATGCTAACCTTTCATTTTGGGGTATCCTAAAAAGTATGTACATTTGTTTTTTGATAGGATTCATATCCAGTTACAGTTGTGAACATGTTAAAAAAAACTCCACCCACAACACTCCATTAACCATTATAAGAAATTTATATTTATATTTCAAACAGATAGCATAAAACAAATAAAGCAATGAGCTTTACCTATCTCACGCTTCCCATTTTCAGGGCTGTCACTCCCGTGAACCACATTCCTATTCAAAAAAACATCACACTACAGTTTAGTTCACATTAAAGTGGCAGTGAGAGAGAGAAGCTGAATTCACCCATTCATTGATATCAGAGAATAAATTGAGCCTAAATTCTAACCTTCCCGTTTGAACTGCAAGATCCCCTCTAATCGTGCCAGGTTCAGCTTGAAGTGGATTTGTTGCCCCAATCAACTTACGTGCCGATGCAACAACACCAACTCCCTCCCAAGCCTTATCCAAGGAAATAATTGTCAGTCACACTTTATTCGAAATGAATATGTAACTATCTTCTGATAGCCAAAAAGACATATGCAGAAGTACCAAGAAACATTACCATACAAACGACAGGACCAGATGTAATGTAGCTAATCAGTTTAGGGAAGAAAGGCTTCGAGCTCAAATCCTTGTAATGCTCCTAAAAACCATTTGCAAAACAGGAAAAAATACAACATTCTATAAATTTTAACACACGGAATCAGACCTTAATACAATGAGAAAGAAATGAATACACATTAAGAATCTTATTTTGCTCCAAAGCATCGAGTCATAGAACCATTTTGACTTATAAAGGCAAACCTTTCACCAATTGTGGTAAATAAAAACTGTCACATGTCCAACACCAGCCTTCTTATATCATCGCAATCCAAAGATGTAATTCCATTTAGAGGATTAAATTTTCGTCCATTTTAATCATATTCATAAAACCATTTTGACTTAGAAAGTCAATCCATTTTACCAATTCTGTCAATCTTAAAAGAATGACCAAAAACCCTTGAAAAAGAAAATCAAACCTCTGCTAAGTCTTGAGGGCACTGGAAAAGCTTCAATCCTTTCAATTTAAATCCCTTCTTCTCAAACCTAGTTATTATTTCTCCTACCTGCAATAATTTTATACTAATAAGTTTAACAATTAATATAATCAGAAGCAATATATATGTAACCCAGTATATTATTCTTAAATCAAATATAAAACTTACGAGTCCTCTTTGAACACCATCAGGTTTAATCATAATATAAGATTCCTCAACTTCCTGAAATATAAATTATAAACAACAAGTCAAACTAAACATGCTAGGGTTTCAAAACCACTAATTTTGCAACAATTGAATTAAACATTAATCATAATAACCATGGAAGCCACCAAGTGAGGAAGGAATATGTGAGTTTTGTTAGGGTTTTTGTTCTTGCTGGTTGCATGAATACGATACGATAGTGAATTTGAGAAAAGATGTGACGGAGATTTAAATGCGGCTAATTGACGGTGGTTGGTGGTGGAGACGGCGGTTGGTGATGGTAATCGGATTGAAGATAACGACGGTGTACAGGTGGACCTTCCAATTGCAATCACTCTATCCATTTTTATATTTTTGTATGTCTGATAAACTTGCTTTCAGCTGATAATGAAATGCTGTTTACTGCTGTTATGTGTTTTTCTTACTTTCAGTTTATAAGATCGTCTCCAAAAATAACTTTTTTCTGAAGTTTTTACTATTGAAAAAACCTTTAGAAAAAGCCAGGCTTAAAAGGCATATCAAATCCCCCTCATTGAAACCTGTTTCTAGAATTCTTTACATAAAAAGCATATAGAAAAAGTTTTCATTGTGGATATTCTAAATGATAAAATTGAAAAATCGGTCCCTGCACATTTTAACATTTAAATAAAACTTGAATAATAATGTCGTTATCCGAAAGCACACGTTAACAAAATCTTCGAAAAATAAATTTATCAGAATAAGTAAAATAATTCTATGTTAAAGCTCATTTTATCTCGATACACAAAAATCAAATTATACCGATTTTTAATTATATAATCAAATTTAGTACTAAGTAACACTTTATAAAGTAAGTTCTTACGAAACGTCGATAACTGGCAATGTTAACCAACCACCACGTCTCGTTCTAAAATAATATATGAAAAGAAATAATGAGCAGATGCTCCAAATTGACTCAGTTGTCCATGTCTCTCTAAATAAAATATAGTTTGTAAATTGTTTAGAGAAAACTGATAATTTTGAAGTTGTGTAAGTTTTAATCAGTTCTTTAAATGAAATCATTTGATGACAATAAATATTTTTACAGTAGTTAGTATTTACATGAGTATTGGATAGTTGAATGTTTTTAAAAGAAATCATGTAACTAAGTGAGTGATTTATTTATCTCAATTATCATAAAAATGTAATATGATATGTTATATATGTCTTATGTGTTTATATACAAAGAAAATAGAATTCCAAAACTGACAATATGAGATATAAAAACCCAACAAAAAGTATAAAATTATTCTTTTTTATCCACTAGGCAAATTGCTCCAAAGGCATATTCTTTTTTATGTACTCAATGACACTTTCATTATAATTAAAAGAAAAAAAGTGAATTATCATCCAATAACTCAATAAGTTGGTCTATATTGACCTCGTTTAAGATGTTTGCTTTGGTGAGGGATGCTATTCAGCATTTTGCAAAATGATGAACCAAAACGTCAATAAAAGTGTTTAACTATAACGATACCTGTATTCTAATGGGAGTTAATTGTTGTTAAGGTTAAGTGGCCAAAATGATAGGTATTGTGCATACTTATCATGAAAAAAAAACAATAGTGTAAGGACCATTTTGTAATAATTCAAATCCCACTAACCATAATCAAATTATATGAGTTTTTCTAACATATACCCATCGGTAGTGGATAACTGGATACGACAAGATTTATTATTAAATGTAAACTCAATATTTTTAAAGAATGAAAGATTTGGTTAATGATCAAGTTTTATAAAACAATTTATACCTTTAGTCATTTGGTGATTCCATCAGTTGATTCCTTTTTGGACAGACTTGTTGGGTTTGATCCATCTTTCTAGTTTTGTATTCACAAAATTACATTATTCCATTTGTCTATAATTTTTATCTGATTTTTCTAAAAAATACTTTACCTGTAAAAATCATAAATCAATGATTCAAGGGATTTGTGATTTAAGGGAGTAGTGTGTAGTAATATAATTAACTTTAACCTGGTTTTTATGTATCAAATTTTATTTTGATTTATTTTGTGTATTAAACTTTCAATGTTAGTTTATTGTGTGTAGTCGAATCACTTGTAGCCGCTAATGTGATACTCATCTTTTATAACGTGTCGGATGACGTGGCGACTTATAGAGTTGTCACGTCAGAATACACAGTAGAGCAAAATTGAAAGTTATATACATACAATATACAAAAATGAAATTGGTTACACAATATAAAGGTCGAGCTAAAGTCAAATGTATTACTAAGACTAACCCATAATTCAATATGACTGATATTACATTTCTTGCGCATTGGGGTAAAAGATAAACTTCGATTAATAGGCGCTGGCTAACACATTTAAATTTTAAAATTTAACAACACAACTACATGAAGCGTCTCTCAATATTATTATTGTTTATATGTTTAAACAACTTGAGCTTGAAGGTGTAAACATGGCCACATAATCTTAATTTTGCGGCTATATAAAGTGAATGTAGTTCAACGAATCTTTCAGGAATGGTCTATAAACTAAAAATTGTAAACTTTAGATATTGTATCGAAATCAATCATACGTAAAGAATTGTGCATAATATCGCTAAGATTTGAAATTAAAGATATGAAAATATATTATGTTTAAAGCTTACGATTATTATCACACTTCTTCAAATTACTTGACAAAGTACTCGAACCCGATTGTTGCTCTGCTCGTCTAACCTTGCTGCATGACTCACGAATCTCTAAGATTTTGTCTTAGCGCTTCCTCTGAAATAATCAATGGGTCGTCAAATAACATTAGGGTTAACCATAGACATTCACTTTGTGAAATCAAGCTCTTTTGTAACGTTATCAACTTCGAAAGAGTTGGCATAGATGGAACTATTGGAACTGGTCACTGTTGTTTTACTTTGAATGTAAAATAAATTAGGCTTTGTGAAAGGAGGTTTTGATCCACTTTGGGGGAAAATGGGAATGAAAATGAAGTTGTTATAAGTTTTTTTTTTTTGATAAAATGAAAGTTTGCAGAGATATTAAGGGAATGGTAATCATTATACTAATACTAATTACCTATAAATTTACCATATCAATAAATTAATTTTGAAAAAATTAAATAAATGAAACATTTTTTGATAACTAATTGTAAACTAATCCACACACAAATTTAGGAAACTCTTTAATCAATTTTTTAAATTTTAAATATGAAGGTAGATCGATTACATCTTAAAGGTTAGTAATCATCTAAAAAAAATAATGTTAAATTAATTAATTAATAATTAATAATTAAGTATTATGTTTAGTTTAAAATTAAGTTTGAATATAGCATATAATAAAAATAATAATGATCATTAAAGTGTGATATTGTCATAACTCATTTAACAAAATAAATTTTATAGTGATAATGTTTAGGTATGTATAACATTATTTTGGTGGATTTAATTTCAAATTAATAGATTTCAATTAATTTCAATAATTTCAAATGCTAATTACATATTACATAGTTACTATTATTTGGAATTTGAAATTTATAAATATAAAAAATACTCTTAACTCTTTTATATAATGTAAACTTTTAAACAAAATATTGTGTATGTTCAATCTTAGGCTGCTACTTTTAAAAACGACGTGAGTTTCAAAATAGGTGTAGACAAATGTCCCAAATAAGGACTTAATATTAAAAATAACAATTTACATTTGACATCTTGTAATGTTATTTAAAGTATAAAGATTAAATAGAAATACATAAGGATCTAAATTGTCATTTGCGTAAAACTTTGAGCATGCTTCTAAATATTGAAAATAGAGCCGAGAAATAATATATGTCGTTTTATCAAAAATGGTTGATCAATAGTGCAAATTGACTCATGTTATTATCTTTTAGATATATATAAAGATAGATAAATAAATATAGATATAGATATAAATTTATACATTTAGTCATTTGGTGATTCCATTAGAGTGACTTGTTGGCTTTGATCCATCTTTATAGTTTTGTTTTCACAAAATTACGTTATTCTATTTCTCTATAATTTGTCTGGTTTTAAAAAAATATATTTTACTATAAATAGCATTTACCAATGATTCAAGGGATTTATGATTTAAGGATTAGTGTGTGGTAATATAATTAGCTTTAACTTAATATTTGTGTATTAAATTTCATTTTGATATATTCTGTATAAAACTTTCAATTTTGGTTTATTATGTGGATTGAATTTGTTATCGGTTGTAGCTGTTGATGTGACACTCATTTTTATGATGTGGCGGCTTATAGAGTTCTCATATCAGAATACACACAATAGAACAAAATTGAAAGTTCTATACGCATAATATACTGAAATGATATTTGACACACTAGAGAAATTGAATTAAAGTTAAATATATTCGTACGTTATAACCCATAATTTAACATGACTGGTATTACATTTCTTGTTCATTAGGTTAAAAGATAAACTTCTATAAATAGACAAAGTAACTAGTTTTACAGTTGGTAAAATTTTTGTTAAATGATCTCAACACATACTTTTAGTAATCCGTAACATTTTACCTCATGGATCTCAAAGTTGCAACTTGCAAGAATAAGTACTTGTTACTAACGATACAGTTTTTAAATATAATCACAATTGCTTTCTAATCTATCATCTATCATCTATTATCTATCTAACTATCCATCTATCTATCTATCTATCTATCATCACTATAAAAGAATGACAATAAGTACATCATACTGTATTTACACCCTATTTTTGCACCAAATCAAACATTGTCTAGTTTATTTCATCTGTTCATAGTCATACTTCCTTGAAATTCTTTTTTTTTCCTTCTTAATTTTGAATCTTTATTTCTTACTCTCCCACATAATCAGTGTCTTCACTCACTAATTCATCAGAAATGAGCTTTTCCAGTAGCTCTTATTGAAGCTTAAACAGTAAACACACAGAAGATCAACACCTTTTCAGTTTGCTTAACATTTCCAGCAAGACGCCGCGACAATAGGCTTCAATTTCCATCCAAGAACCAACGAACCCTTTTCTTCCACAACAGTATACCCATCACAAATCTCGAGCTTTGCAAGCCATTGCTTTGCCCGAGCCACTAACTTAACCGGTGCAGCCTGAAACCCAGCCCGACTCATTCTTCTTCGCCATTGGTCCACCCTTTCGTGCCTTTCCACCCTATTAGGCCCTTCACAACTAACAATATTTTTAATCTCTTCTGCAAAGTAAAACTGCTCAATTTTCGCTCTTCTAGTGTCGTATTTAGGCAGCATTGCATCAAGTGCGTCGAAAATAGCTGAATAATAATACAATGCTTCCATAAACCTCCCTAGGAAAAATGGCCCGTTATGGCTAGAATCCTGCTCGACGAGCACCAAAACTTTTGGGCACAATTCGTGGATTATTTGTAGAACCGAGTTTAAAGCACCACGGCTCTCTTTCACGACACAATGAAGTTGGAGAATGCTGTTTACCACCAAAACTTCGTTTTCATACGTTTTTATGTCGTTGGGCTGAAGGGTTTCCAAACTACTTTCCACGACCGAAAACTCCAAATTCACGTTGAGTTCTCGCGCGTACGCCTCGAGCTCGTCTCCGATGGTACGGAACCGGTTGGCGCATGGTCCAACTGCTGTGATCCTGATACGACGTACAACCTGGCTAACATCGTTAGCCAGACTGTCGATCAAATCACGCCATTGGTGTCCATGTGCCAACCCAAGGGTCAACCCAAGGTCAACAACATGAACAAAACTCTCTCCCTCAAAGGCTTCCAATATTGTTAAGTTGGCAACAAAGTGACCAAACTTAATCTGTGGACAAACTTCATAAACTAGGCGTAACGCCTCTTCTTTTTTCTCCGATGCAATGACATTATTAACGTTCGTCGTTGGGGCCACCAGTCCAACCGCTCCAAGTGGTTGCACCAGGGCTAAACGGTCCGTTAACCCCTGCATAAAACACGATGCCACCCTTTGAAAAGAGGAACCAAAAACAAGCGCATTAGCTCGTAGCTCGGCTAGTAAATTCGTGGCATGTGCTTTATCACGACAAGCGACAGCTTCAGCACACGAGATTAGTAGCTGGACTAAATGCATCCCGTCCACATTTCCTTCATTCTCTACCAGCCCATTTTCCAACATCGCGTTATCAATCGCTTCTGCTGCTAGGTACCTTTGAGTGTAAGTCCAAATGTGGTCCCTAAACTGTAGCTTGGGCAAGCTGTTGGTGCTGAAATTTCGGCGAATGGGGAAACTTCCACCATCTAACAAACTGTTACCGACATTCGTTTCAGGCATGCTCACAGTTCTTTTTATCTTTTTGTAACCAACTGGTTTCTTAGACAAATTAAGTAGCTGCCAAGGGGCGGTGAGATTGTCCAAAACCGAGGAATAATAACATTGGGGATATAATGGAGATAACGAAAAATCTTGATGACATAATTCTGTATCTTTAACATTTCTATGTGCCTTAACGTTGTCATCTTCATCAATGACGTACAATGCATTTTCTGAGGAACTAGGATTGCCCGTATGAATAAAACTGTTCGCTTTTCTCTTCGTACCAACAAATTTGAATCGTGGATCAACTCCATTGACGCCCGTTTTAAGATGATTCCATTTTACATCGCTAGAAATTGGGTGTGTGAAAAAATGAGGACCCATCTGAGCCTGTTATCAAGATATTTTTTAGATATTTCTGTTAAAGATCCAAAAGGGCTCTGAAAGAACCATAAGCCAGGTGATTGGAGCTTATATAGACTAACAGCTTCGTTCTTGTTTCGTTAAAACCTATGCTAGATTGTCCATCTTCATAAATGACAATTTATCTATCAAATAAAATATGAAAATTTCAACTTGTAGTCCATTTTTAATAGGAAACACGACCAAGCTCCTTGCTTTTCGCAATCCTAAGATGCGTGGGGTCGTGGAACTATTGAGCAATAAACGAGGCTAAACATATTCCGAATTTGTTGGTAAGTCACTAACAGTATACGTTTTTAGTGATCCATACGTCTTATGAAGTGTTATTGTACAAAGTGTCAGATTTGAGTACTTCTTAACTCCTTGTCATTGACAGTTACTCTTAACCTCCTTGGTCACGATTAATCTGTGACAAGAAGCCACATAACCATTTAAGTCATAAACTGCTGTGATTTAAGCTTATAATTCCTGCTCACTATGACCATAAGTGTCATTTTAGTCAGATAGTTCATTCCTTTGTGGATGTTTATGGACATATAAGATAAAAGTCTATATTTGTCATTTTAGTCACAAAGTTAATTTCTATAAGTAGTTTGATTTGTGAGTAAATTTTTAAGTCTCAGGTCCTAAATAGTTCTGCAAATGGATTAGCCCTAAAACAGACCATATCATACTCTGAAAGTCAATTAAACTAATTTTCGACGTTAAAAACTATGTTGCATTTATACATTACATATATAAAATAACAGATATTGAGCTTAAGCTTTATGATGCAGTAAGTTTGCTTGTGTACTACACCCATATTAGTCTGAACTTTTTGGGAAAAAGAATTTGGTGCAGCACCTAGTTTTTGTTCTCACGTACATCCAAATAGGACTTGAGTTTTAAACTTTTATATTTATCACTGGTTTCTAGAGGTGGTGATTTCGACCCATGTGTTTGCAAATTGGTAGATTTGGGTTGTGCTTAATTATAAAAGGGTCAAATGTAAAAAATATAGCTACAAGGTGAAGGGGAACATATTTGAAGGTCGCCCAAAGTCTATTTATATTGCTTATAACCTTGAAATTCATTTATTCAAAGATTTAGATATTTTTGATCAATCAAAGATTTAGATTAATGATAGTATTGTTTTTGTAATTATAGCTAACACGTTCAGTATTTAAGAAATCCTAAAAAATTAGACTAGGAGGTGATGATGGGTCAACCTGCAGCCAGTTCTGAACCATATTAAAAACACCTGTTTCACCCCAATGTGATTCAACCCGTTACCTAACACATCCATCTTGCCAGCTCTACTAGTTTATGATAAATTTAACCAAGACTCTTCATATCTTTTTTTATTCAAAATCCTTACAAATTTTCCTTCTATATCCTGAATTTTGTATCTCCATGACTTTTTCTTGATATGGTCAATGTGATAAAGGTGCGACCCTGCCGCCCGAAAGCACACTATGCATTTAAAGTGATTCCTAGGTTGACACAAACAACTGTTGTTAATTTTAAAGCAAATATATATATTGCAATCCAAGTATAGTTACTGGACAGTGATTTTGTCTTTAAAATTTACAACAGAGTTACCTAGAGTTTATACTTTTTATCTATCTGTTTGAACTATTAAGGGTAAACCAATCAATGAAAGTCATAAGATAACATTAATCAAACAAATAAGATTCATGACTCGTTATGTGTATGCTATAGGAAGACAAAAGATCCTTAACTCCTACATTTAATGCCGCCTTAAATGAGAGAATGTTGAGAAATGACCATCTAGATATTTACAAAATGCATTGTGTCACTGGGTCCCCTATGTAAACAAGAATAGTGTATATTTTTTAGGTGCTTTCTGCTTGGCACGTATCAACTTTCTCCTCCCCGCTGCAACCTGCAATCTCTTCATGAAGAGATGGTATAAATAATTATGATTCACATCTTTTGGCGATCTCCTCAAAACCTGGAAACTCAAACAAAACTACCCTTTTACTCTTAATGTTCATAAATTTTTCTTTGACATTTATGTTTTGAGTACATATAGGATGTATCTGAATTCCTAGCTTTTGCTTGTTTTGTGGTCAAAATAAATAACTAGATAACTATTCTGCCCGCTAACTGCAAACGGGTTGGGTGGGTTGGGTAACGGGTCAAAATGGGTACCTGTTTTAGTGTGGGTCAAAATGGTCGGGGACAAAAACCTACCTGCAAACAATTAGCTTTCCTTTTCTTGTATTTAATAAATAATTAATGTGTCTAACATGATTAGGAACTATATTATTACTACAATAGTGTATTAATATTCGAAATAAAACAATTTAGGTGGTTTTATGCTTTTCTATTGCAGTTTGGGTGACTTAGACCTAGTCCAACACTTCAATATGTTCCCATTTTAACTATGTTTTTAAATTTACCCATTTGACCCATTAGAGACAGAGTATAAACCAAAGCGACCTGTTTAATTACATGAAGATACATCTGATTTGGCTTAGAATTTGTCAAAAAAACAAAAAATGTGTTCTAAACACATGAGTATATTACAACCCCTTATACTATATCCCTTTGTTTGAAAAAATTTGGGTTGGCTTGTATTATGTAATGTTTTATAGTTTCAGTCTATGCTTTATCTTTGTTTGAAAAATGTTTAAGATGGTTTTTTAATTTGTGATGTTCCCTTATCTTTTTTCATACTGTCACCATCAAATTTTGTTTACGAGATCTATTTTATTATTACAAGTCCAATCATAAGCGTGAGCTTATATTCTTATACATACAAACAAAGTTTTGATAGAAATTATGGATAAGAACTATTCTAATCGCTATTTATTCAAACAATATTGTCAAAAGTATGAATTATGTATTAGAACGTAATCCTATTTCTTGCTTATCTTAATCAATAGAGTGCTGCAAAGACCATTGACTTGTTCTTGCAACTTTTGCTTTTTCCCTTTCTATCTTAATCAAGTTTAAAACCTTGTACCCACTAAACAAGAAAGTATGCCTATATTTGGAAGGTAACGACTTTAGTTTTGTAAGTCGGTAAGACGATTGGTGCACCAAGTTTCATAGTTCAAACTTCAAACAATGGTTGAACAAGTAGTAATTCATAGATAAATACATCATTGTTTCCCTGTGTGTAGCATAGCAGCATGATGTTCATTTGTTTATTAAGTAATAGGATATCGGCTGCCACCCATTCAATATCTTCGGTCTTTTGTTAGCAGACAAAGATTAAATGCATTCTTGTTACCTCGGTCTGCAGCCGAATAATACATTTGATTTCTTCTTCTAATTTTGGCCTTTTTGTATAAAATATCTCTAGTGCCGGTACCTATCACCCTCATTTTTTGGTAAGAAGGTCATTGATATCTCTATCAGTCGGCTGCATTAAGCTTGAATCGGTCTAATTTGCTATTTTGGACTATTGTTAGATCACTTGTAGTGAAGATGTTACAATGGTTGTAGTTGGACATGAAGAATTCAATAACTTGGATCAAAACATGAGTTCTTAATGCCATACACATACGTGTTCGACCAGTAGTCGTGAAAGATAACTAAATTGCTATAGCATTTAAAAGATGAACTGCTTAGATCTTTGTTTTCAAAGTTGATTATTATGAACCCGAATCTGATTTTCTTTTTGTAGACTGGTATTGAAGGATTGAGATACTCTTCTAATCCCTCAAGATGGCAAGTTCATTCAATCAAAACACATTAAACATGATTGGACCCCACTAGTAACTAAAAAAGTGGGCCCAATATTTTGTTTGCCCTCACAACTAACAAGTTGAGAGAACTTGCGAGGATCTTAATCCGGTATTGACGCCACCTTTGATGGTTTACTAATCCACAGGATTTATGCAAAGCGTCCATTCCACATAAATCGGGCAAATCTCCTTCCTTTCAGAAGACGGGCGTTGCTCTAAAAATAATACTTTTGCTGCTTGTGAGATTTGAACTTGGGACCTCCTTTGAAGGTACCCAAGTCCCCTACCATTAAGCTACCGCCTTTGGAGTTACCAGAATCAGATTATTTGATAATCATTTACTGAAGTTGCAGAAGTATATCTTTTAATAGTTCAAAAATAAGATGCAGTAAATAAAAGAACTTGTACACCCTATATAATCAAACTATAACAAAATTCAGATATAAGTCTACATTTTACATTATACAAGAATTAGAGAAAAACAATCAAAAAACTAGGGACTAAACTAGGATTTTAGGTTCAACTGGCCCTAGTAGGATTGGGCTTTTTGGCCCGGGTTCAAGACTGACTGTGCACCTCAATATTTCTAGAAAGTCAAAATTGAATAAAGATAATATTAAACGGGTAAATGGATCAGGTTTTTCTTTGTTCAAGTTATCGGGGTGAGCAAGTCTTTGTTTGACTCGGATGTAGAGAGGTTCATACTTGAGACCTAGTAATGGTTTGAAGAAAGATAATATTGTTAGAGCATAAAACTAAGTAGGATGAGAATATTGTTTCCCAAAATTTCGTTTACAAATTGTACTACATTCCCATACCCAAACAAATAAAGCATCAAATTTGGCAATGATATCCAAACAAAATACTTATAACCAATTAAACAACGTTTTCAAGTAATTTGACTGATCGTGTGAAGTATCTCTAATACATTGACATTGCTAAAGAAATCCTACATTGTAGACCACGTTAAAATTCCTAACACTTGTGAATTTTGTTACTAGTGGATCATAGTTACATACTTAAAAACGGGTAACACAATCAATGCTAGTGAGAAAATGCTGAATAAACACTATCTAGCAGCTATCATACATATGGAGAGGGACGACACACAATGCAAGCTAACAACAAAATAGCCGATGAAACACCATCATCTTCAAAATAAGACACACTTCTCTTAAACTTGGGCATGTTACTTTTGTTGCAATGCTTTAGAATCTGTTTTCGATAACTTTGACTTCTTTGATTTTGACTTTTCTTCTGTTGTTGCCTCTTCTTCATCACTCCCTCCACCTTTGAAACCATCTTCTATGCAATACGAAACAAGCACCAGATTCTGTGTTTAAAAAACGGAAAGGACTTGTGTGATTGTGCATGAAAAACAAGGATAGAATAGAGCTTCTATTTATAGGTATTGTGAATGAGTAAATACCATTGCTTTGAATGTGATTTACTCTAATACCCTTTTGGACCACCACCCTGTAGTATTGTCCTCGTTTGTCTTTTTTCTTTTTGTTTCTTCTAACATTTGGCACTAATTTCAATCCCCTTTCCATTATATGAATTAGTCAATAATATTAAAATCGAATGCTGAAACAACTGTTGTATTGCAGTAAATAAGAAGACTTGAGGATATGTTAATCATTTGATATATAATTAAATAACGCCAAAAGTTGGCTACCGTAAAATTCTTTATCTCAAAACTAACTGAAAAGCATGTCACAGCCAAATATATATAAAAAAATAAAGCGGTAGCTGCATTTTGAGGGGAGGGGAGTAGGTGATCTCAACTAATGATTTTTGTAATCAACGGCCCTGGTTAAGATGTAGTGAATCCAAGCCGTTGATCACAGAAATCAACGAATGAGAGATCACGTGTCTCTCCTTCACCTCAAAATGCAGCAATAAATGTATTTAACTTTTATAAAAAGAATGTATACATGTTCTTAGAAATATATGTTACTCCATAATAAGATGGAGTTTATTTAATTTTAGTTAATTAGTTTAGTTATATGATAAAAAATTGAAACATGAAAGGTGATAATTTAAGATTATGTGATAAAGGGTGTGACCGTGTAGTTGCTTTAACAGTTTCAATTGCCATCTACATATTTGAAAGTTCATCCCACCAAATTGAATGAAAAGGTTAAAAGCTGATGAGAAACTGTTAAAAAAAGGAAGACAATGCATCATGAGACTTGTTAGTTTTTACCCTTTGCTTTTCAACTCATCATTTTGAATTTTCAGACCATTATTAAATCTATAAATAAACAGGAATAAAAAGTTAACTTAAAATCTGTAACGTAGAAATGATAATCAAAAGGGGAAATCAATTCAAAATGTTTCAACTAATGAGTAATGACCTTTTGTTTCTCAATGGAGGAGTTGCCAATTGTCACCATTTCGAAATACAGGTAAACGACGTAAAAAGGGATGACACGAAAAAAATTGATGTAAATCTTGCAATAATAAAACTTCGCAACTAAATCGCCAAGAAAAGCTACTAACGATGGTTTTGAACCAGTGTATTAGTTGCAAGTACAATGTATTGTTATGTTGCGAAATTTTTATTAATTTTTTGGGTGCCTTTTTCCTATATTGCGAAATTGTGAACAACTTGATACTATAATGGTTGTTTAAATGCATTCATATAATCACAAAGGGACGATATTATATGCGGCCCGATTGGTCTCGATGTTATGGGATGAGACATTGAACCCATCATATAATTAACATGCAAACCTCACCCATTGCCTCTCCATCAAATGCAATGTTTGTAATCTATGGTCAACCCATTTTTGTCGTTTGACCAAACAATAATTTGATTTTGACTTTTCTGGTCTGCTGTATGTTTTATCAGAGTTATCGGATACGTTTAATGGTCAAATTTTAAGGATTAGTTACATAACAATAACTTTTTTAAAAAAAATTAATGGGTCCGGAGACTTTGATCTAAGCGATTTTATTAGGGCTGAGTTTATTAGGTGCTATTAGGTTTTTTCTATAAGTTTTAAAACAATAAAGTGACATCAATTGGAAATTTAGGACAGAGAGTGTCATGCTGTGCTCCTGTTCATCTTGCAAAGATGTGCACAACTAGATTTTAAATTTCAAATATGTTGCAAGTAGCAACTGGAGGTTTTAATAGATTGGACACGCTAAACTATAATTTTTAGAATGGATATACTTTATTTGGGCTCTGTCCAATATATTGGGGTCTAACGGGCCCAAATGCCCAATACCTAACTATTTCGTGACTAACCTTGCAATTACAGGTGGCAAAAATCTGTTTGGGTCAACTCCAGTCAAAACTGGTTTGGTTCGAGAAAAGTTCAAATCGGTTTTCAAACCAGTTTGAACCGATCCAAATCGATTTTCAAATCGATTTCAAACCGTAGGATCCCAAACCAGTCCAAATCAGTCTGACTTAAACCGATTTGAGCAATTCGGTTTCCAGTTTGAAAACTAGTTTTCAGAAACTTGTTTGGTTGACCACCTCTACTTGCAACGGTATACTCAAGTAATTAACGAGTTACTAAATTTCAAGTTCATTTAATAGGAGATCAAGCTTGATAATATTGAGTTAAAAAAAAAATAACTACTCGATTAACTTGATAATTATTCGTGTCGTTCTTCCTTGCTAGTTTTTATCGTTTTTTGAATGGGACGTGGTACGATTAGGTTGCAGTTATAGCGGAATATATTATGTACCTTATAGTTGTTTCGTTGGTTTCCCTAAATAGAGCTTATAATGATTTTTCATTAGTAAATTCTTTTTATTTAATTATATTTCTAAGTTTAAAACCAAATGATTGTATGATTTTTTGTTTTATTTTTTGGATGATGACACCATAGTAGAAGCAGATTATTTTCCCATGAATAGATACTTTCAGATAGACCAAGAAAAATTGAATTCGATTGATTCAGACTTTGAGCTTAGCTATTTCACTTTTAGCAGAATTAACGTAAAATTAAAAATAGGTTCGTAAAAGTTTTGTTTATTGTCTTGATAAAGGAAAGATGGCTAAATGGACGACCTAAAAGGCTAAAAGCGACAAGTATGTGACATAATATGTGATTAGAGCCCAAATGTAGTTAAGGACCTTTTTACCATATGAACTTTTAATCACTTGGATAAAAAGTCATAAAACTAAACCGTACTCTAAAAAGTATAAGTGACATTTCTAATATAGATAGGTTTATTTGATACATAGTATTTTACTATTATATTTTATTTACAACAAATCAATTAACAACAAAAAAATAGGTAAATTGATATAAATGACATGTCTCAGAATTTTCTACAAACTTGAAGAACCTAAATAGAAGTTATTGAAATGGTGTAGAAAAAAATGTAAGTAGGTGATTGGAAATGTCTAGAAGGATGTGGATGAAACATTCAAGATCTCGTGCTCCACCATAAATAGACTCTGTCTTAGTCATTTGGGATCATTAAAATTGTGAATAATTTTAAGTGACCAATACAAAAAGTAAAACATTCCTTCAATGTTCTCTTCAACATTCTCGTAATCGTAAGGGTGAAAGTTAGGCTGAATTAACAAAGGGCAAAGCTAGTGTCGCATAACTTGCTAATATGAAATACGCAACTTATTATACGAAGCATTAAAATTACTTAAAGTCGATAACATTTGTAGCCTCCTAATGTCTATATTTTGATATGTTTGTTTTGTTAGAGCATAAGGAGTAATTCAGTGTTGAGATTGGTGTTGAATTTAACACTAAATTCAACATCAAGATTTATTTTTAAGAGTAGTGATTTAATGTTAAATTCAATATGAAAAGGAACCCACATAATTCTTTTGGTTCAAAAGAATTGCAAGAAAAGAAAAGTAAAATATAAAGAAATAGTGAAATCCACTTGCACCCTTCAACATACCATAGGTTTCACTTTGAACTTCAACGCGTTTATGAGTGAAAATTCGATGTTGAAGGTCCTTTAACGCTATAAAGCCAATAGCACTTGGTATTCTCTTATCTTACTTGTTCAACTCGTTTATTTAACCATCTACGTAGAAACTAAAAGAAAAACATTTGATACTTTTATCATAAGATCCGTCTACTTTACTACTTGTTATAAAATATATATAAATAAAGAATATGATACCTGAAGATAATTGTTGGGATATGCGAAGAATGTACCGTCATTTTCTTTTTAGTACAAGTGTCCAACATTAACTTCTACTGACACTAGTTTTGATTTATATGGAACAACTTTAATTAACGTTTAGCTGTTTAAGAACTCGCTCTCGTCTCACCACGAGCCATCACCACTAAATTTTTTAAGTGGTGAATGATGTCTTACGTCTGTTGTGATTTTAGAGACGCTTGTAGTTTTTGTCTTTTCCTTGTTCTTTATAAATCAATAAGGTAAGTTTTAATTAGGGTGTCTTGGTTACAGGTTTCTACGAAATTAGTTAGTAATGGACCAGCCGATATGAACTATTAATGTGATGATTAATTGTGCATAACGGAGTGTCAACTTCAAGTGATCTAATACAATTAAAAGTATTCTATAGACAAACCAGCTAGTTGGACTAAACAGGTCCATTTGTCATTTTGCTGATGATCAACAATCCATATGAAAAAACATATGGTATTGTTTTTATAACGGTATTGTATTAACGAATAGTGCGATAGAGAAGTATCAAAACGTGTAATTGTTGTTTACAAATTAGTATTCAAACTCTTACAATTTGTGTTGTTTATTTAATAATAATCTACACTAAATTAGTGATGAGTCAACCTTTCATTAAACTATTTTCAAATGGATATGTTAAGATACTATAACAATATTTAATTAAATCAAACGTTGCAATGTTTTCCCTATACTAATAGATTTGTGAGAATAGGAGAGTTATTTAGCACAATTGTATCTTTAAATGAACCGAACAAACATCAACAAAACATATTTGTATATGTTTATTATAAAAATATGTTTGTTCATGAACATATGTGAATGCAAACGAACAAATATATATAATTTTTATTCACAAGATTAATGTACGAAGTCAAACTTATAAAGAACTACCATAATATGAATAACATAATTGATAAATATATGAAATTAAAAATTTATTGTATAAGAAGATTTAGATAAACAAAATAAAAATAAAGTATATATAGGTTTTTCGTTAACATAAGTTATACAGTTTATATATTATGTCCTCGCGATAATAATTTAGTGATGGAGGACATGCGATATAAAGGTGGAGGTTATGGGTTCAATTCTCATCCTCATGTTCCTTTAACCATGAGTTATGTGATTTATCTCACATGTTCGCGTGGAACTAGTAAGTAGGGGGCATCTAGAGGATCGGTTTTACTTTTTTTACAGTTTATATATTATATACAAAATATATAAAAATAAAATGAACGGACTTTAACGAACGTTCACTAACGTAATTAAAATGAAAAAAAAAATATATTTATGTTCGTTCATTTAATTATGTTCATGTTTGTTTTTTTAACTAAATGAATAAAGATAAATGAACTTCACGTTAAACGATTTACAAAATATTGGATAAACATTCAATTCGCTAAGAGACCTAACCAAAACATAAAGACAAGTTAGTGAGATTCTAAGGCATATTGAAAGGCAAAAATTTGATATTGACACACTATGTGAACCTTACATTATATAATTTTTGTATATTCTTATCAAGGCCAAAACAATGACGTCAAAATAAAATATTGTTTTTTCAAGACTTTGACGTGTGTGGTTAGAAGTCAAATGAGTGTGGCAAGACTCATCCCTCATTTAAGTTAGATGAGGATCACATGTTACAACCCCTATGACACAAGTGTTCTTTCACCTTCGTTGCTTCTTCAAAACGATGTCATAAAAACGAAGTCGTTTTGGACCGCTCTATGGTGATTTCGTGCTTGATAAGGCGGAGGGAAATGAGTGGAGGTGGGCATCAGCAAGCGGAAACGGTAATAAAAAAAACTACTTTTTCAACAGTCTAAGAAAAAAAAAGTTGATGGTCTAAAATAAAAAAAATAAAATAAAATATCTTTACCGTTTTAAAACGTTAACAAGACTGTCTTTAATAATAATAAAATAATATATTAAAACTTTTTTAATACTTTTTTTTAATCCCAAACACTAAATATATACACATATATAAAAATTATAACTTTTTTCACACACAATTCTAACTTTTTTCACATATAATTCTTATCATCTCTATTTATTTTATATACAAATTTATCAAATACATACACTAAAAAGTACCTACACATTACCACAATAATTCCTAATCACAATAAAAAAAAAATTCAACAACTTACTCAACAATCTTATTCCAAATACGAATTAGTCACCAAGAAATTCGTCTTCCGCACATCAATCAAGCAACCTTTCCCCAAATAACATGAATTTTGCAAACTACGCACCTTTAACCAATCCGTTTTCAATCTTACCCGATGACCGACGATCCCTATAACAACATTTCCAATAGTATCATTAACCTCTACAACAACAACAATTCGGCCGATACCCACAAACACAATAACTACAAAAACTACTAAACCAAAATTAATTCAAAAACGTCCACACACCACCACACAATGTTGAAGCTGTAGGTGAATCTGAGGCCTCAAAAAAGACAAAGAAAGGGAAAAGGTATAAAAGTTGTTGGATCAAGCGAACGGGCTAAAAGGTAAAAAAGTGGTGTGGACCGGGGAAGAAACCAAGATCTTAGGGGGAACGGTGGGTCGACGCTTTCCAAAATGTAGTGATCGATAATTCACAAAACCGGGCAACTCTTTATGGAGAGTCATAGAAGAAAAGTACAAAATTTTAGTTGATACCAAACGTAACCAAGGTTTTGAAACCCGGTTTGGATGTTGACCCGGAGAGGCCACCGGGTCCGGTTCAACCGGTCGGCCGGTTGACCAACATTGACCTGCACAGACTCCATTTTGTTGTTGCTTCCTGCTTCCTGTTCTGTTTTTTTCATTTAAATCAAAACACACTAATTTCATGAGCCCTTTTATTTATCTTTGTTGGGCTTACAGCTTGGCCCACTATGTCCAAAACCCTGACACGCACAAACAGTCTTATAAAACCTAAATTATGCCTTCTGCGAACACTCTCCAAACTAGAGTTCCAAGTAACGTGAAATGAATCAATTAATCAACCAAATATCGTTCTTTTTCACCAATTGATTTGTGCTTATCATCAGTTCATGCGCAGCCCTCAAGATTGCCTTCTAAATAATCAAAATGGAAGCGTTTTGAGTCATGGTTGCCCTACATTAAATCTGATACATATATACATACATTTGTATGTATGCATATATGTATCTATTTAAGGGTTTATCTTTAGGGGTGGTGGTAGATGTACGGTGGGGTGGTGGTGAATGCCGGAAGGATTGTGTTTGTGATGGTGGTGGAGGAGGGATGGAGGGAACGGTGGTGTTGGGCACAGATGAAGAACAAGGGAGTAGGTGCAGAAAAAAATGAAGAACAAGATCTAGATCCGTATTTTGTTATAATTAAAAAAAAATGTAAAATCGGGTCAAACTCCGGTTCGGGTCAATGGGTCAAACCGGTCCGACCGTTGAACCGCCCGGGTTTGACCGAGCTTGACTTCCAGGTTCGCTCGGGACTAATTCGCTCGGTGTGATGATCGGGTGGTGGTCCGATCGGCTGGCCCGACCCGGGTTTTAAAACCTTGAACGTAACATGGATCAATTAACCTGCAAATGGTCGAAACTTCAAAAAGATGTCAAGTTTTTTCAAAGCATCTACCAAAAGTATAAAGATGAGTGACTAAGTGGGATGGACAATGTAGATTATGTTGACGGCCCGTGAAGGATTCGAAGATCGAACAAAAAGGAACTTCTTACGAGTCGACATGGCGTAAGAAGGTGTGATGAACAAGAAACGATCAATGGAAGATTTCAAGGACGAAGAAGGAGGTTACTGCCCCGATCAATATTGAAAACAGAGACAATGACACCCTTAACCCGAATCCTAACCCGAACTTGAACCATTTATTCGCCGATGACCAAATCCGTTGTCAACCCGGTTGGACTCTAAGTCGGAAAAGTCAAAAGAGTTCAGGGTCATCCAATGCTACTTCCTCACGTTGTTTCGCCGTCGATGTTCGAGCCCAATTTTTTAAAACTCCACAAAGTCAACAAAAAACAATGGAAATACTAGTTGAGATGGCTAGACAAAAAATAATGTGCAAAACGTTCAAGGTTCTCAACAACCCGATCAATCCAATCTTGCCACCTAAAGAACAAATATTTTTCTACAACATTCGAGAAGAAGTGAAACACAATTATCTTAGATTTAACGATTACACGAACAATGATTAAACTACTAGCTTAATTTTATCTGTTTACTTATCTTAAATTTTAGTAGTTTAATTATATATTTTATTATTATTATTATTAATATAATGTACTTTTTATTTAAATTAATGTAATATGTTTTATTAAATTAATACTTTATTTTTATTTTAGTATAATTTTTCCTTTTATAATATAAAGTAGTTAGACTTCTATTTTATACGTTCACTTAACGTGACTTATATATCATCTGTATTATAGAGTAGCCTTTTAAAATTATCACTGAACTACTAAACTATTAACTGATAATGTTCATATTTTTTTGACAACCTTTATTTCTCCGATTATACCTTATACCTTTTTATTTATGTAAATGTAACTTTTTCTTATTTAGTTTATCATTAAAATATAGAGTAATGCTAGGATTATAAACATTTTACAAACTATTGTGTACAAATAGACTTGGCATGTTGACATCCAAATCAGAGAACTTAAATACTAACAATCTAAAACAAATTTAAAATCTTTTGTCTCTCTCCCACTAATATTAGAATGACCCTTAAACTTCTACAAAAACAAGTATGAATTTTTATCAAACACTTGGCGTACAACTAAAAAAAGTTAACGTACAACAAAAAGAGTACGACAATTGATTTTCTTTTATTTCTTGAATCCAATTCACGTCTCAACATACATAACAGTGTACATAAGTTTAACCCTCTACATCATTTAGGGAGTTAAGAAAAGCGAAAACTTCGAACATAACTTGAAGCCCAACAACAGCATCAGCATCAACATCAACATCAACGATCACTAAGTCATGAATATCTTTTAGGTTTCAGAGATTGCATATTCGTAAAGAATGGCTTGTGTATTTGGGGAGAGAGATATGTGAAGATGTACATGATAAAAGTAATATAAAAAAAAGATAGATGGTAAGTTTTTATTTTAGGTAAAATATTGTTACTATTTAAGTTGTCTTATGTGAATGTCCACATGACACTTATGTTTGTGTACAATAATTTGTAATCTTAGTACGGAGTATTACTTTACTCTAAAATATAAAAATAAAAATCTTATTCTCCCTTCAGAAACATCCAGCGGATTATCTGTAGGGTCACAATCCAATTAACGCCACGAGTCCACGACACATTGATCGGTCAGTCAACGAAATGAAATCATCGATTCACTCACAGAGTAGAGTCCCTGTGAGTTTCAATGCATCCGCACACACAAGATCACAACTCCTAAAACTCACCGGTTTCCCACTTATTAAACCCCCACTCCGCTACAAACCCCTTCACCATTTTTCTTGTTTCTTCCTCTCATAGTCAACACTCATTTTCCATTACACTTTTTATCTTCTTTCAACAAGCGTCATGGGTACGCTACTTTACTATTTTCTTAAAATCATTTTTATTTTGGTTTTAGTTTCTAATTTCTAATTTTAATTGTAACCTTTTGTTTTTTATGTTGTTCAGGCAAGATCAAGATCGGAATCAACGGTACCAGATCATACACGATTTATATTCAAGTTTACAATATTATTGTTATTTTGTGATGATTTAGGGGTTTGATCATAATTAATTCTTAGGTTTTGGAAGAATTGGACGATTAGTTGCTAGAGTAGCTTTACAGAGAGATGATGTTGAACTTGTTGCTGTTAACGATCCGTTTATCTCTGTTGAATATATGGTTTGTATCTCGACTGTACCGTTGTTTTTTTGTATATATATGTTTTTACCTAGGGTTTATAATTCTGATCGGTGTATGATTATGTTTTAGTTGGTTAAATAGACGGTGGATCTGTGAGTTTAAAGTTTGTCCACGTTTGAAATTAAGTTTGATGTATTTTGTTTTTGTTTTGTGTGTGTAGACATATATGTTTAAGTATGACAGTGTTCATGGTGCCTGGAAGCACCATGAGCTTAAAGTGAAGGATGATAAAACCCTACTTTTTGGTGAGAAATCTGTGGCTGTTTTTGGTTCAAGGTATACACCCATCTCACATGCTTATTTTAGTTTACTTTATATAATATAGTGTATATATATATTGTGTGATTTGTTGTATGATTTTGTTTTGAAATTGTTGAAGGAACCCGGAAGAGATCCCATGGGCCCAAACGGGAGCCGAGTATGTTGTGGAATCCACTGGAGTTTTCACCGACAAGGACAAGGCTGCTGCTCATTTGAAGGTAGTGTTTTTATCTTTGATGATTTGATCTGGTGATATTTTGTGAGATTTATGTGTCTTTAACTTTTGTCCCAAGAATTGCATGATATTGTATTGTTTTGTGCCAAGAATTGCATGATATTGTATTGTTTTGTGCTGCGAGATGTACGTTTACATAGGTTTATTCAATGGTTGATTACATATATGTAAAATGGAGAAAATGCAATGATATTGTTGGATGTGCAATTTAGCTGAATACTGAGTATTTAGTTTATAGTGTTTTGAGTAGCAATGAATGATATAGTAGGATCATAGTACTCCGTAATTAGATTTGCCTAATTATTATAAATGGTGTCCACTTGATTATACTTCTTCAATTTCCAATAATCCCTTTCATAACAGACTTGCATTAGTGATTTATTATAGAATAGAAAATTGTATTCGCATTATTGCTATAAAGTACTTATATATGGTTATTTATGATTAAATCAAATCCTCATCATGCTTTACTGTATGTTTAGGGTGGAGCTAAAAAGGTCATCATATCTGCACCCAGCAAGGATGCTCCAATGTTCGTTGTTGGTGTGAATGAGAAGGAGTACAAGAAGGACCTTCACATTGTTTCCAACGCCAGTTGCACCACCAACTGTCTTGCCCCTCTCGCCAAGGTAATTGTTTGTTGATCAAGAATCAAATAGTTATATGTTTTGATATCTATTTAGTGTAAAGTCGAGCTCATTTATTTGGAACCATGTGTGTGATGCAGGTCATAAACGACAGGTTTGGTATTGTTGAGGGTCTTATGACCACCGTACACTCCATCACCGGTGAGTTTACAAATTTCTTGCTCAGCGCTGTTGGTCCATTTGTTAGAGATGGCATCGCTAACCCAATTGCCCATAGATTGGCTAATTTGGGTTACTTAAATCTCTAATGGGTATAAATCACTTAAGAGAAGGAATTAATTAAAAAGGGTAAGGCTGAAATGAGTTTGAAGGGGAAGATGAGTAGGTCATTTGAAACACATAAAAGTTAAAAAAATCACGTTGTTACAACAAGTTGGATTATTCTTGTAATTAAATAATTTCTATTAGAATATTTGCACGTTAATAATAGTTCTTTTAAATAGAAGTGGATAAGAAAGTGTTTGTTGGTTGACCTTGTTTAGTAAGAAAAATTAATTGTTTTGATTTGATACCCTACAACTCCTACCTGTGCAATCTGCCTGTTTCGCTAGCTATACTTTCGTGTGTCATACTTTTATTGAGGGTTTTTGTTTATGTATTGCTCAGCCACACAGAAGACTGTTGATGGACCATCAGCCAAGGACTGGAGAGGTGGAAGAGCTGCTTCATTCAACATCATTCCCAGCAGCACCGGAGCTGCTAAGGTAACTGGGAAATCAAGATTCAAAGATGCTACTATGTGGCAAAATGTAACAAATTATAACATTTTTGTGTAATCTTGAATAGGCTGTAGGAAAAGTGCTTCCTCAATTGAATGGAAAGTTGACTGGAATGTCATTCCGAGTCCCAACCGTTGATGTCTCTGTTGTTGATCTCACGGTGAGGTTGGAAAAGTCTGCCACCTATGATGAAATCAAAGCTGCTATCAAGTAAGCATCCTGTTTTCGATCATTTTGTTTCCTTCCCGTTTATTACGATAGTTGTAACGTTCTTGATTTTGTGATTTTAGGGAGGAATCTGAAGGAAAGCTGAAGGGGATCTTGGGCTACACAGATGAGGATCTTGTTTCCACAGACTTCGTGGGAGACAGCAGGTATGGGATTATTTATATCTTTGTTTCTTTCATCTTTTTCCAAGATTCTGATAAAAAGGTATTACTAATGTTCAGCTCTTTGTAGCCATTTGTAATTGTGCTGTCTTCCGAAAGTCATGAATAGTATAGAGTAGCAGTGGACCACTTGTGCATGTAAAGTATATAGAGGATGAAATTGATTTAGTGGAGAACTTACGACTTGTTTGCTGTCTTGATGTTACAGGTCTAGCATATTTGATGCTAAGGCTGGAATCGCTTTGAATAACAATTTTGTGAAGCTTGTTTCGTGGTATGACAACGAGTGGGGTTACAGGTATTCTTCTTTTTATCCTCTTCTTACATCCTCATATATACTGGTGCTTTTCTGAAAGTTTCTGATAATGTTGATGTTCTTTTATCCAGTTCACGTGTGGTTGATCTGATCGTTCATATGGCATCCTTGGAGTAAATTTTAGGAGTCAATGGGGATGGTTTCTTATCCAGCTTGGTTGTGTTCCATCAGAAAGTGTAGTTGTTTTTAAGTTGGAAGTGTAATAAAGTGCTGGGTAGGGTGAATAAGGTTTTGTTTTGATTATACCTGTCTCCTTGTGTTTAGGGTTTCGATTGATGGGTAGAAATAAAAATTTAGTTTAAGTTTGTCCTTTTGGTGTTATATTTTGTGAAGTGAACTTCCTTTGCTTTATGAATTTTGTAGTACTTTTTGAGACATTAAGTATCTTATGAAGGTTTCATTTTCATATGGTTTGTGTTTAGTTCCTATCGGCTTTAGGCCTTATTTGCTTCATTAGATCGCTGGTTAATAGTGCCCCATAGCAACTCAGTTGGGTCAAGGTGTTATGGTTTGATGGTTTATAGGGGATTTGGTGGTTAGAGTTAGTAGTCTAAAGATCAGGTACCATTATTAAAATGATTTTCTAGAGTCATGTTTATTAAAATCTGTAACATGTAGATAAATAATATAAATTTCTAACGAAGCTTTAATTGATTTTTTTTTAAACTTGATTCGTATTATAATTATAATAACCGATTATGTTGATTTATTAAATTTGAAAAAGAAATTCGGAAAATAACACTTGATGCATCATAATCATAAAATTTTAAAAATTGAATATTAAAAATATAATTTTAAAAATTTTAAAGTCCAATATTTAAAATATAATTTCAAAATTTCAAGCTATAATAATGTACACATCGACAAAATGCATAAAATCATTTTATGTACTTGTATCTTTTTAATATTTTTACTTTCTCATTTTACAATTTAGTCATTTTTTATTCTAAAAAATATATACATATATATAGAGAGTATATATAGATATATCAATTATCATTATATTGACTTTGATTTTAAAATTGGCGTAAAAACATTTTTTAATATTTCGATATATTAAATTCTTCTTTAGATTAATTTGATTCTTCTGATTTGACGTTTACAAAGAGATAATATTCTTGACACATTATAAATGGGTCCACATTATAAATACTCCGTATGTGTCTAATTTTGTCCATCTGACATTGTCAGAAATATATTAATATTGACTCTCCTAATCTCGGTAGTCCAACTTCCTATGGAGCCAATTGTATCCTTGGGTGACTTATTGGATTTTGTATCGAGTGTTTTCCTTGAATTAGAGTTGTAAATCTTACTTAACTTATTAATAAGATATTAGTAATTCGGATTAGGATATACTAAAAATAAAATTAAATGTTAATAAGTTTATGAAACTAAAGAAAAAATATATCGTGCAACAATGTATCATACATCAAAATGCTGAAGTTGTGTATTCATTCTTAAATACTTGACATTTTAATAGTTGTTTGCTCACTCCGTAAAAGATGAACCACATTTTTCTGCTTGTAGTTTAATCTATAAGACAACAACATTGTCAAGAAAAAAAGGTAAAGAATGGACATAAATATTGCAACTGTCGAACTTCTGTCAGCCAATTTTTCGTCTATAAATAGAGGCTGGATTTTCATGTAAAATATATCATATACTCAATAATTAGATTAATTCAGTTTCAATATCAGCTTAGGTTTATTTTTTCAAACATTCATAAGCATTGTATGAAAAATAATGAGCATTCAATTCCTTGATTGAATAAGTAATAGTATGGTTAGCAAGTTTCTTGTACCTTTATTACGTTTCTTTAATAATGAACAAAATTAATAACTAATTGGTTTGTGAAATAAATTATGTATATATATATATATTTGATTGATTGATAAAAACCCATGGATCATCTAGATATAGTTTGCATTTTGGTGTTAGGAAGGAGACAAACTTCAAATTTGGGCATAGGGCATGTTTTTCAGCCATCTCACCTAAAAATTATCGGTGTCTTATTTTAGGCCATCAGCCCCTGTAGGAAAGCTACTATAATAACAATAATTGTAATGTTGAAGTTAAATATGGAACTTCATGGCTTATTTGTTAGAAAGGAAATTTGAGAATGCTGTTGGGGAACTTAATGTAATAGAGTAAATGAATTCAACCTGATAAACTCTAGAATTTTGTAAACAATCACTTTTTAAAAGTGATATTATAATTCCATATTTGTTTGGTTTTAGGAAGTTTACTTTGAGCTAAGAATAGAGAAATGAATTTGTTTGGGGCACACAAATTAGGTTCCCAAATTATTTCTAAGTTTCAAAATGTGTTTGGTATTACGCATATCTAGTGCCCAGTGTTTTCTGACAGTTTATAATGGTTGCATATGTTCAGAAAAGGTTCCTGTATTCCATGAGAAGTTTCAATGTATGGTTGAAAGGGTTGAGTTCAAATGAGAATGAAAATTTTAGTGAGAATGAAGGAATGAATTTTAGCCATCCATTTGACAAAACCCAATTTTCCTAAGTTAAATATCTCTACGATTAGACATCTCAATTATATACTTTTGACGAATTTTTTTTAGTGGGGTTGAAAACCTGTAGTTACCAGCAACTAACACATGTGTTACGACAACTAACACATGTGTTACCGGCAGCTAGTACATGTGTTACCAGTTTTCAAAACCCACCAAAAAAATGAAAAAAAAAGTTCGTTGAAAGTATACCTTGTGAGATGTCTAATCGAAAAGAAAAAAATATTCATTTTTGTGGTGTAACTTTTATAATTTTCTGACTAGCCGTTCGTGAGATATTTAATAAATAAAAAAAGAATGAAACTTACAAAATTTGAAGTTTTGAATTCAACGAGTGCATAAATTCCGGGTTACATGAGCACTATTATAGCCAAAACTCCTAAAATTCAATTATATCTCTTGGTCCAATCTTCTCTGCATCATCATTTATGTAATTCATGTTAAAAAATAATGCCCATCTCTCATACCCTAAACAATTAAACACAAAATAAGCTTCAATGATTTGTCTCCACAGGCTACCACGTTTCTAATTCTGGTGACACCATTGCAGTTTTCAATCAAATGGTCAGTTTCTTCCTTACACTCGGTAGTATTATTGGTTCAATAGATTACATTCTTTTTGTCAAAACATTTTATGATTGAAATTCAGAATTTTATTAGTCTACTAGAATCGTAGTATTAAATTTATACACAAACAACTTCAGTAAACTATATTGTTTCTATCATAATAATCCACTGATGATTTGGTGTCATCATCAACCACTGCCGTTGTAAAAGTCTCCGCAGATTCCCAAGATGGAGCCTGACCCAGATGTTATTGTTCCAACACCAAAACACAAGTTCGTCAACACCATGAGGGGTTCACCTTTTCCAGAAATTAGTTTCGATGATTTGCTGCCACCAGAATCTATTCCAGTCAACAACAATAGCCCTGAGACGACGCTAGAAGATCATCGAGATAAGGGCGGATCCAAGATTTTAAAACAAGTACTTTCTGTCGAGATTGAAGGTGTAAGTCTTCCATGGCTCGATTGGGATATCAAAGATGTTCCCTTCTTACAAAACAACCAAGAGAAGTCTGAAGTCATTCAAGATCATGGTTCAACAATGGCTAAGTACACTGAACTTGAAAATAACAAGCAACTTTTATTTGAGAAATGGCGAGAGCGAAAGTTGGTTAGTTCAGGTGGTTTATTGCTTTGTAGAAATACATTGTAGGCTTGTGGTAAATTCTTTCTACAAAACATGTTGGAGGCGTTTGTTGCACATAGAAATGCAATAAATAGTTGCTTTGGAGAATGGTTTCAATTACATCAATTGTCTTGTTAACAAGGATTTTGACCTTTTGTTATTACTAAAAATCTTAAAAATACATACCAAATCAAAATCTTCGTTTCCTTTTGCGTAATTGAACATTGAAATAGTCTTTATTGGCAAGTGTCTGTAATTGTCTTGTATAAGTGGGAGATTAAAATTAAGATGGTTGTTATTAACCTGTATATTTGGGTGAATCATACAAGGGTAATCAATAAGTAGAACATGTAGAGAATATGGAACTTGAATTTCATCACAGCGATACATGCAATTTAACATTGTTATTTTGTTACTATTATAAGGTACAGTGCTTAATAAGCTATAACTTCTTTTCCTTTTAATTTTGAAATAATAGTAGTGTTGTTTTCTTTTATTTTATATATGTTAGCACAACTATGGTAAAATGGTTGTTGCTTCCTTCTTATAAAAGTTGCCCTTTTTATTAGTAAAAAGCTGTCAAATTATCAAAACATAGATGTTAACCTCTTGTTCAAATCGAAATAAACCACATTTCTGCCTTCTTCGAAATAGAAAACATTCTAACTCTAAGATACTATTAAACTTGAAAGATTGAAGAACCAGATTATATACAATTTTAATATAATGATGTTACAAAATTAGACAGAGTACAAGATCCAATAATTAATTTCGGAAATATTATAATCTCAATTACATATATTAAGAAAAAAATATATATATGAAACAATTAATAGCTTGTATTCATGATATAATCTGCAGTGTTTTGATTGTCATATAATTTATGGCAATATTCCCCAATGGGAGTTGAAGGAATTAATAACACCCCAGAAATAATGCAAATTTGCACCAACATAGCTATGAAGTATATTGCTCCAACAATGTCAATATGTCATCTTTGTGTTGCTTATGTGGCATTATCTTATGAAGATTCTATAGCCAGAAAATAGTTATTTGGTTTGTGCACAAACAAATATAAATAAGGTTGTAGTTTTTAACATTTTCTAAATAGATAGGAATATTTTAAACTTTAGCCTAACTCATACTAAAAAAATTTCCTCATTCATACATTTTTTAAACAATTAACATATCAAATATAGAGTCTTAAGTTATTAATAAGCCAACGTTTATAAAATAGTTATAGAAGAATAATAAGTTCTTGAGACATTTAGGGTTCCGAAAATTTGTATCACGATCAAAAACCAACATCTGTTTATAAAGTAGAATTCCTTGTTTGTTTCTGCATTCTGGTTTCCGTTTGTTTACTTTTGATTTTGGGTGGTTGTGCGGCAATTGACAGGTGGTATCAGGCAAGGTGTGGTAGCTACTAGATGGTCATGGTTGTATTGGCCAGTACTTGTAACTATCTGAGTCTCTTTAAACAACTCAATATTAGGCAAGTTATGTTGTAAAAATCCAAGAGCACACTATTTGGAATTGCTCTATAGAACACGTACTATGATCCAAAAACAATAAAACAATGCCCAAAACCACCCATTTCCGATAGAATGGGTAAAAGATAAACCAATTCTAGATGTTTATTTGTGTACCTTATATGTGGGTCCAGAGATTACCGTAATGGCATTGGTGCAGTACTGATATATGTTTTCTTTGAGAGTAAGAGGCCTCAGAGAAAAAAAGTGGAAAACAGAAACCAACCTCCAACACACTTGAGTTCATGCTCAAATTATTACCTGCTGCAAGCCTGCAATTCTCATCTACAATAACTTCTTCACTGCAGCTTCTTTTTGCTTAGAGACTTCATCTTGAGTAATCTATTACAACACCAATAAACCAAACAAGGTCAATTGCAGATACAGAATTTGCACGTAAGCATTAACAAAAATAAAAAATAACATATAGTTAAAGATTTGAAATGTCAGTTGGAAGATGTCTGGTCTATTAAAGCTAAAGAATATGAGAAAACAAATCAAAACATAATTACAGTTCTCGTTCCCGCTAGCTAAATTACCGATATCTTCAATCACCAACAGTGGCTACACATCAATGCATAAATTTAGCATTGAAATTAACTAAAGTATGCTAAAAGGTTTCAAGTTGTAAGAAGTTCGAAAATAACAGTGTAATATGCGATTATAATTTGACAATGAATCTAACATCGGTGTAAATAGCATATAAAGATGAATCTAACATCGGTGTTAATAGCATATAAAGACCACAAGTCCCAAATGCAGATAAATAAATGACATCATCACGATTTGGCATGCATGCTAGTTACATGTAGGTCAATGTCTTTTGTAGTCGATCCCCATTCTAGTTATGCTCAAGCTGTTAAGTTGTAGGTCCAAAGAAATTGAGCTGTTTAGCATAGAAGCCCCTAAGTTCATCAGGGGAGGTAAAATTTCATCTAACAATTGTTCTCAAAGTAGTTGTATGGCAGACACTCAGACAGGTAGTTGATTTAACTTACTTGCCCATTTTCAACGTAATTTAGGATTATAGATAAAGCTATTGTCGTCTTAGTAAAGTTGGGGAGTTCCAAAAATTCAACATGAAAAAACTTTCAACTCATGTTAGTGATAAGGGTAAAAGAGAAAGGTGGAAGGCAAAGCACTCACATTAGCTGAAGTAAACTCCTTTCGCAGCGAATTATGATGAGCCCTTAAAGTGCTAAGATTTTCCAAAATCACAGCTTTCTCTCTTTCAACTTGCTTCTTCGCACCAGTAGCTGCTTGAAGTTCATTTTGAAGTTTAGTATTGTACTGCTGCAAACCAGTGTTGTACTCTTGCAACCTCTTATACATGTCCTCTTGTGTTTTCACCTGAAAATTAATAACGGAGAAAGCCATTAACTAAACAAACCTTCTGAAATCAAAACCACAATATGTAACCGTTCTTGTATGTTGCAGATTTACTTATTTATATTACCTTCTCGTTAGCATTCAACGCACTCTGCGTAGCCCTTTGAAGCTCCTTCCTTAAAAACTCTTGATTTTTCGCTAAAACCACCCTAGCTTCTTTTTCTCTCTTGTGGCAGTCAAGGGCATCCTAACAATATATATTAGAGATAAGATATAATCTAAAATTAAGCATAAAAGATAATGATATGCCATCTATTCGATTAAAATCCTTACTAATTTCGCAGACTCTTCATTCGCCAAACTTTCTTTCAAAGAAGAAATATACATTTCCAATGTGAAAATAGTTGCACTCAACTTATCTTCCTTACGCTTCATTGCAGCCTCTATAAACAAAAATAGCAGACTGTCAATACACAGTTATTTTATGTATATTAAACTCATTACTTCAATTCAGTCTTCAGTCAAAAACAAAACCTGATTCTACACATTTTCTTTCAGATGATTCCAGCATCTTAAGCACATTCTCTTTTTCAACAACAAGGTCTCCGAAACCCTTCTGAAACAATTTTATACACGCCTTAAGCTTTTTCACGTAAGCTATCATCCAGTTCAGTTTTGCCTGAAACAACAAACGAAGACCTCCAACACATAGTTATCACACATAATTACCATAAGTTGCTCCATAACATATATAAATACAATATCTCAGTATACACTAAATGCGTAACTACAGTATACGATAATTTATAACAAGAGTCAGACCTTCGAGTCAAACATCCTTCCTACAAACTTCTCGTTCAATAGCGCATCCACTTCCTTCATTGTACCCATATTCACAAACTCAAAACCGATAGGTTCTGACGGTGACGCTACAGCAGTTTCATTTCGAACGTTCAACGGTGTAAGTACGTGTCTGACTGACGTTGATGACGTCATTTTAATCTCCTTATCTACGTACATATTATCAGTAACTCGATATCTCTACAATTACATTGCATATTATTAAGATCAGTAACTTAAAACAGAAACCCTAGCAATTACAGTAACATATTAAGTGAATTGAACGTATAATTAAGTCATTTACAAATAACATGATCGGAGTTGATATAGATATAAACTTACATTTACAGGACTGCGTGGAATAGGAGGCTTGTTTTGACTCCGATTAGCCATTGATTGAGATTACGATGATTTCGTCTTTAATTTGGGGCAAAATGGGACGTTAAGACCACTCCAATGGTGGACCGAAGACCGAATAACCGGTACTTTCATGAACACCGTTAATAATAGACCGAGAAATTATTATTATTTTTTTTTATATTTACCGATGATAATATTTTTTATTATTTATACATTTTAATTAAAATATATAATAAAATTAGCTCACATTTTTGTATCTTACTTCATTTCTCCCGCGACACTTCTTTAAAAGACGCCGTCTCTATAATTGGGCCTGGTTTTTTGGCCGTACGGCCCGTACCTCGTCCTCAAGACCTCAAGTATCAATTAGTGAAGTGGTATCCAAAGCCTAAGGGTTTATATACATAGGAACGTCGTACATTTTAACCTATTCATTTTTTTATTAGGGTTTATTATTTTATTATACGTAAAATTTTAATTTTTTTCTATTATATGGATATAATTTTAAAAACTTCTATTGCATGAGGTAAACTTCTAAAATCTCTTTATTTTATGTAATATTTTATTTTTTAGTCATTCAAAATAAGAAAAGTTTCTTTTTTTTGTCAAGGTAAAAAACAAGGTAAAAAAAAACAAGTTAACATACAATAAATAGGTTTTGAAAGTTAGGATCATATAATAGAAGTTTTTAAAGTTAGGCTCATACAATATAAAAAAGTTAAAGTTTAGTGTATTACGAAACAGTTATCCCTTTTTATTATTATATCTTTTTTTGAACGATATATCTAAGTCACATGTTACGTTACCTACAACTATGAATATATTCGATTAGAGACTCACTGAATCACTGTCTCAGTGGATGAAGATCAATAACATGGAAGAGTCAAAATTTTGAGATACGATACTACGATCTACTTCATTTCATCGTTTATAATAAACCAAAGATCGATTGAAACGTTAATTAAGATTATGCAAAAGGATACTTATAAAGTAAAAAGAAGCTCAAATATGTTTTCCATAATATTTTTTTAATTATGTTACCGAAATCGTTGTAATAGTAAGGGTGTAATTTGCACAATAGAGTATTTAACCAATGGAATGAAAATCGTTACATTAGATATAATAAACCAAAAATCAACTCTAACTTTTCGCTACTAAAATGTATATAATATCAAATGAATATTTTAGGTTGTTGAAATATCATTACTGGACAGGGACTAATTGTGTAAACTTAGTGATAGTTCAGGGGTGAGAAATGTTATCTTCTAAATAATCAGGTACTATATGTTAAATGTTAGTTGCTGTATAGTTGCTGTATATATAGTAATGAATCAGGAAGCTTGTAAATACGATTCTGTTTTCAATTCCGTTTTATTACTTGTAAGTCATATTCAATAACATTTGGTGAAGTATATCGATTTGATTCTTGATTTCTTGGTTGATTCTATTGTTCAATTTCAATCTTTGTGTTGATTAAAATCAACATAGGTCTTTCCAATGCCGGTATTTGATATGATCAAGTACTATTTGGTGATTCATTTGAATTTTAAACCATCTAAAGGCCTACAATTCGTGGAAAGAACTAGTTTTGTTGTAAGTTTTTCGATTGGCAAATTGGTTATGGGTTTGTTTGTTAACTAGCTTATAAGAGTTTAAATTTATGTTTTAAAAAAATTCAAGCTACAACCTCTAACTTTAGTTATTTTATCAAACACTTACAGAAAAATATAAACTTTTAGCTACAAGTTTCGGCTATAAACTTATAGCTAATTTTTGTCAAACATGCCTATATATTTTGCTGAATTTACTATTAGTTTAATTTTATTTTAGTTAGTGGCCAATTACTATTTGATGTTTTGTTGGGAGCCTTCACATTGCTCATTGGTATGACATTCCCATTTTTTGGAGGTGTTTTGGGTTTTTTAGGAGGCATTGCTTTTGCTCCAACTTCATATTAGACCACTCATAGTGGTTCCGTGATGAGCACTTGTGATTAAAGCATGGATGAGGACCGCTACAATGGAACCGTGGTCAAATTTAGCATCACCCACAGCACGAAACCAGTACGGGAATATGTGAGCCTCACTTATTTTTTTGTTCTTTTTTTTTATTATTCATTTTAAATAATGTCTACGTACAAAAAAATAAAGTACAAAGTACAACTTACTTGATAAAATAGTGGGTCCTAATTATTAGTTTTGAGATATCGTGAAAATTACACTATGATCAGTTGTGAGATGATATTTAGTCATGCTGACGTGACATCCATGATAGACCATTACAGTCGACCATCACGAGTGTGAATGGTCTTATATAAGTTAAAGTATCAGTCATGGTTGCATATGATTTGGTCCTCTTTTATTATTTATGTGTCAAAGACATGAATAAGTGAAACATAATTTAGGTTGATACTAATTTAAATTGTTACGGAAACGGAGATAAGTTTTTATTAGACAGAAATATGCTAATTTTGTGTCTTTATTTGCAGCTTCCTTGTGTTATCTGGCTAATCCTTCAAAAGCCCAAAAGGTTTGGTCTCGACTGGTCGAATAAATTGGGTGAGTTGCAATTAGACTCTCTTTTGTAAGTGTTTGTGTAGGTTTGTAATCATTTGAAGTTTTCAACTTAGTAGCCCAATTAGTTTAGCCGTTAAATTACGAGCTCTATGTTTTTAGGGTTCCTTGTATAATATATACGGGTTATGTAAAGCTTAAGGAACCCAAAGCCCACAATCCCGCGGGCTAAACTAATGGGCCAATCCAAACAATGAAACAATGCCAAGTATTTATTGGAAAGATCCACATATGAAAGAAGTTCAAAACAGAACAGCATCGATATTCAAAACTTCAGATACTATTAGTAATTCGATTATATATAAAATTAGATAGATTTTTCATCCTTATGGTTTTTTGCGTTTTTCACTGGACGTCCTTTAACTATTTTAGTGGTTTCATTTTTTTCCCACCTTCGTCTTTTTGACCCATAAAATGGCTAAATTAATTGTGTTTTGATTTGTTGTTGTGTAGGCCTGCATACTTTTTGGGGTGTCACTGACGTTGTTATCTCCGATTGGTTCAATGCGAAACATCATATTGAAAGCGAAGGACTACGAATTTTACTCGTGATCATAAGATATGCGTAGTATTTATGGTTAGAATTATGTTATTTTTATAGTATAATATGGATATTTATATTTCTAGCTATGTTTCTAATGCGTGAAGCTAATGAATCTGCTTCCGAACTTTTAATTAGTCATAAACCTTTTATCTCTATGCCTAATTCAACATTTGAATGATCTTTTATGTTTTATTTTAAATATGTGGGTTTTCTTTATTCTGGTTTATTTTGAAAAGTCTGGTATAACAAGAATTCAACATGCTTAGTATAGAGGATAAGACTTTTACAGTAAATATCATCTGATCGATTCGTTATATTGTAAACAATGTGAAAATCATAACAATTTTTTATATCTTTTTTGGCATTTAATGTGTAAACTGCAGAAATCATAACAATTTCGGCCATGTTTTATATTGCATATTTGCTTACCTTTTTGCCAACTTTCATCATCAAGAGAAACAGAGTTGGACCGCGACTTCTGCTCAACTTGCTCAACGTCGTCTATTGGATCTGAAAGCCCACACCATCACATAATTGATAAACTCCTAGCATCAAATAGCTAGTCTTATTACCATCATCAAGTTTTGTGTATTGTACATCAATTGCCAATTTTTGAATACTTTCGTTTGAGCTTTGACAATTAGGTAGAGATACAGCAGCCTCGTGGTATGAAATTTGCAACAGGGTGAGATGGTCTAACCTACATCACATTGAGGAAATTATATGTAGTGAAAGTTCTTTTATATGGGAGAATATTAAAAACTTGAAACTGTGATGGCTAAGAAGTCAAATTAACTGTCTTTCACATTTTATCCTTGGGGAAGTGCATATAGAGTGATCATCGTTGCCGGTTATTAACGTTTTACTTAATTTGAGGAAAAAATGCACACAATTTAAACATCAAATTGTTATTTTTGATGAAATATTGTTACAGACTTGAATATACAATCCTTAATCTGGCATCTGAAGGTTTTCTTTTAGAAGTGGGAACAATCCATTTTGATGGCTGAAAAAGTTAAGTTTTTGATTATCAACTTAAATTATAAGAGGTAACAAGTGTAAACACCTTCTAAGAATAATTTTATCTTGCTTTCTTATATTATGCAAACACGGACCGTTTGATAATTGAAAGACAATGTACAAATCAATCAACTAACAAACCAATATTATAACTTTGTTATAACAATTTTTGTGACCGCAAACATACTTGACTTCACCACTTAACCCAGAACTTATAATCTTATATCGATGCCCCGATATATAAACCCATCATCTCGAACCAACCAATAAATATCTTGAGTCACGAACGGCAATGGATTAAATACATTGGCTACTTTGGCATCAAATACATGAAGGAAACCTCTTCTTATTCCATACCAAAAATCGCACCTAAAAACAGTGTAGTGCAAGACATTCTCACAAAAATGAATGAAATACTCCTTGCCATTTTAAGTAATGTTATGAAATCCCATATCATCATCATTTGACATCACACGGATTTTGATTGATGGATCGGGCGGGATATCATCGATGATATGGAGATTCCAAGATCTTGAAAACAATGGACAACACGTTATGTAAGAGAAATGGACACATAACATGAAAACGCATTAAAACAATTTCATCGCAACAAGACTCATTTTCATATGCTATACAGAGGTTAAAATCCTGTTAACTTGTATAATATAGTATTATCACGACGTGAGTGCGGGTTCGGTGATTCAAGCATGTCGGATGAGCAAGATATATAGCGTAAGATGGGGGCTTGTCTTCTCATTCTATGTGATGTAATGTAATGTAACTTAACGTAATTGAAAGTTATTGTATTTCCATTACGAGAATATATTTACATAGGTTCGGTGATTCAAGCCATGTCGGATGAGCAAGATATATAGCGTAAGATGGGGGCTTGTCTTCTCATTCTATGTGATGTAATGTAATGTAACTTAACGTAATTGAAAGTTATTGTATTTCCATCACGAGAATATATTTTACATATGTAAATATATACATTAATTAGTTAATAGTAGTAAGTGTAACTATACGAAAATAATTAGAGGCTACTATTTTGATACCTTTACACACATATTTATATATAGGCCCACACATGCATTCAGAAAGAGGTGTTCAATTAAAAAGATTTTAAAGTGTACAAATACAAAAGTTCATACAATTAACACAAAATGATGTAATATTGTGTAACGTGAAATGATGTAATGTAAGGTAAAGTAAAGTATTGTAATGTGTTAATGATATAATAAAATATAATATATGTAGTACGAAGTAATAATTAATTGTGATAAACAAATTAAAAATAGTAAATGTGATTTTATAAATTTTGGTTATACAAAAGCTGAAGATCAAACAAATTTCTTTTACACATAAATACGTCCATATTTGGACAATTTCTTCAGGCATTTAATGTATAATTTTTGTTGTACTTGTTCTCCCAATTTTTAAGTGTGGAGACGTGAATTTACTTTTTTACACGCGTTTAAAAAGGGTACCCCGTCCTATCCAAAATTAAGAGTGTGTTATAATATAAAAAGCTTCAATATATAAAGCTGAAAGTGTTGGTGATTTTAGTATAATTAAGATTACAAAGATTAAAAGGATTTTAATTTACGTTATAATACAAGTTAGAAGGTGCGAAGTGCACACTTGTATAAACTAACTTGATCATAAGTTTGATAATGACAAAGATTGTGAATGGAAATTAAAAGATGTGATTGTTAGCTTTACTGACAGAAATAAATGTCGCTGATGTAGTGTCGCTAATGAACATATACACATGTTCAAAGGATGCTATTAGTGACACTTAAGGAGAAACTGTCACTAAATTCGTCACTATTTACTTTGAAAGGGTATTGTGACTATTCACAAAAGGTTATGTCTATTCATGAAAGGTTGTGACTTTTTATCAATTGTCACTTTGTTTATATATAAGTATAAACATGATTTGGTCTTTAACATAAGAGAATCACAAGAACAAATACAAAAAACCGTTTCTATGTTTTGCTCTAGATTTTAATTGCCGAAAACTAGAGTGTGGACTTTGTCTTATTCGATTGTGGATTTCGTGTACCCCGAGGTAATAGTGGGTCGAAATACTACAATCTGAAAGTGATTCGTACACAATTCAAAGTCTTATCCAAATAATTCATGATTATCATCTTACTCAAAGAACAAATTTTCCAACCGAAAGTATAGTTGCAATGTAATAATAACACATTTTTTATAATATGTTATGCAACATAATTGTACGTACTTGAGAACGTACTTAGAGGTGTCCAAACAAACTGGATCGGGATCCGCAACCGGTTTTCAAACTGGAAACCGGTTTGGTCAAAACCGGTTCGGTTTGAAACCGGTTTGACCGGATTGAACCGGTTTGAAATCCTACCGTTTCAAACCGGTTTGATCGATTTTGACCGGTTTGGATTTTTTTCGAACCAAACCGGTTTCAATCCGATCCAGTTTGAGTCAAAACCGGTTTTGACCGGAGTTGACCCAAACCAGTTCAGTTTGAAAACTGGTTTCGGTTTGGGCCAAAACCGATTTTGCCCACGTCTAAACGTACTCACTTTGTGGCATTTGGACTAGCCAAAATTCTGTTAGTGGTCCAAAGTCGATAAAGGACATAGAGAGCCCATCTTATAAATACCCAATTGGACCCACACTCTTTATGAACAGCAATTGGACCTACGTTATATGTATGAACTCTATTATAACAATCCTGCTAGTTTCTAAAATTTCCATTCGACCATTTTCTCAAAGGGAAGGATTTAGAGAATACTTGTTAAAAATATGATGTATTTTGTAACGTGACTTGTTCTTATGACTAGGTTTGTAACTTTAGTGGCAATAATGGAAGTCTGGAACTTATGAGCAGCAGATTGATAGCTGGAATCCTGAAGGGTGCAGAGAGAAAATTTTGATAAGTTCAGGGTCTAATTTGTAGTTAGCTAATATTGGAAAAAATATAAGGCTTGTAATTTTGTCATTAGTGTTTACTCTTGTCATATTTTATGTGAGCCGTCTGTATCGTCCTTCTTCACCCTGTTAGGGTCTGTGTTCTTGAGTCTATTTTATGTTCATATCGTCTAGTTGATAATTTGTATAGGTTTTGGTATGAGAGCAGAGTGTGATGTAGCGAGTTCTCTTTTGTAAAACTATACAATGATAATTGGTTATTCTTTATTGAATATATGGTTGCTAGTTTTTAATTCTATTGATGTTCTTGAGTTCTTTATCAAATTTGACAATACTCTTGGATCAGAAGAAGTTGAACACAGATTGAAGTACATACAAACTAGCGGATAATTTAACGATATTGAGATCGAGTTCATAAGTACCCTTTCGAGACAGGAGTACTCACGTACACTAAAAGGTGCGCACATCATTACTATTACATGAGACTGTTGATAAAATGCAATGTGTACGTTTATGTCTTTGACATAGAAAACATAAATAGTTAAGCAAGTAGCTTTGTGTGTGTAACTTGTGTTCCATACGATCATAATATCATAGATAATCTTGGATAGGAAGAGAGAAAATATAAGGTCACATTTATTAGTTACAAAATATATATATTTTAATTTTCTATTTCTAATATTCTTATTGGGATGGGTTTGTACCTTCGAAAATGAATTAAGATTCATAAAGCACGTTCAAATATAAGATATAAAATTTATTTTAATAGAAAAAATATAAAAAATACAAATGGCACTTTCACATTTGTAGTTGTAAGGCTTTTCTTGTAATTTTTCCCTAGAACACAAACTTAGAACAAGTTTAATATTTTTCAATTTTTATAAATTATTTAGAAGACAAAATTATTTTCCATACTTAGAAGTACAGTAGATCTTGCATAGATCGACTCATTGTTTCGGAAATTCTTAACGTTAGTACCTAAATAATGTCTTTGGATTACGTTGAAATGACAGTAGAGCCATAGTCACCAACCCAACTTGTTAAGCAATAGAAATTACAACACAACTTGTTAAGCAATAGTGAATCATGTCTAATGTCTTAATCAGTCTTTTGAAAAACCAGTCGAATCAAATTTTGAGAAATATTCGGGCTGAAAAGTATCTAGGTAATATTGATCGAGTCAACAACTGACAATCCGATCGAGAATCAATATGTCGAATGGGAACTGGAAACTGATTTTGGACCATTTTATCGACATTTTTAATTTTTCTTTTGTAAATTTTAAATTGACACATCTTTTCACTTGTAACTCAAATTAAATTATCTAATTTTTAAAATTTGTAGGTAAAAAAGTTTTAAAATTTGAGCTCCTTAACCTTCAATTTTGATAATTTCTAACTTATTTTGACTTTTTAATTTTTGATAATTTCTGACTTATTTTGACTTTTTAATGTAGTTAGACCATTTATAAGTTGCTATATAAAATTATAAATTCAAACTCATAAAGTTTACAGTCATAAAATGTTATTAAACGTTAATTTCTGAATCGATTTTATTTTATCAACAGTAAAAATAATAATTCAAACAGTAAAAAAAAATCAAACAAATAAATACGTCAATCAATAATTAGTTTCTAAAGTTGTCATTTACTAATGAAAATGATATAGTTGGCGTGTAGTTTCGACAGAATATCTCAATTTATTTTGTAGATTGTGTCCTTTGAAAATTAAGGTCAATTTGAAAAACAGTTTAAATACGAGGATGATGTTTTTATTTTCTAGAATTAAAGAAATAAAAAATTATAAATAATAGATTTCGATTTCTAAACAGATTAGGTATTTTCCGTAATCAAATGGACCATTTCACCCCTAACCTAATGTTTTTTTAACTAAATGGATATAAATAACGAGTAGAGGAACAAGAGCAAGAGAAGAGGGGTAAAAGATGTGATAGTATTGGATGTGGGTCAGATAGGTCATAGGTGTCTCCCAACACTAACACGTTTCCGTTCGTACACCTGTCCTAAAACACATACCCAACACTTTATGCCATAAAAAGATATCCCTCTTTATCTTAACATTTCTTTATTTAGATAAAAAATAAAAACGTCCGAATTATTCAGTAACAATTACATAAAATCACAAGACTAACAACTTCAAATAAATGCATAACTGATCATTCCTTAATTCCCATCAGATTTCTAATTAACTTCATAATCACCGGCCGTAGTTTCTGTTAGATATCATGTAGTGATTTATAAAGACGATAAATTGATAACGAAATAGCCTATAAACATTAAAACTTGTACACCAAAACTAGTAGATCTAATCCATCTAATTAACCATAAAAATAAGTAAAAATAAAAACAAAAACAAAAACTATTTACAATTAATGGCGTTGTTCAGATAGATATATAGGTTTTTAGCTTTTTACCGACCCAAACTTAACGCAGCTTTAACATCCAACCGCCATGCGCAACCACCGTGATCCATCCTCCAAACATCACACGGCAGCGTTAAACTTTGCCGGTGACTATCACCGGCAGAACAGGTAGTAACCCTTACTTTACAAGTAAAAGCTGGATACGTCACCGGTAACAACGTCGTCCATCTATCTTTCCGTACTAAAACCACCACCACGTCATCACCACCAGCCATCTGTCTGTACGCTTTGTTTGTCCACACCACTCTATCTTGACCGTCCGATATAAAACCTGGACACGTGTCCTTCTCCATGTTCATAACTCGTTCTTCATCCGTACACCCTAATCCTTCGAAATCCACCCACGTGTCAGTCACGCATTCCACCGTCACGTAAGACGCCACATCCGGTTTTCGCGGTTGTGGTAACGGAGTTTGTCGTAACGGTTTCGTAACAACTTGATTAACGTGACCTCCTACGTGACTGTAACAAAAATTTTGCTCTTGGTTGTTAAAACTCAACCACACAGGTGACGACGTCGTTTTCGATTTTTTTAAATCACTCTTTGTTGTCTGAACCGTTGTTAACAGATCTGGAAAACCGGTAACCGGTTCGATCTGTTTCCGTTCTGGTTTTTCAGGTAACAAAGAAAGCGTCACCTTTCTTTTAGACTTCTTTCTAATTTTGTTTTTGTTAACCCTAACATACTTTCTCTTACTTCTAACACATTTTACATAGCCATCGCTGTTCTCCGTCGTCGATCCAGCGGAACCGGAGCCCGAACCAGCCGTCACCGGCTTCGGCGCAATCGGCCTGAATTTTAACATTATCCTGTTAACTTTTGACATATCGTACATCCCCCCGCCACCACCATCTCCGCCGTACCTCGCTATACAACAACCACCTCTGCCGTTCATATTTTTGGAAATATATTTATGTAAATTAATTGTGAATATTTATTTTTGTGAGGATAGAAATTAAAAACAATAGGGGAGGTAAACGTATATATAAAGGAGAAGAGGGGCCACGTGTGAAGACAAACGTTGGAACAGGCAAGAGGTGTGATTGGTGGAGAGTGAAACGTGGCAAATTAAAGAGGGCCCACGTGAGAGTTCGGTCATTCTACGATTGTAGGGAAGGCACGTAGCTAAAGTAAGGGATTGTATCTGGTGGTTCTATTTGGGGTTTCCTGAATAAAGTAAGTTGGAGGATTTAAAACTTTCCAGAAAACTGGACACGTGGTCCAACAATTTACTTGCTACAATGTTTATTTCCATAATCTAGGGTTTTTCTCCACTTTTGTTTGGTTTTGATTTTACAGATCAACGGTTCTGATTTAATCTCTTTATCGTTGTTTCGTCCTCGTCACCAAAAAATGATAAATGTTTCTTCTCCAAAATTAATTTAAGCATTTAATGTGTACTACAAACTACAAGAGTACAAAGCATAGTCACGGGTCACTCAGGAATGCAAGATTTTCGTTCGGTACGTTTCGTACCGAATCACAAATCGAAACTGTTTTGGATGGTAGATGGAAGAGTATCCAATCGAATATCAAATTGATCCCAATCGCTTTTCAATTCGATCCAAATTGATCTTCAATTCGATTTTGTTAGTCCTTAAATCGTGTTTCAGATCGTCAATTTGAACGATTTTGACCAAAAAAGTCAAAACTAGAACGTCTTTCACACAGGTGGGAAAAAGCGTCTCCTCGATCCCCTGTGACTTCTCGATTCTGCTTCTCTTGATCAATTTCACACTCCAATCATTAAATTAACAATAAGTTCTATTTAACTGATTTCATTCTTCAATTTCAATCATCACTCCAATTCTGCTTCCCTCTCCTTCATCTACTTTTGCTTCTTCTGAATCGATTTCATTTATTTATTTTTTCACTCCACTGAAAATGGTGTTTGGGTCTCAAGCATCTATACCAGACACTATAAATCCAGATGATGTTGACACAGAAGAAGGACTTGTTAAATTAGAAATAAAAGCGATCAATTACAGAAGAGAAAGATGCCACCAAACTGCTGCTTGAAGAAGTCACTTTTGTTAGTTCAGGATACGGTAAGAATGATGGTGGTGCAAAGGTTTGGGTTTGTAATCACTGTAAGGTACAATATACGAGTTCCTACACGAGAATTCACACTCATTTTTTCAGTGCTCCCATTGTAAAGAAGGCTGAAATTAGAAGATGTCATGTTGTAATTAAAGATAGTGACAAGTACCAAACTATGTTAACAAAGTAAAAGCTACTGAAAGTGTTGGAGTTTCTAAATCTTTGAAGAATTCTGTAACCAAAAGCAAACTTCATCTTCAAAAAAGCCAATTGAGGAAGCTTTCGGGGTTATGGAAATAAGCATGGTTGATTTAAAGATTGTAAGGGGCCAATGTGCCATGCTTATTTCCAATGTGCCATGCTTATTGGAAATAAGCATGGTTGAGATGTTGAGTGCACTAAAGAAGGCACTGGATGGCTACAAGCCTCCCTCGAGTGAAAAGGCAAGAACAATTTTGCTTAACGAATGCATTAGAGATATTGAAAAGGAACTAACACTTGGTATTCGCAAGGGCTTTCAATTGTTTCTGATGGTTAGTCAAATGTGAGGCATAATCCTCTCATTTATGTTCTCGCGGTTAATAGTAGGGGTGGACTGTTTATGTATGCTGACGATTTTTCACATGTGGAAAAAACAGGACTTGCAATTGCAAAAAATTTTCAAAGGGCTATTAAGAGGGTAGGAACAAGCAATGTTCTTCAAGTAGTCACCGATAATGCCTCCAATTGTAAAGCTGCTGGGAAAGAAATCGAGAAGGTATACAAGCATGTTTTTTGGTCTCCATGCTTTGTCCACACTTTGAACTTAATATTTAAAGATCTCGCAAAAGAATTTTATTGGTTGAGAGATACATAGAAAAGAAAGAAAAAGAATTGTGAAGTATTTTCTTAATCACTCCTAAATCTTAGCTATTTTTAGAAAAAACTCCAGTTAGAGTTACTAAAAGTGGCAAATACCCGATTCGTGACGTGTAAAATCTAGTTATATATTTATAAACAAACAATTACCGCACTTAACTTTTACACAACCGGGCAGTGTACCATGTTGAGTAATAGTATAGCTTGGGTAAGTCCGAGTTGAACCAAGATGACTATGCAACCAAAAGTATTCAACAAATGTAATTAATCTAACATATATTTAATAGTGAGGGTTTTGCAACTGAATTGTTGATTTGCAAATTGTAACTAATTAATCTAAAAGTTGGTAGGTGGATTCTTTAGAATCATATATAAAAAGGAACATTCATCTAGGCGGAAACGCGAGGCATGACAGAGATGATCGTCATAACACATTGATATAAAAATAAAGAGAATTCACTAAATGAAAAACTATCACAAAATATCATGACAACTCTCGACACAAGCGGAGACTTGTATCGTGGTTAGTCAATACCACAACAAACATAGTCATGAAGTCATATAATCTCACAACCCGGTATCAGTTTCAAACAATATTCAAAGCCAAACAAAACAACAAAATCCATAAGAATGTACTAAAGTGATTTATTCAAAAAAGCAACCCACGAGGGTTAGGTCTCCCTAAAACTATGTAAAAAGCTCTATTTTCCTTAAATATTTTTATTGTTAATACCTGAAAATAAATACTAAAAACGTCAACAGAATATTTGTGAGCTGTTTAACCGATGAATTCTTGATTGATAAAATTTTACGTACTGTTAAACCACAACCCTTTGATCTTGCGCATACATAAACGGCTTTTTCTTTACATTGACATTACACAAGCATGGCTGACATCACCGTTACGACTCATTCCAGCTTTCTGTATTTAATAAACCAATATTTGTATGCTATAGTCATTAGCAGAGTATTGAAAATATACTACGTATTAGCGATTGAATTGTATCAAACTACAACCACGTACTTTGATGGCGAAAATTCAATTCAAACGAATTTAATTATATAGTAAATTAAATTCAACAAAAACATGAACCATAAATATAAAAGTATAACAACAATTAGAATAAAAAATAATTAATTGTAGATATTAAACAAAAAGGTAAACTTTTATCAGTGATTATATTATAGCAAAACATGCAACTGTATGTTAGTAATCAACCATATACCGAAAAAAAGCATGGTGCTCGTGAAACAAGAAAGTAACTTTAATTATAAATTCGATTACTATAATATTAAATTTATTAGCGCCGTAATCATCTATACGGATTGTGTTTAAATTAATTATTTAAAAATATAAATTAAAAGATTAATTTGTCAAAATAAATTAGTTAAAGAATATAATTTATGATTTTCATTTTTTATATTATTATTAGAACACTTTTATAGGTTGGTTTGTCTCTATGACTGAACAAAAGAAAATTATGAGGTTACGAGATTACCCTCAAAATTTGGGGAAATCTACAAGCAAGATAATAATGTGAAGGCGGCATTTTGGTTGAACCAATAGTTTGACTCGACTAAAAGTTGCAAGTTTTACATAATGGGTTATTCTATCGACACGAATAAAAGTGATAGAGAAATTTACTCAAATAAATTGAAGTTATTAAGTTAAAAATTTATCAAGTATATTTTCAAAATTTAGAAAATGAAATCGTTGAATTATTGATTCAAATCCAGCGATTTATTATCTACAATCATATCTCGTTACGTGTTCAATTTAAATCGCTATTGATCGAGCATTTCACACACCACAACAACTTGACACTTTTCTCTTGTTCAATTTAAATCGCTATTGATCGAGCATTTCGCACACCACAACAACTTGACACTTTTCTCGTTACGAATTAGACGTTCGGTGATTCTGGCAAAAATTTTGAAATCTTGAAAATCGTGCAAATCACTTTATTAGGCGAACCCTACCGCTTGTCTTCCATTTTCATCCAAAACCTTCAGCAATTTTCTTTAAAAAGTCTCAGGTGATTTAATTGAAAAACTTCCAACGATTTGCAAAAAAAAAAAAACCATCCGACAATTTGTGATCCAAAAGGTTTGGTGTTTTGCGTGTTTGGTTGATTCCAGTTGTTTTCTGTTGTTTCTGTTTGGTGTTGGTGGGTGTGTCCGGTTGGTAGTGGCAGTGGGTTATTTTGGTGGTGGTGGCATTGGTGATATGTGGTAGTAGTGGGTGTGTTTGATGGTGGTAGTAGTGGTTGTGTTTGATGGTGGCAGTTTGCGTTTGTTTTTTTGTGGTGGTTTTGTAGGAACGGTTGTGGGGCGGTTTGCGGCCGTTTGTCGGTCGTTCCTTCATTCCCGGTGGACTTGAGTGTTGTTAATGTTTAATTGAACGGGTCATTTATATGAGATGAATTTCAATTGAGGCGAGGTTTTGTAACATTATTTTAAGATACTTATATTAGTTTTTTTTATAACTTTTATGTACTTTGTAATCCGTTAAGTTAAACTAATTTTTTAAATAAATGTTCTTTTAACCTAGTGGTGTGAAAGAAACATACCAGTTAAATGAGTGTAAATTTAAACCTCACCTGAAGCTGCAATATGAGTGACAATCTCTAATTGTTAGTGCATGAAGAAAACTCTTACTACAATTTTTGATAAAGAAATAGATTCAAAATGCATTGAAACAATATTTATTTGTCTTTAAAACAAGTGGCATTTAATGGATACTTTTATCATAAGGGTAATGATTTATCTAGTTTAATGATTAAAATAAAATAAATAAGATTATTTACAGTTTAAATACCAATTTTCATATATGTGATCTCTTTTTTAAGAAATAAAATAGACACGTAACAAACTCTAACATATTATATATATACAGCACACATTATGTACACTATATTGACGATGAGACTTAAACCGATGAATTCTTGATTGATAAAATTTTATATACCGTTAGACCACAACCCTTTGATCTTGCGCATACATAAACAGCTATTTCTTTACATTGAGATTACACAAGCATGACTGACATCACCTTTACGACTCATTCCATCTTTCCGTATTTAATAAACCAATATTTGTATGCTATAGTTATTAGCAGAGTATTGAAAATATACTACGTATTAGCGATTGAATTGTTTAAATTTAACTTGAAGACAATTTATGAAATACTTTAAAACATCACCAGCGTAAACCTAGCGAGAAAGTGACCAAATGTCCTATAAAGAGTTTATGATCGAATCTTATTGGTCACACATTTTGGGGTGGTCATGATAAAACATGTTTACGGGGATATTCCAATCAGATCGTGTATATCGAAGGCGAAAAAGACTCACCCTTTTTCAGTTAACCCGAACAAGAGAAAAGCTCAATCTTTTATCTGTTTATAGATATTAAATACTTTACATATTATTTCGTTCCCAAATGGAGAAGAAGACAGTAATGACTTACGGTTATAGGTAGCATTAACATGAAGCTGTCAACGAAGTAAGTAGAAGAAGACAGTGGTAGCTAGCTCACGAGGTCATAGATAATTTATACACGTAGTTATTTAGTTGATATGTATTTTTACTACGGTTTACTCGTAGTTTTTGGTCAGATGAGTATTTTATAGAAATTTGGTAAAGGAGTATAATGTGATATATATATATATATATAGATAGATGTGAATTAAGAAAGTAAGCTCAAATTCTTTTTCATCTTCTCAGACAAAACCAATTATAATTTTTCAAATAGAAATAAAACAAAATTTACATACGTTTTTCAAAATTTCAAAACTTTCTTAGAAAAATGAAACTCCCAATTTTTTTCTAGAAAACTAGAAATAAACAATTTGTGAAAATTGTTTTTACAAAAGATACCCTTAATACAATCGTGTTTCTTTTTATTTTCAAACGTTCATTGCTTTTCTCTAAAATCAGAGGTGGCTAAGGGTAAATCTAGTGAAGATAGCATTTTAGGTCCCCGATTTTATAAGCCTCCCAAAATATTGATGTCATTTATTAGATATAAGATAACGACAAGGATCTTCAAGATTTTTGTACCTTTTAAGGCCTCAAGAAATATAAGTTCTTATTGATTAGGCTCACTTTATGTGAAAAAGGGTCACATAAGACCTCAAAAGAGTTTAAGTCATAAGATATTGAGCATATTTAATGTGAAAAAATGATTATGCCCATTTGCTCTCATTTAGTTTAGTTTATGAGCGATTTCGTTAAGAATCTTCTGGCATCTTATTTTTCAGGTCTTTAGTTTAAAATTTTGTTTTTCAAGTAATTTTCTCGTAATCAATATGTAAGTTAGTGAGAGGGGGGGGGGAGGTGAATCATTATTAATTGATTTAAAATCTTTTGCTTGATATTTGAATGATTACTTAACTAACAATTATTTAATTAAAGTAAATATGCAAGTAAGTAAAGAGTTAAGAGTTAGAGAGATATCAACAAGAGACACCATGATTTATAGTGGTTGGGTGACCCTTAGCAATGGGATATATAAAATCCAAAAATCTAATCCGAAAATATGGATACCTGAACTTCAGACGTCCAATTTTTCGGGTTCGGATTTGGATTCGAGTACCATTTGTCAGATAATTCAGATATTCAATATCCGAAAAATCCATATTTCTTTCTTTCTATTTTTTCTCTAATAACTACAAAAGATAAATAGATCAATTATTATTAAATATTAATTAATGATAATATTATATGCTCAGGTCTTTTTAAACTTCAATTACAAACTCAATAACTTAAACTTTGGTTACATAGTGTGAAGTTTTGAAAGATCTGAAGATTACAGATATTTGAATATCTGAGTTCTAATATCTAAAAATCCAGATATTTAAAATTTTAGATACCAAAATTTGGTATCCGAAATTTGTAAGATTTAATATTACTTGTTCTCTTTTTAAAAAATTTATAATATATAATTAACGGATTGATTAAATCTTCTTTGAAATGACATTTGCTAAGCTTTAGTAATATATTTTTTTATCAAAAAAACGTACTAAATCGTGTGACCAACTATATCACAAGAATGGGTGGATTGGATAGATCGACTTTTATTTTTTAGACAAATAAGATCTCCATACTAGACTGAACAATATTTTGTAGAATTTGGAAGAAAAATAAATGAAAAAAATAATACTTACTCCAAACCAATTAGACTTCGCACTTTAAATTCATTTTAGACCCGATATGACGAGTCGCCCGTGTCTAAAAGAAATATAAAAGTAGGCTCTATTATAAGGTCAACCATTCTAAAATTCGTATTATCGGATTCATGAATATATGGAGAGGATACCTGCCTGCCAGTCGCTATCTTTGGATGCTATCTTCCATTTCACATTCCAATGATCACCAATTTTAAGAGAATTAGCATCTTACTTTTTATAGACATAAATATTACATGGTGAAACTTGTGTGGACTCTAATAATTGACTAATTAGATGTGAGAATCCGTATCAATTTTGATATAAATCAACATCATCCTTACGGCCTTCAAATTGTAATTTGAAGTCAACTATATATGTTTGTTATTTAGCTTTAAGGAGCATTCAGTTGTTCTAGTTTTCATGTTAAGTGTTGATATATATAAGGAAGGTCTTATTTAAATGACGAAACATTAAATTATATTACTTGAAAAAACAAAATACACAAAATACAAGAATAGTGATTTATCCTCTTACTAAATTAAAACTATTAAAAGTTAAAGTAGAATTTTACATATGAAAAGAGGTAAAATAGATATTTATCTATTTTACTTTCTTTAAATTCTAATTATATCGTGTAAATATATTATAAGGAGGATATGTATGATCGATTAACTTGTTCGATAGAACATTCAAGAATGAACACAAACAATTCTATGGGTTCCTTCAATAGGTTTATAGCTATTTCTAGGTCTTTACAATATACGTGTGAATTTAGAGCTTAATAGAGAAAAAAGTTGAAGTATCACAATTGACAAAGATCATTTTCCACATTATTAGAAGTATATCACGCTCACAAGTGTGCTAAAAATACTCATATAATTTTATATAAGTTTTTAGTTTTTTATGAAAAATATATATATTTACACAAATTAATTATATTGATAGTTTTAAGGGATGTCATTAAAATGTTCAAACATGTATAAATGAATACATTTGAACCAATATTCAGGTGTACATAAAATTTATTATAATTTTAGTACAAATATATTGAATATGTTATGATGTGTTAATCATAGAGCTTATATCGTTATTATTTTTCAATCCGACTAGTATAAAAAATAAAAAAGTACGACAACCTCAGACGTGTGACAATTACAATTTGCACCTTCCATTATCATTACATACTCCTAACCCTTTTCACTTTATAGTGGCGGGGAGACATCTAATCGTCTATAACCAGGAGTGGATCCATGAAGGTGCAAATGTCCCCTATAACCCATTAATTTGTAGTATATACATTTATCTATTTTTTTTAGAAAATGTAATCAGTGTAAAGAAGATTATGCCCTTGGTCCTTGAGCTATTTTCAAAAGATGGATACAGTCATACATAAGAGTCCCTAATAACCCGTAGCCCTACATTTCTTTTTCATCCCAATTCTCATTATATGTAAAGTAAACCATTTATATACTTATATACTACTTCCTAATTATTTTTTGAACGACAATAATGATATTGGGTATATTTGGTAAAGTAGCTGTAGGCTGTAGCTGTAGCTGTAGCTGTAGGTTGTAGCTGTAGGCTGTAGGCTGTAGCTGTAGCTTTAGAAATGGAGCTTTTCGCGAAAAGCTACTTCTAGTAGCTTTGAGAATTTGAGCTTTTCGTTGGATTCTAAAGCTAAAGCTTGTATATGACAAACAAGACTTTTATTTTCGTAGGAGCTTTTCGTTTTAAAACTAAAAGCTAAAGCTTCTAAAAGCTCCATGCCAAACAGGCCCATTATATTAAAAGATTAGCAAGAAGCTAAGTGAAACAAAACACCAAAACATAAAAGAATATACCTGCAAACAACCTTAAACACATTCAAAACACTATCAAGAAGGAACACTCCCACAAAACAACCTTAGCACTATCAATCGGTGTCTTCCAACTGCCTGATTGTTGCCGGAGACACACTTCAGATCTACCTTGATCGCTTCCTTTGATTTACTATTGAAACTTCCCTCACCAATATTACCTTGATCACTCGTGTTGATTTCATCACCCACTATTTCGTTTGATTCATCTTCTTTGCATATGAAGTCTAATGAAAATCTCAAACCCCCAAATTTTTGACATTACAATCTCTAACATTGACCGAAAACCATAGTGATTGAAGTTCCAACAGAAAATGTATTATGAATGATTCACCAATATATGCTCCTTGTAAATAGATCTTGTTCATTGGAAAAGAAGGGTTAACTTTGGGTACTTTTCTCGAATTGGAAGGGATATCGAACACCCACACAACTTTTTTGCATCCTTTGTTTGATTTCGAAACTGATTTTTCAAATTTTGTAATGTTTGCTCTAAGTTTAATATTGATTTTAATCGACTTTTATTTTTTTTGCTACAATAACAGTGTTTTTATCGCTATTTAATTAGTGTTCATGTTATTTTACTATCATTTATCGTTGTTATTATGTTGTTTAACAAAATATTTATTGAATTGTTTGTTATATTCTATCATTACATTCTATTGTAGTTTTTTTTACTCACACGATATAAATTTTTGAATCGGTCAGCATCTATGACTGTAGATTTCTTTTCTTTCACGGTGGCCTTCCATTTTCTTATTCCCTCTGTGATTGGTTAAATAGATAAAAAAAATATCGTGATCGAGTTTCAATCGATGTACTTTCTAGAAATGAATATGCAAGTCACTATTTTTGTGGACACAAATCATTTCATGATCACCTACATCAGCCCCACATGAACATTTTGGAAACCCATCTGCTTACCTTCTTCAGTCGACAATATTTTATCATCGTTTGAAACCATAATTTCATATTCCATTTCTCACTTTCTGTCAATATCAATATACTTTATTGTAGTTTCTGGGAAGTTTTATTTTATCTTTATCTATGGACAGTAACGGATCAAAAACTATGTATTTTGAAGTGGAACAAAATATTATACCATATATATATATATATAATATAGAATCTTTGTTAACAGGTACAAAAGAAAACTATATTTTAGTAATAAAGTTGTCAAATGATCTACAAATCTAAGTAAATGCCACATAAGAAAGCCCTTCTCACTATCAATTCTCGGTTAAGTCAAACTATTAATGTTACAACGCCATGTATGCTTAATTGTGAAGTGCAAATTAGTTTACCTGTTGTACAAATCACCTTTTAAATTGAGACTTGAGCATATTTTCTATAACAATTTATGCATAAAGCGTTTGTTTTTTCTTCATTAAGAGAATTGTGAGCGTGAGTCGTGAAACAACATTACGTTAACAAACTTGATCGAATATATCTCCTTGAATCGCTTCGAGTCTTACATTTGATGTGAATAAAAAAGAACAAATGTAGATGATAAATAATATCCTGAAATACGATTTCAAAATGTTTTGTGGTAGTTTTTAAAGTAGAATAGGACTTTCATAATCCATATAATGAGGTTATTATTATTGGCAAGAAAAGTTGGGAGAACATATAGAAAAGTTCTAAAAAAAGGCCGAAGATCATTTATGGTAACTTTTCTCACGAATACAATAACCAATAACAAAAATACTCAAATAGACAGTTTACAATCTCTTTGCGTTAAATAAACTGTCAATGTTTTTTACAAAACTAGAGCAAAAAATCGTCAAAATACAAATTACAAACCGACTAATTCGGCGATTATTCTTAACCCTATTAAAGTTCACCGCGCGTTCAAGAAAAATCGTCAGGCAACACAAATTTGCCGAAATATCGCCTACCACAAAAAACCGTCACGTGCTCACACAAAATCGTTGAAATGGAATTAAATCCCGTCGAACCCGGCAATTTTTTAGAATTCTAGGTTTGCGTGCAAATCGTCGAATAATGCGAAACCATTGAGATTTCCTACCATTCTCATCTAAAACCCCAAGAACCTCTGACGATCAATTTACCTCCGTCGACAACAATATTACCCCTAATAAAAACGCATACATATTTTAAACGTCAATCATTTACAACAATAATCCATGAATCTACGTAGTGTAGGATCTCATATATTGGTTATGTGATTGGTTTTATAAATTGAAATTGGAAAAACAACCACCAGAAACTCAGAATATGATATTATACGACCCATCATGTGACCAAATAAAAAATCATGACATATTTATAGTATATTTGAGAATAAACTTACCTTTTTGGATGCTAAAAACTTGTATTTTGCTTCGCAAAAAATAATAATGGTGATTAGGGTTTTGATGAGTTATAATGAAGTAGAGCAAATAAGAAATGAGGTTGATGAGTATGCCGGTTTGTATATTGAGTTTCGGCAATTTTTTATCAAATTTTATAAAATATACTGACACCGTTTATTTAACGCAAAGGAATCTGTCACTGTCTCTTTGAATAATTTTCCCATCATCAATGGAAAGAAAAAGTAACGCACGCGAACCACTCACTAACCATCAAACAAAATTGAATCCAATTCAATAATAGTGATTTATCTATTTTTGTATACTAGATATATTTAGGTGAATTTAATGAAATTCTTTCCACATTTATTTATAATTTTCTTGAAAACGGAGGGGATTTGTATCTAAAAAAAGTATGTTTTCTGTTTTTCAAGAATCTTTTTTAAAAAAACTTTAGTTTTGAAAGCATTTTTTACTTTTAGATTTTCTTTTTTTTTTTTCTTTTCTTGAAAAGGTATCATTTTTCTCTACAAGTAAACAAGTTCTTACTAATTTCTCCTGAAAAGAGGAACAACTATGTTCAATTAGTAAGATATTAGCGGTAAACGGCGGATAATATGGTGAATCTACTACCATATCAAGGATGTTAATATTTTCTTTTCTTCTTCTCATGAATTTATCATCTTCTAGAACTAGGAATAGCAATGGGATGGGTTCGGGATAGGGAGTTATAACCCCAACTCCAAATCCGTTAATCAAAACAATCCCCAAACCCGCCCCAAACCCCAACAGGGATCTTATTGGGGCACCCCATTGGGGACATCAGTACGTTCTCTAATTCCGTTTCCCATTGATAATACCCTAAACCCATGTTTTTTTGTTGATTTTCTTCACAATATTATCTAGCAATGCATATAGTAACATTTTCTTTTTCTAAAAACAAATTATCAACACGATCAAGATAATATATAGTAATTGGTGTATGTTAATAGCACAAGTGGACGATTCAAAATCCCCAAGTTAACACAAAATGGTCTTAGAATATCCCGACTAAATCACATGAAACTAAGTCGAAACAACAAGAGTAATCAAAACAAGACAAGTAATCAAATTAACATAATATAAATAATATGAACCCATTCCTAGATATAGACAATCAAATTAACATATAGACAAGTAATAACACAAAATACACAAAGCTATTTGTTAATGTATATAAACAAATATTATATATATATATATATCGGGGCGGGGCGAAACAGGAATGATAGTACCCATTCCTCAATCCGAATCCGAAAAAATCCCCATTTGCTGCCCCAAAATCCGCCCCAAAACTCGAAAAGTCATCCCCAACCCGCCTCGAAAAGTGCGGGGTTCGGGAATCCCCATCAAATTCGGGTCCTTTTATCATCCCTATCTAGAACATAAGAGAAAATAAAAATAAAAATCACAATGTTGTTGTTTTCTTAATACAACAACTTAGATGCTTCGTTTCATTAGTTCACACATAGTGTTAAGCTGATTTACCACGAACTGATTTCATTTGAAATATTTATCATGTATATTTGTTCGACGATTTGTAAAAAAAGAAAAGAAAACTAAGTAAAATTTGTTATTAATGATAGTGTTTAAGGGGATATTTAAGTTATACATACTTACTAATGTTTTATAAGTGATATAGATGATTATGTATTTATAAGCGCACTTACGTATATGCATGTTAAGTAAATACAAATCTATATATATACTAAATGAGAATAAAAGGTTGCTTCATATTTTGCCAAATAGGCAAAATGACATGCGACGGCTTCTCATAATTTAAAAATAACTAATTATTTAAATTTAAAAGATAAACTACAAAATAGATTTAGATAGAGTTAGATAATATTTTAATGTAATATTAATTAATTAAAAAATCTATGAATCCTACTCAAACACTAATTAAAAAATAATATTAAACTATTAAACCTATAAAAATTGCGAATATAAAAATTACTTAACTTGAAGAGTATCAATATTAAAACAACAAATATTCCATAATTTATATTACCGTGCATCGCACGCGATTGAAACTAGTATATATATATATATATATTTACATATACAGATGGATGATCCAGAGGGAATGTGTAATCTTGAGGAAAACGGGGAAGCTAATCTGGACCGCCGTTAACATTCATCACGGTGAATGTTAGTTATCGTTCATCACGATGAATGTTAATTTAAATATATTTTAACGTGATGAATGATAACTAACATTCACCATGATGAATGTTAACGGGCAATCCAGATTAGCTTCTACCTTTCCCTCTAAATCAGCCCTTTATATATATACATATAACATAGTATTAAAGGATAAGTCAAAGAAAAATAAAAAAGTAGATTTTGATCAAAACACAGGATGAGAGATTTGAAAATTTACAGGCAAATTTTGGATTTTTGTTATAAAAGAAACAAGTGAAAAAGTGAAAGTGAGGGTTTTCAAATTCTAATTATAATTGAAAATTTATTATTTTTTATTTTTTTAAGCATTTTTCAAAGAAAATAAAATTCATTTCAATTGTGTTTTAAATTTTTTGAATTTTCAAGAAAAGAATTTTTAGAAACTCTTTTCACTTTTTCTTAACTAAACACACCTATACAAACGTTTAGCTGGAGATAAATATCAGGTTTCATGTACTTTGCATGATTAAATGATTAATCATCAAAAACACATTTTTTTTCTTTTTTAGTTAGTGGCAAGTTTTGACACTTCACTTGGTGAGTGAGTATTATCCGCATAGCAAGCCCACTTCGATACAGATGTAGGGCTAAATAGTGCATTCTCTTTTTCAAATAATTAATTTCATTATTTGCTGCTGTAAAAGCTATTCGTAAGAAAACTGGTCTTGTATCATCCCTATAATTATTCGTACAAAACGAAATCCGAATCAGACCTCTCATATGCGTGAGAGAGAGTTATGCTACTTTCAAATTAATTAAACATTCAAGTCAACTCTTAGAGCAAAAAAACGGTAATATTGAATTTTCAGTGTTTTAAAGAGAACATTGAAACTGAGAATTAGAGGCGTGAAGAATTTTTAGTTTTATATGTTCTTAAGAATAAAAAAAAAAGTAAATTTTCAACATTGCGGGTTAGACGCAAATCATAAACACTGACAGAGATCCTATCAGGGAGTAACGGATGCGTTCTGATCACGTTCTCGAACTTGATATAATGGGTATACAACTAGATACTATAATTTAATCTGTCAACTTCATATATATTAAAAAAGGAAAAGAAAATTGCAAGTGGCCTGCGTACTTTAATATCGAGTTGAATTGTATGACATAATTGTAAGTTGACAAGTGTCGATAGTAGTGTTGTGGACTTTTTACCAAGATTTGGATTACAGTTTCTTTCGTTGTTCATGTTCCCTACAATATTCTTGGTCTCATAATATCTAACGCCACAATAAAATAATGAAATTATGTTCTCTGAACACAAGTTTGTTTTGCAATAAATAAGTTATTTTTGAGAGCCGTGAAGATTCTTTATAATAACGGGAAGCTTGCAATACATTATTAGCCAGTACACCAATACGTGTTAGGCCTAAGGACATTGATCTTAATCGATTATTACAACACATTTGATGGTTTAATATAATAATGAAAAAATATTTGTCCATCTAATAACATTGTTTTAATTGTCGACTCGCAACTTGACTCATTATTTAAAATTATAAATTTTATCTTGAGATTCGTCTTATAAGAGTCATAACAATCGCACGGAAAAAGATAATTATCGTTTAAGGATTTTGTTCTCAAAAGTTAAAACTTGATGAAAATCGTTGTGAAGTCGTTGACCGACAATTTACATAAAGATTTAATTTAAAATAAATACTAGTCATCTTTTTCTGTTTTGTTTTTTCTATTATATTCCATTAAAAATTTGCATGATCTTTTTACTCGTAAGAGTCGTATAAAAATAGAAAGGGTCACATACGAGTTGAAAGAGTCGCTAAATAACTCATAAGAGTCAAAGTCATTTAAAATTTAAAATATAAATTCTTTCAATTTTTAAACTTTTAACTCTAAATTAACTTGCAACTCGTAAAAGTCTAGTAACTATAACTTTAATAATTATGTTTAATAAAATTATTATCGTTTAAAATTGGTTGTGCAAAAGGACAAGTGTTACGTACCTACCTTTACCTATAACTGTCTCATGCTTATGGCCTATCCATTTTTGGAAACCATAACATAATCCGCATTAAAGGAGATATTTGTTTCAATTTTAATAACATTCGGACTTTTATAGGTTGTGCGAATAGTGAAGTGACGTTTGGTATAGGAGAAATTTAATGATTCATGGTCTTCTACTCCTCGAGTAATTATATTTTATGATGATAAAAATGATACTCGTTACGTGGGTACCACATAATTCTTGATTGACGATTAAACACAAAAACACGAATTCACAATGGGAACAAGTCTTTATTATTTCTTAATTAAGAACTAATTTTGGATAAAAACTCTAAAGCCAGAAGGTGTATAGATCATTTTCAGTAGAAAAATGAAAAATTGAATTGCTAGTTCAATATCACATTAGTATTTTTTCAATATTATTTCAACAACACTGAACAAATATTAAACACTGTTAATGATAGAATGAAAAACTAAACTTTTTTGGACTCACTATTTATTTAATTTTTCTTTTTATTAATTAATACAAATTCAATTACAATTATAATTTTAAAACATAAATTTAAATGAAACACATTCATTAAAAATAAACATTACATTAATTACACTAAAGAGAATATTACATTAATAAATAAAAAAATATGTTACAAATAAACAACTAAAAGTAAACTAGTAGTCTAGTCGTCGTCCTCGTTTTCGGGTGGTGGTAGGGCTTGGAAACACGGAGCATAATCGCGTTTCACTTGCTCCGTAGCGTTGAAGAGCATTTCAATATCGTCGGGTGGCAAGTTTGTTGGTATTGGTGTAACGAGAAACTTAAATGTTGTGAACATCTTCGGGTTCGGGGTGTCATCGTCATTTACAAGACTGATCGGGCGGTAAGCTTCTTCTTCTGTCGGCCGTTTGTTGCTCATAACACACGAAAATTGTTTTTTTTGGATAATCCTTTAAAATGTGTCATGCATCCTCGGTGGTTGTTTGAATTGCTTACGGGAATTCAACATAATGTCTACGTCCCCATTCCCACTAGTTGTTTTTTTTTTGTAAATGGCATTGAAAATCCTGACATTTTTTTGAATTTTATTACATTTGCTAGTTAGTTATTCCATTCCCCGTTTGGTCACAACTATTGAGTTGTATTTTGACATGATGGTGTTCCACAAAAACTCGCACATTTGTGAATTCCCTTGCACCACATTTGGAGCAGCGTCAATTCGCTGTTCCGCCAAGATCCAACTCTCTTCTTCATTCTAAAAAAAACTTTTTTACCTTTCTTTATATCATTTTTTGTTGTTCTGGTATGAATTCGCCTTTGTCTTCGACAATAGGGGGTGGTGTTTAGACGTTGTGGAATTGATTTTGGGTTAGTGGTGTTTGAGAGTATTGGACGAATTACGGGTATTGGTCGAATTGTTGTTGTTGTTGTGCTTGATGATACATATTAAGATGGATTTGGGCTTGTGGTTCGTTGGGTGGGATTGAATATAGATTAACGAGACGTATGGAGCAAAACTCATTTGACTTGAGGAACGATTGCTCGATTGAGGTGCGGAAGATGAACCCGTCGGTGAATAATCTGGTATTTAGAATATGATTGTTGAGTAAGTTGTTCCACATGTCGTTTGATTGTGATCTTAAGAGTTGTGGTGTTTTTTAGGTATTTTTGAGTGTATATAATTGATAGAATTTGTATGTAAATAATAGAGGTGATGAGAATTTTAATTGTGTGAAAAAGATAATTAAGTTGTATGTATATATATAAAAAAGGAAAAAGATGAAAAATATTCTTGTTACTGTTAAGGTACTTTCCTTTTTGTTACCGTTGAAATAGGAAAAAGAAAACATTGTTGCATGTCTTTCCCCGTCCTTCCTTGTCCTCACTCCGACGCTCACCACAAAGATACGCCAAAGACAATTTGGTGCTAATGGCATCTTTGGTGGGACGCCTTGAAGACACCACAGAGACATGCCATTGTCATAGGTCTTAAAGTCTAAAATTTGACCCAAAGAAAATTAAGCAAATCCTTGACAAAATATAAAAGTGTGTTTAGTCGATTATAATGAGTGAAGGGTTGGGTTTCATTTTCATTTAAAGTATTTAATTGATAGTTTGGTTTCAAATTGGGAATCGTACCCACAAAAACATGGATAATTTCAAACCATCGAGAGTTGTTAATTTTGAATTCATACCCATTAAAAACCTGTACCCAACCCGCAACCATTTCAAGTTTCAATTCAAACACCCCGTTAAATAAGAAAAATTCTTGTTCTCGGCCCTAGATCGTGATTGATGAAAACACTTTCACCCTGTAACACGATAGTTGTTGTTTGTCTACTACTTCCGATTGATTATGCAAATTTCGTCAAAGTCCGTCACCAAAATCCTATTCCACTCGTTAACTTTTTAATTGTATGCATAGGGAATTTACATATAAACCAAACTAAGAAATTCAAAAAAACAGTAAGACAAATATTTTGTCATCAAATATATCACTTTATATCTTTTATATATGATAAAAATTAGTAGGGATGCACATTTTATAAGATGTAGGTTAAAACTTAAAAAACCTTTTATAGGTCGACTCATGTCATCCATTTCTTTTTTAGCAAGTCCATTTCAATACTAATCATTAATTATGTAAGTGGGTTAAAATTGTTCCCATCATTTTTGTCCAAACAAAAAATCAATTACATAGTTATTCATGTCAATGTTGGTGCATTTCAACATCAAAATGTCTTCGTGGGCTGCTACCTCCATTTTCCGAGGCTCCGAGCTCTCCGGTTTGAGTAGGCCATGTGAAAGGAACCTTATAATAAAACCTTTAAACTCGGCCCAATGTAGAGAGGTTTGGGCTTTACATAGGTAAAGTCCAAGTCATTGCATAGTTTACATGCAATACCTATAGAAAGCCCACACAAAGCTCGAGAATGTCTATACAACTTCAACTGCACATGATCAGATTTGAAATGCCGATTACACCGCTATGACTACCTCGTGGTTGCCTCCTAATGGGTTGATGGTTGATTGTAGTGTTAAAAGTGGTTGGTAGTCGTTGATAGTAGTGTTAAGATGGTGAAAAATGGTTTGAAAGAAAAATATGAAATAACGTTGATGTGCCAAATAGTTGGGAAGGGGTTCTCCCAACTATAACACATGCTATAAGCAAATCTTACCTTTGTCGCACTTTATACGTAAGTCAAATTAGGGCTGTTACCTTAACGCAAAACTAGCAAGTAACATAAAAAGGTGAATTTTTTTATAAGACATCAACATTAACACAATTACCATACGAATATATTCATGTATATAAAAATATATAAATTTGTCTTATGAATAGAATTTGAAACCGCAAACTCAATGTTGAATGGTCACTTTGATACCACTAGGCCAAAAATCCAATGAGGAATCCATGACTGAAGATCACGTGTGTCCAATTTTATTGACACGACACAATAAATGAATACAACATGTTGTTACCTTTACAGGTTGAGTAACTGGTCGGGTTTGGTCTTTACATAACATCAATATAATATAATATATATTTAAAACACTACTAAAAGTTAATACAATTGTTTGCGCTGAAGTTTTAAACCATGAAAAGTATCTATAACGGTATTGTTGCTAATATTATCTAGTACACTTTTTTAAATATAGAAAACTAGATAATTATTCATAAACTCATCACTCATTTTATTTTATAAAGTAGTTTTATCAAACTTCGTTGCTAAATTAAACTACAGTTAAAAGTAGTTGTTGAGACTGTAAAATATTGCCAATTAGCCACGTCTCAATGTCTCATACACTCATTTTAGTTGGTAAAGACTAGTAGAATAACATGGTTTATTCATCCAACTCAATTTTTTATAAACTTCAAATAGTACTAAACCGGGGAAATATTGTGAATTGTTTAAAAATCGCTAAAAGCAAGTAGTAACTTTACAATTATAAAATTCTCATTATAGGTTCTTGAAAGACAAAGGTCAAAGGGGCAGTGGGATCGAGGGCTACACAAATTATTAAATTATTTTTGCTTTTTACTCTTTATAATACTATACACATAAGTATATGTATGTTATACTAGTTAAACATTGTCACGTTGACTCGATAAAAACCACAATTATTCAATTGTGGGAATATATAAAGACAAAAAGACAAAAAGTATACACAGTTAAACAGCAAACCATCACTACATCATCTACCAACTATCCTAGACTAAAGGCTTAAGTTTCACATCATCTTGCAACTATCCTAGACTAAAGACTTGAGTTACATACTTTCATTCAACAAAAAAGGAAAGAAGTTTTGAATTTTGATAACTCACCTTCTTTTTATCCATTACAAAGTTGAAAAAGAAAAAAGAAAAAAGAAAATCAGATTTTTAAGAAAATAGATTCAACATAAAACCCTAACAAACTTAAACCTAAAAAGAAGAACTAACGAAATGGTAGAGGTGTAGTGGTCCGACGGTGTGACCGGTACAACAGTGTTAGCGGTAGTGACGGAGGGCGGAGCCCGGAAATTGCTAGAAGAATACGACCTTGGTGAACGAAGAGGAGGATAGGTGCCCGGTGGTGTACGCGGTTGTAAGGAAGAGGCGGGATGGTGACTGGAGCTCAGAGGTGGCCAGAGTCCAGAGGTGCCCGTCGGTGCCTTTGAAAGGTTGGTGAAGGAGCAGATCCGACTGGTACGTAGAAGAAGATTAAAGTTGAAAGAATCGGGGACTTGTTTTTAAAGGGTTTTATGGTAAAAATGGTAACATTTCATTGATCTTATCGAAAAAGAAAGAGGTGAAATCAAACCACCACCAGCTAAAAAGAAAGAAGAGAAGATCTTATAGAAAAAAGAAAAAAAAAGATAAGAACAAACATTTCAAAAAGAAAGAGGTGACGCTGACCGTGGAGACTGTGGTGCGACGACTACGATGGTTCTAAGATGACAGAGAAAATGGTGGCCGGAATTCGCATAAAAGTCTGACAGTAGTAACTCAATGGGAAGGAAACGGTGGTCCTGGTGAGAGAAATGAGAAGGAGATGATGGTTATGATTTTATTTTTGTTTTGAGGACTTTTTGGTAAAATGATAACTTTCCTTCCGTATAGAAAAGGAATCTTGAATTCACCCATTTAAATGAAGTTGGTGGAATTTTCTTAATTCCAATTCCATCCATCAACTATCCAAACATGAATGTAAGAATTCCAATTAATTCATAGGTAAGTTAGTGCATATCTTGATTTCTTTTTTAAAAGAATCATGCGTATTCAGGACCGATACGTTATTGTATACTTGTACATATTTCTCTTTCTAACCAAACAATTACTAATACACCTGTTGTGATTAGTTTGGACTTGTTTAGTGTTAGAATTGGGACCAAGACACAATTTCAATACATGTGCTTCCTTTATTGAAATAAGTAAAAATGGTTTGATTAGAGATCTTCCAAGTATTTTTGGTTTTTAAAAAGAAGCAGTTCGAGAAGGTGACCTCACCCTTTAATTTGAATTAGCAAAAAACAATTTCTCCTTGCATAATATGGATTTCAAAAACATTTATGATCTGGACTTGGGTGATCTATGCATGATTAGGATGAAGCTTGGAATTCTATGAAACAAACACACCTTTATTCAGTGAGTAATGATAAACGTATTTTGGACTTATGAGAAATTTAAACTAAAAAAACAATTGATTCAAGATTTAAGTCTATAACATTTTCTATATCAAATAAACAATAATGCATCTGACATGGGTTCACATTTATCCTAAATACGGGTTCATAATCAAATTAATATATGATTTGTTGAGAATATTGAAATATAACACGGATCTATGGATCTATGTTGGTGAAGAGTAGAACAACTATTCCAATGGTCTTTTGATTAGAAGGTGAAATTACACTCATAAGCTAGTGGATATCATTCGATCAACACCAAGCATTTCCTAGTACCTTCTAAATATTATATGGTGTTTCAAATCGATTTCAACATGTAATATCAATCATGAACCAGAATGCAAGCACAAATTTTCATAAAGATACAATTACACTCTTTGGTTTAGCTGCAAATAAAGAACAGTGCATATAAATCTCCATGGGGAGGTTCATTTGATACCCAATTATTTTAGAATCAAGAAAACCAGTCCAGACGCTTAAATAAATAAAATAAATGATCTGACTTTAATCACATGTGATTTAAATGTAATTAAATATTAAATATGATTTTTGTTACGTTTTGTATTCGCATGTGATTGTATATATGTGAAATTGATTTATAAAATCACAAATAGCAAATTTTCATGTCTCAGTCTTAAAAGTTTGAAATACAAGAACTATTAATTTTGAAAGAAAAGAAAATCGTGACAGAGGTCAGAGGGTAATAATTCGATAGAAGGCGTTGGATAGGCCTAATAAAACCTTAGAAGGCCCAGTTAAAAGCCCAAAAAGGAAACCGCATGTCACCGCCTCACACACACGTTAATCACCGTATATTTAAACCCTTACGCAACGTGATTTTAGGGCAAAATAAACATAAAAAATCGATTGAGGGCGGCTATCGTTGAAGGATAAGGTTCTGCGAAGCTGTTCGAATCTCGATCTATCAATCTCTACCGTCGATTTCTCTCAACCAACGTCGTTATTCATCGGACTTCGAAGATCCGTGTTCCGGTAAGAAACATCAACGCCTTTGATTGATTTTCGGCCTCTTTATTTGAGGTTCGAAAAAAACGAAGATCGTCTGATTCGATATCTAATATCATTAATCGTATAATCAATTTGATCCATCGATCGATCCTGATTTATTCATATTGATTGATTTTACGAATTAGGTTTCGTTTTTTTCCCTACAAATCGAAAAATAGATTGTTGCTTGAATTTGGGGTTATTGCTAGGGTGTTGAAATTAGGGTGTCGTGTTTTGAAATTTCTGTTGTATCTGTTTAAAAAAGAAGTGATCCAAGTTGTTGAAAATTTTAGGGTTTCAGTCATATTTGGGGTTTTCCTGGATCTGATCTAGGGTTTAGTATTTTTTTTGTTCATTTTTCTACTGTTATTTGGATTGGATTCGAATTTTGGTTACTTAAAATTCGGTTGTTGGTGTTACTAATTATGGCGGCAGGACGACAGAACGTTTCGAGGAAAAGTTACTCGAATTATTACGAAGAAGAAAATTATTCGTATAAAAAACAATATGATCGTAGAATTTCGAGCACTGAGTTTACTAGAAGTTCAGATGGCAGGACCAGTGATCATAAAAGGAATGAATTGCAGGCCAGATACAAAGAAGTCCATTTCTCTGAAAGTGGGTCAATCTCTGACTCTAACAAGAAAAGAAAATTCTCTCCTGTTGTGTGGAATGATAGGGTTGAGAAGCAGGTGAAGATTTCATCTAAGAACAGAATTACAGGTTCTGTCCTTACTCGATTGTCTTCTCCCAAATCTTCTAAAGATTTTGGGAAATTGCAGGATATTATTGTCGATGTGGATATTGAAAAATGTTCACTTGCTACTGACAGTGAATTTCAAATTTCTTCTGTCGAGTCTGTTATGTCTAATGTTTCAGATGGGTTGGAAGTACCAAACTTTTTGGCTACAAGGACTCCTGAAGTGCATGATGAAGAGTTTGAGATTGAAGAGGGAGGGTATGTTGAGGAACGGAAATTGTCCAAATCGAAGTGGGCGTCTGAGGACTCCCCAAGAATGACATCACATGACAACAATTCTAGCCCTGAAAGTGGAGAGTTTCAGCGAGAAGGCTCTGATCGTAATGATGAGTTGTCATCCTTGTCTACTGAGAATGAGCAGCCAGAGTATGTAGATGATAAGTTTGCTATTGCTAGCATGGATTACTCGAGTTCAGAAGATGTTGATGATGTTGAAGTTCCGGTATGTTCTGGATTTGGCATGATGCCATCATGTAGGAACGTGTTCGAGTACGAGAGACTTGGGAAGATCAGTGAAGGAACGTATGGTGTTGTGTACAAAGCTAGGGATAAGAAAACCGGAGAAATTGTGGCATTGAAGAAGGTAAAGATAGGAAAGGAGAGTGAAGGTTTCCCAATAACAGCTTTACGGGAGATCAACATTCTTTCATTGTTGCAGCACCCGTCTGTTGTTGAAATCAAGGAAGTTGTCATGGATGATTTCAATGGCGTTTATATGGTCATGGACTACATTGACCATGAACTCAAAGGATACATGGACCGTATGAAGCAGCCGTTTAGTCAAAGTGAGGTTAAAAGCCTTATGCTGCAACTCTTGGAGGGGCTTTCGTATCTTCATGATAATTGGGTGATGCACAGGGATTTGAAGACATCAAACTTGTTATTGAACAGCAAGGGTGAGTTGAAAATTTGTGACTTTGGGATGGCTCGACAACATGGGAGTCCTACAAAACCGTATACTTCATTAGTGGTCACTCTTTGGTACAGGGCGCCTGAGCTTCTTCTTGGGGTGAAAAATTATACAACTTCCGTCGATATGTGGTCGGTTGGTTGTATAATGGCGGAGATGTTATCCAAGAAACCCCTTTTTGATGGTAACAGGGAACTTGAACAGATTGACAAGATCTTCCGAACTCTTGGCACCCCCAATGACTCGATATGGCCTGGCTATTCCAAGCTGCCAGGAGTCAAACCCAAGTGTGTCAAGCAGCCATTTAATACCTTGAGAAAAAGATTTGCTGCAGCTACTTTTACTGGAGCGCCTATGCTTACCGAACTGGGCCTGGATTTGTTAAACAAGCTTCTGACATATGATCCAAGCAAGAGGATTTCTGCAAAAGATGCTCTTAATCATCAATGGTTCAGTGAGGCTCCTCTCCCTGCTGAACATGTTAAGATTTGTAAATAAGTTTAACATGTTTTTTCTTTTAATCAGATATCAGATATGGTTCATGATCTTTTGTAACATGATATGTTTAATGATATTCAATTATTATAACATGATACTTTGTTGCTCACTGTTTGTTCTAGTTAGGGTCGATACAAAATGTATCTGGATTGTGCTACCATTTGCAATGGGCGAGGATCACATGTAAGTGAGTTGCTAAATGAAATTAAAAATACAATAATACTGTTAATCCGTTACCACACAAATTATGTCAATATTCATGATACATGTTGCTCGCACAAGGTGCTTAAAATCTATTTCTTTAGTCGTGTATGGTTGCAGATTATTGTACCAAGCACACTAGTAAAACTGCCACTGCAGCAGATGTTTGCATTAACGGATGAGAATTTGCAATTTGTGGCAATTTAACAATCAAAGGTTGCAAGTGGATTGCTGAACAGATGTAATGGTAACCACAAGAATAATATTAATATGCTTTAGTTAACGAGTTATTCCAACATTCGTGATACATCTTCTCCTCTTGTTTATATAAATCATACTTAAACTCTATTTCTTTAGTTATGTACGGAGTATATGGTTACAGCATACAGATGATCCATAAGGAAGCACACCAACAAAAACATGTCTGCTTCAATACTAAAGTTGTTCTTATGGTAATAGGCTTATGAAAATGACCCACTAATTGTAGGAGTGCATTGCTGCCTGAGTGTGATCGTAATGATTTTGCCAAGCACAAAGAAGATTAGTGAGAGTTCGATGAAGAAGATTGTGTTGGTAAGCTTTCTGTCAATGATCCATCCAAAGATGGTAAATCCGCCTGTGTTTGATTGCACGTATGCCACTGCAAAACAAAGCACAAACCAGTGCGACTTGTGAGAACACTTTCAGTTGCAATCTTGTGACCCTTTTGTACAAAACGTTCAGGTTTACATCATTTCTTATGTAAAAGACCATCCCTTTTTACATCAATTTATTTGTAAATAAATACCTATACAAATGTATTACTTGACTCCACAGATGTTAGGAAACTGTTAACACATACCAAATGGTTATCTCTTTTGATATGATGATGTAGAAGTAGCGAATTGGTTGTGAATTGCGAATGGCACAAAAACCCGTTTCCAGTTCACTCTGAATTATTAACGCCCAACTTTCTTGCTGAGTTAGCAACCTCTAAGTTACTAGAAGCAAAATCACTGGTGTTGATGAAATTCAGGATTCCCTGGTTTTGAGTTGTCTGCAATAAAGCTAAAATTGACTGCCAGTCACTACCAAGAACTCAGAAAGAAGAAAAGCTCGAAACCTGTGGCTTATTTTGGATAAATAATGGGCAATACGCATGTGCTCTTCTATATGAACAGAAATATCCAAATCCTGTTCTAGGATTTTTCCGTAGTTTTCAGTTCGAATCTTGTAAGTTACCTACCAAATTGTATCCAAGTACTATCAGCATGTTTCAATGTGTGTGCAATCTTGCTGTAACAAATTTTTTTGTTTCAGTTGATACTTTTCATGCTAGATTAGGACATAGTTCCTTATCCAAATTGATACATATTCCTGTTTGTAAGCAATTAGAGACATCTCAATTTTCTTGTACTTGTTGTATGCTTGTCAAAGGGCATATATTACCATTTCCCAAAAGCAATGCCTCTAATACAGCTTCTTTTGATAGGCTTCATATTGACTTATGGGGACCATATAGAAATGCTGCTCTTAATGGTGCTCATTACTTTTTTACCATTGTAGATGACTACATCAAAGCTTCATGGACCTATTTAGTACATAAAAAGGACCAAATTTTGTCCATTTTGTCAACCTTTATTGCCTATATTGAAAATCATTTTCAAATCACTCCCAAATATATCAGGTCAGATAATGGTATATAAATAGTAAACACACTAGTTTCTACCTATTTGCAATCTAAATGAATCATTTTTCAAAGGTCTATGGTTTACACTCCATAACAGAATGGTGTTGTGGAAAGAAAGCACATACACTTATTAGAGACTACTAGGGCCATTTAAATTCATGTTGGTTTTCCAGATTCTTTTTGGGGTGATTGCATTCTCACTGCTACCTATTTGATTAACAAAATGCCAATGCAACTTCTCAAATGGAGTCACCTTTTGAAACGCTTCACAATAAAGCCCCTTCATATGATCATCTTAGAGTCATTGGGTGTTTGTGTTTTGCAACCATTAGACAAGTTTGCTCCTAAAATTGTGTAGTGTGTCTTATTGGATTATCCACCCAACCAAAAAGGATATAAGCTCTATAGTTTAACTGATAAAACTGTAGTTACAAGCAGTGATGTCACTTTTTAGGAACATATTTTTCCTTTCAAAGTTGCATCTGATTTTATTTCTTCTGTTAGATCATTCTATTCTTTCCATCCCTTTTACTCAAGATGATTATAATGATCTTCTTCACCATCACTTGAACTTTCTGACAATGTTGCTGTCTCAAATGTCCCCGACAGAGGTCATAAAGAACTATTACTAGACTGTTGTTACTACAACTAACAATCAAACAAGTAAAGTTACTTATGATGTTGAGTCATTACCAAAAGATCATGAACCTTTCTAGCTAATGTATATTCTGAGCCTAATTCCTACCAACAATCCTGCAAGCATAGTGGGTGGATTGATGCTATGAATAAAGATTTATAGGCATTATAGGCTAATGATACATGGTACTTAACCAAATTGCCACCTGGTCGTAAAGAAAATACCTCTAAATGGGTTTACAAGACCAAATATAACCCTGATGGCACTATAGAAAGGCTTAATAGATTGGTTGTTAGGGGTTTAATCAAAAAGAAGGTATAGACTACAAACATATATTTTCTCCCTAAGATTGCTACTGTCAGAGTTTTGATTGCATTAGCTACTACTCAAAACTGGCCACTACAGCAACTACACATCAACAATGCTTTTTTACATGGTTACATTGATGAAGACATTTATATGCTTCCTCATAAGGGTTATACAAAAGCAGTAGAGGGGCAGGTATGTAAATTTAAGAGGTCTCTTTATGGTCTTAAGCAAGCTTCTAGGCAATGGAACCAAGAGTTTTCTAAATTTCTTATTAGTCTTGGTTTTGTCCAATCCAAGAATGACTACTCCTTATTTGTTAAAACTCACAACAATGGTTTCACTACTGCCTTAGTATATGTAGATGATGTGCTTATTACTGGTAATTCTATTAAGGAAATAGAAGCTACTAAGACTAATCTTGATAGAAAATTCTCTATCAAAGATCTTGGTTTGGCAAAGTACTTTTGGGGTATAGAAGTGTGCAGAACAGATCATGACACTTACTTAAACTAGAGAAAGTACACTGTTGATCTTTTACATTATGCAGTACAACATCTGAGTCAAATTTGTATCTGCTCCAAAATTACCTCAAATGCAAGCTGCATTGATTTATTGAAATATCTCAAAGGAACAGTTTCAAAGGGTTTGTGTTATCATGTGCAACTTAATTTGAAACTAACCAATTTCAGTGATGCTGATTGGGGCTCATGTCTAATGACAAGAAGATCACTTACTGGTTATTACATCTTCTTGGGTCATTCTTTGGTTTCTTGAAAAACTAATAAACAACCAACAATTTTTCAAGATCATCTACTAGAGCTAAGTATAGAAGCATGGCTGCTACTTACTATGGTTAAGTTTTCTTCTTAAAGATCTACATGTACCAGTTTCACTACCTATTACTTTGTTTTGTGATAACAAATCTGCCCAACAAATAGCAGCCAATCCCTGTTTCCATGACATAACCAAACACTTGGAGATTGACACTCATTTACTAGGGATAAAATACAAGATGGTTTCTTGCAGATTGCTTTTAAACCTTCTTCTCTATAGCTAGCAGACTTGATGACTAAAGCATTTGGCAAATTACAGCATTTTGCACTCTCTCACAAGTTTGGTCTTTCCACTCCTCCTTTGAGGGGGATGTAGAATATTAGAGAGTTTGTCAGAAATGTAAATAAAGAAACTATGAGGGTGCAAAATGTAAATAACTTAAGATGTTGTTAAAGGTTGTTGGAGTTTGTGTAAGTTAGTTAAGAGCGGTTATCAACCGTATTAGAAGTAGTTAGTAGCTGTATATAAATTGATATAATCTTTCATAGTTTCATATCCTTTTGTACGATTTCATTTCTTATCAATATGAGCTCTCAATTTGAGATTCAATTTGCTTCCGCGTTTATAAACTCAAGGTCTTATAGGTTGTAGGGCTTAAAGTATTGTGAGTGGTTCACTGTTGATAAATAATAAAGGGAAGTGTTCAATGTTAAAACAATGTGAAGATAGAGCCACCGTTAAAAAGAGATTCATACTCCAACGTAGAAAACATTAATTGTCTAACCTCATTTTTAATCCAATTGCCAAACACAAGGTTTTGAAACCCTTTTTTGAGTTGACCCGACTGGTTGACAGGTTTCGATTCAATTGGTTCGACCGGTTGACCTGGTTTTCAGGAATATGCTGAAAATCCGGAATATCTATACCTAAAAATTATTAAAAAAGCCGTAAAAAGAAAATACTAACCTGGAATTACATTAATAACACAAGTTTAGTAATTTTGAGTTCCCTGTGACTCTAAAGCACTTACAATCTACTCTGCGGCTTTATTTTTCATACTTCTTACCTATTTCTATTAATTTTGGTTAAAAAGTAGAATCAATGTATACATTAACTCTGTTCGTGTACTGTATATGCGGGGCTCTAATATAACAAATTAAATATTACTTCCAAGAAATTGTTGCACCAATAAATATATATCATTAAGAATTGAAACCCACATATTATCGACAAGAAATAAATACTACAGAGGTACGAGAAATATTGATCAGGTTACGTTCTTCACGGAAAACTTTAACCATTCGGGCAGGAGGCTGCCGCTTTATTCGCAAATACAAGGTTTAAGATGGAGGATTACAGTTTAAAGTCGGTAATGATCAAGCAGTGTTCCATGACTAGAACCCGGATTGTGGGTCAAGTAATTTGCCATAAATTCATTGGCTTGATATGATCTGAACATCTGGGGTCTGCTCACTGTAATTAGCTCTTTTGCAGGCTCCATGACGACTGGAAGATTAATATCTGGACCGAAAAACGTGACAATGGATGTTCGACCCACAGTTGAATTCAATACCGCACGATGTTCTGCACCTTTCAGCCTCCCATTACTTATAACCTACAGGTGAAAACAAAAAGCCGGTTAGACTCATATCGCTCGGTACCTGACTGGTCAGTGGCACCCAACTTAACCATGAATTTAATAGGTAAGTACCTCGAGTTGACAACCAACATTGACCACAAAAGCATTTGGGATGGGTTCAATACCCAACCATTTTCCATCCTTTTCTACTTGTAGCCCAAATTGGTCTTGTTGAAGGAGGGTTATGAGGTTAGGGTCAATGTGACTACACAAGCCCAAGGCTAGATGTGGGTCCGGACATGGTGGGTAATGGTTAATCGCCATCATCTGCCTCTTGCTTGCCTCGTTGAAGTACCCTTCATTAAGTCTAAGCCCTTCACTAATAAAATTCATGATCTTAAACGCCAATTTTCGCATCTCAATTGCATATCTCCCTACCTCATCTCTAAGAAATTAAACAAAACAAATATCAGTAGCTAACTAGCTAACTAGCTAAGCCTTAAGTGTCAAAATGACCATTCAACTACATATTAATTACCTACCTGTATCTAGCTGGTTTAACGGGCCAAGATGATAAGTTGTCTTCTAAAGGATGACACTGGTGGATCAAAGTGTCTTTCCAGTAATTAATACCCTCTTCAATGTGAGCCTTAACACTTGTGAAAGTCTTACCATATTCACCCGAGTAACTGCCTAATTTGTCCTCAGCCAGCATGTTGTAAAACTCCTTGTACAAATCTCTTATGTCTGCCATCATCTTATCCGAAATTCCATGATTGATTACCTATTGACAATATTAATAAAATATAAAAACAGATAGCCGGCCTGCGCACCGACATCTATTGAAGATATGCAAGGATAAGGGTTTAGAGAATATATAGAAGACCTGAAAGATACCAAATTCTTCACAAGCTTTTACAAGTTCTTGGACGATCTCAGACCGTTCATTTTGAAGATTGATCACCGGAATCTCGTTGCTAACTGTAACGATATCACTAGGTCTTCTTTCGACTGGCAACACATAATCTTTTGGAAGTAATTCGACTCCCTTTGACCAGCTAGAAACCAATTGAGCCATTTCGATCAATCTACTGTAAGAAAAGTTAGGGTATGAACAGGGTAATTTATAGCATCAAAATGTTAGAGGTTCAAATTTACAATTAAATGCGTCTGCTTCAGAAGATCCGCATTTCGTTGCACTTTTTTATTTCTTTTTCTTTTCTTAAAATATGCCAACTTGGTGATGGTTTGGTAAGGAGAAAGTGATGTGTAGATTAAGAAAATGAAATACCAATTACCTTTCATTTGGATTCTTGTTGAGCTCCTTTTTGTTTGTAGATATACCACATCAGTTTGATGTATTTTTTGATTAAAAATGTGCAAATTAGATCATTACAAACTGTAGAGTGATTTAAAAAATCACAGATGGGTATATGTCAACTCACATATTGTAAGATCCATACATTCTTATGCATAATTTAAAGAGGTCATAGTGCTATTGGAAGGTTTGATTTATAGTCGAAGCTCGGTCAAAGATGCTAGGATCAAATTCATAAAGACGCTTTCTTGGTGTCTTTCATGTATTTATATTATCTTTTTGTTATTGTCTGATTTTAACTCGCTTGTGTATATAGGGATGTTCAATGTTGCACTATAACATATTTTAAGTATCAATCAACTCAGTTATATGACAATCTAAGAATAGAGATAAGGGCATATAAATGTATTCAATTATGGCACAATGTGTAGTGTGTGTACTCAACTTCATTTTGGTCTTTTGTGTGAATTAAACTATCAATGATGGCTATTGTATGAAACAAACCTCCAATATTGCATTTTATGAGATAGAATGAGTGATCATTAGGAGAACAAATGGATGCGTTTATCATGTTTTTTTCTCTTTAAACAATATAAGACCATCACTGTGTTGTGTGAACATGAGGTATGTTTCTATATTCAAACACAATATAATTCAGCAGAACAAATCAACAGCTTAACTGGAGTATGATGATTATGAAGAAAGAAACCTTAAAACATAATTTGCCTCTTGCAGTGACTTCCAATCTAGCTATCTAAAATCACTGATGAACTATAACCAAACTTGCCCTGTTGTGTTTCCATGAAAAGAGAATTTCAAAAACTTGGTCGTCATAATCATAGGTTAGATGACGCTCCAGATAGAGCATGCTTAGCCAACTCCCTTCTCAATAACTTTCCGGTTGGGGTTTTCAGAATTGTGTTTATAAATGCAATCCATCTTAATCCTTTTGTATGGTGATACCTGCAAACATCAATGACATACATCCTTACAAACTCTGGTACATATTTTCAGAGTAAATAATGAGACACTGATCTTTTTCTTTCTTTTTTATATGATTTTTTCATTTAATATGTATACCAAGTGTTTAGCTGTTGAATAATCATGGCTTCATGGGTTTTTGTTTTTTTGTTTTTATTTCTTATATCTAAAAAGTTAAAAAATTTATATTATGCAAGTAATCAGAGAAGTAGACATGCCTGTTTTGCAATTATCTCCATAATTTGGGCCTCGTTGATTCTGCTTCCAGGTCTTCTCACTACATGTGCCATGGGAATCTGTCCGGCTTCTTCATCCGGATATCTGATTTTGGATGTCAATATCACAAACAGATGTTACATAAAATTCCCCATTTCCCAAATCAATATATTTTCAAGTGGCAATCTCAATCCATTTACTACTGGGTTGATTAGGGTTGTGTTTTATATGTCAAACAGGTTGAGTGAGTCCAGCCAAAAGTTAGCTAAAAAAGGAATAGGTCGAGCGGAGTGACATCAACCAAAGCCTATTTTTAATGCATACATACACGTAGATTGTTTATTTAAAGAAATAGATTACTAGTGTAGTGATATTGTTTTTGTGGTCATAATTAACGCATTAATCATTAATAAAAAATAATAATAGTGGACAAGAAAGTGTATTGCAGGAGAGTCTGATGGGATTCCACACTTACTTAAAAATATCCAGTTCAACCCACAGCCATTACCCAACCCGCCTATCTTGCTACATCTAACAATCAAGATTGTAATACAGTACGACTCGAAGCTGCTTGTCAGCTTATAAGACGGTTCACACTTACTTACAGAATCACAGCAGCATCTGCAACTTCTGGAATTGAAACAAGGTACTGTTCCAATTCAGCTGGTGAGACCTGCAATTTTCCATCGTCATCATCAGATCGAAGAAATTAATTAGGTTTAAGGAAAGAGTCTGCCTGGTTTTGAAGATTGAACATTACCTGATAGGCCTTATATTTGATTAGTTCTTTTAGTCGATCAACAATGTAGAGGAAACCATCCGAATCAAAATAACCAAGGTCCCCAGTCTTTAACCACCCTTCAGAGTCCAAAGTTGCAGCTGTTGCTTTGTAATTTCTAACATAACCTGTTCCATTCCTCTTGTCAGAACCAACCAAGGGTAGCAAAATGCAGTACTTAGACTTAGAAAGTTAGAAAAGATTTAAACATTATCAATCTAATATACTGATTTTCTTGTCAGGGCCTATGTGACACAAACCCAATGAATCACCCTTAATATCAACTTCCATCTTATACTTGCATTCTTGCAATGCAAGTGGGACACTTATTCAATATAAAATCATCTCTAGCGCCCTCAAAAGATTGAATTTTTAGTGTATCGCACACAAGTCGTGCTCTTTAGCTACAAACGAGTTTACCCCTATGAAACAAATACCACTACATACACAATTTACAGAAGACATGCACAGTGTTTACAAGTAAAAGTTAGATTTAGTATATAAGCTTGTGTTTGACAGAACTCTATATTGCTAAGTACCTAATGGCTAATATATCGATATGTCGTGTGGTCTGTTGTGTCCACAGTAACATAAAGGAGTGACTGATTTTTAAAAAATTCTAGTCACCTTTCCGTTGCTTTTAAACAATCATTTTTACAAAACATAACAAAAAAACGGTTTCAATGCCAAAGGCAGATCGCTATATCTTGCAAAACAGTTCAAACAGTTCATCTAGGAAATAAAATTATAGAGTACAACAGTTTTCTTCGCATAAACTATGTTCAATTAGCTGCAAAAAGACAATTATGATGCAGGAAAAAGTCAAACACACAAGAACATAACTACGAGGTTAAGTTTTTGAAACTAGTATAGTCGAAGATGCATCACCTTTCATGATCATAGGACCTCTTAGCCACAGTTCTCCTTGTTGCATATGATTTAAAGCATCCCCAGTTTTGGGATCAACTATTTTAGCTTCTACATTTGAGGATAAATGACCTACTGATCCATATCGTTCACACTCACGTGGCCCGATCATGCCTGTACTCCCTCCCCCAGTCTCAGTCATACCATACCCCTTTACAATAACAAACTTACAAACATTTCTTCAACACTGGAGGGGTATTATCGTCATTTTGTCAAATTCGAATGCGCGAAATACCTGCCGAATATCAATTTGTGGAAACCTCGCCCTGATGTTCTTAACCACTTCTTTCCCAAGCAGTGCGCCACCGCAACTGATCAACCGAAGCAAGCTCAAGTCGTAATTCATAACGACGTCCGAATTCGCCATTGTTACCAGCTGTGCTAGCCGCAAAAACGTCACCTTATAATCCTCAACTGCTTTCAACATTTTCTTAAAATCAAATCTTTCCATGTAAAAACCACTAAACCAGCGTCTGACCAAGTGATACTGCACTGATCAGCACAAAAGAACCTATAACATGAAACAGAGGTGAAGTAAACAGTAACACAGGGGTAGTTTCATGTTTTACGGATGAGTGAATGTCCGGCGGATGCTGTAGATATAAAATTACGGTGAGTTAATTCAACTCCTTTAATTCGTCCAGTTGTACCGGACGAATACATAGTTGCTGACGTGTCATACTGTTTAATAAGTCACTGAGAATTAACAATAGGGTTAGGGTTTTGTAACTAGGAAATAAGTTCAGGTGAACCGATTATGATTGTAGGTATTGAGGAAGGGAGTTAAGAAGCGGCTGATGACGTGGCAAATGCGATGGTAGGGTTAGATAGGTTAATTAGGTCGGTTAATTCTGATGACGTGGAAATCGGATTAATTGGGGAAATAATGAGGCCTAATGATAGAAGTGAGAAGTAAATAACAGGAACGTGAATTGAGGTCTGAGATAAAATTAGGCGACTTGATTTTTTCGAAGTGATGGAAATTGAATGATGAGTGACGTGGAGAGGTGGAGGAGAGAGAGAGTGTGGTCGGTGACGGAGAGTAGTTGTGACGGCGGTGGGAGTGGCGCCGGTGACCGGAGACTGTGGAAGGTTTTAATTTTTGAACAGAATCCGTTTTGAAGGTTTATAGCCATGAAAATGAAAATAAATTGCAAATATTTGAAAAACAGTTACCAGTAGTTGCAGAAATACTTGATTTGTCTAAAACGATTCAAACGAGCAAGTGGTAGAATATTGATTAAAAACGTTAAATATATAACAACAATCAATTATTAATATATACAAATTTAAGTAATTGATTCCTTTTTTCTTTCTTTAACACAGGTTAACTTTCATTTGGATTCTTGTTAAGCTCCCTTTGCTTATAGAAATACCACAAGAAGTTAGATGATACTTATATTTTTTGATTATAAATGTGACTATTGGACCTTTTGAACGCCCTCTTGGTTGCTTGCGGGTCAAAGATTCCAAGGTGACGTTTCATTTGAAAATGGGTTTGATTTTGGGTATAAGTTTGATAGAAGAATAGAATACAGAAAAGGGAAATTTTAATTTTTACATTAAGAAAACTTTTAAAAAAAAATTTGTTCAGAAAAACCTATCAAAATTTACTCCATTCAGTCACAAGTTGTAAGGACTTTGTGACCGGACATACTTGGGGCTTGTGACTCGTGATCGGGATTTGCGCCACCCATTGCGACTCGCGACTGGGCCCTTCTTTTTGACTTATGTTGACTTTCATTTTTTTTTTTGTAAATTGTGTTAAATTTCTTGTAAACTTTGAAGTCACATCTTTTGACTCGTAACTCCGATTAAGTCATCATTTTTTTTAATTTTAATTTATGTATACTTTCGAGATCTATTCGTTGGCAAACAGCCACATGCGCTTTGTCCAAATTTTCTTTTTGAAATTTGGGGTCCTTGACCTTGAATTTTGACAATTTATAACTTTCTTTTATACTTTTAAACGCACTTTAAACGCTCAAACTTGCTATAGAAATTTCGAATTTCAAATTCGTAAAATTTATGGTCAATATGGAGTGTCATAAAGCATTAACCCTCAATCAATTTCGTAAAAAATTCAAAAAAGTAAAAAAAAACAAAAAAAAAATAATCTTCGAGCTCGGCAACGATCAACCTCGAGTCGCAAGGTCCAGTCGTAAGGACCCTTGCGACCCGCGTACTTGAGGATATGTCCGGACGCAAGCCAAGAGGCCTTGTGACCCATGTTTTGTGACTGGGTGGGGCAAATTGGGATAAAAAAATTTTGAGGGCAAATTTTTTTAATTCTTTTTTTTGGGGCATTTTTTTCAATTTTCATAAAGAAAATCTTGTTTCTAGAATTTAAATTTTGTTTTGATTGTCAAAACTGAAATTGATAGAATATTTAGTAGGCATTAAGGGCCTGTTTGGCACAGAGCTTTTTGGAGCTTAAAGCTTTTGTTTTGAAAAATAAGCTATCTAAAAAATAAAGCTTTGTTTGGATGCACAACTTTATTGCTTTTAGTTTGAAGATTAAGCTCATAATTTAAAAGCTCCTCCAACTAGCGTTTATGAGCTGTTATGAGCTTTCTGATCATTTTACACTTTGATATTACTGCTACATCCACTTTACAGAATACAGTTTACGAATAAAGTTCTAGCTTGCAGCTTCAATTTACAGCTAATAGTTACAGCTACCAGTTAGTTTTGCCAAATATACCGTAAATTTGATATAATATGGGTATAAAGTTTGATGATATGGCATTAACAAAAGTGTTGTCATCTTTCATCATAGATATATACGTAGTATCAAAATATATGAAAGAAGAAAGTAAAAGAAAGAAATGGAAATAGATAGAGAAATTGTGTGATTCATCTATAATAAAACCTAGCGAGTTTTGTTTTTCAATTTGTGGGTTTTAAAATTCAAATCCTCATAGAACAAATATGTCTATTACTATCAAATCCATTAGCGATCCCAAAAGAATATAAGAACCAACACACCCTAAGATCAAGTTCATTATCTTGGCTTTCTTGGTGTCTTTCATGTATTTATACTGTTCGGAACAGTCTGTTCCTAGTTTTTGGGTATCTGCCACATAGGACCCATATTTTTGTACTACTTTTTTCGTGTTTTTAATTTAACGAAAAACTGCCATACAGAAAAAACAAAAGAACTTCAATATTGACAATTATAAGAATTACCAATCACTAGGTACTACAGAAAATATCGCATTTTATGTAACAAACCACCAAATATTGCACTTTATGAGATAGAATGGGTGATTATTGAAGTTTGAAGCTTTGATCATGTTTTTTCTTTTGGGACAATATAAGAGAATATTGTATTGTATTAACATGGAGTATGTTTATATATTCAAAATACAGCAGAACAAATCAATAGCTTAACCGAAAGTAAACCAAATGTTATTAGAAATTTACTTAAGAAACCTTTACAAGACATTTGCATCTTGCACCGAAATCCATTATAGCTAATCTAAGTTCACTGTTGAACTATAACCAAACTAGCCCCCTATGGTGTTTCCACGAAACAAGAATTCAAAAACTGGTGCGTCATAATCATAGTTTAGATGAAGCTCCGGATAGAGCATGCTTAACCAACTCCCTTCTCAGTATTTTTCCTGTTGGGTTTTTTGGAATTGCGCTTATAAATGTAACTTTTCTAATCTTTTTGTAAGGTGATACCTGAAAACATCAATATCATATACACTAAGTCTGCGAGATCAATGAAGAGTAAATTATTGATATAGATTCTAATCCAGTTAAAAAAAAATTATATGGTTTTCACTTTACTATGAACGCTTTTGATGTTTAATTGTGGGAATGATAAATGGCAAAAACGTATATCGAGCAAGTAATCAAAGAAGTAGACATGCCTTTTTTGCAATTATTTCCATGATTTGAGCGTCGTTGATTTTGCTTCCAGGTGTTCTAACTACATATGCCATGGGAATCTGCCCTGCTTCTTCATCCGGATATCTGATTTAGATGTCAATGTCACCAAACAGATGTTAAATACAATTAGTGAATTACCCAACTGGGAATGAGAATAATGATTCTTTCAGTACAACTAAAAGCTACTTGATCATCTTATAAGATGGTTTAAACTATAGGTGCCCATTTCAGCCCATTTACTTATGAATGGGTCTATATTTGGTATGCTTTTTATATCTAACAGGTAATATAAAAAAATAGATGAATCGGGAAAAGGTCAACCTTACTGAAAGTTTAGTGTATGTTGATAGAGAAACTTTCAAAATCATTTTATTCAAAAAAATTATATTAATGAAATTAATATAATTTTTATTATCACAATTGACACACTATTTTGTTATAAATAAGTTCATTTTTTCCTTTTCAGGTCAACCCAACCTGACTCGTTTGTAGGTCACCAAAAGTTACCTGTTACCCAGCTCAGCCGACCATAACATATTTAGTACTTACGGAATTACAGCAGCATCTGCAACTTCTGGAATGGAAACAAGGTAACGTTCCAATTCAGCTGGTGGGACCTGCATTTTTTTCAGTGTTATTATCAGATGGAAGATATTACTTGGGTTTAGTATTTATGAGTTTGAAGCAAGAACATCACCTGATAAGCCTTATATTTGATTAGTTCTTTTAGTCGATCGACTATGTAAAGGAAACCATCCGAATCAAAATAACAAAGGTCACCAGTCTTTAACCACCCGTCAGAGTCCAAAGTTGCAGCAGTTGCTTCATTATCTCTAACATAACCTGTTTCATTCAAACTTAAAGGTCAAATATATACATTTTCATTTTCCGGGGCATCACATGAACATAACAAGATTATCATCCAACATAATTTTCATTTTTTGTTTCTAATATATTTCACAAAGTTGTTGGGACAAAATAATAATTACCCACACGACAACAGGTTCTTCATCTTTTTGTTCGTTTTGCAGAAAGTCAAATCTATGATGCACAAAATAACAATGAATGCAATCATGTAGGGGTCTGGTCATTTACAAAATTTTCATTTATTTCACCTTAACTTTTTTGCATAATGTACGTGGTCTCATTTTTGATGTAAAAATGATCCCTATGGCCCCAATCTAGGAGAGGTACAAAGGGTTGAAATTCTATATGTATAAGTGTATCATACACAAATCAGGTCTTTAACTACAAACATTGCCTCCTGTGAAAGAGGTCACCGAAATAAGATATAATACATCTATTAGGTTGCTAGAGATCAATATATCAACTGACACAACTCTATACTGCCAACTGTGTGGTTCTTAATTTGATTTGTCCACCTTTGTATAAATGAACGATTGAACTTTAGATCATTGTAAATAACCATCGTTTCTACAAGAAAGTGCAAAGAAACAAAACGTTGTATTTTGCAAGATCAGACCATTTTGGGAAAAAGTGCCAAGAACAATGGTCTAGCTCGTTTGCAATCATATTTTCATGATTTGTATAAAACAATGTTTACTTGCCGAAATCTAATCGCTTTTGGAACTTTCATAACTCAGAAGAACAATGGCTGACTTCAAAACCAAAAAATGAATGTGATGATAAAAAAAAGTAGAAAACTCAAAGATACACTACTATGATGGTGTTTGACTTAGCTTTTTAAAAGGCTTTTTAGCTTATTGCATTATCTAAATGCAATAAGCCAAAACATTTTTTGGGCTTTTTAAGCCTTTTAAGATAACATACCTATTTTGGTGAAGCCAATGCAATGGGGCTTTTTAGAAAGATCTTTTAAATAAGCTAAGCCAAACAACTTGAGGTCGTTTTAGACCCCATGTTAACTTTTAGAAACTACAAGCAGAAGATATAGTACCTTTCATGATCATGGGCCCTCGTAGCCACAGTTCTCCTTCTTGCATGGGAGATAAAGCCTCGCCAGTTTCTGGATCAACAATTTTGGCCTCTACATCACACGATAAACGACCAGCAGATCCATATCGATCACACTCATCTGGCTTGTTCATTCCTGTAATCCCTCCCCCAGTCTCAGTCATACCGTATCCCTTTAAAAAAAAAACCATACAAATAGAATCAGTCACTGTTTACCTTCATCCTAGTTTAATCAACTGATTTATTAAACTTAATAATTATCTTGAAACACGCTACAAGGATACATGACCATAAAATGGTCTTGAACATTAACTAAGCATGATCAATCATGATCTTTAGGTGCCTATGAGACCCTGAATATATTCAATTTGTGGTGCATGTTTCTAATCATCTTTTGTGTCATTAGTTCCCATCAAAAAGCTTTATCCGAATTTTTAATGTGCATAAGCTTTAAAACTATGTAAGAAACATTTTTATAATCTAATCAAAAACATCAACTCAATGCATCACAGATACAGATTCAAAGCAATATCACAATTATGTAGAATGCAATATCAAAGGATAGTTACAGAAATACATTAACATACCATGGGTATTAAGTCTATTCGACATAATATTCAAAACTTAGTTTGAATATCATATATGCTTGAGAATTATCAACTGAATTATTAGAAATGCAATACTTGTAGTAAACAACACCAATCGTTTTAGTTTAATTAAGTTCTTAAGTTGTGTCATTTCTGAAAAAGGTACAATACTTAGAGGGTCTCTAATCAGTTGATGATCACTCCCATTTTTTAACAAAATTATACATCGCTTTCATAAGGCACGATATCTTAAAAGTTTATAATTTTGTGTCTATGTACCCTACTAATGTTGTATTTATTCATATATATAAATAAGACTCTGTGCGATGAAACGTCAATTCGTTATATATATTTTAACCACTATATTCAAACTCAAATCCGACATAAACTCTGTAACTAATCAATCACTAAAACATTAATGTGTTCAGATTAGTTAAAAACTTTGAATTTTTGATCTCATGCATGTAAACTACACCAGTGCTATGCTTTGATATTTTTAAATTCTTTTACCGTGGGCAATTCTCCACAAGTTTGCATGATACTTCGTTTCAACATTTACCTTAAGTGTTAGTTTTCTAATAATGTTACTTGTAATTCTATTTTGAACCAATCATAATGCTTGTTAAACTGAAAAAACAAAAACATAATAACTATATTGTTTCCCTTGCAATGATCCCATAATCTCACAGGCTGGCTGCACGGTGAACGTTTAAACTTCTCAAAAAGATAAATGAAGTGTTATTTCCGCCATTTAACTACCAAAACCACTAAACTTTTAATTTTGTTATGCAGAAAAAGAAGTGACATAGATTGTATTTCTCAAGGTTATTTAGTTTTGGTACGATCTTATGCTACATCATATTATATTAAACTAACACATTGCCCGCGCAATGAAGCGGTAACTCATTTATCAATTTATGTTACATGCGATAGTATGTTTGTTAAATAACATGTCATCCTTAAATAGTATTTCGTAATATCTTTTTCGAATTTTATAGACAATATTTTAATATGTTAAACTGATAACTCATTTTCTAATTTTCTATGTGTGACGGTAACTTAAAATGATTAGTGCTCAATTAAATTTTATATGGAATAAAAAATATAACGTAGACTAAATTTAGAGTTATTAACCTAGTTATGACAATATCAAATGTATAAAGAAGTAATTTTGGTATAATAACTTTCCTATTTTAAGTAAATTTCATATATAATGTAATAGAAGTAAATGAGTAATTAAAATTTTGTTTTCAGAGTTTAAGACTCAATATGAAAAATGAATTATTAATATACTAGCATAGTGCCGGCGCATTAGATATATTGTTTCATTTTCAAAATATAAAACGATTATCTAGGTGTAATATGTAGATTTCTATCGCTAAAAGTTACAAATGTTTAATTATATATAAATTCTTATTATTTTAAATTTAGAGATTAATGTAATATGAATATAAAAGATGAAAGTTTAAATATAAGTTAGACTTGCAATTATTTAGTAAATGTATAATTTTAAAAAGGTAGTAGTTAAAAAAGGATATAAATGTAAAAAAAAATTAAGTATTAAGACTCAACAATATCAATATGCATTATCAATAGTTATAAATTATAAATTACATATTATAGATATATATAGGGAAATGATCCATAGGGAAGCTACAAATCTTGGAAAAGGAAGGAAACAAATCTTAGCCCTTGATTTTTTTCATAAATAAATATTTTTAACATTCATTTGTGATGAATGTTGAATTTTAAAATTATTTGTGATTTTTAAAATTCATTTATAATGAAATAAATGGTTGAAATTTACTTCCCTCTTTATCTTCGCCCTATATTACGTACGTGGTAAGTGAAACATTTATAATTGACGAATTACTAGTGAAAACTTGGAATGACGTCCCTAATTCGTTAATTGTTCCATTTAAATTTTAATATAATATTTAATTATTTAATAATTTTTAATAACTTTGAGAAGAAAAACTCAAAATATTCTTTAAAAGTATCCGAAGTTTCGAACCATCCACTCAAATGCTCAATGGCCCATTTAATTTAGTAGTTAGATAGATCCACAATGGTTTAATTTAAAAGCGTCCAAGTGTAAGATGAGTTGTGTTATACTTTTTTATAAAAAAACCTTTCATCTCTGATGGTTACAGCTTTTCAAAAGCTGAAAATTATTTAATAAATCAACTTAATTGAAGAGAGATGATGAAAAGATTTTTCTTACAAACCATTAATACTTGAAAGCTTTTTAAAAAGTTTAACCATTAAATCTGATCAACTTTTATACTCTTTCCATCTCAATTAAAATGTTCATTTTAATTGTACACACAATTTTAAGAATCTTCACTAATTATATTTTTCACTAATTAAATAACATCTTAATCCACTAAAATTAGTTTTGATTAGTTAAAACATAAAAATAAATATTTATCTAAAACAACTCAAAATAATAATGTAGAGATTTGAAGTGAGACATAAAGAGCACTTAATTCCATTCATTTTAACTCATCGGAATTGCCTTTATCATTGAAGGTGGAAGATACTTTTTTAAAACCTATAACAAGACAAACATCTCATGCCTGGCCACACGAAATTTAAAACGAACACTAATATTGACTACAAAGTACACGCGCTAAAGAAGCGCGTGAGATAAAAGTACCTGTACAATCTCCACATCAGGAAACCTTGCTGCAAAGCTTTTAGCCACTTCTTTTCCGAGCGGCGCGCCACCGCAGCCAATCAACAATAACGAGCTGAGATCATATTTCAACACAAGTTCCGATTTCGCCATCGCCACCACAAGCGGCGGTGACACTGGCATATACGTCACCTTATATTTCTCAACCGCCTTCAACATCTTCTCAAAATCAAATCTCTCCATTAAAACAAGCGTCTCGCCTATAGATATAGCCCTTATCAACATAAAAAAACCGAATACATGAAACAACGGTAACGGAAACATGGATACAGGATGAACCGCAGGGGCATTTTCGTCTTTTACAAATCTGTTATGATACGTAGCGTTTATGATAGATATAAAATTACGGTGTGTTAATTCCACTCCTTTTATTCGTCCGGTTGTACCGGATGAATACAGAATTGCTGACGTGTCAGTCTGTTTAATAACACGTTGAGATATTAAACTGTGGTTATCATTAGAATTATGCTGTAACATGGAAATGAATTGAGGTGAATCGATTATGATTGTACGGATTGAGGAAGGAAGTTTAGAAGCGATTGATGACGTGGCAAACGCCACGGTAGGGTTAGATAGGTTAATTAGGTCGGTTAATTCAGATGACGTGGAAACCGGATTAACCGGAGAAACGGTAAGGCCTAGTGATAGAAGTGAGAAGTAAATTATAGGAATGTGAATTGAGGTCGGAGATAAAATTAAGGCGACTTGATTTTTGTTAAGTGATGGAAATTGAGTGATGAGTGACGTGGAGAGTGATCGAAATTGACGGATGAAATCGGCGTAGGTGAGACGGTGGCCAGTGGTGGAGTCGATGAGGAAAACGGTGGTGGAAGGTGAGAATGTAGGGTTGGAGTGGAGGAGAGAGAGAGTGTGGTCGGTGACGGAGAGTGGTTGTGATGGCGGCGGGAGTGGTACCGGTAATCGGAGACTATGGAAGGTTTTAGTTTTTGCACAGAATCCATTTTGGAGGTTTATAGACGGTGTATCTGTCTCTATAGTCATGGTTAGTAGTGTTTTAATTTGAGATATTGGAAGACCGGTGAATTATATATAGCGATGGAAAATAATCAGAGTTGATTTGTGTCGTTTTAATTGGAAAAATTCAGTATGATAAAATAAAAAATAAAAAATTATTAATTTCGAAAAGATAACATAGCGAGTAGAGACGTTTGTTGCCATAAATAAAAAGAGATATTTTATTACTTGATTTAATATCGTTAATAAATGTTTGAACGAGAAAGTGTAATATTTCTAGTTAGGTTTGGAGCTATAAAATTACTGATATTACGAATGTTATATATCGAATTAAATAATAAGTCATTAACTATTTATAATAGGAGTAACAATTATTGGTATTATTATTATTAAATTATTAATTAACATAAGTTCTTGTACATTATATAAATTTTTTTGAATGAGTAGCTTTTACTTAGTCCGTCTTTGCTTCTAAGCATATCCAATGGGTTATTGTATAATTTTGTCAAACTTCTATGAATTTTCTCAATAGTATATTAGTTTCAAAACAATTTATGGTAACTAGTGACTTTTTACAGCAATTATTAAAGGTACTGTAATCGGGTTTGCTAAACCGATTTCTAGTGATGTTGAATATAAAGTCTGGTATGCCAAACCCGACTTTAGAATTGTAGAGAGAGAAATCACATTTCACAACTCCGGATTCTAAAATTTTTGACTCTCTCGTTGCAAATCTATATATGTATTCTTTGATTTGTGATATCAAATGGGTGGTTGAAGTTAAACCCCGACTTCTAACAGTTCAGGGAGTAAAACGTCAACATTTTTTGTCGAGAACGCTATCATACAGTGTTCCGTCACTATCAGACGGCGTTCATGCGATTCAGTTTCTTCCTTCTTCTTTTTTTCTTTCTTTCTTGTTTCCCTATTTTCTATCTATTTTTTTTCTTCGTTTTTATGACTTTAAAAAAAGGAGAAGATAGAGTAGTTAATTTGAAAAAGAAGAATGAAGAACAAGATGGAGTAATAATGGATCTACTGTAATATTTTGTTGCGATGAGGTTTTCTTTTTTTTCTTTTTTAATTAGGACAAGTCAATTTAGAATTGATTAAATACTTTTTTTCTTTTTAGATGAATTAATGTTCTTTTAATTAGATCAACTCTATTTTATTTTGCTCATTTTTAGAATTATGTGACATTTTAATTGATCATTTTACACTTTTTTAAGCTTGAACATTTTTATTAAACTTGTAATATGTAATTTTATTTAATTAATTTTTTTATTTATTTTAATTTATTAAGTTATTTAAATTTTAAAAAATAAAAATCAAAATCAAGAACACTGTTTATACTACTTTGCTTTTCTAGCAACAATTTTATCTCAAAATACTATTCAAAACATTATTTTTTAGTATCACCACTTCCTAATCAACTTGAACAAAAGTGTTTTAATTTATCAACTTTTATTATCAAGATAAATCTTTTAAGTGTGAGAGCATAGTGCTGGTGTCCTCGGTTTATACCCCGTTTAATATACCTTGAATCGGTTGATTCACAATAATTTGTATCCTTGTACTTGGTGTGACTGGTAGGACACAAACATAAGAGTTTATGAAACAAATTTAGCAATTTACTATCAAATATATTGTATTTTTCTTGTTTGTTAAACCGTAACGATCGAATTTCATGTTTTACATTTAAAAAATGTAGCTTTTAGCCATATACATAGAACACTCTACGATAATGACAAAATTCTAAGTAATGATTCGTACCGATGGATGAAAAAGCTTACATTTTATAACAAACTAACAAAATATTAGTTCTAGAAAAATATTCTATCTCCTTAATTATATAGACTTAAATTTAGACTTAAAAAATTGATAGATATATGTTATAATCAGTGTTTTTAAACCCGGGTCGGACCAGGCGAATTATAACCGGGTTAACTTCGAAGTCAAACTCGGTCAAACCCGACTGGTTTTTCAGTCGAACCGGGGTTGACCCGGTGAACCGAACTAGTCGGACCGGATTTTTCATTTTTTTTTCTTTAATTTTAGGGACTAAATCTTGACATTTTCAATAGTTTCATAATGTAGCTAATATATCATATATGGAGATAGAACGTATGTGTAGTTGATTTCATAAAATGTTTCATAGTGTTGAAGACATTTTTAACAATTTCATTTCTCAAAGTTTATTGATATTTACAATAAAGGTCTTTTATTTTATCTTGTTGCACGAAAGATCTGTACAGTTACGTTCTTCATCGTGTATTTAGTTAGTAACAAACTCTTGAAAAACTAAGATGGTACATCTTGTAATATTCGAATGAATTTTGGGTCTTTTTAGACAACCTAGTAATAAGATCGGTTGGCCGAGCTCATTTATGAGGACGTAGGCAGTTGATGGTTCATGCAATCATGCATGTTCATCCGTGCTCATGGTTCTGAGCGGCTGAGCATGTGTGCCGAACTGCCAATCATGGTGTGTTGGATGGTCCCCATTAATACAAATTAAATTTATATAAATATTAGTGTCGTTCAATCTTCAATATACCAAACAGTCAACTAACTATAGAAAAGAAGAATTATCGTTATGTTATACATGACAAAATTTGTGCTAAATAGAAAAAGAAAAAATTTGCTTACACCAACTGTCAAAAGAATGATTTAATTAAGCATAAACAGTAATTTTCTTATAATATATATAGATTCTAGGAACTACTTATTTACTTATCTTTGTTTGATTTTACTGAAGATAAATAAAGTGAAATACTTTTATCATAAATTTTTTTTACGTATTTTATAAGAAATAAGTCCTAAGTGTTAATAGATATTTATCTTTGGAGTAAATTACATAAATATACCCTATCTAATAGTTTCAGTCCTTGAGTCAAATTTTTTATAGGTTCAATCTCTTGACCTGCATCTTTATTTCAATATTGTTCCCGGATCTAAATGATTATTAAATCTATCCGTTAAATCTCATCACATGCATATCACATGAGGGTAAATTTGACTTTTGACTTTCACTAAGAAACTCATACTGTTACATAATGTATACAGCAAGAACATTTATGTAACTTAATTTAAAAATAAATACTTTCATAAATGTTAAATACTAATATATGAAATTACAACAACAAAAGATATATAGCAATTTGTATAATCACTTATCATCACAAATTACAATACATCTTTTGTTGTTGTAATTTCATAAATTCGTATTTAACGTCTCTCGATATATTTATCTGTTTTTAGAGTAAATTGCATCAAATGGTCACGTGGTATACCATATGTAACAGCTTCAATTCCTGGGTGATAGTAAAAAGTCAGATTTAGCCTCGCCTAAGAAGAACATGATGATACTTAACGGAGATTTTTTACGGCAGTTTAGATCAGGGACGGGTAATGGAACGAAAATCTAGGTCAATGTACTGAACCAACGTAAAACTTTATTAAAAGACTTTGACTGTACTGTTACAATAGGCTATTTCAAACACCTCCAAAATACCCTTTTTACTTTTTCTGTAGATCATAAGCTGTTTTTTATAAGTTTACACTTTACATGTATAAATCTAAAGATGCTGTAGAGCGAGAATCGATAGATAACTACCTTTCTAAAGTAATGTCTTTGTTTCGTCCTATTCCAAAAAAGTTGAGTCATTCCAACTTTATAAACCCGATGATAAAACTAGGTGAAGCAAACTTACTAAAGTACAGTACCCAACCGCATGCATGTCGTGATATGTCGTTGTCTGTTTTTTATTTTCTTTTTATCCCTCTATCAATATCAATAAATAGATATTTCGTTGGGTTGCATCTAGACAAGGCTGATTAATGACAACATAAATAACTGAGAGTTTATCCTAGGAAGATAACTGAGTACGCAATATAATGAAATTAAACCGCAAACAAAGGGAGAAAAAACACTCAAAAGATGATAAAATGCTTCAAACATCATAAATCCATATACACAACCTCTAGTCGCCAATGTTTGTTTTGACAAATCCAAAATCAATAATAAAAGAAAATTTTAAAAAGAAAAACATCAATCCTTAGACATACAATCAACTTGAAATAGTCACACACATATATATCCCAAGAAGCATATGAAGTCAAGTTCCCTTATAATTCTTCAACTCAAAGTACCTTTGAAAAGGAAACAAATGTATGCAAAAGGAACGTGATCGAGCACCCAAACACAGTTTGAAGTTGATGGTGTATGTGGTACCCTCAACGTGAAATTTGAATGAGCTGAATCGGTACATTTAATACATGGCAACAAGCTGGATATGATGTATGCGCGGCTGCATCGTCCATGCAAACTTTATGTGGAAGGCTGAATAGGCACACAGTGCTGCATTCAAAAAGTTATCTGATGGTGTACCCCATTTTGGGATCCATATCTGAAAACTCGTAAAACACATCTAAGGTGGTTAAGGATCTGGATCACCTGATTGCTTATTTCCATAAGAAATCTCGCAAAATCTTTCCAGAGTTTTGAGAATAAAGAAATGATACTAATTGTTTATTAAATCATTATGGTTTGTGTTTTTAAAACACTTCACATTTCTTTTTAATTTGTAAGCAACAAAAAGTGTGACACGCACAAGCAGGTGTACAATATACATATTTCAAAGCGTGACGTACACATTTAAATGACATCGTACAAGTGCATAATTGTATCACTCATGAAAAAAGGAAGGTTAACAATAACTTTGAAATTTGCTCATGGATGATTTTTTCATGAAAAATTAATCGGTGATTATTCACTATCTTTCATAGTTTCATAGAAGAAAACAAGTGCGTTCTCATTTTAGAAACCCACAAAAGGGACAGGTACAAGTACCATAGCATTGGTACAACCAAAAAGATATGTTCAGGTCATCTCTTTCCCAACTCTGCAAAACTTATCTTCCGTAAAAAAAAAGAAATGTAGATCACCGAGCTCCGTGATGCCTTGATTCAACCAAGCTCCAAGCTCATTCTAATGCTTTGTCGAGATGATCGGAGCTCCCGGGATGATTTTGAACGCCGAGATCATTCGACAGATCTTCAAACTCCGTGCCCGTCTAGCTCCGAGCTCCAGGCTGTCCTTAAGCTGAGCTCCGAGCTCGTTCCGGCAGAGCCCCGTGCACACTTCGACAGAGCTCTGAGCCATCCATTTCAAGCTCCGTGTGCGTTTTAGTAGAGCTCCGAGCCTGTGCCATGTTCAACTGAGATCCGTACTAATAACTCTTTCGGCCAAGCTCCGTGCCCGTGCTGCGTTCGACAGAGATCCGTGTCCCATTGTAAGTCTGTGCCTTCTGCTGCTGATCGTGAGCCACTACAAAGTTAATCGTGGTGTTCTGTCGAGCACTACTGCGCTGTTGGCTCCTCTGTTAAACTCCCTCTTTAAGTTTTAATCATCTCTTCAAAGCATAATATTAATGTCATGAGAAACATAAACACATGTGCTCAATTATTATTTGGAAATTTCTAAATCTGGTGCATGTTCACCAAGTATTTAGGGTTCATAATTAGCTTGTGCCGTACAAGTCGTTGTATCAACAAACAAAAATGAAAATACAAACACACCGTTGTGTATACATTTTCACGTTAAGCTTCATAATTATAAAGAAAGAAAAAGAAAAGAATAACGTGGATTCTTTGGAAACAAGATTTGATGGAAACCAAAAGTAGATAAATAATTATTTTCCTATGAAAATAGACACTGATTCCTAATGATATAAGGTTTCTAGAACCATTTTTAATTATACCTAGATCTAATTGGTTCTGGGGTGCTGAAAATGGATATTTCATCTAAATCAATGCTCAATTATGATGAAGATGATTATGGACATCAAGTGCTCGATAAAATGTCTCAATCGATTTGTACAATAATTTTTGCATATCGTACAATACTTTGTTGTTGGGACTGCTCTCTGTCTGTTGTTAACAGGAAGCGAAGGGCATAGCTTTCTATCTTATTTGGCTTAGATTGAGCTCCTCGGCTCATCAATGCATTCCTTGGGTCATCAATGAGCTCCTCGGCGCATCAATGAGTTTTTCAGGTCGGCTCTCCAAAAATGAGTTATTCGGGCCAGCTCTCAGGCTTCTCATCTCAGATCAAGCTCTTCTGCAACGACCTCTTCAACTCGACATTTAACATTGAACTCTTCAGCTCAACTTTACATCAATAAGACATTCATCTTAGCTTTACAACAATGAGGTCTTTATCTCATCTTTTCAGCACCTATCTCTTCAGGTTTGAGCTCTTCTTCGCTAAGCTCTTAATGTGGTATCAACTTACTGTTTGATTTCAACACCACCAAAATATTTAGTAGCATTGAAATGGGGGTTATCATGGTACAATGATGATCTCGGTAATCACATTTTTTTCAAAAGGAAGTATTCCCCTTGTGATGAGCGGTTGCATACTGTAAAACCTTTAAAAATGTCAGTTATGCCTATAGATAAAAGATAATCACTTTGGTCCACAAGGACGTATTTTCCTTGTGATGAATCGCTGCATACCATAAACCTTTAACAAGATAGGTTAGGCCCACATAAATAATTGTACATCACCATTGTAAACTTGTAAGCTCGGAGAGAACTGATCCAAACTCCTCAAAACTCTATCTTAACGGAATAGTTTAGTTTTTAAGCTCTTGCGTACGTTCGTAAAGTCATTTTTTAAAATGCAACCGCTATACACTTCGGCTCATAGCCAGAAAGTCCAGCTAAGCCCGAATATGTCTCGGGCCTGCCGCCATAAGGGAATGTCCTCTAGCTTCCTAAAGGAAAAGATCATCCTCAACTAATATAAGTTGTCAAGATGTGAGTGAAAATGTATTTGTCGTGCCGAGGTGCGCGTCGGCCACACACCAATTTATAATGTAGTCTAGAAATCTACACTTGTAACGACATAAAACAAAATAAAAGCTGGTTCAAATCAAATAAAAGACTTAATTCCAACCAAAAGCTGACATTAACAAGAGTGAATAACTATCGTCATGGTGCATGGAGAAGCCCTGATCTCGTTCGAGTGCTGACACGATTAGGCCCAAATTAATCCTGCCACGACACAATGATAAGTTCAATATGATACTTGAAAAAGTTATCATACTGAACTAGGGGGAGTGAAGATGTATGATCCGTCTACCCTTCCAAATTATATTGCAAGGAATATCTCTTGCATTTCTTTCGGCGGACTACATTTTCAAGTACTGGCCATTTTGCAGATCCTTTGATAGATCTCCAAATCAAAGCTACGGCCTATGCTCGTCTCGGCATCTTGTCTTGTTTAGAGCTTTGCTCGGACTCTGCTCATTTAGAGCTCAGCTTGTCTCAACAGCTCGTTTAGATTTTTAGTTCGTCTCAACAACTTGTCTTGGAGCCGTGCTCGGACTTTGCATTTTGAGCCCAACTCGTTTTAGCAGCTTGTTTGGAGTTCTGCTCGTCTTGACAACTTGTCTTGGAGTCATGCTCAGACTCTCGATATTTTGCAAGTTCATCGTCACTATGGGCGACATCTCTATCGGGTTATTAGCAGTTACATTAAATAATTCGACACAACATGTATGAACCTGTCATACCGAACTAGGGGGACTTGATAGTTTACCCCCACTCTGGGCTCCCACATGGCTTGCCCAATGGGCTTTGCTTAGTGGGCTCAACCCTTGCACGTATATAAAGGGATAAACCCTAGATGGGAATGAGACACACATAAACACACACAATATTAGATGGAGAGCCTCCATGCTTTCCTCCCAAAAACACCATCTTCTTAGATGGGTGCTTTAACCACCTTTTATCACCCTCGATGGACTTAATATTGATACGAGTTACAACATTTATGTAGAGTAAGGAAGTGGTTCTCACATAAAAAGCACTCGAGCTAAAATACACTCGATCATTATCCATCAGTTAAAATAAGTACAATCTTGCCCACTTCGATTAACTGCTTTTAAACAAGTGATCACTACCAACCTCCAGTCATGCTAACATATATTGTGTCTGGTTTCCTCATGTTGATTAGCCACTACAAAATGTTGCAGGGGCTTAAATCATTGTTAACATAAGCAAATGATATCCTTAAATCATTTGAATGAATAGTGAAAAAACATACGGCAACAACGAATGCGTAGTTGGCTATGTGACCATAGAAATAAATGGTCTTAGGCCCAGCAGGACGGTTCAGAAATCTCCTGAACGACATAAATGATCGATCTTGAAGTTAACATAGCCTTCGCATTTTGCAATGATACCATAAACCATTTACTTTAAATTCTACCGGTATAGTTGGGTGAGATTAAATGGACCAATAAGACCATTTGCAGTGGGAATGGGTTGTCGTGGCACCACTACAAGCCATGACTATGTATCGTCCCACGATGGACCACAGTGGGATTTCACACAACGGACCACGATGGACAACTAGGACCCACATTTTTTATCAAGTAAATTGTACTTTGTGCTTTATTTGTTATACCTTTATTTATTTAATCTTGATAAAAGGGAATAAAAGAATTGAAAAATAAGTAGGTCCTACATAATTGTTGTGTTGGTTATGTATTTTGCTCCACGATAACAGTCCGTCACGGTTACTACTCCTTTTGTGGTGAACCATGGTGGCTCCACGGGTCTAACGCAAAGTTCAAAGTGAAATGAAAATCAGATGCATTGTGCACGAAAAAAGAGCATCTGATAAAACTTAACATCGAAAATTCTAACCGTACAGAGAGATCAAAATGCAGAAGGATCGGGTAAGACGAGTGTGGGTAGGATATAAGAAGTCCACATTTCCATCATCTCATGAGTATTTTCAGGTGGCAAATTACAATGTGATGTCCTTTTGACAAATCGAAATGAACATAATTAGCTGATTTATAATTTATAATTTATAATAATATAATATTTGGTTGATGCTTACTTAGTCATAGCAGGTTAGTTGGATTTTGGGGATTTTATCTATTGATTTGGACAGGCATCTCATATGTTTTCTTCTATACAAAAGTCAAAATATGAGAAAGTCGACTCTTGCAAAATGTTTACTAAATTGTGGCCTACAAGATGAAAAATAGCTTAAATTAAAGAAAATTATCTCTCCATGTCGATGGTACATGGTATACGTATAAACTTTTTATAGATTTACATGTAGCATTTCTGTTATATATGGCATTTCGAAAAATTGAAGATCGAAGGTACATTTGTATGTGTAAACTTTTTATAAATTTACATGTAGCATTAATAGGGCATTTATACTTGTATATGATATTGACCATTTTTAAAACTAACAAAATTGAAAATCAAAGGTACATTTTATTGTCATGACCAATACTTATTTCAATAATATACCCAACACATAAATTCAGATGATGTTACACTCTAAAATTAATTGGTCACAGAGGGAGTAGGTGAATAGCCCATGAACTTATATGTTGACATTATTTTCTTTTAATTTTCAATGTGAGACATGTGTTTGCACTTAACAATTATGTACTCTCTTTTGTTTTGTATCTAAAAAATAACATCCAGTGAATAGATTAACAGTTTGATTGAGGTTATTTATCATCTATTATATGTCTAAACACTGAAGTGCATCATTTTGTTTTATTTTCTTCTAATTGTTAATTATGTTAGATAGAAGAGAATTCGATTTGTATATTCGAATTAATTGTTCAAAAACTAATATGTCGATAACTGATAATCAAGATTTTAACACTTTCAAAACTTAGTTGGGTTATAAGATAGCTGTAGCATCGTTACTTCATGCATTAACTTACAGGATCTCTCATATAGGCCTTTATGAGTTTATGACCCGTCTTGTAAATGGGCCGGTATGAGCTTCTTAAGTAACTTTTAGACCATGACCAATATACGAGTTGTTGCTACATGTGGCTTAATATATACATCATGAATAAAGCTGCAATAGCTAAATGAAGATGCATAATATTGGTTTGAGATGGAACTCTAATTACCGAGTCTAATCATCCACAACCTAAGAAAGTCCACATATATCGACCAAAGAGAGAGACTCAAGTCCTAGTAACATGTGATGGTAATTCGACATAGATACTACATCTTGAAACCAAACTGGTTGGTCAGCAACTTTATAATAATGAGATCAGCGAGCACCAATTATGGTACAGAATTCGCTAATTAGTCCAGTTGCTTCCCAAATCTAAAAACGGGTGATTATTGTGTTTTGGAAACCCTTGCAACATTATTCATCAATGTTATTGGCTCACTATTGGCTAAACCACCTGCACACTAAGAGCAGTGTGAAAATTCATGTCACTCAGCCAAACAGAGATGATATCTGACCCAAATGCACACAGTGAGTCAGTGAAGCAGAGCAGCAGTTGATGCGCACGAAGAAAGTAACTAACTTCGTTAAATAAACTGTATAACAAGGAAATGGAGAAAGAACAATAACAGAAATGATAAAACAAAAATTGTCATCAACATACATAACGTGTAGTTGCCAATGCATATTTTGACAAATCAGTATATTTAATGAGATTTAGACTTTAGTGTCAGCCCGAAATAGCCACCTAAAATGTAGGATGCAGGAAGGAAGAAGAAACCATTTGAAGTCAAGTTGATGGTGTCTTATCTTCCTTCAGCTGCAAGTACCTTTAGAAGTAGAAAAAAGTATAAGCATTCTGTGGGTAGCAAAGTAATTTGCAAAAGAATAGTGAGAATTGAAGACAGTTACAACTTTCAAAATATATGTATGCAATTAGCATCACATATTAAGGCCGAAGGGTAAGATTAAATTATTATTGAAACAAATAATACAAAAGAATATGGTTAAAAGTATATAGCGATTAAACAAATATATTTAGTATTTCAGGTTGGCAGTATTAACCGGGTTGTAAGAATAAAGGAGAAAACCCAACTTGGCCCCCAATCCATCGTAAATGTTCAATTTTAAACAAAGAAAAGCAGAAGTTACTGTGAAGAACAAACAATGGTGATTACGAAGAAACTCAGTGGTTTTAGTTCCAAAATTTTATCTTTTTCCCCCAAAATGACGTCCCATTCCATTCCTCATAGTAAAACAAGTCATTATGGTGTGACGATGATCAATATTGATGATGTTTATTAAATTATTTGACAAGATAATTCACTGAAAACCTTTGTCATCCGTCAAAAACTTTAATCAATTGCTACATTCCATGTCAAAATCTCAATGCCATTATAATGTTGAGTTATTTGAAACATTGAAAAAGAAAAAGGTTCATGTTGACATCTTCATCATCAACATTGTTTCAAAATCTTGTTGTAAAATCTATGGAACAAGGGGAGCTTTTGCAGTTCTTGCTTGTGAGTCGAAATCAAATGTTGTACCTTATGTGTTCACTTTCAGTGCAATCTTAAATGGATTCATTGATGAAGTAGATCTCAAAAGGAATAGACTTTTTTCAAGACAGTCTTAAAAAAAGAGCTTTTTGCACCTAATGTGTACACAAAGCTCTTTTTTGATGACAATCTAGAAAAAATTCTCTGCGTTTTGAATACTACCTTCATCAAGGAATCAATTTAAGATTGTACTGAAAAGTGAACACATCAGGTACAACATCCGATTTCAACCCACAGGTAAGAACCACAAAATCTCCCCTTGTTCGATAGAGTTTGCAACAAGATTTTGTGACGATGTTGACGAAGAAGATGTCAACATGAACCTTCCTAGTTTTCAATATTTCAAATAACTCAACAACATTATAATGGTATTGAGCTTTTGACATGAAATAAAGCAATTGATTGAAGTTTTTAACGGATGACAAAATTTTCCGGTGAATCATCTCGACAAACAATTGATAAGCATCATTAAGATTGATCATCTTTACACTAGAATGACTTGTTTTGCTTTGAGAAATGGAATGAAACGTCATTTTTGAGAAAACCGATAAAATTTTGAAAAACAGTGACTTCTACTTTTTTTCTTTTTTTAGAATGAAATTGAACTTTTACAATGGATTGGGGGCTAAGAGTATGTTTGGCACATGGATTCTTGAGGATTCTAAGGGTGTGGGCTTCTAGTTTTAACAATCTCAATCACCTATAATGAATAATCTATGTTTGACAATAAAAACATAATATCGCTATAGACTTTTAACCATATTCTTTTATATTTATCTATATATTATTTTTTTTAGTAATAATTTGATCTTAGCCTTCGACACGATCACAGTTTCATTTCATTATTCCTAATTTCTAGTTAAAGAATTCAATCTTACCCTCGACATTTTGCCCAACGTGAAAGTTGATAAAGCTGAACTGATTCATTTAAGGCATGACTTGTAAGAAGCATATGGTTGCGAGGATTCACCATCCACGCAAACCTCATGAATAAGGCCGAATACACACACAACACTACATTCAAAAGTTAAGGTTGTTGGGATCAGATACATCAACAAAAATTCAACACACAAAGATACATCAAAACAAAAATGCACAAGTTTGTAAACGTGCAATTATTGCACTTTTAGACAGTTAAATATATGTTTTATCCATGGTTTTGAAATCCCGTTTGACCCGGCCGGTTCAACCGGTCAACCCGCAATCCAGTCAATAGGTCACCGGAACAAAGCGGGTGTATACCATAAACTGACCCAGTACGACGTGGTCGAGTTTCCAGTTGAACTGGTAACCCAAAATCTATTGAAACCCGATTTTCAGATTTTCTTTTTCTTTTTTATTTTTCTTTAAAAGTCTGACCGAAAACATATTATTTGACTTGAAATATTAAAACTATTTTGTGTCTTTATTTTGTATCCTCCAAATCCTAACAATCAAAACTAACTAAAAAAGGAAAGAAAGAAAATCGAGTTCTTGCTTTTGCCTTCTGTTAACAACCGTTACCACCGCCACTTTCATCTTCTTGTTTCTGCCTTCGCCCTTCTGCCTTTAAACCTAGGTTTTCCTTATTTTGCTGTTACTTTGTGTAAGTTGCAAATGAAAAAGTGGTATAATATAAAATGAAAAATGTGTGGTTGTGAATATGCTCAAGTACACATAAATTGGGAAGTGTTAGGACGGTGACATTGAATTAGCTGTACAGACTATGTAGGAAACTGAGTCGACCCGCGGTTTAACCGGTCCAACCGGAGAACATGAACCGGGACTCGGACCGGGTCAACTTAATAACCGGGTTTTAAAACCTTGAGTTCTACCTGTATAAATTACACACTTTTATAAAGCATTTTTGTGATAATGTTCAACGGTAGGAAGATAAATTTGGTCAATTACACAAATGATCTGAGCCAGTACAACTACTTGTTATTTAATATGCAACTACCAACCTCCAGTCATGTTGCCGGATAACATCTCTGGTGGTTTCTTCATGTCAGCGACCCCCTGCCACATTTTAGCCCTCATTAACAATTTAACAAAAGTACTCTTGGCGTTAAAGAAACGATATTCAATTTCAAGGTCCGTAGCGAATCAGTACTAAAATAGTAAAATTATCAAAAAAAAATAAGGGAAAAGCAAACCGCAATAAAGAATCCCAAGTTGGATACAGGTCCCCAGAAATGAGTAGTCTTAGGTCCAACAGGACTGTTCAAGATCGCCCTGAAGTACGCCATAGATCGATGATTTTGCAACCAACCACAACTCTGGAAATATGCCATTTACAAGTTATAACTAACCACATTGACTTATAATTGAGTCATGAAACTGATGCTAATTTTTTACCCACAGAAACCAACTTTCTTTGAATCCAACTATTTTCCCCTGAATATTAATTTTCCTTTTCTTTTTATGTAAGGGTCAAACTATCACTTCAAATAAAATTAGTACAATGTAACTATCATCTCCCAATTTTATCTAAACTAAAAAGTTGTTACATGAAGTGGTTATTGCAATTTAACTTCCTCAAGAGTCAAGATAATTTCCTGTAAAGTCAAAATTAGTTGAATTCAAATATCTCTCTGGCCAAACAGTAGTTGCTTAGCAAAAAACCGTTTTATATGTTAGAGAAACAACTATCATGAATCTGATTTGCTGAAATAGATTTAGACCATATGAGCTGATCATTAAGTAATTAGTTCAATCAATACGAGACCGTGAGTTTATAAATCCAAATTGTTGACCTATATAGAGTACTAACGATAATTTCGAACAGGTAAAAAGGAGTGATCGGAGAATCTAACCTTGACCGGAGATCAAATGGCGGAAGAACTGAAAATAAAGTTGGTGATCGAGTAAGAACAAAGAAGTGGATGTACTCAAAGTCTACTTTCCTACCTTATTGGATATATATTAATTTTTGTGCTCTCATTATCATTGAATTAAACCGGCACCTTGCTACACGACAAATTTGATTCATTTAAAAAATAGTACTCCAATAATTTGGGTTGCTTCTCTTTCTTACAGGATAAGATGAGAAAGCTTAGAATTATTATAAAAGAACTAGGACTGTTATTTACGGAAACATTAATTTCACTGATTATTTACAAACCTAAGTATTTAAACAAATATGAGTGCTTGGCCATCACAAGAGAATAAATAATACTATACTTTCGGAGAACATAAGAAGCATTTATTGTAAGTTAAACTAATATCTGGTCAATTTTGTCGACTACTTTCATATGGGCCATTCGAGTTTCGTAGTAAATGCAATTTTTTTAAGAACCGGAACCAGAGTGAATCGGCAATTTCTCCGGTTGAACCGGCATTGAGCCGGGAACTAGGACCGGTTTGCTAAAACCCATCAGGCAGAAACATCCTTCTTCGGCGACAACGATCATTCTCTGACAACGATGATCCTCCTTCGTCGGCTACGATCCATGGTGGTAGTGTGAGAGTTATTGGGTTGTCGTAAATGGTGGTAGTGTGTTGGGCCCAACTTCCTGTCGGAAAAAATGGAAAAAACAAAGTATATTTTTCTCAAACTTTGGACCTAATTATCTACATGTTAATGTAAAATTATATGTAATATCTTATATGGTTGCGTAGCTCTTGACAAGAGCTTCGAAACAACGTTTTATATGTCCAAAGTTGATGAAAGATGAATGAGATATCGAAGCTTAAAGTAAGGTGTTTGAAACTACAAGTTGCTGAGTTTTTGGGTTGTCCCACATTGAAAATTTGACCCAATTTTGGAGGTGTTTATAAATGATTCTATGGAAGCTAGTTCAATAACCTTTCACCACTTTAGGCAGGGTTCTTGGTTTATGGTTTGACCTGCGGACATGAATGCAAGTTGGCTTTTTGCTGCAATCCGCAAAATTTTGACCCGATCCATGACCCATGGTTCAAACCAAGTTTGACCCGTTTCTGTTTTGGAATTGATTTGCAAAATCAGCTGCAATCCGCAAATTTTGAGCCGATCCATGACCCATGGTTCAAACCAAGTTTGACCCGTTTCTGTTTTGGAATTGATTTGCAAAATCAGAATCATCGCAGTTACACCTTAAACCGACTTTGGTTACTTCGATTACAAGATTTTAGTTTTAATTACAAACGATCTCTTGGTGCATTATAAAAGAATGTTTGAGGTTCTTATCAAATACACGAAAGTAATACTGGACCAAATTCTCTCTCCAAATTAATACTTGCACACTTGTTTCTGCTGCGATTTCAGGCAAGTTAGCCAACTCCGGCTGTATAACAACAGCTAACACCGTTGTACCCTGGGAAACATACGCGAATTATGTTTTAAGGGAACCGTATGCAACACAGACCTCAGTTTTAATCGATTCGTTATTGCACTTTCTGTTACAAACTTCTGTTTCTTTTTCTAATTTTTGTTACTAGGTTCTACACTTCCACCGCGGTGTTAAAAGATTCACAGTGGTAGTGCTAAGACAGTGCTAAGACAGTGGTGATGCTAAATAGACGGTAGCTTTAATGACCTTTTAATGTGAACGAAGAGATGTTAGTGTTAAAAGAGATTTAGTATTGTATGAGCTTTTTTCTTTTCAAATTGCAAGTTTATGAAGTTTTTTTTTCTTTGAAATTGGAAAAGGTTAGTTGATGTATATGTTAATGTTTTAAAAATCACTTAGAACCAGTTCGGTTCGATCGATTGAACTGGAAATGAAAGGTTTTCAGTTCATTTTAAACCGGTTATATTATGATTTTCGAACTGGAGTAAACCAGCTAATTTTCCTATTCAACTCGGTTGAACAGCTAATTTTCAGTTCATAATTTTTTTACTTTAATAATTGTAAACTTGATTTATTTGTATTGAGTATTATTTTTTTAGTAAAAATGAAATCAAAGTTGTTAAACTTACTTGGGAGGACTATATTAAAACTTTTTATAAATATTATTGTACATATTTATACTTTTTCATTTTTCATTAGTTTTAAGTATTTAATAAAATTAATAATATATATTTGTCATACGCTTCAACTGGCTAGTTCAATCGGTCGAATCGGTTGGATCGAAACTGAACCTCCGACCGGTTTGATTGAAAAACTGATTTTCAAAACATGGTACATGCATTTTTGTATGTACTGGTTAAAGATGGTCAACTGATGAAATGCTTCACTTGAATATGCGTGTACTAAAGTTTTTTTTTTCCATATTTAACATGGGTACCGCAACCTTATTAGCTATCACTCCAACAAAGTTTAAAATAAGGAAGCCGATGAACATGATTGGGTGAAAAAACTCATCTAATAGTCTTGTAAATTAAAATAAGATAAAAGGTTCACTTGTTAACGTCATGCTTAATGTGTGTGTCCAGTGACATCAAGTCAAACAAAAGAAATTGTATTTTTAGGCCTTTTTATCATTTATCAAAGAAAATGCTACCTACTATCTGTAAATAGGTCCCCACAAAATACAGCATTTAGTAAACATTAATTTTGATTATCAATCAAATGTTTATGATGGATTTTGGGTTTTAATTTGCTAATGAATAAGGAATATGAAACGGGAACTATAAACAAAAGTACGTGTTACTTTGGATAAACAAACAAGTATTATATGACGATGACGATTGATAATTAAATAAGGGTTGAATCTTCTTTGGTTACGACTTAAACTATAAGAAAGAGTAAATTAAGAAATGAATGAAGACGGACGTTATCTTGAAGATTGGGTTTATTAAATGGATTTAAAATGGTCATTGCGAGTCATTTGTTTTGCATGTGTGTCCTTATCCACTAAGGGTTTGGATAAGACTAGTTATGTATACACTTTTTAGTCACCTACAAATCGGTTGAACCGTGACTGGCTCAAAACGACACATCATTACTACATAAAGTACATTGATGAACCGTAAGAATAATGCGTTTGCAACCTTTCGTTTTTCTTTTCTAACTAGGCATGGTTAACCCTTTATTAAAGCCTAAGAGCACGTAACCATGTGTGATACTAACATCATATTTGGCTTTCCCATACTATAATGTTGTCAATTTGTCATATGTGCATTAATAAAATGATTTTTTTTTTAAGAACACATCACTTCACTTTCTATAGTAGACGGTAACCTTAAATGAGACGAGCTTGACTCATGGTGTTAGATTATGCTCGAACTTAATTCATAAGACTAATCAGAACTATATATGTTAGATACAGAAACCTTGATCCGAGAATTGACCTAGAAAATATTAAACAATATTCAATAAAACATGCAATAAAACAGGTACGGAATGCTCGCAAGCTCGATAAAGTTTGACCTGGGAGAGCTTAAACCAAGATCAATTTCAAATTACTCAATAAAAGTAGACTTCTTGGCAGACCTATGCATAGTCTAATATAATTACCCTGTAAATACTTAAAGCTACACATTTCTCTCAACTCTCAGAATGAAATTTGAACACTCGACCATTTGATTATATTAGTGTTTACAATAATTAGTAATAATGAAATGATGATTATGATTAATGATAGATAAAAGAAATAATGCATTGAGGCTTTCATGAAAGGCGTGAAACATTGGGAAATAGGCCATACACCTGAACAAGTCAGTATTCTAAATAACTGTGGCCACGCCCCGAAGACATGTACTAAGAAATTTGACCAGAAACAAGTCGATTTTTGAAGACATTTATTTCAAGGGTAAGGCTCAACATACCAATTGGCAGTAAAACACAGAACAACATTGAGGCATTTAAGCTATACATGTATGTCATAAAATTGGTAGAAGTAACTAAGGGACGCTTATAAACATTCTCATATTACGGGAAAGTAGAAACTACTTTGTAACCATCATCAATTACCTATACATATAAGACTATGGCATATTTTGCATTTCCTCTGTTTCCAATTTGTTGAATAAACTATATATTATCAGAAATGCAGAAAAAACTAGTACATAAATTGTAAAATGACCAATTTTATTTATCAACATAAGTTAACCTTTAGATTTACAGTAGACCTGAAACAACCACCAGTTGCGAAACCATGAAGGGAGATGAATACAATCTGAAGTCAAGTTGAGGGTGTGTTATCTTCCTTCAGCTGCAAGTACCTTTCAGAAGGAAACAAAGGTAAGTAATCTATGCATATGGACATGTTATCTGCAAAAAAATTGTGAAAATTAAAGACAGTTTTAGAACGTAATAGTATGCAACTACATTATCACATCCAGTGTAGCTTACCCTTGACCTTTTGCCCAACGTGAAAGTTGATAGAGTTGAACCGTTTCATTCGAGGCATGGCATGCAAGAAGTAGATAGTTTTGAGGGCGGATCATCCACGCAAATCTCATGCATAAAGCCGAATATACACACATTACTGCATCCAAAAGATATGGTTTACAAAATAATAATAATCTCACCCACTGCAAATGACTAGATAACATTTCCAGATAACATTTCTAGAGGTTTAAACAAGCCACAACGAACCTGCAGTCATGTTTCCAGATAACATTTCTGGAGGTTTCTCGATATCAGCCATCGCCTGCACATTTCACCAATCATAAGTACTTAATGTAAGTACTCTTTCGGTAAAGCAAATGACTAGTACTCTTAGTTACAGCCATCGCTTTCTGCTATATGTGTTATATATTTAAATGACCAAATTTAATTATTTCTGTGTGACAACTTTTTTTGGGAGGGCCATAACCCCCTCTGTCTACACTATATTCCGTCAATGTCTTAGTGGAAAAGCATACCGCTGCAACGAATCCCCAGTTGGCTACTGGACCCCAAAAATGAGTAGTCTTGGGTCCAACAGGACTGTTGAGGTATGTCCTGAAGAACGACATGAATGATGTTCCACGCATTTAACAACGTCTGTAATAATACAATTTACATTAAGTTATACAAATGTAAATGAATAAATGATAAACAACAAAATAACAATCGCGTATGAAATGTAAAATTTTGAATAAATGATGAAAATCAAACCAACTACCAAGCACATGAAAACACACACACAAGCAGGAATTGTAAAGGAAAGACGAAAGTGCTCTACTAACTCTATAAATAGCATCTGTTGTAATAAGCTATAAATCATAGGGCAGTCGTTACAAGTACATTCGGATCAAATAGTACCTTTCTTTTTTAACAGCAGTCGCATTCATAACACCTAATACGTCTTTGTCCCAAACAATACTCGAACACATAACCTATTGATTGATAGTACAGTGAACAGTGTTCAAGTGACCACCAGCTAATGAAACAGTACTAGATTATAAATCCCTACAATGTTATTTAATTATGAAATAAATAAACGTTCTTAGTCATACAGTTATATATAGATTTCACAACTAATACTAAATATTAAGTACAAAATTGAAATAACGAACTGGAATTCAGGACGCAGATAAAATGAATGTTGAAAAAACAGAAACAGAAGGTCGGTGATTCTAACCGTCGGCCGGAGAGGCGGAGAACACAAGACGAAAAATGATCGGTGTGATACTAGAATTCCATTTTCTCACGGATACTAATTTATGGCACTAAAATAAAATAATACTATAACAAGTATTGATCCAGGAAGGAATACTATTCAACCCAAAATACATTTATAAATCATTTTTTAATCATGGAATCTGATGCCCCAACGCTCAAGTTCAAAGAACTCTGAAGTCAAAAATTTATCCAATTCTCAAAGGCCGTTGACAATAACAATAGGCCTATTTATTGGATCGTAAATATAGTTTTAATTTTAATTGATATAAGTGTGTAATTAATAATAGAAAGTTATAAAATAATGTAGCCTATAAAAGAAATGATCTTAGAAAGGAAGAATAGTACTACGTAGTAATTAATCAATTAATTAGCCCATAATAACAAATAAAAGACTTGTATTTTTCCCATAACTATTGGATAGGTCTGGATAACGATAAAATTAATTCAATGGCTTAGATTTCATTAACACCTTCCATTAGATTATATCGACCACAATAATTAATTATTCAAGATTCTTAAAAAAAGTATAATGTACTCTCGCTGTATGTTTAATACAAGTATCTTTACTATTTTTTTAATGAAAAAACCAGTCAACTATTAAATTATATAATATAGTTTAGAATTAAGAAATGAGTATCGAGATTCATACACCCTTTTTGAGAATTATACACCCCCATCACACCCCATCACATCACTATTACTTTATTATTAAAATTAATTTTAAACTTATTTGATTTTTCTCTTATATCTTTTAAAATATAACTTTTTATAAAATTTCAAATATACCGTTATTACATGCTAATTTTTATTTACGTTTCGATATAAATTTTATTCAAAACTGAGTCGGGTAAAAAAATGTATTTTCTAAAAAAAAAAATTCAAGTTTTCGGTTTTTTTCTTTTTTATTCGTCCTTATTACGTTTTTTTCGTTTTTCTTTGTATTTTTTTACGTTTTTTTCGTTTTTCTTCGTTTTTCTTCGTTTTTTTACGTTTTTACGTTTTTTCTTCATTTTATTTACGTTTTTCTTCGTCCTTTTTACGTTTTTTCCGTTTTTCTATGTCTTTTTACGTTTTTTCCGTTTTTCTACGTACTTTTTCTACGTTTTTTACGTTTTCTTTATTATTTACATTTTTCTTCGTTTTTTTAACTTTTTTTACGTTTTTCTTTAGTTTTTAACATTTTTTTTGTTTTATTTACGTTTTTTTCATTTTTCTTCATTTTTATGATGCACCCAGACTTAAAATTTGATGTAAATATAGTGTATCATGGGTATAAAAACAAACAAAATGTTTGAAAAACAAAAAACTAAATAAAGAACAAAAAAGAATGAAGACAACGAAAAAAACCCCGAAGAAAAGCAAAAAAAAACGTAAAAAAAAACTAAGAAAATTTAAAAAAATGAAGTAAAACGTAAAAAAAATGAAAAAAGACGAAAACGAAGAAAAACGAAAAAATGATAAAAAACGTAAAAACGAAAAAAAAAAATGTAAAAAAACGAAAAAAAATGTAAAAAAACGAAGAAATACGTAAAAATGAAGAAAAACGTAAAAAAAGCGAAGAAAACGTAAATAAACGTAAAAAATGAAGAAGAACGGAAAAAAACATAAAAAGGACGAAGAAAAACGAAAAAACGTAAAAAACGTAAAAAAACAAAGAAAAAACCGACAACTTGAAATTTTTTAAGAAAAAATACATTATTTTTTACCCGACTCAGTTTTGAATAAAATTTACATCAAAACGTAGATAAAAATAAGCATGTCATTACGTTATATTTGAAATTTTATAAAAAGTTATATTTTAAAATATATAAAAGAAAAATCAAATAATTTTAAAATTAATGTTAATAATAAATTAATAGTGATGTGACGAGGGTATACAAATTTAAAAAGAAGTATGATATGACACCTTAAATTGAGATCCATACACCTCATTAATGAGGGGTGTATAAATCTTGGTCCACTTAAGAAATTAACTTTTGTTTCAGCGTCATATCAACATAATAATTGTAAAATTGAACTATAACTGAACTCTACCTACAATGATTGAAGAATTGAAGCTTTCAAAGCTACATCATCGTCACGTCATTTCTTAACTATTAATATAAATACATTTATATTAAAAAGAACAACAATAATAATATAAAAAAGTATGTTACGTTAGTAATAAAAATTGCAATAATTAAAAAAAAATATTATATTAATAATAATAATAATAATAATAATAATGTAACGATATAATTAATCCTCGTCCATATCTTCTTTCGTAGAGATGTAAGAATTGTATGCAAAATATGTAATAATTATTTAATATAATTTACTTGTAAAATAAATATATATAATAAAAATTGTATGTTAAAAAATATTAAAATTATATATACACATTGTGTTTGAATTGAACCCACGTAAACCGTCCTCCCTTGGTCCTGCAGAGAACAAAGAGAGGAGAACGGAGAGGCAGAAAGTGTCAATGCCTATGACAGCTTGGAAAACGGAAGCGACGTGTGTTGGAGAACGGACCAGAAACCACTCCCCGGAGTGATCTTAGATAATATTCACTTAAGTATTATAACTATTTTTCGATTAAAAAAGTCACTCAACTATTTAGTTGTATACGATATTTGATGAAAGAAATATTAGCTATTTTATGCTTTTTGAAGCTCATATATATTACCTTTTTGACATGTAAATTGTCTAATGTGTTCTATTTAAAAATTTCAATGCCACGTGTATGTCAACTCACAAATATCAGATATTAAAATGATTTTTTTAGTAAAGATACATATATGTTTGAATTAAACAAAAATAATTAAAAGACTATCCTTTACAAAAATAATTATAAAGATATTTAGTTATATATTACTAAATAGCTTGCTGACTTCTTTAAGTGAAAAAATAACTGAGATAATTAAATATTATTTAAGAGTTAAATGACTTTTTCAATAAAAATAATAATAGATATATTTAATTGAACTAGCAATGTACTCGCTTATAGCTGCGGGAACAAATAATTAATTTAATATTTACATATTTTATTATTTATACTATATTATTAAAAGTTTAATTTAAGGATATGTAAAGTTTAAAACTTAAAGGTTACAATTTATAAATTAGTGGTTCATTTGAAAAGTAATTAATGATTTTTAAGGGTAATTTAGACATTAATCATTGTTGAGTCTAATTTTAAAAAAAGAAAGATGAAGATAATTTATATATAATTAAGATAAAATAAGATACTTGGTGAATGTATGTAAAAACTTCCCATTATTCTATCTACCACATTTCATTATTATTATTATTATTAATTATAATTATTATTATATTATTATTATTACTATTAATTAATTAATTATTAATTATTTATTTTACTTTTAGCTACTACATGTATTTTTCTTTATCACGATACTACGTCTAGTTTGATATCTCATCTGCCGTATCAAACCAACTTCAGAAACAAAAATTAGGTTTCACCAAACAATTAATCGATATATACCAACTCAAATATCTATTTTGATATAATTTTTCTTACTATTTGTTATGCGCAGAATTTCATCTATACTTTGACAAAATTTTAGCAAGCTACGCCATTAATAAGCCACATTATGAAAATAGGCTATTGCTGAAGAATTGGACTATAGTCTATACATCATACTATATGGTTTCTAACAGTAAAAGCACAATTTTTATAACGCTGACTTTTTGTCTATTTATAGGGATCTATACAATGTGAATCATGAAACAAAGCCCCAAATGGGTTCAAAAAGAGCCAACAATCTGCCAAATAGGCTAACTTTTACACATACATTCGGGCACCGGGAATGTTATTACGTCTCTGTCTCTCCTCTTACCTCTTGGCTGCGGTTGCCCCTTGAAATTCATCGACCTCGTGACAATTTTTCTGTGTCCAACATATGCGCGATGCCCCTTAAAAAGCACAAAGAATTAATATAATTTAAGTTCGCTTGAAGCTACAAAACCTGTAGAAAATCAAGATATATTACCTGCAAGGCTCGAACCATGTGACCGTCATAAGAGGGTAGAAAAACGTCACTACTTAATGATACAATATAGTCGATTGCTGTCAAAATAGTACTTCTGTTTTTGTAGCGGTTGAGCTCACCATCTCGAGCCAACATCTCCTTTTTCACCACATTATCAAACTCTGATTTCAATGGCAAAATGGCTTGATCACCCCCAAATGGCTCTCCACCTGCGATGTACACTCGAGCATTTTCTGGGACCCCTAGTTCTTTAAGAAGTCTGCATTTTTGTTCCAAAATTTTTAAGTGATTTGCCTACAAATATAGAGCTTTTTTCAAGCAAAAAAAATAAACTGTCTAGAAATATACCGTGCTGCTTCTAATGCATGGAGAGGGCAACTTATGTTTGATTTTGCGGAAAGAAGCTCAGGACTAGATTCCCTTTCTTTGTTTATGACGATGTCATATTCGGGACCTAAGCCTGTGGGACAACCTGTTTTTACCAACAAATCTTTTTCAAGACTTAGATGAATCGCTACATATGGACCTTCGATCCACATTCTCCTCGCAATTCGATTACCAAGTTCTGTAACTGGTTTAGCAAATTTCAGTGCGTGAAACGCTACCTGCAAAAACCAAATCCGAGTATAAGACTTAATTACTTAAATGACCTAAAAATGAAAATTATATAAATAGTTTATAATCTTAATACCTTGCATCGAAGTTTTTGAAGATCAGGTGGGAGATTATTGATAAGTTTTGAATGTAACCCTGTTAATACAAGAGCCCCTTTTTCATTGAGCTGCAAAAGGTGATGGTTTTGATATTGTTAATGGTGTTCGTTTTTGGAACTAAAAACTGAGCAGATGTGGTGGGTTAATGACCCTTACTTTCTTGAAGAATCTTGCACGTATCCAAAATGGAGGAACGTTGTGTGGAATTTGATTCTCTAACGACTGCAGTGAAACCAAATGTGTGGAGGGAAGAGATGATACTACTCGGATGTCGGCTTTTAAAGTCTTTTTGAAATGTTCAACATCAAAAATTTCTGAAAATTCACTGCACAATCCAAAACTATTAAGTCTTAAATCGTTTAAACGGTCCGTATGATGACAAAACAGAAACAAGTTAGAGGAGGAATGCATAAATCCAGTTCAGTTTCACACATAACATATGATGTAATTATTAAGCCTGAATCGGTAATTACAGCATAAGCATTACCATGCACAAAGTTGAATCCAACTCAATTATTGAAGCAAGTATGAGGCCTAAATCAACAATTAACAGCAGAACCATGCACGCATCTAATCCCCCAACTCGATTATCAGCAATTACAAACACAAGTCATGTACACATTAAAGTAATTATGAGCCAAAATCAACAGTTCGAAACAAAAGCATGCACACCTTTAACCTCAGACTAATTACATGGAATGCTTATGAACCTTAAATCGGCAATCAGAAACAGAAACAGAAACATGAACACAAGAACCCTAAATATGAAGCAAATATGAACCCTAAATCAACAATCAAGAAAATAAGTATCTTACATTGAAACCCAGATCAATTATATCAAAGAATTATTAACCTTAAATCAACAATTAGGAGCACAAGTGCACACAAATTATACCCTAATTCAATTACACTGAAACAGATAGTTTTCTACCAGATCTTGATTACACATAAAAAAATTCAATTTCACGATAATCATAAGCCCTAAACCCTAAATTAGATAGGGGCTAAAATTAGAGTAATTACCTCACATCTCCTTCTAAAACTGGCAAAACCAATGTGGCTTCAAGAATTCTAGCAATAACAACCGCATCAACAATCTGATATCGAATCTCAAACAACCCACCCGAAACCACAACAACTAAAAACCTCGTCTTCTCATTTGCAATCTTAACCGACCTTTTTCGATACCTCAAACTGAAATCCAAACACGGTCGAAACCCTTCATCATCCGGCTGCTTCCAAAACTCCGCCGCACTTCCGCCCACTGACCGTGGCGGCAACGGCACCATCGCAGTAGTGTCAAGTCTCACCGGAGCATCACGATCCTCGCCGGAACTTGGATCTTGAAACACGGAAGACAGCGACGCCATAAAAAGCGGCGAGTGTGAAACGGTGTGCGTGATTACTGATAATGACGGTTTGTTGTAATGAAGCGAATTGATTGATGTACAGCACAGAATCGATGCGAGTAATAAAGTGATGAAGAAGAGTGTTTGTGATGATAGTTTGTGTGGTGATGAACGGTAGTTTCGGGGGTTCAATTTTGGGGTGAATAGATGGTAAAGATGAGGGTTTAGGGTTAAGATTGAGTTCTTGATGGATTTTGATTTCGCCATTAGAGGTGATTGAGTTGAATGTGAAGAAGATAGAGATATGATTTGTGTATGTAATTATAACAGAATCATTTTAGGCGGTTTATGTGAGAATCTGTTAAATTTGGCGCCTTTTACTAACGGCCCAATTGTTTGTTTCCAGAACTGCAACATAATATTACAAAATAGTTTTGTAAAAAAGGGTTTAAAGTCTTCAGTAAAGTGCATTTAAATGATAACAAAGTGATAAAAATATTTATTTTAAATAAATAAATAATTATAATTATGTTATGAGTTAAGACATTAGTTAACATGACTTTTCAGTGTTAACCGATAATCTCTTTTTTAATTATTTTAAATTTAAATAGAGCTAATAAATATATAAATATATTATAAATAAAATAATAATTTAATTATAACAATATACATTAATCGATAAAAAGTACGGAAGTCCTAAAATAAAACTCTTAAACGACTAGTTAAAATTATCTTTTTATGTGTTTTTTGATCGATTTTACAATGAAAATAAGAGTTTGAAGCGGAAGATTATAATTTATGTACAGTTATTAAACATGTAAACTCATAACAAGTCTAAAAAAGAAGAAGTTAATTCTGTATAACAAAATTAGTACTTTCTAGCAAGGGTGTACTGTAATAATACAAGTGAAAATCCTTAGATATGATTGAATTCATCGCAGCTTCTTTTTAGGTAAATTAGATACTTTTTATACGCTACTTAGACTCTCTTCAACCAAAATATAGTGTAGTTTTATATTCGATCGACATATAATGTAGAAGAAAAACTTCCACTAATGATCATGCATCATAGAAATTATATTACTCAAAGTTATAGCAAATACTTAAGAAGATAATAAAGAACACCTTCTTGACCTCAGCAGTTACCTCATGTGGTGGATTATGTGCATCATGATTTGCTAAAATATTATTCTTCCTATAATAATCAATAACCTACACAATCGCAGGGGGAAAGCAACATACCGGCTAAGTCTGTGTGGAACGCCTCCAACCTTGACTTCAGAACGGCTGGTGTGTCATCTTTACTTTGGATCAAAGGTAAGTTAATGGCAATTTGGATGGTACTTAATATTTATAAACCTACTTGGACTCTCTTAACCCGAAAGTATTGTAACTTATAACATTTGACTACACACAAATAAAATAAGAAAATTATCTGACTAGTAACTTATATCATCTAATAATCAAAATGATAGAGAATGGTTTGTAAGTAATAAATTTGTATAAGGGAAAACAACCAAATATAAATAAAAACACTATTATTAGTTGCCTGGTAGGAATGAAGAGGGGTGTTGGGTTTGTCCCACATTGGCTGGTTAGTGGAAGCAGAAAGTGTGGAAGCCTGTATATAATGAACCCAGCTGCTTAGTTAGAAAGTCACGCAGCTACGCAATAAGCACAAAGCGAACTATTCTTTCGCCTTTTACTAAAGAATACCGTGTGCTTGTTGTATAAAGTGGCATACGCCTATTTTTGGAGAGTTTCTTTCATATTGAAAGGACTCCAACCAATTGTTCTAGTTCAAGTTTGAAGCTTCAGAGTTCAGAAACAGTTAAAATTGTAAAATCTGTCTAAAATGAAATAATGACTTTTATAAACATAACTGTTTAACTTGGAGTGTATGAAATTGTAAATCAAGATTGTAGATCAGTTACCATAGTATGTGAAATGAGAACCATGAAAGCAGGAAACATGTACTAGTAAAGTTTTGTTGTTGTGTGATAATAAATAAGTTAAATCTTAAATTACAAGCAAGCAGGCTATTATGACTTCAAAGAAGTCGATATTTTACAAAACACAATGCTGTCAAGATACAAGTGTGAAAAAATGATGAAAAGTGAGGGGAATTATCAAAATGAATTACAGAATATATGAAATTAATAAGGATCATGTTTACTCTGCCTCATGAGAGCACCTTCTTCACCTCAGCAGATACCTCATGTGGTGGTTTATCTGCATGAAGATTTGCTAAAATACTCTTCTGCCTATAGTAATCGATAACCTGTACACCAGAGTCAATTTTAACTGTTTTAGCAAACTAGAAATACAGTTCCAACCAACTCAAGTGAAAACGGGTCAATTTGGGTTAAATAGCATTTCTAATCATGTACAATATTTTATAAGAAAGATGGGAGCTTAAATACGATAAAATTATGAAGCATAATGAAATTGTGCCTAATCTAATTAGAGAAACTCCAACTTTGATTAGTAGCAAATGCAAAGTGGGAAAGCAACATACCGGCTCAGTTTGTCGGTGGAATGCCTCCAGTCTTGACCTCAGAACGGCTGGTGTGTCATCTTTACGTTGGATTAAAGGTTCACCAGTGACCTTCAAAATGTTTGAGAAACAGGAAAGGATGACATCAGATGTAGAAACTCCGATCTATAATTTGATTCGTCTTTTATCTCAAACGGGTCAAAAGTTCCATTTAAGATGGCCCCTTGTCCATTAGCAACCAATCTTTTATCATTTACACTGACCATTTTAACTTTACCCCTTCAATACCTCTATATATTTCTCTCTCCACACACACCCTGGATAAAACCCGTATTATGAAACTAGAAAACTCTTTTCACACAATAAAGATCTAAAAACATGAATTCAAAACTCGGCATGGAAGCAAGAAATCTGAAACCCAAAATTGTTCTCATATAAAACCCTATCTGTACGACGTCTTGTAGAGCGGCAACAATGGAGCTCTAAAATCGGAGATCATTCTTGAAATCAAGAACGATTTCCGTCATAGGCCTTTGAAACGAAGGTTTCCTCATTAATAGTTCGATATGTAGTTTGCTATTTCAAGATTTCTCTCATGTAGTTTGGTATTTCATGATTCCTGGCTTGTTCATGTGTGGCTTCTTTACTCCTCTGTTCGCCAAAGCAGATTTCGTTGCAGTTTTGATTGCGTGTTAGCTTCCTTAGAGGTTTACCCGGGTTGATTTCGTTAGGGATCAGTGGCGTAACCAGAATTTTTTGTTTTGGGTGGGCCATAACAAAACAAGTACTAAAAGTTTTGGAGATTACAAATGACTATTAACAACAAATTAATAAAATAAGATAGGGTAGCGCAAACTATATAAAATGCTTAATGGTTCACCATAACATTACGAACTACTCCATTTTATAATTGAATATATAAATTAAACCCTATCAAACCATTAACTTTAGTATTCATAAACAAATGACATATTTATAAAAACTTATAAATCTTGACAAAACAAAACTTGTTTCATTAACCATTGAAGTTAAATTAACAATATTAGTAGCGAAGTCAAAACAAATAATTGGACGAATAAAAAAAAAACAAAATCAGTCAATGAGATAGTCATTGTTTATTAAAAGTCGGCCATTAAAAGAGTAACATGAACATACTTGGTGTACTGATAACAAACTAACTTACGGAATCAACAATTAAATTGGATAAATCACATACAACAAATTTAATTTGGTGAGTACTTTGTTCTCTTAGCTAATTTATGTGATTTTTGAACGTGAATAGATAAGACAAATTGAAATTAAAGAAAAAATTAAGTAATTATTTTGTTCCATGTAGGATCTCCTATTAATTATGTTATCCTACTAATTTTAACTTTATATGCCGGTCTATTTTCAAGCTTGCCATATAGGGTGGGCCAAAAAGTTACTGATAGATCAAACTAGTACTAAATTCTATATAGTTGTTACTGAAATAAGAAAAATCAAAGTAGGCCTTGGCCCTTCCTAAGTCCCTTGTGGCTAGTTACGGTTTACTTAGCATATACTAAGAAAACCACAAGGAAATCAACCAAAGGAAAAGCTTCAAGGAAGCAACAAGTAGCCGAAACCGCAAGGAAATGGATTTTGATGAAAGAGGGGTGAAGAAGCCACACATGCTTAGGCCAGAAATAGTGGCTCCGAAGAGATCTTAAAGTACCTAAAGAGTATGAATTGTTAATCTAGAACCTACAGTTTCAAAGCTTGGTTGTTCTATCTCTTCAAGAGGTTGACCGGGCAACTGGCACCTACAATACCTTTTATTTATAGGGCTTTTATGGATATGAAAGGATTGATTTAGGATTTTAGGGTTAAGATGGGGTTTTTTTATGAGAATAGCTTTTAAGTTTTGAATTCTTGCTTCCGTATCGTGTTTCAAATTTATGTTTCTCCGTCTAGATTCTTTGAGAAGAATCTGAATTTTTTTTAGCTGAAAAAAAAAGAAATCAATAGAAAAAAGTCATTCTTGACGCTTTTTTTAGGAAGGAAATGAATACAGAGAAATGAATTAGGATGAACTTTTTATTGTAGATCTTTTTTGTCTATTTTTGAGCGTATTGTAAAAGAAAACAAAAATCCAACTGTTATCCTTTTCTTTCTTTTACTTTCATTTCAACTCGAGAATATATGTAAGTCATCTTATATTACATTTTTTTCTATCCTTTTCTTTTTCTTTTTTTTCCATCACATTCTTTTCCTTAAAAAAAAATTCGAGAATGCAGCATTCGTTGTAGGGATAATGGTTTTCAAGTGAAAGATAAGGGCATGTATGAAGAGGGAGACATAAGAGAGGTAGTAAAAAGATAAGGGGTAAAATGATAATTTTTCAAGATTTAACAATCGCGTTGCTAAATTTAACGGACATTAGACCATGTTTAAAATGGAACTCTTGCACCAAAAGTGCAAAAAACTTTGGCAAGTGACGACAATATGAAAAATGAACAAACCCCAAGGACCACTTATATCAATTATCCTAATACTAATAAGAAACACAACATTTATTATATTTACCCAAACCCAAAACCCGTTTGAAACAGTACTAGACAATAACTTGTTACAACTCAACCCGATTGATATGTTACTTGTTCGCCCATCTTTGACAACACTGGATGTAATCGGGAAAAGATAGCTACGTATTTGATGACGAACTTAAAAATAGGCATTGTTTAGAAAAAAATTCAAGAAAATAAAATCTTACATCATCTATGCCATGAACCTTTGGAGGAGCATATTTTGAATGGTAACTCCGACCGCTAGCAGGATGGATCCAACGACCCGTAATTCTCTCCTCTAAGATTGCATCATCTATTGCAAAGTTGAGCACCTTGTCAACTTTAACACCTTTTCTTTCAAGCATCTCATCAAGCTAACATATAAGCGTGATCAAGATTATAATCTAAGACAGTTATTATATCAATCGCAAGTTTAAACAGATACTACCTTTTTTGCTTGAACCACAGTCCTTGGGAATCCATCAAGAATGAAACCTTTTTTACATGAAGGCTTCTCCAAGGCTTCATTAATTATCCCCACAACTAAATCATCGGAAACAAGATGTCCCTAACAACAATACAAATTATACGGAAAGTACAAAGGTGACGACTGTTTGTTTTTATAAAAAATATTCATGAAGCAAACTGAAAATGTATACCTTTTCCATAGCTTCCTTGGCTTTAACTCCAAGAGGAGTTTTCGCCGCAGCGGCTGCCCTTAGCATGTCACCGGTTGCCAAGTGGCACAAACAGTACTCTTCTTTGATAATGGGTGATTGGGTACCCTTTCCTGATCCAGGCGGGCCTGCGATATTTTTGAGGTGATGTATCATTAGGTATGAGATGATTAAACGTCTTTGGTATGTTGGAACTTGCTCTAATTTTGGGAAGCATTTGATCCCACATAGGAGGAAGAACAAAGTTTGATTCTCTTTATAAACCCATACACCAACTAGTTGCCAAATTGACATGAAGTCTTAGACATGAGTTTGGAGTTGGATGGTGTGGGTTGGTTCAGGCTTACAAACTTGGACTTGGGCTTAGAAAATATATGAATATTAATAGTCAAAACATGGGCTTTTGGGGCCTTTTAATAAACTCTGGATCCTATTTTAACTCTTTTTGCTAAAACTTTCAGTTAGTTTTGCACAGTTTCACAAACAGTAACAACCCGTTAACATTTCAGGAACATTTGCAACGTTTCAAGACCATTCCTACTGTATATGTATACATATATATCTTTTGGTTTTAATCCTTATTCAGAATCATCCATCATATTTCACAATTCATTGTTGTATCCTCAGACGTAAAATTTATGTCTTAGGACACTGCTTGGCAGGCCTTAATCAAATCACTGAAATCATCAATTAATTCGATCAAGTCAGTTATTCATTGAATCTCATTTATCCAATGAATCTATATACATATTCATACTGAATATACATATATATTTATACATATTTTTGTTCATTTATTATCTTTATACTTGTTGTTTATCTATTTCCTAACATGATCAACTATATAGATGCCTAGTTTGGAACTCGAAAGTATAAGATAGTCTCATGCATACAACCCAAGGTTATAAAAGATATGATAAATTTTTACATATGTACCACCCTATTTTTTTTTCTTCTTCCAGAAAGGTGGTAACTCACGCTCGCCACCAAAAATAAGTATATTATTTCATAAATATATACATTTGTCCAACCCTTCGGTTTAACCCACAATCTCATAGTTGAAAGGTCAGCTGATACCACTAGACCAATGGTCCTTTGGATATATGTCCCCTGTTCCCCTCTCTTATAACAAATGACTAAAAACAGAGTTTGAATGCAAAACATGCAATACTCAATAAAATCATAAGAATACGAATGTTAATTACCGATAAGAATGAGGCGTTTGTCAGGTTTAGTGGAGCACTTCATACGACGAAGAAGTTCTGTCATTAAATCTTGTGACGGAACATCCTCCAACTTCTCTGCCGTTGCCATTACGACCGTCACTAATTTGGGGTTTGTATCAAAGGGATTAATGCGATTATTTGATTTCGCATACAAACTTTAGTTACGTGGACTTTTTAGTGGTGTTATATAGGAAGGAAGGGATTAGAACTCCGTGGAAATCTCCGGATTTATTTATTTATTTATTGCGTTAAATTAAAGAAATATAATATGCCTTGCTTGATGCTTTAATCTTTGGCAACTTTTTTTATTTTTCAAATATAAATAAAGTTAATTCAAAACGTTGATTAAGATAAGCAGAACTATATAGTTTCTGTGATTGAAATAACTTAGCGATTGTGGGGTAAAAGTGATTTTTAATTTGTTTTATTTGAATGAATTTTGGATGGCAAAACCTTCATTTGAAAAATATTGTTGAAGTATATGAATTTTAATTATATGATAAATATTTTATAAGTTTTTTAAAAGCTTAAGGAGTGGATTGTTATTGATAGTTTTAATAAGCTGATACACAAAGTAAAAAACTTCATTTATACGGTATATCTTTGGAAAGTGTAAAGAGTATTACGAGTAATTTTTGTGGCAAAGGTTGATAAGCGGTAATCTAGACCGACCCATAATCGGTTGTCTATTCATAATGTCGGGACAAACCTGATTTACTCAGCGGTTGTGGCTATAGGGATGTCAGGGTTTAAACCTTTGACCTTGTACTTTTTGTGACAAAGACCGTAATTTTAAGCAAGTTCAAAAAGTATCTTTAAATTTAAATTAACCAACCTACTTGATTAACCGGCAAAATGCAGACTTTAAGCTAAACTAAACAATCTACCATGAGTAGTCATGACCAAATGTATATGAACCGATTGCGGCGCAATGAAAGATTTCGCTGATGACAGAACTGGAAGATTTAGGTAGAATTGATCTCTGTTACGACAAGAATAACATAAAATACTTCAAATAAATCTACTACAAAACTTTGAGATGAAATTAAACCTAACTAACTTTCAACCTTACGTTTATAATGATTAGTCAACATAGCACGAAAACATGATATCAAAATGGAGGCCATGATACAGAGGTTGGCAAAACGAATACGACTATTAAATCTTTCCCTCACACTAGCTGCCAAAAGGCTATAGTCTTCTTCATTCAGCTGACTTTTTTATATGCTTCTTGCTTTCAGTAACAGTGGGAACATCCTCCATTTCAGCATCTTTGCTCTTATTTTTCTTCTTCTTTTCTGTTCCATTCTCTTTTGTTCTACCGTACGCGTTTTCTTTGCCATTAGTAGTCAGCTCTGATTCCACTTCGAGTGCTCTCTTTTTCCTTCTTCTTTCCAGAAATAGGTTGAGTAAATCATAAATGATTGATGAAAGTAATTGTACCAAGTAAAAAACATATAACAAGCATACCAGATGTTGCTTTCATATTTTGGTTTACGTGTTACATAATACAATCAATATATGTTTCATTTACTCGCCCATAATCAGTTGACATTGAAATTAATTAACTAATTACCCTTGAGCTAGTCATCCACATTCCCAAACTAAACATGCTTTTCTAATAAAAGTACAGTTATAATTTTATAAACCTACTTGGACTCTCTTAACCCGAAAGTACTGTAACTTATAACAACATTTGACTCCGACATATATAATATAAGGAAATTATCCGTCTAGTAATTAAATTAAATTAAATATGATTTAATAATCAAAATGATATAAAAAAGGGTTCTAAGTAATAAATAATAAATAAATTAATTGTATAAAAAAAAACAACCAAATACAAGTGAAAATTCAGAATCTTAAAGTACTACGGAGTATTATTAGTGGCCTAGTAGGAAATTGTCCCACATCGGCTGATTAGTGGAATAATAATTTGAGAATGGCTCCGTATAATGAACCAAGATGCCTGAAGGTGAAGGCACGCAGCCATTCAGTGAGCACAAAGCGAACTATTCTTTCGCCTTTTACTAAAGAATACCGTGTGGTCGTTGTATAAAGTGGTATACGCCTATTTTTGGAGAGTTTCTTTCGTGCGGAAGGACTCCAACCAATTATTACAGTACAAAATAGATGGTTGTTCTTTTTTGCCTAAATTTAAATGATACAACAACTTTTGGATGTATAGTCTATTTATTAATCAAACTGCGTTAAGAGACTAATTTTCTGAACTAAGACATGTATAGTACACCACTTACCGTAGAAAGGGAAATGATAACTACGCAGGCAGGAAAGACATATAGTTCACCATTGAAGTCTTATCGTTGTATAATTAAACACAACTTAAACCTTTGATTACAAGCAAGCAGGTGGAAAAAAATTAATGTTGGCAAGAAGTCGATATTTTAGACGACTTGAACATGATGTTGGCAGGATACAAGTCCGGAAATTGATGAAAGGGGAATGATCAAATTGACTTACTGAATATATGAAGTTAATAAGGATCATGCTTACTCTGCCTCATGACTATGAGAGCACCTTCTCGACCTCAGCAGTTACCTCATGTGGTTTATCTGCATGAAGATTTGCTAAAATACTCTTCTTTTTATATAGTAATCGATAACCTTTACACCTTAATCTGATTTGAGTTAAACATCATTGACAACAGGTTGAACAATACGAAAGCCTCCTAAAAAATATTCAAGTGTTTACAACCTCATAAACTGGTTTATTAAAAAGACTGAAACACACTTGCATCAAATAGCACTTGTAATGATGTTTAATATTTTAATCCACTAGTTAAAATATGAAGCATTATGAAATTGTGCCTAGTCTAAGATGAGAAACCCTGACTTTGATTAGTAGCAAATGGGAAGTAGGAAAACAACATGCATGCTCAGTCTGTCAATGGAATGCCTCCGGTCTTAACTTCAGAACTGCATGATGTGTCATCTTTACGTTGGATTAAAGGTTCACCAGTTACCTTCAAAATGTTGACAATCGTGTAAAGAAGGCATCAGATGTGAAAACTCCAATCCATAATTTGGGTTGTCTGTCATCTCAAACAGGTCAAATCAAAATTTTAGCCACAAGGGAAATGGATCATATTATAAGTTGTGCAACATCCTAAATACTTTACAAATATATCTAAATAATAATAATAATAAGAGTAAATTACATAAATGGTCTTGGTGGTTTTGTTTGTGCATTTTTATAGTTTTCATCCCTTGTCGAAGTTTTTTGCAAGTTTGGTCCACAAGGAGATATTTTGTTTTAAAGATGGTCCCTCATCCATTAACAACGCAATCTTTTGTCTTTTAAAATGACCATTTTAACCTTATCCCTTCAATACCTCTATATATTTCTCTCTCCAGACATACACCCTGGATAAAACCATTATTGTGCAACTAGAAAACTTCTTTCACAAAATAAAAATATGAAAGCATGAACCTAATATGATATATATCAAAAAACGTTCTCATAGAAAACCTGATTGGTGTCTCAACAGCCCCTCGTAGAGCAGCTACAACCGAGCTCTAAAATCAGAGATCAGTCTTAAAATCACGAGCACTTACCTTCACATGCCTTTGAAACAAAAGTTTCCTCGGTAATAGTTTGACACTTATTTTGGTACTTCAAGATTTCTCTCAAAGCCACGATTCATGTCACGAACATGTGTGGCTTCTTTACTCCTCTGTTCGCCAGAGCCGATTTCCTTGCGATTTTGGTTGTGAGTTGCTTCTTTAGAGATTTACATTCGGTTGATTTCTTTGCGGTTTTCCTAGCACCTACTAAGAAAACCACATCGAAATCAAGTGAAGGAAATGCTCCAAGAAAGAAGCAGACAACCAAAACTGCAAGAAAATTGGCTCTAGTGAAGAGAGGAGTGAAGAAGCCACACATGTTTAGACTAGGGACAATTGCAATACCTCTGATTGTACTATGAAACTTGATTTCGATGAAATCGTAGTTTCAAAATCACAACCCTATGAAATTGTAGTTTCTAAATTTGGAGTTTGGTAATTTTTTGGTACTTTAAGATCTCTTCTTAGTAGGGTTGTGAGTTGCTTCTTTAAGATCTCTTCTACAAGGAAGAGATCTTAAAGTACTAAAGCTTTACCAAACTACAAATTTAGAAACTACAATTTCATAAGGTTGTGGTTTCATGACTACTCTCCAGTTTCAACGTTTGGTTGTTGCCTCTTTTCATGAGTCCAAAGCCTGACAATACCTTTGATTTCTAGATTTAAATGGGGATATCAATGTTTGATGTAGGATTTTTAGGCTAAGATATGGTTTTATATGAGAGGAATGACTTGTGGCCTGAACATGTGTAGCTTCTTTGCTCCTCTTTTCGCCAGATCCGATTTCCTTGCGGCTTTGGTTGCGAGTTAATTCCTAGGAGGTTTACCTCCGGTTGATCTCCTTGCAGTTTTCTTAGAACCTACTAAGGTAACCACAACGAAATCAACCGAAGGGAAGGCTCCAAGAATGCAACAAGTAACCAAAACCGCAAGGAATGCAGTCAAGTGAAAAGAGGATTGAAGAAGCTACACAAGTTCAGGCCATGGTCAGTGGCTCAATAGAGATCTTAAAGTATCAAAAGGGTGCCAAATTGTTAATCTATAAACTACTCTTTGACAAGGTGGTAAGGGAAATTGTTCTAATCTCCGATTTGGAGCTTGGTTGTTACCTTTCTTCGAGAGGCTGACAATACCTTTAATTTATGAGGTTTTGTGGATACGAAATAACTGATTTAAAGTTATTGGGCTAAAATAGGGTTTTCTATGAAATAGCTCTTGCATTACCAATTTTTGCCTCCACATCATGTTTTTGTGTTTTAAATTCATGTTTGGGTCTCACTTTGTGAGAAAGTTCTTTAGTTGCATAGATAAGGGTTTTCAAGTTAAGATACGTGTGTGTGCGCGTGCGCGTGCATTTGGAGAGAGGGGGACAAGTAGAGAGTTAGTGGAGGGAAAAGGGTAAAACTGTAATTTTATAAGATTGACGATTGGGTTGTTAAACTTAACGAAAGATGGACATTTTTGCAACAAAACTTCACTTTTTGAACCAAAGATGCAAAAAACTTTGATGAATGAAGAAAACCTCAAAAATGAACAAACTACACGGACCATTTACATCTTTTACTCTAGTATTAATACTTCCTAAAAATTAGTGTAATTTGTTAATTATAAATAAAATAAAATTAAGCACAAAAATGTGTTGCGTGTCAATCTAACCCAAGCCAACCCCTTTCAACCAGCACTAAAAAATAACCTGTTTTGTCATCTATGCCAAGAACCTTAGGAGGAGCATATTTGGAGTGGTAACTCTGGCCGCTAGCAGGATGGATCCAACGGCCAGTAATCCTCTATTGCATCATCTATTGCAAAGTTGGACACTTTATCAACTTTAACATCTCTTCTTTCAAGCATCTCATCAAGCCTGCTCAAAATTATTATGTGAGATCGAAATAAGAACAATCTCGTGTTAAACAGATAATACCTTTTGTGCCTGAACCACAGTCCTTGGAAATTCATCAAGAATAAAACCTTTTTTAGATGAAGGCTTCTTAAGGCTTCATTGATTATCTCCACAACTAAACAATCAGAAACAAGTTGTCCCTAAGCAACAATACAATATCAAAAAATTTGGTAAGTAAATCATTGGATTAAGCAATTGCAAATTGACCAAAAATATGACCATATAACTTTGCAAAGAAAATATATATTATAACAACCCTCCTAAATATTGTGCTTAACTTAAAACAATCATATAAGTTATTAGTAGGCGACTTAATTATGTTTTAAACTTGTCAACCTTTATATTAAAATTACATTACATAGATAAAAATATGTGACACTCCATGCACAAAGTAATACTCAGTCAAAAGAGACATAAGAACATTACCAACAAGAATGAGGCTCTGTCGGGTTTAGTGGAGCACTTACGACGAAGAAGTTTTATCATCAAATCTTGCGATGGAATATCCTCTAACTTCTCTGCCGTTGTCATTCAACCGTCACTAATTTGGGGTTTGTATCAAAGTTATTTCATTCGCACACAAAATTAAGTTACATGGACTTTCTAGTGGTGTTATATGTAAAGAAATCTAGTATTTTAAATAAATAAATATAGTTAATCTTCAATTGAATTTGGATCGCTATAAATCTTCAATTTAATTTGAAAAATATTGTTGAATCATACGAATTCAAATTACATTACATGATCGATTATTATAAAATCTTTACTAATAGGTTAAAGAGTAGATTGTGACTGATAGTTTTTTGATCTTTTGAGTTTTATTAAACACAATGGTATAAATAGTCTATTTTAATGCAAATTAGAAAAGCATTTTAGAATTTGAACGTGACCATTTTTTAAAGGTGACATCAGACACAAGTTTAAACATTTGGTACATTTAGTTCCGATTTACATACCAATAAAAGAAAATAGAAAATTTGGGACCCGAAATCTAATGCATGTCCCTATACTACAAGAAACGTTTTAGGGTATGGCGTAGTTGGTAATGATCTCTATTACGACCATAGTAACATAAAATACTTTTTAAAGAAATCTACAACAAAACTGACATAAAATTAAACCTAACTAACTTCCAACCTTGTCTTTGTAATAGCAAGTCAAGCATAGCAATAAAACGTTTCAAAATGGAGGCCATAATACAGAGGTTGGCCAAATGAACACTACTATTAAACCTTATCCTCACAGAAGTAAAGGAAAAACACTATAATCTTCATTCAGCTGACTTTTTCTTCTTTTTCTTCTTGCTTTCAGTAACAGCAGGAACATCCTCCATTTCAACATCTTTGCTCTTCTTTTTCTTCTTCTTTTCTGTTCCATTCTCTGTATTTAAACCATTTGTTGTACCATTTTCTTTGCCATTTGTAGTGGGTTCTGATTCCTCTTCAAGCGTTCTCTTCTTTTTCTTCTTTCCAGATTTAGCTTCAGCTGCATCTCCATTTGCAACAGCATTCTCCTTGTCATCTGCCTTTGTTTCATCACTGTCTTTCGATTTCTTCTTCTTGCTCTTCTTTGATGGGGTTTCAGCGGCCTTATCCACATCCATTTCTGCACATGAAAATGAATATCAAGAAGATATTTCTATAATCAAAGATCTAACAAGAAAAAAAAATTGGGTCCAAATCTGCACAAAATAAAACTTTGGGAAATTAGAGAGTGTTTAAGTTTTCTATAAGGACCTTGACTTGCAGCATTCTCAATAGCAGACTTCATCATGTCAATGTTCTTACGGGGTGCAACACCCTTGTCATAAAAGTCGAGACGCTCCTCCACTTGCTCACGGAGCTTGTCTCCAAAAGAAGTGGTGCTGCTCTCTGTAGTCAATAAAAGTAAAAAAAAAACTAGGCAACACAGAAAAGGGTAAAAGACTAAGGAAGTAACATCTGAAAAGGAATATGGACAAACCTGAGAAACAGTCGATTCGAGATGCAATTGAACACTTGTTAGCTAGATAACGAGCCATACGACCTTTGTTTTTTGCAGATGCACGCCCAATGAAAGATGAATGGAAAATAAGACCGTATTTTGGTGTGTTTCCTTTGGTCTTCAAGGCCCTGAAACCAGAACAACAATATCAACACCAACATCCAGCTGCTTTACTATACCTTTTAAATAAATAACCAAGTGTCAATTAGGCAACTATAATAAACAATACCTGAACAGAGCCTTCTCAGCACCAAGTATCTGAAGGGTGGACGAAGGGCACTTAGCCAGATTTGTAAGACTACCAGCATGAGATATCAAACGAGCACCAACAACTTCTCCGATCAGTGCAGCCAAGTTTGGTGCTATGTCACTCATTTTAGAAACAAGATAATCATAAAGCTTCTTCCTGTACTCAGCAAGATCCATCACCCGCTGCGCAAACATCTTGACATTAATCAAGTCAACTGGTGACAAGTCCTGCCCTGAAGAATTAAATACACAAAAACATCAAAACCACATGATGTGATGTTACGTTCATAATGTAACAAGTAATAACTATAGCTGTACCCATTGATGCTTTCGCGGCTTCTATTACTTCCTTTGCCTTATCTTCATCTCCAAGTATATCAACTAGGCCTTCTAACTTATCTTCAGACAACTCTGACTTATCGTCAATATATTTTGCGAGTTTAGCGTAAAGATAGTTGTCATTAACAATCTTTACTAGCTCTGGGAAATGCCATGAGTACCATTCCCTGCATCAAACAGCATACACTTAATATGCAATTACAATTCATATAACTGAAACCAAACCACAAACAAAATGAACAAACCTGACTCTCATGGAGAACGAGTTTACATCCTTATCAAGAGTATCGAGAAGGAAGATTGCTTGAATGACCATATTGTCAACACGGTTAACGTTAAACTTCACCTTTGCCCTACTGTAACTGTGGCCCAAACCAAGTTGAGCTTTCTCCAAGTCACCAGGCTATATAAGTTTAAGCAAACCAAACTCTTAAGTCAAACAATTTCAAAACGAATAAACATTACATAAAAACAGCATTTTATACACAAAAATAACACCTTGAGATTCTCAATGAACCTATCAAAATGCAAACGAACACCACGAATAATCTCAAGAACAAGCTCATTGCTCTGGCACGGGATCTTAGTTTCTTCAAATATGTGGGACCCAATTTTGGGTTCACCCACCCCTAAACTAAACTTAGCCTTTTTACCTTCCTTCACCTTAGGAAGACTGAGTTCCAAAAAGTTCCTCAATTCATCAGTCATTTGACCTAAATAAAAAACAAATAAATCAACTTACAACATATAAAGAACAACATTTTCCATACTAACTTTACAATTAAATTGGACCAATTTAAACAAAGAAAAATATCATCTCATCTCTTTGTAAGTAAAAAGTACCATCAAAATGTAAAATCAGAATACATGAATATAAAATTAAACTAAAAACCTTAATTAAATAGCTACTACACATAACTCTATATGTAACAGATTTTTATGAAAGTAAAATACAGTACTGAAATTTTCTAGCGAAAGATTATGCATGTATGTTTATACACAGATATATGTAACATTTTTCGACATCCTTCAGCAACCAGAGAATATATGAACTAATAACAACAAATAAAACCCTAAAAATATCACAAATATCATTTCAAACAGCAAGGAGATATTAAATAGAAGTACCTTCGGAGACAGCATTGCACTGATTGAGAGCATCAAGAGCAGACTCAAAGGGATTAAAAGCAGCAAGTTTAACAACTTTACCAAACCGATTAAGATCAGTTACAGAGTTACGAACAGCCTCCGTATTTTGACCAATTTCGTCAATACCGTGAGCTAAAAACAGACCGTAACCAGAAGCGGACTCATATAGAACATATAACGCCATCGAGGAAGAGCAATGGTTTTAGGGTTTTTGGCGTCACTTTTGGTTCTCGCACTCTTTTTATGGAGAGCCGCTAGGTTTTTTTTAGGGTTTTAGAGCCGATTTATAATTTATTGGTAAAATAAATAAAATAAAAGGGGGTTAAGAAGATTTTGTAATTATCATTTGTACCCCTACTTTTATTGTTGTAGTCTAAAATTGACCCTTCTAATTTGCTAGGGGCTCGAGTTATACTTATATTTTTTAGGAGTTAACGTTTATAATAAAATTAATTTGTTTTATAGGGTTTTTGCCCAAGGCTACTTACGGTCATATTAGGTAGTGTTTGATAGAGGATCTGGAAATGATTTTAAAAGATTGTTTATAAGGGTGACTTGTTTATTTTATAATAGCTGTAAAATGTTGGAATGAAATTTGATTTTTAAGTGATTTCAGATTTCTTATTAAATAGTTATGAGCATTGTTAGTGGGAATATTTGGACAAAGATGGGACGCTCAATTAGGGATTGGTTTACATTTATAATTAACTAAGTTTTAAAATATTTGTACTATCTATTTGTTATTTGAAACAAGTAAGCGGTAAGTATAATCTAAAGTAGTTCTTAAAATTGTATATCATTCAAGGATCAATGTATAATACATGAGAAAGAACATGAGGTTTGGCCTCAAAATCTGTGATCCTCCTCCTCGGATGTTGCCCATACCCTCTACTCACCCCCTGCCTAACCATCCTCCTTCCCCCGGTCTAATGAATAGGGAACAACCCCTCCGGTTGTCTCACCCGGACCTCCACGGATTATTGACCAACCGGCGTCCGACAAAATACACAACATACAAACATATCAATTCATATAATGAGCAATATACAACATGGATCGTAGCAAAGAGGATAACACACACATATATATATATAACACATAATTAACATATATCCAACTAAACTCACAGTCTAATTCGGTTAAGTCAAACTGAATGCCGAAACGAAGAATTTGCATCAACACTAACCCAATGACCGGATAACACTCCCAAGGCTTCCAAAAAGTCTTAAACAACACATGGAGTTCACATAACAAGTTCCATAACTATTGCACAACATAAACCTAACTAGTTTTTTTTTTTTCAATCAAATCCAATTCAATTTCTCATTGTACAGCTTTGACACGTAGACTTGTTTTATTCATCTTAGACTCAAAATCATCAAATTATTTCTAAATATGTATTATAGATATTTCTCTTACCTTTCCATAGCCTATTTTTACAGACTTTTAGGAGTTTTTTTTTTCTCAATTTTCTATGAATATTATACTACATCAACAACATGCTGTCATAATAGTTTGACAACACAGCCTTGTAGAAAGTGTGATTTTTACACATCCTAAGGTTGACATTAGTTACAATATTTGAATACAAAACACAATAGACATTAATACCGTTCAAATGCCAGTGGATTCACCCCTAAACGATTTTTCCTTGATTTTATGCGAATTTTCCAAAACATGGCTGGAAACATGTTATTAAGAGCATGGATGCATCAATGTTTCCAACATATCTTGCAATTTACTCATGTATATAGCTAAATAACAAGATATCTAACATAATCTATTCATCTACCCTACATAATCTCGAGATTTCAGATTATCATCTTCAACATGTAACCCTAATTTTATGATTTTTTTTAACTCAAATCGAATACATAGTAAGGAATTGAAGTATACCTTCGAAATCTTCAATAATCTTGTAAAATCTCACCAATTTCTTGTAAAAACACCCAATTTTGGTGCCTAGAAGTCTCCAGAGGTTTGGAAATGAAATGGGGAAGAAAATACGGTCAAAAATGTGTATTTGAAACTTAAATTCGCTAAGAACCGTGTTGGGTCGGGTTTGACCCAATTGGGTACCCATTTTGACTAGTAAACACTAAAAATTGCATAACTTTTCTCTTGGAACTTCCTTTTTGATGAGGTTTTTTCCTACGCATTCATAACGAAATTATCTACAATCATCCGTAATAATGTTCCAGAAAATATGTCATCAACAGTTGCAAATTTTTTTTTTTACTCTATACTTTACGCGTCTATGCCAATAGAACACTAAATATTGTTTTCTTGATATCTTCCAAGTCTAACACCTTACATTAGCTTACTCTATGGTATTCCAACAATTACTTCACTAATCCAACCATTTAAACAAGTTTTGATTTCTAATTTCCACAATATTCCTCATAATTAAGCATCAAATATGCATATAAGTCATACTTAAATATTTAATCATATATCAAGCATCTAAACTAATTATTTAGGGATAGTGGATGTTACACTACCACTAGTCACTAAAGCGAGTCCACCCTCCACCACCGATAACTTACCTACGCACCACCGCACTACCACGAGTCACTAAAGTGAGTCACCCTCCACCATCAATAGCACACCTACATACCATCAAAACTACCATTATAAAAGGAAAACCAAACAAAAACCCAAATGACTAACACTTACCTTCGCCAACCACAACCGCCAAAGTAGTTTTGCTTAAACAGTAAACACTACAAAAAAAGTTTGCCAGAATTTTGCATTTCTAGCCAGAGGGAGAGTTTTTAAAAATGGAAAAGTGATGAACAAACACATAATGTATACTAAATTTGCTTGCTTAAGTGAACTTTGAGATACAAAAAAATTGTCGAGTTCACCGACCTAAAATTCCGTGTCGGCGATTTTTTGTGGACATGTGGCGAATTATTATGGTAGGCGAAATGTGTGTTGACCGACGAAATTTCTTGGACACACGACGCTTTTTATTGGGTTTAATGAATTAGCCAGGTTAGTCGGTTTGTAAATTGTATTACGGTGAAATTCCGTCTAGTTTTGTAAAATTTCACTAACATGGTTTATTTAATGCAAAGGGGTCCGTTGACCATTTATTAGGGTAATTTTCTTTTAAAGAAAAAAAAATGTGTTGGAAAGAGATATTGCGATAAACTAATTAAAGGAGAGAGATACAAGTAAATGTTTTTCATTGTGATTAAATGTATTTTTTTATTAAGGCAAATGCCAAGTCACCATCCGCATCATATTATTTGAAAACATCATTATAAAAATAACCGGTTATCTACTTAACCGGCAACCAGTACCCTTAAATGTATGTATTTGAAATTGTGATTCTTTTTAAAAAAAAAATATTTGATACCTGCAAATATTAAAAATGGACATTGTTTGTTCATTTTTTTTAGACAAAAAACCCTTTTATACATGCAGTTTCATTACCAATATTTATGTTATCAATGAAATGGATTTTGTGAGTAGGATTACACATTTAAATTTCTATACACTTAAACGCTAAATATGCATATTACTTTAAATATTTTAATTTTTAACTTTATTGTATATCTTTTACCTTAAATACAAAATTAGAATTTTATATACATTGTTTGTGTGTTATAATGATCAAATACAAATACATTAGCCAGTATGTATAGAATGCTTATCCAAGACTCATGCAAGACATGGACAAGCCCATTTGAGATTTGGGTCCGTAATAACCAAGTCAGTTAGTCAGATGCCCTTTGTTTGAAAAGTAGTCTGGACTTTGGGTCATTTCTATGCGTCTGTTAGTATTATTTTCACCCAATTGGCCAATTATATCAAGAGTTATAAATGACCAAACTTATCATATCTATTATGATCACAGTCTAAACTCATTCGTTTATTTATTTCATTACTATGTTCTTGTAACAGTCAGTAGAGCATACTGTTGAACCAATGTCCATTTATAAACTATAGATCTTCGTAAAATTCTAGATCACTGATCTAACTATGTTCGACTTGCGACATGGGTAATAAAGAACTAGCATGAAAGTCGCACAAAGCAGCGGACAATTATACAATTTTATTTTTACTACACACAAATACGTTAAAGTCGATGGATAAATATTTATTATATCGGTAACGTATTATTCAGATTTTTGAATCTATTTAACAGTTGTTATCTTCTGTTACCTACTAATCACGGGTCGCTAAAAGTCCAAAAGTTATTCGCGTTATAAACAAATAAGATGCATTTTTAAATAAGGATAGCGATTAAATTACTATCTCATAAAAAATAAAAAGAAATAGATAAATAAATACTGGTAGATAAATAACCTTAAGAATATTTCATTTTATTTTATCGCTATAGTTACGCTGGGCAACAAAAGTGACAACGTATAGCCTTATAAAACACATACTCCATAAAACATCAGTGTATTTTCCATAATACGATTTGAATGTACTTTTCCTTTGAATTCCCTTTTAGTTTATTTTTTCATTTAAAGAAGAAAAACATTACGAAAGTATATGTCAAAAAAAGAAGTGAAAAATTCTCACACCCGGTGGGACTCGAACCCACAATCGCCTGATTAGAAGTCAGACGCCTTATCCATTAGGCCACGGGTGCCTTGTTGTCACTTACACTCATAAAATTGACATAAACAGTATTTCTTTCAAATTAGGAGTGCGCACATAGGATTCTACCATTTACGTATATAAATGCTTTTATTCTTAAAAATAAAAAGACAACTCCTTTAAATATAAAGTACATCCCTTTTTTATATTCCAAAATCATGAAAGTGCATTTATTTCCGAAAGGGAATACTTTTATGGTCTCTATTTTCTTCCCTAGCATTTAAGTTGGCTTACAATTTATGACATGTTTTGAGACCTTATTTATTATTATTGTAATACAATCATGTAGAATGTAGGATAGAGGTTTTGACCAACATTTTGTTTTTGTCGATATAGCAATTATAAGATAAACTAAATTAATTAATTAATTAATATTGTATAAAATATATATGTATTTAAAACTTGAACATGATATAATTCACTTGTAAAAATCTAAACTTCTTTTCATAATTTACTTCCTAAAAGTAAAAAACATATAAACGCTTATGATCTAGATATTTTGCATTTTTGATCATTTGAATTCATGAAAGTTGAAGTTTCATCTCCTATATCATTAGTTAATTATTATAAAGAAATTGTATTGTATACATATAAGATTGTCAAGATAACATCATCACCATGATTTGTCAAGATAACGTGATTACCACCTTATTTTATCAAGGTAACTCGCAAGAGTTAAATATTTATTTTGTAAAACTGAAATTGACGTCTTAACATATGTATTGCTAAATTACCTTATCCGTTAATAAGTACTCATATTCTCATTTTAGTTTGTCTAAATATAAATATTCACTTTCAAAAGCAATATATCAACTTTATCAATTTACTCATAATTTGCTTTTTCATATAACTGATTCATTGAAGACTATGTAAAAAATAACGATAAAACTATTACTTTTTTATATATTGTACTGATTATATATTCTCTTAAACTTTGTGTAATCTGATTGTGGACACTTAATGTGAAATGTAATATATTAATTTAGAACTTTGCCTTTGTACAAATAAATGATGACTGGATGGGGTAAATTTGGAAATTTACTCATTTATATATTGTTGATAAAACAGTGAGAGCCTGTCTCTTGTTCTCATGGTCTTCAAGAACACTCAAATACCTAAGTTGTAAGTTGCTATTTGAAATCCTGATCATCTACTTACAATATTATTGAATGTCATAATACACCCAAAACTATCATTAGTTAATATATAATGTGCTACAAAGGTGAATAGTAACTCCTAATTTAAGTCAAATTAAATCATTGCTAGAACTCGTAATCTAAGTCAAATTATTATAATAAGAGTCTCGTTTCGGTTATTGTGATCGCAGTCAATTTTTCATTTGTTTATATGTTTTTTACTGTTGATTGTCCTTAAACGGTCATGTGTGGTGTTGGGTTCGAATTGCGGGGTGCTCCTTTGATTGTTGGATCATACCTGGGGTGGTTGTTGTTTGTTGGGGTCGTGCAAGTGTTGAAGTTTGTTGGGCGTGCGGTTGTAGTTTGTTTGGAGTCGTGTAGTATGAATTAAGTCTTAGGGTCATGTCAGGGTCGTCTTGTTTGGGATGTGTACTTGAGGGTCGTGTGAAGGTCATCTTGTTTGGAATGTGTACTTGGTCAAAATTATCGTTTAGAGTTATAATTTCTAACATTCTATTAGTTTCAATTTTATATATTATATTATATTATTACTTTTTAAAAAAAATTATAATAAGAGTTGTTGGTATTGAATACTTACACACTCTATTTAATATTAAATACAATTAATAATGTATCTTGCATGTTGAATCTTAAACTTTTAAAATATAATTAAAATTACTTTTTTACTTGTTTTGCATTATATATGAAATTCACTTAAACTATAAAAGTTATTATTTCAAAACTATTATTTTCTATATTTAATATTGTCATAATAAGACTAATAATTCTATCTATTTTATATTTTATATTTTTTTAAAAATTTAATGGATCTCTCAACGAGAGCCTCATTCTGTCTAGAGGAAATTTATTAGGTTTAGGTGGATATGTTCCTCTCTAAATAAAAAGAAGCTAGTTCTATTGATAGAGTTTTCACGTCTGCGCATACTTATTTAGCTACTTTAGGTCGTTGTAGTCCATAAATAAGAATAAAACTTTATCAGAGCTTGCATTTGAATCGGCGAACAACCGAACCCTTGGGACCTTTGAATAATAATCATTTAAAGTACTATCTCACATAAAAAAATTTAAAATGACAAAGTGAGTAATTAGTTTTGTAGTAAAAAATTATTTAATAAATTAGAAAAAAATATTATAAAATACTATCTATAACTTTTATTAAGTATTTAACATTCTTTTTCTTAATTCTTAAAAAGGGATATCGAAAATTACTATTTTATCTCTCCACTTATCCCTTTACTTATTAATTATATAATTCAATTAATATTAATATGTGAAATTTTCACCCGTTGTTATGTGCGGGATTAAAAAAAAATATTATAAAACACTATTTAAAGATAATATATCACTCGACAAATATATTATCACCTACGATAGAGATAAGTAAATAAATCACTGTTGTATTTGGGCGAACATAATATAACTATTATACGGACATATAACTGAAAAAAAACATATTTCTTAATTCTATCTAAGTACATGGCTAAAATATGCACCGACTAGTCGACTACAAGTTGGGGCACGTGTATAGTATCGCTAATAATCTACTCACTTACACGAGTAGAGTAGTAGGATCTACTATTTAATGTGTACTATTTCTCCTGCATGATGTACAAGTCTAATTGATGGCTGAGTTTCATTTGGAAACATTGATTTCTTCCAAAATTCTTTTCGGGTTCTTCATTTATGTTTACTAGCCAGTGACATATGCCCGTACATGTATCTTATTATATATAACCTATAATAATATTACGAGACAAATTTAATCTTTATAAATAAATAAAATATTATAATTAATTTATGATCAATGATTTTATATAATTTATAAATTCGCGATAAAACACGAAGAATATAAATTTATAAATGAATAAAATTTTTAGTTGATTTTTTTATATTGTGACCGTTTTTCTAATTTAAACAAATAATTAAATATTTAAAGGCTATAAATGTAACTATATGAAAGAAATGTTGATATAAATGAATAAAATATTGTGACTGATTTTTTTATATAGTTCATAGACCCGCTATAACGCGGGACGAATTTAATTTTAATAAAATGAATAAAATAGTGTAGTCATTGTAGTCGATTTTTTTATATAGTTTATAGACCCTTTAATTTTTATAAATGAATAAAATATTTAGTCTATTTTTTAATTTAAATAAATTCATCAATATTTAAGGGGTAATGAATAAAATATTTGATCTATTTTTTAATTTAAGTAAATTCATCAAATATTTAAGGGATAAAAGTGTAATTATACGGAACAAAAATAAGATCGTTGAATCGCAAAGGGGTGAAAAACAGTAAAAAATTCAGATTCCTCCGTTGTATCCTCTTTTAATTATATATATAAAATATAAATAAATATAAATAATATAATAATATAAAAATAAAGATTACAATATTAAGATACTTTTTTAGTAACGATTGTTCACGCTATATATTTTATTTAATTACTACAATATATTTATTTATTTATAGTCATTATTTATTACATGAAATACAATTTTTTTTATATCATACTGTGTGTAATTTTAGACTAAATTGTGCTGCTATGAGATTTTGTAATCAATTCTGCCAAATACAAAAGAAATTACATTTTTAAAAATCTTAATATAACAAAATTCAGATTATGCAACTGTTTATAATCTTTCAAAACAATCAAGTTCTGAACCACGATCTAAATAGAAAACATAATCTATCTCTAATCTCTAATCTCTAATCTCTAATTACATATAATGCATCTTTACCATTATCTTAAAATTAGTCTCAACACAAAAAAAATGTCTAAATTACCCTTAACTTATTTATAGTATTTCCATTAATAAAATTATTCCCTATTCATAATTCATAATCTATTATCATATATAACTATATAATGTATAAATACAACTATTAAAATTAGAGAAGAAATATATTAAATGACACGTACGAAAGATCATACATTATGCTCTCATACATCCATTTCTTCTAATAATTTTTTTTTTCTCTTTTTTGAAACCATGTACTCGGAATATCTTATTGTTAGTATAATCTAT